>OX465582.1:36041417-37368917 GCA_950022655.1 Alentia gelatinosa
CAATATTTAAAAACCTCCATGTGGCTCCACCATGGATTTTAGGATATGCCTTTTTATTATCCACTTAATACAAAGTGTCCATAGAAAACACATTGGCAGCTTGTATCTTTATACCCAGAACATACCGATATGTCGAATGCTCTATGGGGTGCATACGGAAAAATAGTATGTACGGAAAAATAGTGCATACCTAAATGAACTAATATCGGTACGCGACTTGATATTGTGGTGGTATTTAATGTCAGTGAAAGGGGTGAGATAGATCCAGAACCGCACTCAAATTGTAAAATACTTGATACTCCAAACTTGTGGAGTATTGTGTATTTATATGATTCTCGATGCAGTTCTATGTTCGCATGTAAACAATCATATGACATTTTGTGATGTTTAGATTTTATCCTACCCTGTCACATGTTTATAACTTTATATGTCACCACTGGCATATAAATATTTTATGGCATAACCGTGGCATACAGGCACACCATGTTAACCCTTTAAGGATGCATGATGCCTGGAAGCATCACCGCGCTAAAGACGCATTATGCCTGGAGGCATCACCGCGCTAAAGACAAGATGCCTGGGGCATCACTGCACTAAAGACGCATGATGCCTTGAAGCATCATTGTCCAAATATTAACAAAAATGTTTTGACAAAGAAATAATAGAGCAATATTCATGAAATCTTCAGAAAATGAAGATATAACATCATATTTCTATTAAAAAGAAATGAAATATTTATGATTATGTATCCGTATTGCATGATTACAAACTTGGATATCAGTTTTAACTATTATGTGGCCGTCCTTTAGCCAGACAGACTGCCACCAGCACCCATCTTTATGGGAGTAGCTAGGCCCCAGGCAGCCGTCCTTAAAGGGTTCAGTCTATGGAGATATATATAAGGGGTAGGGTATAATTACGGCGCTCTTTGCAGTTAGCGCCCGATAGCGGTGTCCTACCTGTTTACTCCTAATGATGCTCTTCTCCCCTCCCACCCCGGTCCCACTCACTCATAAAAAAAACAAACAAAAAAAAACAACACCAGTGCTGCCCTCTTGTCGTGTGTGCAGGTGGCGCCCCCACGTGACGCTGACCTGGTGCGCGCGCAGTCCAGACGCCTTGTCGGCCGCTGGCGGTGATGAAAATAAATGGATTCCTTGGTGGACCTTGTTCTTTGGTCAGCGGCCCCTGACCATGTTTACCCTGTCAGGGACAGACGTCAGTACAGCCCGGTTCTGCACACCTACCGCCATACAGATAATTCTCTTTTCTTTTCTTTTATTTCTTTTATTTTTGCTTGATTCTTTTTCATATTTCCGGTAGGAGTGGTATTATAGAGGAAACCTATGAAAGTTTTGTCTCTGAGTTCGTATACCATCTCAAGGCGAAGCTGCGTGATTCAAACGAGATGGGATTGAGCTCTGAATGAAAACTTGAATAGGTGTCTTAATTTATCTCAACCCTCATGTGAATAGGCCTTTTTCCACTGGCTGGTGTCGCACGTTATCTGCTTAGCTACACCATGCCTGAAGCCAAACATAGCCCTGGCAATGTATACTTTAGCGTTGTATACACTGAGTGTATAAGCGTAATGCATTTATAATACCCATGCAAATTATTTCTATAGAAATAACAGTGATTGCATCGTATTCTATGGTACTCCAGCTCCAGTTTGCTGTATCATACATGCATATCACCTCAATGATACTTTAGATATACCTTATATGACACAGGGGCAACTAAACTGCATACACACTAATACATTGGCAGGCCTAGCTATAATATGCTTGTCTTTTCCAAGTTAAAACCAAGATGATTATCAACTATAAAGTTTAGACAGCTCAGACTCGTTGATACAATACCCTAGTTTGCTCTAACAATTTAAACTGTCGAAAAACAACACTTCTGTTATCACACCCACTGTTCACACTTTAGGTGTGATACTGTGTGGCTCTATGGGCATGTGGCTGGCCTCAGTCGTGTTTGTCCGAGCGGCCGCGTAACTAGACAGTGGGCCGTAAGGCGGCGCTGAACGGCAACACCTGTATTACGTGGTAATTTAAACTCGATAGGATGGGGCGGGTTTAACCGGTACGTCCAGTCTCAGACTAGCGGGAATCATGCAGTATAACATGGTGATCATGAGGCTCGAAGGCAAAGGGGGAGAGCTGCTGATGCTTTCAAGTTGACAGCATCGCTACGTTTCTTAAGAGCGATTCTTCAACAAGGGAGTGGAGATGGATATACTGGGGGCAGTGATTCCGAAAAAAAAGATTAAAAGAATTCCCATCTGGTGATGATCATGATTTCTATTCCGTTAGAGATCGTTGGCTCATAGATTTAAGCAAATTAATTCTTGATTTATAAAGCGAAGTTGAAGGTTACAAATCCTTCACGTTATTTTGTTTGTTTTTTGTCCTAGAGCTTTATTGAGCAATGATAACTTTCAGATCATCAACATTTTACAATTCCATCATACTTGTCCTAGCTTCCACAAAGCCGAGTATAGGAGGCCATATCAGCATTGCCTTAGCAGTCGTTGTTTTGCAATGGTTTAATATACAAATTTGTAAATTAATACATTTTGTGTTCCATTTCTTTTCAATGAGCCATTACATATTTCACATCAAATGATCATTTCCGTATTTCATCAAATCATAGGAGCCAAGAAATAGGGAATTATCATCGTCAAAACTCAAGATTCTACCGTTTCTTAAAGACAAATGTGGGTAGGTATCGCAGTGCCCCCTGTGCCTTCTAAATTTAACACTGGTGCTGCCATCTGGTTTCATGGAAATATAGATAAGCATATTTCTCAGACTAGCGGGAATCATGCAGCTCACACTGTGCGTTTTGACGTACTATATGGGAAACCTATGAAAGTTTAGGATCAGAGCTCGCATCCCATTGAGTTTGAATCGGGTAGTAATTCACACAGCGAAGCTCTGACTCTAAACTTGAATGGGTTTCTGGATTTATCTCACATTTCACATTGACTAATGGGCTAATATTTGTGACATAATCCTCCATTGGATATTTTTCGTAAATATCTCATGGGCGTTGGATACAAGTTCCCAATGCTAAGTCTATGGAGAAAAAGTACCAGCGGTGAGATAAAGTGAGACAATGTGCACAGGCAGGTATTCTTGGTCTCCAGGGGACCTCTCTGTCTCCAGGGGACAGCCCTGTCTCCAGGAGACTGCCCGGTTGCTCAGGGATGCCAGTTTTCAACTTTTTACATTGAAATCCATGGTTTCATTTTAGTGAACAAAAAGTCGTTTTCCTTGAATAATATTGACAATAGAATTTTAAATTACCCAACTCGACCAAAGCCCATGTTTCCAACACTGAATATTCCCATGTATCCATGTAAAAATTGAAATATCTCCCTTGATGCCTCACTGACCCCCCCCCCCCCCCCCCCAGCCCCCACCCCACATACCCTCAGCCTTACGCCATTGCCGTTTTCAAGGTTCTCCCAGTTCCCTGTGAGCAGCAGTTCAATGGGACAGACAATGGCTCTGATTGGTCAAAATTCAGTCACAAGTTTTATTTATTTCTAAGCCTAACTTAATCCCACTTTGTGTGTAAAATATATGTACAGATAATAATCAATGCACCATTCACTTTTTCATGATAGAAATGGCTAAAAAAGAGTCTCTTTAATATTTTTGAATTTGAATAATTTACTGTTGCCACCAAGCCATGTGCTACTTGTTGTGGAGGCCGCCATCTTGGATTAGCAGACAGGGGAAATAGAGAGACATGGAAATTCACTTAAGATGGTATAGACAGTTTCAGTTGAATAATGTAAGTAATTATCACAAATATCTTGTAACCAACACCAATAGCAGCAGCTGCTGGTGTGTTTATTGTTTAATTCACCATGAATTTCCACATAGAGACAGTGAGCGATAATAGGGGACATTGAAAAATGCAGCAAAATGCGGAAATACATAAACGAAAATCGGAATGTGTAAACTTATTTCTACACAGTTTTAGGGTGTATAAATGTGTAGTATACACCCTATATTACCTTACAAAATATTTCAATGTTTTTTTCTGACTCCAACTGGCATCCCTGGTTGCTAGTGGACCGCCCTGTCACCAGGGGACCGCCCTGTCTTCAGGGGACCGCCCATTCACTGGGAGAATTAGCCCCATATCTAGGGGATTGCGAAGGGGACTGCCCTGTCTCTGGGCATTGCCCTGTTTTGGTGGGACCACCCTCTCTCCGTGGGACTGCCCTGTCACCAGGGGATTGCCCTGTCTCCATGTGACCACCCTGTCTCCATGGGACTGCCCTGTCTCCCCCGGACTGCCCTGCCTCTGTGGGACCGCCCTGTCTCTGTGGGACTGCCTTGTCTCTGTGGGACTGCCCTGTCTCCGTGGGACCCCCCTGTCTACAGGGGACTGCCCTGTCACCAGGGGACCACCCTGTCACCAGGGGATTGCCCTGTCCCCATGGGACTGCCCCGTCTCCATGGGACTGCCCTGTCTCCGTTGGACCCCCCTGTCTCCAGGGGATTGCCCTGTCTCCGGGGGACCATCCTGTCTCTGGGAGATTTGCCCTGTCTCCAAGGGATTTCCCTGACTTCGGAGGATTCCCTGTCTCCAGGGGATCGCCCTGTCTCCGGAGGGAACCGCCGCATCTCCTCCGGGACACCTGTCAAGCGGAGACACCCATGACCACTACACGATATACCTGAAATGTTCTGACAATATTGCACCTGACAAATGAATAGCCATGGCACTATCCTATGTGAGCGATGATATAAGATAGTATGTCTAATATACAGATAGGCGTGGCAGTCGATGTGGGCAATATATTGTGTATTTAGCACAACGAGAAATTCAAGATGACGATACCCGGGGCGTAGCCACGGTCTAATAGAGACATGTCTTATTATCGAAATATACAGTAAAACCCCCTTAAGGGGATAACCTGCGTACACAGCAAACTGTCCCCTTCAGCTGGGTCCCCCCTTAACCGGGGGTTTTCAGTATGTCGATAGTTAGGCTATGTATTACATGTACATGTATACTGTATACTATGGTACTGTTATAATCGCACTCCCCGTTGACGCCTACCTGACGCCTACAGGAGCTTTCGTAGGCCGATGCCTGGTGCCTGATTGTCTCTAGAGACACCAGTCTTTTTTCTTTTTTTTATATGAATTTATTTATCGACTATTTTTTTCACCTATACGGGTGTTTTACAAAGTAACAGTCCCACGACTATATAACAAACTGATCAGTGTACAAAAAACGTACATTTCATTTTTACAAGTGGTCATAGCATAGGCTATAAGGTGATACGTTTAACTCTGTATTTTATACACAGTTTTGGAAAAACAATTCCATTCCTGTAATCACACAACACCATAAACAAGGAATTCAGATAATCTGGAGTGTTCTCCCCACACTGTCACGTCAGATTTGATATCGTGTCCCTCCAAAGTGTCCCCTTAACCAGGGTTAAGAAGCATTCCGTACTGAAATAATTGACCCTTTAGCGTGGTGTCCCCTTAATCGGAGTTAAAATAAACTCTTAATAGAGTGGACAATTTCCGTTCTGAGCAAATTCTTCCCTTAAGCAAGGTGGCCTCATAAGCCACTGCAGCCACTTTTCTCCTTCACCAGTGGTAGATTTACTGCTATATCAAAGGCCAATCCTTCTCATACCATGTCTATGTGGTATGGGAAGTAAAAGACCTCTTACCTCAGTAAATGTGTAGAGGTGAGATTTCTACCTTAATTCATCTCATAGATTTGAACACCATCAAACCCAAAGTAAAGTCTAATAGAACATACCGGAAGTTAAACTACCAAAATAAACAAATCTTGGATTTATGTTAATTAATTATATAGAACTGCATCGAGAAACGTATAAATACACAATATGCCACAAGTTTGTATGTGCCCCAATCGTCATTGAGGCGAAGCCTAGTGACGATTATGGCACATCCAAATGAGCTGAAGATTGTGTATTTTACGATTCAATTGCAGTTCTGGATTTATTTCACCCCTTTCTATGACATTAAATAGCATCAGAATATCAGAATAATTAGAGTATACTTAGCAAATCCATATGACATCATCCCACATTTACTATGCCATGGCCGTGGCGTAGTATTGTCACTTTACGAAGGTGATTGTTGAGTATATCTTCCTAATGTTATTTCCATGGCTAAGCTTGTACCAGGGATGAGATAAATACTGTTACCGCATCTGATAAACAAGCAAACAAACGATAAACGAGATGTTCCCTTAAACGTGGTGTCCAAAAAGCAGTGTTTTACTGTACGGTAAAACCCTGCTTAAGGATACACCCTCCGTTCCAAGCAAAGTGTCCCATTTAGCTGGGTGTCCGCTTAAGCAGGATTGAAATAAACTAAATTAAAATTTCTATCCTTAGCAATTTCACCCCTTAAGCGAGGTCCCCCTTAAGCGAGATGTCCACAGAAGCGGGGTTGCACTGTACTCTGAAAGTATCGCCGCCTGTGTATTTTAACCACGTCCCTGCTGATGGCTAATCAAATCACGACTGGGAGTAACACAAGGTGTGGCCACCATGCCTTTGCTGCATGATTAGGGGTGAATGGCGACCGAGTTGCCTACTAATGCCATGTGAATTCATGTACAAGAAAACACACGAGCTACAGTTCCCCTGTGGTCGTCCCTAGTGTAAGACCCTACCTTTTAGTGGGTATTGTCTGTAGCAAGCCTATGGAAATATTTGAATAAGGACTAATTCAATACTATCCCTGGTATGTGTGTCTGATCTCACCATCTCTACGGAGCATAGAGAAGGGGACTCTAATACGAGGGTTATATTTCATGTAATTTTTTCGTTCGCGGAACCGGGGTTCTTCGTTGGAAAAATTGTTTTTCCTTCACTTGAGGTAGTGAGCGCTACACGAACGCCTCGTAAACATACATAGCTCTAATACGAGGGTTAGTTCTATACGTAAATATCAGAGGTGTCTATTGATAAAATCGTCTTAGGTATTGTGAATATATTTATAGTTCAGAGGAATTGTGAATAGGGGTGTAAAATGGTAATTTTTGTTATCATATTTAATGTACAGTAAAACCCTACCTAAGGGGGCACTATCCTTGCCCAGCAAAGTTTCCCCTTAAGCGGGGTGTCCCCTTAACCGGGGATTTCAGTCTATCGATGGTTAGCCTATGTGGTATGAAATACCTTTATACAGGTGATATTATGGCATAGAGGCACTGTTATAACCATACAAACACCCCCACAGACGCCTATCTGGCGCCTACAGGAGCCTATAGAGGCCATTGCCAAGTGTCTGATCGTCTAGACACCAGTTTACCTACCTCACTTAGATACCACTAACAAGCAATCACGATAACCTGGAGTGTTGTCCCCACACTGTCCCATTAGTTTCTATAAGGTGTCCCTCCAAAGTGTCCCTCAAACGGGGTTAAGAAGCATTCTGTACCGAAATAACTGTCACCTTATGCGGGTTATCCCTTTGAATGGGGTGACCCCTTAAGCGGGGTTAAAATCAATTCTTTTTATGTCAAGCAAAGATGATATTGTATTAGCCTCATTTACGCCAATGATAAAGTGGTTTGAACCTCCCCACATACCTTTAGCCTCTTTAGCCCCGTGCAATTGCCCGACAAGGACATATCATCCAAGTTTTCCAAGTCTCTCTGAGGCAGAAAGATTTACATGAAAAAGGTTTTTTTCTTGCACCAACTGACATGTTTGCAAATTTAGGAGGCCATCGGTAAACTGGTTTAACACATCATAGTAGTATAGAAAGTGCTACCCATACTCAGGCACCCAATATTTTCTGAGTAGTATAAGAAAAGTGCTGTCAGTTGCAGGATGCAGAGATGTGTTCTATTTTGGTTAGCAGTGTACTTATCCTCTGACATAGTGAGCCAACAACGTTTTGTAGCTCATGAGCTACTCATAGGTCAGTAAGAGCTGACAGAGGGTGTGATTTTGCAATGAAGAGTTTCATTTTATAAGTTTGAGAACTTTCATATCTTCGGTGTGGAATGTTCTAGAATTGAGAAAAAATGTAAATAACACCAAAGTGTCCTTCACATGCAAACCTAGCGATATAAAAGGGCATGTTGTATGTATGTAAAACACACAGAGCACACACTCACTGTCGTTTCCAAGCCTTAAACAGTCATTATTGTCGATGGTATACAAAGTCCCCATTGAGAATGTATGGGGACTCAGTAAACCATGACCCATTATTCATTATCCATGATATACAAAGTACCCATTGAGAATCAATTGGGACTCAGTAAAGCATGGCCTATTATCTAAAAACTGTCTGATACCATAACTGTGGTATACAGATTCATATCTGTGGTTTATGGTGTCAAAGACATGGTATACGGGAAATTATCTCACCCCGGTATTTTTCTCCATGGGCTTAACTTTAGTAACTCATACTCCATGGCTGTGAAGGTATTCCCCCCAATCCTCAATGGCTAATTATTTGGTGAGTTATTACATCAATAAATGATATTATACGGGGTGAGATAAAATCAGAAACCCACTTGATGAAAATAACTAAGTCCGCACTCCACCTGGTTTGACTGCAGAATAATTCACTCAGCTTCACTTCGTGAATTACTCTGCAGTTAATCTCGGTGGAGTACGGATCAAGTTATTCTCATCTCGTGAGTTTCCTTCTAAATATTCCCTTGGTGGTATAGACCATAGAAATAGTCCATTTTGATATACAGCCTTCGATATGGCAATTCCTGGGTTTCATATATTGGAGAAGGTGGATAATAAATACAACAACTCGAGGTTGTTGTTGTGATCCACTTGCTGATGCTCGTGCATTACTATGCATCAACCCCTCGTGGTGTACGGCCGCCTGTCTACAAAACTTTCGATTATTGTCTATATAATTCCTCATGAGAATATGATAATGCAGTCCCAGATCGCCACCGTATATGCTTGCATGCAAGCATAACTAAAGTGACCAGGATGGGGAGTTAGCTCAGTGGGGCACTGGAATCGTAATCCCAAGGTTGTTAGACTTTCTGGGTTTGAGTCCCACTGCAGCCACCTTTCTCCTTAACCCCCAGCAGTGGTAGACGTACTGCTATATCAAAGGCCAGTCCTTCTCATACAATGTCATTAATGTAAAGGGGTGAGATTTCTTCCTAATTCATCTCATAGATATGGTCAAACCCAAAGTTAGTCGAATAGAACATATTGGATATTAAACTACCCAAAACAAGCAAATCCTGAATCAGCATCCAGGTAACTGTGGCTCAGACCCCATGGTTAGACCCAGACATGTGACTGTCACAAGTGACTCATACACGTGACCCTTACACGTGACTCTTACACGTGACCATTACACATGACTCTTACATGTGACTCTTATACATGACTCTTACACGTGACTGTCACATGTGTCTGTTATCATTTCGGTTTGACCTATAGGTCAAGACCGAAATATATTAGGGAAGACGGAACAGCTTTTGCGGCTTACATTATAATACATTAAAGTAATGTATTCTGAATAATAAGAGCCTCGATACCCTCGATACCGGTCCGGACCTGGCGACAGTAGTGTATTTTTATATATTGTATAGGCACCTGTTGCGGTTCAGTGTATTTTATATATATTGCAACAGGCTTCCACCTCCCTCCCTCCCTCCCTCCCTCCCTCCCTCCCTCCCTCCCTCCCTCCCTAGCGTGTGGGTCCCGCGGGTGACTTCGATCTGTATATTTATGTTACGTTGAGCCTCTGACTATGTCTTATATGCTGGTGACCTATGTGACCCGATTCGCTCGAACACGTCTGGTCTCGGCACCCGTTGCGGTTCAATGAATACCTACTAGCGGGTCAGGTGTGGTCCGCACCCGGCGACAGTAGTGTATTTATATATATTGCAACAGGCTTCCACCTCCCTCCCTCCCTCCCTCCCTCCCTAGCGTGTGGGTCCCGCGGGTGAGTTCGATCTGTATATTTATGTTACGTTGAGCCTCTGACTATGTCTTGTATGCTGGTGACCCATGTGACCCGATTCCCTCGAACACGTCTGGTATCGGCACCCGTTGCGGTTCAATGAATACCTACTAGCGGGTGGGACTTGCTCTGGTCAGATGTGATCCGCACCCGGCGACAGTAGTGTATTTATATATATTGCAACAGGCTTCCACGGGTGCCGATACCAGACGCGTTGGATGGCATCAGGGGCCTGTTTAATAATCTTTTTTATTTCTTAAAATATGTAAACATCACTTGTTGAAACCGAAATCGTGGCAATGCCATGCCAACTTATAATCCTTGTATGTGACTGTCACACATGATTCTAACACGTAACTTACATGCGACACATAACTGTGATATGTGACTGTTTCACATGACTTACAAGTGACTCTTACACATGACTCTAACACATGACTCTTACGCGTTACTCTTACACATGACTCATACACCTGACTCTTACACATGACTCTTACACGTGACTCTCACACATGACTCATACACATGACTCATACACATGACTCTTACACATGACTCTTACACTTGACTCATACAGTTAACCCTTACACATAACTCTTACACCTCACTCCTACACATGACTCTTACGCCTGACACCTGACGTGATTTCTCTTCTCTCTAACAGCCAGCTCCAGACCGGAAGTACCCTGCGCGTCCAGCCACCTGCCGACAATGACAGGAGCGAAGAACCTGGCGCTGAACATTGACAGGTAAATGAGGCTTATTCTATTTCCCTTACTACACATGTACAGGCCGTGCCTCTCTGGAGACTCTTCTATGTCATGAAAATTATTTAATTAACTAATTACGTACGATGCTAGGAAGGATTACTATCTACTCTATGTCACGTCAGTTTGTTGGTTTTATATCATCTCTGGTATTTTTGTCCCATAGGCTTAACATTGGCAGCTCATATTCAACGCCCATTGAGTATATAGAAAAGAATACTCAATGGGGGATTATGTCACAATGTTAGCCCACCAGTCAATGTGAAGGGCGAGGTAAATCCAGAAACCTATTCAAGTTTAAGGTGAGAGCTCATTTGAATCTCTACGTAATTCACCGAGCTTCGCTTTCTGAATTACTATGCAATTCAAGCTCAATGGGATACATACACAATATTGAACGGTTTCAGATACAAGTTGTTGTATGCTCCATGAGATTGACACATAGTAATATCCGAGCGAATGCAACTACAGGGGCCCTAACTTACAATTTCCTGGCGGATGATTTCGGAATCACGCTATGCCCTATATCTTAACTTGATATAAGATATGAATATGTTATTGGCAGTATTTACTATATTACTGTGTGAAACCAGAGTCGTACTCGTGTGTAAAGCTGGACGCCTCCGTTTCACAGAGGAAACCTATGAAAGTTTACAGTCTAAGCTTGTATCCCATCGAGTTTGAATCGCGTAACAATTCACAAAGCGAAACCGCGTGAATTACTTAGCGCCTCAAATGAGAATTGATCGAGCTCTTACCATAAACTTTTTCTGAATGTATCTCACCCCTCACATTGACTAATTGGCTAACATCTCTGACATAATCCCTTATGACATAATCCTCTAAATACTCTATGGTAAAACCCAAGTCATGTTACTCAAACATGACATTAAACTTATATAGGTTTCTGAATTTATCTCACCCCTCACATTGACTCATTGGCCAACATTTGTGACATAATCCCCTATTGAGTATTTCCTCTAAATACTCCATGGGCGTTGAATATGAGTTCCCAATGTTAAGTATATATGGTAAAAAGTACCATGGGTGAGATAAATGGACAGAATCAGGCGATGTTATAGCACCCAGATATGGTCGTGTAATGATAGCCGAGAAGCACGTGAATAACTACGATACCTGTCAGCCGTCCCGCTTCCGCTCAGCCTCATATAGTATGGACAATTTGCTGTGATGCATCGCGTGCTGTATGTTAGTCTCACTCCTCGCCTCGTGTCAGTGACACCCTCCCCGCCCGCCACCCACACCCGGCCTGCACAGACCCCACTCCGCCTCACACACCATGCACGGGCACACCATGGTGAAGAAATATAGGAAACAGTAAACAACAAAAAATCCTATATAGCTATGAGCGAACAACCTATGATTACCTAACGCTCTTGGGGGGGGGGGGGGGTAACTTTTGTTTACTGCCCAGGTTGACGTTTACTGCCAAGGTTGACGTTTACTGCCCAGGTTGACGTTTACTGCCCAGGTTGACGTTCAAAGACGTTCGGTTTTTATCGATATTAGCCGATAAGTGAAGGTATATAGGAATAGAGGGAAACCACGTACCGGTGGAAATAAGTCAAAGTTACTCGGTAAGGCTTGGAAAAATTACTGCCACTCGTATCCCATCGAGTGTGAATCACCTAGTAATTCACAAGGCGAAGCCGCGTGAATTACTAGGTGATTCAAACAAGATGGGATCGAGCTCTGACTCTAAACTTGAATGGGTTTCTGAATTTATCTCACCCTTCACATTGACTAATGGGCAAACACTTGTGACATAATCTCCCATTGGGTATTTTATCTAATTTTGGGTATTTTATCTAATGGGCGTTAGATACTATTTCCCAATGCTAAGTCTATCGAAATAAATATCAGGGGTGAGATAAAAGGTCTGACCCTTAAATTTTATAGGTTTCCTCTATACAGTATTGTACGGAAACTGGCTTACTGTCTTTGTACGGCAAAAATACACGGTGAAATTATTGGTCCCATACATCCCGATGCCGTAGGCATCGGGATGTATGGGATCAATAATTTTACCAAGTATTTGACCTACGAAGAGAGTAAGCCTGTTTTCGTATTATTATATACCTAAAATTGGCGAAATGTTACCTAGTCACGTGATCACATACCCTGTACGTCACAGTGTGCCGTACGGATATAAATACGCCATGGGTGGGAGCGAGCAGTTTATCTCACCCCTGGTATTTTTTCCCAATAGACTTGACATTGGAAACTCGTACTCAACGCCCGCGGAGTATTAATGAAAAATACTCAATAGGGGATGATGTCACACATTTAAGCCAAATAGTCAGTGACAGGGGTGAGATAAAATCTGAACCGCACTCGATTCATAGCCACTGATAATATGCCATTCATTTGGTTTGCTACATAATCTCACTTGGCTTTGCCTCGTGAGATTACTCCGCAACCAAAACTCATGGCATATTGTCAGTGACTATGGATCTCGATGCAGTTCCTTATTAATACGTAGTTGATACAGCCATAAGTATATATAATAATGAGGTCAATGAACCTGGAGACTACACTTTAGGATCTTCTTAGTCGGGTTTCTGTCACTCACTCCGACCTTCGTCACATCCAATCTCGTTTGAATCGGTACATAATTCACGCGGCTTCGCCTTGTGAATTGCTATGCGATTCAAAATTAATGGGATACTATAGAGAAAACCTATGAGAGTTTAGGGTCTGAGCTCGTATCCCATCGAGTTTGAATCACCTAGTAATTCACAAGGCGAATGGGCTAACATTTGTGACATAATCCCCCATTGGATATTTTTCCTAAATATCTAATAATGCTAAGTCTATGAATCCGGAGCCTACACTCTAGGTTCTTGTTAGCTGGGTTTCTGTCACTCACTCCGACCTTCGTCACATCCACCGAGACTCCGCTGGTCCCTCACGTGCACCGTCTCTCTCCGTGACATCTATTATTAAACATACGGCGGGCACGTTGGTAACCAGCCAATCCGGATGGGACGCCCGGGGAAATCATGGCGGATCCTGAGTTACTCAGAGTGCTCGCTGAATCTGGGCCGGAGTGAGGTCAACCTGGATTTTACCCCGGTATTCACAAGGAAAGGTATTGTTTTAAAATATTTTTTTTTTTAGTGGGAGTGTTTCTTGACGGAAAAGTATCACTGTAATAGGCCCCCTACAGGTGGCTTTCAACTTAAGTGCTCGCTGAATCTGGGTCACAGTGAAGTCGGTCACTACGTATTTTACCGTGGTCTTCACGAGGAAAGGTGTTTTATTGGGGTTCTTTTTTGTTTTTTTAGTGGAAGTGTTTATTGACGGAAAGGTATCACTGTAATAGGCCCCCTACAGGTAGTTTTCAACTTAAGTGCTCGCTGAATCTGGGTCACAGTGAAGTGGGTCACTACGTATTTTGCCGTGGTCTTCACGAGGAAAGGTGTTTTATTGGGGTTCTTTTTTGGTTTTTTTTAGTGGAAGTGTTTATTGACGGAAAGGTATCACTTTAATATGCCCCCTATAGGTGATTTTCAAATTACGTGCTTGCTGAATCTGGGTCGGGATGAGGTCGGTCACTACGTATTTTACCGTGGTCTTCACAAGGAAAGATTTTTTTTTTCTTTCTTTTTTTTAGTGGAAGTGTTTATTGATGGAAAGGTATCACTGTGATAGGCGCCCTACAGGTGATTTTCAACTTAAGTGCTCGCTGAATCTGGGTCGTAGTGAAGTCCCTCAACACCTACTTTGCCGTGGTCTTCACAAGGAAAGATATTTTGTTGTTTTTTTTGTTTTGTTTTTTAGTGAAAGTGTTTAATGACGGAAAAGTATCAATGTAATAGGCCCCCTACAGGTGATTTTCAACTTAACCCTTTTACTACTATGCGTAGTTTCAAATACACACCTTGAAATACGCCGCTGCAGTGCCATTTTCACCCCTGTAGTACACTGGCACTTCTCACAATATCCAGAGTGACATCATTATATCACACCTCCATGGTAATCCAAAATAATAAGGATATTATATAATTGCAATAATATTAACTATGATATAGTTTTAATTTGGTTGGAAAAAAAAAATCAAAATATTCGTATTATTTCATTTAAAAATAGCAATTACTTAATTTTCGGAAATGATGCAAGGCAGCAAAGCGTACTAGGCCCTGGAATGCCTCCAGACATCATAGCGCAACTAAAGGGCTAAGTGCTCGCTAAATCTGGGTCGGAGTGAGGTCGGTCAACATGTATTTCTCAACGGTCTTCACAAGGAAAGATCTTTTTTAAGCATCGGCTTGCCATAGGGTTGTTTCCACGTCATAATAATCTTCACAGGGAAAGCAAGATGGCCAAAGCTGATCAACTCAAGTCCATAACTAGAGTTGTTCTGCTTTTATTTTGCTTTGCTCCCCCTTAGCTTTGTACCAAATATTCCGTTTTCTCCTGTTTCCGCTCCATGGACTTACTGAGCTACGTTAATGATAGGCATACTAGTTTTTATAAACAATAGGCGGTTCTTACGTCGAGTTTCTAATCATTTATATGATTTTCTTTCTAATAATTAGTCGAGAGATGGGTAATAAATACAACATTACCATGATTTTGATCTGTGTGGCCGCATTCTCCTTATAGTTCACGAAATGCGATACTCCACACTATCGCTTGGAGTTTTACTACGCGTCAACTACCCGAAGAATACGACCACTCAGCTCAAAATCATGATACTTTTGTTTATGTATTTCAAATCGGGGATCTATTCATATATACTGTAATAAATATCCCTGTTACTCTGGAAAGAGTATTCAAAAAGGAGAGGGAAGGCTGGTCTATTATCCTACCCCTAATAAAAAACGCCATAGGCTTAACATGGGATTTGTTTATGTCACGGGTAGTCACATAAAGTGTTGTTTATGCCACTACTTTCTGATACTGAAAAAATATGGAAACGGGGTAGGATAATATATAGACGCCACTCATTTGAGATTGAGTTTATTTATGCCACTCATTTTGTTGGCTCCGTAATGTCACTTGTATTCGACTCGTGAAATTATGGAGCCAACAAAATGCGTGGCATAAATAAACTCAGACTCAAACTCGTGACGTCTCTTGATATTGTCTGTCAGGGACTGATTATACAGATGTAGACAGTGGTGAATAGTGCTCTGTCGATATGTTATTACTGACTGTACTCAGTAGACACCGATAATAATGTCCTTGAGAGATTTAATGTAATCTGTGATTAGATTAATATAAAAATAGTGTAAGCATTGGCCCGCCATGGAATAGCTCGCGAGACATGTTTGCTATTAGTCTGATTAAACGGGTCGTGTCGCCATATTAGCATATGCTTGAAGTTGCTTATCCAGTAGATTGGCCACCACCTCTGTCTCCTAGCCTGGAAGCCTGGCCCATGCACTCACTCACATTATAGGCGGCAGGCCAGGTAACGCCCGCCATTTTTGGTGCATTATGGGTAACGCCTCCATGTTTACAACGGTTGATCCACTAGAGGGCGTCGCAAAATCTGCCATACTCCTACACTACGTTAGCTCTGGTTTGGTTAAATCCGTGGCCGCCTTGACCCACTACCTGAACGTGTCTCTTACTCTTCCAGCAGATGTTTCATGTGACCTACACCTATGGTTGGAGAATGTATTGAATTCTCACTCTTGAAGCTATTTTTCCATCTTCATATTTCCTTTTGCGTGTAATCTAAATAAAATAACCATAATGGTAGACTTAATTATCAATTTGCCAAGCTGTGAATATTTCCCAAGCTGTGAATATGTAGTTCTGCTCTCAGAACCCAGTATAATGTAAACCAACATGGTGTGAGAGTAAGAATTCGTGGACACGAGCAGGGTTTAACCATACCAACCCCTAAGTCGTAGCTCAGCGCAGACAGGGGTGGGTGGCCAATCCACCACACTCCGTACCATACGCTAGTTCCCCGGGTATCCGCTAGAAGGCTTGGTGAGGCTGTGTACAACGAAAACCAGCCAATCCTTGCCAGTACAAATAAGCGGGAAACCAGCGAAAGTTCAAGTTGCTCTTTAGCTAGTCGTTACCTGTTCCATATTTCACTGGGACAGGGAACCAGTCTAACCACCTCTGTCTCCGAAATAGAGGTTTGTCGGGTCCTATAGCTTGCTAGACCAAAGAGCTTGTTACAAATATCTCAAAGTAAAGTACAATTTCGGATATCATTTGATATATACTATGAATACTCACTACAAGATATTAGTAGCTTAGCTAATTGGTAGCATAGTCTAACCTCCTGGCCCCTTTATCAAAATACTCCAGAAGTAAGTGATAATGTGAATAAGGGGCGTCAAGAGTACTGCAATCTCATGACAAAAGATCTACTCTTAGAATTAGACTCTAGTACAGCCCGTTGTCGCCAGGGCCAGGGCGCACAGGCTCTCATACTGGGACTGTTTTGCGCTGCCATTTTAAGGTGGGAATTCCTGCCTTCTTCCCAACATGCACCTGGAAAATGGCGGATCGCTGGTTCTAACCTCGTGTGTATTGCGATTCAGTAACCAGCAATATGATACAGTATCCCTCTTGTCAAACTGATGCTATAAATAGAACAGCCAACCCTGCAATTCCTCTCACTAAAGGTGGCTGGCCAGTCAGAGCCATGCTCTGCTAGACCTTCACGTACCGTAACCCGAAGGTGGCGCGGTGCGTGAACGGACTACTCTTAGAATGAGCCATATAATTCATCGACTAGTTCCCTGCCCCCATGGAATATGGGACAGGTAACGCCTAGCTAGTGAATGACCTTGAACTGTCAGTCACGCCAGCTCTATTGGCTGGTTTCCACCTGTGTATGTGGTTGTACTAAGACATTGCCGACATGCTCCCTAGCAGATACCTGGGGAAGCAGCATAGCCCTGGCCCTGGCGACAACGGATATGCTACACTCTATGCCTACCAAAGTTGCTCAATCCCACAATGCACCAGACAAATGGCAGCCATTACCCATGATGCACTAAAAAAATGGCGGGCGTTACCTATACCTCATATGTGAGTGAACACATAAGCCAGGCTTCCAGGCTATATAAGTCACTCTCCCAACAGGGATTCTGAATCTGGTAATAAGAACATCAGCTAGGAGAATGACAGTCAAGGTGGCCACGGATCAGACTTCACCAGAGCTGCCCGTGTATTTCTCAGGAGATGGTGACGGGGTTGTGGCTCGGTGCCCGCCCGGGTGAGGGCGCTGTCATACGTTCTCCATTAGTCTGATGAGAACTGCCATAGCGCTAAACGCAGCACTCGCCCAATAACATGCAATTTCACCCGATGGGAAGGCAACAATAGGCAACGCCTTCGGTTATATATATATATATATTTTTTTTTTTTTTTTTTTGGGTAGCAGACCTTTTTTATTTTACGTAGATCACAATTCTCCTTTCGTCCATGCTCTTTTCTTTCTTTTTTTTTCAATTGAGAAAGACCTGCTAGAGAGATAGGTCATTGACTCCTTCGCTATCTATTCTCAATATATAAGTTGCCACCCTTGTGCTATTTACCTATGAAGATATATAGCATTCAGTTCAACAGATTTAGGTTTTTCTGATATCGAAGTGTGTTTTTACCCTTCGACATTTCATAACTCGTAACTCCGCAGTTTGCTTATAAATAGATACTCTATCACACCAGTTGGGAAATAAAGTTGAGCTATTGTAACCAGGAGGAGAAGAATTTAGTCTAATTGTTAAACGTATTATCTCAAAACTGGAGTTTTGGCTCCGGACTTCACTCGGCTTCGCCTCATGAAGTCACAATGCCAAACTCCAGTCGTGGCATACGGTGGCCAAGATTAAAACGAATCAGGTTTTGCTCTTATCCTACTCTGTCTCCTCGATTTTGGAATAAAATGTGATAACAATTCTGTATCACACTAGTGGCATATAAAACTCCATATGCCAGTCAGCGTTGCATACGGAAACTCAATGTTAAGCCTATGGGATTTTATAATAGGGGTAGGATAAGAAGTAGAACCCTGTCTAATGGACACCCCGCGAAAACAGGCAACCCCACGTAAACGAACAATTTTGCTCAAAACGGAAAGTTGTCCCTCTATTAGATGTTTATTCTAACCTCGTGTAAGCTGAGAGCCCTCTTTATCGGACAATCTGAGTTAAAGTACACTTATTTCGGTACGTAAATCCATTTAAACCCGTCTTAACGGACACCTCAGAGGACACCTTATTAAATATGACTGGGCAGTGTGGGGCAACACGGAGGGTGTTCGCTTACGCGGGGCCCTACTGTATATAAAATATCCAAACGCTTCAACGTGTAGTAGTGCAGGGTCAGATATTTGTATTGTGGAGTGCTACTTTATTCTTTTTTCTTTTTTACTTTTTTTATGGTTTTATTAGGGCACAGTTCTATACTATAGTGGAAACCTGGTCAGATCTCGTTTCCCATCGAGTTTGAATCCCCATCGAGTTTGAATCCGCTGAGTTTGAATCGCGTAGTAATTCACAAAGCCACTCCACGTGAATTACGTAGCGATTCAAACAAGATAAGCTCAAGCTCTGACCCTAAACTTGAATGGGTTTCTGAATTTATTTCACCCTTTACCTTTACTAATTGACTAACATTTGTTACAGAATCACTCATTGGCTATTTTTCTCCTAAATATCTCATGGGCGTTGTATACGAATTCCCAACGTTAAGCCTATAGAGAAAAAATACGAGGGGTGAGATAAATGAGGGTAAGTTCTGTACAATACTATCATGAAACATCACAAAATTTCATATGATTTTTTAAATGGCATGAGTTGTCTTTGCGGAATGATATCATGAAGCAGAGCTGAGTGATAGCTGTAGCAGAAGACAATGAATGCCATGTAAACAAGTATATATGATTGAGTGATGTTTAGATTTTATCCTACCCTGTCACATGTTGTTAACTTCATATGTTACCAGTGGTATATAAATATTTTATGGCATAACCGTGGCATACAGTCACACCATGTTAAGTCTATGGAGATTTATATTCGGGGTAAGATAAATCTGGGTTCAGCAACGGCCGATCTTCCACCCGGCCACTCAGGTCCGGTAACAATAACATATAGTTGGTACAACATGGAGAGGTTTTCCCTATACATAAAACTCGTTTCCATTAAGGCCATCATCCGCCTGGACATTGTAAGATAGCACTACTGTAGTCGGGGGGCAACCACTGTTATCAGTAGTTCAGCAATGTCAGTTTTCCATTTTTCCGTGGAAATCCACTTATTCATATTTGACATATGCTTCTTTTTTTTTATCTTTTTTTTTTATTCAATCATAGACATTGATACAAGACATATCATATTCGCCTATTGGCGTTCTTCCATATAAAAGTCAAAAGAAACGGAATGTAGTATGTAATTCATTTTCCTTTAGTCATGCAAAGATCATATTGCTTTAGCCTCAATTACACCAATAAAACAGTGGGTTCAACGTCCCAACAGACCCCCAATCCCATGCCATGGCCGAAAATGACATGTTGTCCAAGTTTTCCAGATCTCCCAGACAGAAAAATCCACACGAAAATATTTCCACTTTTTTCCTGACCCCAACTGACATCCCTGGTCTTTATAATCTATAGATAATATTGAGACGAGGCTAAAACTCCTCCATGGCCCCCCAAAATACTTTTGATAAAATCCATTGATGATTTATCCCGCCAGCTGGTGTTTTGGATGGCAAGATGGCAGCCTCAATAGCACAATGGCTGTGTGCCCTATAGGTCATGGAATGACAAATAAAATGACGATGACAGTCTAAATCTATAGTCTGGACAGCGATGTCAATCTGGCCGGTAAATCATACGGACTCTATTTTTTATGCATGGGGATGTTTTTCTTCTTCTGATAAAATAAAATCACACATGATTTATGCCAGAGACATTGTGGTTTATTTATCCAGTATCACCCTGAGGCGTACGTCCACCGAACCCAGATGTAGGTTAATGCCCATCAAACATAACGTTTTTCTTACTACCGCCATTTATTTCCCTGTTGCACCACCCACGTTGTGGTATAGTTGTGGCACAATGTCCAACTAGGATTCTCTACTAAGCCTTCTAACAGCCCGCGAGTGTAATGAAGCACATGAATCGATATGCATTGTATTCAAGTGGCTTTGTGCCCGCAAAATGCATTAAGCTACATGACTGCGAGGGTGGGGGTGGACCTCCTCCCAGTCCTTCCTGCTCCAGCCCCGGGCCTGGTGACTGGAGTTATTTACTGGGGTTAGGTGGGAGCATGGAGAGTGAGATGGGGTGAGCTGGACTGGGCGGGGCGGTGGACCGCGCTGGGTGGAGGTAAAGCTAGGTTTACACTGGGCTTTGGTGGCTATGTTTCGCCAAAATGTAGGGCACTGTTGCAGATGGTCACAGAGCCATAAATTTGCGTTAACACTGAGCCTCCAGTGGCTCTGGTTTAGGGATGTTTAACCCTTTAAGGGAGGATGATGCTTTAAGGCATCACCCGGCTGGGAGCGGATGATGCCTTAAGGCATCATTTGCTGGATATCTATATAATTGTTTTTCAAAAGGAAATATTTTAAAAATTAACTTGAAATATTCACAGAATGTAGGTATAACATCATATTTTTGAATTCTAAATAATAGAAATAAAAATATTAATAATGGCATATCATATCACATGATATACCTTCGAATTTTGAGTTCAGAGGACAATGCCCCCGTCCCCTAAAACTATACATAGTCACCAGTAGCCGTCCCCATGTGTGTAGTTCAGCCATACCCAGCCGTCCTTAAAGGGTTAAGGGGGCAGTTTTGTCCATGGTTCCCTGTACAGCCAGCTGCGGTCAATCACATCCCTCACATTTTGTCCATGGTTCTCTGTATGGCTGACTACATTTGGTCATGTTCATGTGACGCTCATAACATTTCATGAGGGACCAGTACATTTCTCGCTAGCACCGTGGCCGCTGGGGGAAATCTTTTGTCATTTCAAAATTTTTCCCTGGCGGCCACAGCAGCCAGGGTGTGTCACGGTCTGTCACATTTGTCTATCCCGTCCCCCTGAGTCATGTCACGTCCCTCAGCTTTGTGTCCATGGAGCTCCACGGAGCACCGAAACCTGGCTGCCATGGCCCAGTGTAAACCTACCATAAGGGGCCAGTCACCACGAGTAGCCGGACGGCCTTTCTCAGCTGGCCCGCATGTATATTTGATAACTACGTGCGGCGCAACGGACCAGAGTAATTTTATTGTCGCCCATAATGATGACTTAATGATGCCCCGTGTTCCGGCGTTATGGATGGGCTGAGAGAGGCAGCCTGCACTGCCCAGATGGACAGACAATCCTGTGACTATCCACTCATAGTGAAAGTCTTCTCGATTAACCACTGGCATATGGTCAATGGCCACTTTAGACCATCTGTAGTACGCCTCCCGTGATATATTTGTCTGGGATCACATGTACAGTTTTCCTGCTCTTTGGTTGCAAGCCACCTGGAAGACATTCACACAGGTTTATTTGTGCTGAGAGCAGTACTCTCAGGATCCGTACTTAACATGAATCCATTTTTTAAATTCAGATAAAGACGTACTTTTAAAACAAGAAAAAACAATTTCTAACAAGGCTAAATTCTTTTCCAATAAAAAGACGTACACTTAACCTTGTGATTGTGCGTTTTTCATGTTGCCAGACAGAAGCTAGTGTATAATTATAGATTGCTACAGAACACAAGCACTAGCTGCGGTTAATAACATTTTATTTTAACACAACAATGAATAAGACAATTTGAAACGGCATCATGTAATACCGTTGTACAGGGATGGTGGGCGAGGAAACATCGTGTGCCTCCATTCAGATGAGTCTTTCAGAATGTTTGCAACATTGCGATCGTCACGTGATCTATGATTCCTGCCGTAAGGTGGCAGCACCTATAATTATCAGCAATGTCCCATTACCGCGCAAGGACAAAGACAAGGACGAAGACATTAGACAAGTCATGCCTTTATAGGCAGAACAAGAGAATAGGACAATGGAGTTCATTTTATGCAGACCAAGCACGTTTATACATTGAGGTTATTCAATGATGTAGTGTGGGTTTGAGATCGGTATAGATTTCAGAAATCCCTTAAAATAAGCTTTATCCTTTATTTGTTTAACTCTGGTCGGGAGCTTCTTAAAAATTTGATTTCCTTGATAGATTGGCGACTTGCGATATTTTTCGGTTTTGGGGAGATTTATTCCAATACAGCGCATATTTGTTTGTCTGGTTTCTCGTATGCCTGTAGATATATTTACATCCTTGAGTATATTAGTAATCTGAAGAACAAATTAGACGTTACACTACCCAAACAAACAAGTACTAATATGTGTCATATCTCAATTTCACATTTATGTCCATATCATGGCACTACCGCGGAATCACACCTAAATCCTACAGAATTCAATCGTCTGGCGCCATAGTAAATAGAAGATGCACATCAAAATAAAGCGTCCAGTCAGCGTCTGAGCTGAAGAATATATCTCACCCCTTATATTTCCCCCATAGACTTCACTTTGGGAACTCGTATCCAACTCGTATCGTGGCCATATGATATTTATATGCCCTCTGTGCAATATGAAGTTAAAAACATGTCACGGAGTAGGATAGAATCTAAACATCACTCAATTTTGTATACTTTTTTACATGGTGTGTGTTGTCTTCCGCTACAGATATCACTCAGCTCTGCTTTGTGATATCATTCCACCAAGACAACTAACGCCATATAAACAATCATATGAAAGTTCGTGTGGTTTCTTGATAGTATAACCTCCTATGGCAGTGATAGTATAATCTGAGTAGGTTCCTTTTTAAACCCATAAATTAAAGTTTTCGTCCCATAGTCTAAACATTGGGAACCCATTCTCCATGCCCCTAGGTGTATCGCAGTCCATTCTCCATGGCCTAGATCCTGTGCTTTCCATTCTTTAATATGTACAGGGGTGAGATAGATACTGAGAGCAACTCGTTTTGGACCGTCATCATTCTCCAACTCATTTAAACACTTTCTTCTTTAGTCCCATCCCACATATATGGCTCCCAGAGCGGCACATGAAAGAAATTGATGAGTGTTTGGTCTGTGTCATTGTTCGGCATGGAGTTTGGAGTGCACAGTAATATTCATGAACAAGGCGATAGCTGAGTGAATATTCTGATGCACTCCAGACGAGATGGCGAACTGGGTCTCACACCAAGCACGAATATGTTTCTGAACTTATCTTATTTTATCTTAGCCTGGACATATTTATCTGTTTATCACTCATTGAGTATGAGTTTCCTTACTCGCAACCCTGTTGAGAACGAGTTCCTAATGTTAAGCCTATGGATGATTATACCAGTTTAAAGTGCTGATTCCACCAACACACAAGATGTAGCGAGATTAATCAACATTTGAGTGTCTTGCTAAACCTTGCTAGGTTTTGAATAATCGTGTGCATATTTGGCGAAATGTGTCTTGAGGTGTCGCGGTGGTGGAACACCAAAACATACACAAGACACCGCGCACTACGTATTGCGATATAGGAGGTACGACATAATATCACAACAGTATAAGATATTACAAGATATACCAAGATATACCATAGCAAATCCATAGTGTTGGCAAAAGAAGCCCTTAAAGACAAATGCGGGTAGGCATCGCACTGCCCCCTGTGTAGACACTGGTGCTGCCATCTGGTTTCATGAAAATATTGCAGTTTCCCATAGACACAAATAGTTAAGCACTTACCTTCTTCAGATGGCCTTCCCATAGAAATTAGCATGGTGAAATAGTATTTTTTAGCATTTCTCATTTGTACATTTTCCCAACTATCAGAATTCAGAATTATTTTAAGATGGCAATAGAACATCAGTGTCATTTAGCAACAAAGCCAAAATATTGCAGTTTCCCATAGACAACAATAGTTAAGCACTTACATTTTCAGATGGCCTTCCCATAGAAGTTGGCATGGTGACGTGCTATCTTTTTTGCATTTTCTATTTGCTGATATATGGAACTCATATTATTTGCAAAAATCAAACGAATTTAGAAATCACCCAACTACCAGCATTTTTCTTTGAGATAACACACTAGACCACCCTGCCCTGTACGGCCTTGACCCGGCCCCCACACCACGCCACATGCCCTGTCACGCCGGAAGCGCATGCGAACACGTACACTGACCGCCAGAGCTCTGGTGGAATCCGATCTGAACAACCTTGACTTGCACTCGCCTAGCTGATCTTCTTACTACCAGATTCAGAGTCTCTGCTGGAAGAGAGAATCATTCTTTCAGCAGATATTTTGCCATGGTGGTCTCTTTCACAACAGGCCATTGTCACGGTTGGAGATTGTAGTACATGTACTCTCAAAGCCCCTTATCCATATCTTTTTTTTTTTTGGAGGGGGGGGGGGTATTTTGATAAAGAGCCCATGAAACTAGATTTTGTTATCAATTAGCTATGTTGATAATGCTTTGTAGCGAGTTTTCATAGTTTATATTCCACTATATCTCAAAAGTCTACCCTGCTTCGAGATATTTGTTTCGAGCTCTCTGGCCAGAAAATGATCGGACCAGACCAACCCCTAAGTCGGAGGGTACTATCGTAAAACTGGATGACTTGGCCACCGCATTCCACTCCTGAAGTTTTGGCTCCGGACTTCACTCGGCTTCGCCTCATGAAGTCACTTTGCCAAACTTCAGTCGTGGAATACAGTGGCCAAGATTAAAAGTAATCAGGTTTTGATTTTATCCTACCCAGTCTCCTCGATTTTGGAATATTATGTGATAACAATTCTGTATGGCACTAGTGGCATATAAAACTCTGTATGCCAGTCAGCGTGGCATACAGAAACTTAATGTTAAGCCTATGGCATTTTATATTAGGGGTAGGATAAACAGCCGTCTCGGCCCCTTCGGCATCTCGGACCCCTTTTTGTGCGGTCATCTCGGCCCCCTTGCAGCCGCGTTTTGCGCTCCCGCTTTCGCGGGTTAAGGATAGGGTTAATGTTATGGAAAGGCTTAGGGTTAGGGATAGGGTTAGGGTTAGCGTTAACGTTTGAGATTGGGTTAGGGATAGGGTAGGGATATGGTTACGGTTAGGGCTAAGGTTTGGGATAGGGTTAGGCATATGGTTAGGGATAGGGTTAGGGTTAGCGTTAAGGTTTGGGATAGGGAAGGGATATGGTTAGGGATAGGGTTAAGGTTTGGGATATTGTTAGGGATATGGTTAGGGTTAAGGTTAGGGATAGGGTTAGGGTTAAGGTTAGGGTTGAGGTTTGGGATAGGGTTATTACACATGTTTTGTAAGATAATTTTTTGTTATGTAAGATTCTTTATTGTGGATAATAGACAAGTACTATATACAGCAAAGCTTGTGTCTTTGGGAATTTGGGTAAGTAATCACATTGGAAGACATTCACCGTTTTCACGCATGAAGGCGTGAAAGCTGTGAAAGCCGAGATACCAAAGGGGCCGAGACATCCGGGAATCAGTCGGAGACAGGGGTTGGTTGCCACTCTAGCGAGTCCCTCCCGACTCTGACACCTCTAACCTTACACGTCCCCCGCCCCGAGCTTGATGACCGCTGGGCATTGAGTGACAAATTACGACGAGGAACCCGTCAAATGGCCCCAGGCTGCCCTCAGCAAATAGTCCCTGAATGTAAGCGCCCTCACAATGGTCCCTGCACGTGTGGGCCCCGCGTCACGTGTCATATTGTACGTGTGCGTTGTCCTACAGGCCGTGCAACGATATTGGGGACTGACAACTAGTTATTTTTTACTTAGTATACAAAGCTTCTCCTAGGCTCTAAACAAGATACAAATTTGCAACAGGTAGCATATTAAACCTAAGATTATGGACGTTATTGTCATGTATACAGTAGAACCCCGCCTAACGGACACCCCGCGTATGCCTGTTTTTTGGGACAGAACCTGTACCATACGCCAGTTTTTTTAAATATCCTAAATTCTGAGCGCTTTGTCAAGTATTTTGTGTTCTACTTGTAAATAGAGATGCACTTATGTATATGGTATATAATATACACTCATTTCTGTTATTTGTTATATCAAATCAGACATAGTCTCTGGGATTACTTTCTTCAGTGGGAAGCACCTCATGTGTTGCAGGGTTTTGTTTGTCAACACAACACGTGTGCTCACTTAAAATACAAATCCACATACAATCTCAATTTACAAGTAAACCACAAAGTAATCATCAAAGCGCCAAGAATATAGGATATTTTAAAAACTGGCGTTTTCTGACCAGAGAGCTCGAACCAATTATCTCGAAGCAGGGTAGACCTTTGGGACATAGTGGAATATAAACTATGAATACTTACTACAAACAATACTAACTTAAATATTTGATAACAAAGTCTAACTTCATGGTCTCTTTATCAAAATATACCCCCAAAAAATGGTAACATGGATAAGGGGCTTCGAGAGTACTACAATCTCCAACCGCAATATCCTGTTGTGACAGAGACTACCAAGACAAAAGATCTGCTCGAAGAATTATTCACTCTTCCAGTAGAGATTCTGACTATGGCAGTGAGAAGATCAGCTAGGAGAGTGAAAGTCAAGGTTGTTCAGATTGCATTCCACCAGAGCTAACGTCAGTGTACCTCTGGCGGCCACAGTAGTTGTGACACAGATATAAGCGGCTACAGGAAGCAGAGCGCAGAACCACTGCTAGGAGAGTGGCTCCACTAAACGGACCCTACCACCCCTCACTGTATGTATACCCGGTTACCAGCCGCGCCATTATCCTCTTCTCTTATCACATTTCAGACGGACAAAGTGTCGGCAACAACGCATGCGCATCAACATGATGGCGTGACGTCACTTCCGGAGCCGGGACGAGACGCTGCCACCAGAGGACGCGTCGGAAATGGCGTGCAGTGACGGACGGGGCCGGGGGCATTGTGTTACCGGTGTCAGGGACGTGGTGTAGAGACTGTAGGGTATGAGGTGCACTCTTAAGTGCTGGTTCCACCAACACCATGCATTTGCCGGTGTTATATCTTGTTTTATTATCCACCTAATACAAAGTGTCCATAGAAAGCACATAGGGAGCGTGTATCTACATACCCGGAGCATACAGATGTATCCACCTTATACAAGGTGTCCATAGAAAAGACATGGGGAGCGTGTATCTACATACCCGGAGCATACAGATATATCCACCTAATACAAAGTGTCCATAGAAAGCACATGGGGAGCGTGTATCTACATACCCGGAGCATATGGATATAGTGTATGCTCCGTGTAGCAAAGGCCAGTGCATACGGGAAAAATAGTGCAATGGAAAAATAGTGCATACCTAAATGAACTAGTAAAAGTACTCCATTTGTCAGGAAAAGGTGGATAATAAATACAGTATAGGCTGGTTTCAGATATTGTCTAATGGGCTATCATTTGTGACATAATCCCCCATTGGATGTTTTTCTTAAATAATTCCCAATGTTAAGTCTATTGAGAAAAAATACTAGGGATGAGATAAGACATTGAAAGATATATTTTACCTTCCCATTCTTATTTTGATTCCCTCCCATACCTTCACACTTATCCATGTCCCTGACCCTGTAATAATGTCAAATGTAGCCCGCTAAAGCAACGTAGGCATATCACGAATAACTACGTGAAATGCATGTTTGTATAATTTGTATTTAAAAGAAATATAGCCCAGATTTGTCAAATGTCAAACATATCCTATTATGTTATGGTTTACACGAATCGTGTTTGTTTTTATAAAAGAAGTGGTACATTACCTGCTGAATTTTCTTAAGTAAATAAATGGATTTACCAAGAGAAGTACATGTAGTTATCTATCCATCGTTTTTTATCAATAATACTCATCGTAGATGTTGTTTTGTTGCACTAAAATTGTGATTTTTTTTGGAGTACTAATTTGAAAATTATCAATTGACAAGATTCATTTTCAGCAAACGATATCTACATTAAAAGCATTGGCTAGAAGATGGCGATGAGTAGACCAGCCTGGAGATAAAACACTGTTGGAAATACAGTTCGATGTACACACTGGCAAGTTTCCATTGTATTGGAATTAAAGCAAATAGAAACATTGAAATTCTAGCTCCACTCCATCCAAGCAGCAAGGATGACCCTATGGAGCCAACTACCACTTTAGTTACATATGAGAGAGACAGAGACAGAGAGAGAGAACGAGACAGAGATAGAGAGAGAGAGAGAGAGAACGAGACAGAGAGAGCGAGAGACAGAGGTAGAAAGAGAGAGCGAGAGAGAGAGCGAGACAGAGACAGAACAAGACAGAGACAGAACGAGACAGAGACAGAACGAGACAGAGACAGAAGGAGTGAGACAAATAGAGACAGAGAGAGAGAAGGAAATTAAGCTAACATTCAGGAAGAGGCAACAGAGAGATACAGATCACTACTAGTAAGCTACAAGACCGTACGACTTGACTCACTACCTAAAAAGGAAACTCCGTCCAGTGTATCAGTGCTCCGTATGGTATTTTTAATTTTGTTGTTGCAATGTTTATTGTTCTTAATGGAGAAAATCAGGCTATTTTCCTACGACATAAGTCCTGATATACACACATACACTGATAAAATATACTGTGGTCTATGAACTATGTCTCTTTTTTTGTTATTCTTATATCATGAAGAAAATAAAATTGGATTCCGTTCATTTTCTGATAGCTATCTAGCCTTCAGATTTGAGTTGCCACCCTTTAGTTTCTTTCCATTTTACATTTTAATTATACAATTTTTCCATTTGATCGCACTCTAAGTACATCCCAAAATAGGACGGGAATAATGTCACTTCATGGTATAGCATTTTCTATCATTCATGTCCTTTAAGGGTGATAGTATTATTGTGGACAAGAGACATGACAAGACATGATTACAAGTTCAGACAAGAAAGCATATAAAGACAGAAAAGAAAAACAATTCCATAAGTCCACGGTTTATACTTAGCAGCACCTCTCCATGGTTCTTCACATCTCTTTGTGCAACATCTCTAGGAATCTGAATCTATTAGTTTGGTTAAGATATTTGCACGTAAAGCCTGATGCCCATCTACCGATTGAGGGATGAACGATTAGTTCCCAAATCCTATAGGAGTCGGTCAACTTGTCGCAGGCAAATTACGTAGCCCCTTTGCTTGACCTGCGGCCCTCGAGGAGAGGGGCTGGTGGGTATTAGTCCTAAGTAAAGCAGTCTACACCTACCGACAGGTATACGATTATGCACCCCATTTCCCAACATTCCGTTGTCTGTGACTAGATTTATCAACATGTTAATAAACTGTTCGCCACCGATTTTGGAACATTGAAACCACAACTTGTGGGCAACAAAAGGACGTCTGAAGGAGGTGGTTCACTAATCGGTGGGTCACCCTTGCCTAGCTGTCCTACATCTACCGACTTTGGCCGACTCAGTTAGAATGGCTTGGCTGAGACAAATTACCGTCCGTTTGGCGCAGACAAAGTTGCATAGATGTTCCAAAATAAGTAGATGGGCATTGGCCTTAGGCTTCTTCATTATGAGTTTCTGTCTCAATTCATTCAAAAAGGCAGTGACATCAAGATCATTAGAGTGGAGGAGCCTCTGTCCGTGAATGAACCATTTACCCCGTATGGCATTTTTACGTAATATGGCGAAACGGTGCGTATTTACAGTATATACGGCATGGGTATAAAGTAATGACCAATACCTTTGGCTCAGAATAAATCTGAAGTGGGATTCACACGAAGTAATACAAATCGTCAAAAATGCAGGTTTCCATTTCCCTGAGACATAAATTTCCCCCTATAATTGTTGGCAACGTTTACCCCTAAAAAGGAACAGAATCTCATGAAATTTTGAGCCCTAGGAGGTACATGAATCCCAACGTGTGAATCCCACTTTACATTACTGAAGTTATCAACCTTAGCATATAAGAACGGAAACAGCGTGAAATAAAGCCACCATTGTACAGAATCCGTATAGTTTGCAGGAATTAAATCTCCCTTTCTACTACTTCCGGTGCCATACCTAGTGAACGGGTATCTCAATTTCAGCCGGTTCCGCTATAAATTGGTTCTTCAGTCTAGATCGAGCGGGGGAAATTCGTCCGACACTCCGCTCCTGGCATCGACGCGAATTCCAACCCGCCACCAAAAATACCCTTTCAGTGTGTTTGTCTTGTGGTGCGAGTGGTCGGTGGCCCGGCGCTTGTGGCCCGCCCGCCGCAGCTTTACTAAGAAACCAGACAGCCTTATAATTAAAGGCACATCCTACAATTTGACTTGGAAATTAAGATTTTCCTGAAATCTAAATATAATGATCTATAAGTGTTGTAGAACACATAGATAGTTTAAAAAACGAGGGTCATTGTGCTAGTTTTTGATTTAGAGATCAATATTATGATAGTTTTATAATAGAATATATACACATTCGAAGAAGTTACTTTTCGCATAGTAAAGCCCATGTCCTTTTCCTCAAACTTTCATAGAATAAAGAAGATGTATAGTACTACATATTAAAGTTTTAAATCAAGTAAATGTTGATAAGTCTGTTTTACCTCTTAGAATTGGATAAAATATTAAATTTACTCGTTTAGAACTAGAATGAATCAGATAGGACCAATTTCGACTGATAATTGAAAATATCTAAAAATCACAAGGTGGCATCTGCAGGAATTGTAGGATATCCCTTTAAAGGCATATCCTACTATTCACAGTGGCGCCACCTGGTGGTTTTTAAATATTGGTGATTCTCAGTCTAAACTGTTCTGATGTGTTAACTTTAATGCCAATTGAGTGAAAAATACCTTTTTGTCTAGTATGACCTAACCCTATAGATGATTTAGACCAGTTTGTATTTATTTAAATATAGGAAGATTACTGGCTAATATGGTTTTCTTCAATTCCCGCAAAAACGGGGACGGTGACCTATAATTTTTTTAACTTAAATGTGTATTATTACATATTACCTATATTCGTTGAAAGGTTGAAGAAAATCACATGGGTTTTAATATGAGGAAAACAACTTTTCATAATTTCTATATATTCTATTATAATCAGACAGGCTCCAGTCCCTGCATCCTTTGGCTACCCCTCAACCTACCTTACCCCCTCCTCGCTGGAATGCATGGGCCAGTCAGGGAAGGATACATATTATAATGAACTTTATTCTGATCTAGTCTTAAATCATTTAATGACTGTTCATAATCAAAGACTTGAGCAAGTCTAAATTATAATATTAGCATGATATCGATCTCTCTAAACCAAAAACTACCACAATGACCCTCATTTTTAAAATGACCTATGTGTTCTACAACATTTGGAGATCATCATACTCAAATTTCAGGAAATTCACATGGGTTTTGATTTTCAAGCCAAATTGTAGGCTATGCCTTTAATGTCTCTCGTTCTCCGAGACCGCTGACACACGAGTACCTGGCGGGCGCCAAGCCGGGACCAACTAATGGCGCTGATAAGATGAACAAATCAGGTTTGATTTTTCATGTCCACATCCCTCGGCTTTCAAGTCTGACTGCCACCCAAATGAATGAATGCTCCTCGCTGCTGCAGTCAGTCGTGGCCACACACAAAAGGAACCCCACCCTGTTTGCTGATTTATAGTTTTAGGAGGAGGAGATGAATTAGGACATGAATGAACCTATTTGACTTGCTTTCAAAGCGGAATAAGAAACAGAGAGAAATTTGTGCCACTTTCATGTAATATTAGGACGCATATCAATTGTATATATCGACAATTTTATTATTGGTAGTGTATTATTTCGGAAAAGGATGCTTATGCGATTAAATGAAGATTTTGCCATTGAGTGAGAAAAAAAATCTGGAACTAAAGAAATACAACTCTTTATATGCAGAAATACCCGAGGTATCGAGAAAGGGTACACCATGAAGAAAATACCAACCAACATAAGAACTTATTTATGTTTTTGTTTTGTTTTGTTTTGTTTTTTATTCAATTCATTTAAGGGCAATATACACGTTCACCAGTACCTTGGCGATCTTCCACGTGGGCATCACACAAAGACAATATTCATAATCACATTTCTTACAGTTAATTGTGACCATGTCTGGCCTTATTTCAAGTCCATGTAAAGTCGAGTGCATCACGCCCCTACCTAAATCAGGTGACATCACTTGTGTAAATAGCTTGAGGTCAATACCTCTGTTGTCGGTGCCAGGAAGAGTGCTGGAAATGGTTGTTCCTAGTAGATTATACAATATTGTCAATAACTGTCAGAAACTGAGTTTGGCTTCAGGGGCCATCCATAAAGTACGTACGCACTGAAGGGGGTGGGAAAAATATGTTGAAATTTTGAGTGTGCTCCTTCTTTGTTCTATTGCGAATAGGATTGGGAGGGGGAGGGAGTCAAAACTTTCAGAAATTCTGCGTACATACTTTATGGATGGCCTCTCAGGCCTGTTTTGGAGACAGCGTATGTGCTGTACACTACGGATGAGAATCGAACTAGATAAAACTATCAGCTATTGGCCACTGGAGCCCACTGAAAACAGGTACTACCCGAGTAAACCCTCCAGTCTAATAAAAGTCTAAATATATGAGGACCCCATGGGACCCCACCAGGACCCAAAGGTGACCACATGAAGTCCCCGGGGACCGACAAATTGATCATCTACAGAGTAAAGAATTTTACAACCCCTAAATATATGAGGCTATTGGCAGAGCCAAAGTAACTGATACCTAGACTACAGAAACAATGACTTACTGAGTGAAGTAATTTACAGTTGAGTTGTTGTAATCCGATACTCCCTATATGAGGTGCCTAACCTCTTCTTCAGGATAAGGCAAGGCATGTGTAAGTTAGCCAATGATATTGTGGGGTTGTGGAGGGCCCAAGATGTCATAATGATAAATCAAGGAAACAGTCATTTTAGGTCTCCATTTTTAAAACAAAATCCCATTTAGTTATGACTGTCAGTAACTGGAACGCCTACACATCAGCGTAACATGATTTATCTAAGTCTTCAGCTTTACATTCGAAGGCGATGAGGATAAATATTACGTGACTTCATTTAGATTCACATTACTAGTTCACGGTTCTTGTTCCAAGTGGATTTATTATTAATATTGTTAATATATTACTATTGTTGTTACTTTTATTATTATTATTATTATTATTATTATTATTATTATTATTATTATTATTATTATTATCATTATTATTATTATTATTATTATTATTATTATTATTATTATCATCATCATCATCATCATCATCATCATTATTATCATCATCATTATTATTATTATTATTATTATTATTATTATTCAGAATCAGCATCTCTCAACTTGAGCCGAGTTTTTCAGATACATTTCGGGAGGAAATAAGCAAAATTCAGACGGATAATATCTAATGTCAATGAGATCGACGAAAAAGAAGAATACATGTTTCTGGCTACATCAGGTTTATGTTGACTTTTCTTCATTGAATGATAACCTAAAAATAATATGCCACATGCCTAAATTACCTTTATACCAAAGCACATGGAGGCTGATGCTCAAAACCTCATAGATTCAGTCCTGACAAATATACAAAGACAAGACTGCAATATTCCTGCAACTGGTTATATATGTGTTCCCAGAAGTGTGTACATGTGGTTGTGGATCTCTGGGCTATTGATTATACTAGGTATTAAGTGTGCAAGTTATTGAATTAGTGCCACTTATTCATCAAAGTTGAGAGCGACGGGGAACAGAGCGATTAATCTGCGGCACTTGAGGCATGGTCCTTGTATGCAGCCCCAGGTATCATTTCAAAGCTTTGATGTCCGGTAGTTAATTATAGAGATCAACGGCACTATTAATGGGAATGGAGACCAGCACAGATTAGATGTTAGAACGGAAGATGCAAGTGGCAAGGCAAGGAAAGGTGCAGCTTTTATCAGCATGACAAGGAAGATGTGATGTCTCACCCAACGAGGTTTGTGTTTCCCACACAGTGCATGATTACTGACGTCAAGTTCTGGGTTGTTTTTCCAGTTGTGACAATCTTTAATAGTGACCAGTCAGCGATAGTTTAGAGGGCATCGAGTTCCAGAGATTTTTGGTCATAACAATAGTGATCATTTTGAGTGGCTGTGAGGTCTCGGTCACTGTCACATGTCATGCATGTAGGATATTAATGATATTCATAACATGTTAGACATGTTTTTGTTTTTCAAATGGGTCTTGATCATAACCGCCCAATAGTGATTGGGTCTGTGGAAGGGTGTCCGCTTACGTAGGGTTCTACTCTATGTACCAGTATTTCGGATATTTGGATTCTCACCCCCTCCCAATCATGTACATGTTAATGGGTTCTGTCAGTAAAGACCTGTTAAATGTGGCAGAAACAAGGCAAACACTGCACCCTCCCTGATTTGTAGATCCAGATGTGCAGTCATTGGCCACCACCAACCGACTTTAAGGAGAACTCAATGAATTTGTGCTACTCTTGTTGGCTATTTGAGTTTTATTTCAGTTCTATTTGTGCTCTATTAAACCAGTGAATCCCTACAGAAATGACATGATTTCTTACCTTGCCGTTTATTTTCCATCATACACAATGACCCCATTGAAAATGTATGGGTACTCAGTAAACCACGTCCCATTATGTAAACTCCAAAATGGAAGATCACCCCTGGTTGGTGAACTTTGTACGAATGAAGATCTTTATTGAATTAGAAAAAAATATATATATAACCTGTCAACTACCACAACTTTGGTATACAGATTAAAATTTGCGGTATATGGACGCAAAGCCATGGTATACAGGAAAGTATTCCCTTTGTACTATAGAGCAGAGAAATAGTCCCTATTAGTATACACTTTAAATATGGCAATTATTTGACCAGATTTACTCAAGAAGATGGAAAATAAATACAACAAACGATAGCGCTCGTGTATACTACGCGTCAACCCCTGGTGGTTTATGGCCGCCCATCCACAAAACCATCATTTATTGTCTATTTATGCAATTTAAAGCTCTAGCCTCAGCTTCCATAAGTTGGGGGATTATGTCACATAGGTCAGCCCATAAGTTAATGTGAAGGGTGGGATAAATTCAGAAAGGTTTAGTGGTCAGAACTCAATCCCATCTTGTTTGAATCGCTACGTAATTTACATAGCTTCGCCTTGTAAAATACTATGAGATTCTCGATGATATACGAGCTCTGACCCGAAACATTTCATAGCTTTCCTCTACAGTATCCCTTAGTGGTTTTTTATTGTTCTATTTGTGCTTTATTAAACCAGTGAGTGACATGATTTCTTACCCTACAGAGCCCCTCAGTTTATGCAATTTAAAGCTCTATCCTCCACCTCCCCTCCCCCCCCCCAACCCCCCAACCCCTCACCACCCACACTGCACCCTGTCAAGCACCACTTCCGGTATTCATCTCGTGTCAAGCGGCACTTCCGGAATTCCTCCGATGATCAATGAGTCAACCTGCCGTTCCCAGCGGCGGCGGGCACGCATGCGCCTAGCGTCCACCTGACCATCCTGCTGTATTATCGCTCGGTGGCCCTAGTCATCGCAGCCAGTGGTGCGTAGTAACTGGTGTGTCATATCAGACAGTGGGGGCAGCGCCTGATCAAGCGGAGATTTGCCTCTCAGGGAGGTAGGGCTGTGGGGTGGTGGGTGGGTGGATGGGTGGGGGGGAGTGTCTACTGGGTATTGACTATAGCTACAGTGCTAGTGAACAGTGGGGTGTGGACACTCTCCTAGCAGAGATCCTGCGCTCTACTTCCTGTGGGTACATATATCTCTGCCACAACTAGCCTGGAAGCCTGGCTCACTCACTTTATAGACCAGGTAACGCCCACCATTTTTCTGGTGCTTTGTGGATAACGCCTCCATATGTATGCTGATTTACCCACTAGAGGGCGTGTCGAAAAATGTAGTGATAAAGGGCTGTACTAGAGTCTATGTGACTGCTTGTAAGCACTAGCGCCGCAAAAGTTCTGCTGGGGAAGTGGGAGAGAGATAGTACTGGCTATCCTTGCTACTGCAAATAAGCGGGGAACCAGCAAAAGTTCAAAGTCGCTTATAGCTTGGTGTTACCCGTCCCATATTTCATTGGGGCAGGGAACCAGTCTTTGCCCCGACCTGCCTTTTAGGGGCAAAATCTGCCCGATACACCAGTTTTTCATGAATCCGAAATTCTGATCTCTTTGAGGAGTATTTTGTGTTTTACTTGTAAATAGAGATGTACACATTGATATGGTAAATAATATAAGCTCATACTTTCTGTTGTTATATCTAACCAGACATAGCCCTGGATCCGATTGAAACCCAAAGGGATCCGATTGAAACCGACTGTTATTAACTCAGCTGACGGATTTGCCCACTTTTTGTATCGTCTCAATATGCTACCATAACATGTTCGCATTGTAAAACGCTGAGGTGCAATAAAGAAATGTCTAAAAAAGAAACAGTCTTAGGGATTACTTTCTTCACTGGAAAGAACCTCATGTGTGCACGGTTTTGTTTGTCAACATGACACATGTGCTCATTCGAAGGGGCAGTCTAACCAAATGTGGATTCCTATCATAAAGTAGTGTAGAGCTGAAAAGGAAAAAGCTTGATTGTCTGTGAACCTCATTTAACAATTAGAGTAATTCCCAACTCATAATATATTATTTGTTTGAGTTAACCACTTTTGAGCGTCACCCTGTTTTGAATCCGAAATGTTGGCTGGTTCCCGCTGTCTTTAGCGGATACCTGGGTAACCAGCATTGGGTTGAGGCAGAGATAGGCAATCGCTAGCGCAACGAAAGATCTACTGCGAGAGTAAGGTGGTGGTGAAGGAGGGTGGTTGTGGAGAATGAAGGGTTGCTGGGAGAGTTGCCTGCCTGTCGCTACCCTCTGGAGATCTGCGGGGTCTTGATGGTCGGGTTCGGTCAAGTCTTTCTGAGCCGGGTCTCCCTCTGAGAGATCCCACGACCCCCTGCGGCCCCCTGCCTCTATTCAGTCCGGCCTCGGTCCTCTTTAAGCCACAGAAATCCGAGATCCAAGTTGGCAGGCGCTGCAGAAGAGGAAAAATCATTGGAGGTAAGCTGAAGGGCCTTGGAGACTTAGGATTGAAGGAGATGGCCGATCTGCCTAAAAGATGTATGGTATTAAGGCTCTTTTAGACAAACTGTCCCAGGCAATGGCGATCTTTTGTATTTCGCCTCCCTGAAATTTCAGATTCTGTGCGTTTTATATATGATTCAAATATGGAATAAAAGAGATCTCAGAAAGTGTATCTCTTATCAGATGCGGCGAGATGTATTTGGGACATCCATCGTATTATATACATTTGCCAGAAAACACTGTAAGTACCAACCACTGCTATGTAAAAAGTTGACACGTACCACCATATATATATATATATATATTTGGACCCTGGTCTCTGGCAGTTGCAGAAAGGGCAATTTGCTGGGTGCAAGTGGGTAACGGAAAACGATCCATACACTGAATATATCTAAAACCTTTTAATTGTTCATTGATGAACATACCATCTTCTCCTAGTTAGGTTCTTTATTTACTATTGATTATAACATGATGTCACTGCTATATGGGCTGCTTTTTTATTATATACCTCAAAAAAGTGTCCTATGAAAGCACATTGGCAGCATGTTTCTACAAACCCGGAGCATACGGTTATGTTGTATACTTTAGGCTGCAAAAGCCGGCGCATATGGAAAAATAGCGCGTATGAAAAAATAATGCGTACCTGAATGAACTATTATCAATACCCCACTTGTCAGGAAAAGTTGGATGATAATTACAATATAGACTGGTTTCAGATAAAAGCAGTGGTATACTCATCGGAGTTGCCTCTGCGCAATATCCTAACATACGCTCGGATATGACTACGCGTCAAATCCTCGGACCATGCGGCTGCTAGTATCTGAAACTAGTAAGGTGGCCATCCATAAAGTACATGTACACTGAGGGTGGGTTGGGGTGGGGGCAAAAAAGTTGGGAATTTTACGTTACCAATCTTTGTTCTATTGCGTACAAGATTGGAAGGGGTGTTTTTTGGGGTGTTTTTTTTATTTTGTTTCCAAACAAATTCACCTCACGGGTGGTCTTCCATATGTAGTTTCTGTTGATTATATCTCGATTCCACTTGTATCATTCCGCATTAATATGAAATCTTCACATACATCAATATATACTTTATATAGTGGATAAAGTAGTAGATATAAATAGGAAAAGGAATAAATGAAGATAAACATAGGAAGATGATATATACCACCCCTCTTCATAGATGATAATGAGTAAAAAAAAAATCAAGAAAAAATGACGAAAGTGGTTTGGGGTCCAAAATATCAGAAATTCTACGTGTACACATACTTTATGGATGGCCCTTGGATATTGTGTATTTCCTCTGCCTTGTTGCCCTCCACTACAGAGAGCTGCTCGTCCAGGCCGGAAGCAGCGCCCTACGGCGACCGGAGCTGCTCGTCAGGCGACCCATGAAATATGAAGGCGATGTCTCCGTGTGTCACCGGCCTCAGAGGGCACCCCGCAAAGCATCATATAGAACTGCATCGAGAATCGTATAAATACACAATACTCCATGGGCATCGATTCAAAAGGCACGGACCATCCTGACTAGCTTTTTTTTAAATTTGAGCTTTTTAAAATCAGTATTTTTCCAAAGATTATGGTATACGTGTGACTTGCCCTCGTAGTTTTTTTGTGTTTTTTTTTATTCATTTTTCATAAGAATCATGTCACATCAGTTCTCCTTATAGCAGGTTTTCCACTGTTGCATAGTTACCAGATACACATGTATCCATAGATATTTACATTATATACATAATGATGATGATGTTGTTGGAGGTATATAGTATATATAAAGGTTCAAATGAAAGACGGGACAGGGTGCTGGTAACAGGTTTCCCCCCACCCTTATGCAGGCCCCCCCCCCCCCCCCCCCCCAGTCACCTGACGCACCAACCGGGTTGACCGGGCACTTCCCTGCAGGGGCCAGTGCACAGCACATGCTTCCACCACCCTCCCTGCCACCGAACGGACATTCTTCACACAGGAGACGACACACAGTTGAACAGTGCAAGCGCTTATGCTTCATATGGACTAATTAACTTATCCATGTTAGTCTACTCATGTATAGGTGCTAATTAACCTCATTATGATTTTCACCTGCTATGTCTTTTGTAACCTACTTTTATTCTTTATAATATTATGACGTAAGGTTTGTCTGTTAGGTCAGTGACATGCACATATCAGGTTACTTAACATTTAATCTGATTCATGTTATAATTTACAAGCGTGTATCGGGTTTCGTAACTTTTTTGGTATCAACCATGTTATAACTATTCATTTCTAATAAAGTAATAACTTCCAGTGCACAGCGCACCTTCTTAGTGTAATAAACCTTTATCCTCCAATGATGTCTTGTCATTCAACTATAATACACACTAGTTCATTTCAGTTACATTCATCAACAGTTTTGCTTTGACACCCCTTTTGAACTCTTTGACACTGCTTGACTGCTGAAGGTCTTGCTCTCGCTTATCGCAGAGAGCACATACTCTGTATATTGGACATTTTTAGTAAGCTTTTGTTCTGGCTTGATGCGTTTTTGAAACATATCTTGGACGGTGATCTGGTTACTCGTTGTGACTGATCTAAAAGAGATTTTTTAATTTTTATTATAGAATTTCTTTATTGACCTTAAAACTTTACAGGTATTCAGCATATGTTTCAGTACAGTCGCGGTCAAATAAAGGGGCGTGGGTGTCAGCCATATACAGTAGGCTGGTTTTCATCACCCCGCCTGTTAACTGCATCGAAAGATTCATTTCCAGACAACTGATACATGTGGGTTAGTAAGTGCATGTCTCTTCTCATTTTCAAGAAATCAATACCTAGTGTATTCTGCAGTTCGCTGGTACTTTGTACTAAGTGTCAACCGAACAAACCGAAGTCCCATGTTCTGTAACTTTTGCACCGTGTCTATGTCCTTCTTGCTTGCACCGTCCACCAAGAAACTACTATATTCTAACAATGGGCACACTATCACCTTATAAACATGTAGTGCGACCTCCCCCGATATAGCTCGTCTTATTCTAAATAATTTGAAAATTCGGGAATTGCAGTTCTTTGCTAGCTCATTCACGTGTTTGTCCGTTTTCAATTCACTAAAACTACCCCATAGTATTTATATTGGTTCACTTCTTCCAATTTAGTTCCACAACAATCAAGATCTAGCTTCAATAGGTATGGTCTGTGCCTTCCTGTTGATATCAAGCTGGCTTGAGTGTTTTTTGCATTTAGGGTCATACCGTTTGCCATTCTCCATTCTACCACGTCGTTAATACCTGACCAAGTACAGACCCCTGCGGTACGCCAAAATCAGTATTTTCTTCCTTAGACTTTATACCGTATAAAAACACCTTCCCCTGTCTATTGTCCAGGTAGCTCCCAATCCATTGTAGCAGATTTCCAGGCAGCAATCTAAGTTTACTCACTTTCGCCATTAACATGGAGTGTGGAACTGCATTGAAAGCTTTCCTCATATCAATATAGCATAGTTTGAAAAACGAGGTGAATCATTTCCAACCAAAATATCGAGGAGCAGATGGAATTCGGGTACGCTTACTATGTCTCCTTATTATTATGTACCTGTAAATCATTCAAAACGCCATTTTAAAGTGGTGACATAGTACGGAGGGACGTATGAATATCATTTCGTCACTGAGTGACAACCGGAATCCGTACACCTGGTTAGTTAAAGTGAGACATTTGTCCATCCTGTATGTAATGATACACTCGATGGCGCTTGTCCGCCTGTCCACAAAACCATCGTTTATTGTCTCAGGGCCTAGGCTAAGTCTGGTGGCCCGCTTCTCACACTGGGACACCACTCTTGTAAGCTGTCTCCCTCTCCTTCCTACCCAACGGAAAGGAGGAAATGGGATTTTTCATAGACAATTTATAGTATTTTTCAATGTGACAGATGATTGGGAGAATGGTCTTATTATACTACTATATCATAATATATGGAGACATAGTTAGTGTAACTGAATGGAATCTGTTAAGGGTTATTTTTGTCGGAAATATTCACTGAGTTCGAAGAAATTCGACCCAAGTGCCATGCATTGCTTATTTAAATTAGTTCCTATAATGCCCATCAGGTGGCCCAAAAAGCTGTATTCTCATAGGAGATTTCGGAATCCGTATTCTACTCGGTAGCGATCTGTAGGCTCCATAGGCTTAGAATGGAGACTTTGTATTAGGAGGGTAATAATTATATAGAACTGCATTGAGAATCGTATAAATAGACAATACTCCATGAGTTTGGATGTGCCCGCATCGTCATCGAGGCGAAGCCGAGTGACAACGATGGCACCTCTAAACGAGTGGAGTATTGTCTATTTTACAATTCGAGTGCGGTTCTGGATTTATCTCACCCCTTTCTATGACGTTAGATAGTATCAGAATATCAGAATAGCTCAAATATACCTAGCGAATCCAAATGACGTCATCTCAAATTCACTACGCCACGGCCATGGCATAATATTGTCACTTTACGGGGGTGATCGTTAAGTATTTTTTCCTAATATTATTTCTATGGCGAAGCTTGTACCAGGGGTGAGATAATATCGTAAAACTGGATGAGTTTTAATCTTGGCCACCGTATGCCACGACTGGAGTTTGGCTTAGTGACTTCATGAGGCGAAGCTGAGTGAAGTCCGGAGCCAAAACTCCAGGAGTGGCATACGGTGGCCAAGATTAAAACAAATCAGGTTTTGATTTTATCCTATCCTGTCTCCTCGATTTTGGAATATTAGGTGATAATAATCCTGTATGCCACTAGTGGCATACAAAACTCCGTATGCCAGTCAGCGTGGCATACGGAAACACAATGTTAAGCCTATGGGATTTTATATTAGGGGTAGGATAATACACAAGACCCAGCCTCTCCACTCCTTACACCGGCGTGGTTCCGCTATACACACACTACGCCGTTCCACTGAGTCCGCCATTTGTATTCTCTGCCGTTCAGCTAATGAGCAAGCACAGAAGCCGGCGAGTGCGGCCAGCTCTGCGTCCATTGAGAGAATATAAATGGAATTTGAATTATGGAGCAGGGCGGGGCCCCCCTGGGGGGCGGTCTCCTCGTCCGCCGGGGAGGAGGGGGGGGTTGGAGCATTGTGTTTTGTGCCCGCTACTTGACACGTCGTGGTTCCCTGCAGGGCCGTTCCGTTAGCCCTATCAGGTTTCCTATTTTACCGGAAAGACAGCGCCTACCAGCTACCAGCGTTCGCTACCACTCTCCCAGCAGAGATCCTGCGCTTTGCGTCCTGCGCCAGCTTGTATCCCTGCACTGACCTGTCTGGTAAGTGGGATTCACACGTAGATACTAATGTACCTGAGACTGAGAGACTTCACATTATTCCCCTAGTCTCAGAAGAATCTCCTTTTGTACAAAACCCTCATGGCAAGGTACTTTTACTAGTCTCAAGGAAATGACGTATTGGATTAATATAGAAGGATTCATTTGGTACATAGTCTCAAACCTATTAATAGTGAACATTCACCCTGGGACTTAAATATTCTTGAGGTGAGAGATGTTGCAAATATCTAATCATGCTTGCTGGCCTCCTATTGGCTAGGGCAGTTACTTAGTCGGCCACTCCGCAGCAGGTCCATTTGTCTCACCAGAATGACCCAGAATGACCCTATGTTATAGATTTAAAACATGTTTAAAATTAAAATCTCACAAGATTCTGTTCCTTTTTAGGGGTAAATGTCGCCAACAATTGCAGGGGGGAAAGACATGTCTCAGGAAAATGGAACCATACAATTTAGATGAAGTATAGAATCTCAGCAGATTTGTCGCAGTCGAACACCCTGTGAGGAACATGAATTTTGTGAGCTATGAATATTTCTTTATAAGTATTTTTGCTGTCGGAATCCACTGATACAGAAAGTTGCCTGGTCCGAGAGTGAGAATTCGTGGACACGAACTGGGTTTAACCATACCAACCTCTGAGTTGGAACAGAGTGAAGACAGAGGTGGTCTACATTAGAGCTAACGTTAGTTTGGGTCTGGTGGCCAGTGTACCTGCCTGTTTGAGACAAATTCTGCCCCATGCGCCGGTTTTTCATACTTTCTAAATTGTGTGCAGACTGGGGAGTATCTAGTGTTTTACTTGTGAAAAGAGATGCACATATTAATATGCTAAATGATATACACGCATTTCTATAATCCATGATGTCAAATCAGGAATAGTCTTAGGGATTACTTTCTTCGGTGGAAAGCACCTCATGTGCTGCAGGGTTTTATTTGTCAACATGTCAGATGTGCGCATTTAAGCCTTTCCCTGCAGCACCCAGTTTCCCTGTTCACCATTACACAGCAGGCGTTGCCTACCCAGACGACTCTGCTACGGCAGGCACCTTTTTTTGGGAAAAAGCAATGTCATGTGATGTGTCATGTGATTTAAGTAATTTACCTTGGTGACTGAACATATCCTATTATACCACAGCAAAGGGCAATATGGCTCTTATACATTCCCAAAATTTCTTTTAAATCAAACAATTATCTTTTTATCTATTGAATTTTGTATAAAGGTGTCACTGATGCCTCGAAGATACCCGGAGGCATCTTCCTGCCGTAGCCAGGGGAATGCCTGGAGGCATTTTCCGGCTATTAAAGGGTTAAGAGAGTAGATTAATCAACCATGGATTCACATTCTGCAGTGGTTTAAAGCTGAAAAAGAAACAGCTGGAGTGTCTGTGGAGCTTATTTACCAATTCCATTATTCCCAAACTCATGATAAATGTGTTGTTTGAATTTCATAACTTTTGACTGTTGCACTTTTAAAAAAATCTGATATATGGTTTCTCTATGTGACGTCACAGGGTTGAAGCAGAGAGTAGTAAGTCCTAGAGCCGGGAAAGGTCTGCTTGGCGAATGGCTCACTACATCTGTTCGGAGATGCGACTCAAGCTGCAGGGCACTTTCTACTGGCCAAGGCTATAACTACATATTTAGAGCTGTTACTACCTTATGTATGGCTAATGCAGACTGTTTTGATATGATTTTTTTGTTGTTCCCATTTTTGCATACGCCATCCAGACGTTACTAAACCGGCACCTTTTTTTGGGAAAAAGCAATGTCATGTGATGTGTCATGTGATTTAAGTAATTTACCTTGGTGACTGAACATATCCTATTATACCACAGCAAAGGGCAATATGGCTCTTATACATTCCCAAAATTTCTTTTAAATCAAACAATTATCTTTTTATCTATTGAATTTTGTATAAGGGTGTCACTGATGCCTCGAAGATACCCGGAGGCATCTTCCTGCCGTAGCCAGGGGAATGCCTGGAGGCATTTTCCGGCTATTAAAGGGTTAAGAGAGTAGATTAATCAACCATGGATTCACATTCTGCAGTGGTTTAAAGCTGAAAAAGAAACAGCTGGAGTGTCTGTGGAGCTTATTTACCAATTCCATTATTCCCAAACTCATGATAAATGTGTTGTTTGAATTTCATAACTTTTGACTGTTGCACTTTAAAAAAAATCTGATATATGGTTTCTCTATGTGACGTCACAGGGTTGAAGCAGAGAGTAGTAAGTCCTAGAGCCGGGAAAGGTCTGCTTGGCAAATGGCTCACTACATCTGTTCGGAGATGCGACTCAAGCTGCAGGGCACTTTTTACTGGCCAAGGCTATAACTACATATTTAGAGCTGTTACTACCTTATGTATGGCTAATGCAGACTGTTTTGATATGATTTTTTTGTTGTTCCCATTTTTGCATACGCCATCCAGACGTTACTAAACTCCTTAATATCGCCCCTGGTAAGTAAAGGTTCCACTTCCGACTGGCCGGCCACACTACGACCGCATGAACCACAGTTTTCCAATTGATTATTGGAGATACTGAATATAATTTCGGATTTACATGTAGAAATAGCTGAAATTCCCATTTCCGGCATCGGATTTCCAACTTGCAGATTTCTGAAAACCGTAAAACTGCAATAATTGTGGGTTACGGGTCAAGGGTCTATCCCCATACAACGTCGGCAACCAGCGAACACGGGAACCTGTAAACAGACTGAATTATGGGATACCTAAATAGGGTCTATAATTGTGGGATATGACCCAAGGGTTATGACTGTACAGCAACACGAACCAGCTAACATCGGATCCTGCAAACAGACTGAATTATGGGATACTTCAATATGGTCTTCCTTACAACTAAGGATACCAGGTATGACAACACAAAATAAACGTGTTTTCTCAGAAGCTATTTAGCAACGAGTCATATTTTTATACAGCGACCATGAATATTTACAAAGGAAATATTTATATGTATATTGATGTGAGGTGCTTAATAGTTGATGTCTGGTGAAAAGCGAGATTGGTTTCTATTCTATTTGGTGAATGTTATATTCTATTTGGTGAATGGTATATTCTCCTTCATATAGTCTGGATACATATGTCTAAACTATATCATTACTAGTAGGGCGAGTAGACTACAATGTCCCATTCACTTTTGCTCAAACCTTTGCTCATAATATAATATAATATAATATTGATGTTGAATTGTTTCTGATATGTATCCATGCTATTGACTCTAAGGATTGCTGCAGTCACTAATGCAGTGCTACTCATGTATTCACAATTACATACGCTTATGAAGTGAAGCCTTTCATCTGGCTACATGTGGACTCCTGATACGAAATGATTGTAATCGAAAATGCCATTATATTATTTATTTCACCCCGGTATTTTTCTCCATAGGCTCAACAATAGGAGCTCATACTCCACGGCTGTGAAGGTAATGTACCCAATACTCAGTGGCTAATTGGGTTATTTATTTTACCAACTAATGATATTCTACAGGGTGAGATAAAATCAGAAACCCACTTGACGAAAATAATTTGGTCCGTACTCTACCTACACTACGTAATTTACTCCATGGTCAATCTTGGAGGAGTACGGACCAAGTTATTTCATCTCGTAACTTTCCTTCATATTATCATATACTATTTTGTATGTTTCGTCATTTTTTTTTTTTTTTTTTGCAGCTATCCAGGGCGTGCCCAGTTGGGAGGGGGGGGGGAATCCTGGATACAGGCCGCACAGTGTATATAATTCAAGTACCTTAGGGGGCTTCACCCCTGGACCCCCCAGAAGGGGCTTTGCTGCTAGACCCCTGCCAATATTTCCAGATAGCCTAAGATGTGTAACCCTACTCCTTCGAAGGAAATCCTAGGGACAGATTGTATAATTTACAAAATCCAAATTTGTCCAGGGGATTTGCTCCCTGGACACCCAGAAGGGGGCTTTGCTGCAAGACTCCTGTCAGTATTCCCAGATGGTGAATTTATAACCGCCATCGCTAAAACTGGGTACAGCTTATATAATTTATAAAATTCAAGTTATTCGGGGGACTTGGACTCCTCAGAAGGAGCTTTACTGCTGGCAACATTCCCACTGAAGCGAAGTCCTGGATACAGCTTGTATAATCTATAGAATCCAAGTGTAGGGTGGATGTGCCCCCCCCATCACCCCCCAAAAAAAAGTTCATTCAAAGAAACACCATCGACTCATTTGCTGAATATATTTGAAGGTTCTTCTGAATTAATCATTGGATTTAAAATAAGGTAATCCCCAAAAAAATCTAAGAAATGTGGTGATTCATATTTGCCTGATTTTCAATATGGCACCATATACATGTACTTTTTCACTGGAAATTTAGAAATGTCATTTGATATACACTATTAGAAATAGTCTTTGAAGAAATAAAGAAATATAGGGATATATATTATAATATAATCTCATTATATATATATGTATATGTATATATATATATATATATACATATATATATATCAGTGCTACTCATGTATTCACAATTACATACGCTTATGAATTGAGGGGAACAAATGTTTTCTCTCTATGTATTCACTCCGTTATTATCACCATGGTTAATGTTGTCATGCTGTTGTTAAGTACTCTTTCCTCATGACGCATCACAGTGTATCTCACTATGCTGACAGGGTGCATGACGTCACAGGGATCACCGCATTACGGTTGATTGATCTCTCTCATTGACCAGAACAGACCTGTTTGGTTTGAGCTATCTTGATGTACTTTGGAGTTTTGGGTGTGTATCTTGTGATTTGTAACTCACTGTAATATTCATGACGTTCCACATGGCAAAAACGTCAGTTGCAGCAACAAGTGGGTCACGCTCATAACGCCTGGTATGGTGTACCATAGTGGTGACTTTTACTAAAAGAGTTTTAAAGCTATTCTATATATCATCAAGCAGTCTACAAGTGGGTCATGCTCATAACAGCCTGGTATGGTGTACCACAGTGGTGACTGTTGCTAATTTTTTTTTTTTTTTTTTTTTTAACCTAGGACATTTAAACGTCCCCTTGGTAAACTGAGCAAAGATGGCTGCCTAACAGGAAAAGAAACAGCCAGGCTAAATCCGTGTTACCATCCATGTCATCCTGAGCCAAAAACCATATATAGGAACTACAGAAAGTGGACGATCTAACAGCACCTAAAAGCACCTAAAACCGCTTTCAAGATGGACAGCGACCACAGCCATGACAATGAAGTTTACCCTGTTCTCAGATCGACTCACAAAACTATTGGTGATTTTGCGCTGAGTCAAAGAGATAAGAAAAAGAATTCAAAAAAAGGAAGTAAGCGTCCTTGCCTAACAGAACTTGTAGCGAGTATTTCTGAAGAAGTTGATGTCTTGCGTGAAGGATTAGCTGCTGAAAGAGAGAAGCATGCTGCCACAAACAAGAAAATGACATTAGTCGAAGGAGAATTATATGAACTGAAAAAAGAAAATAGTCAACTTAAGGAACAAATTGACGAGTTACAACAGTCAGTCGAACATTTGAATGCAGATGTTAATGCAGATAAAAATCAGCATCATGATGGGAAGGAAGAATCAGGCCGAGACCTTAGGATGGACATTGAAAAAGATGTAGCAGACATGAGGAAAATGACGTCGGAGGCTAAGATGTTAAAATCAGAAATAGAGGATCTCAAAAGAGGGATGAAGGCCAAAAACATTATCATTACTGGGATAATGGAACGAAAGAACGAAGACCTGAAAGACATAGTGCTTGACGTACTTGCAGCTACAGGCTGTAAAATCCCCCCTCAGGAGATTGATATTGCGCGAAGGTTAGGACGGTTCAAGAAAGATAGCAACCCACGTGATATCCTAGTAACCTTCATTCATGAGGCGGCTAAGGTGATGATTCTGCGGAACAAGAAAAATCTAAAAAAAGACCCTCATGCGAAGAATACATGGATAAAAGAGGACCTGACAGCCTACACAAGTGAAGTGCAGGCTGACCTTAGGCAAATAGTAGACAAAGCAAATAGTATGGGGAAAACAGCTTGCCTAGCCAGTAATGGCGACAAGGCTGTCATCGGGAGCATTCTCTATGATGTCAATAACATGGCAGATCTCCCAAAGGACTATGACGTCGAGGCAGCATACACACATACTGACAATGAGAAATTATTCTTCCAAGGTAAGAGGTCAACCTTCTCGAACTTTGCCCCATGCCAACTCAAGATAAGAGGTGTACGGTACAATTCTGCAGAACAGGCCTATGCCTCCATGAAAGCTAGGAGTTGCAATGAACCTGATCTGGTGCCGATTATCAAAAAAACAATGGATCCCTATGTGATTAAAAGAATCTCTGCGAACATCAACGTCAATCAAAATTGGATCGATGGGGAAGAGGATGTGATGTTAGAAATTGTCAAGGCCAAATTCAGCCAAAATGTTGAACTGAGGGACAAACTTCTGTTGTCATATCCTAAGACACTACTAGAGGCTACAAAGGATAAGAAGTGGGGAGCAGGCATTACTCTCGCTGAAGCACGAAAAAACTATCAGCCCATAGGCCGAAACGTACTAGGTCAGATATTGATGCAAGTCAGGGACAGTCTGCTAGAACAGGACGAAATTGGTCAAGTCAGGGTGCCAGAAACCAGCGAAGTCGCAGACGGCACTGGTGGGAAAGCAGAGAACAACTTGGGGGACCAGTGAAAGGAGGATTTGAAAAGAATAGTTGTTCGACACAGACAACAAGATGATTGCCACCTACGATGACCTTCATGACAGCTTACATCTCAATCAGAATCTACTCAAGTACTGGGGCAAGACCATTGAGACATTCTACAGAAAATTGAGATAATCACCAACCAGCGCAGAAGTTCATCCTAGAACAACAACCATGAGTATGGGCATAGTGTGGTCACCCTGCCATATACCCATGACAAAAGGACACTAACCCAACCCATGAAATAGACAAGGGGAGGTTATCGACAATGACACTTCTATAATAATGTAATGGTTGCACCTCATTGAGGTGAGGTAGTTAAGAATCTATTAGTTGCCGACCTTGTAAGAACTCCTTTATTAGGTATTTCAGCATGTAAGTGGTTTGCTCCAGTATATTCCATTTCATTATCAGTATAGTCTGGGGACTATTAGTAGTAGGATTTTGGATTACTAGATGTGGAATGGTGGACATGTGAAAGGAGGCACATTGAAAACTAATGAAGGAATAAAAGGTAAAGTGGGTTGATAAGAGAGTTGCTGGAGATAGGAATTTGAAGTTATGTTCCTCCAAGCTAGGAGCCTCAGTACTATGTGGATCCTAAAGTAATGTACTCATCAATGATCCTCCTAGTCTGCTCGAGAAGGTTGGTCAGCCTCTAGCCTTCCCCTCCTCGGCTGGTCAGCTAAGAGGGTGTTGGGTATTGCTCTTTTTGCTAATATATGTAGTAGTTCCTATTCACCAATGTTTATTTTGGCTCTTAGATTAGACTAAGTGATTATGGCCTGGTTGTATCTATAGTTTAACACAGATCAACTGTAGACCCAACCGGTAAGATCATTCTCAAATGAGGATGGATATCAAAGACAATAAGGTATGCAAAAGCCAACGGCCTTTACATATTCATTTGCCCAAAGATTGTATGTTATATATTCATGTGTCCAAATATTGTATGTGTAAAATTTGTGTATGTGTGTATGGTGTGGAAAAGGGTAGGGTTTTTAATGTATCAATGGAGGAGATTAAGAGGGGGGTAGGTGACAACAAGGAGGTACTTGGTTACATTCTGGTACTGAAAGGATTATCATGTATCAAAAATGGTGGGGACTGGAACAATGATATAGGGAAGCAAATCCAAAGTAGACACAGAATAGATCAGATCTCCACCTGCAGGGGGAAGAACTACCAGCAGGAATTGGTGATCTGAGATTGGGTTTAATCAATGTGAATGGCCTGGGTGACAGGGTCAAACGAAGGGCAATATTTTCCAAAATTAGAGAGCAATATGATGTATGTTTAATACAAGAAACTCATAGTAGTGCAGAGTCATGTCAAATATGGAAGAATGAATGGGGTAATGAAATGATCTTTGCCCATGGAACCTCTAATAAGAGAGGGGTTGCCATATTATTTAATCGAAACATTGAATATAAAATAATGGAATCTATTTTGGACTCAGGAGGGCGCTTCATCATACTAAACCTGATCTTGCAGGGGAATAGTATCATTTTGGTGAATGTATATGCTCCTACTCAAAATTACGAAACTGAACAAATGGCTAATCTTTCTAGAATATCTGACCACCTTTATAGGCTAGCTGATATCCCCATCATAGCAGGAGGTGACTTCAATATCCCTCTTGATAGAGAATTGGACAGGAGAAATAGCAAGGCTCCATTCAAATCGATGCGATACCTGGATAACATCACCTCTCTTCTGAATAATCTCGAAATGTCAGATATATGGAGAGAGCGCAACCCCTAAGTTAGGAGGTATACCTTTCATCGTCATAATCAGGGATCGCGAATAGACTACTGGTTGATCTCTGACTCAATGAAAAACACAATAGGTAAATGTACCATAGATTTTGCCTTCCGCTCAGACCATTGTCCAATCTCAATTACTCTAATGAGGTCGAAGGAGAAAAGAGGCCCAGGGTTATGGAAAATAAACAACTCTCTACTTACTGATCCAATATATAAAGAAGGTATTGTTGATACAATCAAAACCACCTTAGATAGAGAATCACAATTGAACCCGGCACTTAAGTGGGACTATGTGAAATACAAAATTAAAGAATTTACCATCAAGTATTCAAAACAGGTAAATTCGGAAAGGAAGAAAGAGAAAAAATCCCTGGAAAATAAATTGCAATCACTTTCAGAATTGGAGGACTCTGGCAATGGGGATGAGGATCTCAAAGAGGAGATCTCATCAATCAAGAGAGAACTGAGCAGCATAACACAAAAAGAAGCCCTATCATGCATTTTCAAGGCCAAAACAAGATGGATGGCCTTAGGAGAGAAACCAACGTCATATTTCTTAAACCTCCAGAAAAAAAGATTCAATGATAAATTAATTTCTCAGGTAGATTCTTCTGATGGAACCACTACTTCGGACCCCATAAAAGTTCGAAAGAGGATATACGAGTTCTATAAGAAGCTATACACTCGCCCAGTAAAGAGCACTGATCCAGATAGATTTGAACAACTCTTACATGAAACGGTCAAACCAAATCTACCCCAACTAGAGCCTTTAGAGAAAGAATTACTAGAAAAACCTCTGACAGCCCTAGAATTAACTTTGGCACTCAAAGAGATGAATATGAATAAGACCCCTGGACCAGATGGCCTATCCGTAGAATTTTATAGAACCTTTTGGGAAAGCCTCAGGAAACCCCTTTATGAATCTTTCTTGTATGCAGAAGACATAGGTCAGCTTAGTACAGAGCAAAGAAGAGGGGTTATTACCTTACTGCCAAAGACTATGGAAAACAGAACAGCTCTAGATAATTGGAGACCGATAACATTGTTAAACTGTGACTATAAAATACTTACTAAATCATTAGCAATACGGCTCAGACCAATACTGGGAAAACTTATACACGAAGACCAAACAGCTTATGTGAGGGGAAGGTACATTGGAACAAATATACGTAAATTAGATGATGTGCTCTCTCTGGAGGATCCCTCCCTTGATCAAGGTGGGGGATTAGTTTCTCTTGACTTTAAGAAAGCCTTTGACTCTGTCACCTGGAACTCTATACTTGAATCACTCCGATTGTTTGACTTTGGGGACACTTTTATAAACTGGATAAAAATTATATATGAAGCCCAAGAATGTTGTGTTTTGAACAATGGCTTTACAACAGACTGGTTTTTTCCAGAAAGGGGGGCAAGACAGGGTTGTTGTATTTCACCTTATCTTTTTCTCTTCACAGTTGAGATACTAGCAACCATTATACGTAATCATGACAAGATTGACGGTGTGCACACAAGAAAGGGATGTATTAGATTGTCATTATTTGCAGATGATATCACAGTCTTCATAGCAAATCAAACATCTCTGAATGAATTGTTGTCCATTCTCTCCATATTCAAAGAATTCTCGAGCTTACAGGCAAATGAGGAAAAATCAAAACTCCTCCCCTTCGATTGTACGCATGAGAACAAAATTAGATGCAAATTCAAAGAGGTAGACAAAATAAAAATACTGGGTATAATTTTTTCCAGAAAAATGTCACTGAGTGAATCCTGTAAGTGGAACTTTTCAGACAGACTGGATAAATGTGCTTCAATAACAGAAAGTTGGTCTAACCGATTCCTGTCACTGAAAGGAAGAATATGTATTATTAATTCCCTCCTCATCCCAGTCATTCTATACCCCTGCTCTAGCCTAAGTGTACCAGAGGAGGTTTATCGACGGTTTAAGAAAATAATACAATCATTCATATGGAAAGGAGGTTCATCTAAAATTGCCTACAATACCCTCATACAATCGCAGAGGCTGGGGGGCTGAATTTATTAGATCTCTCAACTATGATCCAGGCTTCTCACGCTAAATGGGTAAGGCGTATTGTGACACAAGACCTGTCAAGCTGGACATTCATATTCCAACAAAATATAGGGATGGGATTTACCCCATACCAGTTCTTTGTAAGTAAAACCAAAAAGAGAGAAGCGCTAAATTTGAATGAATTTTACAGGCAAATGATATGTTCATGGAATAAATTGTATAATACTCAACCTATAGCTGATCAGGAAGCTGAACGAAGCATTGTGGAAGAACATGTTCCTGAAAACCAGATTTGATGAGAAAAAAATTGCTATTCTCCAAAAAGCGGGCATCTTCCAGGTCAAACATATAGTAGGTAGGGAGGGACTACTTTCACATGAACAGATTAACTGTAAGTTTGGGACATCACTTACTTTTTTAGACACATACAGCCTTCGCTCATCAATTCCTAGGCTCCGCCCTTTAAAATCAGAAAATCAGAATGAAGAACAGACTCTTCTAGTACAGGTCCCGGGAAAAGGACCTCGAGATATTATGAACCTGTCGAGTAAGAGTATATACCAAATATTACTCAACAGGCAATCAAGGATTCCTAAGGGACGTGCAAAATGGGTTCGTACCTTCAATAATTTCAAAAGTGATTCAGATATCTGGCGAACTGTCAATACTCTAGCATATAAACTAACCAGGGAAACAAAACTGCAGTCCCTGCAGTATAGAATTATCAACAGATCGATTACATGTAGGGTATACTTGGCCAGAAGGAAAATAGTGGAGTCTGCCACATGTAATTATTGCAATGATGATGAGGATGATACCATAATGCACTTTTTTACTGAATGTTCTAATGTCAGGCTCTTTTGGTGTTGTGTGAAAACATGGTTTGGAGCCAACTTTGAGGGCAATATCTTCTGTGTCACGAAACAAGACATTATCTTGGGAAAGGTAGAAGTTTACAAGTATGACAGGTTAATCAACTATGTAATACTGATGGCTAAATCATTCATACATAGACAGAGGCTGTTTGGAGGGAATGAATTGGATTTCACGAGATTCCTCATAGAAGTGAAGGCGAAGGTTCAGGCGGAGAGATATGTCTGTAAGATGGAGAACAATTTGCACAAGTCGAAACATCTTGATCTATTGTATAAACTGCTTTAAGAAATTCTAAGTATCAAAACCCAATGCACCATGTAATGTCTAATAATGTATCACTGTCCTGTTCTGTCCTGTCCGGTCTATCGATTCAGTGTATGACACACTACACAAAGTATCGTATAAAATTGCATTATAACTCTATGTGAATAATGGTTGAGTCCAGATCATATCTGTTCTTTTGATAAACCTTTCTACGAGTCTGCATAAGTGTAATCGAACAGTATTATTGGAATCCTTGTTAAAGCTCACAGTTAGTTGGTTGACGAATAATTGGTTTAAGGTGGGAATGTAAAAGTTTGCAAAGTTTCCTATTGCAAATACTCACTCTTTCTTACTTAGATTTGAGAAAAGATATATATATATAGATCACTGTAGATAGGAAATCTGGGGGGGGAAAGGGGAAAAAAAAAAGAAAGAGCATTGGTATGACCACATCATTACGAATTTGTTGTTTAGAATTGTTTATTGTGTTTTTTGAAAACGTTGAAAAGATTTAAGATTGTATAAGGACCAAAAACTTGAACAAATGATGTAAACAAATGAAAAATAAAAACTGATTGCAAAAAAAAAAAAAGGAATATTTTTAAAAGCTTTGAATTTTTATATGAATAAACCGGGTCGTTTGTAATATTGTCTCCAAATACTGTATTTTTTTGTTTATTACTCGGATAATCAACTGTAATTCTCGGGAGCGGAACGTTCAACCCAAAAGGGTTTTGTTATTTTCGTGCACTCTAGCTTTCTGCTATCATCGCTCGACGGCCGTAACGTAAATCGATGTTTGAACTCCCAGTATATGATAAATATGAATAACTAGAGGTAGTTTGTTGCTATTCTTACAAGTAATATGAATGAACTTTGTAAGAGAGAAGTGTGAATGTTTGAATTTGAAGATTTATGCACTTTTGAGTGTGTTTTTATTTTGACAGTTGGAGCAGCCTGTCATCTGCAATTTCGGCAGATTGCTGGAATAAAGATCAAATAAAACAATCTTTGCAAAACGAATTGATACAAAAAAAACCACACATCTTCCCCTGCTCTTCATCTCCATTACATTTTTTGTTTGGTGTCTCTATATTGGATATTTACTGAGATATTACCAGAGAAGTACAGTGGATTTAACATTGGTTTCAATGGCGTGAAAAGTTGCTAAACCCTTCGAATGTAATAGAGTGCACTGCACCGCTTTCGGGAAAGGAAACTGCAAAGCGAGAAAACAGAGCAGCGCAGTGTCCGTTTTTGCGGCCGGACATACCCGTTTCTACGTTGCGTGACGTCGGCGCCGCTCCACAGGATAGTTGTTATTCATTACCTACCTATCATAAAACGTGTAAATTCCGATAACATACGCTTGGTGATGCTCCCGCACATAGAGACAAAGTGAACCAAACTTAGGCTTGGAGACTGAAGAGCCACGAGAGTGAGATTCTCTTACAGTACCTAACTGAATCCTGCTATTTTTTTGTTTTTCTCTCCACAGATGTACTTCTATTCTTATGATTTGTTTTTAGCTGTACTGAAAACATAATTTTGAACTGTAGTTTTCCGATCTCCTTTCCTTGAGAGAATGCAATGAGATCGCACTTCGCTGGTTCCTGGCAAAAATCCTGTATAACGTGAAATAGTAGGAGTCGTAATTTCCTAAAGTTGAGAACGGCAGCCGAGAGAGGGCAACACTTTCAGAAATATCTTAGACTGCAGTGTTGTCGCCAGGCCATGCTAGAGCGACTCCGACTCGACGAAGTCGCTGGTAGTTATCTACATCTTGTACTACATCTTCCATATCAATTATTATATTCACTTATCAATTCTTTTAGCGGCTTTGAATAAGTATTAATCACGTTATATGTATATAAATTATTATCCAATTGTATTATCTTGATTATTCAATCCGTGACTGTTATTGTTTACTAATCGTCACTTGTTTATCTCTCACATAGCTACCAGGTTACAGCCGCGGCTACGGGTAACCGGGTTACCAGGCTCGATAACGGTTAATCTGCTCCTTGCTGCTACAGGTATCGGACGAGCTTTAGTCCTACCTTGATGTTTTGAACTTAGCTTCCTGTAAATTTCGATGTATAGGTTGGGGTAAGTCCAATTGTTAATTACTGAATAAAGCCTGGTTTTATGAATATTTCGGCCAAACCCGTTTTCTAGTCATTCATTATCTTATTATCCACTTTATCAACATATTGGATTATTGATATATATATATATAGTTTTAAATAGGAGACGATGAACCCAGGGGACCGGCCCCAGGGCAGAGGCAGGCTCGATAAAGCCATGGTTAACCTTATCGAGCAAAAACTTGAAATATAGGGATATAGTTTCCCGCCAGTTTCATAGCAACTATGCGTGTTGCTATGTGTGTTGCTATGCGACAACGCCACAGTGATGTCATAGCAGCATTGATGTACAGTGGAACCCCGCCTAACGGACACCCCGCGTTAACGGCCACCTTTGCTCGGAACGGTTCCCTCTATTAGATGTTTATTTCAACCTCGCGTAAGCGGTCACCCCGCGTAAGCGGTCACTTTGTCCCGGAACGAAGGGTGTCCGCTTACGGCCTTGCACCTACGGCGTCAGGCAGTATGAAATCAGCGACTAACCTCGAAAAGGAACCGTTTTGTCCACAGTAAGGACGTTTCCTAATATTACACTTCGCTAGTAAAGTTCAAACAAGTACCGTTTATGTATGATATATGTATTGTGATTGTATATAACATAAAAAGAGCCACACTGTATTTATACATGGAATGTTAGAAACTTTATTTTTTCAAAAGTGTATTATGAGATAATCTGATTGGGGCGTTACAATATAGATTTTAAAGTTCTAGAAATGCGTAAATCCAAAAAAAGCACTTCCATCATATTCCACTGGAGCGCTGAGACAGGCAGTGACCAAACCCTGGAGTTGTCCTGTGTCCTCTCCTAGTTCTTCATGGAGAAGGCTCCCAGTGGTTCTCTGACCGTATACGACAAGAGTGCAAAGATAATGCAACATGATCACTGCCTCTACTCAAACTGTGTCAATTAGGCCTACCCAAAAAAAATACTTGTTTCTCATCACCAAGCCATGAAAAATATACCGAGGGAGCCTTTTTTTCTTTTTTCTTTTGCGGAATCAAAGAGGTTTTTTTTTAATCACAAGTACCATAGTTTGGCAAAAGGTGGTTGCGCAGAACTATTGGCTGTGTAGGCAGTATGAAGAGAGATATGAATAAAACGGTTTTGGAAATACTAAGATACACATAATGCCACGTTGAATACATCTCTGACATCAGGAGCTATAATTTGATACCAAATACAATTACCTTTCTTAATGTCTTACAAGGTTCATTTAAAACAAATCTTCTAAAACTGATTTTTGATGATGCGCATGGCGATGAGAAACAAGTTTTCTTGTGAATGGCCCTAGATATGAACAATTCGCCCACTTCTGCACTGTTTACCAAGAGAAGTAGCCTTGGATATATATTACCATGCACGAGGAAAGAGGTGAGGATCAACACAAATTATTACTCTGAGATGCCATGATTTCAATATTGCAACGGCACGTTGCATTGCAAAAAAGTTATGATCAATCTATCTGGTTGAGTTCCAAGATGGTTTTATATCATCAAAGCAGCAGAACAATCATGTTATGTCTTGCTATTCTGATACTTGGATATGTACATCTAAATCTATGAATCTATCTCACCCCCGTTATTTTTGTCCCATAGCCTCAACATTGGGAACTCATTCTCCATGCCCCTACGTGTATTGCAGTCCGTTCTCCATTGTCTATATCCTGTGTGGCGTCCATTTTTTTAGTGTGTACAGGGGTGAGATAAATACAGAAAGCAACTCGTTTTGGCCAAAGTCATTGTTCTGCAACTCGTTTGAACGCTACGTGATATTCACTCGGCTGTCGCCATATTCATATCACTCGGCATCAAACTCATAGAGAATGACGACTTTGACCGAAACTTGTTGGTTTCTTCTTCAATACTAGAATACATGTAGGAGTAATTGATTGATATCTTTACAGGATTTCCCTGTTAAATGCAGAAGTACTCATTTCTAAACTGACACGCAGTCCTCAAAAGTGTATCCCTCAAACAAGTTTAGACGACGTCCAGCAGTATGCCATGGTACTTTTTAGGGCACGAACATATTTAATGGCAAGCACGTTTGGCCCCGACAATTTCTTCCATTTACACCAACCGAGTACCTTATTGTACAATAGTGCATTCGTTTAACATATCATTCAGGTATTCTCCATATGTGAGAATAACTAAGCCTTGATTATTACAGAATTTACAGAAATCCCTATGTAATGTTATTCCCGATGCTATTTGATCACTCTATCCTAGCAAGGTCAGTGATATTGTCCTTGTACGATTCATCTTTGAGTCTATGTCAAGTATCATTGCAAAATGTAAGGTTACACTTACAGTTATATGTAAGAATTATGACATGGAATGATTTTAAAGTGAATAGAAATGTCCATAAGATACATTCGAAAATAGTACATGTAAATCAATGCCAACAAAACACATAATCATTTGATTATATTATATTATTGCATTTGTTTTAATACGTGAAAATGTTTCGGGATAGTTCAAATACTTGAAGCATTGTAACTGAATGACCATCAGGTCCTAGATTGTGAACAAATGCTTTATCTTGTATTCTGAATTATACATATACACGGTATAAGGACATTTGACTAACTCCACCGCTAAAATACAATAATCTTCCCGGGTATTGTCAAACAAAGAAATGATCATGGTGTTGCTATCAGCACTTCAACATCAGTATTGAACTTGAATAACAGCAAATTTGTTTGTGTGCGATTCCAAGCGATGTCCACGTATATCTGATATTATGTAAATCTCTAAAGAAAATTGACCGCTTTGGAGATATGTTGGGTACACTGGAATGAAGCAAGGTATCATATAGGCCATATAACCATATGGGGGACTGAAAAGTATTTATTTTTGACTTGGTATACAAAGATTCTCATAACTTAGGCTGTAAAAAGGATAGAGATTTGTAAATGGTACCATATGAAACCAAACAGTATGGGCTTAATTATCTTGTGTATACTTGATTTATTTAGATAATCTGTTTTCATGTTTGACATAATATCCTAGAAATCATGTAAAGTGCCAACAGCCTCTTTTTGGTGATATCTGCCATATGTCAAAGCACCGGCATGGTATGTTGAAAATGGAGGGGAAAAAAGCCTTTTTCGAAATAATGCAATATTTGTGTATCTTGATTTCAAGGAATGTCTTTCTTTTAAATATTTTTTACAAACAAATGGTTACATAAACTACATGTAATTAGATATGCAACACAAGTAAATCTTCTTTAGGGAAAAACTATTTGAATCCCTATATGCCTTCCTGGCCCTATAGGAAAATTAGCCCTGTACATATTACACACTTTATTACAATAACAAAACACATATTCTATGTTTGAAATCTCCGTAAATATCGACTGTTAAATAATGAACATTTATCAATTTGGTTTATTGATATCAATATCAGCAACTTTCCCACCTCTTCTACCTCTATTGGGGCTGCTGTAAATATGCTATAAGAAATTACAGTGATATTTTTGCCAACACCACCCAAAATTTCAATTCACTAAAGAATTTAGGCCGCAGTGGCTCATGAATTAACTAATTATTTTTTCAACATGACCACATTCACATAACCTTCAGGCCGTCTAAATGAGGCTGCATTTAACTATGATCAAAGGGAAAAAAACCAAAATAATCTGATCGCGGTATTGGTAACAGAGCGATTGTCATCAAGCATGGAAAGAAATTGACACATTCACGAAAAAACGAACTGAAAAACCAGAAACAGAGCAAAGTGAAGAAAATCCTACAAAGCCGCCCGACCTCTTGCCTAGCAACAAACCTAGTGAAAGGCACTTGATGAGATTAGGGTTCGATAATAATGTTATATATTACATAAAGACCCAACACCCAACAGTTAAAACCAGCTAATACCAGGAGAAGGAATGCTATGACTAATGCCCAGCTCATACTGTGCGACTGGAGGTACCTAGGTACGCCCAGTCTCAGTCTGGAGATACCTAGGTAAGTCCAGTCTCAGTCTGGAGGTACCTAGGTATGCCCAATCTCAGTCTGGAGGTACCTAGGCACACCCAGTCTCAGTCTGGAGGTACCTAGGTACGCCCAGTCTCGGACTGGAGGTACCTTTGAGCACGTAGCATGGCAAAACGCACAGGGTGAACTGCGCTTTTCCCGCTAGTCTGAGACTGGGTGTACCAGGTGCGTCCAGTCTCACTGCGAGTGTGTAGCACAGCAAAATATACAGTGTGAACTGTACGCTTCCTGCAAGTCTTACTTACAAGATATCTCCAGTCTCAGACTGGAAAAACCCAGTCGCAAGCATTTTTTGAATATCAGACATGTTTGATATTTGGTACCACTAGTCTCAGACTAGGGGTACCTAGGTACCTCTAGTCACAAGTTTTCCTGGGGGTGTTTCAAACATATTTGTGCGTACCTTGCGACTGGGCGTACCTCCAGTTTTAAGTGTAGTACCTCAAGTCGTAGGCTGGAGGTACCCGCTCGCAAGCCCCCAGTTGCACAGTGTGAACAGGCCTTAATGCTCTACATATTGTCACCATGCCAGATTGTGGTAGTGGTGGTGGTGGTGGTGATGGAGAAGCAGGGACTGCAAAAGAAAATAAGTCTGGTATCTTCGAAGCTCGCGGTTAATGGAAGCTCGATCGATTCTTCAAAGAGCATATTTGGGGAATATGTACATATAATGTGTAGCATTAAGATAAATGAGTCACCAGTCCTTGGTCATCCTTGGGTCACTGTGTTCAATGTTGTAATCCTGGCGATTCCAAGAGATCCGTGGGTAAGATAATCGCCAAATTTGACTCTAAGCTGCGGCTAGCACGATGATTATATTTATTAAACACAGGTTCACCCAGGAAGAGTATGACCTTTTCTGCTTGTTTCTTATGCAACAGAACAGCACAGCCTATTGGTCACATTGCGGACCGGTTTGACCACCGCCGATTGGTAAATCCAGGAATTATTTTAGTATATGACATGTGGTTGTCAAATGTCGATCGTTATAATATACATACTCAAAAACTGAGAGCTGGTGAACTTAAAGAACTAGACGTGCATAGCTACTGGTAGTAATCAGCGGATGTTCTTTTCTCTCCTCCTTTGCCTTCGCTCTCCGGTTAAGTCTTTCCCGCCAAAAAAAATCGCGGTGCCTCGATCTCAGATCGCATGATGCAGTCCTTGGTGCGATCGCAGTCGCGCGACTGGCCCCGATTAAAAAAATGATGATGATGGTAGTGGTGGTGGATAGTAATAATAATAATTGTCATTGTAATAATAGTAGGAGAAATAGTGGTTGTCGTGGTTTTACTATAGAGGAAACCTATGAAAGTTAACAGTCAGAGCCGGTATCCCATTGAAGCCGCGTGAATTACGCAGCGATTCAAATGAGATGGGATCAAGCTCTGACCGTACACTTGAATAGGTTTCTGAATTTATCTCACCCCTCACATTGACTAATTGGCTAACATTCGTGATGCAATCCCCCATTGAGTATTTTTCCCTAAATACTCCATGGGCATTGACCACGCGTTCCCAATGTTCAGTCTATGGGGAAAAAATACCAGGGGTGAGATAATGCACGGGACCGAGCTGCTCATGGGGTGGCTCGGAGCCGCTCAGTGGTCAGCTTCATCAACATTGTTGCAGGCGAGCAGTTTGTAGAGTGTCTCGTCGTTCATACAGCCCTTAATGAACTCCTCCTTCGTGAGGACCCCGTCACTGTTGATGTCCATCTTCTTGAAGATGTCGCGGGTCCGGTCCGAGGGGCCGCCCGAGCTGGTATCCGGCTCCTGGTCCGTCATCAGGTAGATTGCCTGAAGAGATATCAACACATATTAATGTAGTTGTTAGAGTTCATCAAGTTTGGTCTTTTCAGCCTGGGGCCATCCATAAACTATGTACACCCTGAGGGGTTGGGGGATGGGGTGGTGGTAAATTCTTTTGGAAATTTTGCATATTGTCATATCTATCTATCTTTCCTTCTCACCCCTGGTATTTTTCCCTATAGCATTTACCTTGGGAACTTGTATCCAACGCCTGTTGAGTATTTAGCAAAGAATACTCAATTGGGGATTATGTCACAAAGGTTAGTCCATTAAGTCAATGTGAGAGGTGAGATAAATTCAGAAACCTATTCAAATTTACGGTCCGAGCTTGATCCCATATTGTCTGAATTGCTATGTAATGCACACGGCTTCACCTTACAACTACTATGCTATTCAAGCTCGATGGGATAACCCTAAACTTTCATAGTTTCCTCTATATTATCTCACCCCTGGTATTTTTTCTCCATAGACTTAACATAGGGAACTGGTATCTAATGCCCATAAGATATTTAGATATCCAATGGGGGATAATGTCACAAATGTTAGCCCATTAGTCGATATTAAGGGTGAGATAAATTCAGAAACCCATTCAAGTTAAGGATCAGAGCTCGATCCCATCTCATTTGAATCACTACGTAATTCACGTGGCTTCGCCTTGTGAATTACTACGCGATTCAAACTCGTCATTTGATACCAGCCCTAACCCTAAAATTTCATAGGTTTCCTCTATAGTATAAAATTGGTCCCACTTCATTACTGATAATGTTGCATCATGAGTTTTCACTGTGATACCAATGGAGATAACATTGTAAACCCATGGGCATGGCTCAGGGGTAATCATTGCCTCCCCGGTGTCCCCCTCTACAGCGCCTCACGGGCGCCCCTCCTGCCCCCTCGCGGCACTCACCCACACCACGAGGTCACGTGGTACAGCCCGGTCCAGGCCCCGGCCTCACTTCTTCTCCACCCGCTCTGCAGTACGCACGTACTACAAGCACTAATTTCGTCTTCTTGGCCACGTGCTCGCAGCCTATTACTCCACGAGTATAGGCCAGCACACCATACTACGATAAAGTGCGATAGAACGATAGAGGAGAGTGTACCATGCCGAACACGAGGAATACGCCCGTGCCGAGCACGTCTCAGGAACCTCAGGCGGCCGCAGGCTCCGAGGCCACGGCCAGAGGTACGACACAGGCGTCGAACGACCACGTGGACTCAGTGTCGGAAAATGGATCGACGGTCAAGACGTCGAGAATAACGGCCCTGGAGGGGAACGTCGCCTTGATACTCGAGGCGATAAAAGGTCTACAACGGGCAAAATCTCCATCTGGGGCATCTCAGCCGGCGACCGTTAGGGAGGCCACCGTCGCGGAGGACCGGACCAGGGAATGGGCAAACGACCAAGCATCACGTCTCCCGGCCCCCCGTCAGCTTCGCGACCGATACCTCCCAGACGAGCTGCTACAGAAAGAACTCGACCGTGAGGGACTACGACACGACCGCACGGCCGGTAGGTTTACTTCAGATCTTCACACCGTTAAATTGCTGTCGAAACCATATATGTATGTGGAACACGAGGGCCTCTTCACCGTGAATCAGAGGCTCGAGGTCAGAGGCACGCTCGGTCCGATGGAGTATGTAAGCGCGTTTCTGGTTATGATGGAGGACCACCGGGCCGTCCCAGAGGAGGACAGGAGGGACATGTATCGCCACCTGTCCCAGGTATCGATAGATGCCCAGACCCGGCCGTGGGCCGCAGTGAGGCGTTGGTCCCAGTACGTGTTCGACCAGGTCGAGGCCGGTAGGATTTACTGGTCCGACCACGTGCGAATACAGGACGAGCGTGTCCGTCTCGCGATGACGGCAACCACAACGGTGCACGACGGCCAAGACGCGGGAAAGACCGGAGGACGCGAGCTGCCGTGCCGGGCATTTAACTCGGAGAGGGGCTGCCGCCAACGGAACGGCCACCAAGATGGCGGAATTAAATGGGTGCACGTGTGCTCATTTTGTGATTCCGTTGGCAGGATGTGCACGCACTCCATACACGCGTGCAACAGGAAGCTGTTGTACGGTGGCGGGTATGAGAGTGCTGCACCAACACCTGCACCTGCCCCACGCCGGATGCCCCAGGCCGGACACACCATACGCACCACCGACCTCTCAGGAGTGCAGAAACAACACCCAACGGCTTCAAAAAACGGACCGGACGCGCCCCGCGAGTGAGTGTGGCGCGTGTAACACCCCTCGCTCCCGGTACGAGTGCAGTCAGCGAGGGCGACCCGGTCAAGGAGTGCACCACCCGTGACGTAACACCCCACGTGACCACAACACCGCGTGCCGAGCACGTGGGGGACGCACACAAGCAAACAACCCCGCCCCCTCAGGAATACACTCCCGTGTATAGGGGCGACGGCGGGGATATGGAGCAATTGGCTCGGCAATTGCCCCGGGAGGACGGCAACGATAACCTACGAATCGACTTCGCTGCCGTTAGGGAGTTCTGCGAGACCGGAATACCCGCTCCCGGGGTACGGACCGACCCCGGCACGTTCGCCGGACATAGGCGGGCCCTCTGGCCCCACTTCTCCGCCCCCGGGCCGCCGGCGCACGCCGACATCTACGATCGGGTGCGGCGCACGGGAATGCCCAACGCCCTCGGGGCCTGGATCGAGATCCCCACCGATCTCAACATACCAGCCTGGACCCGCTACCTCGCGGATATACCCGGGAAGGAGGAACTCACGGACTTCATTAGATTCAGGTTTCCCCTCGGGTACGCCGGGCCGGTTACCGACACGCGGGGAGTGCCCAACCACCCCAGTGCCTCGGGGTACCCGGACCAGATAGCCAGGTTCATCGACAAGGAGAAGGGGTATTCAAACCTTATGGGTCCGTTCGAGGACCCGCCCTTTCAGCCTTGGTGTCACGTGTCGCCGTTAATGACACGGGAAAAGAGGGGTACGTCTGATAGGCGCGTGATCACGGATATGACGTACCCCAAGGAATCCAGCGTTAACGGCTATATCGTCAAAAACTCTGTCTACGGTGAGGAGAGAGAACACGGCCTCCCGACCGTGGATGGTTTCGTCGGCCGCCTGGTGGCCTCGGGGCCGGGGAGTTATATGTCCACCATCGACATCGCACGGGCATATAAGAACTTCCGGTGCGACCCCCTCGACTGGCCTCTGCTCTGCTTCGCGTGGGGGGAGGGGTACTACTGTGATACGGCCATGCCGTTTGGTGCCCGGGCCTCCTCCTACCACATGCAGTGCGTAGCAGATGCCATCGTCAAGATACTTGACCGGAAGGGGGTCGATGCCGCGATGTACCTGGACGATCTTATAATCCTCTCCCCGACGGCCGAGAAGGCGGCCGCCGACTTCGAGACAGCGCGGGAGCTCTTCAGAGAACTGGGCCTCCCCGAGGCCAGGGAAAAGGCGCAGCCCCCGAGCCGGGCTGTAACGTGGCTAGGGATACTCATAAACTCAGTGGATATGTCCCTCAGTATCCCACGGGACAAACTACGGGACGTGCGGGAACACGTGAGGGCCGTCTCAACCAAACGCTCGCTGATGAAACGCCAACTACAGTCGGTCCTCGGTCGGGTCCTCCACGTGGCGAAGTGTATACGCCCGGCCCGACCGTTCGTCAGCAAGCTGCTCGAGGCCCTCCGGGGCATGGCCGGATACTATATCAACGTCAACTCGGAGATGCGGCAGGACCTCCAGTGGTTCCTGCGGTTCGCCGAGGGATGGAACGGCCATGCCCTGATACCTCGAGGGCCTCCCACCAAATGCATCATAGTGGACGCGTGCCTGAGTGGAGTAGGGGGCACGGATGGGAGATACTACTATTGCGGTAGAGTCTGCCCCGTCGAGGACCCCGTGGACTGTATCGCCGAGCTCGAGGCCCTCAATACGGTCTACGCAATGTGTACCTTCCTCACGGATTGCGACCGAGGGACTCGTGTGGAAGTGTACTGCGATAACATGGGTACAGTCCAGGCACTGAGGTCGGGGCGTGCCAGGAATCCGGTCCTCGCCGAGTGTGCCCGCCAGGCATGGACAGTACAAGCCAGACTCCAGGTGGAGTTCGTGTACACTCACGTGCCGGGGGTGCTTAACACCGTGGCAGACGCCCTCAGCCGAGCCCACCTGACCTCGAGGGACTTTGTCACGGACGTTAATTACATAAATTATCATTCTCTGGTTGAAGTGATCCCATGTACACACACCTCTTTCTACCCCGTTCTCCGTCTCGCCTGCAGATCCGGCGCTACGATCACTCCAGACGAGGGCATCTGCGCGGCAGTGCGAGGCGCGTGCCCCCGGAACGGTCGCGAACCAGCGGAGTGCCGTCGCGACCTACCTAGCCTTCTGCCGGAGAATGGGGGCGGACCCCCAGAAACCCACAGTGTCCTTCACCACGGCGTACCTAGAGTACGTCGCGGGCCACGCCCCCTCGCCGGCGACGGTCGCGAACCAGCTGTCCCACGTACGGTCGCACCTCCGGCTGACGGGCGGCGATGTCGCGGCAACCGAGGATTTCCGGGTGAAGCGGGCACTGGATGCCATGAAACGAAACAAGGAGTACCTCCCCAACGTCAAGCCTCCGGTCCCGATGGACGTCTTCAGGGCGGCCCTCACGGCCCTCACAGACTCCCCGATGCACATCGGTCTGAGGGCCGCGGTTCTAATCATCTACTTTGCCGCGCTGCGGCAAAGCGAAGTGGCTCCACCATCCACGGCGAAGTACGACCTGGCGCGACACCTGTCACGCCGAGACGTGGTCGTCACGCCCGGTCAAGCATCGATCAGGGTGAAGGCGGCGAAAAACATGCAGAGAGCGGGGGAGGAAAAGACAGTGGTCATACGAGCCTCCCCCGAACCGTCCTCCTGCCCCGTCCGGGCGATACGGACCATGCTCGCGGCCGCACCTACGGCCAACCCTATGGCTCCGTTCCTCAGCCTAGCGAACGGAGAGATTCTCACGACCAGGACACTGTCGAGGGAATGGAAATCACTCCTCCGGAAGGCAGGACAGCCCCCTACATACACACTGCACAGCCTCCGGAAGGCTGCCGCGACGCAGGCATTCCAGGCCGGTATGCCGGAACTCGCCATACAGCGGTATGGGGGCTGGAGGTCTAACGCCCATCGGACCTACATCAAAGACACTGATGCCTCCGCAGTCAACCATGCCTTGATCAGGTCCCTAAACAATTCTTAATATTTTTTCTCTTATCCCACCCCCCCCCCCTCCTTATATTGGCTCTTGGCTATTTTATTTTCATATACAATTACCTACGTTTTTTTCATACTACTGTATTGTATATCATATTTTATACTTATATTAATTGACCTTATTATACATGTCAATTACCATTATGTAATATTACTTACCATTCATATCCATATTACATATTAATATGATCGTCCAGTAAGGTCGACATAATCTTTATTTCATAGAATTCAATAAAATTCTGTACTCCCAGCCACTGCTTCTCTACTTTAATCCGGGGATAGGGTAATGGTAAACCCATGGGCATGGCTCAGGGGTAATCATTGCCTCCCGGTGTCCCCCTCTACCGCGCCTCACGGGCGCCCCTCCTGCCCCCTCGCGGCACTCACCCACACCACGAGGTCACGTGGTACAGCCCGGTCCAGGCCCCGGCCTCACTTCTTCTCCACCCGCTCTGCAGTACGCACGTACTACAAGCACTAATTTCGTCCCACCCACCCTCAACCTTCTTTTTATCTTCCTACTCACGTAGGCCTATTTTATTTTCATATACAATTACCTACGTATTTTTCATACTACTGTATTGTATATCATATTTTATACTTATATTAATTGACCTTATTATACATGTCAATTACCATTATGTAATATTACTTACCATTCATATCCATATTACATATTAATATGATCGTCCAGTAAGGTCGACATAATCTTTATTTCATAGAATTCAATAAAATTCTGTACTCCCAGCCACTGCTTCTCTACTTTAATCCGGGGATAGGGTAATGACATTGGAAGATTTACCATTGGTAGAAATGTTTGAGAAAAAAAAAGAAATCAGTTAAGCGAGGTGATGAGAGGAAACGTGGATGTAATAAGAAGATCATTGACGTGTTTGGTTAGGGAAGAGGATGTCAGGGGATAGACTGATGGGCGTTTCCGACCACGTCCTTGGTATCAGAATTTTAGTTCCAAAAGTGGGAAACCCTTTCGGTACCTCAAAAAAGTAATGTCTCAATATTACATGAATGTGAGAAAAATAAACTAAACTATGAGTATTCTAGTTCCAAAAGTGTGAAACCCTTTCGGTACCTCAAAAATGGAATGTCTCAATATTACATGAATGTGAGAAAAATAAACTAAACTGCGAATATTGATGAAGACCCGCTTTGAAGGTTACGTGTCCCTGCTTTTATCTCATGCTAACCAGTTTACTATTTTTAGCAGAGATGAAAGAAATTTTTCAAATCAATATCTTCGATGTTTTGCAGAAATGATACTGCTACCAGAAATTACACTGCCAAGTCCTGAGTCTTTGATCTCGAGTTGATCTAAATAAAAATTTAGAATTAAGTGTTGTAAAGAGAAAACGTGGTTACTGAGCCTGTATGGGTGGCCGTTCGCGGTCATTTGAATCAAAAATATGTCCCGATGCCGCAGGTGGAGGGACATATTTTTTGTGTCAAATGATCAAGCACGCTCATCAGTACAGCCTCAGTCACTACGTTTTGTGTGTGTTATTTTCCTTATTATATTGCAGTGTTTATTCAAGTATCCATCAACATATACATCAAATATTGATGATATCATCAACTAGTCTTAACAGTATTCCATACTTAATTTTCAGCTTTATTTTCTAATAACATCTTGACATGTTGATAGCTTCTACTAGAACACCATTTTTTTTTTGGGGGGTGGGGGGGGGAAGATCTATGACAATCTGATGATACATATTAATTATTGAGACCTATGACAATCTGATGAAATAACGCTCATCCATACAAGCTCAGTCACTACGTTTTCTTATTACAACATACCTCCTAATCACTTAAACCCCTGTTTTATTAAATGTACAATACCAATGCCATTCACTACGGCCTGCTGTCACGGCCCGCGCGAACATTATTTATACTACACCCTTAGCAGCGGGCAGTATTTCACAGACTTTTGCTCACAGGTATGTAGTAATAACTATTGCCACACCACTTGCTATGTAACTGCTGTTATCATCAGAGTTAGTCTGACTTTTGACTTCATTTAACTTAAATTGATACACAACGACAGTTTCGAGTGAATCACTATGATTATCATCAGGAGCAGAAAATACAGAGGAACTCATTGTATATTCATTCATCACTGATCAATCTTATTGTTACTATTTTAAGTACGACTCATTATCTCACCCCTGGCATTTTTACCCCATAGACTTAACATTGCCAAACCGTTCTCCATGCCCCTACAAGAATTGCAGTCCGTTCTCCATGGTTTATATCCTGTGCATCGTCCATTATTGAGCGTGGGAAATCGCGCTCATATATGTCATCTAGATAGGTTAGAAGGCTCACACAGGCTTTCAGCTTACTGCAGAGAATCTAACACTTCGCTATCCATGTCCCAACTATAAAGGCCTGGGTAAATGAGCAGGGGTCCAGTATAACAGTCTGACCATATCCACGCCCCACTACTGACTTGGTTCCTTTAAATAGAACTTTCATGGCTGAGTGACCATGTCAAAGTGTGTGCATTCAATGCATATATCATATGGACAGAAATCACATTTCAATGGACTATGATAATAGTAATAATGCCAAATATATGGATGTTCCAGATGATACCCCTGAAGATCTGAAGATGTCAAAATAACTCTTAGAAGTAGATGGAAAACAGATGACAAATATGTTAGTAAAATGAAGTACCCTCAAGCAAAACAAACTTGAATGCATCAAGCGCTAAGGGGCTATCAAAGAGCAAACTGAGTGGCATAGCTGACCTATTAGCCAGAGAAGTAGGGCAGTTGACCAAGACCCTAAATGAAAAATTCAGTCACAACCACGACAAGGTGAATGTGATCTGTTGTATGCTAGACCAGGCACAAGTCAAAATCAAAAACGTTAGCCAGAAAATGAAAAACATCTCAAAAGAAATATACCAAAATATTGATATTCTCTTACTTTTATTTTATGAGATTTTGGTATACCGCGCTCTTCCATTATAAATGGAAATAACATATGCTCCAAGTTTAAGTATGTACAGGGGTGAGGTAAATACAGAAAGCAACTTGTTTTGGTCAAATTTGTTGTTCTCCAGTTCGTTTGAATGTTACATGATATTCACTTGGCTGGCGCCTCGTTCATATCACTCCACATCCAACTCATGGAGATCGACAACTTTGACCAAAGCTTCTTGGTTTCTTATTTATTACATAACTCTCTCAATTTGAATTTGATTGTGGCACCTTTAAATTGACATATGCTATATACGATCTGGCCTGGATTGAAAACCAAATGTAATGTTTTAATCTATGGCCAATAAAAATTTAAAAAAAAACACAAAAAAAACAGGTGGAAAAAACTCTCACCTAATGATTTCCAGCGTTTAAATCTATGACCAGTAGAAATTTTTAAAAAAAGACAGGGGAAACAATATCACCTTAATGATTTCCACCGTTTAAATCTATGACCTATAGAAATTTGAAGAAAAAAAAACAGGGGGGAAAACAATCACCTTCATGATTTCCACTGTTTGAATCTGTGACCAATACAAACAAAAAATTAAAAAAAAACAAACAAAAAAACAGGAGGAGGAAAAAACTCACCTTAATGATTTCCACCATTTCGTCTTCTTCAATCTGCCCGTTACGGTCAATGTCATATAACCGGAAAGCGAGTTCGAGTTTGTCCTCTGGCTTTCCTGCTTGTGTTATACTGATTGCCTGAAAGCAAACGGAGAATCGATCAGCATCAGCGATCCCTCAAACAAGATAAATATTCATACAAGAGTCAACAAGATGGAGAGCCGAGGCAGATGTATTATAGTCAAACCCATCTCTCGGAAAGTTATTTGAAATTTTAACGATTCTGGCGAATCTCGTAAAATCGGGATGCACTGTGAGAAGTTTATGTGGCACGTGAAGCGCCAACCCTCATAAATTTGCAAGAGATATTTTTTATTTTACCGATTAAAAAATGATATGACATCCATCCATTTCCCTACCCTTCGCTCAGCCACCAGTTCTTGACATTAAATTCTGTAGTTTACTGCTGCTCTTATGATGTGTGTAATGTTGAAGAGACAGTCCAACCTTAGATAATATAAAGAAAATGTATGACGTTTCCTGCGACCGGGTTTCATTCTATAATTTACAAAGTGTCCATAGAAAACACATCAGGAGTGTGTATCACCATACCCGGAGCATACAGATATATCCACCTGATACAAAGTGTCCATAAAAACACATAGGGAGTATGTATCACCATACCCAGAGCATACAGATATATCCACCTAATACATAGTGTCCATAAAAAACACATAGGGAGTGTGTATCACCATACCCGGAGCATACAGATATATCTACCTAATACAAAGTATCCATAAAAAACACATAGGGAGTTTGTATCACCATACCCGGAGCATACAGATATATCCACCTAATACAAAGTGTCCATAAAAACACATCAGGATTGTGTATTGCCACGCCCAGAGCATACAAATGTGTTGTATGCTCTGGGTTCAAATAAAGCGCGCATACGGAAAAAAGTGTGTGCTGAAAAATAGTGTGTACCTAAATGAACTAATATCGGTATGCAACTTGTCAGGAAAAGGTGGATAATCAATACAATAGAGCCTGCGTTCAGATAAAAGCGGCTGTATGCTCCTCGGAGTTGACTCTGGGCAATATCCTCGCGTGCGCTCGGATATTACAACGCGTCGGAGCATACGGCCGCTTGTATCTGAAACTAGTCAATATTGTGTATTTATTCTCTTCCTTCACCCTTAGACACATACACAGATATCTGAAATCGGGTTCCAAGTGTGCAATGTTATGATAAGACCAGTAAAAGTAATCTCAAAACAACATCATCGGGCAGACAGCCGACTCAGTAAACATGAACTTGAGTACATTCAGATCTGGGTTATCACAACCTTATTTCAATGAAAACGGCTCAGACAGGTTCGGTTCGTTCACAAGGTTCACATCATTTTTAGGATCACTAAAGTCAATGTTGAAGGGCGCAATTTATCTCAGCCCTGGTATTTTTGTCCCATAGGCTTAATACTAATAATTCGTTCTCCATGCCCTAATGGTATTACAGTCCGTCCTCTATGATGTCATACATCTAGTATGTCATTCATTCTTTTACTGTGCATAGGGGTGAGATAAATACAGAAATTAAAGCGACTCATTTTGGTAAAAGCCATCGTTCTCTAACTCGTTTAAATGCTACGATATTCACTTGGCTTTCCCTTATGCATATCACTCAGCATCAAACTCATGGAGAATAAAGACTTTGAGCAAAACCTGTTGGTTTCTTCTTTAGTTTCGTTTACTAGTCACTAGGTAATGGAGACAAGAATCCACCAGGAAAGGGGTGACGTCAGGGACAAGTATGAATATATGTACTATAGAGGAAATCCATGAAAGTTTAGGGTTTGAGCTTGTATCCCATCGAGTTTGAATCACATAGTAATTCACAATGCGAAGCCGCGTGAATTACACAGCGATTCAAACGAGATCGAGCTCTCATCCTAAAATTGAATGGGTTTCTGAATTTATCTCACCCTTCACATTGACTAATGGGCTAACATTTGTGACATAATCCCCCATTGGATATATCCCATATACGATGGGCGTTGGATACGAGTTTCCAATGTTAAATATATAGAGAAAAAATACCAGGGGTGAGATAATGATACATACAATACGACAACATTGCAGCAGTGTTGAGTCAAGTCATCTTTGTATCCATAATGGAAGGGAAGCTGGGTGTGTTATGTGGTTCAGGAAGCTCCATTACAACCCCTATTTCATCAGGTAACGGTTAACTCTGGTCTCCCTTGGGGCAACTTTTAACTGCACAAAGCTTCCATTCTGAGTCACACAAAGCCATTCCTGGTACATTACCATGCATGTTTCTGGCCTGAGAGCGTACTCCCAGGATTTAGCAGCGCCCACGGCCACTGACAGAGGCACGGTCCAGGGCATGTGGTCCAGTTATGGGGGCCATCCATAGAGTACACGTGAACCCAGTGGATGACGGGGAGAGAAGGGTAAAGTTATCCCCGTTAGTCTCAAGTGCCAATTCCACAGAGGCGAATTTCTTGCGAATTTGCAGTCGCACACGTTCGCGTGGAGGTCGCACCAATGCATGAAACTAACCAGTTTATCCTACCCCTAATAAAAAGCTCCATAGGCTTAACATTGGGTCACTGTATTCGGTCTGGAGTTCAGAAAAATGAAAAAATATCGCTCAAGTGGGATACACTTGAAAAATGACGTCATTTGTCAATGTAGAAGTAATTTAGACGGGCGGGGTAGGATAAATTCTAAACCAAACTCGAGTTAGTCGTGTTATTGTTCATCGCACTCCGGCAAGTCTCAGACTGGAGATGCCTGGTACACCAAGCCTCAAGCATTTTTCGAATATCAAATATGTCTGATATTTGGCACCACTAGTCTCTGACTGGACGTACCGAGGTACCTCCAGTCACAAGCTTTCCAGTCGCAAGGGGGTGCTTCACACACATATACCTTGTGACTAGGCGTACCTCCAGTTTTAAGCACAGTACCTCTAGTCTCAGACTAGAAGTACCCGCTCGCAAACCCCTCTTCCCAGTCTTACAGGAGCCTACTGAAAACAGGGTGCTACCCTAGTAGACCCTCCAATATTAATAATAAGATTTTTTTTTAAACCAGTGTGAACAGGCCTTAAGGTACCTCCAGTCTAAAACTGGCTCAAGTCCCTGCATCCTATGTCTACTCTCCACAGGGACTGGTACAATCGGTAATGGTGTTAGATTTCTGGTGCTGTATAGCGCCAGTATTTCCAACACTCTCCATACAGATATCAGAAAGTATAGGGTTACAGCGAGTGGCACGGGGCCATAAACAAGAGATTCTGTTTATAGTGGACAAGTCTTTGATTCATGGGCCAGTCAGAGAAGGATACATTCTATAATGAACTTTATTCTGATTGTGATTAATCATTTAAGGAATGTTTATAATCTAAGACCTGAACAAGTCTACTCCAGTCTCAGACTAGAAGTAACAACTCGCACCCCCCTCCCCCAGTCGCACAGTCTGAACAGGTCTTAATGCCCTACATACAGCCCCCCCTTCTCTAGTCGCACATTGTGTACAGGCCTTTAGTCGCACAGTACAAACAGGCCTTAAGTCGCGAGGAGAACCTCTCACCTGCCACCTTCGCACACCAGCTGGCGCCACCAGTATATATTTCTCGAAGGTGGATTAGTGTAAGCGCATGCGCAAAGTCCAACGCGACAGCTCTTCCGGTCTGTGTCTCATCCATTAGGACAATTACCGGCATGACAGGGACGCCGAGCCAACTGCTAGAGTGTCTACGTTTCCCTTGTGTTTCGATAGCTTTTCAGTGAGACACTATCATTGTCCTTCTGCCTTCTTACTGAGGACACCTTTACTTCTACCAACACAAACGGGCGGGAGGCAGAGGGGGGGAGAGGATATTTCCTCTCATATACGCCTGGTGTGAAATACAGCCAAGACACGTCCATATATAAGGCCTGGGCGTATATATATACATATATATGAAAACAAGTCAATATTCAGCCACTACATGCACTTCCGCGATGGCGTATTTATGAATAAAATAGTGGTTTTCGTGCAGTGGATCAAATCTATGTGGTCAATTCAGGTGGAAATCTCACCCGTACACATATACCGAGGTGAGAGTTCTCTTACTTCCTACACCACATAGACATGGTATGAGAAGGCAACAGCCAAAGGAATAACATGTTTCTGTATTCATCTCGCCCCTGTGCACACTAAATAGACAGAAAAATACCAGGGGAGAGATAAGAGCTTCTCCTTTACAATCTTGAACATCTCGCTTTTAGAATCCCAGGGTGAACCTATCTAAGAAAACATTCAGGGGCAGGTTTTTGCAGAGAAAATATATGTGTGGGTTTCCATGGGAGAGCTTTCAAAAGAAAATTCTGCATTTGGGGAATGGGTTGGTAGACACTTCCAAACTCTATCAGAAGATGAAAATGTTAGATTGAAAGGCTTTTGGCACTCTTCAAAATTCGCGTTCGAGAGCTAGTCCTTTTATGATATCTTATCAAGGTAAAATAAACTTGAAAGGTTACCATGTTGAACTTACCACTGCACTAAAAGCACTATTTTACACTTAACGCACGTATTGGCTGCTAAGTCGCTTGTTTATACTTGTATACACCTTTTATACGCGTCTACTTTTCGGGCGTCTACAAGACAGTTTCCATATGTAGACGCGCGCGACTTGGCTGTCTTTGACGCCTGGCGTATCCAAGATAAAATATACTCTGCGCAACATATATATACGCCAGGCGTATATATGATACCAAAAAAAGTGCGACCCGCGGCCCACCCGGGCCTGTGGGTGTTGGTAGAGGATACACCAACACTGACCCGCCACCCGCGACCTCCCAACCCTACCCCCTACCGCCCCCCCACCACCCCACGCCACCCCCAGCCAGCCTCAGTGAGAAGCCCCCCGCTGCCCGCCGGACACCGCCCACTGCCACTGCCAGCCGCGTTTGTACAGGTTGACTCAGTGGGAAACCCTCCCCCACCCTCCACCGCCCGCCCATGCCCGACGCTGCCCGCCGCGAGGTGTTATGGTGTCGGCGGGGGCCGGGTAGACATGTGGTGTGAATGCGGCTGCATTCACACCTGTGCGGTCGCATTCGCAGGGGGTAAGATGATTTCAGTAGTTAGCTATAACCTTGAAGAGGGTGCTTATATGCTAAGCCAAGATTGACCACACATAGGCATGGTGTTTTAAAGTCAAATCTATTAGAAAAACGGTAAAAAAACAACAAATACAGGGTTTATTATGTGTAATTAATCAATTTATACTTAATTGGGTTTTTATCAAATAAATTGGTAATATAAGATTGCAATTTTCATATAATACAGACTTGGATGGTTAATGGCAAATGAAATATGCTACCAGTAGTGTCCCCAAGTGGCAGAGAATGGAACTTTTTGAGATTGGTGTATATACAATGGAATCAGGCGTATATATGATGTATATAAGACCGCACCATGGACATGTATATACGCCACTAGATAAGGCGTCTACGAGACGGATAACAGGTCTAACTTCTAGACGCAAAATCCTACTGTTAGACGCGTTTCTTATACATATGTAAAATAGTGATTTTCGTGCAGTGTATGTCATTTACATTTCGTCATTTTTGGGACCTTCTTTCAAATATATTTTGTGTAGTTTCTCAGGGAAGTGTTTTCTTCTGAATAACAAACGTTTTTCCAATACACTCGCAGAAAGTGGAGGAAAGAAATCCCATCTTGAATGAGAAAATTTGCACAAAATAATCTGGGTGGAAGATTGAGGTTCATCCTACCCCTAATAAAAAACCGCCATAGACTTAACATAGGGAAATTTTATGTGGCAGGCAATGACATAAAGTGTTTTTTATGCCACTAGAGTAATAATAATATTGACCAATCAGAGAGCAGGATGTCAGCTACTATGAAAAAAGTTCTGTTGGTCGTTGACTCAATATTTATCTTTTAGTAATACAAAAGCATAGACGGGGTAGGATAAATACAAAACCGAACTCGAGTGAGACTTGTCAAAGTCTATGCCACTCTGGTCAGGTCTGCTCCTCACTACACTCGGCTACGCCTCGTGTAGTAACACACGACCTTCCCGTCGTGGCATAAACATTGTCAAGTCTAACTCTCTTTCGGTTTATACTAAATCTTCTGTCTTTTCAGATGCTCGCTTCTGGTTATTATCTCACCCCTGGTATTTTTCCCCATAGACTTAACATTGGAAACTTGTATCTATGGCCCATTGAATATTTAGAAAAAATACTCAACGGGGGATTATGTCACAAATGTTAGCCCATTAGGCAATGTGAGGGGTGAAATAAATTCAGAAACCTATTCAAGTTTATGATCAAAGCTTGATCCCATCTCGTTTGAATCGCTACTGAATTCACACAGCTTTGCCTTGTGAATTACTACGTGATTCAAACCCGATGGGATACGAGCTCTGACCCTGAATTTCATAGGTTTCCTCTATATGGTTCAATTTATTGAGCAACTCAGAGATTGACCTCCTTCGGGAAGCAGATCCTTTGGAGGTCATTCTCTGCAGATTGGAGTCAGCTTCTCGGGACAGTCGAGCTCCGGGCATCGTCTACTAGCACCTTCCCTGTCACTCTCCCAGCAGGTCTTGTGGCGCCAGTGTTTACTAATCTCTGCCTCAACCCAGTGTCGTCACATAGAAAAATTACATTTTGGATTCAAATAAGGGTAACTGTCAAAAGTAATGAAACTCAAAGAACTCATACATTTTGAGTTGGGGAACATAGGAATAGTTAAATGAGCTCCATAAACAATAAAGCTGTTTCTTTTTCAGCTTTAAACCACTATATAATGTGAATCCACAGTTGATTAGATTGCTCCTTCTTCGAATGAGCACACGTGTCATGTTGACAAACAAAACCCTACAACACATGAGGTGCTTTCCACGGAAGAACGTAATGCAACAGTCTATTCCTGATTTGACTTCACAAATAACAGAAAATACCACCCAAAGCGCCCAGAATTTAGGATATTTGAAGAAGTGGCACATGGGGCAGAATTTGCCCCCAAAAGGCAGGTCAGTACAGAGATACACGCAGGGCAGGAAGCAAGGCACAGGATCTATGCTGGGAGAGTGCCTCCCTGTCTCCCTCTGTCCACTCTCCCCCCGCATCACCGCCGCCATGCTCCCAGCGGAATCTCTGGCCGCAGCAGCTTGATATTGTATAAAGCCTTTTCATTTTCAGCTTTAAACCACTGTATATTGTGAATCCACAGTTGATTAGATTGTTCCTGAGTCATGTTGACGAACAAAACCCTTTAATACAGTAGGTGTTTTCGACGGAAAAAAGTAATCCCACAGTTTATTCTTAATATGACATCAGAAAAGAGTGCATATTATTTACTTATTATCTCTTTTAACAAGTAAAACACAAAATATTCCTCCAACTGCTCAGAATTTAGAATATTTGAACAAAACTGGCACATGGAACAGATTTTGCCCAAAAAGGCAGGTCGGTGCACAGATACAAGCAGGGCAGGAAGTAAGGCGCAGAATCTATGCTAAGAGAGTGGTCAGTCTAATCAACAGTTGATTCACATTATAAAGCGGTTTAAAGCTGAAAAAGAAACAGCTGGATTGTCTATGAAGATCATTTGACCATTCCTATATTTCCCAACTCATAATATATGAGTTGTTTGAGTTTCGTAACTTTTGACAGTTGCCTTGTTTTGAATCTGAAATGTTGCCTGGTTCCCACTGTCCTTAGTGGATACACAGGGAACCACTTTTGGGTTGAGTCAGAGATTAGTAAGCGCTAGCGCCGCGAAAGATCTGCTGGGAGAGTGCCTACCTGTCTCCCTGTCCACTCTCCCCCCCGCATCGCCGCCGCCATGCTCCCAGCGGAACCTCTGGTCGCAGAAGCTTAATATTGTATGCCCTCCCCGGGGTGCTCCTGGTATCCTAGCACGAACTGCTCTTTTATGTGTACCAGGTAGACTGCCCCAAGTCCTGATTGTAAATCTATAGACTGTGTACTGATTTAATTTATCATTCAGTCGCCCTTCGCCCGAGACCCTTTCTCTTCCCTCAGGAAATACATAAATAAGGAATATAAAAGGATATTGAATCTTTTTTTTCCTATGTTGAGCAATGGCAGTGGGTTTTAAGAAGGAATTCCATCGAGATCCATAGCGTTCGTTGTTTTCTGCTACAGATATCACTTAGCTCTGGTTCGTGATATCATTCCACGAAGACAACACTGCACGAAAACCACCATTATACATATGAATGCGCTCGGCGTATATAAGTATGACTTTTGCGTATATAAGCTCGTCCTATTCCCCGTGTATATAAGCCTCATCTGTAGGCATATATAAGCATCCAGTGAAGAGGGCTTCACTGAGAGCGGGCGGGAGGTGGCGGGGGGGGGGGGGGGGCTTCCTACTGAGGACACCTTTACTTCTACCAATATAAACGGGCGAGAGGCAGCGGGAGGAGAGCATATTTCCTATCATATATGCCTGGTGTGAAATACAGCCAATACGCGTCCGTATATAAACCCTGGGCGTATATATATATGAAAACAAGTGAATATTCAGCCAACACATGCACTTCCGCGATGGCGTGTATATATGAATAAACTAGTGGTTTTCGTGCAGTGTAACTCACGCCATATAAACGATTATGTGAAATTTCATGATGTTTCATGATATTTCTTAACACGAACATGGTTGAGGATGGAGAAATACAAATTTATGTTCCTAGGAAAAATAGAAGAGACAATGTGTTATCAATCACTAACTCTGTATCATTGAAAAAGAAGTGTGAAATATTAAGAGTGATATTGGTGAATGTTTGGTCTGTGCCCCTGTATTCCATCGAGTTTGGGGTGCTCAGGGATATGAACGAGGCGAAATCCGAGTGAATATTCTGAAGCGTTTTAAACGAGACGGCTATTGGGAACACAGACCAAACAAGAATATGTTTCTGATTTAATCTAAGCCTTTATATATATATATATATATATATATATATATATATATATATATATATATATATATATATATATATATATATATATGTTTATCACCCATTGAGTATGAGTTACCGTACTCGCATGCCTGTTGAGAACGAGTTCCTATGTTAAACCTATGGACATTTACATGAGGCTAAGTTAATATCTGCGTTAGAACTGGCCATGATTCCGCTGCTTCTAGTACTATCATGTCTCCTCTAATTGAGAGCTGAATTAAAAAACCACCGGAACGGCAAGATTACTGTAACATAATTTGCTAATTTAACGTGGCATTGAAATAAATAATACTAAAGCAGCCTCATAACTCTGTCCAGCCAGAAATGTCATGCTTCTTTTATAGCCTCCCGATAACGCCAAAGCCCATCGTAAAATACTTAAAACATTATCCTTTAATCCGGCTTTGATTATCTGGCATCGTCGTCATTCCTGGGGTTAAAAAGGGCGGCGTCGCACGTACATCTTCCATTAGTGGCGATAAAACAGGCGAATGAACTGCTCCATCGCACCCTCACCGACATGTCAGCGGCTCGTCTCGGGTGAAGATCGGCCGCCACCTCTTTATCTCACCCCTGCTATTTTTGTCCTATAGGCTGAAGATTGGGAACTCGTTCTCCATGCCCCTTCGAGTATTACAGACCGTTCTCTATGGTCATTATCCTGTGCAATATCCATTCTTTTAAGGGGGTGTTTCACTGGACTGATGTCGCCGATTTGGTAGACAGACATTCGCCGATTCTTATCGGATGCCTTCGAGTTTCTCAAGTCTTTGATAATGGACATTCATTAAACTATTATTATCGGTATAAAGTACATTATGATATGTGACCTTCCTCTTAAAGGCCCAGGAACAATTGATCGGGTGAGAATTCAGACTTGTGGAGCACTCCCTTTAGTGTGTACAGCAGTGAGATAAATACAGAAAGCAACACGTTTTGATCTAAGTCATTATTCTCCAACTCATTTGAACGTTACGGATATTCACTCAGCTGTCGCCTCATTCATATCACTCTGCATCAAACTCAAGGAGAACGACGACTTTGACCAAAACTTGCTGGTTTCTTCTTTGATCCTGAGATTGTTATTCTGAGGAACCCACCGTGACCTCACCTTGACAACCCTTCAGGCCTGCAGGTCCAGCCCAGGCAGGCGGCTTGGGAAAATGACATTCTTCATTTTGATTTGGGGTCTGCGTTTAAAACGTCGTCCGGGCACCGCGTCAGTTTGACACCAATATGACAGCTGACAGCCAGATTTGAAAACTACTCACGTTCTTCTCCCAGCGCCAACCCCTCACAACCAACCGCCAACTCATAGCCCGCAGACATTCATCGTCAGAGACACACCACCTACAGGTTTATTGTGTTACGTGGTTTGCTATGCTCTTAAGAGCACTCTCCTATATCATTTTCATCTATCACCTTCCTTCCTCATTAGATTTTCCTTCCTATTTACAATGATTATTGTATAGAATCACTACAGTTAAGTTCACACTTGAGGTGTGATCGCTATGATATACAGTGAAACCCCGTTTCTGGGACACCCTGCTTAAGGGTCGCAGGGGACACCCTGCTAAAGGGGGAAATTTTATCGGAACGGAAATGTTTCCCTCTTTTAATTGTTTATCTTAACCTCGTTCAAGGGGACACCCCACTTAAGAAGACAATTTGGTCGGAACAGACATTTTTCCCTCGATTAGAAATTTAATTGAACCTTGGTTAAGGGGGACCCCAATTAAGGGGACAATTATTGGAGTACGGAATGCTTTTAACCCCGGTTAAGGGAGGGGACACCTCAGAGGGACGCCTTATTAAAACTAACAGGACGATGTTGGGGCAACACTCCAGATCATCTTGATTCTTTGTTTATGGTGTGTATATGAGGTGGGTAGACAGGGCTCCAGACAATCAGACACCAGGCAATGTCTCTATGTCATGTATACCTGTATAAAGGTATTATATATTATACAACCATCCACAGACTGAAATCCCTGGTTAAGGGGGCAACCCTGTTTAAGGGGCCACCCTGCTTAAGGGGCCACCCTGCTTATGGGTACACCCTGCTTATGGGGCCACCCTGCTTAAGGGGACACCCTGCTTAAGGGGGACACCCTGCTTCAGGGGACACCCCCTAAGGGGTCATCTTTCTTAAAGGGACACCCCACTTAAGGCTTCACCCTGTTTAGGGGACAATTTGCTTAGAGCAGGGTTTTACAGTATAAAACTATTGTAGAACGATTTATGTCTCCATTGAAACTGTAAGGGAAGTTAGAGAATTTAAGACTGTAGATCAATAATGAGTACAAGTTGGACAACGTGACAGGGTGGAAATGATCAATGCCGGAGCTGTCCCTTGATACTGTGAAGAAAGATTAGTAGGCTGTCTCTCTGCTATAGTGGAACCAATCAATAAAATCAGTTTCTTCTTGTCGTGCGGAAGAACTGCGTAGAAAAGAAACAGCTTGGATCAGCTTATGCTTGTTATCAAGAGGGTTCTCTAGCTCTCACATGAGTGGAAATAACATCAGATTGTGGTAAATATGAGCTCAGAGAAAGGGAAAACAAGTTAAGAGTTTTGTTATTCTCAAGAGCATTATTATTTGTCTCTAACCTATTCATGTTCTAATGGATTTTGTTTGTGTCTACTATTATTTTTTCTTTTAATGGATGGTTTCTAAAAGTCGTTAAAGTCATTAATATTCTATCTGAAGACAAGCCTCATGTCCTCCTCCAACTCCTCCAACTAGAATTTTTATCTCACCCCTGTTATTTTTCCCAAAAGGCTTAACATTGTGAACCCATTCTCCATGCCCCTACGAGTATTACAGTCTGTTCTCCATGGTCTATATCCTGTGTGTTGTCCATTTTTCTAGTGTGTACAGGGGTGAGATAGATACAGAAAGCAACTCGTTTTGGACAAAGTCATTGTTGTTCAACTCGCTTGAACGCTATGTGATATTTACTCGGCTGTTGCCTCGTTCATATCACTCTGCATCAAACTCGTGGAGAACGGTGACTTTGAAAAAACTTGTTGGTTTCTTCTTTAATACATAACCTTAATTTCAAACATATTATTGGTGGATGGTTGTTAAACGGTCTTTTATGCATGCAGTGGGAGGGATATATGTAGATATATGGGACAGGGGATTACGGTGTTGTAGGTATGGGTGAAGCCATTAAGCCATATCAAGCTGAATTATACATATCATGAATTAATAATAAAAAGAAGTAAGTTATGAAGAACATGCTTCTCGTCACTCAACGTAATGATAACACAGAATTCTGCCACTACACTTCAGACTAATCAAGGTTGATATGTGTAAGATCTTTTCCTACTCTCTGCGAGTTCATTGAGAAAATGTCATTCTGTATGGAAAAGAACTGTTTGCCTAAAGGTCAAGGTATTTTCCAACATAATTAAGATAGATACATAAGTATTACATGTCCTTATAGATAACGGAAGGATTCAATCTACCCACTTAAAAAAACCGTAGCTTTGTCAATGTAGCATGTTATAACAACAACTTTGCTATATATATATATATATATGTATGTATGTATGTATGTATGTATGTATGTATGTATGTATGTATGTATGTATATATATATATATATATATATATTACTTTAAAGCCACAGCCACTCTGAATGTTAAGATACACCACGTATGTTGACAAGGTTTTGTGGGGGATATTGTACAAAATAACGCCATGTCGTGTTACATCATGCTCCAGGTTCTGGTTTCCTTCCTCATACATAGTAATTTTCGTTTTTAATAAACAATCATAATTGTGATGTAAACATATAATATGGGTCTATATATACATACAAAAAAGGTACATAAATATGAATGGCAACATTACAAATCAAATGAAGTTAAAAGTATTGGATTACTGATCCAATATAGATTCAATTCTAAGTATCAATAATGGAAAAAGGCTGCTTAAACAAACAAAAAACATTAAAAAAAATATACCCTGATTCAGAATAACCTTGGTGGACTGTTTTAGACGGGCTACATCTGTCTGGTGTGCCATACTCTATGAGATTCACATCAGAAGACACGCGAGCCCAGCCCACATCTCTCCCTCCGACATTGTCCTGAGATGCTCCCTAAATCATATCATATCAGCCGTATCGCATTTAGAGGCCGCCGGCCATCTGGGGGCTGTGTGTGTATCTTAGTCACCCCTGATATCCACGCTATGTGCGCCTCTATACCAGCATGACAACCACCGCTACTGCAGGGTCTACACACTATATACCGCCCCACTACCCACCCCACCACCACGCTATGTGCGCCTCTATACCAGCATGACAACCATCCCTACTGCAGGGTCTACACACTATATACCGCCCCACTACCCACCCCACCACCACGCTATGTGTGCCTCTCTACCATCATGACAACCACCCATACTGCAGGGTCTACACACTATATACCGCCCCACTACCCACCCCACCACCACGCTATGTGCGCCTCTGTACCAGCATGACAACCACCCCTACTGCAGGGTATACCCACTATATACCGCCCAACTACCTACCCCACCACCACGCTATGTGTGCCTCTATACCAGCGTGACAACCGGCCCTACTGCAGGGACTATATACCGCCCCACTACCCACCCCACCACCACGCTATGTGTGCCTCTATACCAGCATGACAACCACCCCTACTGCAGGGTCTACACACTATATACTGCCCCACTACCCACCCCACCACCACGCTATGTGCGCCTCTATACCAGCATGACAACCATCCCTACTGCAGGGTCTACACACTATATACCGCCCCACTACCCACCCCACCACCACGCTATGTCCGCCTCTATTCCAGCATGACAACCATCCCTACTGCAGGGTCTACACACTATATACCGCCCCACTACCCACCCCACCACCACGCTATGTGCGCCTTTATACCAGCATGACAACCACCCATACTGCAGGGTCTACACACTATATACCGCCCCACTACCCACCCCACCACCACGCTATGTGCGCCTCTATACCAGCATGACAACCATCCCTACTGTAGGGTCTACACACTATATACCGCCCCACTACCCACCCCACCACCACGCTATGTGTGCCTCTATACCAGCATGACAACCACCGCTACTGCAGGGTCTACACACTATATACCGCCCCACTACCCACCCCACCACCATGCTATGTGTGCCTCTATACCAGCATGACAACCATCCCTACTGCAGGGTCTACACACTATATACCACCCCACTATAGCCATCCAACTACCCAACTACCACCGCCCCACTACCTACACTGGCCGCAAGAGCTACACTGCATTACGTCTGCTTTTAGAGCTGGGCATGCCTCTAAGACCCTGAGATACTGGCTCCTTTTTTCAATATCACAGTGAATAGCATGTAGATATTATAGAGAACAGTTGTTTTGCACGCTGGACGTCAGTGAGCACTCTAACTTTTAGGCAATCTATATAGGGCGTACAAGCACGCTCTAATAACAATAGCACATTAGTAGATTTGCACTATGAGGGAGAGACTCCAGCTTATGCCTTTTCTTCCAGGGTAGAGTGGACAAAAGCTGTCTGCTCCCATATATAGATAGATAGAATGTAGTTTTTAGAGCGAGCTTGCACGCATCATATAGGTTGCCTAAAGGTGAGAGTGCGCACATGGCCGTCCAGCTTGCTGCAAAAATATTACCCCTTGACTATCTGCATACCATTCACTGTGATATTGTGACAGGAGCAGAGGGCCAGTGTCTCAGGGTCTTGGATGTCTGCCCAGCTGAACAGACCAATCACTTACAACTGAAAAACCTCAAGAACCTCAAGAGGTTTGGATCCTAGATCAGGCAGTTGGAGAAATGGCTAGTTGACTGGGTGCAAGTGGGTTACAGAAAATGATCCATACATTGAATACATCCGAAACTTTTCAATTGTTATTCATTTATAATTGCACGCTCATTTATCAATGATGAACATACCATTTACTCCTAGTTTATAATCGCATGCTCATTCATCAATGATGAGCATACCATTTGCTCATAGTAGTGAGCGCACACAGAAACGGAGATATTCATCAATATGAGCTATTAACCAATTTCTCGTGTTCTGTGTTAGATTCGCCGATTTGCTGCCCCACAGCCGTCAATCGGTCGATAATCAGGTAATGCACGCCACTTGTCACCATCATCACAGTGCACGACCCTGACCTCCAACACACGCCAACCTCCAATGACCTTCTTACGACCTTCATAAACTGCTCCTTTCACAATAGCCCATGCCAAACCTTCAGGGAAATCCATTCGGTCAGTTGACTAACCTTCTACACTCCTACTTCATCTGCGACTGGCACGGGTGAAATTCTGTGATCAATTTTACCATATCTATATTAAATCAGGATGCTAGACTGTATAATGATGGATGAAGAGTTTGATAAATGAGGTTGGGGGCAGTTATTCGTATTTAAGTAGCGCCCACATGAGGTGGAGACAATATTTTTTTTCTATTTACAAATAGCAAGGTGGTGTGCGTGGTACAGCAAGGGTTAAAGTTGAGGTTCAAGAGGCAATCCCAGTGAATACAAACTGTGACTGGCGGTGATAGATGTTCCCCGATGAATGACAGGAATTACGGCGAGCGGCCACCTCTCCCTGAGCCGCCTCCGCCCCCGGCCCCGGCCCCCGGCCCCGGCCCCCGGCCCCGGCCCCTGGCCCCGGCCCCTGGCCCCGGCCCCCGGCCCCCGGCCCCCGGCTCCCGGCCCCCGGCCCCCGGCCCCCGCCCCAGCACCCGGCCCCCGCACGCGGCCCCGGGACCCGCCTCGGCCCGGCCCCGGTCCTGGCCCGTCCGCCTCCCTGCCCGGCCTGCGCTAAAATGGAATTCACACGGTGGGATTCATGTTCCTCACAGGATTCAAAATCTCATGAAATGCTGTTCCTTTTCAGGGGTAAATTTCACCAACAATTGCAGGGGAAAAGCATGACTCAGGGAAATGGAAGCCAACAATTTAGACAAAGAAATTGTGTTTGAGTACCGAAACTCAGCAGGATTTGTTCAGACAAACACCCTGTGAGGTATACATGAATCTCATCATGTGAATCCCATTTAAGCTCAGATCCTTGCCAATGACACCAAGTTGTGAAGCAACGTCAGACATGTCTGCGGGCCTTATTAGAGCGTGCTTGCACACATATATACATCGCCTAGAGGTTAGAGTGGTCACACATAGACTTCCAGTATACTGCATAAAAACTACCTCTTCAGTACCTGCATGTTATGATATTGAGAACAAAGCAGGGAGTCAGGGGGCTGTTGAATAAACTACGAGCGACAAAAAAGTATCCCAGAATTGTCTTTAGGGCCATAGTGTTGTATGAAATACTGTGCTGTAAGCATGAGATGTATTGATCATTTAAGAGTAACCTAAAGGTCTTATAAGGTGCATTATACAAATACTTTCATTTATAGAATATCTTTTCTTTTGTCATACAACACTAAATGGAAAACATTGTCCAAGATGTTCTTTATCGTTGGCGTTATTGTATCGTCCAGCACAGCACCAGAAACGAACGAACTTTATTCAACAGCCCCCAGTGTCTCAGTGTCTTAGAGGCATGCCCAGATGACCATGGCCCGTCACTTGGGACCGAAATACATCAAGACCTACTGGTGCTTGATATGTTTGGATCCTAGGCAGTTGTAGGAATGCCAAGTTGACTGGGTGCAAGTGAAAACTATCAATAGGCTGAATGTAAACCACACCTTTTAATTGCACGCTCATTCATAAATGATGAACATACTATTTGCTCCTAGTATATCATCTCACCCCGGTATTTTTCTCCAGAGGTTTAACATTAGGAACTCCTACGGCCATGAAGGTAGTGTGCCCAATACTCACAAGCTTATTTGGTGAGTTATTTTATCAATTAATAATGTTATACGAGGTGAGATGAAATCAGAAACCCATCCGATGAAGATGGGTTGGTCTAAACTCAACCGAGTTTGACTGCAGAGTAATTCACAAAGCAAAGCTAAGTGATTAGTCTGCGGTCTAACTAGGTGGAGATTGGTCCAAGTTAGTCTGCGGATAAGGACTTTCCTCCTAAACCCTCTTCTATAAAGGACTTTGCTTCTGGAGTAAGTTAGCTCATTAAGAATTAGAATGAATCACAAACAAACAATTTCGACTGATAAGTGACAATATCTAAAAATCACCAGGAGGCACCACCGTGTTAAATAACTGTAAGATGAAAAACCTGGAGACAGGAAGAAACTGCCATCTTTTAAATATCATTAAATGGTGGAGCATAGAGGTACAAAATGTTTTTGAACCAGTGGAGAGGAATCTCAGGAGTAGCACGAAGTGTAACCTAAAAGTACAAAAGCCAAATCTTGAATTATATAGAAGAGCACCATTATATATTGGTAGTAAATTATGGGATAATTTAACACTAGGAACGCAAAATTCCCAAATGGGCAGTAGCTTTAAAACCAGTCAAGCAAGAACTATACTGATTGGTATGTAAACCTGTAAAAAATTATTCCCCACTGCCTTGTTTGTCTTTGTTTGGATGTATGTATTTTTGTCGTGAAGGGTGAGGCTTTTCTTGCCCTTGATAAGTTGTATCTGTAAATTATTTTGTATGATACGTCTTTGTGTGTGCGTTCTGCCCGACCATGTGATATGGAAGATCAAGGCTGAAATGCCTTGAACGTCATGTGGGTGGTAGAAGAGTACACGAGATTGTTATTGTAAAACATATCAGGCTTCAAATATCTACTTAACCAAGGGACAATCTCCCTGGTGACGGCCAGACCCGTCAATCTCCACACTGTATGTCTGCTCATATTAAACTGGGCTGAAGCAGGGTTTCCGCATCATAAATTCCCAAACTAATTTAAGGGCATATCAGACAATTTAACTTGAAAATTTAAACTCATGTCAATCTCCAAATGTTATAGAATACATTGCTAAATTAAAACATGGGGTCACTGTGTCGGTTTTTGGTTCACAGATAAATATTATGATAAAATTTAAATAGTATATATATATATATATATATATATATATATATATATATATATATATATATATATATATATATATATATATATATATATGCTGCTTTTCACAGAGTAAGACCCATGTCTTTTTCTTCAAACTTCCACAGAATTTAGTAAATATAAAATACTACTTATTTAGGTTTTTAAAATCACAGGTCAGAGTCCTTGTTTTTGAGGGAACAGAGGAAACCTATATTTTTCAGTACATTTCCTATACAAATCAGTCAAAGCTAAACTGGCCTAATTTACACTTTAGGCTTGGTCAAACTCGATGATATGTCATATTTCACTCACTTGGTATTAGAACAAGTCATATGAACCAGCCTTACTTGATAACTGTTAGTAATTGAAAACCACCAGATGGCGCCACTGTGTATTGCAGGATATGCCTTTAAGCGGCCACAGCATGTGGGTCTGACCGGTAGTCCACCAGGATTCCACTGGGGACGTACACTCTACTGATTCTGGTACTTTCCCCAGTGTTTGTAAAATTGATTGGTGCGGGGGCTCTCGCCCGGTCTTTAATTTGAAAGGGCATTGCCGCATCTTTCAGGATGTGGACTTTCCTCCTAATCCCTCTTCTATAAAGGACTCTTCTACCAGAGGACCTTCTTCAAATGGAGGTATTTCCACTGACCCTTGTCTAGTAATGAACACTGGCAGTAATTATCTCACCCATTCACCCTCACCCTCATTGAGGTTCCTTTAAAAACGGATTAATGTCCATCTCTATAGATTTACTTTGGTTTGCCAAGCTTTCCCACAAGAATACGGTACACCATGAGACTGAAAGGAGAAGATTTTAGATGGAATTTAGTAAAACAGATAGTCCAATTTCACTTACTCAAGTACATTAGAACCCCGCTTAAGGGAAGCACCCCCGCTATTGGGTAATATGTTCACTCAAAGGGTTGTCCCCTTGAGCAGGATAGACTACAACACCTAACAGAGGAAAGGAAATTTCGTCCCGAGCAAAAGTATCCCCTTAATCTGGGTACCCCTTATACTGGGGCCCGTTTAATGAACGTCCATGAAGACCCATTTCTGTAAGCCAAGGAGACCCAGGGATGATGTGGGTCACCTTTTTCAATACGTATGGACGACCTTATTGACGGCTAAGATCTTGTCTTAGCAAACTAACTTAAAATTAATTAAACGATGACACTTGTAAGTGTACAGAATAGGGTCTTCATGTAGGTTCCTAGATTATTTATCGGGCCCCTGGTTATTACAAACATGTATAAAAAAAAGACCAGACAATCCAAACCTTTCGCAAAAAGGTAATTAAAAGATACTGTTACATCGAGTGTTCCTGTCGCAAGTTAGATCGCTTGTTTACCGAAATGGCTTGTAATGCGTTTTAATAATTGAACGCCTATCATCAATAAATCTACCCTAAATCAAAGTTCTCAGCGATGACGCAAAAAAACGTACACAGCTTTTTTGTTGGTTGGTAGGTTGGTTAATTCAACATCCAGCCAACCATTACAGGTTCTTACCAGACTTTCTCCAGGGTCTTTTACACCACAAGGGTGGTGATTGAATCTATGTGATGAATTTAGGTAGAAATCTCAGCCCTACATTTACCGAGGTGAGAGTTCTTTTACTTCCCACACCACATAGACATGGTACGAGAAGAATTGGTCTTTGATATAGCAATAAGTCTACCACTGCTGGGGATGAAGGAGAAAAGTGGCTGTACACCACACCACATAGACATGGTATAAGAAGGATTAGCCTTTGATATAACAGCTTTTATGACTTCCGAGATGTATTTTATGGCGGCGACTGCAGCCGTTAGCTTCCTCTGTTTAATAAGGAAAGAAATAGAGTATACGCGCTTATTATCCGGTTTCCCCGTCCTTAATTACCCCCTGAATCAACACGATGGGATATAAGTAAGAGGATGTGCCAGGCCTCGTAGCCACAGATACACACGAGATACACGGCAACGTAAAACAAGGTACGTAAAGCTCGGAACGTGTTGGGTTTTTCTTTGTTTTTTTTTTGGTTTTTTGATGGTGAATACAAAGGCTGATGCTCATTTTGACTTAAAGTGATATAGAAAAAAGTTTTTTTGCTTTTTTTTTTGGTGGTGGTGAATACAAAGGCTCGTGCTCATTTTGACTTAGAGTGATATAGAAAAAAGATATTTAAAAAAAAAGCACACTGATAAGAGTGGCATCTCCATCCCACTCTGCTGTGATGTCGACCACAACACAGGCCTGCCTCGGCCCAGATGACAGCAGCGCCGCCGCGTTGACGCGCGCGCCCTCTGTGAGGGGAACCGTTAATTATTAATACGGCGTCCGACCGCATGAACAGCCTTCCACTCTCCTAGCAGAGATCCTGCGCTTTATCTCGGCCCTGGTATATTTTTGTCCCATAGATTTAAGATTGGTAACTCGTTCTTTATGTCCCTATGAGTATTCCAGTCCGTTCTCCATGGTCAATATCCTATGTGTTGTCCATTCTCTTAGTGTGTACAGGGGTGAGATAAATACAGAAAGCAACTCGTTTTGGTTAAAGTCATTGTTCTCAAACCCATTTGAATGCTACGTGATATTCACTCGGCTGCCGCCTCATTCATATCGATCCGCATCAAACTCATAGAGAATGACAACTTCGACCAAAACTTGTTGGTTTCTTCTAGACTTCTTACTGCGCCTGCTTATTTTTCAAATATCCTAAATTCTTAGCTAGGAGTATTGTGTGTTCTACTTGTAAATAGAGACATGGTATGAAAATCTCGAAGGGGCATTCTAATCAAATGTTGATTCATATCATAAAGTGGTTTGAATATGAAAAAGAAACAGCTGGATTGTCTATGAAGCTCATTTAACAATTCCCAATTTAACTATTTCCCAACTCATAACATATGAGTTGTTTGAGTTTCATTACTTTTGACAGTTGCCCTGTTTTGAATCATGGACAGTGTATTCTGGTTGTACTTCCATGTTTGAATCTAAAATCTAAAATGCTACCTTTATTTAGTGGATACCCGGGGAACCAGCGTTTGGATGCAGCAGATATGAGTAAGCGCTACTGCCGCGAAAGATCTGATGGGAGAGCGACAGCCTTCCTGTTGTGTGCGCAGGCGCAGACAGAGACGCTAAGACGCGGTGTCCAGAACGAGTGCGAGACTCTGTAGCCTCGTCCCTTGTTGTTTTTTCCTCTGTTCGCCCTCTGCCGGGGAACTATGGAGTGAGAGAGTGTAATATACGTAAACTCTCTGGTTGGGGCCGAGTTTATTGTGTGTGCACCGACACGGAATGAGTGATGGGATGGCGGGAGCCGAGGGCGAGATGACACGATGTATATCTTATGAAAGTCTGTGTAGGATATTACCACATATATATAAAGTGGTCCGGGAGGTAGCGCTGTTACCCAGTGGAAGAAGAATAGAAAACGAATATATCAGAGATTCAATCCCTGAATGTTCCACTTAGATTGGCCATCTGTCTCTGACTTAGAGGTTTGTATTAAAGGTCCCAACGCTTTCTAGCTTGATACAAATATCTCGAAGAAAGGTACAATCTTGGATTTTATGAAATATAAACTGTGAATATTCACTACAAGACATTATTAGCTTATATAACTGATAGCAATGTCTAACTTCCTTGTCCCTTCATCAAAATACTCAAAAAAGAAAATGGTAGCATGAATATGGGACTTCAAGAGTACATCAATCTCCAACGACGACTAAAGATCTGCTGGAAGAATGTTTCACTCGTCCAGCAGGGACTCTGATTCTGGTAATAAGAAGACCAGCTCGGAAAGTATCTGTCAAGATGGCACAGATCGAACTCCACCAGAGCTAACGTCGGTTTGCTCTGGTGGCCAGTGTATATTCCACTCTGTTATCATACGTTTCTGGCGGCAAAGTGAATGACAAAACTGGTACTTGTACGTCTCTCCGCATGTACATTCTCTATACTTTGAGGCATGAGAGAAGGGGAATAGAGGCAAACTATGTTCCGGTGAGCAAAAGTTCAAAGTTACGAGGTCAGCTGCGGGCAGGAATTTTTCCGGTCCTCACCGAGTAACTTTGACTTTTGTTTACCAGTATTTGGTTTCCCTATTCCTATATATCTTCAAATATCGATAAAAATGGTTATTTCTTTAGCTATGATAGTCCCAAGAAAAATGGCCACCCTAATCGAGTAACTGCAACAGCTATGCTTTCGTCCGGGCGCTTTTTATATCACGTGGTCAGCCCGGGATGAAAACATCAGCCCGGACGAAAACATCAGCCTGGGACGAAAACATCAGCCTCACTACATAACTCCTAATTACTGCACCACCAGCAGGGGTATGTAAGTATAGAGTGTTCGGAATTGGTTACATAGGAATAAGAGAAAACGTCCAGACTATGTCTTAGTTCGAGGTCACCTGTGTCGGACATTCGCCCCGACGCCGCAGGCGGAGGGGCGAATGTCCGACACAGGTGACCGAGATGGCCGATGGCCGAAGAAAACGGCGGAGATCTTTTTTAGTTACCCTAACTAGATTTTTAAAGGGGCCCCTGGGCCATTGATACCTAATGCTTTGAAGAACACCTTTCCGGATGGCATTGGGTCCAGGCATCGTTTGCATTTCGTCGCCACCACCTTACACTGATTTGCTAAGCAGTCACAAGTATGTGGTAAGAATGGATGGCATATTCCGTGTCGGGTAGGGAATAATAATGGTGGCTACCTGTCAACAGGTCGTACCTTCTTTACTAAATCACACTGATGGATGGGGAACAGCGTTAATTCACCACCCCTCAGACTCTCCTTTAAGGGGAGCGTCCACCAACCACGACAAGGCTACGACAATGGCTTTCCGACATGGTCCACGACAGGTCTACGATTGGAGACCTTGTCGTAGCCTTGTGCCTGGAAGCTTGTCGGGGGCCTTCCGACAAGGTTGCGACAAAATCAAACATGTTCGATTTTTTCCCATGACTGGACCCTTGTTGTGGAGTGTCATGGCGTGTCGGGAGCGTGTCGCAGAGGCCTACGATAGGAATTTTGGTGAAGCGTGCACTTCCCGATACGCTCCGACAACAGTGTCGCAGAGCCCCCCTACTCATGACAAGGCTGCGACAAGGCTGCGATTGGAACTTTCATGTCGGCACTTGTCGTAACCTTGTCGTGGTTGGTTGACGCCCCACTTTAAGCTCAATGCCCATCTACCGATTTCGGAATATTCATGTACCTTTGTCGGTGACAAACGGACGATAATTCATCTCAGGCAAGGCATCCAAACAGAGTTGGACGTAGTCAGTAGATGTATGACAGCTAAGCAAGGGTCAGCCACCGATTAGTAGACTGATTTGCTTAGGACTAATACCCACCAACCACTTTCCTCGATGTCCGCCGGTTGAGCAAAGGGTTAAGTAATTTGCCAGCGACAAGTTCTCCGACTCCTATACGATTTGCGAACTAATCGTTCAACCCATAATTGGAAGATGGGCATTGGGCTTAAAGTGGGATTCACATGGTGGGACAAATAGACCTAAGACTGGTGTACTTCCCACCTTTGCACCAGTCGGCTACTATTTCCAGCTGGGTACAAGATTTCACAGATTGGGATGTTCTACAGTCTCAGGGTAACATGGCGGATTCAATTCTCATGGGAAGACTTACCAGGTACATAGTCTCACTCCTACACCCCTACACAGGGTACAAAGGGTACAAAGGGTACACAGTCACCGACTCATGGTACTTCCGCATGTGAATAGGTGTTATTTGGGACACTGAGACTCACAGATTGGGGGAGAACATCTGAAATACAATTGTCTCACCAAAATGCCCCTAAATTAAACTTGTTTAAAGTCAAAATATCATGAGATTCTGTTCGTTGTTAGAAGAAAAAGTTGTCTCAGCAAAAAGGAACCTTGTCATTCACGAGGAGATTGTGCTCCAGTACCGAATCTCAACAGGATTTGTCTCAGATAAACGGCCTATAAGGTACATGGATCCCACCGTGTGAATCCCACTTCATGCTTAGATTGTACCCCATTGGGCAGGGCTCACAGACATGAGGGAGGATGCCTAGCGCAGTCTGTTTGATGAATTAGACAGGGCCGGGGGACCCTTAGGGGTCTATAATTAATGCGGCTAGAAAGGGATGGTCCATGTGGGATGGTCTATGTGTACCGGAAAGGCATGCAAGTCCATGACTCAGCAATGTAATCAGTGCTGACCACTTGATAAATATACATGATGTGAAGGCTTTATATATATCATGCCTTAGGCTGGTGTAGTCAATGGTGGCCAAAGTTTATATTCTACCTCCCGTTGGGTTAAGCTTTCGTGTCTCAAGAGGGATTCACACGATGGGATTCATGCACCCCATAGGGTGTTTGTCTGAGATAAATGCTGCTGAGATTCTGTAAGCCGAAGAACTACCTTGATTGTTAAAGGCCAGTTCACACTGTGCTACTGTGAGGGACTTGTGAGTTGGTCTCCGACTGGAGGTACCGCGCTAGAAACTGGACGTTCCAAATTTGAGAGCCCAATGCAAGCACCACCCACATTTGTGTGTGAACCACCCCCATTGTGATTGGAACCCTTGCAATTGGAGGTTCTTTTGGTACTCCCAGTCTCAGACTAGCGGTACTAAATGTCAAACATGTTTGATATTCAATTACTCTGGTCACTTTTCGTACCTTAGGTATCTCTAGTCTGAGGCATACCGGTACTAAACTGGGCATACCGGTACGGCCAGTCTCAGACTAGCTGGAAGCATGCCGTTCGCACTGTGCATTTTGCCATGCTGCGCGTACCTATGTACCTAAAAACGTTCAGTGTGAATTGGCTATTATGGGGGCCTCTGCACCTGCCTTAACCCCATATCAAATAGTCGAACAGCATAAAAGGTTTCAAAAATCTTATGTTCTGTACAGACATGCTTTAAATGAATAGCACACCTTTTCTTTGCCTCATCCCTACCCTGTAACTAAGATTGATCTTTACTCAGGTGAGAGTCCTTTTAGTTCCCACACCAAATTGATATGGTATGAGAAGGATTTGCCTTTGATATAGCAGTAAATCTACCACTGCTTGGAATAAAGGAGATTTGCCACAGTGGGACCCGAACCCACAAAGTCCCACAACCTTGGCATTACAAGTCCAGTGCCCTAACCACTAAGCTATCTCCCGATGCCCCCCCCCCCTCCCCTCCCCTCTTCTCTTATGCAGAATATCCCATAAATCTTTGTATATTGGTACAAAGATCACATGACGAACCGTGTGCTGCATATGTAGTATGCCCCAGTGGTACTCAAGATTGTATATTCCCTGTAGGAGCAATTTACTCTGATCAGAGAAGTTTGCACACGCAGAGAAGCAATACATCAACAGCAGTTATGAGAATTATCTAAATCTAGTGGTTAGCTTACTGTAGTGGTCTGGGATAGATTGCTTTACTTGGCGGAAATGATCAAGCTGACCCTGCTACGGTTATTGAAAGCTACCTGCCAGATCACAGGTTGGTTTGCGGTTGGAAAGAACCAGGGACCTGTTTCACTAGTCTCACGACATGTCTGTGACACCATACAGACATTGGGGTTGTCTAGTTTCATGACAACACAAGTAGCTGCCCTTAGGAAAAGACAGAACCCGAACATAAGAATTAGACAAATCTACACATCATGGACCTGTTTCACTAGTTTCGTGACAAAAGTGTTAGACAGACATGAAAAGCAAGCAAGAACGGACAAAACGAAGTCTTATGTCTAGTTCTTATGAAACCGGACACACCATCTAGATGCCATCTAGACATGCCACAAAACTAGTGAAATAGGTCCCAGGGACCTGGGAGCTGTTTCACTAGTAGTGGAGTGAAAGTGAGAGGTGAGACCGCAACAGTGGCACCAACAGTGGCACCAACAGTGGCAGGCCCAAATTTGCGTTTCATCAGTGCTGTCGCTGTTGAGGTGGGACTAGCTGTCACTGTTGGCACAGCTCTCGCTATGCGCACACGTTTGACATTCAAATTTATTTGTCGACGGGCCGCGATGACGTGGAATTTCACCCCTTCCCATAGGAATTAAGCGATGACATTTTTACACGAGTAAGACATATATATAACCTATAATCGTACCAAATATGAAGAATATCGACTAGGCCGTTTTGATGATATCGACGTTTGAATTTGGTCGTAGCAAATACTGCACTTCCCGCCGGCCTCCGGGGGGAGACAAAAAGAACAGCCGAAACCCCGCCGCACTACGGAGGGAGTGAAAAGAACAGCGACTAACGCTAACGCACGGAGGGAGTAAAAAGTTCAAACGCCGATAACTTCGGAACCGCTCGGCCGATTTTCTTCATATTTGGTACGATTATAGGAGATATGTATATCTTACTCGTGTAAAAATTTCATTGCTTAATTCTCAGGGGAAGTGGGTGAGACTATTCTATACACGTAACAAACGACAGGGTCTACCCTGTCGCTTACAGAGGCTCCACAGTGACACTTACAGCGACACCAATTTTACTGATGAAACAGTCACTGCCACTGTTGGTGTCGCTCCTTTCCTGAGTGCCGTTCACGCTTGAGTGCACCTCCTAATGAAACGCACACTGTCGCTGTGGTGCCACTATTACAGAGAGCGACACCTGCAGCATCTAGTGAAACAGCTCCCTGTTTCACTAGTTTTGTGACATGTCTAAATCGAGTCTGTGACACCATGCAGACAGATTGGGGTTCACTAATTTCGTGACAACACAAGTAGGCATGAGTTTCGCTTGTTGTGAACGGTACGTCGCCAACTGTGACATAACATGCGACATTAAATGTGGCATGCATTATGGAACGTGACTTACTTTTGTCCATTCTAGCTTGCACTGTTGGTGCCGCTTCTCTTGTCTGTCTAGCACTTTTGTCACGAAACTAGTGAAACAGGTCCTAGAGGACTACCTAATCACACCAAGACAAGGACACACACAAGTAATGCCTGCACCCTCCAACACTGATTCTGGTCCCGATAGGCTTCATGTTTGACTTCCCAATATGAATCAAAATTTCATTGGGAGGTCAGACAAATTGCTGGCAGTGGATCACGCTTCTACGATTGACTCACCAGTTGACCATGATTGGCTCCTACGCTACGAATGAAAACACCAATCATAGGCCTCCTGATAAGATCCAACATATTGGAATATTCGTAGCCTACACTCTTTACCAGTAGTCTATTCAATGAAAAAATACCTCTTGCAGTTAAAAACTTGACGAACAATTATGAAATTCCGGAATTAGATAGAGCGCGTATAGATGTATAATTGGTTGCCCATGGCCTATGGTCAGGGGTGGTCATTGCCCCCCCTGGTGAAACCACTCTGCACTCGCGCACCCCTGCGCCACCTCACCACTCTCGGCCGCACTAAACATCAAAGTGCGCAAGGCCGACACTGTCCTCTGTCTCATTCGCTTCACAGGTCTCCTACGCTCAACACCTATTTTTTCTATCGCTCCTTGGCTTATCGCCCATCGTACCTCCGGTCTCCATATTCCCCTGAATATCGGCAGACGAGGACAGGCATACCAAGCGATTCAGTGGTTTAAGGAAATATAGTGCAGTTATGTTGACCAGAAGCGCTGTGGTGGCATCCGCACCCGCGGAGGCCGAGACGGACTCGGAGATAACGATACGGCAGCCTGCGGCCGAGAGCGACCACGTGGACTCGGTCTCTCAACAGGGAACGAGTGCGAGCGCACGGACTCGGGCTTCGCGTATCACAGCCCTAGAGGCCAACCTCGGAGGGGTCAGGACGGACGTGAACGAGGTAAAGACGGATGTCGGCGAAGTAAGGACGGACGTGACAAAAATATCGCGCCAGATGGACGGCATGATGGACGCGATAATGCAAATCTCCAGGCCAGCATCGTGGAGGGCCGGGTCACGGGTTTCTTCAGCGGCCGAACGGACAAGGGACTGGGCCCAGGAACAAACTGAGCGCCTACTCCCCCCACCCAGGGCACTCCGAGAGGCATACACAAGCGAGGAACACCTTCAGCGAGAATTCGGCCGTGAGGCCATGCGCCACGACCGCACAACGGGTAAGAGCCTACTTTCTGATCTTAATGCCCGGAGGCCGACGGCGAAGCCGTACATGTTCATGGACAGGGATGGGGTGTACACGCTGCACCAGAAATTGGACCTACGGTCGAGCCTCGGGCCTCTAGAGTATATTTCCTGTTTTGTGGCATTATTGAATGACGAACGCGCCTTGCACCCCGAGGACAAAGATCACATGTTCAAGCATTTGTATCAGGTGACGGTCGACGCGCAGGCACAGCCGTGGGCCGGCGTCAGACGCTGGTCAAACTACGTTTTCGACCAGGTCAAGTCCGGCAGGATGCGGTGGTCAGATCACGGCCGGATACAGGAAGAACGTGTCCGGCTCGCGATGACCACCGCCCACACATCTAATGCCAGTCACAACACGGAGACCGGACGTGCCCGGGGGAGCGAGGCCCCGTGCCGGGACTTCAATGGAGAGAGGGGGTGCCGCCACCGCAGCGACCACACAGAAGGGGGCATCCGGTGGTTGCACGTGTGCACCTTTTGCGACTCAGTGGGCAGGAAGTGCGGTCACTTGGTGCACGCCTGCAACCGAAAGCTCACTTACGGCCACGGGTATGACAACATGGCGGCTCCCCCTGTACCCACACCACGGCGGGTACCACAGGCGGGGTACCAACTCCAGTCGACTACGCGGCCGGCGGCAGAGCAGAGTGTGGTACAGCAACCCCAGCCGAGTTAAAAAAACGGGCAGGCCGCGCCCCGCCAGTAGACGAGGCGCGAAGCACAGATGAAAGGGGGGCCGGCGGCACGGAGTGTTATGTAACAAAGCCGGCTCCCCCACGTGACGTCACCGCTCACGTGACCCCCTCGGCACGTGGCCGAGGGGTAACGATAAACAACAACAAAGACGGGGGGAATACACTCCCGGAGGAGATACGCCCCTTTTTCCCAGCGCCGGTCGTCCCCGGCCCTGTGGAGGACGATGGTCCCAGTCATTTGCCGGGTGTTAGTGTTAGTGCGCCGGGCCGAGACCAGGAATCTAACACTCCCGACTTCAAAGCACTTAAGGACGTCTGCGAGACCGGAGTGCACCGGGAGGGAGTGAGGACAGACCCGTTCGCCTTCAAGGAACATCGCCGGGACACATGGCCGGAGTTCACGGCCGTGGGGCCCGCCAGGCACGCGGAGATATACCGAGCCGTGCGTGACACGGGAATCCCCAACGCACTCGGCGCTAGGGTCGAGGTGCCGTCCGACCTTAACCTACCTGCATGGGAGCATTACCTAGGGCATGTGGACGAGGCGCAGGAGCTCCTGGGTTTCCTGCGGTACGGTTTCCCCCTAGGATACCTCGGACCGGAGAGTGATACCAGGGGGGTGGCCAACCACCCCAGCGCGACCGCTCACCCCGTGCAGGTAGAGAAGTTTCTGGTGAAGGAGGCAGCCTTCACCAATATGATGGGTCCGTTCGCCGAACCGCCTTTTAGCCCGTGGTGTCACGTGTCGCCACTCATGACACGGGAAAAGCGTGGGACGGACGACCGGCGCATTATTACGGATATGACTTTCCCGCGGGAGTGCAGTGTGAACTCGTTCGTCATTAAGAACTCGGTCTACGGACTGGAGCGAGATCACGGCCTCCCAACGGTTGACGAGTTTGTGGCCAAACTCGTCAAGGCAGGCACGTCGGCCTACATGTCCTCCATCGACGTGTCGCGTGCCTACAAGAACTTTAGGTGCGATCCCCTCGATTGGCCTCTGTTATGTTTCACGTGGGAGGGCGGGCACTACTGCGATACGGCGATGCCATGCGGTGCCCGTGCCTCCTCCTACCACATGCAGTGTGTGGCGGAGGCCATCGTGGGGATACTGTCATCGAAGGGAGTCACGGCCGCGATGTACCTCGACGACCTCATCATCCTCTCCGAGGACCGAGGTAAGGCGGCCGTGGACTTCAGGATCACGCGAGAGCTTTTTTCGGAATTGGGCCTCCCCGAGGCACACGATAAAGCTCAGGAGCCCAGCCAGACCGTCACGTGGTTGGGGATAGAGATCGACGCCCGTACTATGACTCTCTCGATCCCCACGGCCAAGCTGGAGGACATCCGTGGTCACGTGTCGGCCGTAGCAAAGCGCCGGGCGTTGACAAAACGGCAGCTCCAGTTGGTTCTGGGGAGGATATTACACGTGGCGAGGTGTATACATCCGGCACGGGCATTCGTCTCAAAGTTGCTCGAGGCCCTTAGGGGGGTGAGAGGTTTCTACATGAACATCAATTCGGAGATGCGCCAGGATCTGGATTGGTTCGTGAAGTTTGCCGAGGGCTGGAACGGCCGCGCTCTCATCCCTCGAGGCCCCCCGACGCGGAGGATCACCGTAGATGCGTGCCTGTCGGGCGTGGGATGAACCGACGGCCGCTTCTCCTACTCCGGCCAGGTGTGCCCCGTCCTCGATCCCGTGGAGTGCATCTCAGAGCTCGAGGCCCTGAATACCATATACGCACTCCACACATTCATCACAGACAGGGATCGGGGATCACGGATTGAGGTGTTCTGTGATAACCTCGGCACAGTGCAGACCCTCAATAGTGGGCGTGCCCGTAACCCAGTCCTGGCGGAGTGTGCCCGCCAGGCATGGATGGTGCAGGCACGTCTGCAGGTGGAACTCGTCTTCAGCCATATCCCCGGGGTGCTAAACGTGATCGCAGATGCCTTGAGCAGAGCCCATCTGTCGAGGACGGAATACGATAGGGCCACTTCCCTCATTCACCTTCATGAGCTGTACCCTATCGTACCATGTACCCATGCCTCATTTGTACCCGTACTCCGTCTCTTCTGCAGATCGGGCCCTTCTCTTACTCCAGGCGAAGGCATCTGCGAGGCAGTCAGAGGCGCGTGCCCCAGGTACGCTCGCAAACCAGCGATCCGCAGTCACCACCTACCTGGCGTTCTGCAACCGGATGGAAGTGGACCCCCGGGCACCGACCGTGAGCCTGATCACGTCTTACCTGGAATACGTGGCCGACCACGCCCCCTCGCCGGCTACGGTCGCCAACCAGCTATCGCACGTCCGTGCACATCTCCGACTGACGGGGGGGGGACGTGCGACCAACAGAGCATTACCGGGTGAAGCGAGCCCTCGAGGGCATGAGGAGAAACAAGCTTTACGTCCCGAATGTGAAGGCCCCTATACCAATGGACGTGTTCAGAGCGGTTCTCGATGCACTTACGGGATCCCCCCTCCATACGGCCATGAGAGCGGGCCTGCTACTCATCTTCTACGCGGCCCTACGGCAGGGGGAGGTGGCGCCGCAATCGGCTCGGGCATTCGATCCGGCTCGGAATCTCACTCGGGGGGACGTGGTCCTCGGCCGCCGGCACGTGACAATTACCATCAAGGCGGCCAAAAATCTACAATACGTGGGGCAACAGAAAGTAATGCGCCTCGAGGCCGCGGACGATACCCGAGTGTGTCTGGTAGACGCGGTTCGAGGTCTACTACGGGCGGCCCCTACGGCTTCACTGCGGGACCCGTTCCTGACACTGCCCGATGGAACGACCATCACATCACGGGTCATGACCAACGAATGGGACCGCCTCCTACAGGCCACAGGCCAAACTGTGAAGACGTACACCCTCCACAGCCTCAGGAAGGCCGCTGCCACTCAGGCCTTCGAGGCCGGCATACCTGAACTTAACATCCAGAGGTATGGAGGGTGGAGGTCCCATGCTCACAGGGACTACATCAGAGTCACGGACCAAGAGACTGTCAACAAGTCTCTCATTGAGTCTCTCTCCTTCAAAAAGTGACTATAACAAACGTTCCCACCCTCCTCTTCCCATAACTATTGGCTTCTTGGCTATTTCTATTATTTTATTATTACATGTTCTGTTTAACTATGTAATATTATAATCTTCATTTATCTTATATCAAATATTATCACAATTGACAAACACATATCTATGTCAATTTCAATATTTGTCATATTGTCACAAATCTTATCACAATTAACAAACACATATCTATGTCAATTTTTATATTTGTCTTATTATTGATACTCATGTATTTCTCTTATTCATATCAATAAGACTCATAAAATTAAATAACATTTTATAAGCCCACTACGGCCTCCACTTTGTTTCATTGGGGATCTGGGGTAATGGGTTGCCCATGGCCTATGGTCAGGGGTGGTCATTGCCCCCCCTGGTGAAACCACTCTGCACTCGCGCACCCCTGCGCCACCTCACCACTCTCGGCCGCACTAAACATCAAAGTGCGCGAGGCCGACACTGTCCTCTGTCTCATTCGCTTCACAGGTCTCCTACGCTCAACACCTATTTTTTCTACCCACCCACCCACTCCTTTTTCTCTCCTACTCCTTACACTCGTAGGGCTATTTCTATTATTTTATTATTACATGTTCTGTTTAACTATGTAATATTACATAATCTTCATTTATCTTATATCAAATATTATCACAATTGACAAACACATATCTATGTCAATTTCAATATTTGTCATATTGTCACAAATCTTATCACAATTGACAAACACATATCTATGTCAATTTTTATATTTGTCTTATTATTGATACTCATGTATTTCTCTTATTCATATCAATAAGACTCATAAAATTAAATAAAATTTTATAAGCCCACTACGGCCTCCACTTTGTTTCATTGGGGATCTGGGGTAATGAACTTGAATATGACATTATCTGAATAAGGCTAATGCCGATCCCAGGTTACTGTACTCTAGCCGAAGCTAGGTAACTCACAGGCAGGTCGGGTACGGACAGCCAAGTTTTGATAACCCAGACCCAGTCACTGAAAGAGTAGGAAAATTCCCAACACACTCTGAGAACCCACGCAAGCTCCCTAAAGCCGGAGACACGCCAAGCGAGAAATCCAGCGATTTCCGGAATCGCCAACACAAAATAGCCTGTATGTGACCTATTAATTCACATTTCACCTGATTATTGCTTCTGAGACGCTAAATTATTGGTGGGAGATATTATTATGGAAAGGAATATCTCATACACGCCATCTCATGTTGGCGATTCCGGAAATCGCTGCGTTTCTTGCTTGGTGTGTCCCCGGCTTTATAAAGAAGCATGGCGAGTGATCTGCCGGCCTAGCTATGACCCAGACTATATACGGTTGGGTTCCGAACCTGTGGCACTTCCGTGCATATGCTCCGCTCTGCTATTCACAGCCAGGGGCAGACACACTGCGTCCTCTGACCACCACTCGACCACCACTCGATCCCCACTCTACTGTATATTCTGTGAACTAGATTTTTGAAGGAGTGCACAATATTACCTATAAACCACACATATCAATTTATTGAGGGAAGATCTTGTGTACCACCACTGTGTTCAGGGATACAGCCGTTCTGCCATTCTTGCCCTATAGATGTACATACATAACTGTCCCTGGATGTTCTTCCATGAAATAAAACCTAGCCCCCTACTCCTCATTCTAATGGTGGGTGTTAAGCCGCATGAGCAGAGGGTACCATTTTTGTGGAAGTCTTTGGTATGACCCGACCAGGATATGAACCCACGACCTCCAAGGCTTGAGGCGAACACCCTATCATTTGTACTGTCCTGTTCTCCTATGTTTGTACAGTAAAACCCCCCTCCAGGGAACTCGCTTAAGGGGGCACCCCACTTAAGGGAACAATTTGTTCGGAACAGAAATCTTTATTTAGATTATTCTAACGCCTCTCAAGGGGACACCACACTTAAGGGGAAAATTTGCTCGGAATGGAGGGTGTCCCCTTAAGTGATATTTTACTGTATTTGTCTCGGACACCGCAAGGAAGAACGCCCTGTATGTTGATCAAATAAAAAAATAAAATACGGTGATCGTAAACGTTCATTATTACGTGAATGATAAAAAAAGCACCGACATCTAAGAAGAGAATGAGTTGCCTTTGCTAGAGTTCATTTCTGTGACTGGGGATGGGAACAGAGCATTTGAAACGGCCTTATGAGATATGCATGTCGATGGACGTAGCACCTGTTCGGGTTGTCTGTGTCCCTGACCCCAATGTCTGCTCGGAGCCATCTGTCATGCAGCCACATATTGGACCTTTTCCCATGGACTGTAGCCAAATACAAAGTTGGTTGTCAGTATCAGTGAACGGAGATAGAGGGATAAAGGGTAACGAAGGGAGGGAGGGAGGGAGGGAGAAGCGATCTAAGCTCCATTTGTATTCTGTGTTTCTATTTCAATTTATTGCAATCAATATGTCTTTTCATATCATTGGATTTCACTAGATACATATATATATATATATATATATATATATATATATATATATATATATATATATATATATATATATCAACTGCAGTGCTATCGGTACGCCACTTGTTAGGAAAATGGGGATGTTAAATACAATACAGACTGGTTTCAGATAAAAACGGTTGTATGCTCCTCGGGGATGACTCTGCCCAATATCCTCGCATTTGCTGGGGTATTACTAAGTGACAACTTCTCCTACGTTTACCTTTTTCCTGGTTTTTCTCATCATGTTTTCGGTCATTAATGAGGAACTTCATCGAGATTCATAGCCACTGACAATATGCTTTGGTTGCGGTATAATCTCACGAGGCAAAGTCGAGTGAAATTATGTAGCAACCCAAAATGAATCGAGTGCTGTTCAGATTTTATCTCACCCTATCAGTGACTAATGGGCCAAAATGTGTGACATCATCCCCTACTGAGTATTTTTCTATATTATTATATACCTACGGCCGTATGACTCACACATACTGCCCGCTGCTACCCATGACGTATGTATAGCCGTACGTCACACTGTGACGTACGGTGTATCTGATCACGTGACTAGCTAAAATTTCGCCATTTTTAGGTATATAATAATACGAAAATGAGCTGTCTTAGTACGTCAAAATACTTGGTAAAATTATTAATCAGATACATCCCTCTGCCTTCGGCATCGGGATGTATCTGATCAATAATTTTACCGCATACTTTTGACGTACGAAGACAGTAAGCCAGTTTCCGTATAATACTCCACAGGCGTTGAGTAGGAGTTTCCAATACTAAGTCTACGGGGCACAAGTACCAGGTATGAGATAGACGACATATACCTTTTAATATTTATACTTTCATCGCATACCGGGTTCCCCCTCGCCCTTTTTTGCGCATCCCAGAGACTAATATCACTCCGCCGCGGAAACCGATGTGTTTCAGATGCACAGACCTCGATAAATTGCCTGGGTCAAATGAATGGATATGAGGGAGAGAAAGCTTTTAAAGGTCTGGTTAATAATTGATGGGTAAATACGCGAATGATTAATTTGGATGCACGCTGGTTGATTAGTGTGCTGGCATTGTGGCGCTGCTTTGACGGATTGCTTGTGGCGGGATTGTCATATTCGATAAAAGATTCAGGGACTACGGAACGAGTGTCTGACATATAGCCTAGCTCCAATGTGGCCGTGTATATGCGTTTATATTATGTTACCCCTAATATAAGTCAATATAGTATGCAATATAGGCTGGTTTCAGATGAAAGCAGTTGTATGCTCCTCAGAGTTGCCTCTGCGCAATATCCTCGCATGTTCTCAGATATTACTATTTGAGCATACAACGGCTTGTATCTGAAACCAGTCAATATTGTGTACATATTTATACTAAACCTCATATAAAGAATTTTCTATAGACTTAACATGGTGTGACTGTATGCCACGCTTATCCCGCAATATAATCATATGCATACGCAAACGATTAATTTGGATGCACGCTGGCTGATTAGTGTGCTGGCATTGTGGTGCTGCTTTGACGGATTGCTCTTGGCGGGATTGTCATATTCGATAAAAGATTCAGGGACTATGGAACGAGTGTCGGACATATAGCCTAGCTCCAATGTGGCCGTGTATTTATATAGAACTGCATCGAGAATCGTATAAATAGACAATACTCCACGAGTTTGGATGGGCCGCAATCGTCATCAAGGCGAAGCCGAGTGTCGATTTCGGCCCATACAAATGAGTGGAGTTGTGTCTATTTATGATTCGAGTGCGGTTCTGGATTTATCTCACCCCTTTTTATCAAATTAAATATCATCAAACTATCACAATAATTAGAAAAGACTTAGCAAATCCACTACGCCACGGCCGTGGCGTAGTGTTGTCACTTTACGGGGGTGATCGTTGAGTATTTTTTTCTAATGTTATTCCTATGGCTAAACTTGTACCAGGGGTGAGATAAATGCGTTTATGCTGTCCCTAATATAAGTCAATATAGTAGGCAATATAGGCTGGTTTCAGATGAAAGCAGTTGTATGCTCCTCAGAGTTGCTTCTGCGCAATATCCTCGCATACTCTCAGATATCACTATGCGTCAACATTCGAGCATGACATATAGATAATCATATGAAATTTTGTGATGCTTCATGATATCATCTCAGCCCTGGTAATAGGCTACTGACAGTGTGCCATGAGTTTTGGTTGCGGAGTAATCGCACGAGGCAAAGCCAAGTGAGATTATGCAGCAAAATACATTTTCAGTGGCTATTGATCGAGTGCCGTTTAGATTTTATATCACCCCTATCATTGACTAACTGGCTAAAATGTGTGATATCATCCACCATCGAGTATTTTTCCACAATACTCCACGGGCGTTGAGTACGAGATTCCAATATTAAAGGCATATCAGACAGTTTGGCATGAAAATTAAAACCCATATCGTTTTCCTGAAAATTGAATACAATGATCTCTAAGTATTGTAGAGCACATATCTTAAAAATTGGGGTTCACTGGGCTAGATTCTGATTTACAGATCAATATTGTAATCATTTTATATAAGAATATATAGAGATTCTAAAAAGTAGTTTTTCACATAGTAAAACCCATGTCAATTTCCTCAAACTTTCACAGAAGATAGTATATGTATAGTACTACCTATATAGGTTTTAAAAATCATAGGTAACCGTCCTTGTTTTTGAAAGAGTTGAAGAAAACCATATTTTTCAGTGTATTTCCAATATAAGTCAAGCATTTGAAAAAGGACCTATTTTACCGATTGGATTAGTTCAATCTAGACACATCCTAAATTTTGCTCTTTTGAGTTTTCAATATGCCACAAATTACCAATTTCGATGGATGAATAGGAATATTTAAAGCTCACTAGGTGGCGCCACTGTGAGTTGTAGGATATGCCTTTAAGTCTATGGGGGAAAAATACCAGGGCTGAGATAAAGGTAAAGGAGGATCCGTCTTCTCCCTATCCCAATTCTTTGTATGGAAGGAAAAAGAAATCCTACAGTCATTCAATATTGACAAGGGAAAAACAGAGTCAGTGTTGATTAGCTTTTGCGTCGGGGTGCATTTGATGAATTTGGAAATGATCAGAGATGAGTAATCAAAATCATTCTGACGAAGACAGAACACCTGAGTATTGGAACATGATTAGAATCCAAACCCAGCATTACCACCATTGTGTCCTGCCCATCCATCTCATCAAAACCAGATAAACACCCATTTACGGAATCCAAATACAATCACGATAATCATAATGAAGTGTCAAGTATCTCCTGGTAGTATTCTTTTCGAGACAGAAGGTAACCTAATCAAGCATCGCAGTGTGCTCATTGTTGCCTCAGTCCTGAGCTGCGTTACTTTTTTCCTACTATAATCAAGTATGCACTTGTAGGGTGATGATGGGGCAGACTAAGCCTCTTTTGATTGATTGTTTCCAGCTAATTTCAATGAAAAAGAATCAGGTAAGAAGGAGCATTCCCGGCGCCGATCAATGCTAACTAGCTGCGATTATTAGAGGATCAATCTCTCAGCCACACCCAACCAGGGTTTGCCTACTAGGACAGGTGTTAGTGTTAAGCCGTTGTGACACTCTATGATACGACCCAGTCACACGGACCAATCGGTATTATTCAGATGAAGTTGTCGGAGGTTTCTCAGCCACACTCGACCAGACTTTGGCCAATAGGACAGGTGTTAGTGTTGGGCTGTCGTTACACTGTAAGATGCGACCCAGTCATATGGACCAATTGGTATTATTCAGATGAATTTGTCAGAGGTTTCTCAGCCACACTCGACCAGACTTTGGCCAATAGGACAGGTGTTAGTGTTGGGCCGTTGTGACACTTTTTTTACACTATATGACATTATCAATCTTCTCTGACACATCTGACCAGACTTTAGCCAAGAAGACAGGTGTTATTGTTGGGCTGTTATGACACTCTAAGATGCGACCCAGTCGTATAGACTGATCCATGATATTCAGAAGAAATTGTCTGAGGATCAATCTTGTCAGCCATACTTGACCAGAATTTGGCCAATAGGACAGGTGTTATTGTTCGGCCATTGTGACACTTTCCAACATGACCAATTCACATGGACTGAGTTGTTACACTCTATGATACCACCCAGTCATATGGATCACTGATATTCAGATGCAATTGTCAGAGGATCAATTTTCTCAGCCATCCCTGACCAGACTTGGCCAGGAGGACAGGTGTTAGTGTTGGGCCATAGTTACACTCTACGATATGACCCAGTTGCATTAACGGTTCACTATATGACATAACCCAGTCATATCTACCGATCAGATGTTATTCAGATACAATTGTCAGAGAATAAATCTTCCCTGACACACCCGACCAGACTTTGGCCAAGAGGACAGGTGTAAGTGTTGGGCCGTTGTTACACTGTATGATACGACCCAGTCACATGGACCAATCAATGATATTCAGCAATTGTCTGAGGAACAATCTTCTCCATTGTGAGACTTAACAATTTGACCCAATCACATGGACAGATATTCAGATGCAATTGTCGGAGGAGAAGTTTTCTCAGCCACAGCTGACAAGTGTTTGGCCAATTGGACAGGTGTTAGTGTTGGACCGTTGTTACACTGTACGACATGGCCTGATAAAAACCTATAAACGTCATAACTAATTGTGATTATTAGACCATCGATATCTCACTGAGGCCCGTTCCAAAATATGATAACTATGCGACTACTACCACAGACTCAGCTAATGACGCGACCCTAGAATAGAATCCAATGACAGATTATTACACCCTCCTAAACTCGTTAAAGATCTACCTTCATTATCCATCTTATACAGACCACAGTGAAAATGTATGGCGACTCAGTAAACCACTTCCCTTTATATATGAAACCTGTGAGATACCATAACTGTGGTATATAGATTTAAATATGTGGTATACGGCCACAAAGCTATGGTATATAGTCCCCTTAAGAAATAGTCCCTATTGTTATACTCTTTAATATGGCAACTGCTGGGTTTAATTTATTTGAAAAGATGGATAATAAATGCTACAAATAATGGTTCTGCGGACAGGCAGCTCTGTAAGCCCCCTCGAGGTTGACATTGTAATACACTCGCTAGGGCTTGTGTATTACCACGCGTCAACCTCACGTTTATTGTCTACTGACCTTCTGAGAGAACTAAAGGCTCGTTGAATAATCTGGGATGGTACATGAAGAACCTTTTCTGTACCTTGTATAAAGGTTATCGTTTAATAATGTTTAAGTTCGTTCGCTAAGACAGTCTTAGCCGTCCATGAGGTTTCCCTTAAGTGCTGAATAAAGTTGACCCACATCATCTCTGGGCCTCATTGGCGTACAGAAAACGGATTTAATGTACGAAACTAGATTATCAAACGGGCCCCAAGCCTCCTGGACTCAACATATTAAAAGGGCAAATGGCACAATAAAGTCCTAGTAGTTCCTCAAACATGTGCTCCTAGACACACTATCTTGCCTTCCTTTACTGGGAATCAGTCCCTCTCGATTCTCATTTAACATTAAGACAAATGCGGGTAGATATCGCAGTGCCCTCTATATCTATACTCAGAGCTCAATTTTAAACAGGTGCTGCCATCTGATTTCATGAAGATATTGCAGTCTCCCATAAACACCAATATTTAAGCACTTAGCTTCAGATGGCCTTCCCATAGAAATTAGCATGGTGACATAGTATTCTTTAGCATTTCTCAACTATCAGAATCCAGATTTATATGATGATAGCAATAGAACACCAGTGTCATCCAGCCAGAAGTCAAAATATTGCAGTTTCCCATAGACACCAATAATTAAGCACTCATCTTTTCAGATGGCCTTCCCATATAAGTTAGCCTGCCTTTTGTATGCATTTTCTATTTGCTGATATATGAAACTTATATTATCCAGAGTTATTTGCAAAAATTAATAGAATTTAGAAATCACTCAACTACCAGCATTTGTCTTTAAAGCTGATTAGAGCGGCTCAAATGAAACAACCTTTGAGGCAGACCACCTGCCTTTGTGAAGGTATGGATCAATGTGGTTCAGTGCTCATGGCAAGGGTTATATGCGTCGGGGGGTGCGCAGTGGGGGAGGGGAGAGGGGTGTCTATTGATGGTTCTAATCACAGAAGTAGGCCACACTGGAGGCAGACCAAAACGAGTCTTGGTCACGTGATGGAAATAACCAATGGGGAACGACATCGAGTCTGATTAAACTGTCTTATTGAACAGGCGAGTCGACGGGTGTTCTACAGCTCGGTTTTCTTTAGGGCAACGATTTCATCGTCTGAAATGGTACCCTTGGGGGACTCCCCACCACTGTGTCTGTACTGCTGACGATGGAGGGATTAGAAAAGTCAATGAGGAATGATAGAGAGTGCTGAATGAAATACTGATCTGAATCAGAGGCTTTGTATGGGTCTCTAATGCCGCGAACGAGTGGGATTTCAAAAATTAAAAGATGAAAAAAAAAGCACCACAGGGAGATATCAATCACCATGCTTTTACTTTGCCACCAATACGGCGGGAGCTGACTGGGTTCTATAGTGAGGATTGGAAGTGTGTGTATTATCTACCTAATACAAGATGACCATAGAAAACACATAGGCAGCATGTATCACTATACCCAGACCATACAGATATATCCACCTAATACAAAGTGACCATAGAAAACACATAGGGAGTGTGTATCACCATGGTGGATGATAAATACAATATAGACTGTTTCAGATGAAAGCGGTTGTATGGTCCTCGGAGTTGACTCTGCGCAATATCCTCGCATACGCTTGGAAATTACTACGCGTCCACATATGGCCGCTTGTATCTGAAACCAGTCAATATTGCGTGTGTTTAGGGAAGGGATGTTTCAGATAGAAATTTATCACCACGGGGCTTGAACCGAAGTCATCTTTGAACAAGTTGTCCAGGCCTCTAGGGGTTGTTGGAAAAAGACATGACTTCGCCACAGATTCTTTTATCTGGCGGCAGAGCTGCCTTGTTGAGAAACAGCTAGCGACGAATAGTTTCCTCACGGCTATTAGTGGTGCTTTTGCTTCACACCATCAGCAAAAGCTAAAATGGGCCAAGCACGAATAGACGCACAGTGTTAGAAACCTAGAGATGTATCTAACCTTGTGGATCGGTCGAATTGGAATAATTTATAAATTTATTATATTTTCTGAAATAATGTGGAGGGTATCTTAATTTATTATATACCCATGCAGTATATTTGATAATTTCGTACTGCTGCTCCTTTTGCAGTATAACTTGAACCCTGTGCAGAACACTGTGTGTGGATTTTCACATAGACATGTCTTTTAGATGCAAATATGTAATCAGATTTTATTAATTTTGGGTATATAATACATATATAACGACCCCCCATGCCTGCACATGCTACAAAACTCGGTGGGAATTGATGTTATTTACGGAGCTCTGCTTGGGGCCTTGTTCTGTAAAAAACAACAATTATCATATACCTGTGTCTGAATGTCTATGAAATACTGCCCGCTCCTAGGGGTGCAGTAATAATGATGTTCGTGCCCGCTGTGATAGTGACTTGATAAGTCATTAAAATTTAGTTTTTTCATCGATTTAAGGTATATAATAATAAGCAAACGTCCTGACTGTACATAGCCGAAATGATTCTTGTTCTCGGTCAGTCGTCGATATCATACTGCCTTCCGCCTATGGCGTCAGGCAGTATGATATCGATGACTGACCTCGAACAGGAACCGTTTCGTCCACAGTAAGGACGTTTCCTAATATTCCCCATCTCGTTTTGCATGGTGAGGTCATTCTATATATTGTACATGTATATGAAACAAGGATGTCAGTCTTGGATGTAGTTTCTTCTCTGGATGAATATATTTTACCTTCTTAAGTGCTTGCCATAAACAAATTACCTCCTATACGTGCTTTCCGACACGTATTGACAAAGTGATCATGGTTATCATCGATATCTTTATACCGCATGGTTAATAGTCATGAAGTATATTGTTTAAAGCTCTAGAATTCCCCGAAACGCAAAAATATATACTGGTGCTCTTTGGTTTCACGTAGTTTTGATGACCAAATTGTTTGGAACATAAAAAAAAACCCTTGAAAACCCACTTGAAAGACAGTGAACGAAGTCTTAAAGAACGGGTTTGGTTTCACTACATAGAAGATATCTATGTGGATATTTTTTGTGAAGAGGTTAAGTTTCGGAAATAAATTGGACGATTTAACTCCAAAGATGAAAACACCTTTAGTGTTTTTGAGACAATCTTTTATGTCAGCAGTCCCTATTCTGATATCTCCCATTTCTGAGAACAATTGTGATTATACCCTTAGAGGAATGCTGGGGTGGACAGCAATGATCAATCTGTTCACACTCTTGGTCACTTTGACCTCACATGGTGCAGGCTAGATATGCTTGCATGCAAGCACACCTTAAGTGACTGGTGTGGGGAGTTAGCTCATTGGTTAAGGCACTGGACTCGTAATCCCAAGGTTGTAGGACTTTATGGTTTCGAGTCCCACTGCAGCCAGTTTTCTCCTTCAACCCCAGCAGTGGTAGATTTACTGCTATATCAAAGGCTAATCCATCTCATACCATGTATATGTGGTGTGGGAAGTAAAAGAACTCTCATCCCTGTAAATGTGTAGGGGTGATTCTTTGGGGTCCTGGTCCCCCATCCCCCTCCCCCACTCTAAACTTGTTGAAGAATTTTCTATGTAGGACATGAACGTTTCAACGAACTTTCGTACCAACATAGGATATCACATGCTATCTGACAAATTTGGGTTTTTTTTCAAAAATTTATTTTTGAAAAAAAACACCAACCCAGCTATAAGCCGACCCCCAACTTTGGTAAAAATTTATAAGCCGATTTTTTTCTTCTCAAAAATCCCCGAAAAAAAATCAGTTCATAAGTGGGGGTTTTCGGTAGGTGGGTAATAACTTGACTTACTTGTAGGAACTCCTTGAAGTCGATCCTACCGCTGCCATCCTCGTCAAAGGTTCTGAAGACATGTTCGTAGAAGGCGCCTGCTGTGCCGTCAGGGAAGAGCGACTGGTAAATGTCAAGGAACTTCATGCGACTCAGTTCTCCGCTCGGGCAATCTTTCTGTGAAGGAGAAAACAAGCAGGGCCACCGTTAGAATATGCAGACAAAGCTGGCATCTGTATTCACCGCGTGGCGTACGGGAGGCCGTATTACCCTCAGGGACGGCAAGTCACACCTCCAGCGACCGTCACCTGTATATTTTAGCAAAATTGGATTTGGGGAGTTCAGACTGGGGTCAGGGTGGGTTAGTCATGGCGAGAATTGTCAATTTTATTGAGTTGTTTCATCAAGTGTTCCTGATTTTATCTCACACCGTATACATGATCAGGAACATTATTAACCAATAGAATAACTCACCCAATTAGCCAATGAGTATTGGGTACAATACCTTCATGGCTGTGTAGAATGAGTTCCTAATGTTAAGCCTAATAGCGTTTTAAATGGTTTTCAGGTATATAATCATGAGATTTCACCTGTTCCTTTTAGTTTGGGTTGAAAATACGCAGCTCGTTCTTTAACCCTTTCTGGCAGGGCAATGCCATATGGCATTCCCCTGGCCATGGCAGGACAATGCCATATGGCATTCCCCTGGCCAGGGCCGGACAATGCCATATGGCATTCACATATGGAATTGATGAACCACTCTGTATTTGTTCCTTTGTAACTTTTTGAAAAATTATCGCAGAATCATAAAAATTATATGAGATATTATGCTAAATGTTGCAAGTATGTCTTTGAAATATCGGAAAGTTCTGATGAAAAATACAGATTTCCTTGAAATTCTAAATTTGTAATTTATCTTAATAATATTGACTACAAAAGCCGGCCCTACAAAGGCCACAATTGGGTCTGGTGCCTGCTGTAGTATGGGTACATGGTGAATTATGTGTGGCTCTTGAAGGGTTAAACTCGGTGGGTATTTTCGACACGAAGCAACACGGAACATATTCCATTCAGCCACCCTAACTATGTTGGTGCACCCCTCTCATAAGATCTCACACTCTCTAAGTGGTATTCTGTACTCTCACTACGCTCTATGGAGAATAATTCTTAACGAACTAGGCTCAGAGCCTTGAGAATCCACTGGCCTGCCTCCTGTGCTAAAGAAGTACACAATGCAACCCAAAGATTCCTATAATCTCAATGATGCCACCTAGCGGGAATACTGTGTGCCAGTGGATTCTCAAGGCTCGAAGCCTAGTTCATTAAGAATTTTTCTCCCATACAGCATAGTGAGAACCCTGTACAGAATACAACTTAGAGAGTGTGAGATCTTATGAGAGGGGTGGTTTCTCTTATAATACTTGTTGACTGTGGCTCAATGTTCAGGGACCACGTACAAAGGTAATGGATCAATACAGGGTTTAACAAGGTTCACCAACGGAATCAGGGCATCTACTAGAAGGGTTGGGTTACATTGGCATCTACTCTAACCCTCTAAAGCAACACCGTGGTTTCTGGAAGAGCCGCATGAATGGTTCCGTGTCGATGTTTGATCAATAATTCACGCGAACAATAAATTCCTGCCAGGAGCTTGAAGGAAATATTCCTCGTGTAACCGTCACAACTACTAAAGGCAATTCATTTTCCTAGTCATTTTTAGTTTCATTCGTATCTGACGCATACATTCTTGGAAAGTATGTACAGGTGTATATTTGACAGTTCTATAGAGGAAATTTAAACCTTTGAAATGTTACGGTCAGAGCTCGTATCCCATTGAGTTTGAATAGCTTAGTAATTCACAAGGTGAAGCTGTGTGAATTACGTAGCGATTCAAATGAGATGGGATCGACCTTTTACTTTAAACTTGATTAGGTTTCTGAGTTTATCTCACCCTTCACATTGACTTATTGGCTAACATTTGTGACATTATCCCCCATTGAATACTTTCTCTAGAGTTTCTAGTATTAAGTCTATGGGGGGGGGGGGGTAGTAGGTGTGAGATAAATGAATGAATGTATTAAAACAGCAACCACACCATGCTTATTTTTATGAACTTCGACGCAAAAACCATTTTTGTACGATTGTTCATATATCTTTTTTCTTCCTATTTATCACTGTTTTCATGGTTCTCCCTAGAAATAGTTTTCCAGGGCATTAGTTGACCATCGAGGAGAATACCAAAACCTGATGCGGTATCATTATATAGTTAAAGTTAGAGCCATGATCTCGTACTGGAATTCTATAAAAAGGAGTTTTCAACATTCTGAAACCTATAATGATGCAGTAGTTTTGATTCATAGCCATGCCTCAGCCATCTCGGAGCCCTATCCCAAGCAGTGGGTGCCCGGCTTTAAATCCCTACCGACTTGTCTGTTTCCTCATAACACAAACGAGCCACTTTGACGTAGTTCCCGCCGTGTGACTGTAGTACAAACTGCTCGAAGCCGCTCAGAGCTGCTCAGAGCTGGTGTGAGTCGATGGGTGTAATGGCCCCACCACAGGCCGCCAGTACAGGTCTGCTGCGAACGGCTTAGTGGTTGAGTTAATCACCAATTTACTTGTCATTGATCCGAGCCTGGTTGCCCAGCTGCCACCCGCCCGCCCGCCGCTCATTGCCGCCCGCCGCCCGCCGCCCGCCACCCGCCCGCCCGCCGCTCATTGCCGCCCGCCGCCCGCCACCCGCCCGCCGCCCGCCGCCCGCCCGCCCACCCGCTGGCCGGTAACGCTTTATGCCCCTCGTACACACCAAGCACCCTAGTGGCCGCCCTCTTAGCACCCCCGCCCGCCCAACCTCCCGCCTACCCACCCTCCCGCCCGCCTCCGTTCGCCCAACGCCTCCGCCTGCCAGGGTTGAGTTTGCTTCTCAGCGCTTAATCCACTGAGGCGACGGAATTTTCATGCGAATCCTTGTGCGCTCCCATGCAACTGTGCGACTTTCATGCGGACACTATGAATGCCAGATTGACAATTGCGATTGTTGAGATCCAATAAAGCGAATGTCATGCGACTGGGTGTTGCGACTACCATGCGAATGACATGAGTATGCCAGATCCACTACAGCGAATGGCAAGCGATTAAAATGCGACTGAATTTAGGATTTTGGAATGCAATTAAAAAGGTTTTCGTCCTTGTAGGAACTATAAGAACTGCCCTGCCCCTAGCGGTATTATGAACACAATGATGCAACTATGTGCGACTGTGTGCGACTGGTAAAAAATATCAAAAGGTTTTAATTTTATCGCACATAGTCAATGTGAAATCGCATTAGCCACGTGATTCCCAAGCGTGATCCACTTCAGCGAATTCGCATGCGATACGACTACTTGCGATTCTTTATGCGACCGTGCATAAATATTAAAAGGTTTTAAAAGGTTTTAATATTATTGCTTGCCGGCCATGCGAATTCGCATTAGCCATGTGATTCCCAAGCTACCACCCTTCGACTATCTGTTCAACTTAGACGAATTTCAATCGACCACATGATTGTTTGTTTGTTTGGTTTAATTTAATGTCCAGTCAACCATTATAAGTCTTTACCAGACTTTCTCAAGGTTCGTTTACACCACGAGGGTGGTGATCAAATCTATGTGATGAATTCAGGTAGATATCTCACCCTTATACATTACCGAGGTGATAGTTCTTTTACTTTCCAAACCACGTAGACATGATATGAGAAGGATTGGCCTTTGATATAGCAGTAATTCTACCACTGCTGGGTAGGGGACTCGAACCCACAAAGTTCTACCACTGCGTGAAAACCACCAGTTTATATGCACCCAGCGTATATAGGTATGATTTTGCATACACAAGGTGGTCCTATTTTCCGTTTTGTATACGCCACATCTATAGACATGTGAAATGTATACGACCTACGCATACATGATATTTCTCTTCATATACGCTTTGCGGCAAATACAGCCAATACACAGACGTATAGATGAGGAAACGTGTCAATATACAGCCGATACATGCACTTACGCGATGGCGTATATATGAATAAACTGGTGGTTTTCGCGCAGTGTACAACCTTGGGTCCAGTCCAGTGCCCTAACGACTGAGCTAACACCCTAACCCCGCCACCGCGTGAACTCTCTGCAAACGTCTGCGACCGCTAATTCCCATGAAAAATCGGCTCAATGGATTTGGCGCAGGGTGGAGCTCCTGGACTATCGCCACAGTGAGTGCTCCGTCCCAACTCCTGCCTGCCTGCCTCCACACCCACCACTCCCTCCGAACCACCCTCCCGAAAAACAAACAAAACAAAAAACTCCACCCCCATCCGACTCCCAGCCCCTGCCCCAGCCCCAGCCACAGCTCCATAAAGCCAAATAAACAACAGAAAAAGTACAGCGAAAAACATAATTCGCAATGGTGAAAATCACTTAAAACTCATTTTTAAAAAAAGGGAGAGACAAAGGCTTCAAAAGAATGTGACAAATGAAGCCAGGATTTTAAAAAGTGTCAGTGATGGTGTTTAGGTGGAGTATGAAAAACAGGACAACAGGGGACTTGACGGTGGAGGCAGTTTCGTTTGTGAGTATGCTACAGTGCTTTAAGAATCATTTAGGTAGACTAGAATTATTGTTTTATGAAATTTCGGAGTTGATTGGTTGGTTTGATTTAACGTCCAGTTAACTATTATAGGTTCTTGTCAGACTTTCTCAAGGTTTTGTTACACCACAAGGGTGGTGATCGAATCTATGTGATGAATTTAGGTAGAAATCTCAGCCCTACACATTTACAGAGGTGAGAGTTCTTTTACTTCTCACACCACACAAATTTGGCCTTTGATATAGCAGTAAATGTACCACTGCTGGGGGTGAAAGAGAAGAATGGCTGCAGTGGGACTCGAACCCACAACCCTTACTTTATTATTATTGTTATTATTATTATTATCATCACTATTATTATTATTATTATTATTATTATTATTATTATTATTATCATTATTATTATTATCATTATTATCATTATTATTATTATCATTATCACTATTATTATCATTATTATTATTATTATTATGATATACTTTAGTGATAATCCCACAGTGGTATGCTTTAGGAGTGGTCAGGTCCCCCCTAGGTCCATGGTTGTTATATGGGGCAGCAAATAACAAAAGCTTGCTAAGACTGACAGCTCCCTGTGGCCCGCCCTAGCACCGCGGTAAAATGGATGTTGTCTGGAGCCAACATGTGCGTGCTAAGAAGGTAAAAACACTAAGTGTCTTGTAGAAAAGGTGATTGGTTTACACCAGCCTATATCCCTGCCCAAAGAAATGCACCGAACACAGGAGTGTACTTGTTTTCACACGGTGGGAAGGTATGGGGTGTTATATCAAGTCGTTTTTGTTTGTTTGGTTTGATTTAAAGTCTAGTCAACCATTATAGATCATTACCAGACTTTCTGAAGGTTCCTTTATACCACAAGGGTCTAGGAGATCGAGTCTAAGAGATGAATATATCATATTAAATTTCCAGAAAACTTACATGGGTTTTACTTTTCAAGGTAAATTGTCCGATATGCCTGTATAACTATATTTTCCCCTATCTGACGGTGCGGTGACTACGAATGCACCCGCGCCATGTACATATGGACTTCACTTGTGTTGATTACGGACTTATACCGATCTACTCGGGATTAGTTAGCTAATGAGTTATTAACCACTGATTTAACAGGTTTGCATTATCAATATTTGGATACGGGTGCTGGTGCACTGATGCTGGGCTCTACTTAATCACGTACAGGCAAGTGCTTATTTGACACAATTTTCTGGTCTTTCATTAGTATTGACTCCTAGACACGGTAAAATAATAGTGGATATTCAATGTCTTACATTTCAACGGTGTAGTGGGTCACCACAGAGCAGCCCTTCCATGAAATATTCTTCAAATATTAGTTTTGTATTTTTCAGGGTATTTCCCTTCTTGGGTAGACTGGCTTCAGTCCCTGCATCCTACCCCTCCACGTGTTCCACCCCTCCTTCTTTGATAATGGTGCCCATTTAATAATCTAGGATCGTACATGAAGACCCTTTTCTGTATGCCATAGAGACCCAGGGACGGTGTGGGCCAACTCCATTCAACGCTTATGGACGACCTTATGGACGACTAAGACTGTCTTATCGAAAACACTTCAATATCAGCAAACGATAACCCTTGTGCGAGGTACGGAAAAGGGTTTTCAGGTAAGATCTTGGATTATTAAACGGGCCCCTGATTCCCCTGGGCCTGTCAGGCGTTAGGGGAAGTCCCCATGTTGCAAAGTAGTTAACCAGTAGTGACAATATCATAGTCTTAAATGAATGGGTAAATGGATCTTATTTTTATCTCTATATAAAATTAATCATGAATTGAAAACCATGTCTTGACTTTTTCTTCAGGTCATACTTCTTTCAAAATTTGAGATTTGCTCCTTTTTTTTGCATTTTATAGGTATTGTGTTTAACTAGAACCAGACTAGTAGAAAAAATCCTTTTTCTACTTTAAATATGATGCCTTATATGGATCATTCTAAGCATCTTCAATCAGAGAGAATTTTCTTAATATTGTCCATATACACAAGATCAAGATGATTTCGATCTGCGCGGCCGTATTCTCCGCGTAGTACGGCATAGTGTCAACTACAAGGGGAATACGGCCATACAGATTGAAATCATGGTAATATTGTATTTATTACTTACCTTTCGACTTATCGTTAGTAAACAAATCTTGAAATTCGACGCAAGCGCTGTGCATTGTTTGTATAAAATACTTCCTATAATGCCCGTCAGGTGGCCGAAAAAACCGTATTTTCCTATAAGAATACGGCATTCCGGAATCTACTCAGTAGCGATCTGTAGTCTCCATAGGCTTAGTATGGAGACTTCATATTAGGTTGGTAATAAAATCAAAGACTTGAGCAAGTCTAGTCCTTGGTGTGTGTGTCCCTGCAGGGATCATCTGACGGAGAGACCGGTGTTCGTATTTCACAGAGCCACATGTTCAGGAGATGTTTATTCGATGAATTATGGAAATTTCTCCGGTTACACTTTTTTCTTTCTCTGTAGGACTGTGGGTCGGAACGCAACACGAATTTCCGAATTACCATATTCATGTGAGTTGAAACGAAAAGGAAATAGATGTGTTTGTCTAAGCATATTTTTGACGGAGGTGTTGGGCTGTTGTTTGCCGTACGAATTCATAGCCAATATGAATGAAAATGAGACTTACCAATTATATTCATCACATACCAATGTATATAGAGTAAAATCCCGCTTCTGGGACACCTCGCTTAAGGGCGCAATTTGGTCTGAACAGAAATTTCTATTTAATTTGTTTTAACCCCGCTTAAAGGGACACCCCGCTGAAGAGGACACTTTCCTCGGAACGGAGGGTGTCCCCTTAAGCGAGGTTTACTGTACACAATAACGACTGGTTTTGTATGCGAGTGGCCATAATCTGCGGGTAGTTGACCCGTAGTAATATCCGAGCTACAGTGAGAATATTAAGTGTCAACTACGCGGAGATCACGGTCACTGGTATAAAAACCAAAAATTTGTTGTACTACCCACCTACAAGAATGGACCATGTATCAACATGTAGGCTGACTAGACATTCGGTAAGTAAACAGCACTTTTAAGCATGGTGGTAATACAATACAAAAATATTATACGACAATGACTCTACAATGGTAAATGAGATTATTATGACTTATGATTATGAATAACTGATATCAAATCAACATTCAATAAACTTATTACAAAGTACATGATAATTTGACCTCATTATGGATGAGACTTTTTTCCGGAATCTCGCAAGCCAGAAACTCTGGGTAGCGAATTCCAGGTGCTCTATACATTTCCTATGGAGACTTTGTATTAGGTGGGTAATAATAGTCAGGAAACCACAGATATATCGAGGTCAACATAAGAGGCGGTATGCTCCATTAGAGAACGAACTCAGATCAATGGCGCTTAATGCCAGAAAGCCTTCTCTCTTTGTCCTGGTTACGACAGTTACCAATACGCTCCTGTGAACCTTGGCTAACGGCCAGTTCACACTTAGCCAGTGTACCGGGCCCTTCATCTCACCCCTGGTATAAGTTTAGCCCTAGGAATAACGTTAAAAAAAAGCTCAGCAATCACCCCGGTAAAGTGAAAATACTATGCCAAGGTCGTGGCGTTGTGAATACGAGATGACGTCATGGGCTATTGACCAATCAGCGGCCAGGATTTCAGGGAGAAGACAAGACAAGAGATTTGAATGTCCCTAACAGTGAAAGGGGGAGATAAATCCAGAACTGCATCGAGAATCGTAAGATACTCCACAAGTTTGGATGGGTGGCAATCGTTATCGAGGTGAAGCCGACAATTACCACCCATTCAAACAACTGAGACCAGTCGATGCAGTTCTATATTATACAAGTCCCAAACAGGACTGGGTTCCTCTGCCATAGAGCCCACCACCGGGTCGTCATTTCATCATAGCCACACATGTATGGAAACAAAATCGAATCAATAAATATATACCCATTTGCCTCTGCATACCTTCAAAACAGCTGTTTCTTATTTTATAACTGTGTATTTAGAGGTAGTTTTCCAGTGGAGCTTGGCTGCTTCTTAAGTCCAGCCATTTGTTCAGTCTTCCTCGCTGGTTCTCAAACTGCACAGTGCCTCGCCAATTAACATAGAACAGCTGTTCACACATAAATGGAGGTCAGGGGTGAATACTTTACCCAGTTCACACTGTGCGTTTTGAGGTACATAGGTATGCCTAGTCTGAGACTGGGTGTACATATATACCTCAAAACTCACAGAAACTGGGCAGAATAAATATAATATAGACTGATTTCAGATAAAAGAGATTATATGCCCCTCGAAGTTGCCTCTACACCATATACTCGCATACGCTCGTATATGACTCCTCGGAGCATACAGCCGCCTGTTTCTGAAACCAGCCCATATTGTGTATCTATTTGACAGCTCTAACCAGCTGAAGCCGTGCTCTAAGTTGAACCGTGAAAAGAATGTCAAGTAGGTCCGGGGTAATAGCCCAGCAACGGCAGCGATCACAAACTAGCTTCTTGTTAGACCCAGGGGGAATTGTTTACTGCCATTTAGTGGCCGACCCATTCATCAACTTAGCGCTCATTAGGCCTTATGTGGGATGCCGACATAAAATGAGCCGAAAACGACGCTAATCTTCTTTCCTAATTCCGTAGGTAAATCCCCAGGGGGGTAGAAGAGGGGGTGCTTCCACCTGCTAATCAAATATCTCCCCCGTTGTTGGCCAAGAACAAGTTGTAGGTCTGTAGCAGCTGAGTTCTCGTAATTAAAACATTCCCTTTCTGACAATTTAAGTTCGGTAAAATGACAGGAGGCATGGGTTTCCATTTAAATGATGATATGGTAAGAGACATTACTATACAAACTGTAAAATCTTCACGGGTTTCCCATTAAAAGGTTCCCCCATGTATGATAATACTATGTCTTGAAGGCATCATCATATTCAATCTACAGGAAATTGACATTGGTTTTACCTTTCAAGGTAAATTTTCCGTAGATTGAATATGATGATCTCCAAGTATTATAGAGCACATTGGTGATTTAAAAAGTGGGGGTCACCATGCTAGTTTTTGATTTAGAGATAAATATCATGATAACATTATAGATACAATAGACTAAAGAGAGATTAGAAAAATTTGTTTTTCACATAGTAAAACCAATGTAATTTTCTCCAAACTTTCACAGAATATAGCAAATGTGGATTACTACACATATAAGTTTTTTAAACCTTAGATCACCGGCCTTGTTTTTGAAAGAATTGCAGAAAATTGTATTTTTCAGTACATTTCCTATATAATCAAATCAAATGTAATTTGCCTTAATTTCCTATTTTGGGAGGTCAGACCCCATAACTTTTTTTTTCACACCCAGTTGGTATTAGAATAAGTCAAAGGAACCAGTTTAAGTCGATACACGTCAGTATTTAAAAATCACCAGGTGGCGCCACTGCCTATTGTAGGATATGCCTTTAACACATTCTCGTGATGAATGTATACAAGGTATTTTCTTTGGCTGGGGGGGGGGGGGGGGGCGAGGGGGGGGGGGCATATAACACAAAGGAAACCATTATGCTATGAGGCATTCCCATTCATTGAACGACGTAATGCGTTGAGGAATTTCCATTCATAATGCAATACCGTAAAATGACCCAATGTGATGCCTAACGTTTTATCATGCGACCGAAGTAGCACCTGCACACTTTCCTCTGCGTGAACGACATGCTCTCATGAGACATTCATAACAAACGTATTTATACATTTTTTAATTAAATTCCCTTTTGGTTTTTAAAAAAGAAAATTGCATATTATCTATGGATGGAGAAATAGACTTGATGAATGGTAGTCTATGAATATAAACATACAAGTGAGGAAACTGACTGGGTATGTTACAGGGAATTGATACGAACTCAGAGAGTGAGATATACTCGGAATATGGCACTGTACTTTTATCATATACCCGTGACGTATATGCTGTAAATATGCACAATTTCGCCATATAACATAGAAAATACCATACGGACATTGTCCCGAACGGCAATATACGGAACAATGTTCCGTAAACGTCGACTAAGATATTAGTTATATCAAGTTAATTCTTCTATCAAGTTCGAGTATATAGTAATTATATAACGACTTTCCATGATTGTACAACCTACAATTTACGGTTCTTACGGAACTCGGCGTAAACACCTCGTTCCGTACGAACAGTTAAGTATCATCTCCTTTTATAGCTTGTACAGCATGGTCAGGTCATTCTTCATATGTACTGCCGAATTACTGTATATAAACTGTGAGTAGTATAGGAAAACTGGGCGAATTCGTAGGAAGTAGTATATTGAAACTGTACATAGACACTGGTAATAATACATAGTAGTATAGAAATATAGAAATTTGTAATGGATGTTTAAATATTCTTATAACTTGATCTACTTTCTACATTATATGACAATAGACCTTTTGTTACCAGAAATATTTAGACTTGTTCTCGGTGGCCCATATAAATACGCCCACAATATGGCTGCCAAATAAAGCGGATTCAAAGTTTGGTTGATAGGTTGTTTGGGTTGTTTAACGTCCAATATGTTCTATTTGACCGAGGTGAGAGTTCTTTTAGTTCCCACACCACATAGACATGGTATGACAACGATTGGCCTTTGATCATATTCAAAGGAATTTGATGTAGAATGATTGCAATATGGCAGCTCTCTCGTGAGTATGACAACCTGGTATGCCCATCTATTGGGTCACATCTGTAGGGGTCATATAAAGGTCAGATCATATCAGTCGGGGAGTGACGTCAAGAGTTACAGTGTGCTGAAGGGGCTGACGTTCCTCCTAAAGAAAAGTCTTGGTTTTTTTCGTGTTTTTTTTCTATTGATCATGCAATCTTTCTTCCATGCAATCCCTTGAGCCACAGCATGGATATCCCATCACTATTTTCCATGATACATACGTTGATACTCGTTGTATTATAATGTATATCATTACAGGTGGATCCTCACTACAGTGAATATCTTCTTTCATCAGAGAAGCAGGTGTTGATAAGATGATTTTTATATATGACAGATAGCCATGATAATAATAATAATAAAAAAAATAATAATAATAATGATGATAATAATAATAACAATAATAATAATAATGATAATAAAAATAATGATAATAACAAGGTGTAGTAATAACTCTACATAGACTCTATATAGTTTTGTATACTCTTTAGGGACAGTTTGTGGAACAGATTCTTGGATTCTGGTTTTTGTGCGATAATAGGGAGTGAAATCCATAGAGTGATTCCTACAGGTGAAGTTGATTTTAGGAAACTATCTTTATTGGATTTAGGGAGATTTAGATCATGTTTCTCAGCACACCTTGTTTCCATATTTCTGGTCGGGATAGGTGTGTTCATTTCATTAATTTCTCTGAAACATTGACCGATAACATCGGTTGATATCTCAGCGGAAAACCGTGAAAGATCACAAACACTTTGTATTCCTTCCTGCTGACAGCCCATAATTGAACGAAACAGAGGTTTTCAATTCATGAAAGTCCTATTGGACCCTCTCAGACTCCCCAGACTCAAGAAAATCAGCAGGGTTCTATCTTTGTGGGGAGAACCTTGTTCTAAGGCCGTCGGTCTCAGAACCTTAGACGTAGAAGAGGATACAAGGCCGAGGTGGGCAGCGGAATGGGAAACGGAGAGAAAATGAGAAGCTTGTTGAAAAGCATTACAAAGCTCTTTTCATCTCAACACTGGTATTTTTGTCCCGTAGGCTTAACATCGGGAACTCATTCTCCATGCCCCTACGCGTATTGCAGTCCGTTCTCCATGGTTTATATACTGTGAGTCATCCTATCTTTTAGTGTGTACAGGGGGGGGGGGGGGTGGGGATAAATGCATAAAACAAATCGTTTTGGTCAAAGTCGTTGTTCTCCACCTCATTTAAACGTTATGTGATATTCACTCGGCTGTTGCCTCGTTCATATCAATCCACATATAAACTCGGGCATAATGAGAACTTTGACCAAAATTTGTTGGTTTCTTCTTTAGTTAACAAGTTTGAATAGCGTAGTAATTCATAAGTTGAAGCCGTGTAAATTACAAAGCAATTCCAACGAGATACTTTTGCAGCCCGCAGCATACAAAATATCCGTATGCTCCGCGTATGTAGATATAAGCTCCCCATGTCTTTTCTTTGGACACTCTGTATTAGGTAGATAACATACGGTAAAAGGGTTACTATTTCGGTACGTGATAGATACTTGGTACAATTATTGATCAGATGAATCGATGCCAAAGGCAGAGGTTCGTTTTATCGTCAATTTTACCAAGTATCTATCACGTACATACACTGTATCCCTGTTTTCGTATAATTATAAACCTTAAAATAGCGATTTTTGTTACCCTCTCCTTTTTGGCCGATTTGTTGGGTTTTACATGTCCCGTACGCCACCTACGGCCATAAGGACGACATGGGAAGGAGCGGGCGGTATACGTAGGACATACAGCCACAGAAGTATAATAATAAATATTTTGCCGCTACAATGACTACGGGAGGTGAGCCTGTGAGCTGCTCGGTATGTCAGTGGCACAGACTCTGTACTGTAGCCTCTCCACTGTAGATTAACTCAAATGGTGTTTGATGTGGACGCTAGGATGAACAGGGAGCAGTTGGGAGCAAATGGGAGTTGCTCAAGCGGGAATGTCTGGGGTGATGTATGGGAAGCGGTCAGGGGCAAAGACCCAGGCGACAGTGACCACAGATATCCGCCGGGCCCACCCTGTGAGCTGCTCACTCATATACATCCACTGCTCGGCCCGGCCACCCGCTACCCACACTCACTCATAGATCCAGAGTCCCGGCCCGCCACTGGGCTGAGGGGTTGGGGCGAGGGGGAAAGATTACTCTGACTTGACCCGGGATCAACGGAAATACCCAGATGCCCTGGCCGGGGAAAGGTACGCCCATCACTCCCTCCCACCCTTTCACTCCCCTCCCTGTCTGTCTGTATGTCTGTTTCCCTCCCTCCCTACCCCTCCCTCTCTCTGTCAGTCTCGCTCCCTCCATCTTCCTATGTCTGTCTGTCGCACTCCCTTCCCGTCCCTCCCTCTCTCTGTCTCTCTCTGTCTCTGTCTCTCTGTCTCTGTCTGTCTCGGTCTGTCTCTCCCTCTCTGCCTGTCTCTCTGCCTGTCTCTTTCTATCCCTCCCTCCCTCCCTCCCTCCCTCCCAGCAGCCGGTAAGCTGACTGGGAGTAGCTCATCCAGTATTTTCCTTAATATACAATGGGCGTAGAGTATGTGTTCCCAATGTTAAGTCTATGGGGGAAAAGTACTAGGGGTGAGGTAATATATAGGAAACATATAAGAGTGTACCGTCACAGTTCGTATCCCATCGAGTTTGAATAGCGTAGTAATTCACAAGGCGAAGCCAGGTGAATTACGTATCGATTTTAACGAAATGGGATCGAGCTCTGACCGTAAACTTGAATTGGTGTCTGAATTTATCTCACCCTTAACATTGACTAATTCACTAGAATTATTGGCATGATCCCCCATTGAGTATTACAGCCCCTTCTGACTCATCATTTACTGTCCGGTATCCTTCGAAAACATATATATTGCAATGCTATGCATGACTGCCCCCCACCCTACAGTGTTCAGCCTGATATGCCCTTCCCTGATCTAGTCCGTACTATCCTGCCCCGCCCAGGTATGCCATATCCTACTCTGTCACACTCCGTCACAGTTTCTTCTATTCTGTTCCACCAAGCTTAGTTAAGTTTAGTTTGTTTATTTGACGTCCCAGGGGACCCTGAGGGTACATAGGGACTAACTCATGGTTCAGTTTTTCTCGTTGGTATTACACCATAAGGGTGGTGATCGAATCTATGAGATCAATTCAGGCGGAAATCTCACCCCTCTCATCTTTTACTTCCCACACCACATAGACATAGTTTGAGAAGTGTTGGCCTTTGATATAGCAGTAAATCTACTACTGCTGGGGATGAGGGAGAAGAGTGGCTGCAATGAGACTTGAACCTTTGGATTATAAGTCCGATGCCTTAACCAGTGAGCCACTCCCCACCCCCACCTCACCTAGACTTGTCTCGCCTCACCTCGCTAGGGCCTACCTTCCTCCCTGGCACATCTCGCATATCCAGCTCTCCCCTCCCATCCTCGCCTCATTGTGTTCTGACTATTATCTTAGCCTGGTATAAACATCCATAAGCTTAACATTAGGAACTCTTACTCAACAGGTTTGCAGGTACGGTAACTCATACTCAATGGTCGATAAACAGATATATATTTCCAGGCTCAGCTAAAATCAGACATATATATTCATGTTTGGTCTGAATCCCCATTCACCATCTCATTTAGAGCTCATTGAAATATTCACTTGACTATCCCCTTGTTCATATTACTGCATACTCCAAACTCGATGACGAATAGGGACACAGACCAAACACTCATCAATTTTTTTTTTACTACGCACCCCTCTCCGCCCTCCCTCCTGCGACAGCTTCCATCCCTCAGACTCCAGTAGCTGTCTCTAGGTGTAAGGGGTTGGAACTATCACCCGATACAACGCATGTGAACACTTCCGGGTCGGGTTAATCAAATCTCTGTTGGGCTTGAGATATATTTCCTCCTGGGGCCGAGGTGGGGGTGGGTCTACAGTCTGGGTGTGGGTAGGGGGTGAGTGGGGGTGGCTCTAAAGGCTGGAAGTGGGTAACGGTTGAGCGGGGTGGATACAGGGAGGCGGGGGTGGCTCTACAAGCTGGGTCAGGCTTGCAGGGCGGATATGGGGAGACGCCCTGGCCGGCAAAACACAGGCCCATCACTCTCTCCCTCCCTCTCACCCTCCCTCTCACTCTCCCTCTCACCCTCCCTCCCTCCTTCCCTCCCTCCCTCCCTCTCACCCTCCCTCCCTCCGTCCCTCCCTCTCACCCTCCCTCCCTCCTTCCCTCCCTCCCTCTCACCCTCCCTCCCTCCCTTCTTCCCTCCCTCCCTCACTCCCTCTCATCCTCTCACCCTCCCTCCCTCCCTCCTACCCTTCCTCTCACCCTCTATATATATATGTCTGTCTCCCTCTATCTCACCCTCCCTCCTTCTCACCCTCCCTCCAAGGCTGTGTCAGGCTGGCGGGTGAGCAGGGTGGATATGGGGGGACCGGGCTCTACAGGCTGGGCCTGGGTCGCCGGGTGAGCGGGGCGGATACAGGGTGACGAGGGAGACGGGCGGGAGTCGCTCCGAGCAGATGCTGAGCTGCTCATGTCACGTGATGAAAGGCCCCGCCTGACCTGACACCAGCTGAGTGTGGGCAGGTCGCGTTTGTCAAACACTGCTGAATGGCGGGCGTACCGCACTGTCTCTCCCACCCGCCCCGCCTCCGCTCCCCGCTCCGCCCCGCCACGCCCCGCCGCGCCTCCCTGCCCCGCCCCGCCTACCCTGCCTTGTCCTGTACGTCTCCACGCAGGGAGATTGGTGGTCGTGCCGTGTCAGCTGTGTATATATTCTGTAGGGGACCCCTCGCACGTTATGCCCAGTTCGTGCTGTGAGACTGGAGGTACCTAGACACGCTCAGTATCAGACTGTGAGCATGTAGTATGGGAAAATGCACGGTGTGAACTGCAAGCTTCCTGCTAGTCTGAGCCTGGGCCTCCTGGGTTCGGCTAGTCTGAGCCTACTGGGTATGCCCAGTCTCAGACTGGATTTATATTTGTTTGTTTGATTTAACGTCCAGTCATCCATTATAGGTCCTTACCAGACTTTCTCAAGGTTCTTTTACACCATAAGGGTGGTGATCGAATCTATGTGATGAATTCAGGTAGAAATCTCACCCCTACTCATTTACCGAGGTGAGAGTTATTTTACTTCGGACACCATGGTCATGGTCTGAGACTGGAGGTACCTAGGTATGCCCAGTCTGAGACTGGAGGTACCTAGGTATGCCCAGTCTGAGACTCGAGGTACCTAGGTATGCCCAGTCTGAGACTCGAGGTACCTGTAAGCATGCAGCACCGCAAAACACACAGTGTGGACTGGGCGCTCCCTGCTAGTCTGAGACTGGGCGAACTGGGCACGTCCAATCTCAGACCTGTGAGCATGTAGTGTGGCAAAACACACTGTAAACTGTGCGCTTCCCACTAGTCTGAGATTGAGCCTCCCGGGTACGCCAAGTCTCAGACTGGAGGTACCTCTGGTAACTCAGGTATGCCCTGTCGCAAGCATTTTTGAATATCATATATGTATGATATTTGGTACCACTAATTGCCGACTGGGTGTACTGAGGTACCTCCAGGCACAAGGTTTCCAGTTGCAAAGGGGGTGGTTCACATACAAATTTGAGCATAGCTTGCGATTTGGCAGCCGAATTTGGAACGTCCAGTTTTAAGCGCGGTCCTTCCAGTCTCACAATAGAGGTACCCGCTCGAAAGCTCCCCAGTCGTACAATGTAAAGAGGTCTTTATGGTGAGACCGAAAGGTATTGTGTATCTGCAAACAGTACTTCCAGTGAGATCCCTGAGACAAGCCATCATTGCCGCTCCTTGTTCATGTCATGATTTATCTTGTGGAGGTTCAACACTATTACTGGGTCGAAGTAGGTCTAGATGGTGGGGAAAACTTGATTGTTCTATGGGGGCCGGTATATATATATATATATATATATATATATATATATATATATATATATATATATATATATATATATATATATATATGTTTATATGTGATCTCTTATTGTGATGTAACTGGTTTACTCTCAAGTAAAATATATTACCTATGGAGAAATCCCACGTAACTTTTTAAGTGCCTATATTGAAATCTATGTATATTCCGCATTGCTATGTTACTCCAATTAGCCGAGCTCTTCGTCTACCACAGTTCCGTATGATTTGTGTTTTATCTCACCCCTGGTATTTTAGTCTCGTAGGCTTAACATTGGGACCTCTTTCTCCTTTCCCCTACGAGTATCGCAGCTCGTTCTCTATGGTCTATATCCTATGTATCGTAAAGGGGTGAGATAAATACAGAGAGCAACTCATTTTGGTCAAAGACGTTGATAACCAACTCGTTTGAATGCTGCATGATATTCACTCGGCTCTCGCCCCGTAAATATCACTCCACATCAAACTCGTGGGGAACAACGACTCTGACCAAAGCTTGTTGGTTTCTTCTTCAATCATTTCAACATGATAACGCAGATACTGCTTATGGGTCTTCAGCTATCGCACTGCTATCCTCCCACATCCCAGTGTTCTTTACCAAACCATCCTACAGTAAAATCCTACCAAACGGACACCCCATGTAGGCGGGCACCCCAAGTTAACAGACACTTTTCCTCGGAACAGAAACTTTTATCTCTATCAGATCTTTATCATAACCCTGTGTAAGCGGGCACCTCGTGTAAGCACACACCCCGCGAAACCGGAGAGTTCGAAAAGCCATTTATCCCCGTGTAAGCGGTAACCTCGGAGGGACACCCTATAAAAAAAATAATGACACTTGTAATTCGGACTGAAAGAAACCTGAAAATCCCGCATAAGCGGACACCCCACGTAAGCGGACACTTTGGCCCGGAAAGGAGGAATTCCGCTTACGCGGGGTTCTACTGTATATGTCTTCCTGTACCACCCCGTAGTACGTTCTATGGGCAGATCTGTAAGTGGGTAAATGGATTGAGATGGCCCCTGACAGTAGCCTTTAAGAAAGCCCAGTGAGCAGAATAACTCTGCCAGGACGGCCACACTGGGATTTTACCCAGTACACCACGTACACAGGAACCTCACAGCCACTTTCCCATTCCTTTTGTAACGGCCAGGTCACAGAGATGGGCTTGGGAGGAGAGAGAGGGTCTAATTGGAGACCCCTGTCATTGATAATTCACAAACACAACATGATTTCCCACCGGGCCGACGAGCTAAGGTTCAAACAAGATTCTCCTGACCCAAGCCTTGCATATGCATGGTCCCCTACTCCCGCTTTACCATATGGGCTGCGTATGGGGAATAAGGCATTGTCCGGGAACCTGTATCTGCAAGCAGGCCAATCCTCTGCCACCACCAAAGGCCGTCGAACGCATCGGCAATCGAGTAAAACAGTGTGTACTTGACAGAGCAGAATGAAGGGAAACTCATTAACAGTTAATATACAGTCAGGGACACAGCCACCAGCCCCATGGGGCATAGGGTAGTGGCGGGGTGAGTTAGTTGAGGTGCAAGGGAGGTGAGCTGTACACTGGCCCCCAGAGCTACGCTACGTTAGCCATGGTCAGGTAAAATCCTAGCCTGGCAGCCTGGCCTATGTGTTCACTCACATAATAGGCTAGGTAACGCCAGCAATTTTTGTGTGTGCATTATGGGAAATGTCTCCATGTTTGCGCTGTTTTACTTGCTAGAGGGCGTGGCGAAATCTGTTATATTGTTTAAAGAAACATTCTAATAAGTTATCTTTCATCTTTTGAAAGGTTCATATTACTTTATTTTGTATCATCGTACATTATAAAGAAGTAATAGTGAAGTTATTTGGGGAACCTCGTAAGGGAGAGAGGTTGTGCTGGTTATCCTTGCAACGTATGCTCCAGGTATGTCCATACACACTCTTCATATGTTTTCTATGGACACTTTGTATTAGATGGATATATCTGTATGCTCCAGGTATGTCCATACACACTCCTTATGTGTTTTTTTATGGACACTTTGTATTAGGTGTATATATCTGTATGCTCCGGGTATGTAGATTCACTCTCAGTATGTGTTATCTATGGACACTTTGTATTAACTGGATACATCTGTATGCTCCCAGTATGGTGATTCACACTCCCTATGTGTTATCTATGGACACTTTGTATTAACTGGATATATCTGTATGCCTCGGGTATGGGAATACACACTCCCTAGGTGTTTCTATGGACACTCTGTATTAGGTGGATATATCTCCTTGCTCTGGGCATGGTAATACACACCACCTACATATATGTTTTCTATGGACACTTCGTATTAGGTGGATATATCTGTATGCTCCAGGTATGGTGAAACACACTCCCTATGTGTTGTCTATGGACACTTTGTATTAAGTGAATATATCGGTATGCTCTGAGTATGTAGATACACACCCTATGTGTTTTCTGTGAACACTTTGTATTAGGTGGATATATCTGTATGGTCCGGGTATGGTGATACACACTCCCTATGTGTTCTCTATAGACAATCTATTAGGTGGGTAATAAATAACGGTCAGAGGGAACCATAAGACAAATAGCCGTGGCTGCGTAGTAGTCTGGTGGGCGTATGGCGTACTGACTGTTTGTACACCAGTCACCCAGGCGTACAGGGAAAGTAGTGAGGGAATGGGCCCAGAGAGGGTAAATCATTCTTTACCACAGAGGCATGGCCTTTAAGTCACTTCAACTGACGAATCGGCGCCTGTGTCTCAAACAGATCTTGAGACGGGTTCAGTGCACACATCGATTTGTTCCTTTAGTGCACTGCTGCATCAAACCCAATCGACCATGATCGGGGAGAGGAATCCAGAGAAAAACGATCGGAGAAAGGGAACGAGAGAAAAACGATCGGAGAGAGGGAACGAGAGAAAAAACACTCAGTTTGCTGAATTGATAAGTGTGTCACGTTGTACAAAGATGATAGCGAGAAGCAAACTCCAATGTTTTATTATCCATCGTATACAAAGTCGCTAGTGAAAATGTGTGGCGACTCAATAAACCAAACCACGACCCGTTATATAAAACCCGGTTCGAGTTAATCAATCTAATCTAAGTAGAATTCTCACACAACTAAAAGAAATTTCTTAAAAGAAATTTCACAAGATGTATTGACGCGCTAAATCCATCGGAATAGGTTTTACCCCATTATAAAAAATACCTGTCCGGTACAAAACTGTGGTATATGTATTCAAATCTGTAGTATACGGCCTTTACAACAATTGTATACGAGAAAATAGTCCCTTTGTGCTATAGAGCAAGAAGATAGTCCATATATCATTACTATGCGTCAATCTCTTATGGTAAATGGCCACAAATCCATCAATTATTGTCTATAAACAAAACATCCTCTCTGCACCTCATACGGAAAGGATCAGTTCCAAACAACAGACGATGATTAGAGACAGAAAATAAGATGAAAGCGGTTGTACGCTCCTCAGAGTTAACCCTACGCAATATCCTCGGATGCGCTTGTATATGACTACGCATCAACTCCTCGGAGCATACGGCTGAAACCAGTCAATATGGTGTATTTATGCATATCATGCAAAGAAAGTAGTATAGCCTTCGGTAAGTATACCATATCATGCAATGTGAGTCTATATATACCTACTGCGTGTCTCAGAACATGCTCTTTTTGTGTGCATTTGCACAGAATCTGCACGATGTGATTATCATCCACGTATGTTGTGACTATGGATTGTAGAAATAGAAAAGTATGCCCTTAGAATGATCCAACAACATTTATATAATGGATTGGAATATCTCCAAAATTCCAGATTTTCGCAGTTTCGATGAGTAGGAGTGTAATAATTTAGATAAATACACAATATTGACTAGTTTCAGACATGAATGGTCGTATGCTCCGAGGAGTTGACGCGTAGTAATATACGAGTGCATGCGAGGATATTGCGCAGAGTCAACTCCGAGGAGCATACGTGCGCTTTTATCTGAAACCAGCAAGTACACTACGGTCAAATACCTACTTTGTGACTAATACGCTTGCGATTGGAGGTACGTCAGTATGCCCAGTCACAGACTAGCTGTACCAACATGTTTGATAATCAAAAACGATTGCGACTGGGCATACCTGAATACCTCCAGTCTGAGACTGGGCATACCTACTCAGTTGATATATATAGGCTCGTCTTGCATGATACGGTATACCTACCTATGAATATACTTCTATCTTTGCGTTTTGCCATGCTGCCATGGTACCTATGTACCTCAAAACGCACAGTGTGAACTTCATGCTTCCTGCTAGTCTGGACTGGATGTACCAGGTGCACCCAGTGCACACCTTATCAGACTGAAGGTGCCTCACCTACCTTAGGTACGCCCAGTCGCAAGCGTTTTGGAATATCAAACATGTTTGATATTTGGTACGGCTTGTCTGAGACTGGACATACTGACGTACCTCCAGTCGCAAAGGGGTGGTTCACACGATCTCCTGCGTGTGCCTTGCGACTGGGCGTACCTCAAGTTTCAGATTGGAGGTACCTCAGCTACCTTAGGTATATACACTCAATCGCAAGCATATTTTAATATCAAACATGTTTGATATTTGGTACGGCTTGTCTGAGACTGGGCATACTGATGAACCTCCAATCACAAGTATTCCAGTCGCAAAGGGGTGGTTCACACACATATTTGTCCGTGCCTTGCGACTGGGCGTACATCAAGTTTCAAGCGCGGTACCTCCAGTCTCAAGATCCACGCCAGATCCACTAAGGCGACCAAGCGAATGCGTCTGCGATCCATGTGACTGTGCGAACCCCTGCGATGATATTCAATATATTGAATATTGTCGCAAGGCATTCGCATGTCTATGCGAACGTCTGCGTACGTCTGCGAACGTCTACGAACCCAAATTAGCGTGGAAAATCGCCTTAGTGGATCTGGCACTTTAGACTAGAGGTACCTGCTCGCAAGCCCCCCAAGCTGCAGAGTGTGCACTGGCCTTTACAGTTGAAAGGAGGATGGGGCCCTGGTTTATGTCTGCTGTGTACCTCTGACCCTTGCCTCTCGTCTGCTCCTGGTTATTATGCAACGTCATTCATACTCCCACACACGCCAATGAGCGGCCAAAAGGCCACCAGCCGGCGCTGGGGTAGGACGGGCCGACAGACGTCTCTGACCGATGAAGACGGATGGTCACGTGGTGCCGAGAGGGGAGGGAGGGGGCGGACACGTGAGAGGGAGGGGGAGGGGGTAAGGGCGGACACCTGAGCCCGGGTCACACCTGCCCTGACTCCCGCACCATGTCCACTATCTCTACTACCACCAGCCTTTATCTCACCCCTGGTATTTTTCTCCATTGACTTAACATTGGGAAATCGTATCCAATGCCCATTGAGTATTTAGAAAGAATATCCTATGGGGAATTATGTCACAAAGGTTAGCCAATTCGTCAAAGTGAGGGGTGAGATAAATTCAGGAACCTATTCAGGTTTACAGTCAGAGCTCGATCCCATCTCGTTTGAATTGCTACATACACTGTAAAAAAAATTCCGTAAAATATACAGTATACTACCGTAAACATGGACTGTATATCACTGTAATCTTACTCACAGTTCCATACCGTATATTTGATACCAAAAAACGGTATTCAACTGTAAAAATATTCAGGACTGTAATCCACCCAATCTACGGTCAGTTTACAGTATAAATCTGTAAATATGGACATATTAGATACATTTAGATTAACTCCAATATCAGCAACAAATCAAGGTGGAGAATAAAATGCAAGAGTTAACTTCATCAAAATGTGTAATAGATATTCATCGATCTCCTGTGAAGTTCCTGCCATTTAAAGCACATTTATTCTCAAGTTGTCATGACATCAATATCATAAAGGGGATTAGACACCACTTCCATAGGACATTTCTAAAACATATGTAGGATTGACTTCATCCTACTATATCAAATGCAGCCTTGTACTGTCAGATTCTGATGAATATTCCTGTAAAATAGTTTGCACTAATAACATTAAAGTTGAAAAACTTAAATGTTGAAATATCATTGATAATAATTATTAATGATACTGATAAGCCAATAGGCCGATAGAGAATATATATGATGGTAGCCAATACAACATATTCACTTTTATATTCATAAAAGGGGCCATTCATAAAATGCCATGTGCACTGAGGGGGTGGGGGGGGGGGGGAGATTGGAGGGTCAAGGATTTAGGAAATTCTGCATATATGCTCTTTCTTTGATCAATTGCATAAAAGTTTGGGAGGAGGGGTTGGAGGTTTGGAATTTCAGAAATTCTGTATACATACTCTATAGGTGGCCCTCTACATATAACAATTCTCAAGAACCTCAATAACAAGATTTCTGGTATATGTATAATGAAGGGCTGTGCATATAGTATATTTCATACAGCTTTGCTCCTCTGTATTTACAGGTCTGAACCGTTTTCAAAATACAGTTTATTACAGTGAAAATTCATGGTCTGAAATATATTACAGGTTCAAACCATTAGGAAAATACAGTCTAGGACAGTTATAATTTACGTTCAAAAATATATTATGGTCACCCGTACAATTTACGGTATTTCCCTGGCACCCCAGTTGCCTGGGAAATACCGTAAAATTCACGGGAATTTTTTTACAGTGTAATTCACGCGGCTTTGTCTTGTGAATAACTGCAATTCAAACTCGATGGGATATGAGCTATGACTGTTACCTTTCATAGTACAGGGATGCATGCTGTAGAACTCCTATTCTTTATGTCTTTGTAATATGTAGCGCAATGTAACATGTCTAGTAGTGTGTGTCATGTATAAGACTAAAATGTAATATATTACTGCCCGATGATGTATTTTCCTCTATCGGAGGTATAATATGCCTGTATCTGTATCCCCTTTCTCTGACAGGATTAGCTGAAAATCGTATATTCTGTATACCTGCTGTTTCGTCAATAAATAAACGTTTTCCAAAAAGAAAAAGAAAACCCGAAGGCAGTGATCGTTGCACGGCATTGCGGCATGTCAGAGAGAATCCTGATGGGAACTCCCTTCCTCTGTATGACATCCTGCCAGGCAGACTTTTAAAAGCAAACATCGCTTATGCAGATCACGTCTACAGTGCCTTCTCATACTAACACCCCTTCCCATAATTACATCATGTTAGGAGGACTTCTGATGGGTCTGCTGGCAATCTCACATGGGTTGATAATATATGGAGACATGGTTAGTGTGCCTGAATGGAATCTGTTCAGAGGTATTTCGATCGGAAATATTCACCGAGTTTGAAGAACGAGGTGAATATTTCCGACCAAAATACCTCGAGGAACAGATGGAAATCTGGTACACTCATTATGTCTCCTTATTGTTATATACCTGTTAACTCATTAAAAACACCATTTTACAGTGGTCACGTGGTATGGAGGGACGTATGAATATTCTTTTGTCACTGAGTGACGAACGGTATATGTACTCCTCGTCAGTAGAAGTCAGACATTCGCCCCACTGGTATATATTGATACTAGGAAACGTCTTTACTGTGGATGAAACGGTTTTCGTTCGAGGTTAGTCATCGATTTCATATGGCCTGACACCGCAGGCGGAAGGCCCTATGAAATCGATGACCGACAGCGAATGAAAACCGTTTCGTCCACAGTAAGGACGTTTGCTTATCATTATTATTATTATTATCATTATTATTATCGTTATTATTATTATTATTATTATTATTATTATTATTATATACCTCAGATATAATTTTTAAAACGCCATTTTAAGCACTTAAGTAATTAAGCTCGATCCTTACAGCCTGTTGTCACAGTGGGCACAAACATTGTTATTTCTGCACCCCTAGCAGTGGGCAGTACATAGGTATATAATAATATTAGGAAACGTCCTTACTGTGGGCGAAACATTTATTGTCCGAGAACGAGAAATGTTTCATTCACGGTCAACACGTTTGCTTATTATTATATACCTTATGATAAATAAAAACACCATTTTAATGACTTACAAGGTCGCAGTCACAGCGGGCACAAACATCATTATTACTGGACCGCTAGCAGCGGGCAGTATTTAATAGACATTCGGACACAGGTATATAACAATAAAAAGGTCATGTGAGACTTGGAATAGGAGTTCCCAATGTTAGGTCCATGGGGAAAGATACCAGGGGTGAGATAATTGCTCGTCCATCTCCAAGAGAGCTGCTCGTAATTCTATGTGGAACAAGTTACATGGCAAGGTGTCCTATTATCGCCCACATTGTTCACTCTCTATTCACATTACTATAAGCGATTTTCCACTGGCCGACTATATACAACCGATCTGCAGTCGGGAACCATCAACACCTGATCAGTGAGTGGAAACAGACATATTGAGAAGTGTTCACCAATGAATTGTGCATAGATTATGCAATGAGGCCACCACCGTGATGGTCATTGTGTTTGGAGGACAGTTCTGTCGGTGTGGACCTGTGAAATGTGGCTGAAACAAGGCATACGCTGCACCCTCACTGATTTTTAGATACCGATGTGCAGTTGTTCGCCACAACCGACCGACTTTTAGGAGGAGTCAATAAATCGGTGCCGTTTTCGTCGGCTAATGGAAAATGGCTTTATGTGTGACAAGTTACACGGCGAGGTGTCCTATTATCGCTCACATTGTTCACTCTCCCCACCGAGGTATGAATAATTACTCAGTCCATCTCCATCGCAAGCCGCTGCCGGCTGATATATCATGTGACAAGATGGCGACAAGCGGTCGACACGGAGTGACCTGGAGGAAGAGCAAGGCTCAAAAGGCGGGCAGCTCAGGAGTGAATTATTCAACGTAGATACGTTATATTGCCATTCCCATGTAATATTGAAATACCTGTGATATTGTAAGCCATTCCCATGTAATATTGAAATACATACATGTATTTCAATATTACATGGGAATGGCTTATAATGATTCTCAGGATTCGAAAACATCACTCCCACAGTGATAACATACTGGACTACTTGTCTTAAGATCGTTCTTCTTCATTCAGTCTTCAAATGTTGTTCTTTAAAGCTTTTATTCATACTGGAGGAAAAGGGTTAGGGAGAAAACCATTGTTTATTGCATTCATTATCCATCTTATTGAGTAAATTAATCCCAGGAATTGCCATATTAAATTGCATATCAACAGGGACTGTATGTTTGTGCTATAGCACAAAGGGACTATTTTCCTGTATACCATGGCTGTGAGGCCGTATCCCACGGTTTTGAATCCGTATACCACAGTTATGGTTTCTGACAGGTTTTCTATATAAAAATCGTCAATGGGGTCTTTGTATACGATGGATAATAAATACAGAGACAAGCTTGAGATGCTCGGTAATTGCTCAATAGATCCTTCAGATGTTACTAAACTCCCTATTATCACCCCGGGTAAGTAAAGGTTCCGCTCCCGACTGGCTGGCGACACCACGACCGCATGAACCACAGTTTTCCAATTTATAATTGGAGAAACTGAATATAATTTCGGATTTACATGTAGAAATAGCTAAAATTTCCATTTCTAGCATCGGATTTCCAATTATTCCAATTATGAAAACCGTTAAACTGTAATAATTGTGGGTTATGGATCAAGGGTCTATCACCATACAACGACGGCAACCAGCGAACACCGGATCCTGCAAACAGACTGAATTATGGGATACCTCAATACTTAGTAGAAACCACACGAGAGTTAGCCTTGTCAATGTTTATGCCACGATGGGCAGGTTGTGAATTACTACACGAGGCGTTAGCCTAGTGTAGTGAGTAGCAGACCTGACAAGAGTAGACGGGTATTATGAACATATTATGTTCATACACTCAGTGTTCCACTGCTAAAGAATAGGTTGCCATGTGAATGTTTGGCTTCAGCTGTGGCGTAACTAAGCGGACAAGGTGCGACACTGGCCAGTGGAAAAAGGCCTATAGGGTCTATCGTTGTCTATCTGACAGGTGGGACCCAGCTCTCGTGTCGGAATCTCGGGAATTCCCCAGTTTCGCCAGGAAATTCCCCTAAAGCCTAGCGCTCAGATGGCGCCCCATTAAGTGGAGAGGGTTGTGATGAAAGACCAACCAGCTGCTTTGACCTTCAGAAGAACCCTGATAAGGAGGTGGGTGAGAGCGCTTTGGTGTTTGGTCATTCAGATTTATCATCTTCCTTGCGTGTTAAAGGCATAGCCGACAATTTGGCGTGAAAGTTATAACCCATGTCATTTTCTGAAATTTGAATGTGATTATCTCCATGAGTTCTAGTTCACATATCTAACTTAAAGATTGGAGGCCCACGTGCTAGTATTTGATTTAGAGATCAATATTATAATGACAATTTAATAAAAGAATACATAACAATTCTTGAAAATTGTTTTTTCACATAGTAAAATCCGTGTCGTTTTCCCCAAACTTTCACAGAATATAGTAGATGTATAGTACTACACATTTAAATTTTAAAAGCCATATTTCACCATCCTTGTATTTGAAAGAAATGAAGAAAAACATATTCTTCAGTACATTTCCTATGTAAATCAAGCAAATGTTAATTTGCCTAATTTACCCAACAAGGCATAGCCGACAATTTGGTGTAAACGAAGTTGTATGTGTACAAACTCAACTGGGTACCTCATAGATAAGGTGCGAATAAATTGATAAATGATTAATTTATATACCTAATTGTAATGAACTGTTTGTAATTTAAACGCCATTTCTGTAAGTCTACTAGTTTTCTTCAATTCTTTCAAAAATAAGGATGGTGACCTACCGTTCTTAAAACTTAAATAGATAGTACTATACGTCTACTATATTCTGTGAAAGTCTGAGGAAAATAACATGGGTTTTAATTTTCAAGCCAAATTGTCCGGTATGCCTTTAAGTACACAGTACATTGGCTGCTTTGAGATGATGACATTGCTGACTGAGGACTTGGATGATCCAGTGGCACAAAAAGTAGGGTCAACCCAGGCGGCAGGATTATGGATAGGAAAGGAAGAGGAATTCTAAAACCTAAAATGTCAAGTAGCTGAAAAGGAATGGGAGTGCGTTTGTTTGGAATGTCTCAGGGAATTGTTGACCTTTTAAGGATTTAACCCTCTAAAGCATGTTATGTGCCCAATACAAATTATCCTTAAATATATTTCAATGGGATTTTGGCACATTTTGGATTATCGGATTATATGCCTCGACTCACCACCCGAACACAAAGATTATGGTAAGATGATGCCCCGCCACTTTGGTGAATGATAACAAGACACCTCAATCTATCTATATATTAGATTTCATTTACAAGATAGTGAGAGAGTTTATGTTTATCTCACCCCTGCTTTAAATTTAGACATAGGAATAACGAAAATAATACTCAACGATCATCCTGGTAAAGACCATTACCCACTGTACGATTCCGGAACATGGATGTTCCTTTGTCTGAGACAAAGGAACAGTCTTAAGTCTCAGGCCAGGCCCCTGGTACAGAATCGCCCAGTGTGGCACCCCCTCCAGTCCCTGGCCTAGGACTAGTCCTAACCCCCTGCAGGGATGTTCTTTTGTCGCCGACAAAGTACAGGTCCATGTTCCGAAATCGGCACCGACAGATTTATCAACATGTTGATAAATTTTGTCGGGGACAACGGAGTTTAAGAAATACCCCCCATGGTGTGTTCCGATATCGGCCCAAATTTGTCTTAAGGGTTGCTGAAAGAGTATGCCACACACCGAAATGGTCATTCCCGCCGATTTTTACCCCCAGAGGCCGATTATTTCTCTTTTTTTTTATTGGGAATTGATTCGCTTGTATAAATACAATACGGTCTTCCATCAAACCCTTTTTAAAAAGTGAAATATATATTTGAGACTTGAGAAAAAAAGGAGAAATTTTGGTATTTTTGAATTATATATCTTATATACATATAAATATAAATATTTTCCAATACATATTAACCTTATAGGATTGTTCCCAAATCAGCAGCCAGTCTTTGAGAGAAAAAAAAATCGTATCTCTGTCGTCCAGTGTGTACTGAATTGCTTAAGACAACTTCTACCACCCCCTCTCCCGTATCATGCTGTGTTTATTGCCGTTTGGTGCGGATTTGCCTGAGACAACCTTAGGATACGCTTAGGATAAAAGGATTTTGTCCTAAGGAAATGAATCGTACAGTGGGCATTCGGCTTTAAGTGACAATACTAGGCTACGGTCGTGGCGGAGTGAATGGTGAGATGACGTCATACGCCATTAACCAACTGGATTTGCAAAGTAATTTGAATTATTCTGATATTGTGGTGCTAATTGATGTCAGGGAAAGGGGTGAGTGAGATCAATCCAGAACCGCACCCGAATCGTAAAATACACAATACTCTATTCGTTTGGATGCGCCACAATCATCACTCTGCTTCGCCTCGATGATGTTTGCTGTGCATCCAAACTCTTGGAGTATTGTGTATTTACACAAGTCTAGATGCAGTTGAATAAAAGTAGGCTATCATAATGGAGTATATATGGGTGTGTTAACATAAATGTTAAAGAATTTTCATTTCATATTTCTCTACAGAGTACCATTCTTTTAAGGATTGTATACAAGTATAGAAGAGATGGTGTCATCGTACCTGTAGCTTCAAAAGGTTGTACAACGAGGAATATAGAGCAAATAGCTATTGTGTTATGGGGGCGGTCATTTTGCCCCCGACGTCGAATAACACAGAAGTGGAGGGTCCAGTTATCAATGGATTTGATTAAAAGATGGGTTTTAGTATCGTTTCACGATTATCTACAGATTATGACAGCAGATTACCCGATTAGAGTGGAGCTATCTTACGATATCCTGTTGGATGACAGTGGAACTAGCAATCACTCTGTACCCTACAGATAGAATAAAACTATTCGATATTATCATATAACTACATGTCTATTCCACCCTCTCCTTCTACGGACTACGGTTAACGCCAGTCCCCTAGTCCGTGCTACCCCCGGGCTAACAATTTAAACCAGGAGAAGACAGATCCTGGACCCGGGATAGAAAACAGGCGCCATATACGGCCATCCATCGCCGTCCCGGCTGACAATGCCTGGCTAGGGGGCCGTAGATTTCCCCAGACCGACCATGCGTAGGCCGGTACAGCGGGGACCAACGGAGAGGGGCGGCGAGAGGGGCGACGAGAGGGGCGGCGAGAGGGGCGGCGAGAGGGGCGGGGGGAGGGGCGGGGGGAGGGGCGTCAATGTGCTTCCTGTTGATTGACCGCAGCCTGAAGGGGCTCTGGGGTGTTACCCAGGTGACAAGGGCCCCATTCCTTACAGGCCAAATGGGAGTGCCCCCACTCGTACGCCAGGGGTGTGGTGGGGATAGGGTGGAGGTTGGGGTGGAGCGGAGAGGGGTGGGGTGCAATGCGGCTATTGGTACATGAGTGTGTAGTGAGTGGTGGATCAGGGAGAGAAGTGGTAACGGGGTAATTATGAGGAGACCAGGAGTGCCTTTTAAATATCAAAACATTATTAAAACATTATTAACGAAAGAAGTGACATGTAAAAGTAAAACAATGTTCATATCATGATGATAGAATTGTGAGCATAGTAATTGAAAAAAAATCATGACAAATGATAAGAGACAAAAGATATCGTTGATAAGAGATGATAAGACATTAATAAAACCGAAATGAGTAATAAAATTACTAAGACTGAACGTTTTATGAGTCCATGGTACAAAAGAGATTTGTACGTTTTTAAGTTATTTATGTGCCCAACCCGTAGGGAATAGAAGTACCTGAGTGTGTAGTGAGTAGTGGATCAGGGGGACATGTGGTAATGGGATAGTGTTACAGATAGAAAAGAGAATGTAGGATTAGAATTTCAGTGTTATGTCATCCCTGGTATATTCTTTCTCCATAGATTTAACATTTGGAACTCGTATTCAACGCCCATGGGATATTTAGGGAAAATATCCAATGGGGGATTATGTCACAAATGTTAGCCCATTTTGTCAATGTGAAGGGTGAGATAAATTGAATCGCGTAGTAATTCACAAGGCGAAGCCACATGAATTACTACGCGATTCAAATACGATTGGATACAAGCTCAAACCTTTTATAGGTTTCCTCTATAGTAGAACAACGTAGATCCTGCTGGGAGAGCGAGGTCGTAAGATTAAAGAAGAAACCAGCAAGTTTTGGTCAAAGTCGTCCAAGAGTTTGATGCAGAGTGATATAAACAAGGCAACAGCCGAGTGAATATCGAATGGCGTTCATACGGGTTGGAGAACAATGACTTTGACCAAAACGAGTTGCTTTCTGTATTCATATCAACCCTGTACACACGAAAAGAATGGAAAACTCACAGAATATAGACCATGGAGAATGGACTGCAATACTCGTAGGGGCATGAACAAGGAGTTCCTAATGTTAAGCCTATGGGACATAAATACCAAGGGTGAGATAAATGTATAGACGTTTGTGGATTGGCAACCGGGCTCGATGATACATTGCATGACGGTGAACTGGTGCAGACAACGCTTGCATCCTGTCAAATATTCAGTGTTGACTGACGAATATTTCGCTGTAGGCAAAAGGGGTGCTTTCCTTTCTCTGCATTATTTATGCAGTGGGTCAAAGCTGAACACGCCTGTGAATAAACCAGCAATTTCCCACCGATGCCAGTTATTAATGCAAGAGATTTGTCGTCAATGTTTTAGTTTTTTGCTCTTCTGGAAGACAATTATGAGGATCTTTGGTAGAATCTATAATCTACAGGAATATGACTTTAAGCAGTAATTATATCCATTATATCGTGGTTACGAAATGTCTTATTTGGACGGATATGTGGGATTTCAATGCGCAATCAGCACTATATTATCCACCTAATACGGAGTCTCCATACTAAAGCTAGAGAGCCTACAGATCACTAAAGACTAGAATATGGGAAACCGTATTCTACTCAGTAGAATACGGAAAAAAGGTCCCTAGTGTGGAGAATAGTGCGTGACAAAATCGGCGGAAATTTTGTCTTTCATTTTATAACTTATATTTGAATTTCTGAATAATGAATACAACATAACCATGATTTAGAGCTGCATGTTTGTGTTCTCCTTGTAAACTCAACATTGGGAACTCGTACTCAACGCCTATGGAGTACTTTAAAAAAATACTCAATAGGGGGTCGATTTCACAAATGTTAACCAATCAGTCGATATCCTCGCTAGGATATCACTATGCGTCAAATAAACGGAGAATACGACCGTCCAAAATTAGGGTAATATTGTGAATTAAAAAAAGTCTTGATAAAAATTATATTTCCCTTTTTTTTATTTCAGAGTAAACATTACAGGCTATTTGCAGGTTTTTATGCCTTCTTAAGAGCAATTGTATTTAAGTTCGCAGGAACTGATCCAGATCTTTAAGGTAGACCAAAAATACCCGCGGTATTAAGGGACTACATATCTGGATGGCCTCTTAAATACAGAATGTACAGGGCTGATATTTTTCTAGATATATTAACACCAGGAAAGGGAAAACAATAGTGACCATGTGTATGTCCAACGTCTGTATATATGTGTTAGGGACCCCATTAGTTGTGTAGTCATTGTACTGGGGGTTCAAACTGTCCTACATTAATTATCTTATTTGGGATAAGGTACTTGAAAATACTAAAATGTAATGCAAGAGTCGTTGTCACTATACATGCAAAAGGAAGGGAGAAAAAGCCTGTAAAAAAGACCGGAAAAGAAACAACAATGTAACAACATATCCATTTTCAAATTAATCATTTTATCATTTTGAAGAGATACATTGACCAAGAGCTGATAGCATGTATAGCTTAAAACTATGTAAAAAAAAAATTTATAATTCTTTAAAAAAGAAATCGACAGAAAATGGAGGTAAAAAGAGAGCAAACAATGAAGTGGACATTTCCTCATATTGTATGTTTAAGTTCCCAGGGTGAGAAAGCAATTTTTTGTACTACTAGCTTAAGAATTAAGTACTACTAGCTTAAGAATTGATACTGCCTTGAAAATATTGTTATATAGGATTATGGGTTTAAACTGCTCTGCAATATTAAGGACCAGAACACATCAGACAGTGATGCTAAGATGTAACTATTTGTTCTTATTATTGTAAGATGTACACTTGTAAGGATGAACAAGGACACATGCATTTATACAAGATTACGATTTTGAATAAAGGAGTTCTTTGCTCGTTAAAAAAAGGAACAACATATCAGGAATAAAAAAACAATGGTATTGAACTTTGGAGAATCGTGTGAGACAAGCTTCCTTTTTGTCGTAATTTACACTTCAGCGTGATTTCCCCGGATCAGGGAATACTTTGAAAGCCTGGGGCACGCTCCACAGCCATGTATCACGAGAGCAAATAGATTGCTTTGTGAGACCATCAGAGGCCGACACGAGATGCTGTGCCTGGTATTTCCAGGGGAAAGGTTTGTTGGGTCTTTTTTAAACAGGGGACGACTAAAGACAAAACTTAGACTGAAGGGACATGCGAGATTTTATATTCCTCTGTTCTTTATCATACAGAACGTTGTCTCTAGAAACATATGTAAAATATTGATAAATGATATACAATGTTATATGTTTATTATTGTACACCTTATAGCCGAACGACTTTGAAATACTACCCGCTGGTAGGGGTGCAGTTTTAATAATTTATCTCCCACCTGGAATAAATGTCCATGGGCTTAACATTGGGGACTCGTTCTCCATGCCCCTTCGAGTATTGCAGTCCGTTCTCCATGGTCTATATCCTGTGTGTTGTCCATTCTTTTAGTGTGTACAGGGGGAGATAAATACAGAAAGCAACTCGTTTTGGTCAAAGAAGTCATTCTCCAACTCATTTGAATGCTATGTGATATTCACTCGGCTATCTCCTTGTTGATATGACTCCCCATCAAACTCGTGAAGAACGACGACTTTGACCAAAACTTGTTAGTTTCTTCTTTAGTATTAAAATCTCGTCGAATTATCACGTAATATTCCCAAATCGAGTAGACGGGGTAGGACAAAATCAAAACCTGATTCGTTTTAATCTTGGCCACCGCATGCCACTCCTGGAGTTTTGGCTCCGGACTTCACTCGACTTAGCCTCATGAAGTCACTATGCCATACTCCAGTCGTGGCATATTGTGGCCAAGATTAAAACTCATCCAGTTTTACGATATTATGATATGTTATTTGTACAGAATGACAATATGACGATACGTAATAAAAAAATAAAGTATATACATTCATTTCACTGTTGTATGAACACCTTTTCTACATTGCTCCTCCACCGTTTAGTGGAATTCTATACGTGTTAACGCTAACAGACTGAACATGGTCATGCCCATACAACATGACCTCGTCTATTTTTCCATCCGCTTTTCCATCGATCTGTAGAAGCGCCTTTCAAGAGAATTGGTAAAAATGCGAAAAATAGGAAGAAAATCCCCCCATACATCTGAGGTTAGCCAATCGATGGGCGAAAATAGGCTAGTTTAGTCACGTAAGAGTTGGCTATCCTTGTGGGACTATAAAACACCTGCTGCCCCTCCACCATACCCCCAACCCCCGCCCCTGCTCCACACAGTCTCTCGCACAGCGGTTGGCCCTGAACGTCGTTCGCTCAGCCGTTCAGTTCCGGATCCGGCTGCGCATGTGCAAACCATGGGAGCTTTTCTCGCCTCCTCGCTTCCACGGGGAGAGTGTGAAAACGGTTGAATGGGGCTATTCAGAGCACAGTGTGAGCGGGTGAGAGTCTCACAGTATGAGGTACGGATAATAGAGGAAAGGGAAAGGCCAGAACTACTCGCCACTAGACAAATACGTCATCTAGTCAGCGTTCGTCGCGTGACGTGTGTCACGTATTGTTCTTTATCTCACTCCTGGTATTTTTTTCCGCATATACTTAACATTGGGAAGTCGTATCCAACGCCCGTTGAGTATTTAGAAGAAAAATACTCAATGGGGGATTATGTCACGAATGTTAGCCCCATTAGTCAATGTGAAGAGATAAATCCAGAAACCTATTTAAGTTTCTGGTAAGAGCTCGACCCCATCCAGCCAAGTAATTCATGCGGCTTCGCCTTGTGAATCACTATGTGATTCAAACTTGTTTGGATACATAGACAATAATCGATGGTTTTGTGGACAGGCGGCCGTAAACCACGAGAGGTTGACGCGTAGTAATACACGAGCGCTAGCGAGTGTATTACGAGGTCAACCGCGAGTGGTTTACAGAGCTGCCTGTCCACAAAATCATCGTTTGTTGCATTTATTATCCATCTTTTCGAATAAATTAAACCCAGTAATTGGCATTTTAAAGGGTATAACAATGGGGACTACTTCTTTGCTCTATAGGGGACAGAGCCATTGTTAGTTCAAGAAGCAGTCACCAGGTGGTCGGGGGACAAACCTGTATTCTGGCTCTTTGTTCTTACAAAATTCAACTGCCTTTCAATATTTTACTGTGGTTCCCTTGACTCTCTACACCCATCCCAAAGCAGGATGACATAATGATTAAACCCAAGACATGATATTTTCCATATGGAACACTTTATATAAGTATGTGAGCAAGGCTAAAGTTGTGACATTTCCCAATTATCACCCTCTTTTTTTCCACCTCCTTTAGTGAAGAACACCTACTTTTTCACCTCCAATAGTGAAGAACACCTACTCGGGGGGCGTCATGGCGGCCCCCATGGATCATAGGCTATATGCCGTATAGCAAAAGGGACTATTTTCCCCGTATACCATGGTTTTGAGGCCGAATACCACAAGTTTGAATCTGTATACCACAGTTGTGGTATCTGACAGGTTTTATATAATGGGTCGTGGTTTACTGAGTCCCCATACATTTTCACTGGGGGTTTTGTATGTACGATGGATAATAAAAGCTCTGACCATAAATTTTAAGGTTTCCTCTATATTATCTCACCCCCATGTTTTTCTCTATAGGCTTAACGTAAGGAACTCATACTCCACCCCCATGAGGGTGGAAGGTTGACAGGTTTTATCCTGTGTGACTGTATGCTACAGTCACGCCATAAAACCTTTTTTGCCATGGGTGACATATGAAGTAAAAAACATATGACTGGGTAGGATAAAATCTATACGTCACTCAATTTTAGTGTTTACATGAAATTCATTGTCTTCCGCTACAGATATCACTCAGCTCCGCTTCATGAAATCATTCTGCGAAAACAACTCATACCATATAAACCATCATATTCATGATGTTTCTTTCTTTTTTAATTAGTTTATTTATCCTGTATAATGACAAGGCAACTATATGCCTGTTTTCTGTAAAAGGTATCGGTTTGTAACTTCGATGTATATCAAAATATGTAGGCTGTATAACCATGCTAACTAAGCTAAACTCATGTCAATAAATATGAAATAATAAGTCCTTGATAGTATTTCATAGGGAGTTCATAGCCTCTTCGCCAGTACTCATTAGATCCAGTGTCTTAAAGATACATCTCTCTGAGAACACTGTCTGGCTCCCCGGTAATGCCGTGAAACTTTAATCTGGACTCTGCAGGTCTGAGGTATATTCTGCCAGAGGCGATGCTGGAAATATCAACACAGGCCTCCGTAATTAGCAACAAAGTCTGAGTAAAAAACTCCTGTTTCAGAAGCCTGGCGTGTTCTTACTTATCAGAGAACATTGTATTCTTCTCCTTGAAACTGGTTTCTATACTACAGGCATATCCGTCTGATCCTTATTTTCCTACCCCTTATAGAAATCTCCATAGATTTGACATGGTGTGACAGTATGCCCATGTTATGCTACAAAATATTCATATGCCAGGCATGACATATGAAATTAAAAACAAGTATCAAATTTAAACATCGCTCATTTTCATATGATTGTTAACATGGCTACAGATATCACCCAGCTTCGTTTTGCGAAATCATTTCGCGAAGACAACTCATGCCATATAAACAATCACATGAAATTTTGTGACGTTTCTTGATATTGTGATACACTAACACCCAAAAGGGTAATATACCCGACTCACGCATTGAAAGACTGATGTTTTCCTTGTGGGCATATTGCATAGAATAGAGCAATATACACATTAAAGAATGGATGTCACACATAATATATAGACCATGGAGAACGGACTGCAATACTCATGGAGGGGTATGGAGAACGAGTTCCCAATGTTAGAACCTATGGGACAAAAATATCAGAGATAAACGAATATCTTCGTTATAGCGTGTGACGGAAGATTTGGGGAGGTGGGAGGGCGGAAAGGGGGCGTGGTTTAAGTCTGGTGCCAATTGCAGGTCTAGCCACAGATCTATAGACAGCGTGCGTTCATGCACGCATCTGTGAGTCACACTGCTTGTGAGATGAGCAGTTCATAGATGCTCTGAGCTGCTCAGAGCTGCTCAGTGCTGCTCAGAACTGCTTTGTGATGCTCAGAGCTGCTCTGAGCTGCTCTGAGCTGTTCAGTACTGCTTAGTACTGCTCAGTGCTACTATGAGCTGCCCTGTGTTGCTCGGAATTGCTCGGAATTGCTCGGAGTTGCTCGGAACTGCTCGGAACTGCTCGGAACTGGTCGGAGCTGCTCAGAGCTGCTCAGAGCTGCTCAGAGCTAGAGGGAAGCACTGACCTCTCTAATTAGTCCACATGCAAGCAGGCGATTCCCGACAGAATGAGTCTTTCCCACTCCCTGTGGAGAATGTCCACGAGAAAGGCAGAAGCACGGTGCTCGAGACATGCTCAGTGCAAATGAGAAACAAGGTAGCAGGGAGATAAGACCTGCGGCAAGGGATGACCCACAGGTCGGCCTGTATTGGCGTTAACCCTTTCGTGATCGCTAGGTAGTTGTACAGGTTGTCGGTAGACGTTGTGTTAGGAGTAGAAGTGACATCAGTAGTGAGGTTGGTTGGTTGGTTTGATTTAACGTCCAGTTAACCATTACAGGTTCTTAACAGACTTGAATTTAGGTAGAAATCTCACCCCTACACATTTACTGAGGTGAGAATTCTTTTAGTTCTAACACCACATAGACATGGTATGAGAAGGATTGGCCTTTGATATAGCAGTAAGTCTACCACTGCTGGGAATGAAGGAGAAGAGTGGCTGCAGTGGGACTTCAACACACAACCTTGGGATTACAAGTCCAGTGCCTTAATCACTGAGCTAAATCCCCACCCCATAAGATGTAGGGGTTCTATAGAGGAAACCTATGAAAGGTTACAGCCATAGCTTGTATTCTATTGAGTTTGAATTGCGTAGTTATTCACAAGCCGCGACGGAATCAACAGAATCGAGCTCTGACCGTAAACCTTATTAGGTTTCTGAATTTGTGACATACTCCCCACTTGGTATTTTTTCTAGATACTCCATGGGCGTTGAGTATGAGTTTTCAATGTTAAGTCTATTGAAAAAAATACCAGGGGTGAGATAAAAACTTGAATAGGTTTTTGAATTCATGTCAACCCTCACATTGACTAATCTTATTATATTTGTGACATAATTCCCTGTTGAGAGATATACAACAGATACCCACAGGGCATTGCCGGGCAAGGGGACCATAGAGCCACCTCTAAATCTTATATTTTAATGCGGTTCATAATGAAAAATATAGTCCTTGCTCTAATGAAACGTTCATAGAAAATAAACAATGTTTTCCAACAGCGTACAAAGCAACTACGCAATTAGAAGAAAGCATCGCCTCTAGAATCTTAATGGAATTGTAATATTGGAATTGTATTCGGACTCGGAGAGTCACTTTGATATCAAATAACATCGGCACTAAACAGAGTTTCCTGTGGCACTGAGAAAGCATCTGGTTTTCAGAATGAGTTCTTAAGGGGGGCGTCCACCAACCATGACAAGGCTACGACAATGGCTTCCCGATAAGGTCCACGATTGGCCTACGATTGGAGGCCTTTTCATAGTTGGTGGAACCCAGTTCCGGACAAGAGTCTATGATAAGGGCACGACAAGGCCACGATTGGAAGCTTGTCGGGAGCCTTCCGACAAGGCTACTACAACATCGAACATGTTCGATTTTTCCTACAACTGAACCCTTGTCGTGGAGTGGCATGGTTTCCTCGATACAACTGTCGTAGTGTGTCGGTACCATGGACGTCTCTTTTACGGGAACCAGTGATGTCTACGACATGCTCCGACAACGCTGTCGTAAAGCCCCCTTCTTACAACAAGGCTGCGACAAGTGCCGATTGGAACTTTCTGACGGCGCTTGTTGTAGCCTTTTAAGGGGGGTGTCCACCAACCATGACATGGCTACATTGTTATAGCCTTGTCAGAAGCCTCTCGACAAGCTTCCAGTCGTGGCCTTGTCGTAGACTTTTGTCGGGAACTGCGGTCCACCAACCACAACAAGGCCTCCAATTGGAGGCCAATCGCAGACCTTTTGGGGAAGCTATTGTCGTAGCCTTGTCGTGGTTGTTGGACGCCCCCTTTAAGGGGGTGCGTCCACCAACCACGACAAGGCTACGACAATGGCTTTCCGACAAGGTCCACGACAGCTCTACGATTGGAAGCCTTGTCATGGCCTTGTCGTGGTTGGTGAACCACAGTTCCCGACAAGAGGCTACGACAAGGCCACGACAGGCTGCGACATGCAGCTTGTCGGGGGCCTGTCAGGGGCCTTCCGACAAGGTTACGACAATATTGAACATGTTCCATTTTGTAGCCGTGTCGTGGCGTGTCGTGGCGTGTCGGGAGGTTGTCGCAGAGGTCTACGCTAGAATATTTAGGTGGAGCGTGCACTTCCCGACAGGCTGCGACAAGGGGTCACGACAGTCCCCCTTCTCACGACAAGGCTGCGACAAGGCTGCGATTGGAACTTTCTTGTCGGCGTGTGTCGCAGCCCTGTCGTGGTTGGTGGACGCACCCCCTTACTCTCTTGTCCCTGTCTCCCTGACAGCGGTAACGAAAGAGTTAACCCCATCTAGAAGGCATACGTCTGCAGCAATTCCCAGGAGAAATGCATAATTTGTCTAGTGACGTTCCTTGGACGGCTCTGCTCGGATGCATCAAAATATGTCCCGGTGTTTGCCATGGTGTTTCAAGACATTTCATTATATGTCCACAAATGTTTTTATGTAATTCGCAAGTGCTTTCCATTAGTCCGTAGGTCACATATGGAGTATATTTAATCAGGTTGTAAAGTATAATAACATCCCCAGGGTTGGTTGGCCTATTGGGACCTACAAGTTCTTGTATAGAATAGGATCAAGAATCGTATAAAAACACAATATTTATATAAAACAACCTGACCATGTTATACGACCTATAAACCATAAATCATCATCGAGTTTTGTCGTTTATACAAGCATGGTAGGTTGTTATATATTTACTATATACCCGAAATTAATAAAAAAAAATTATAAACTTATTTTGGCTTGACAACTAATGTTTTATTCGACACGTACGGAACAGTGTTCAGTATTTTGCCGTATGGAACCGTGTTCCGTATGGCATTTTACCTTATATGTCGAAAAGGTCCGTATTTACAATATATATACGACATGGGTATATAGCAATCCACAAATTTATGTGCCACAATTTTCATTGAGGCAAAGCTGAGTGAAGATTACGGTAAATCCAAACAAGTGGAGTATTGTTTATTTTATGATTCGAGTACAGTTCTGGATTTTTCTCACCCTTTACCCCATCTCGTAATTCCCGCTCCGTAATTCATGCGGCTTTGCATTGCGAATTACTACGCTATTCAAACTGGATGAGATATAAGCTCTGGCCCTAAACCTTCATAGGTTTCCTCAATAATATGTATTTACGGTGGAATCTGGGAACCAGCCATGGGGGTTGGCTAGTTATCCGAGTTTTTCAAGCACCACTGAGGAGTGGTAATCCGGCACTGGTAACGCCTAATTGAATGTGACAAAGGCCGCCTGTCCTTGGAGAGTTCCCGATCGCCAGTCAGTCCGCTCTGTCCTAAACCTAAACCCCAGTCCACACTGCCCACTGCCTACAGGAGCCAATATTTAGGTTTTTTCTCTTACGCCAACTCAATTTTGAAACTCGTGAGCATTTCAATGTTAACCACCACCTCTCCATTCACACCCTGGGCCATCCATAAAGTATTTCTGAAATTGTTTACCCCTTCCCACTCCACCACCACCCCCTCCCCATCTTGTACGTAATAGAACAAAGAAGGAGCATACGCAAAACTTCCCAAATTTGTTAACCCCCCACCCTCTCAGTGCGTGCGAACTTTATGGATGGTCTCCCTCGCTCACACACATACTCTCCTTCAATATTTTTCACTCTCCCTCCTTCCTCTTTCTCTGTTTCCAATTGTTCAAGGTAGTATCGGTTTTGTTTAGAAGTGTCTCTGCCTCGTACTTTTTAACTGTTTCCATTTTTGTTTTTTAGATAATTTTATTCATTTCTGTAAGGAATTTACAGTTCTTCTAATGAACAGTCGAGTATAGATATTCATATACCTCTCTACCGCTCTCTATGTTTCTCCTTGTCTCTCCCTCTCTCTCTACCTTTCTCTCTCTAGCTCCCTCTCTCTCTCTCTCTCTCTGTCCCTCCCTCTCTCTCTTCCCTCCCCTCTCCCTTTCAGGCTGCAGACTCTTCTTTTCTCACCTCCTCCAATATTTTTCACTCTCACTCCTTCCTCTATCTCTATTTCCATATTCATCTGTTTTTTCAAGTTTTCAAGGTAGCATCGGTCGTATTTAGATGTGTCTCTGCATCTTCCTTCTTAACTGTTTCCAATTTTATTTTTTAAATAATTTTATTCATATCTGTAAGGAATTTCCAGTTCTTCTAATGAACAGTCGAGTATAGATATTCGTATCCCTCGCTACCCCTCTCTATATTTCTCCTTGTCTCTCTCTCTCTATCTCTCTCTCTCTCCCTCTCTCTCTCTCCCTCTCTGTCGTTCTGACTCCAGCATCAATCCATAAGGGGGCCAGTAGAAATTGGGTTATCTCTCGTGTTTGTTTTTCCACAAGACGAAAAAAAAACTCGATAATCATTTCTGTTATTTCTCTTTGGACCCAAAGGGGAAATGCAATTGACGCTTGCTGATAAGAGGAAACGAGGAGGGGATGGCTTGGAGGGAATTGGCAAAGGGGAGACGGATTGGATGGCACATCTCAGGCCAAGGTAAATGAGATGAGGGGATGTTAATTGGATGATGGGTCTGGACAGGTAAGTCCGAGTCGATTCTTTATGTGATGAGGTTTGGATTTTTCACATCATATCATCCTCCGGGTTAAGATCATGTCAATGTTTAAATAAGGCGTGAACCACAGTAAAAAAATGACTTTGGCGGTAGGACTCAACACAGTCCAGGGAAAATGCATTTTTAAAAGTTAACCAGCTTTTGTTTGAAATGACACAGTTACTACACAGTGATAATGCTGATAATTTTCCAACAACTAGCATAGTTCTGGGTGCACCCCTCTCATGAGATCTCACACTCTCTAAGTGGTATTCTGTATAAGTTTCTCATTACATAACATAATATGTTCTATTAGACTTACTTTGGGATTGATGGTGAGCGAATCCATGAGCTGAAGTCAGGTAGAAATCTCACCCCTACACATTTACCGAGGTGAGAGTTCATTTACTTCCCACACCAAATAGTATGAGAAGGATTGACCTTTGATATATCAGTAAAACTACCACTACTGGGGATAAAGAGTGGCTGTACACCACACCACATATTCATGGTATGAGAAGGACTAGCCTTTGATATAGCAGTAAATCCACCACTTCTGGGGATGAAGGAGAAAGCTGGCTGTACACCACACCACATAGACATGGTATGAAAAGGACTGGCCTTTGATATAGAAGTAAATATAGCACTGCTGGGGATGAAGCAGAAATGTAGCTGAACACCACACCACATAGATATGGTGTGAGATGGACTAGCTGTAATCCTACCACTACTGGGGATGAAGGCGAAAGATGGCTGCACACCACACCACCTAGACATGGTATGAGATGGACTATTCTTTGATATAGAAGTAAATCTACCACTGCTTGGGATGAAGGAGAAAGGTGGCTGTACAGCACACCAGATAGACAGGGTATGAAAAAGATTGACCTTTGATATAGCAGTAAATCTACCACAGGGGTGAAGGAGAAGGCTGCAGTGGGCTCTGTAATGGTGATAGAATCATCTTCCCCATGGTCTCATGAGAGTAGAGATGTCAAGATTGTCTGAGGAGATGCATCAGTTGTTTATCGTTTCAACGTGAAAATGAGCAGCTCCTGATTTTAACCCAGATCAATCTGAGCAAGAATCCCATGGCAACACTGTTTTCTTTCTTTCCCGCGACAGTGTTTCTTTTCGTCCATAGCAGACGACATTTTTTGGGGAGCTGCTAGACGACAGCTCGACCATCAATACTAACCGTTCCCTCCAGGGTCTGGAGGACCGTAATGAGGAGGGGAGCCCCAGAGGGGTTGGGGTTAGAGGACGATGTGCTGAGAAGGTGGCAGGAGGCTGGTGTGGCAGGGAAGAACCTCTAACTAGACACCATGATTCCACTGGACTCTATTTAAAATGATACCTTAACTGTGTACCCTGCTCTTAAATCATACTCATGTAAGAATAAAATATTTCCATGAGAATTTAAACTAACTTTGAGTACGGACCCTGAGGACCGTTCGGTGGCGGGGATATAAGGGGTAACGGTAGGACGGTTTAGGGGCAGGGATATGAGGGGTAACGGTAGGACTGTTTAATGGCGGCGATAGAAGGGGTAACGGTAGGACCGTTTAGCGGTGGGGATATAAGGGGTAACGGTAGGACCGTTTAGTGGTAGGGATATAAGGGGTAACGGTAGGACCGTTTAGAGGCAGGAATATAAGGGGTAACGGTAGGACCGTTTAGCGGCAGGGATATAAAGGGTAAATGGTAGGACCGTTTAGCGGCAGGGATATAAGGGGTAACGGTAGGACGGTTTAGGGCCAGGGATATAAGGGGCAACGGTAGGACGGTTTAGTGGCAGGGATATAAGGGGTAACGGTAGGACCGTTTAGTGGCAGGGATATAAGGGTAAATGGTAGGACCGTTTAGCAGCAGGGATATAAGGGGCAATGGTAGGACCGTTTAGTGGCAGGGATATAAGAGATAACGGTAGGACCGTTTAGTGGTAGGGATATAAGGGGTAACGGTAGGACGGTTTAGTGGCCGGGATATAAGGGGTAACGGTAGGACCATTTAGTGGCGGTCCAGTCTGACTGCTCATCTCCTGACATGTGTAAAACACCAGCTGGATCCACCAGACGGCGCTGGGGCTCGTGAATCAGGCTTATTACGACCTGCTTGTCAACAGCGGCCACACGGCCCCAGTCCGGGCAGTGTGCAGTAAGTGACCGATCCCTTCGATCTATCGCAATCATACCGCCAGCATATTGAGGCTGGTGAGTGATGGGGGCGTGGTACCAGCCTCTCTGCCGCTTGAGGCCATTTCACAATGTGCGACTCAGGGGGCTTGTGAGCCGGTACCTCTAGTCTTTAACGCCAGATTCACTAAGGCGACCAAGCGAATGTGTCCTAGTGGATCTGGCGCTTTCGACTGGAGGTACTGGCTTCGTTGCGACTGGGCGTATCGCATGTACAGGTCTCCAGTCGCAAGGAAATGCAGTTCACACTGTGCGCTGCGTTCCTTTTTCCCTTTCGTACCATTGCGACTGGCGGTATCTGCTCGCAATACCTCCTAGTCGGACTGTGTGAATTGGCCTTGAACTACCCACCATTGCGACTGGAGCGCTTGTGTATTTAGGAACATAGGTACATCTCAGACAAGCGGTACCAAATATCAAACATGTTTCATATTCAAAAACGCTTGCAATTGGGTGTATATGGGGCACCTCCAGTCTCATACTAGCGGGAAACTTGCAGTTCACACTGTGCGTTTTGCCGCGTAACATGCCTGAGGGTATGCCCAGTCTGAGACTGGGCGTTCGTATGTACCTAAAACGGACAGCATGAACTGGCCATAACGTCTACATACCCTCATGAATCTATCTGTATCAGACGACTTTGTATCATTGTAAGGACTTGAACTAATTAAAGGTTTTCTTTCCTTCAGGAACAATAACAAACCTATGTACCTAAAAACGCACGGTGTGAACTGGCCATTACCTCCTAACACACCCCACCGTAACCCGGGGGTGTTTCTGATGGGCAGTGTGGAGGGGGAGCGGAGAGTATTGACAGAGGCCAAGGCGAGTGTCCATACACTCTCCTAGCAGAGATCCTGCGCTCTACTTCCTGTGGCCGCTTATATCTCTGCCCCGACTAGCCTGGAAGCCTGGTCTATGCGCTCACTCACATATAAGGCCAGGCAACGCCCGCCATTTTGGTGCATTATGGGTAACGCCTCCATTTTTAGGATGATTTACCTGCTAGAGTTTGTGGCGAAATCTGTTATATTTTTAGAGGAACATTCATCTCTTGAAAGGTTGATGTTACTTTAGAACCAGCATAAAAATGGTGGGCATTACCCCTAATGCACCAAAGAAATGACGGTCGTTAACTGGCCTTATATGTGAGTGAACACACAGGCCAGGCTCCCTGGCTAACATGACACCTGAGTTGTTAGTGACATGAGTGGCCCTCCTGACATGTACAACAGCCAATCATAGCACAGAGTTTACAAGAAGCTTACCCTGTCCCAAGATGTTGCCTGCTGATTGTATATAATCTGATGAACCTGTCATTAGAACAGTTAAATTCTTGACTCATAGTAGTATACGGAAACAGGGTTACTGTGGCTGTTCGTGAAAAATACGCGGTAAAATTGACGATAAAACGAACCGATGCCAAAGGCAGAAGTTCGTTTTATCATCAATTTTACCAAATATTTATCACGTACAGACACAGTATAACTGTCCTCGTATTATTATATACCTTGAAATATCCAATTTTTAACTTTGCTTCTGGGCGAGCTTTTGGATTTCGCCACCGTACATGCCCAGTGCGCCATATACATACCCCGTACGTCACCTAGGTGTCGTCCGGATATAAATACGACATGGGTAGGAGCGGGCCGTATTTGTAGGATATACTACCACAGGTATATAATAATAAGAGAAAACGTGGTTACTGAGCCCGAAGGATTGGCCGTTCGAAGTCTTTTGATGCCATAAATACGTCCCGACGCCACAGGAGGAGGGACGTATTTATGGCATCAAAAGACCGAGAATGGCATCTCTTCGGGCTCAGTCACTTCGTTTTCTTATTATCACATACCTAAATATCAAGAAAAGCGTCATTTTAAATGCTTATTTTAAGTACCTATTGACCTGATAAATTCACTATGACCACAGTGTGCCCGAATATTCACTACGGGCACAGTGCGCCCGAACATTATTTATACTGCACCCATAGCAGCGGTTAGTATTTCATAGATGTTCGGCTATAGGTATGTAATAATACATAGTGCGTCTGTGTTTGAGTTCTTACTCCCTCCTTCTTAAGGTCTACACTACGCTAGCCTAGACCTCTAGGCTTTACCCAGTGGTGGGGTGAGGCAGAGATTAGTAAGTACTAGCGCCACAAAAGCTCTACTGGGAGAATGGTGTCCATACTGACCAGTCAAGTGGTCGCCATGTCTGCCTCCGGGCGGTGTTCCTCATGTGTCTGGAGTCTCTCCAGTACCTTCTTGCAGCACACACGTCAAGAGGAATCACATGAGAGGTGTTTTTAAGTGCTTTCTGACAGGTGGCCGTGCCATAATGTAAGACATCACTTTCTAAGGATTTCAGATCTAGATGTATTATATCTAAACTAGCGACTTCGTCGTGTCCGAAAAATATGGGATCGGACTGCCGATAGCGGGGTTCGAACTCCCGTCCTCCGCATTTCCAGCCGTAGGCTCTGCTGACTGCTCCACTAAGCAGGACGTTGAGATGTGGCCAAATACTTGGTGGGTGGGCGGAAGCGGCGCAGTGTACTGTCTATGCTTATTCCCGAGTGCTAGTCGACTATGTTATCGATGATTTGTTGTAACCAGCGAAATTGGGATCTCATTTGTTTCTCACGAGAAAAGTAGATAAGAAAACTACAATAGTAAACTTTGATTTCAGCATGGCTCAAAATGAATTATAAGAGAAAACATATGTCTGTGTATAGAAATACAAAAAAGAGTAGGAGCTTACAGTTTTTCACTGCATGAGAATCTCACTCTCGTGGTTCTTCAATCTCCACGCCCAGGTTTGGTTCACTATGTCTCTATGTATGGGAGCAACTTCAAGCGGATTCGACGGAATTCTACCGTTTTAAATATAGTAGGTAAAAAACACACCCAAATTTCCTTTTTTTATTGAGTGAAGGTATCTCTCACAAAATTTAGTTTTTTTAGACACAAGGAGGTCCATATTAAACGTCCATAAGACTCATACCTACAGTTCTAATAGACATCAAAAGAAAGAAACATAGAAAAATAATTTAGATAGCGCTTTAGAAATGATATATGCCACTGAAATAAGAAATGCATTTTTTTTTAATTTATCAGATATGTATATGGTATTACTTTAGTATACCTTGGAAGGACTGTTGGGAATATATGATAATGGAAATATGGGATTTTGAGCATATTGAAGTGTAGTTGATGCTAAATAATCTACAATATGCTAAGGAATGAAGTACCTATTTTATTTTTGTTCCATAGGCTTACCATTGGGAACTCGTTCTCAATGCGTATACAAATATTGCAGTCCGTTCTCCATGGTCTATATACTGTGTATTTTCCATTCTTTTAGTATATACAGGGGTGAAATAAATACAGAAAGCAACTCGTTTTGGTCAAAGTCGTTGTTCTCAAACTCGTTTGAATGCTACGTGATATTCACTCGGCTGTCGCCTCGTTCATATCACCCCGCATCAAACTCGTGGAGAACGATAACTTTGACCAAAACTTGTCGGTTTCTTCTTTGATATACATGAATGAGAGGATAATGAGATCATTTGAATTTGTAAAAAAAAAAAAAATTTAAAATTTAAAAACGAGCAAAATTCCTTTGAAACAAAATTTATTTTGGATTTGGATGCCTAGAACAGGTATCCATTACGGAATGCAAAGATCTAATAACATTTCGCATCTTGGTCCCTTTTAGAAGACCAAACAACCAGGTCTAGACAAAAAGGCCTATGTATTTGGTTCTATAACATTATAAACAGCCATTTACTTGCGTATTGACAACAATTCCCTATTTCTGATGTTCATCTCCTTTATCGTTTCCGTATTCTCCCCGTTACCATCATTTATATAACCACCCTGAGAATATATAGAATAATCTATGAGGAGAGAACCTTTGGCTATTTCCTTCAGACTCTTCTGACGACAGAGCATCAAGCCTGCTCTGCCTCACGGGCAAAGACGGGGAAGGGAATCGACCTACAGAGAGACCGCCGCGAAAAGGGCATATTTACCCCGCCCCCTCCTGCGCTGCTCTGCCCCCTTCCATCCTACACTGTCCCCTCCCACCCTGCAGTGCCCTCCCCAATCCTGCTCTGACCCCCTCCCACCCTACAATGCCCCCTCCACCCTGCCCTGCTCTGCCCCCTCCCAAACTACACTGCCCTCTCCACTCTGCCCTGCTCTGCCCCCTCCCAACCTGCACTGGCCCCTCCACCCCACCCTGCACTGACCCCCTCCACCCTGTCCCGCAATGCCCCCATCCCCTCCCACCCTATACTTCCCCCTCCCACCCTATACTTCCCCCTCCCACCCTATACATCCCCCTCCCACACTATACTTCCCCCTCCCACCCTATGCTTCCCCCTCCCACCCTATACTTCCCCCTCTCACCCTATACTTCCCCCTCCCACCCTACACTCCCCCACCCACCCTACACTCCCCCGCCCACCCTACACTCCCCCGCCCACCCTATGCTTTCCCCTCCCACCCTATACTTCCCCCTCCCACCCTATTCTTCCCCCTCCCACCCTATACTTCCCCCTCCAACCCTATACATCCCCTACACCATGGCTTTAAGCTTTATCTCACCCCAGATATTTTTTCTCCATAGACTTAACATTGGGAACTTGTATCTAATGCCCATGAGATATTTTGAAAAAATATCCAATGGGGGATTATGTCACAAATGTTAGCCCATTAGTCAATGTAAAGGGTGAGATAAATTCAGAAACCATGAAAGTTTAGGGGCAGAGCTCAATCCCATCTCGTTTGAATCGCTACATAATTCACGCAGCTTCGCCTTGTGAATTACTACGCGATTCAAACTCGATGGGATTCAAGCTCTGACCCTAAACTTTCATGGGTTTCCTCTATAGTATACCACAGATTTGAATCCGTATACCATAGTTATGATATCTGACAGTTTTCATACAATGAGTAGTGATTTACAGAAATCCCAATACATTCTCAATGGGTACTTTGTATACCATGGTTAATGATACCCATGTCGTTCAATGTCATTCGATATATTCTGGCCAGTAACAACCACGCTGAAATATTAACCCACCGACAATAATCCGTGTACTGCAAGCCCACCAGGTGGCAGCTCTGCCATAGATTGGCAACCGACCCCTGTCTACGATATAGTGGTTGGTCGGGTTAAATCCCATACGGGATCACTCTGTGTGCTCCTCCAAGCAGTTACTTTTGTTCTATGTATACTCTAAAAGCAGATATACTTAATGGGAGATATTCATAGCCAATAAATTGATAAAGAAACCAGGGTAAATATTCATCGTATTTTGAGAAGAAGAAAAAAAAGGAGATAAGAAAATCGAGATTTTGATGGAACACACTCTCCGAGCAGTACAAAATTTCTGGCAACTACACTCAGGCTTGTCATAGTAGGACTTTAGTCTCGTCTTTCGATAATCTATAGATAATGACAGCAGATAATAGTGGCTGTCCCCTGACTGTAGTAGCGCTAAAAAAATTCTGGCAGGAGAGTAACAGACGTATGTCCCTGTAGTGGTTCAAGGTGGCCACGAATTTAACCCGACCAGAGCTAACATTGTATAGCTCTGGTGGCCAGTGTAGCCTGTTACTGGTCAGGAGATGCCCGCTGGGGGTGGGAGGGCGGCAGAGGGTGATGGGGGTAGAGTGGGGATGGTGGTGGGGGTGGCGGTGGAGGTGGAGGTGGAGGTGGTAGGAGTTCAGGCGAGGGCGCCAATATGACAAAATACAATTTCTCGCTATTTGCACTCTGGAGATGTCCCCTAATTTGATGTCGCGAAGGGTTGCTCGGGGTCTACAGGGCACATTGCTATTGTGTTATGGAGGCAGCCATCTTGCCCCCGACTCCAAGTGAAACACCAGGTGGTGTGTCATGTTATCAATGGATTTTATCAAAGATATTTTTTAGGCTTTCCATTATGGGATTTTAGCCACGTCTTACGATTATCTATAGATAATGTCATCAGATAATAATGGCTGTCCAACAACTACAGAGGCAAAATCTTACAATGCCCTGGTTGATGAAGGCAGAACTAGTAATCGCTCTGTGCCCTATAGAGGTGATGTGATGTTGGGGGAACATCCTTCATCATGTCCGAGTCGCTCTGTATATCCTCACCCAGAACTGTTCTATCATGCTCATATTTCTGCTCTCCCACAAACAGCTCGTAAAGTCCTGAGGCTATAACAGCCTTATGAATTCAACTACAATGCTTGAGGTATAGTTACAAGGTCTAAACAGATTGTTTAATCACATATAAATCATCCACTTAGATACATATAGGAGGTGGCGGTACAAACAGTAAACCTGGCCCTTCTGCTCAGTGATTGGCTCACTAACTGACCAATCACAATATAGTACTAACTGACCAATGACTGCCTGTGGCCCTGGTTTCAGTCCAGTGACCACACCGACCATCATGCCACCATGTGGGAGCATTTGGAACTAATGTGAAGTCATTATGCATTATATATTAATTATAATGTTGTCCATTTACCATAAACATCTGATAATTAAGGCAGGGTCGGTACTTTACAAGCTGTTAATGTTATGTACTATGGAACAACCCTCTGGAATAATTTGCCACCAACCACTCGTAATACAGAAACTCTGGAACAATTTATAAACTTGCAGAAAAGTTATTTGGCGACGCAGATCCCATGAACACTCAACTTCATATAAGTGTATCTGTTGTTCTAAACTCGTGCTTCCCTCCTATAAGAAATCAAATGAATCAAATGTTACCAATTATACCAATTGTATCCTCTTCAGCAATGTGCGCGATAGGTGGAAAACAACTGACTTCCCGATGGACTCCTTAGTAGCCATCCAATAGTACTTGTTGTATTTATTGTTTTTTTGTGGATTTTATTAGCTGAATCTGTATATACGTTGCTTCACAGAAGACAAAAGAAGATATGTACCTTACCTCTGAATCTGGAGAGGCTTTGAAACCAGTCGGTAGACTGAGCCTAATCCAGTATAAATAAAAGTTTTAAATAAAATATAAATAAATAAGGGATGATTAGGGGACACTTGAAGACTTTTGGGAATGCTTGGAGACGTTCGGCCAATGCTGAAGGGATTCTTAGGACACCAGGGAACTCAAAGGGGAAACTAACGACTACACACAAGAAATGCTAAAAAGATCCCCGAGGGACATTCGGGGACGCTTAGGGAACGCTCTGGGAACGCTCAAGGGACGCTCGGGCGGACGCTCGGGAGACAATCAAGTATAAATGCAGGAAATGCTAAGGAGACGCCTGTCAGATGCTAACGAGGACAAGAAGGAAGCACGAGGGAGGATTAAGGGCTGGTTGTTGGTTGTTTGGGTAGTTATCTCCAATATGTTCCATTATACTTACATTGGGTTGACGACTGTAGATCCTCTAATCTATAGTCGTCAGGTGGTACTCGATTACGTAATGTTGGGCGCAATAGTCATCAACCCAAGAATTTCCTCAACTGTTGACACTTTTTATATGTTCAAATTTCTAGCCATTGACGGCTGAATGTCGTCAGGTGGTAAAGAATTGTCGCCTTATAATCGTCTAGTGTAAACGCCGGGTCACTCTTCTACCGGTTGGCTGTTGGTTGTTTAGGTAGTTTATCGTCCAATATGGTCTATTAGACTTTGGGTTTGATGGTTTTAATCACACCCCTACACATTTACCGAGGTGAGGGTTCTTATAATTCTCACACAATATAAACATGGTATGAGAACGATTGGTTTCTGATATGGCAGTAAATCTATCACTGCTAGGGTTGAAGGACAAAGGTGGCTGCACACCACACCACATAGATATGGTATGAGAAGGACTGGCCTTTAATATAGCAGTAAGCCTACCACTGCTGGGGATGAAGGAAAAAGGTGGCTGCACACCACACCACACAGACATGGTATGAGACAAACTGGCCTTTGATATAGCAGTTAATCTACCACTGCTGGGGATTAAACTCAAATCCAAATTCCTGGTACTGAATTATTTCAAACGATTATTTCAAACGGCTTAGTAATAATCATGAACGCAAAATCATTGGGGAAAATGGTGATGTCATGTTCAAGGGACACTGACAGGCGGACGACCGTCCTGGGGTACCGTGGATGATTCCCCCCTTGTACCATGGAGTACAACTCTGGGATGCCCTGGGTAGTGATACATAGATGATTCAAGAACGCAGTGTTTTTAAGTCAAAGCTGAAGTCTGTCGTATGTGATAACCAAAACTTCCCCGTTATTCTGAGATAATGCATGATGATTGTTGGTATTCTGTGTGACTTATTTGTGCTCTTTTTTTTATCTCCTGCTTGTGCTGTCTTTGCGCCCAGTGGAACAAGTTTTCTACTACTCTCCCCCAAGGGACTAGTGAAAACCCACATTCATTATTTATCTGTAAGAACACCAGTGTCTATACTTCTGCCCAGGTGATCTGTAACAATCGCTATGTTTCGTATGGCCTGTGTATTATGTCTTCTGTATGACGGATTCGAGTGGAAGATCACGACGCTGTATATTGTGAACTCCTTTTTCGTCTAATAATTTTAGTTTTTTTTTAAATCAGGGAGTGTGAGGCTACTGTGTCTCGGGTCTGGACATACAACAGGTGCGCCACCTGGAGGTATTGATCACGGGACTAATAGACTAATATCCAGGTGCCTCAACCCCCGTCACAAAGGTGAGACTTCTTACCTGCTGTAGTCACTCCTAGACCTAGATTGGCCGCTACCTCCAGTGTTTCCACCCTCCGACGAAAACCCCAGCGATTATGTGCACCCTCTACAAAAGTCGGTCGGTGGGGCTCCTTGAAAATGTGTCTGTGCCAACAGTCATGCCAACGAACTAGTAACGCCCCCATAACGACCCCTTAAGGCCTTTCTCCACTGTGCAACTGGGGGGGGGGGGGGGGAGGGGGGCGTACCAAATATCAAACATGTTTCATATTTAAAAATGCTTGCGGTACGCCCAGTCTAAGACTGGGTGTACCGGTACGCCCAGTCTCAGACTGGAGGGAAACTTGCTGTCTCCACTGTGCGTTTTGCCACGTTACGATCCTAAAGGTACGCCAGTTTCAGACTGGGCGTACATATGTACCTTGGATGGCACAGTGGAGACATGGCATTAACCCAAAGTACACACTTTGTTTCCACCTGACGACCGATTATATGTGACATGTGCACTGATAACTCAATAGGAATGGGACCTGACAAGCCTGAAGATCAACCCTCCCTAAATCAACATGGAAATCGGTGTTGGGAAAAGACGCTGTTTTTAATTAATACAACCTTGTTAGACACGCCAAGATTTAGATTGACCACCACCTCTGTCTTCACTCTGTTCCAATTAAGAGGTTGGTATGGTTCAAACCAGGGGATGTCCATGAATACTCACCCTCAGACCAAGCATTTTTTATACGTGGGTCCGGAGAACTAAACTATTTATCAAGAAATATTCCCAAGTCACCAAATTGACAATGAAGTCTACCTTTATGGTTATTCTATTGAAAATACACATAAAAGAACAGGTAAAAGTGACTTCAAGAGTAAGAGGGTGCGTCCACCAACCACGACAAGGCTGCGACAACGGCTTTCCGACAAGGTCCACGACAGCTCAACGATTGGAAGCTTTGTCGTAGCCTTGTCGTGGTTGGTGGACCAAAGTTCCCGACAAGAGGCCACGACAGGCTGCGACATGAACCTTGTCGGGGGCCTGTCGGGGGCCTTCCGACAAGGTTACGACAAAATCGAACATGTTCGGTTTTGGAGCTGTGTCGTGGCGTGTCGTGGCGTGTCGCAGTGGTCTACGATAGAATACTTAGGTGGAGCGTGCACTTCCCGACAGGCTGCGACAAGGGTTCACGACAGCTCCCCTCCTCAAGACAAGGCTGCGACAAGGAGCCGATAAGAACTTTCTTGTCGGCGCGTGTCGCAGCCTTGACGTGGTTGGTGGACGCACCCTCTAACAAATATCGCACTCTCCAATCATAGGTGTAGGTTAGATGAAAGATCTGCTCGGAGAGTAACAAACACAGGTAGTGGATCAAGGTGCTGCAGATTAAATCCAACCAGAGCTTATGTAGTGTAGCTCTGGTGGCCAGTGTACTCAAGACTCACAGTACCAAATCGATCTCACCAACGGAGCACCGCAAGGCAGGGAGGGGTGGTTTACCTTCGTGCCATCTTGACTACTGGTCAGGATTCATACAACACAATTGATTGGAGTTTAATTAGTGATGTTTGATATTGCCTGTATACCGCGGTATGTACTTGTGTGTTTGTATGCAGGGCATGGGGTCTCTTGAGCAACTTTCAAAAACATAGAGGGAAACTATTGAATGTTGATAGGTAAGATCTAGTGGGCGTTATAAGCCAACTTTAATATACTATTTCCAGTTTCATATTTACCAACTAATGGACAATTATGTGGTGGGTAGCCTGTCTTAACTTGGATTATATATAACTTTGGTCATTGGTTTTTTTAAAATGTTTTCTGAGTGTTTAAGATAGGTCGTTTCGTAGAATGACACAATTTCTTTGTTATTCTTTCCTCAAATATACATACCAAAACAACCCAAATACTGGATATTTACATATCAATAAATCGGCTTTGTTTTGGACTATTATATATGATATAGATTTTTCCTTATTTTTGTCAGTACTTTAAGTTTCCTATGTAAATCGGTCAAATGTAAATTGGTCTAGTTTGGTCTATTGATTTATGTCAAACTCAATAATATGTTATAAATCACTCATTTGGTATTAGAATAAGTCAAAGGAACTGGTTTGAATTGATAATTGTCAGTACCTCAAAATCACCAGATGGTGTCACTGTGTATTGTAGGATATGCCTTTACCATGATGTTATCCTGTTTTTTTTTGTCTTGGCCTTTAACGGCTCAGCTAGTGGTCTCTGTGATCTAATATGAGTCACACTCTGTTACCTGTGAGTAGATAGAAGTACCATCGACTCCTGTTGGAGGTCTGGACCACATGGAACCTGAATGAGTCAGCAATATGGGAAAACCATTTTGAAATCCATTCCTGCATTTGTGCCTCTTTTACTTTGGATGAATATCCACGGAATAACTGTTAGATTTGTGGTGACAGTCCATATGTGGAATAAATGGTTTTATCCTACCCCTCATATAAATCTCCATAGATTTGATATGGTGTAACTGTATGCCACGGTTATGGCATAAGATATTTATATGCCACTGGTGACATATAAAGTTAAAAACATTGTCATTGTCTTCCACTGCAGATATCACTCTGCTCCGCTTCGTGATATCATGCTGCGAAGACAACTCATGTCATATAAACAGTCATATGAAATTTCGTGATGTTTCATGATAATATTCCTTCCACAAACTTGTATGACCTTTAGTTGAGGTACCTGTAAAAGTATTTTGGCCTTTTAAACAGATTCCCCGCTATACCACATCATAGGTCATATAGCCATATTCATATGAACCTTGTGTCTGTAGCATCCATGCATGTACCTCTATCTATATAAAACGTAGATGTATAATTGCCTGATCACGCATTTACCATAGTCTGACATTTGGTATAAATAGCACGAGGATGAGTGAGTCTTAGTGCACCATTTTGTGATGTATTGTACAATAGACTCCTCCCTTTCAGGTGGGCAAATGGAAATAACTGGGATGGTTGGTCTTCGTGTCTCCAGCAACTCCTAAACACGCTATCATCTGTACGTGTGTAAAAAAGCAGTCTATATCCGCAATGTGCTCACGGTACAAGACGGGGGAATATTCATATCTATAGAAACACTCGTTGTACAAGCATATCAAAAACAAAATGGTTGAGCAATTGCATTGCCCTGCCAGAAAGGGTTAAAGTTTAAGAAATGTTAACACCTATATTGATGAATGCAACATATATGTCAACCACTGACTGTTATGTAAGGGTATCCAACCTGCATCACTCTTGTTTCCTAGAAATATGTTATATTAAAGGGGGGCGTCCACCAACCTTGACAAGGCTGCGACAATGGCTTCCCGACAAGGTTCACGATTAACCTATGATTGGAAGCTTGTCGGGAGCTTTCCGACAAGGCTACGACAAGGCTGCGACAAGGTACCGATTGGAAATTTCTTGTCGGCGTGTGTCGCAGCCCTGTCGTGGTTGGTGGACGCACCCTCGAAGCATGTTCGATTTTTCCTACAATTGGACCCTTGTCGTGGAGTGTCATGGCATGTCGGGAGCGTGTCGCAGAGGTCTACGATAGGAAATCTTGGTGGATCAAGCACTTTGCGACATGCCCCGACATCGCTGCCGTAAAGCCCCTCTTCTTATGACAAGGCTGCGACAAGCGCCGAATGGATCTTTCTTGTACAATTGATTGATGAACACTTCTCTGCATGTCTATGTCCATTCACCGATCTGGGTATCGTGGTTCCCGACTGCAGATCGGTGGCGAATAGTCGGCCAGTGGAAAGTGGCTTTTAGGTCGGTCAGCGGTGCTAAATGCCAGAAAGATCTTTCTTGTCTTTATATTGAATTGGGTGCTCGTTTGAATGGCTACGTAATTCATGCGGCTTCACCTTGTGAATTACTACGCGAATAAAAATCGATGGGATACGAGCTCTAACACCAAACTTTCATGGGTTTCCTCTATAATACCCCATGGTAACCATGGTAATGATAACAAGACCAAAACAGAAGCGAATCGGAAGAGTTGAGAAACCAGAATCGGAAGTTTCTTGTTTTGGGGTTGATTTCTTTTCTCCTTTTTGTGGTTGATGGTTGGCAGGATTTCTTTACTCGCTTGCTCGCTATCGAGCCCTGTCTCTGTTTTATGGCAGCCATGTTTCCGACTCCTTTTTCCGTCGCTGCATATTACCAGCTCCGCAGTCACTAGTGTCGTGGTTAATTGGGAACGGTGCCCAGGGCCTGTGGGGAGTTGCAGTGACCGGGGTGACGGTGTCTGGGCCGCTGGGGAACTTTATTGGGGAAACTTTATTAGAGTCGGTCTGGGAAATGGAGGGAAGACAGCTGAAGGATTGGGATAAATCTGATGGTCTGTTTGTTTGTTTGGATAAGATATGTACAGTAAAATCCTGCTTAAGGGGACACCCTCTATTCCAAGTAAAAGTGGGGTGGCCCCTTAAGTGGGGTTAAAATAAGCTAAATAAGAATTTTGGTTTCGAGTAAACTGTCCCCTAAACTGGGGTGTTTGTTTGTTTATGTGTTTCGTTTGATTTAACGTCCAGTCAACCATAATAGGTCCTTACCGTACTTTCTCAAGGTTCGTTTAGACAATGTGGGTGGTGACTGAATCGATGTGATGAATTCAGGTAGAAATCCCACCCTTAGACATTTACCGAGGTGAGAGTTATTTTACTTCCCACACCACATAGACATGGTATGAGAAGGATTGGCCTTTGATATAGCAGAAAATCTACCACTGCTGGGAATGAAGGAGAAAGGTGGCTGCACACCACACCACATAGATACAATTGTGAATTTTACCAATTAGCCGAAATTGGATATTGAAATTCAACTTTAAAAATTTTTTTATTGTCGAATCAATTAGTATAAATCCATAAATACAAGCTCCTCCATTATGACCATTTCCCATTCCTTCCTTCATCATAAAAGAAAATGCATTGGATCTGTTGATGTCATCTAAGATCTGCTATTGGCAAGTGTATACTGCAATTACTCTGCTTAATGACGTGGATATAGGCAGTGTGCATACACGTTGCCTTTTAGCGGTGGATAAATGCGCCCCTCGTGCTAGAGTTATCCCGTACTCGAGCGTGTTACCCGAGCCATTAGGCGACAGTCGTCACGAGTACACTGTAATAAAGACGGCCGTTTGTGCACCTAATGGGCGCCCATTCATAATTGCCCCCGGCGAGCCAGCCAGAGTCTGGAGGCAGGCTCGCGCTCCAGCCAGCAGCCCGCTGTTCCCTGTTTGGTCGCCGCCCCCGCATGTAGCCTGCATCCAGTAACTATATGTTATCCAACGCCAGACCCCTCCGTCCGAGCCTCACCAGCAACTGCCTATAACATCCACCCGTATCCTGTAACCAACTGCTGTTCCCAGTTTGGTCGCCGCCCCCGCATGTAGCTTGTATCCAGTAACTATATGTTATCCAACGCCAGACCCCTCCGTCCGAACTTCAGTAGCAACTGTTTACAAAATCCACTGGCATCCTACAACAGTTAACCACCAGCTGTTCCCTGTTGCCACCCAGACACATAGCCTGTATCCAGTAACTATATGTTATCCAACGCCAAACCCCTCTGTCTCAACCCCACCATACCTACAACGTCAACCCGTTTCCTGTATCCAGTAACTATGCGTTATCCAATGCCAGACCCCTCCGTCCAAACCTCACTAGCAACTGCCTAGAACATCCACCTGTTTCCTGCATCCAGTAACTATATGTTATCCAACGCCAGACCCCCTGTCTGAACTTCATTAGCAATGGCCTACAACATCCACCGGTATCCTGTAACCGCCCGGTGTTCCTTGTTTAGTTGCCGCATGTAGCCTGTAACCATTACATACATGTTATCCAATGCCAAACCCTCCATCTAAACCGCACCAGCGACTGCCTACAACATCCATCTGTAGCCTGTATCCAGTAACTATCTATTATCTAATGCCAAACCCCTCCGTCTCAACATCCACCCATATCCTGAAACCGACGGCTGTTACCTGTTGCCATCCCTGCATGTATCCTGTAACCAATGCCTATATGTTATCCAACGCTAAACTCCTCCATCTGAACCTCACTAGCAATGGCCTACAACATCCACCAGTCCCCTGTTCCCTGTTGCTGTCCCCGCATGTAGCCTGTAACAAGTAACTATGTGTTATCCAATGCCAGACCCCTCCGTCTGTACCTCACCAGCAACTGTTTACAACATCCACCAGTATCCTACAACAGGTAACCGCCAGCTGTTCCCTGTTGCCGCCCCTGCATGTAGTCTGTATCCAGTACCTATGTATTATCCAACACCAGACCCTCCGTCCGAACTTCACCAGCAACTACCTACAAAATCCACCTGTGTCCTGTATCCAGTATCTGTAGGTTATCCAATGCCAGACCCCTCCGTCCAAACTTCACCAGCAACTGTCTACAACATCCAACTGTTTCCTGTATCCAGCAGCCACATCTTAGCTAATGCCAAACCCCTCTGGCATAGGACTATGCACAACTTTTCCATATGTGTCGGCTTTTGCAGACCGGAGCATACAGCGCATCTGGATGCTCCAGGTATGGTGATACACACTCCCTACGTGTTTTTTATGGACACATTATATTGAGTGGATAATAATGTCCGTAGCCCTACAGTCCTCTTCCTGCCACCTCTCACTGGTCTCCAATAAATCCACTTTGTCCGTCTAGCCCCACCTACCATACATAAAGGTCTAGCCTCCCGCTAACATGCATGAAGGTCTAGCCCCCCCCCCTACCATGCATAAAGGTATAGCCCCCTACCATACACAAAGGTCTAGTCCCCCCTATCATACATAAGGGTCTACCCCCTACCATACATAAAGGTCTAGCCCCCCTACCATACATAAAGGTCTAGCCCCCCTGCCATACATAAAGTTCTAGCCCCCCACCATACACAAAGGTCTAGCCCCCTCTACCATACATAAAGGTCTAGCCCCCCTACCATACATAAAGGTCTAGCCCCCCTACCATACATAAAGGTCTAGCCCCCTACCATACACAAAGGTCTAGCCCCCTACCATACATAAAGGTCTAGCTCCCATGTCATATATAAAGGTCTGGCCCCCCCTACCTTACATAAAGGTCTAGCCCCCCTACCATACATAAAGGTCTAGCCCCTCTGCCATACATAAAGTTCTAGCCCCTCTACCATACATAAAGGTCTAGCCCCCCTACCATACATAAAGGTCTAGCCCCCTACCATACATAAAGGTCTAGCCCCCCCTACCATACACAAAGGTCTAGCCCCTCTACCATACATAAAGTTCTAGCCCCTTTACCATGCATAAAGGTCTAGCCCCCCTACCATACATAAAGGTCTAGCTCCCCTGTCATACAAAAAGGTCTTCTAATCACCCCACAACCCCACCCCACCCGCCCCTACACCCACCACGAAACACCGCCCGCCGCAGAAGCGTCCAATATTTGGGCTCAAACAGGAGGAGGACCTGTTTGCCGTGAGGAGCTCTGAGATGTGAGCGCGTCGATTGACCAAACCTGGTTTATATTGCATGAGCAGCTCTCAGAAACCACCTGTTGGTCGCGTCGCCCACTCAGCCCTGCCAGCTGAGGCACGAGCAGCTCGGGTCCTATACCACCCCCGCCTTCACCACGTCTTACACTGTATCCTACCCCTAATAAAAACGCCATAGGTTTAACATTGACTCAATGTATTTGACTGAGTGCTGAATAAAGTGTTATTTATGCACCGAGGTGAACAAGGATTAAAAGTTGGCATGGCATTGCCATGATTTCGGTTTCAACAAGTAATAAGGGAGGGAGGGAGGGAGGGAGGAGAGGGAGGGAGGTGGAAGCCTGTTGCAATATATAAAAATATTATCAAGAAACGTCACGAAATTTTATTGTAGCAGAAGACAATGAACGCCATGTAAACAATTATATGAAATTGAGTGACGTTTAGATTTTATCCTACCCTGTCACATGTTTTTAATTGCATATGTCATCCGTGGCATATAAATCTTATATGGCATAACCGTGGCATACAGTCACACCATGTTAAGTCTATGGAGATTTATATGAGGGGTTACTACTGTAACATAAATATCCAAGACGAACGCACCACCGTACTTGGAGACAGAGTCTTGACCAATACAAAAATATCAAACCATTGAACCGCAACGGGACTGTCGCCGGGTGCGGACCCGATATCGAGGGAGGGAGGGAGGGAGGGAGGGAGGGAGGGAGGGAGGGAGGGAGGGAGGGAGGGAGGGAGGGAGGGAGGGAGGGAGGGAGGGAGGGAGGTGTTCGAGGGAATCAGGTCAAATAGGTCACCAGCATACAAGACATAGTCAGAGGCTCAACGTAACATAAATATACAGTTCGAACTCACCCGTGGGACCCACAAGCTAGGGAGGGAGGGAGGGAGGGAGGGAGGGAGGGAGGGAGGGAGGGAGGGAGGGAGGTGGAAGCCTGTTGCAATATATATACATACACTGAACCGCAACAGGTGCCTATACAATATATAAAAATACACTACTGTCGCCTGGTGCGGACCGGTATCGACGGTATCGAGACTCTAATTAATCAGAATACATTACTTTAATGTATTATAATGTAAGCCGCAAAAACCGTTCCCCGTCATCCCTAATATATTTCGGTCTTGACCTACAGGTCAAACCGAAATAATAAAAAAACGGACCAATCAGGGACGAGGTAACGAAAGTAGATCCGGGAGCATTGATAAACGTCCCCATCCTCTGATGAGTGTCAACACGCTACTAACATGGATAATTACAAAATTTTCTCTCTATATCGGTGAGATGGGGTAGGATAAATATGAAACGGAACTCAAGTTAGCCTTGTCAATGTTTATACCACTCTAGTCAGGTCTGCTACTCACTACATTCGGCTAACACCTCGAGTAGTAATACACGACCCGCCCATCGTGGTATATACATTGACAAGGCTAAATCTCGTTTGGTTTCTACTTAGTATCTCTCCCCTGGAATAAATGTCCATAGGCTAAACATTGGGAACTCGTTTTCCATGCCCCTATGAGTATTGCAGTCCGTTCTCCATGGTCTATATCCTGTGTGTTGTCCATTCTTTTAGCGTTTACTGGGGTGAGATAAATACAGAAAGCAACTCATATTGGTCAAAGAAGTCGTTCTCCAACTCGTTTGAATGCTTTGTAATATTCACTCGGCTGTCGCCTCGTTCATATCACCCCGCATCAAACTCGTTGAGAACGACGACTTCGACCAAAACTTGTTGGTTTCCTGGTATTTTACTCCCATAGACTTAACATTGGGAACTCGTATCCAATGCCCATGCAGTATTTAGAAAAAATACTTGATGGGGGATTATGTCACAAAGGTTAGCCCCGTTAGTCAATGAGAAGGGCGAGATGAATTATGAAACCCTTTTTCAAGCCAAATTGTCCAATAGGCATTTAATCTTCCATGTTGGGAGACTCATTTATACCAGCTAGCCGCTGAAGATTGTCCCAATGAAAATAATGAAGTGGTGAAAACACAAAAATCCAGACACAGTTCGTTTCATTTCAAATGTTGTATTGCAACCAAGATGACAATCTTATGGTGTGATATACAATATCAGCGGGGAGCGCGACGTTTCGTGCTATTTTATAGCACTTCTTCAGGTGATTTTTGAAAATAGATATTCCCTCACGTAAAAGCCGGTATGAGGGGGGGGGGGGGGCATACCTTCAAGGCCCGGCACACGGTGAGATCACACAGCAGTTCCGGATCCGGTATTAGATATACGGATCACGTGACCCGTCAACTAGCCTCGGTCTGGTAGGAACAAAATGGCGGCGTTCATTGGAACATTTTGTCGTCTGCCGCGGAGGTCAGTGCTCGGCCTGTCCGACAACCACTTCCGGGTCACCGCCGCACAACATGGTGGCCCACCACTCGTCACGTGATTTCCGGTTGCAGAATTTGAACATGCGAGGTTAATCCATGCAGTCAAAGTCAGAGTTTGGGTTGCGGAGTAATCTCACGAGACAAAGCTGAGTGAGATTATGTAGTAAACCAAAATGAGTGGTATATTTTCAGTGGCAATGGATCGAATGCGGTTCTGACAACGTTGATTTAGATTTAGAGGGGGTGTCTACCTACTATATATGCTACGATTCACTCATGGGCGAACTCATCAATGCACAAATCAAAATCGTAGCAGAATCATGGAGCTTGGCGTCAATTAGTCAGATTTGTTGCTGAGCTCTACACTGCACACTGACACGCTATGACACGCACAGAATCATAGCGTGTCAACGAAATTCAAACATTTGAATTTCGTAGCACATTCTGGTGCATTGTAGACCTATCGGTTGCCTATTGCCGATGCACTATAGTGACGGCTATGACAATGATGTGAGTTGCCCATATCGTAGCATGTTGGGAGGCCTATTGTAGCGGGTCATAGTCCATCATAATGTATTAGGAGGGTAGATTTTGTCCCAACATGCTCTGCGATAGGCCACCAATAGGGTTATGATACGCTACGATTCGGGGTTTTTAGGGCTTGCTTGCACGCGCTAAATACATCATCTAGAGGTTAGAGTTGTCACATTGAACTTTCAGGGTGCTTCCAGAAAACTATCCATTTCCTATCTGCATGCTGTTCACTATGATAGTGAGAACAAAACAGGGAGCCAGTGTCGCAGGGTCTTAGAGGTGTGCCCAGCTGACCATGACCAATCACCTAAGACCGAAATACCTCATTACCCACTGTTGCTTGATATGTTTTGATGCTAGACTCAGGCAGTTAGAGAAATGGCAAGTTGACTGGGTGCAAGTGGGTTACAGAAAACTATCTATAGGCTAAATCTAACTCAAACCTTTTAATTGTTATTTATTTATAATTGGACGCTCATTCATCTGTGTTGAACATACTTTTGGCTCCTAGTTCATTAGAGTACGTCATGGAGCGTTTGTGTGTGTTGTAGACCTCAGCAACAAAATCTGACTGATTCACACTAAGCTCCACGATTGTGCCAGGATTTTCATTTATGTTGCAGGGCTTGCTGACGTATTAATCGTAGCACATCGGGAGCAAAATCGTAGTAGGTGGACACCCCCTCTGACTTTATACTGCCATGGTGAAGATTGGATAGTCAGGAAATGACCCTAGACCCTACTTACGCTTGCAACACCACCTAAAGCACTGTGACAGTCAAGCCACACGCCTCCTCCCTCCACACACACCCACACATTTCATTCTCCCCCCTCAGGCCGCGAACTAAATGGAGATTGATACAGTATTTAATCTGATTTGTGCAGACCCCAGTGGCTGAGCTGGGCATGGGGGGCACGGACACGATCTTAGTTACCAAACCTAAAGTCTCTTGCAAAAAGGTGCATCATCCAGAGTAAGGTGATCTTGCATAAAACATGTCCGCAATGTACTGAGAAACATGAAATATTACATAGCCATATTAGCCAATGCGCTATGAGAGTAATAGTATTGTATAATCCGTACAGGCTGCCCTATGTATTATGCACTGCCAAAATAAATGTGTATTGCCTCAGGCTTGTATCACACATAGACAATAATCAAACAGGCGGCCGTAAACCACGAGAGATTGACGCATATTAGTAATACACGAGAGTTAGTAAAGGTATTACGAAATCGACCACTAGTTATGGTCATGGTTTCTGACAGTGTAAAAACAACGGGTCGTGGTTTACACTGGCCCCATGGATACGCAATGGGGACTGTAGTAGATGGATAATCAAATGGACATATGTATGAATGCTTCGACAATTTGGCAGCAAAGCATACCAGCACTTCTCCCTGCAGTATCTGTAATTGACTAAACGATATGGCAAATCCTATTTTCCCAGCAAATTGCAAATGAAACGTAATCTGGCGCCTCAGTCTGTAAGTATACTATGGTGAAGTGGCACTCTCTTCAGTCTGAGTGTGAGGAGGCTACATTTTAGCAGTTAACGGTGAGCAATCATTTACCACACGTAAATTACCCCTCGTCCAATGCCCACTGAGAGGCTGGCCCAAGTGGTGCAAACTGAAGCCTGTTTCAGGACACATTCCCAACTCGGGCAGAGTAATGGAGGGGTACAAGGCTACTGGTGATATCATTCAATGAAGACAACTCATGCCATATAAACAATCATATGAAACTTTGTGATGTTACGTGATAGTACTTTTTGGTTATGGTTTCTAACATCGTAGAAACAATGGGTCGTGGTTTACACTGGCCCCATGAAAACACAATGGGGACTGTAGTACATGGATAATGAAATGGACATATATATGGATGCCTCGACAATTTGGCAGCAAAACATTCCAGCACTTCCCCCGTGTAGTATGTATTGTTCTCAGCATATCAAATCGGTTTCTGTTATTGACTAAATGATATGGCAATTCCTATTTCCCCAGCGAATGCGAATTACAAATGAAACATAATCCGGCCCCTCAGTCTATAAGTATACTATGGTGAAGTGGCACTATCTCGTCTGAGTGTGAGGAGGCTACATTTTAGCGGCTAACGGTGAGCAATCATTCACCACACGTAAATTGCCCCTCGTCCAATGCCCACTGAGAGGCTGGCCCAAGTGGTGCAAGCTGACGCCTGTTTCAGGACACGTTCCCAACTCGGGCGGAGTACTGGAGGGGTACGAGGCTACTGAAGAGGCTGGGACGAGGATACTGGAGAGGCTGAGTGGTGGCAAGGTGCGAGAGAAAGGGAGGAGGAGGGCAGGGCTGGGGTCAGAGGCGTGGGTCCATTTAAATGGGACCCGTCACGTTAGGGAGGTGAACGAGTGGAGGAATGAGCGGTAGCATGTGACGTGAGGAAAGAAGAACTACTTAAATATGATATAGAGGGAACCCTATGAAATTATTCTAAAACCGAATGAGTGACTTATATGAGAATATCGAGTTTGCTTAAAGTTTGGTAAATTCGGCCAATCTACATAGGAAACGTACTGAAAAAATGTAGTTCTCTTCAATTCTCGAATTCTATGATTTCTAAAACCTATATGTATATAGTACTATACGTGTATTATATTCTGTTGCTTTGTGAAAAGCAACTTTTAGAATGCTATAATAGGTAAAAATAGTAAAACAGCACAACCAACCTTTAGAATTTCTAGATATTCTATTGTGATATTATCATAACATCACAATACTATCATATTATCTATAACACTTGTAAATTATCATTTCAATTTAATTTCCATAAAACAGACATGGGTTTTACTTTAAAGGTAAATTGTCCACTATACCTTCAAATACACACACCGAACCATAATTGGTTCTGCATTGTAAAGGTAAAAAAAGAACTATTTGTATTACGATTTTCACTACCCCGATTTCATATGCTGGCAACGGGCTCTATGTAGGAGAATGTGGCCCGCAGCTGGAGAGGGGCTGGAGGAGGGGGATGTATATGTGTGTCTGTATGATTGGGAAGTTTTATTCGGAGACAGTTTGGATGAGTTGGCAGGGGTGAGAGGGACCCCGTGAGCGGGTTTTATAATAGCATTCTGTCCCAGCTCCCATCCCTCCACCCCCACCTCCAGGGCTCATCCTAAGCCTTCAACCTGCTGCATTATTCACTGGCCCCTCCTCCTGCTCCTCCAGTCCATGCTGGAGGAGGTGGGGCCTGTAAGAGCCCGGCATTCAGCCCGTGAAAACAGCCACTCAGCCGCCAGTCTGCTTGTGGGGTTCTGGTCTCCCCTTCCTCCCGGTCCCGCATCCACCCCTCCCCAAGTCTACAGACTCTCCAGCGGGCCTCTACCTGCTCCGTCCGACCGTCCTGTTCTTTTAGCACGGGATCCACCAAGAGTGAGTTAGGGCTGGATGATGACCATATGGAGGAATTGTTGCGTCGGCCGGCCAATTCGCTCATTGGCTCAGATCGGCTGGGACAATCTGCCTGGTAGATCAGCAAATCAGCCAGAATCGGCCGGACCAGCCCATTGAAAACCCTGTTGCCCGCAACCTTGCGGTCATCCCCTCTGGCAGGCCGGCCCTGTAAAAACCAGCTGGCTGGCCGCCTCTGGCCGTCTCTGGGCGTTGATTTGGTGGATCATGTGGTTTATCTTAAGCCTATAAGACAGCGACACACCAATTGTTCCCGATCACACCTTTGCCCGACGGATCCATCGGGTCGGTCAGAATCGTGTTGCTGTATGCACTTCACAGACCGATTTTAATCGGGTCGGACATTACTTGCAATGGGTAATGATCGACTCTGCCCGACCTTAATCGTGTCGCTGTACGCACTACACCAACTGTTCCGATTCTGAGTAGTCCTTTTAAGTAGCAATGGTTTGTATCCCCACGTCATACATTCAAGTATTATACATCAGGTTGTAGGGGAGAGAGAGGCGATGATGAATCTGAAAAAATATTTCCGAATATCTTAATTGGATCCAAAGTTATTAATATTTGAATTATTCTCTATGAATCCACACCAGTGGTCCGTGGCTCACCCCGGCTCGGCTCCCGGTGACACTTTGATCTCAATCGGGTCGCTGTACAAGGTCATAAAGTGGAGAGGTGTGATCGGCAAGCGTCGTTGAGGGTATAAGACAGCGACATTCTTGTTCCCGATTATAATTGGTGATCGGATAAATGAAAATCTGTGGAAAATGTCACTGTCTTATGGACTTTACCCTGACATTTTTGTCCCATAGGCTTAACATTGAGAACCTGATCTCCATTCCCTTACGAGTATTGCAGTCCATTCTCTATGGTCTATATCATGTGCAACAGCCATAATTTTAGTGTGTACAGGGGTGAGATGAATACAGAAAGCAACTCATTTTGATCAAAGTCGTTGTTCTCTAGCTCGTTTGTCGCTACGTGATATTCACTCTGCTGTCACCTCGTTCTGTCCCTTTATCCACCCAGCACACGATGAAGAGTGGTTAAATGTCATCAAGTTTTGATAAATATCTAAGTAATCATTGAAATTTATAGATATATGATACAAGTAAAACATGTTAACGTTCTTGGGACGGCAACTTGTACCGCGTTTGTTTGGATAAATAGTCCACTCACTCTACAATCTCGTGGAAAATTTCTATCCAAACAATCTCCCATATCCAACACCCAAGTATTCCTAGAATGGTCCACCCTACCTACCTATCCCACTCCCCATGAATGCATGAGATGATCTCCACTTTTAAACTGTATGTTAAATGGAGATATTTTTTAATGTCCCAACTTTTTATATCATACTGAAAGACCTCTCCACATGTAACATGTCTGTCTTGTATGTCCCTTGCGCCGTCTGTTTGTTTGCTTTATATTGTTCCCTATGTTTTATTTTTTCCCTATATATAATGCATATTGTATGACAATGAATTGGACCCAGCCGACAATTGAATGTGAAATTATTGTAGGAAAGTCGCAATTAATGTTGTTAAAAAAAGAAATATATATACAGGCAGTCATGACCTTGCCATTCCTTTATTGAAGGAATATTTTTCATCTACAGCACGAATAGGTTACAATGATTGTAAAGGTCTAGATTAATGAGGATTCTGAAATGAAATCCTGTATGTAATGTGATTCTTTATGCAATAAACGCTGCTATACAATAAAAAAAAAGCAAAAAAAACAAACGCGGTACAAGATCCAAAGGATCTTGTACCGCGTTTGTTTTTTTTTCAGAGCGGGTCCCAAGAAGGTAAACACGTTTTACTAAATTCCTGCACACCATTCCCCTTAATCCCCCTTCCCTCCCTTTATCCTCCCGCCTCCCGCCTCCCCCCTGTCCCTCCACCCTGCCCCCTGCCTCCTCTGCCTCTCTCACGCCACCCTAGGCTGGATGTCGGCTGGACGGTCCTTTTATAGTGCTGTGAAAGCCGTGGGACGTGGCTAGAATCCAGATGGCATGTGGGGCTGGTACCTGCTCCAGTCTGCCTCCTTGACATCCAAACCTCGCTATTCCCCACCTGAAATCATACCAAAGACTTCCACAAAAATGGTAGTCACTGGTCATTCGGCTTAACAACCACCATTAGAATGAAGAGTTGGGGGTTTGGTTTCACGGAAGAACATCCAGTGATGAGCTACTTATGTACAGGGCCCGAGTGGAAGAACGGCTATATCACCGTACTGGGTGGTTGTACACACGATGTTCCCTCAATAAAATTGACAGAAAAAAACCCCGAAAAAATCACTGCATCCTGTGCCACAACCCTACACTAACCCCACAGACCTGCATCGACCACACACCTCTATGCCAACCTCAATATAGAGGAAACTGAGGCAGTTGAGGGTCAGAGCTAATAGCCTACTGAGTTTGAATCGCAGAGCAATTCACAGGCAAAGCCATGTGAATTGCATACCGATGGGATCGAATTCTGACCGTAAACTTGAATAGGTTTCTGAATTTATCTCACCTCTGGCATTGACTAATTGACATTTGTGAAATAATCCCCCATGGAGTATCTAGAAAATACGAGTTCACAATGTTAAGTCTATGGGAGAAAATACTAGGGGTGAGATAAACTCCTGTACTCACCACATAAGCCTTCGCTCCCCCACACCCATCCCTGTCGCCATTGCACTGCGCCTCCTTGTCAGCCGTGTGGGTCATACTGTCAGAAAATGCCCCCATTAAGAGGACTTACTGCTTTTAGAGAGGGTACTTAACACAGGGAATGCTGTCTTAGTGGCTTATCTATGGGTGACACTAGTTTCTGTAATGTACTCCTGGATGTAATCTCACTATTCACCGTATTCTCGGTATTCTGAGCATGTTTTAGCGTTGTTCATCCTCGGTGGGTTCACCTTTGTCCAGAAATTGGTGATGGGTCAGGGACGCCTACTTAAACAACCAGGGGATGGTTCTCATTTCTCTATACTACTACGTGCACTGCAGTTGAATGCTGACTTATACTTGGTCAGAATATGTACAGAAATTAGTGCTTAACGAGAAATGCGGGTAGGTATCGCGATGCCCTCTATATCTATACTCAGAACTGAATTTTAAACAGGTGCTGCCATCTGATCTCATGAAAATATTACAGTTTCCCATAAACACCAATACTTAAGCACTTAGCTTCTCCAGATGGCCTTTCCATAGAAGTTAATATGGTGACGTAGTATTATTTTAGTATTTCTCATTTGTATATGTTCCCGACTATCAGAATCCAGAGTTATTTGAAAATAGCAATAGAACATCAGTGTCATCTAGCTACGGAGTCAAAATATTGCAGTTTCCGATAGATACCAATAGTTAAGCATTTAGCTTCTCCAGATGGCCTTCCCATAGAAGTTAGTATGGTGACATAATATTTTTTAGCATTTCTCATTTGTATATGTTCCCAACTATCAGAATCCAGAATTATTTGAAAAAAGCAATAGAACATCAGTGTCATCTAGCCACGAAGTCAAAATGTTGCAGTTTCCGATGGACACCCATAGGAGTTAGTATGGTGACATGCCCTTTTTATTGCATTTTCTATTTGCTGATATATGAAACTCATATTATCCAGAGTTTTGGTCAAAGTCGTAGTTCTCCACAAGATTGATGCGAGTCTCAATGACAACGCTATAATGGCTCTCCCAAGAAATATTGAAATTCAACTGGCAGTATCGGCAAATTCTTTTTCATACATTTATTTAGAACTCTGAGTTATCTGATCGGCTTGAGTCGTTTGTTAGTCCATAATCTGATATCTGCTTATCTCTGAGAAATAATTGGAAAATGTGATACCGGCCACAAGTCCTGGCCCGCTTTGAATAAATGACGAGGAAAAATGCATACTGACATAAAAAACGAAATTGGAAGTCATGACTATGGTTGGGATTCTTGAAGATTGCATTCTTGCAGTACTTGTGGCAATGCTAGAGACAACGTGCAGAAGTGGGGGAGGAACGTAGAGTGAAGTGGTACTCCAAGGGAATCGATGGGTGGTAGGGGGATTCGGGGAGTGATGGGAGAGGCGTGCCTCCTCACCCTTAACCCTTTAAGGACACATGATGCCTGGAGGCATCACTACACTAAAGACGCATAATGCCTGGAGGCATCATCGCACTAAAGACACATGATGCCTGGAGGCATGACTGCACTAAAGACGCATAATGCCTGGAGCCATCACCGTTCTAAGGACATGTGATGCCTGGAGGCATCATTGCACTAAAGACACATGATGCCTGGAGGCATCACTGCACTAAAGATGCATGATGCTTGGAGGCATCACTGCACTAAAGATGCATGATGCCTGGAGCCATCTCCGCACTAAAGATGCATGATGGCTGGAGCCATCTCCGCACTAAAGATGCATGATGCCTGGAGGCATCACTGCACTAAAGAAGCATGATGCCTGGCACCATCTCCGCACTAAAGACGCATGATGCCTGGAGGCATCACCGCACTAATGACGCATGATGCCTGGAGGCATCACCACAGTAAAGACGCATGATGCCTGGAGGCAGTAAAGACGCATGATGCCTCGAACCATCACTGCACTAAAGACGCATGATGCCTCGAGCCATCACCGCACTAAAGACGCATGATGTCTGGAGCCATCACCACACTAAAGACGCATGAGGACTGGAGGCATCACCGCACTCAAGACGTAAGATGGCTGTACAGAGGCTGCAGGCACCCGTCCTTAAAGGGTTAAGTCCATAGGACAGCGACATCTATTACAGATTCTCACCGATCCGTTCAATGATAATAATCGGGAACAATAATGTCGCTGTCTCATATCTTCATATATTCCTCCCGATCAGACCTCCCTTTTTAACCTCGTAAAACGAACCGTTTGAGATCAAAGAGAGCGGCCGGGAGCCGGGTCCAGCTGGGCCGCGGGCCGGGTGATAGGCCTTGATAGACAATAATTCAAAGTTTTATTATAGTGATTTCTTTTGGCATCAGAGGCAAGATGGCCACTTCCATAACACAATGACTATGTTCCCTATACATTGGACAGGAGGATATATACACAATATTGACTGGTTTCAGATACAAGCAGTGTAAGGCGATCTTACCAGATATATAAGTACGTAAACATTACAAGTAATAATCTCCTTCGATAGGTCTACACGGTACAACCATGAAAATAGTATGGTATTTGTTTAACATTGGGAACTCGTTCTCCTTGACCCTAAGAATATTGCAGTCCATTCCCCATGGTCATATATCCTCTGTGTCGTCCATTCTTCTAGTGTGTACAAGGGTGAGATAAATACATAAAGCAACCTGTTTAGGTCAAAGTCGTCGTTCTCCACGAGTTTCATGTGGAGAATATGAACGAGGCGAAGCCGAGTGAATATTATGTAGGACTCAAACGATGTGTTCCGTGTGAAGCGATCTAACTAGATATAAATACGTAAACGTTACAAGTAATAATCTACTCCGATAGGTCTACACGGTCCAACCATAAAAATAGTACGGAAGCGATGTGTAGAAGTTGAGTCGCTCGGGGTAAATTCACTCCGGTTTCATTGAAGGTCTGAGCTAAAAGAAGCCAATGACAGCTGTGGCCAATGAAGGTTGTGGCCGTCTTGTGGTGGAAATAAAGCTGTAATCTGGAGGCTTTTCTGTGTTCGTCCTTGGAGCCAGACCAGCCACCCTGATGAATGCTGCCGGGAGGACGTATTCTAAACGAGCAGGAGGACCGAGTGGTTTGCGGTTTGTTTCTATATATCTTTTTAACAAAGGTGCAGAAGACATGGAAGAAAAGAAATGTAGGCATTAGAACAACGGCCGGCCCCCGCAGCACAGTAATTGAATTAACCACTGAGAGTAGAAACATGTCCCGGCTCGTAATTACGTTCATTTTTGAAGCATTGTCTAAGCGGGGTGCGTGGGTGGTGGGCAGGGAGGGGTGGGAGTAGAGGGAGAAGGAGGGAGGGGTGGGGATGAAGGGGGTAGGAAGGGAGGGGTGGGGATGAAGGAGGAAGGAAGGAGGGGTGGGAATGAAGAGGGAAAGAGGGAGGGGCGGGAATGGGAGAGACGGAGGGAGAGAAATACAGGGGGAAGGAGGGAGAGGGAGAGAGGGGTGGGAATGAAGGGGGAGGAGGGAGGGGTTGGAAGGAGGTAGAAGGAGATAGGGGTGGGACTGAAGGGAGAAAAAGATAGGGGTGGGAACTAAGGGGGAAGGAGGCAGGGAATGAAGGGAGAAGGAGGGGAGGGAATGAAGGGGGAAGGAGGGAGGGTGGGAATGAAGGGGGTAGGAGGGGAGGGAATGAAGGGGGAAGGAGGGAGGGGTGGGAATGAAGGGGGAAGGAGGGGGTGGGAATGAAAAGAGAAGATGAGAGGAGTGGGAATGGAGGAGAAGGAGGGAGGGAAATACAGGGCGAAGGAGGGAGGGGAAATGAAGGGAGAGGGAGGGGTGGGAATGAAGGGAGGAGGAGGGAGGGGTGGGAAAGAAGGACAAAGGGGGGGAGTGGGATAAAGAGAGAAGGGGGGAGGTTGGAATGAAGGGGGAAGGAGGGAGGTAGACTGCAGTCTAAAGAAGAAATCAACAGGTTTTAGTCAGACTCATCGTTCTCCATGAGATTGATGCGGAGTGAATATTGCGTAACGCTCCAACGAGTTGGAGAACGTTGACTTCGACCAAAACTTAGTCAGACACACTATTCTAAAACGCGGGGGGTTCATATCCTCTCCTCACACTTTACACGCCCACGCTCTTCTGATCGAGCATCACAGATCCACCTGGGAATCGTTTTTCAGGACTTCAATGTGTCCGTGGGGTATCATCATAATATCAACCAATAGTTTCTTTATATCATCGTGATTCAATGATACTTCGTAATGATCGTTGAAGGACCTGTAATCGATCACACTACAGCTAAAAGAGTGACTTTCTAAAACAAACGAGTGATTATGATAACTGGTTATTACGACTAAAGTAATGAGCTCAAGATGTATTCATGAATTTGACCGGGTTTGTTTTACATTTTAAGGACTTCAGACCTTTCACGGTGAAGGTTGATTGTCAAATATGATAAAATCGAGAAAGAAAGAACCCTTTAGAGAGGAAGTCAATAATGAGAGAAATCAAAAGGGTGGGAACTTGTGTAAGAGTCAGTTATGAATTAAAGAAGGCAATGTCTTTTTCTTCTTTTAAAGTAAAAATTCATATAAGATGGAGCAACCTAGAGACCACTAGCAAATGAGATGAATGTAAGGTGAAAAAGATGGACGACAATGTATAGGGGAGCCATGGAGGTGAATAAGTTGTAAGATAGGAGGTGGAATTGCTGAAAAAAAGAAAGAAAAGGAAAGAAAAATAGAAAAAAAAATCCATGGATATGATTAAAAATATCCTAAAAGGTATAAAATGTGCGGGCTAAGTCAGGAATAGGCAGAGAGCTCATCCAGCGCTATAAACGAAAAGCTCTTACATTATGCATCACCTCACATCCATCTCCCGTCGTCCTTTGCGCCTGTAGGTTCTGCACAGGCGCAACGAAGAAGAGACGCCGACGCCGAGATAAATGCCAACTCTCCTACGAGCTGCCAATGCTTGGAGAGCGTAGGTGTGACGCCATCTTACTTAGACTAATTAGGCAGTTGTGATGGATGACAGGCAAGCAAAGGCAATGTGGGAGTATAGAAAAGGGAATGAGAGGACAGCAAGGCAAGGAAATGGGTCTGCTAGGGCCTGGGAGAACAGATTACAAGAGAAATGGAAGCAACAGCAGTTCTGTGTACGAGAAAGCCCGTAGATGGCGCTACGGTAGTGCCAGGATAAACACTTCCGGCGAGAATTTCTTTAACTGCTGGCGTCTGATGGGTGTGTATATGGAGAGTGTGGAGAGGGGGGCTGTGTATGTAGAGAGTGTGGAGAGTGGGGAGGGGGGCTGTGTATGTAGAGAGTGTGGAGAGGAGGACTGTGTATGTAGAGAGTGTGGAGAGGGGGGCTGTGTATGTAGAGAGTGTGGAGAGGAGGGCTGTGTATGTGGAGGGTGTGGAGAGGAGGGCTGTGTATGTAGAGGGTGTGGAGAGGAGGGAGGGGGGCTGTGTATGTAGAGAATGTGGAGAGGAGGGCTGTGTATGTGGAGGGTGTGGAGAGGAGGGCTGTGTATGTAGAGGGTGTGGAGAGCGGGGCTGTGTATGTGGAGAGTGTGGAGGGGTGTGGGGAGGGTGTTGAGAGGGGGCTGTGTATGTGGAGGGTGTGGAGGGATGTGTGGAGGAGGGATGTGGAGAGGGTGTTGGGAGGGGGTTGGCGAAGGGCTGTGTATGTGGAGAGTGTGGAGAGGGGAACTATGTATGTGGAGGGTGTAGAGGGGTGTGTGGAGGGGGTATGGAGAGAGGGGGTTGGAGGGGGGGGGTGTGGAGAGAGGGGGTTAGAGGGGGGCTGATTGGACACCGGTGATGAGTAATGGCCGTGGGAACGTGGCGACTGTCGCTTCTTTCCTCCTCTTCTTCCTCCCGGGTCTCAGCGCATCCAGCATCAGACTGAGCGCCAATCTATATATGTACCGTTCTTCTTATCGCGCCGCCGGCGTTATTTCCCGCCGCCCGCCGCCCGCCGCCCGCCCGCCGCATGCCGCCCGCCGCCCGCCGCCCACTGCCCGCCGCATGCCGCCAACTCGTCGCCGGCTGCTTCTTGTTACGAGCCGCTCAACACCTGCTACCCGCTGTACAGAGCATGCTACCTGCTGCTTAACACCTGCTACCCACCACACGCAGCATGCTACCTGCTACTCACTGTACACAGCATACAGCATGCTACCCGCCACTTAGCACCTGCTACCCCCCACACACAGCATGCTAACTGCCGCTCAACACCTGCTACACACGATAGGCAACATGCTACCTGCCATTTAACATCTGCTACCAACTGCTGAACACCTACTACTCGCCACACACAGCATACTACCCACTGCACGCAGCATGCAGCATGTTACCCGCAACTTAACACCTGCTACCAACTGCTTAACACCTGCTACCCGCTGAACGTAGCATGCTACCCACCGCACGCCACTTGCTACACACTGCATGCAGCATGCAACCTTCTACTTAACACCTGCTACCCACTGCTCATCATCTGCCACCCACTGTATGGTGTAAGCTGACTGCCGCTCAACACCAGCGACCCACTACATGCATCATGCTACCTGCCACTGATTACTACCTACTACCTACTGCTCACCACCTGCCACCCACTGTATGATGTAAGCTGACTGCCGCTCAACACCTGCTACCCACTACATGCATCATCCTACCTGCCACTGACTACTACCTACTACCCACTGCTCACCCCCTGCCACCCACTGTATGCAGCATGCTACCTGGCTCTCAACACCTGCTACCCACCACACACAGCATGCTGCCTGTGGCCCGCCACCTGCTACCTGCTACCTATCAACTGCCACCCACTATATACCAACTGCACCCCACTACTACGATACCTCAATAACGATAATTTCAATGTATATAATAATAAGGAGACCAAGTGAGTGTGTCTTTATTACATCTGTTCATTGTTGTTGTTTGGTCTGAAACATTCAACTTACGTAGAATTTCTGAAATTATTTACCCCCCATCCCCCACCGCCTCCAAATCTTGTACGCAAGGGAACAATGAAGGAACATACGCAAAATTGTCAACACTTGTGCCCAGTGCCTACGTAAATTATTGATGGCCACTATACGAATGATAGCTATTCAAGCTATTCGGTGATATTCTTTTTAACTGCATTCTATCTGATATAGATGGCCGCGGAGTGGGAGTGGCAATTAGAAGGAAATTCACAAAATGAAAATAACTTGGTCAATACTTCAGCGAGTTTGACCGCGTGGTAATTCACGAGAAGGATTGATCTTTGATATAGCAATAGGTCTACCTCTGCTGGGGGTGGGACTCAAACCAACAAAGTCCTACAACCTTGGGGTAACAAGTCCGGTGCTCTAACCACTGAGCTAACTCCCCCTACCTTATGCGAGTCGGAATTAGTTTCCATCATTCGACAAGGCGATGTTATCTCCAATGTTATGAATATTCAGAGTCCACAGTGGCGCTGACTGAAGGTAATGGTGCCTGAATGATTTAAATATTCATACTCCATAGAGTGGTCCTCAAAAAGTAGTCCACCCACCTGCTCTGTTCAATTTGAATCTTGCGCATCCACAATGATGGAGTACGATAAAAACTATTTATCTCACATCGATGGTGATTGAGTCATGATAAAATAGCGCGACATTAATTACATTTTCATGCCCTCCCTATCTTTTCCTCAGATTCTAGTGATAGTAGACAAGATCATATCAGTTATCAGGAATCATGTGTCATATGTGATATCATACTATAAAATGTACAGCAGTGTATATGATTTTTGAAAACAAGTTCACTTGTTTTACTATTATCGTTTCATCGCGTCATATGACACATGACCCTTGATAAAATGTTTCTATCTTGTCTAAATAAATTTAAAATGATGTCGTACCTACATTCTGGGGAGATTTCATCTTTGTTGATCTATTATTCCTTAAATTATTTCATAAAACAAATATTCCATTGATGATATTCCAAGATACGCTCACTTTATATTAGGTGGATATATCTGTATGCTCCGGGTATGGTGATACACACTCCCTATGTGTTTTCTATGGACACTTTGTATTAGGTGGATATACCTGTATGCTCCATGTATGGTGATTCACACTTCCTATGTGTTTTCTATGGACACTTTGTATTAGGTGGATATCTGTATTCTCCGGGTATGGTAATATAAAGAGACGTCACGAGTTTGAGTTTGAGTTTATCTATGTCACGCATTGTATTGATTCCGTAATCTAACAAGTTGAATACTCAAACAAGTGGTGTCTAAATTTTATCCTACCCAATTTCTACGATTTTTGAATTTTAGAAAGCAGTGACATAAACAACACTTTATGTCACACCCGTGACATAACCAACTCCATGTTAACCCTATGGCGTTTTTCATTAGGGGTGTGCTTACACACACTCCCTATGTGTTTTCTATGGACACTTTGTATTAGGTGGATATATCTGTAAGCTGCGGGTATGGTTATATAAAGAGACGTCACGATTTTGAGTTTGAGTTTATCTATGTCACCCATTGTGTTGGTTCCGTATTCTCACGTGTCTAATACTCAAACGAGTGATATCTAGATTTTATCCTACCCCATTTCCGCGATTTTTGAATATTAGAAAGAGTGACTTATACAATACTTTATGTTCATACCCATGACATAAACAAACCCCATGTAAAGCCTATGGAGTTTTTTAAGGGTAGGATAATACACACCTCCGTATGTGTATTCTATGGACACTTTGTATTAGGTGCATAATAAATCCCTAAAGCCAAGGACAACCCAGCCGCGCCCTCTCAGGACTCCTGTAGCCCACTTTTTTCAGTTTTATTACTGGAGGTATCCACTTGGATTTGATAGCAATCCTATTTTCAGTAGGCTCCAGGGCCAAAGTGTTATAGATGTATTCTTCTCATGAAGGTATATGAGCAATAGTATGCGGTTCACAATTATTGGTATCTATTGATTTACCATTGAATTGTTTGGGGTGCAGTCATAAGCACATACAAACAAAGGGGTATGATGTATACAATGTTGATGTCTTATTTTCGCTTTAAGAGTTAAGTTTTGGTATTTTTTTTATGTATTATTATATATATATATATATATATATATATATATATATATATATATATATGAGCTACGCTCTCTTTATTGATGACAAAGCGGAATACAATTGTAATTTACTGACGGTATGAATCCTATACCCACTTACCCCTTAGTAACATTGGTATACATAATGAAGGTTTATACCGTCGGGCACTCTAACCTCGCTATCACAACCCTGCAGTAGAACCACCCAGGGGTCACCCGGTGCAGCCCGCAGGCTTAATGTATACAGGAAACTTCCGGGAACACGGCACCTCCATGGTGGAGGGGGCTGGAGGGGGAGGGGTGGCCCCGGGCCCGGGACTGGCGGCCCACTGCCGGGGACATCCCCGGGTGAGGCCGGCGGGGTCCCCAGGATGTGCGGTGTGAGGCTGTTACCCGTGCTTACAGAGGGATTCACATGGAGAGACTCGTGTACCTCTCGGAGGGTTTCTCTGAGACAATTTCCCTGAGATTATTTACTAGTAAAGTGGGATTCACACGGAGAGACTCATGTACCTATAGGAGGGTTTCTCAGAGAAAATTTCCCTGAATTTATTTACTAATAAAGTGGGATTCACACGGAGAGACTCATGTACCTATAGGAGGGTTTCTCTGAGACAATTTCCCTGAGATTATTTACTAATAAAGTGGGATTCACATGGAGAGACTCATGTACCTCCAGGAGGGTTTCTCTGAGACAAGTTATTGTTCATCGTATACAAAGCCCCCCTTGAAAATGTATGGGGACTCAGTAAACATCGACCCATTGTATAAAACCTGTCAGATACCATAACTGTGGTATACGAATTCAAACCTGTGGTATACGGCCTCAAAACCACGATATACGGGAAAAATTGTCCCTTTGTGCTATAGGGCAAAGAAATAATCCATATCTTTATACCATTTGATAAGGCAATTACTGGGTTTCACCTATTTAAAAGGTTTTTGTGGACAGGTAGCTCTGTGGACAGGTAGCTCTGTAAACAGCCGCCTATCCACAAAACCCTCGATTACTGTCTATTAAAGTGGGATTCACAGACTCATGAACCTCTAGAAGGATTTCTCTGATACATTTTCCCTGAGAGTAAAAATTCTCATCGCGTGACACCAACTCAAGTGGGATTCACACGATGGGATTCATGTACCTCACAGGGTGCTTGTCTGAAATAAATCCTGCTGAGATTCTGTACTGGAACACAAATTCTTCCTCTAACTTGTAGGGTCCCATTTCCCTGAGTCATGTTTTCCCCTGCAGTTGTTGGCGACATTTAACTCTAAAAGGAAGAGTATCTCATAAGATTTTGAACCCTGTGAGATACATGGATCCCACCGTGTGAATCCACCTTTTTAATATCCATCGTATACAAAGCCCCCATTGAAAATATATGGGGGCTCAGTAAACCACTACCCATTGTATAAAACCTGTCAGATACCATAACTGTGGTACATACGGATTCTAACCTGTGGTATACGGCCTCAAAACCATGGTATACAGGAAAAAGAGTCGCTTTTGATATAGAGCAAAGAAATATTCCCTATTGTTATACCCTTTAAAATGACAATTACTGGGTTTAATTTATTCAAAAGATGGATAATAAATGCAAGAAACGATGATTTTGTCGAATACTCAAACGAGTGATATCTAGATTTTATCCTACCCCATTTCCGCGATTTTTGAATATTAGAAAGAGTGACATATACAATATTTTTTGTTCATACCCATGACATAAACAAACCCCATGTAAAGCCTATGGAGTTTTTTAAGGGTAGGATAATACACACCTCCGTATGTGTATTCTATGGACACTTTGTATTAGGTGCATAATAAATCCCTAAAGCCAAGGACAACCCAGCCGCGCCCTCTCAGGACTCCTGTAGCCCACTTTTTTCAGTTTTATTACTGGAGGTATCCACTTGGATTTGATAGCAATCCTATTTTCAGTAGGCTCCAGGGCCAAAGTGTTATAGATGTATTCTTCTCATGAAGGTATATGAGCAATAGTATGCGGTTCACAATTATTGGTATCTATTGATTTACCATTGAATTGTTTGGGGTGTTCTAAACCACTCGCAGTTAACCTCGTAATACACTCGCTAGCGCTCGTGTATTACTACGCTTCAACCTCTCGTGGTTTACAGCCGCCTGTCCACAAAACATCGATTATTGTCTATATACTCAGGATCAGCCGGTGATAGTTGGGGGCGCGTCTCGCTAGGGGGCGTGTGACGTGAGGCTTGCATAATACGCATTTACTTGTAAAACACCTGAATTATTCAAAGAGAAGAATGTGATTAGCGATCGTAGGCAATGGAGGAGGCTCGATTCGTGATCTCCACCAACAATGCTATGGCAGCCTTCAATATGCGTGACATTTTAAAGAAGAAACCAATAAGTTTTGGTCTAAGTCGTCGTTCTCCACGAGTTTGATGCGGAGTGATATGAACGAGGCGACAGCCGTGAATATCTTGTAGCATTCACACAAGTTGGAGAATGACTTCTTTGACCAAATCGAGTTGCTTTCTGTATAGATTATCTCATCCATGTAAACACTAAAAGAATGGACAACACACAGGATGCAAACCATGTAGAACGGACTGCAATACTTGTACGGGCATGGAGAACGAGTTCCCAATGTTAAAACTATGGACATTTATTCCAGGGGTGAGACAAAATAACCATCGTGCGGTTGAATTGAGACAGCATAGTATTGGGGCTACTGATAAATCAATAAATCATATTAGCTATCGGGCGTTGCATTTAATTGACTAAAGCCCGTAGCGACATATTGATATACAACGTATTTATACGACCCGTGGTTCAATAAGGCAATAAATTTCATTGTCATATATGTAATACCTGTAGGTATAGTATCAATTGCATGAGGGTATTTCTCACGGAGAAGGATTAATCTCCTAACGGACTGACGGATTGACACTGGATAAAAAGCACGCCGAAATTGCTTGTTATAGATGGCTATATAATGATAATGTTTTATTATAAAGTATTTATAACTTAAATGACCGTCTTTTAATAACGAAAACGATTATTCACACGAAAACTCCTCCATGTAATTGAGACAAAATGGTAAATTAATTCAACTGATTGTGATTGCCTAACCATATCTGCTCTGCTAGTATATGTATATATGTTTTTGTTGTTTTTAAGCTTTTATTTATACTGGATATTAAAGATAAAAGCTAAGTGGCCTATCTTCCATCTCACTCCAGTTTTATCAGATCTTGTTGAGTTGATTAATTGGTCAATCTACCATTGTTTTACTTGGAAGAACGACTGTACAGTCAAATGCAAAATAAAAACTGGAGTCTCAGTGACTGCGTATGTAGAAATTCCTCAGCCCCCTTTTTTCAAAGTTACGGGAGAGAACAAACAGGAATGTGTTTTTCTGGCTGCTGGTAGTGTGCGGGTAGGGGTTGGAGAGTAAATACGCAATAAATTCCCGCCATGTATGAACACCATTGTTAAGTATCAAAGAAGGAAATTGATGAGTGTTTGGTCTGTGTCCTCGTTCGCCATCGAGATTGGAGTGTGCAGTAATATGAACGCGGCGATAGCAGAGTGAATATTCTCAAGCACTCCAAACTAGATAGTGAACAGGGACTCTGACCAAGCACGAATATGTTTCTGCTTTTATCTTAGCCTGGAAGTATTTATCTCTTTATCACCTGTTGAGAACGAGTTACCGTTCTCGCAAGCCTGTTGAGAACGAGTTTGTAATGCTAAGCCTATGGACGTTTATACCAGGCGAAGATAATAAAGAAGAAAGCAACTCGTTCTGGTCAAAGTCGTTGTTCTCAATGAGTTTGCTGCAGAGTAATATGAACAAAGTGACAGCCGAGTGAATATCAGTTTTCAAATGAGTTGTACAAAAATGTCTTTGACCAAAACGAGTTGCTTTCTGAGTTTATCTCACCCCTGTACACGCTAAAAGAATGGATGATGCACAGGACCATGGAGAACGGACTGCAATACTCATAGGGGCATGGGGAATGGGTTCCACATGACAAGCCTATGCGACAGAAATACCAGGTATGAAATAAAAAGCGTGTATTCATGACATGACATGGATCAGTCAGTAACATGTTACTGGTCTTCTTTGATGTTTGGTACACCTGGCCATAGTTAGGTGACCTTCTGACCCCGGTCCCTCAGTATGGTACAATACCAACACGCTATAACCTCATTATCTCAGATCTACACTGCCCCTATCACACTATAGTCCCATTCATAGACCCATATTTACATAGAACGACCTGACCATGCTGTACAAGCTACACTATGAGATGATAATCTAAGGTTACGCAGAGTTCTGTACGAACAGTGAATTATCATCTCGTCCCATAGCTTGTACAAAGCATGGGAGGTGGTTCTATATCTTTTATATGCCAGAAATTAATTTTGAAATACATTAGTTGGCTAATATTCTAGTTGACGCGTAGAGAACAGTGTTTCATATTTTGCCATGTCCGCACAGTTATATGGCGAAACGGTGCATATTTATAGTATATGCGTCATGGATGTTTATAAGATAAATACAGATATTCTTCTCACCGCTGGTATTCTTTTTTCTCCATAGACTTAACAATTGGAACTCATATCCAATACCAACACCAATGAGATATTTAGGGGGACAAAATCCAATGTAAGGAGTGAGATAGATTCAGAAACGTATTCAAATTTAGGGTCAGAGCTCGATCCCATTTGATCTTGTTTGAATCGCTACGTAATTCCCGTAACTTCGCCTTGTGAATTATTACGCTATTCAAACTCGATGGGATACGAGCTCTGACCCTAAACCTTCATTGGTTTCCTCTATAATATAGCAGCACCCCGCACGATACACAGCAACCATATGAAATGTAAGTTAAATTTGAATTCATAAACCATATCTAATCTAATGATATAGTTATTACACAAAGTAATCTATGTAACCATGTCAACCAATAAAGAAATGTATTCCTCTAGTCTCGTCCCCGCTACTCTAAATTTGATCTTGTTTGACAAGCTCTGACCCTAAACTTTCATAGGTTTTCTCCATATTATTACATACCTATGGTCGAACGTCTATGAAATGCTACCCGCTGCTAGGGGTGCAGTATAAAAAATGTTCGGACGCACTGCGCCAGTAGTGAATATTCGGGTCCACTGTGACCGTTGGGTCAATTGGTACATTTAATAAGTACATAAAAGGCGGGTTATTTTTAATAATTAGGTATGCAATAGTAAGAAAACGTAGTGACTGAGTAGATACGTAGACTGAGTAGATACGTCCCTCCGCCTGCGGAGTCGGGATATATTTATGGTATAAAAAGACCTCGAACGGCCATCCCTTCGGGCTCAGTAACCACGTTTTCTCTTATTACACCATGGGTATATATCTGATAAATACACATATAGTACTCTGCGCGATGTACAGCAACCATATATATGTAAGTTAGATTTAAATTCATAAATCATATCTAACTATAAGAAATAGGTATCACAAAAAGTAATCTATGTGACCATAACCAATAAAAATGTAATGTTCTAGTCTCAACTCTGTTACTCTTCATTAGACAAAAATTACAGGGTGAAGAAGAGATTGAAGAGGGATTGGGGAATGGGGTCTTATATAAAGATAGGTTTGGCTGTGAGACTGGCGGAGGCCGGTATTAAACTCTACTATACTTTATCATAGATGATATCGGTATCTGACACGGACCTCTATGCATTAACGACCGTCTAGATCTTAAGTCCCCAGACATTAATTCCCTTACTTACCTACACCGTCAGTACGCTCAGTCTCGATGCTGCATGAATTATCAAAAGGCTCTGTACCATTGTATCATTCCCTGGTTGCATATCACTCGTAAACTCGCTTTCGTCATTGGTGCCACTAATTATACGAACTTTCGCTATACACTCGTTATTTATGAAACGAGTCCCAGTTTCGTTTACCCCTCGTTCTGCAGCATAGTGGGAATAGCCACTAAATGATGGTTTTATGGATATGCGGCCGTAAACCATGAGGGGTAGCGCGTAGCAATACACGAGCACTAGCGAGCGTATTATGACGTCAGCCTCGAGTGGTTTACAGAGCCGACTGTCCATAAAACCATCATTTGTTTTATTTATTATCCATCTTTTCGAACAAATTAACCCAGGAATTGCCATATTTAAGAGTATAAGAAAAGGGACTATTTCTTCGCTCAATAGCACAAAGAGACTATTTTTCCCCCATATACCATGGCTGTGAGGCCGTATACCACAGATTTTAATCCGTATACCACAGTTATGGTACATGACAGATTTTTATATAATCGGCCGTGGTTTACCTAATCTCCATACATTATCAATGGGGTCTTTGTATACGATGGATAATAATAGGGTCTGTCCTATCATGCCCTATCGTGTACATACATCAACAAAGCTGAGGTGAGGGGGGATCATTTAAATAAAAAAGGGATAAAACATCTCATTCACAGCGATCGTTTTGGGAGAGGGAGTGAGGGTTCTTAAGCTTGTCTGAGAAGACGCCATCAGCGTGCGCATGCGCGAATGGCGGCCATCTTGTATCCGTCGGGATCTTCCAGGAAATCTTCCAGGAAATCTATGACAGTCTCATTATAGCCGCGGTTCCCGGAGGGATTAATGCCTGCCCCACTCCTCCTCCTCTCCGGAGAGGAACGTCCCGACGCAGACACACGCCTCTTCCCCCGCCATCCTGCCGCTCCTCTCCCGGCACCCTCAACACAGCCTCCTCCCTAGACTTGCTCAAGTCTTTGATTATGAATATTCATTAAATGATTAATCACAATCAGAATAAAGTTCATTCAAGTAGTTATTATCCACCTAATACAAAGTGTCCATAGACAACACATATGGAGTTTGTATGGACATACCCGTCGCATACGGATATGTTGTATGCTCCGGGTGGCGCATACCGAAAAATAGTGCGTATGGAAAAATAATGCATAACTAAAATGAACTGATATCGACATGCCATTTGCCGAGAAAAGGTGGATAATAAATACAATATAGACTTGTTTCAGATAAAAGCGGTTGTATGCTCCTCGGAGTTGACCCTGCGCAATATCCTCGCATATGCTCGGATATTACTATGCATCAACTCCTCGGAGCATACGGCCGCTTGTACCTAAAACCAGTCAATATTGTGTATGTATCCTTCTCTGACTGGCCCATGAATCAAAGACTTGTCCACTATGAACCAAATCTCTTGTTTATGGCCCCAAGCCACTCCATGTAACCCTATACTTCCTCCTACCCCTCCTCCCCCTCCCCTCCTCCAGTACCCTGGTTGCCTGTGTTGTTATAGCAATAAATTTCGCCTACTCCTGACTGTGACTCGATTGATATCAAAGTGGGAGGGTATCATTTTCCCATCAGATATCTGACCAGTAACCAATCATATCTGTATGGAGAGTGTTGGAAATACTGGCCCAATACAGCACTAGAAATCTAACACCATTACCGATTCTACCGGTCCCTGTATCCCAGCGAGGGGAGTAGACGTAAGATGCAGGGATTGGAGCCAGTCTACCTCCTCCCCTGTGCTTCACGCCACTCTCCCATCTTTAGTCTTTATTATGCTAGCTTTACACTGGGCCATGATTGCCAAGTTTTGGTGCTCCATGGAGACCCGTAGAGCACCGTGGACACAAACGTGAGGGACGTGACCCAACGTTTACATAGAGGCCCTTTTTCATTGGCCGACAAAAGCAGTGTAGATTTCCAGTGCTCCGTAGAGACCCACGGAGCACCGTGGACACAAAGGTGAGGGACGTCATACGACTCAGGGGAACGTGATGGACACACGTGACAGACCGTGACACACCCTGGTCACCGTGGGCGCCGGGGAAGAATTTTGAATCAGCATAAGATTAGAGATGTGGCAACTGCCATGCAATGTAACTGAACGTGTGGGAATGCAGGCAACCATACAAGGACCAGTGGACACAAACGTGAGGGATGTGACCCAGCATTTATATAAAATGACTATATATACGTGGCGACTGTAGATGGTCAAGCCATTAGTCGTCAGGTGGTGGCAAAGTCCATCGCAAAAGTCGTCAACCTCAGAATGTACTAGAGCATTTACACTGATGACTAAGTTTTCACCAAATCGCCGCCAATCTAGACGACTAATTCAAGCTGGCTAGAAATAGTCTTGGGCATCAGAGCGTGTCCAATAGTCGTGAGGTGGTAATTTGACATAATCAGATGATCTACAGTCGCCACAGGCTTGGCATTTACATTAGAAAATTTCTATCACTTTTACTGCTGAAAGTCGTCAGGAGCTGCAAAATGCCAAAATCTAGTCTAGTGTAAACGCCAGAAGACACGACTGAGGGAACGGGATGGACAAACGTGACAGACCGTGACACACACTGGTCACAGTGGCCGCCAGGGAAGAATTTTGAATCAGCAAAAGATTAAAGATGTGGTAATTGCCACACAATGTGACTGAAGATGTAGGAATGCAGGCACCCGTACACAGGGAACAGTGGACAAAACGTGAGGGACGTGACCGATCGTAGCCAGCCATACAGGGAACCATGGACAAAACGGACCCCTTAAACTTCCCTAAACCGTTTGAATGGCTATGTAATTCAAGTGGCTTCGCCATGTGAATTACTACGCTATTTAGACTCAATGGGATATGAGCTCATACTGTTCACTTTCATAGGCTTTCTCTATAGGATCTGATGGCAGATGCATTGGACAGGATGTTCAGCACTAAAGAAGAAACAACAAGCTTTGGTCAAAGTTATCGTTCTCCATGAGTCAGATGCAGAGTGTTATGAACAAGGCAAACAGCTGAGTGAATATCACATAGCAACAACTGAGTTGGAGAACAATGACTTTGATCAAAACAAGTCCCTTTCTGTATTAATCTCACCCCTGTACACCCTAAGAAAATGGATGACACACAGGATATTATCATGAAACATCACGTAATTTCATATGATTGTTTATATGGCATGAGTTATCTTCGCGGAATGATTTCACGAAGCGGAGCTGAGTGAGTTATCTGTAGAGGAAGACAACGAATGTTATGTAAATAATTATGTGAAATTGAGTAATGTTTAGATTTTATCCTTCCCTGTCGCATGTTTTTAACTTCATATGTCACCAGTGGCATATAAATATTTTATGGCATAACCGTGGCATACAGGAGCACCATGTTAAGTCTATGGAGGTTTGTATTAGGGGTAGGATAAAGACCATGGAGAAGGGACTGCAATACTCATAGAGGCATGGAGAACGAATTCCCAATGTTAATCCCATGGGACAAAAAATCCCAGGGGTTAGATAAAAGCTTGGACTGTACGCTTTTATAGGTTTCCTCTATAGCATCGGCCTTCAGATCCAGCAGACAGGATGTTCAGTACATCGTATTACACTTGTCTTCTGCGGATCTGCCGGCCACAGTGAAGTTCTGGAAATTACTGCGTACACGGACGTCCCGGGACCCGCTCTCATGCGCCTCTGGTTCCCAGTTGCCTTGGAGACGGAGATCAAGATAAGCCGAGACATTGCCATACAAACGCCATACGTCTTTGTGAAAAAAAAATGAAAAGAAGGAAGAATATGTAAGAAGGAGTCAGGGAGAGCTAAAACTCGCATGTTCATGTCGCACAGACCTAGTGGAGAGAAAGAAAGGGACTGTCAGAGAGGCAGAGAGAAGTATATATACCTATCTGTTATCCATCGTGTATGAAGACCTCATTGAAAATGTATGGGGACTCAGTAAACCATGACCCATTGTATAAAGCCTGTCAGATACCCTACCTGTGGTATACGGATTCAAATCTGCGGTACCGGTATATGACCTCAAAGTCATTGTATACGGGAAAGTAGTGTCGCTCTGCTATAGAGCAAAGGAATAGCAAAGAAACATTATAAAGATATAATCTACTACGTCATTGTTAATTATGAAAATCTGCATTACAGGTGAGAAATAAACATTATATATATTAAATATATGTGTGTATATATTATATATATATATATAATTATATATATGCATACCAGCTGAGATAGAGCACGCTCCCCCCCCCCTCGGGGTGACTACTATGTCATTGTTTCTTATGAAAATCTATATTACAGATAAGAAATAAGGAAAACAAAAAACAAAATATAAGTATTGATATATATATTTGTATACCAACTGAGATGGAGCATACCTCCCCCTCAGGGTGATAACTACGTGGATTGTGTGTCCCTATACGGCGCCGACACAGGCCAGCTTTCCACTACGGCGGAATAATAGTTGTAATCATCATAAACCTAGCGGATCTTTTTATTGCTGTTCAGGAACGAGAATACTACCTACCTACCCATTCCCCATCCCCATCCTCCTAAAAAGGACATTCCCATAACGCCTCCCACGTATAAAGCTGGCGGGCAATGTGGGTGTCAGTATGGCTGTAGAGATGTGCTGAGGGTACACACTGCAGTGGTAGATGGTGGTGAACAGGACTGAGGCTATTTGCCCACACAGACGTCGGCAAACATACTAAAGGCTGGGTATATGTCATCCATGTACCACCCGCGATAAGGCGCGTGCAGAGGAGGAGGCGGGAAGGATGGTCATTTCGCCATCTCCGGCTGAGGGAAAAGTGGTGCCATTATCATCTTAAGTTGATGGTACATGAGGAGACTATTGTAGGCTAGGCCCGACAAGACTAGATAAGACTGAACCGGTCCGCAACAGTCTTTGGGTTCCATTGTATAGGGCACATGGCTATTGTGTTATGGAAGCGGCCATCTTGACCACCGATGCTATCCAAAACACTTGGTGGTGGGACCAATTATCATTGGATTGAATCTAAACTAGCAGAACTAGCAATCACTCTGTGCCCAATATGTCATCCGCGTACCACCTACGATAAGGAGCATGCAGAGAAAGAGGCGGCAAGGATGTTCATTCCGCTATCTCCCGCTTACAGTGTCGCTATATGTCGTACTTCCGTTGTCACAAAACCTAGCCGTGCGGTGTCAGGTGTAAGTTTTGGTGCTCCACCACCGCGACACCTCAAGACACATCGCGACAAATAGGCACGCAATTATTCAAACCTAGTCTGACATAGCAAGACACCCAAGTTGTGGCTAATGTCGCTAGATCTTGTGTGTTGGTGGAATCACCACTTTAAGTTGATGGTACACGGGGAAACTATTGTAGGCCCAACAAGGCGAGATAAGACTGAACTGTTCCATAGCAGTCCTTGAGTTTCATTGTATAGGGCACATAACTATTGTGTTATGGAAGCGGCCATCTTGCTCACCGATGCCATCCAAAACAACAGGTGGCGGAACCAATTATCAATGGATTGAATCTAAAATATTTTTTTGTTTGCTATAAAAAGGTTTTAAATTCGTCTCACGATTATCTATAGATTATGGTAACCGAAAATAGTGGTTGTCTCCTAACTATATTAACGCTATCATACAGTATCCTGGCTGATTATGGCAGAACTAGCAATCACTCTGTGCCTAATATGTCATCCGTGTACCAACCACAATAAGGCGCGTGCAGAGGAGGAGGCGGGAAGGATGGTCATTCCGCCATCTCCAGCTGAGGGAAAAGTGGTGCCATTTTCATCTTAAGTTGATGGTGCACGAGGACAAGGCCAGATAAGACTGAATTGGCCCAAGACGGTCTGTGGGTTCCATTATAAAGGACACATGGCTATTGTGTTATGTTTTCGGAATGACTGGAGTGAGATGGCGTCAAACCTTGGTTGTACAAAAAAATACCCCAGAAGTCAACTGCGATATTAGTTCCTTTAGGTACACACTGTTTTTTCATATGCACCATTTTTCCGTATGCACTGGTTTTTGTACCCCGGAGCATACAACATACATCCATATGTGCCGGGTATGGCAATACACACTCTTCATGTGTCTTCTATGGACACTTTGTATTAGGTGGATATATCTTTATGCTCGGGGTATGGTGATATACACTCCCTATGTGTTTTCTATGGACATTTTGTATTAGCTGGATTATCTGTATGCCCCATGTATATAGATACAGACCTCCTATGTGTTTTCTATGGACATTTTGTATTAGGTGGATATATCTGTATGCTCTGGGTATGTCCACACACACTCCCCATGTGTTTTCTATGGACACTTTGTATGAGGTAAATATATCTGTATGCTCCGGGTATGTAGGTATGGTGATACACACTCCCTATGTGTTTTCTATGGACACTTTACATTAGGTGGATTTATCTATATGCTCCAGGTATGGTGATACACACTCCCCAAATTTTGTTATGGTCACTTTGTATTAGGTGGATATATCTGTATGCTCCTGGTATGGTGAAACACACTCCCTATGTGTTTTCTATGGACACTTTATATTAGGTGGATTTATCTGTATGCTCTGGGTATGGTGATACACACTCCCTGTGTTTTCTATGGACACCTTGTATGAGGTAGTTTTACCCGTAAGGGTAGATATGCCTACCATGCTGAATGTAAATCAGGGATGAGAGCACACACTGTGCAGACCACAGTGGTGTTATAACGTCATGACTCAGGCTCAGCCGGGCGGAGACGTCCACACTACAACCCCTGTAAATGTCATCGTTATCCGGGCACACGGAGCCGGCGGCGGCCTCCCCACGACGGTCTGAATTCCTGCTAATTACCCACCTCTCCAGCTCCGCTTTCCTCCTCCGCCTAGACTGGCCTCAGTCCCTGTGTCCTACCCCTCCACACCTTCTGAGTGACACAGGGACTGGTCTCATCCGTAATCGGCTGTGTAGACTGGCCCGATTTTGCGCCACACTCCCCAAGAGGTCTGGCTACTGGTCAGGATATCTACTGGGAGATTGATACCCTCTCTCTTTGATCTCAATTGAGACATAGTCAGGAGTAGGCGAAATATATTGCTATGACAACACAGGCAGCCAGGGAACTGGAGGAGGGGAGGGGGGAGGGGGGAGGGGTAGAGGGAGGTATAGGGTTACAGGGAGTGGCTTGGGGTCATAAACAGGAGATTCTGGTCAGAGTGGACAAGTCTTTGATTCATGGGCCAGTCAGAGAAGGACACATGCTATAATGAATTGTATTCCGATTTTCTTAAATCAGTGAATGTTCATAATCAAAGACTTGAGCAAGTTTATCCTCCGCCTACAACTACGCCTACAAATTCATCTGGAGGATAGCTTTAGCAAGCTTGTGTGTGGGGGAGGGACTTTCTCGGCGTTTATCCTTCATTCGTTCTTGCATTCGCCACTATATTGTGTGACTACTGTGTAGACTTACAAACAAAGTCGGCAGCATTTTTACAACAATAGTTCCTTAACACTATTACTAATAATGAGTCACTTGATAGACTCATTGCAAAAACTTTCCACATGGTATCATAACACATCTATGGTTATCAATCCCATAATTTCCCATTACCCAGTAACTAACATAGTTTTCATCTCAGGATAGGTGGATATATCTACTTATTATGGAGCTAAGTTGTGGGATAGGCTCACCAGTGAAATCCAGCAAATAAAGAAAAGAGATGCATTCAAAAAGGTCCTAAAGGAGTTGGATCCAGCTGAAATTTTCGAGGGATTACTAAGATGAACTATTAAATGGTCAGTGATTTCGTAGGTTTGTGTTTGTGTTCGTGTTCCCCACCAGCTCGCCTGGGCTATAAATGTTTTCACCATCAATCGGTCGCCTACCACCTATTTGTTGTTTTTGTGTTCATGATATGTGTATCATATAGAGAAGGACCAAAATTATACCTAAAATTGTACCAGAGTAATGAAGACTGTATGGTTGCCACTGTAAAATTCTACTGAGGTTATCCACATATTTTGTTTGTTATATGTAGAACAATTGTAATATGTATGCCATAAGATTGCCTTTCAAAAGTAGTTGTATACTTACGCATGTGGTGTTTATATTCACAAACACACAGAAGCTATAATGAGAGTATCGAGTATTTTTTTATGTTGTCTTTGTATTGTCTTATTTTGTTTATCTGTCTTTGTATGATGGTGTAAAACACCCAAATGTGTTTCATTGTATGTTGCCGTTCGACGGATACATTAGGAGATCGCGGCTAATTTGTCTGAAATATGGTTTGTCAGAAATAAACTATTGTTAAAAAAAAAAACTGCCCCTCGTATGAACCTCCATAGATTTAATATGGTGTGATTGTATGCCACTGTTATGCCATAAGATACGTACAGTAAAATCCAGCTTTCAGATACAAGCGGCCGTATGCTCCGAGGAGTTGACGTGTAGTAATATCCGACATATGCGAGGATATTGCGCAGAGTCAACTCCGAGGAGCATACAACCGCTTTTATCTGAAACCAGTCTATATTGTATTTATTATCAACCTTTTCTGGGCAAGTGGCATGTCGATATCAGTTCATTTTAGCTTTGCACTATTTTTCCGTATGCACTATTTTTCCGTATGTGCCACCCGGAGCATACAACTTTTCCGTATGCGCCGGGTATGTCCATACAAACTCCCTATGTGTTTTCTATGGACACTTTGTATTAGGGGGATAATAAAACACTTTAAGGACGGGTGCTTGCGGCTGAGCTACTCCCGTGGGGACGGGTGTTGGTGGCAGTGAATCCCGCCAGGGGATGAGGAGATACTCATATGATGTCATACCTACACCCTGTGAAGATTTAAAGATAACTTTATTATCATCATATATTATAACTGCGTAGTAAATATGGGAAATCTCGTACCTACTTACGCACTGGGTGGAGGTCAAAAATTTCGGAAGTTTTGTGTATGCTCCTTTTTTGTTCTATTGCGTACAAGATCGGAAGGGGGCGGTTGGTAATAAAATTCGGAAATTCTGCGTACATAATTTATGGGTGCCCCTTAACATTATTAGAAAAAAAACCATCCTGAAAGGGTTAAAGGAAAAAAGTAGTCCCCAGACGGCTGACCGGTGAACTAATAACTATAGAAGTAGATCTCAGAGACGCGCCCCCGGCCATTCACACGGCGTCTGCCTAGCGTCCCTCCCTCTCATTAAAGTGCACCTGTTGTCACGCCAATAGCTCTTAGAACTGACGTGTCGTGAAAACGCCCTCTACCGAGCGCTTATATCCAGAAAAGTGTGCAGTTTGCAGTGAGGTAGCTCGGATGCCCGCTAGCAAATGCCTTAAAGGTGTATATTACAATTCACGGTGGTTCCACTTGGTGATTTTTTTTCAAAGATATTTTCAGTTATCAGTCAAAATTGGTTCTTTGAGATTCATTCTAATTCTAAATGATTAATCTAAAGTTTCGTTCAGTTTATTCAATCTTAGTAGGTAAAATAGGCCAGTTTGCATTTGGTTGATTTTTTAAAAGAATGTTTTATTCCAGAATCTGTTGCAATAACAGTTCTTCCATGTGGAGCCAAGGAAATGTATTGAAAATGTACCTACGAATTCTATAACTTGAATTTGTAGTACTATACATCTACTATATTCTGTGATAGTTTGAGGAAATTGACATGGGTTTTATCATGTGAAAAGCAACCTTTTAGAATTTCTATATAGTCTATTATAAAATCAGCACAATATTGATCTCTAAATAAAAAATTAGCACGGTGAACCCAGATTTGTAAATAAGACATGTATTCTACGAAAAAAAAAGAAATTAGAAAGAGAAAACAACAACAAAAACAAAAGGAAATTAGATAGAGAAAACAACAACAACAACAACCACAACAAAAACAAAAATGAGAATCTCTATCCTAAAAATCAGAATTAGAAGTATTCTCCAACACCTAGACTTTCAAGTCAAATTGTCCGATATGCCTTTAAGCGGGTGGTGGTTATGTAGCTGTGTAAGGTCTGAGGAGCAGCATGCAAACCGCGCACTGCACATGAATCATTCAGACATGATCTAGGCACGTCTGCATGACGAGATATTAACGTCTCTCAACTGATCGCGCATCTCTTCACTGGTCCCCGATTACCGGGGATTTCTTTATCCATTTCATTGACGTCTGAGGATTGTGAAATGCGGGTAGTTGGGTGATTTCGAAATTCTATTGAGATTTGCAAAGAACTCAGGATAATATAAGTTCTATGTGTCAGCAAATAGACAATTTTGAAAAAATGGCGTGTCACCAAGCTAACTTCTATGGGAGGGCCATCTGAAAATGTAAGTGCTTAACTATTGGTGTCTATGGGAAAATGCAACATTTTGACTTTGTTGCTAAATGACACTGATGTTCTATTGCCATCTTCAAATAATTCTGGACTATGATAGTTGGGAACATGTACAAATGAGAAGTGCAAAAAAAAATGGCATGTCACCATGCTAAATTTTATGGGAAGGCCATCTGAAGAAGGTAAGTGCTTATCTATTGGTGTCTATGAGAAACTGCTATATTTTCATGGCCCCAGATGGCAGCACCAGTGTTAAACCAGGGGGCGTTTCGATACCTACCCGCATTTGTCTTTAAGGTCCAGTCAACCATTACAGGTTCTTACCAGACTTTCTCAAGGTTCTTTTATACCACAAGGGTGGTTATCGAATCTATGTGATAAATTCAGGTAGAAATCTCACCCCTAGTTGTACATTTACCAAGTTCTTTTACTTCCCACACCACATAGGACATGGTATGAGAAGGATTGGCCTTTGATATAGCAGTAAATATATCACTGCTGGGGATGATGGAGAAGAATGGCTGTGGTGGGACTCGAACTCACAATCTTGGGATTACAAGTGCAGTGCCTTAACCACCCACCCCCAGGGTAGCCATGAATTATATGCCTCTGCCAGAAAATACTTTAAAAACCCAGCTCTGCCATAGAAGCGGTAGTTGACACATACCACCATACCATGCCGGAATGGCGACGTACCAACATCCTTTGAAAACGTTTGGTTACACTTACCACTCAGTGTACAGTAAGCCCCGCTTAAGGGGAGCACCCTCCACAGAGTAACATTGGCAACTTATACTCAACGCCCATGGAGTATTTAGAAAACATACTCAATGGGATTGTGTCACAAAGGGTAGCCCATTAGTCAATGTGAAGGGTGAGATAAATTGAGAAATCTATTCAAGTTTACGGTCAGAGCTTGATCCCATCTCGTTTGAATCGCTACGTAATGCACGCAGCTTCAATGGGTTACAAGCTATGACCGTAAACTTTCATAGCTCTCCTCTATAATATTTACCTCCTCAGCTTTCTTTTCCCAATGAGATGCCATAAGCCATCATTAGTGGACCCACACTAATGGCCATATCATGATGGTCTAACGGTATCATCTATGTAAGGAGATGGCCTCCATTAGCGGTCAAATGATGGATGGTGGTGATTCTTTTGAATTATTGATTGTTATTTGCCATTAATGTCAAGCATTGTTTTTACAAACAAATATGAGAAGAGGTAACATGAACGTTTAAGTTATTAGCTGTGAGTACGCACAGGCGAGTCTATTATATCTGTTTATTAAGTCTGTCAGACTCTTTACATGTTTATAGCTCCTTTTATTCATGCAAAGACTGAGGCCTTCAATTCTGTGTGTTGGGTTCTCCACTGGCCGACGGAAACGGCACCGATTAATTAATCTAGTTCTCCTAAAAGTCGGTCGGTGGATGGGTCGATGAAAATAGCATGGTCCGAACTCCACCTCGTTTGACCGCTACGTAATTTTGCTTCGTGAATTCCTACGCAGTCAAACTTGGTGGAGTACGGACCAAATTATTTTCAACTCGTGAGTTTCCTTCTAACTACTCAACGGGCGTTGGGTATTTTTCCCGTAAGTTAAGTATAGGGAGAGAAAATACTATTGGTAGGATTTCGACAACAAACGATGGTTTTGTGGACAGGCGGCCGTAAACCACGAGAGGTTGACGCGTAGTAATACACGAGCGCTAGCGAGTGTGTTACGCCATTAACCTCGAGTGGTTTACAGAGCTGCCTCTCCACAAAATCATCCTTTGTTTTATTCATTATCCATCTTTTCGAATAAATCAAACCCAGTAGTTGACATATTTAAGGGTATAACAATAGGGACCATGTTGTTGCTCTATAGCACAAAGGGACTATTTTTCCTATATACCATGGCTTTGAGGCCGTATACCACAGATTTGAATTCTCAATGGAGTCTTTGTATACTATGGATAATAAAATGTATATCGCTACTTGTCTGTTCATGGAGATAAGACACCGAACAAACACACATTATTCTATATTAGGACAATTAATTTCAGAATGAACTTTCTGTAAACTGATGTCAGTTTGCTAGGAACTGATAATGAGAACTAAACTTGTCCGAGTTGACGTATTTTAACTGCCAGTTTCTAATTAACACATTGATGAGTTCCTTTCCGAGATAGCTCTTCTTTCATTTTTCAGTCGAGATGATGTTGGAATGGAATAATGTTGAATAGTCTGTATTGGAAGAGTGTGATTGATATCATAAACTAGCAAGATATAATGTATATATATTTTTTATTTTGTGGGGGGATCTTTATTGCCATGCCACTTCGTTCTTTAATGGAATGATAAGGGAATTCTTATCGCTAGGAACATTGGTAAGTACAGATGAGTAGACGACCGTTGCCGATATTACATTTTTATAACATTTCAGTTGTAACAGATAACATTATATGAGTAGGAGTCATATGCTGATCTTATATAAGTTCGAATGTCTTTCTTATAAAAAAAATCTACACCCTTTTCGTCGGCCATTGGAAATAGATCTACAAGGCCCGTTTCCATTGACCAGCGAGAACGGTATACATTTTTTGAGTTAACCAGAAAGTCTGTCGGTGTTGCCACTGAGCCCCTACTAAGCTGATTAAGCTTTCCCTCAGTGGTGGGTGGTGCCACATTGCATAATCTAAGCAGAAAAAGTTGTGGGTCATTTCACTAGCTGGGTCGTTTCCATTGACCGATTTTGGGTCAGTAGTGCCAAAAGTCTGTCGGTGATGACAGGAAATCGGTCAATGGAAACGGCCCTAGCACGAAAAGAGTAACAGATGGACAACTGAGTGAAAGCTAGGTCACTGAGTGAAATCTACTACCCTCACTGATTCTTCAATACCGACGCACAGTCAGTGCCACCTGCGACAGACTTTCTAGGTAACTCATAAAAATCCACACCCTTTTCGTCAGCCATTGGAAACAGGCCTATAGAGTGACAGGCGGACAGCAGATCGGTGGCGAATAGTCGGCCAGTGGAAACGAGCCTATAGAATGTTTGTAGACGTCTTTCTGTCCTGGTCCCGTGTCTGATTTACAGCTTAGCGCTGTTGATACAGACGCGCCTTACAGTTTATTGCCTCTTCCCTTACTGTTCCTCTTACCATGCCTAATGAAGTTCCTCAGCGGGCATGTTTTAAAGGCATATCCTACAATACACAGTGGCGCCACCTGGGGATTTTAAAATGCTGCCAATTTCTTTTACGTCATTTATTTATACTGGTCAAATGCTCAGCAAATAGAGATGCTGGTTTCAGCGCACGGCCAGTCCCGTGGTACAATAACTTGATACATTCGTATATGGAAAAGGTAACGAAACAGTGTTAGTGATTAGAACATTTGGTAGAGTTGGACAATAGGTCACAATCGGGCCAATTTCGCTCTTCCGGCAGCTTCAACAAGCAAGTCCAGGTAAATTTAGTTCCTATGGTTTTACCAAATGAGTTGAATATGAAATATCATCAAATTGGACGTCACCAATCGGTAAATTAAACCAATTTACATTTGACTGTTTTGTATAGGAAATGTAGGCTACTGAAAAATAAAGTTTTATACAATTCTTTCACTAGCAAGGACGGTGACCGTACATAGGTTATACTATGTGAAAAACTTTTCTATTTTCTAAGCATCTGGATTTCTTAGGAGGTGTTATGGCCACGTCTCATTAATCATATCTTAAATTAGCAATGTCTTCTATAAAATTTGGAGATATATTAGATGTCAAGGAAATTATAATGGTTTCTAATGTTCAAGGCATATTGTCTGATATGCCTTTAATTCCAAAAAACCAACCCAAGCTGTGGCTTTGTAACACGATTGTATTATCACGAGGAAAATATATGCATAATTACATGTTTTGGAGCATGGAACATCATACAAATCATATTCACAAGAGTTTATCGAAATTCAGTTGAGAGAAACATTATCTCTTCTCGAAGGTGAAAGACAGCCGTGAATATAGGAGGGATTACGGTAAAACCGTTATTTCTGGCCCCACTTGATGACTGCGGTTTTGAGGTGCAGTTAAAGTGCCTCTATATAAAGATCTGGTCGAGGAAATTGAGTACTATCCATTTGTAAAGGAAATCTTCCACGAGATTTAAGCTTGATATAGGGATGGCCTCGACAGAGGGAGTAACATGTCCTTAAAGTTGGAATATTTCAACTTGGTATATATTTCATGTATGTTATGTCTATTATGTTTCAACGAACAATATACTTTAAGCTAGCTCTTGCTGGACGTCGCGTTGGAACAAGGATATTTTGTATTTGTCCTCGTCCTTAAACTTTTTTTAAAAGCTTTCAGTTCTCACCTAATCTAACCAAGCAAAAGCACAATGAAAACATGTCAGCTTTAAGTAGGCTTCCACTCCTGCTGACACTCTGTCAGCAATACCAGCGACCCTGCAGTAGCGGATGTAGGCAGAGGCCCAGGAGTTGAGAAATAGCAGGGTGCACGTGGGCAGTGGCCATAGTTTATATTATCTACCTAATACAGAGTGTCCATAGAAAACACATAGGGAGTGTGTATTAGAATACCCAGAGCGTACAGATATATATCCACCTATAGCTAATACAGAGTGTCCATAGAAAACACATAGGGAGTGTGTATCAGCTTACCCAGAGCCTATAGATATGCTGTATGCTTCGGGGGGGGGGGGGGGGCGCATACGGAAAGATACTCCGATGAGTCAACTCTAAGAAGCACACAAGGGTGGGATTTTTAAAACCTGCTAAATTGCCAAAATAAGCTTATTCAAGGTTCATGTTGTATAAATGTATCCCATCAATGTAAAAATGAAATTATCTGGTGTATCTTTTGATAATCTTTCTTTCCAACATAGGGTTTTGTAGAGCTCTGAGGAATATTTCCTTCCGAAAATCAACAAAAACAGTGATTTGCTAGTGATTTTCACTTTTTTCAAAGTCTGGGGGATACAATCTTGAGCCAATTATATTTATCAACATGTTTAAAGCATATGTCATGAGAAGTGTAGACAATATAGTTTTAAAAATTGGTAGAAGTTTGAAAAAATATTAAAATTGTCAAAGCTATCCAGGACCTTTAAATTTTCCAACAGAGAGACCTATAGAGCATGCTGTCTGACATCCCAATTTTGAGAGCATAATACTAATGAAATATACAATGAGAAATTATTTTTCCTTTACTGTGAGATGTTCACCAAAGTCCCTACTATGATACCATAAAGTTTCAACACAATGGGATTGTCCATTCTGATATTGAAACATTCTGATTCCATGATGATATTTTTCCAAAAATCGGGGTTTTGGACAATATGCCTGTTAAAAGATGTCTAGAAGAAATAATAATCATAATAGAATAACAAATATCCCTGGTTATGTTAAGGACCCCTACCACTCATGAATACTCAGGTTGGTTTTTTTTCTTAATAAAAAAATATACCTTTTATTGTTCAAAAACTGAGCACGTGTTGTCCGACACCCTGGGGTGTCGGACAACATGCTGGTTTACAAGTTATGATTTTGGGGTTGTTTTTTATCAGTAATTGAATGGTTTGCTTTGTGAAATATAGCTTATTATCATTTCATTAAAAATATAAAGGATTATAGCCTCAAATATTATTTTTCTCATAGTTCTGAGTAATTCTATTAACGTGTTGTCCGACACCCCTCGTGTTGTCCGACACCCCTGTGTTGCCCAACACCCCAAATATGGTTTAGAGCTTTTATTTTAAATCTAATATATGTAAAAGGTATTCTGGATAAAATATAATGTGTGTCACCACATAATATAAGTCTTTCTTAAGTTATAAGCTTTTATAACATTTCTTGAAATTTCTAATATTTAGGGGGTTGGACAACATGCAGTATTATACTCAACTTCAAAAGGCTCTCAAATCTAAACTATTCATCTGATTTTGTTGGAATAATGTTTTTCAGGAAGGTACTTAGTAGGTGACTAACATAGAATATAAAAAGAAGTATTAATTTAAAATCAAAATTTGGGTGTCTGATACCAGGATCCAAGCGGAATTTAGCAGGTTTCAAAAATCCGACCCACAAACGTTTTTATTTGAAACTAGCGACTTCGTCGAGTCCGAAAAATAGAGAAAAATGAAATAAAGGACTGCCGATAGCAGGGTTCGAACACCCAACATTCGTATTCGCAGCCGTAGATTCTGCTGACTGCTCTACGAAGACAGGTGCTATACAGGGGTCAAATACTTAAGCTGATGGTGGGTGGGGGGGAATCAGCAGAGTTTCGAAAGGGGTACCAGCGAAATCTTGCGATCTCATTGGGTTCTCACGAGAAAAGTAGATCAGAAAACTACAGTACTAAACTTTGATTTCGGCATGGCTCGAAATGAATCATAAGAGAAGAAGTTTGTCTGAGTATAATCCTGCAAAAAAGAAGAACAGGTTCGAGTTTTTAAATACACGAGAATCTCACTTCCGTGGTGCTTCAGTCTCCAACCCTAGATCGGGTTCACTATGTCTCTATGTATGGAAGCAACTTCAAGCGGATTCGACGGAATTCTACCGTTTTAAATATAGTAGGTAACAAGTCCATGTTGCATTTATTAACCATCTTTCCCTGACAAATGGTATACCCATATTAGTTAATTTAAGTATGCACAGTCCTTATTTGCTTTCTATGGACACTTTGTATTAGGTGGATATATCTGTATGCTCCAGATATGGTGATACACACTCCATATGTGTTTTCTATGGACCCCTTGTATGAGGTAGAAAATCAAATGAGAGACTAAGCAAGCAAACACTAGTCAAGAGGTCAGAGTAATAATATGTGAACAAATATGCAAACATGTCCCTCACGTCCTGCGTCGTTGCTGGAGCTCCGGGGGCACACAAGGACGAGCAATATAATCTTGCCAGTTGAATAGACCCAATCACGTCCGCCGAGGCTCCCCTAGTGGCAGCGGGGGCAGGGCACTTCCTGTAGAGTGCCGCGGCCACCTTTTCTCATGTTAGCACGCCATCTCGCGGAAACCCCTAGAACTGAGGCCCCCGCCATTCAGTGGCTCCCCTGGCGGGGAAGTCCCGCCATCCCCGGCTGCCCCCACGGGTCATTGGCGCTCGCTTGACAGTCCCAGGGCCAGATGCTCTCAGATAATTTGGTCAATTAAGTCAACCCAGAGGCAGGTTGATCGTTTGCTTTGCTTTATTACCCTTGGCCGGGGGCAGATTTAGGAAGCGCCGCCTGGTGGGAAAGGTCAGACGACACGCGCGCTGCATCCTGGGACGTGTCCAAGGACGCGCGCCGGGGGGATAAGACCAGGAGCTTTACAAGGGTGTTCAATCACAGGAGATTAAGTGTAAATACTTTCCCTCTGTTACCGGAATGGGGTCATTGCTTGTATGAAATTGCCGATTCCCGCACAATGCGATCTGTATAATTTTTTCGAAGTTTATTTGTTTGTGGCAACGAAAAAAGGTTTCAGAACAGGTGCTCCATATATATGCAGACCAGCCTAGGCTAGGTCTGCTCATGGAGAGCCCTGCCGTAACACAGTGACCCTCTCCGCACCTTGCGAGACTTTTTTTAAATGGTTTTCTTGACACAATGTTCATATATAACAGGATACATGATTTTCAACCAAGTTCTCATGGGAGATCTACAGATCAATAGAGAAAACAATAATACATCATGATCAAAATAATAAGGAAAAGAAGAAAAATAATTGTCGCGGGTATTTGTCGTTGGAAACAAAGAGTATATATTGGGTTTCCAGCGTAATTAAACTTAACCTAACCCTAACCCTATCCTTAACCCTACCCCTAACCTTCACCTAACCCTAACCCTACCCTGTATCGGACGTACGGACTGTAGCCGTAGCACATTCCCCGGTACCATTCACCCGACCCGTTATCAAGCCTCCGACCATCCGTTTCCGCTTTGTTCCATCCACTGCCCGCAGGCTCGCCCCTTATGTCTAAGACCTATCCCCAGGCATTGATCTCCTACTGATCAGTGTCCAGTGATCTCCACCCTTACCCTAACCCTATCCCTAACCATAACCTTAGCCTAACCCAATCCCAATCCCTAACCCTATTCCTAACCCTAACCTTAACCCTAACCTTTTTCCAAACCCTAACCCTAACCCTACATCTATCCCTATCCCTAACCCTATCCCTAACCTTATCCCTAACTTTAACCTATCCCTACCCCTAATCCTAACCCTTCCCTATACTGGAGGGACGTAATGTAGCAGTAGCGATTTCCTCAGTACCGTTCACCCAAACCCTTATTAACCTCTGATCTATCCTATCCCTAACCTTAATCTAACCCTAACCTCATCCCTAATCTAACCCTAAAACTATCCCTAACCTTATTCCTAACCCTTACCCTAACCTTACCTTAACCCTAACCCTAACCCTATCCCTAACAGGTCTATTAGGACATATTGGACATTAAACTACCCAAACAAACAGCAAATTGTCTCTAACCCTATCCCTAACTCTATTCCTAACCTAAACCTAAACTTAAATCTATCCCTAACCTAAACCTATCCCTAACATCATCCCATCCCTAACTCTATCCAGGGTAACCTAACCCTAACCCTATCCCTATACCGAACGGACGGGCCGTAGCGGTAGAGAATTCACAGGTACCCGACCTCTTATCATCCTCCGTCCATCCGTTTCCGCTTTGTTCCATCCACTGCCCGCAAGCCCCACCCCTGTATGTCTAAGACCTATCCCCAGGCATTGATCTCCCCCTGATCAGTGTCCAGCGACAGATCTCAGCGCTAAAAGCTGGATAATCTGTGGGTTATGTCTCGACCAGATTCACCACTTAGGCCCAGGATGATCCGGGCGCACCGGGGAGGAGATACAAGGGGGATTATGGCTGTGGGGTGACGTAAATGAGGTAACTCGAGTGCCGGCATCCATTAGGCATCGTGAGATTTCACGACATAGACCCTCTGATGTTGTGTGTGGCACGCCCTCAGGGTAAACATTTTATTCGCCACATGGAATGGTACAGTTGGGAGAGCTTTGGGGGTAGGACAATCGATGAATGGTCCGACAATGTATCATCACACAGTAACGTGAGGACGCATTGTGCAAGTGAATGGTAACCCGAAAGCATTTTCGTCTTTGTCTTATTCCGAATAAATCCTCTCCTATAGGGCACAGAGTAATTGCTAGTAACGCCATCATCCGCTAGGAACTTGTAATATAGCGCCAGCAGCCCTAACCCCATCCCTAACCTTAACATGGTCTGCAAAAGCATTTCGTCTTTATCTTATTCCGGATACTAAATTCTCTCCTATAGGGCACAGAGTGGTTGCTGGTTCTGCTGTCATCCACTAGGAAATTGTAATATAGCGCCACTGCAGTCTGGGGACAACCACTATTTTCTGCTGTCATAATCTATAGATAATCGTGAGACGAACCTAAAACCCTTTTATGGCAAACCCAAAAAATATGTTCATTAAAATCCATTGATAACTGGACCTGCCAACACTTGTTTGTTTAGCATCGGAGGGGTAGGCTGGCCAACTCCATAACACAGTAGCTAAGCGCCCTGCACTAAAAAGTATGCACTGGTGCAATATTATATATACCATTAGGAATAGGCCAAAGGTAGCAGTATAGCAATATGGATTTGCATCAGGTTACTAGCGTTATGAGTAGTGTATTCAATATGGCCAATAGTGACTATTCTGATGAAAGAGAATGAAAGTCATACCTTTCTATTGTTTTACTGCTATATCAAACATTATTCCAGTGATGTATAATGTCTTGTCAATTCAATTTATCATATGCTGGTGTGCTAATTTTATCTGCTTTCCATTGGATTCATAAATCGTTTGCTATAACGTATAGATGAAACAATTTGATTACCACTCATCTCTAAAGGCTAATCTTGACAAATATCCTGCTGTACATTTGGATCATTAACTGACAGTCCTCATGTCGTTACGTTGATATTGCTGAGAGTGCGTTGTAGTAATGGCCAGTTGACACTGTCCGTTTAGAGGTACATAGGTTCGCCCAGGCTGAGGCTGTACCTTCGCGTGTGCAGCACGGCAAAATGCACAGTGTGAACTGCACAATTCTCGCTAGTATTAGACTGGGTATACTGGGTACGCCCAATCACAGACTAGAGGTACCTCAGGTACGCCCAGTCGCAAGGGTTTATGAATATCAAACATGTTTGATATTTGGGACCGCTAGTCTGAGATAGGCCATAACGAAGTACCTCCAATGGTAAGCATTCCAGTCGCAAGCGGGGTTGTTCACACACAAATTTGCGGGTACCTTGCGACTGGGTATACCTGCAGTTTCAAGCCTGTACCTCCAGTCTCAGACTTGAGGTACCCGCTCGCAAGCACCCCTCCCACCCCCCAAGTCGCAGAGTGTGAACTGGCCTTAAGGCACGTACCACACCTACACTGCCACTGAGTGTATCGTAAACACTTCGCCTTGATACAGCCACATTTACTGCTCCCAGGACATAACCAGGGAAAGGTTAATGCGGCAGATCGACACGTCTAAAGGGATGAGCCATGCACTAGAGGCGAGTCCCTAGAGGCAGGTATCTCCTAGAAGGTAAAGCACTCATACCTCTCCCCACCCAATACTGGAGAACTCCACCCGTAACTAACTCGACCCATAAAAAAACCTTGACCCATAACAAACTCGACCCATAACAAACCCGACTCGTTTCAAGAACTCGACCCGTAAAAAACTCGACCTGTAAGGAACACAACCCGTTTTAAGAACTTGACCCGTAATGAACCCGTTTAAATCTTCCCAACTCAAGAATCTCATTACAACTGGATAAATACTAAATTTATTAGTAAGCATGTTATCTGGGCTTCAAAAGTAGTCTTCTCTGGGGAAGAAAACAAACAGAAAACCCTCACCCTAACCATATCCCTATCCCTATCCCTAACCCTAACACTTTCCCTAACCCTATCCCTATCCCTAACCCTAACCCTATCCCTAACCCTATCCCTAACCTTATCCCTAACCCTAACCCTACCCCTTTTCCTATCCCTAACCCTACCCCTAACCTTAACCCCACAACTAAACTTGACTGCATTTATTTTCTAAATCCGCTGGTTTATTTGTCTAACAGCTATCTAGTCAGACCTATCCTTCTATATGTAAATGTCTTATTCATAAGTATCTCAGACGGGTCGAGTTCTCCAATCGAGTTCTCCAAAGTGGGTCGAGTTCTCCGGACAATTCCGGGTCGAGTTCGTTTCGGGTCGAGTTCTCCAGTAACCGCCCCACCTCGCCCTCCATCATCATGTGTCATGCAGATGTCATGTTAGTACAAGGACACAGGACAACTTGGGGAGAATTGGCGATGCCAGAACAATATGTGGCATCGAAGATTTACCCACATCTCAGATAACGCTTTAGCATAGCAATCACTGTGTATCGGCTTTTAAACGGTCATGAATATTCGTGCATAAATTGGCATGGGGGAAGTTTTATGTTTGTGGCGCATACATAACGACGGATATGAGTGATGGATTGAGACTGAGCGAAATCATCCATTCCAGAAGCAATCTTTTTGGTATCCCATCAGCTCCCAGGTATCAGATATCATAGAGGAAACCTATGAAGGTTTAGGGTCAGAACTCGTATCCCATCGAGTTTGAATCTTGTAGTAATTCACAAGGCGAAGCCACGTGAATTACGTAGCGATTCAAATGAGATATGACTTACAAAATACGAGCTCTGACCCTAAACTTGAACAAGTTTCTGAATTCATCTCACCCTTCACATTGATTAATGGGCTAGCATTTGTGATAAGATCCCCCATAGGATATTTTCCTGAATACTCCATGAGCGTTGGATACGAGTTTCCAATGTCATGTTAATGAAACTTGTTTTATGCACGAGACTCGGTCTTCTCACTACACAAAAACAACTTGACTTGACAAAGTGTTCAGGTGTATGGGGATATCTTTGAAAAGGTTCCACAATTCATAAATCCTCCAAGATTTAGGTCGTATTTCAGACCAAAAAACGAGTGACTGTTAAGTGGATTTACCCGCATATCTCTGTTGTTATCCGACCACCCCATAACAAGTAGACTTATCATTTTCTTCACGATTTTAGTATGAATATCGATTGTGATAGAATCAACTATTCCTATATACCTATGGCTGTACACTCTATGCTTACACCACGCTCTGGGGGGTGGAGTAACTATCTGATACTACCCAAGGTTGGTATACTACCCAAGGTTGCCGTATACTACCCAAGGTTGACATTTAGACCAATCAGATTGTCTCTTATTAAACCACATTTGAAGGTATATAGGAATAGGGAAACCAAGTACCAGTGAAAGGAACATAGTTTCCCTCTATAGCTACCTATATGAAACTTTTTGTCAGCAATAAATATTTTATGTCCTTTGGTAGATATCTCTTGACTATCAGATCATCGAGGCGTGTGGCTCCCTTAGACTATGCCCATGTCATATAGATCCAACCACCGGGCAGTGACCAGTCCCATTCAGAGTGGAGTATGCCAGCACTTAATCCATTAAGAATAACAATACCTGTTAGGAATTGTCGATATGCTGCAGTTAGGTTACTGTATCTGCAGTTTGCGGATGGATTTAACACTGGCGCTTTCCTTTGTGTTGTATCCAGTCACACACATGGTAATTTGTTGCGATGCAGCCCCACCACACGACACTAATTTGCTCCGTAAACAGGTCAAGGTCAAGGTCGGATAAATGTCGTCTGCTATTTGACTCTTTCCGCTGGTTCTGCAAACCACCTTCTCTCTCTCTCAGTGAATGCCAACTGTCACAGGCTCTGTTTAGATTCCGCCATCTGTGTCTCAATCAGACAGTGCCTTTCAAGCAGTCACTGTTTTTGCATAAGTCATATCGATGCGATTATAAATATGGTGCAAGCTGCATGGAACAGGAAAGCAATCCAAACATCAGAGACGTAGGGGAATGAAATATTACTATACAGAAATTGCAGAACATGGGACAGACCTTCCGAATCGGCAAGGCCCGTTGAATAATCTAGGCTCGTACATGAGGGCCCTTTTCTGTAACTTGTACAAGGGTTTTGTTAAATGATATTTATGTTTGTTCTCTGAGACAGTATTAGCCGTCTATAAGGATGTCCATAAGTGTTGATTTAAGTTGACCCACATCTTCCATCGGTCTCGTTGGCCTACAGAAAAGGGTCTTCATGGACAAGCCTAGATTATTCAACGGGACCACAAGTGGGCCAGGTTGGCCAAGGCAGGAGCAGCAAGAGATGGCAGGCAGGGCTGGGCAGGGTGAGGCAAGGCGAGGCAAGGTGGAGCAGGGTGAGGCAGGTCGAAGCAGGGCAGGCAGGGCGAAGCATGGCAGGGTGAAGTAGGGAGAGGCAGGGTGAGGCAGGGTGAGGCAGGGTGAAGTTGGGAGAGGCAGGGCGAGGCAGCGTGAGGCAGGGTGAGGCAGGGTGAGGCAGGGTGAGGCAGGGTGAAGCAGGGTGAAGCAAGGTGAGGCAGGGTGAGGCAGGGCGAGGCAGGGCGGTGCAGGGCGAGGCAGGGTGGGGCAGGGTGAGGCAGGGCAGGGTGAGGCAGGGTGGGGCAGGGTAAGGCAGGGTGAGGCAAGGCAAGGGATGGCAGGGCGAGGCAGGGTGAAGCAGGGCAAGCCAAGCCTTCAGCTCGGGTCGAGGCGACCAGGGTAACGTCTAATCCTGGCGCTTTACCCTGGTTAACTGCCGACTGGGGACAGATACGCCCACCTCACGTGACCTGGCGTGCCGGGGGCAGTTAGGGGTCTCTCCGGACCCTGCCGCTAGAGGGCGGGTCGGTCGTGATGAAGCCTCGGAGCCCGCGCCCCACGTACGCCCACCTTCGGAGCGACCCTATGCTGCACCAAGTGTGTCTGACCGCTTTTTTTCTTCAAGATTCTTTGTTAGAGCGTGCTTGTGCGACTAAATACATTGCCTAGAGATTCAAGTGGTCACATTGAACTTCCAGTGTGCTTCCAGAAAACTATCCCTCCACTATCTGCATGCTATTCACTGTGATAGTGGTAAAGGAGCAGGGTGCCATTGTCTGAGTGTCTCAGAGGCATGCCCAGCTGACCATGACCAATCACTAGAGACGGAAATACCTCATTGAACTACTGGTGCTTGGTATATTTGGAACCTAGACTCAGGCGGTTGCAGAATTGGCAAGTTGAAAGGGTGCAAGTGAGTTACAGAAAAATACCCATAGACTGAATGTAACCCAAAACTTTTATTTTTATTCATTCATAATCGCATGCTCATTCATCGATGATGAACATACCAATTGCTCCTAGTTAATATCCTTACATTTACATAGTATCTTGTTTTTTATCATCCATGGCATACAAAGACCCTATTGAAAATGTATACGGGGACTCAGTAAACCACGACCCATCATATAAGATATGTCAGATACCATATCTATGGTGTACGGATTCAAATCCGTGGTATACCGCATTAAGCGCCATGGTATACGGGAAAATAGTCCCTTTGTGGTACAGAGCAAAGAAATAATCCCTATTGTTATATCCTTTGATATGACAATTCCTAGGTTAATTTATTCAAAAAGATGGATTATGAATACAACAAACGATGGTTTGTGGACAGGCGGCTCTGTAAACCACGAGAGGTTGACGGCCGCCTGTCCACAAAACCATCGTTTATTGTCTATTTAATACATGACGTGGGTCCTGGATACCAATAAAGAGGTTTGAGCCTCAACTGGATTCAGTTGATTCTCATGATTCTCCTGTTATACTAACACTATATAACATTTCAGGTTGGAGGTATTCAATATGGCAATGATAAAGAGAAAATAGGATAGATCTAACATTGGTCTGATAGTAACGATGCAGATCAACGGGGCTTGATCTTTTTCAAACCACGGAGTTTTCCATTGGCCATCAGCGATCTACACTCAGGAACCACTGACGGACTTTTATCACTGCTCAGGCACAATGGAAATGGGCTTTTAGGAGAACTCATAAAATCTACACCGTTTTCGCCAGCCAGCGGAAAATGACTTTATGGAACACTGTGCGCCCCATTCGCCCTCTGCCACCCGGGAGCTTTGTCTTTACCTCATGGTTTGTGTTTCGGCCGAGAGGTGGTGCCACCGCCCCACCTGTCAATCACTCACATCACATCGCAGGTTTTATCCTATCCCTAATATAAAATCCCATAGGCTTAATATTGAGTTTCCGTATGCCACTAGTGGCATACAGAATTGTTATCACGTAATATTCCAAAATCGAGGAGACAGGGTAGGATAAAATCAAAACCTGATTCATTTCAATCTTGGCCACCGCATGCCACTCCTGGAGTTTTGGCTCCGGACTTCACTCGGCTTTGCCTCATGAAGTCACTATGCCAAACTCCAGTCATGGCATACAATGGCCAAGATTAAAACTCATCCAGTTTTACGATAATACGACTAGTGAAGAAGGCAGCACACTGTGACTCCTGGAGTTTTGGCTCCGGACTTCACTCGGCTTTGCCTCATGAAGTCACTATGCCAAACTCCAGTCATGGCATACAATGGCCAAGATTAAAACTCATCCAGTTTTACGATAATACGACTAGTGAAGAAGGCAGCACACTGTGACGGGTGTCTGTACCATCCGCTGTCGCCAGGAGTTCTTCTTTGTATGAACTTTGAAAGTCTGTTTTCTTGTTGTTGTCTCTCTTTTTTCAGAGATCTTTCTGTCCATCAATTCTTTACACACTGGTCTACACACTGGTCAAAAAATGTCGATCACATTTTTTTCACAATATATCTACATAGTATGTAGGTCTATAACATGCAAGGTTTTGTATTTAATATGGTATATAAAATTATTTTCAGAAGATAGATGATAAGCATTGTAGGTCTCAAATTTATGGTGTCAGTCATTTCCGTATGTATTTGTTAGTTGCATATTTTCTCGAAACATCTTTCCTAAACTGCTGCTTTGAATTGAAGCTCTAAATTCTTGGTCGTGATTAATAGCTCAAAAAGGCACATCTACAATGTCACTTTATCCTACCCCTAATAAAAAGCCGCCATAGACTTAATATAGGCAAGTTTTATGTGGCATGCTGTGACATAAAGTGTTTTTTATGCCACTAGAGTAATTAAAAAAAAACCAATCACTACGAAAAAAGTTCCGGTTGCACTCAGAATGCCCATTCAGATGTTGCTAGCATGATACAGAATAATCGAAAAATAGAACTCACACCTGAAGTGTAGAGACGGGGTAGGATAAATACAGAACCGAACTCGAGTTAGCCTGACTAGTTTTCAAGCCACTCCGGTCAGGTCTGCTACTCACTACACTCGGCTATGGCCTCGTGTAGTAATACACGACCTGTCCGTCGTACCATAAAAACTAATCAGGCTAACTCTCGTTCAGTTCTATTTAATTATCCATGTGAGTGCATGAATTCGGACAATTCACGAGCCTGTTTAATGATATAGATTCATACATGAAGACCCTTTTCTGTACCTCGTACAAGGGTTATTGCTTAGTAATATTTAAGTCTGTTCGCTAAGACAGTATTAGTCATCCATAAGGTCGTCCATAAGTGTTGAATAAAGTTGACCCACATAGTCCCTTGGTCTCTATGGCATACAGAAAAGTGCCTCCATGTACGATATTAGATTATTAAACGGACCCCACATGCGTTTGCTTATATTGCTAGCGGCAATGTACCTTCCATGTAAACAACATACAGAAGTTATAGCGTAGAAGCAGAGCGTTGGTATGTGATTTGGACCCATTACGGTTCAGTTCGCTATCCTTCTGCTGTGCCAACTTGTCTTTTTCCTGCAATTCCTTGCAGCTTTTTAATATATTCTACATTGGTATTTCCTATGGCGTTATACATACACAATCCAAGATGCTCAAGATATTCGTAGGGCGAGTTATGTTGTCCTTATATACCTGTCTGATTCATGCTAAACGTTCGCTGGAGATTATATGGAAACATGGTTATTGTGGCTGTAAATACGCGATGAAATTTACAATTGGATGAACCGATACGGAAGGTAGAGGCAGTTTGGTTTCACCGCCGTATATATTCACGTACATACCCCATACACCACATAGTATCATAAAACTGGATGAGTTTTAATCTTGGCCACTGTATGCCACGACTGTAGTTTGGCATAGTGATTTCGCGAGGCGAAGCCGAGTGAAGTCCGGAGCCAAATCTCCAGGAGCATGTGGCGGCCAAGATTAAAACGAATCAGGTTTTGATTTTATCCTACCCTGTCTCCTCAATTTTGGAATATTACGTGATAACAATTCTGTATGCCACTAATGGCATATAAAACTCTGTATGCCAGTCAGCATGGCATATGGAAACTCAATGTTAAGCCTATGGGATTTTATATTAGGGATAGGATAAATACCCTGTACGCCACTACATACCCCATACACCATGTACATACCCCGTATGCCAAGTACATACCCCGTACGCCATGTACTTGTTGTATGATCATAAAGACGACATGGGTAGGAGAGGGCAGTTTACGTAGGACATAAGACCACAGGGATATAATACTACCTGGTATTATTTCTCCATAGACTTAACATTGGACCCTCGCATCCAACGCCCATGAGATATTTAGGAAAAATATCCAAAGGGGGATTATGTCACAAATGTTAGCCCATTAATCAATGTGAAGGATGAGATGAATTCAAAATCCTGTTCAAGTTTAGGGTCAGAGCTCGATCCAATCACCTTTGAATCGCTACGTAATTCACGCGGCTTCGCCTTGTGAATTGCTATGCTATTCAAACTCAATGGGATACGAGTTCTAAGCCTAAGCTTTCATACGTTTCCCCTATGAGATGATCTGGTGGTATACGTAGGACATACGGCCACAGGTTTAGGATAATATGACTTGGCAGTATACATAGGACATATGGCCACATGTATATATATATATGATAATATCAATATCAGATGCAAAGCACTTTCTAAGTGGGTCATCCTCATGTAACCTCGCTAATTGTCCCAAGCTAGATTAATTTATCATACGATTTTGTCGAAACATTTGTAAACACTTTGGTTACATGTGGGTTAGGTCTTCGTGAGATCACTAGCATATTGGAAATCGATGGTAACATCAATATTTAAACTAGACTGTATTCTAAATGTCGGCAATCCAACGGAGGCACTGTATGATAGGCGAGTAGATGAGACTCTTTAGGGCTGTCTGATTTACTCAATTTAAAGGCATATCGTACAATTTGCAGTGACGCCACCTGGTGATTTTTAAATATTTACATTTATCCATTTAAATTGGTTTCTTCCAAAACCAAATGAGCAAAATTTAAGTTTGGTCTAGTTTGACCTAACCGAATTGATAAAATATGCCTGTTTTTATTTGTTTGATTTATATAGGAAATGTACTAAAGATATGTTTTTCTTCGAACTCACCTCATTCTTCGAACTCGGAGAGTATTTCTTATCAAAATATCTCTGAACAGATTCCATTCAATCACACTAACCATGTCTCTATATATTTTGTTACCACTGTGAAATATGAATTGAGATAGGACTGACGTGCTCATGCATGTGTATAATAAATGGCGATATATCTCCAACAGAGTTCCTCGATATTCTCTCTTCAATTTAGATTCAGGAGAAGTATGATCATGTTCTATTCAAACTCAACGAATTACAATAGGTGTACTAATAATATACATCATCTAATAACACGTCGGGAAACTATTCACTTCCTGCAGTTCGTATATCATTGATGACTGCATTTATCATACATATAATTTATTATTACATGTGTTATACGGAAACAGGGTTACTGTGTCTGTACGTTATTATTACGCGGTAAAATTGATGATTAGAAGAGCCGATGCCGAAAGTAAAGGTCCATCTAATCGTCATTTTACCAAGTATTCATCACCTACAGGCACAGTATACCTATTTTCCAATTATTATATACCTTAAAATCGCCATTTTTTACCATTGCTTTTTAGCCGATTTGTTGGGTTTCGCCATGTACATACCCCGTACATACCCCGTACGCCATGTGCGTGTTGTTCAGCCAAAGACGACATGAGAAGGAGCGGGTGGTATACGTAGGACATACGACCACAGGTATATAATAATATGACTTGGCGGTATACGTTGGACATACGGCCACATGTATATAATGTTATCCTACCCCTAATAAAAAAACGCCATAGGTTTAACATTGACCTAATGTACTTGACGGAGCGTTGAATGGAGTGTTATTTATGCACCGAGGTGAATAAAAAAAACGGACCAATCAGGGACGAGATAATGAAAGTAGATGTGGCCATCCTCCGATGGGTGTCAACAAGCTACTAACATGGATAATTACAAAATTTTCTCTGTATATCGGTGAGATGGGGTAGGATAAATAAGAAACCGAACTCGAGTTAGCCTTGTCAATGTTTATACCACTCTGGTCAGGTCTGCTACTCACAACACTTTGCTAACGCCTCGTGTAGTAATATGAGAAAACGTAGTCACTGAGCCCATACGGGTGGCCGTTCGAGGTCATTTGATGAAAAAATACGGCCCGACGCCGTAGGCGGGAGGGCCGTATTTTTTCATCAAATGACCGAGAACGGCACCCGTACGGGCTCAGTCACTACGTTTCCTTATTACTATACACCTCCTACTTGTTTAAAATACCGTTTAATCAACTTTCCTGGGCTGTGATTCACTCACCCATTCCCGTACTAAACCACTGGCATTCACTACGGCCCGCTAGCGTAAAAACTCGACGTGGAGCGGTCTCTGAAATGTGTAGCGACAGATGACGCTGTAACTTCACTTCCCGTTAGAATTAAGCAATGACATTTTCACACGAGTACGGTATATATATAACCTATAATCGTCCCAAATATGAAGAAGATTTTCTGCTTCAATCCGAAGATATCGGCGTTTGGACTTCGTTATAACAAACGCCTGCTCTGGTGGCCAGTGTAACCCTACCGCTAGCGGGAAAACGCGGCAACTGCCGACGTGGAGCCGACTATGAAATGTATGACACAGGACGACCTGGAACTCTGGTAGCCAACGTAATTATGACGTCGACAACGCGGAGCGGCGGAACGGGAGGCGGTCGGACTTGTTTATATCGATCAATCTCGCAGAGTTAAACCATTTAAAACTGTCTTAGGTGAAAGCTATACGTTATTTACCTCGATATTTGGACATTACGCATTCCCAATTGTTATGGGTAGGTCTTATAATGTCTCTTAAGTTATGAATGGGAGAGAACAACCATTTTGTTTGTTTGTTTTTGACACGGACACTGCTCTCGCGCTATCGCGATATTTTACGTTAGCGGGCCGTAGTGTTTGTAGCAGCGGGACGTACGTTTTTACATGCTTAAGCCTATGGGAATCACTACGTCCTACTGCTCGGCGGGCCCGAACAGAATTTATACTATATGCCTAGCAGCGGGAAGTCACTCATAGACGTTCGCCCATAGGTGTATAGTAATACACGACCTGCCCATCGTGGCATAAACATTGACAAGACTAACTTTCGTTTGGTTTCTACTAAATATTACAGATCAATTAGTGGATCAGTAAGAACGAAAGATCATGTAATGTGCAAAAATGCCCTACCATTATTTTTTTTACTGATAAAGGCGCTACTCTGTACTCAAACCCTACTACAAAACCTCAGAATATTAAACCCGATATTGGAATCCGATTGAAACCAGTGAAAATCACCACTGCTGGTATTTTCTTACTGGATTGTTACGAATGTATGAATGAACCTGAAAAGAAATGCCTATCTACCAATTGTACAAACCAGATGTGACAATAAAGAAAGTTTTGTAAATGTAGTCACAATATATTCCAAACCATCGATATCTATACAACAAATATAGGTCCATTTTCACTGCAGCACCTGCTGATGGTTTGTATATAAATACACCATGATATAAGAGTTTTCAAAGTGTGGTACTCACAATAAATCCCTTGTGCCACTGCTTGATCTGCTTTTCTGTGAAGTTGGTCTTGTCCACCAGCTCACTGAGGTCCTCCTTGGACAGTTTAGGTGAACGGTTGCCCATTGTGATTATTTGACAAGATTTGATCTCTCAGGTTGGTTGTGATGCGTACTTAGAGTCCTCGTAGTCCGATTGTCTTGTTCCTGTAAATAGAGAACATGTTGAATGTTTTACGGAATCGAGTACTATCAAGAAACGTCAAGAAATTTCATATGATTGTTTATATGGCATGAGTCTTAAATTTACGCCAATGTGACTGGGGCATGATATCAAGATATTTCACGTAATTTTATATGACTGTTTATATGGCATGAGTTGTCTTTGCGGAATTATATCACGAAGTGAAGCTGAGTGATATCTGTAGCATTAAACAAAGAACGTCATGTAAACAATCATATGAAATTGAATGACGTTTAAAATTTATCATACCTTGTCACATGTTTTAAATTCGTATGTCACCCCTGGCATATAAATATTTTATGGCATAACCGTTGTATACAGTTACACCATGTTATGTCTGTAGAGATTTATATGAGGTGTAGGATAATAGCAGCTACATTGTCAAAAGCATCAACAGAAGCTTATATTTGTTGCAGTGTATACCTTCCAGAATATTTGATTTGATAATTCAAACGGCGAGAATCACAATAAATCAGACACAGTCAATTTGTTTGTAGGATGATACTATCAAACAGCAAGTGATTCATGTGGTGTTTCAAATCTTCTGACGACGTTTCGCTGATGTTTAATCAGCTTCTTCAGATTTCATTTAATATAGAATGTGACTCAATATGGACAGTTTTCTATTTCTATTCACTATATAGCCCGTATGGGAGGTGTGTGTTATCACCAAAGAAAGTCATCTCATGTAAAATGTTTATTTTGACTAAAGTGAGAACTCCTGGATGAGATATGTATTTAGATATATTAGGCACCTGTCACCCTTCTCATATATTGCTACGTAGAGTATATACCGGTTGTTTTTCTCCACAGGGGATGCAAATTAACTAGAAATTGTCAGCTGCAAATAGCATACATGTTGAGTGGGCATTTTATAAGATAGACATATGAACTATTCATAGCATATATATTGTGTACCTAGTTTCTACCGTCATTCCACTAGCTATGGCAAAAGGGAATATATACGAGTGACTACAGTCACTATTATGGTTATATTTCTAGACCTCTAGTGAAATACCATATAAATATATGGCAAATTCAATTCTTTAACTAAAAGGAAATCATTGGAGATACTGGAACGGACTCTTTTTAAAGGGGAATGATATATTGTATATAACTTGAAAGACCCTACGCTGGACTATTCGCCTCTCTACTTATTTTCATAATTAAATTATGCATATTGCCTTAGTGGAGGATCTCCATGTATCCTACTCAACGGGCCCCCATGGTTCTCCATTGTGATTCCTTGTTTATTTTTATACTACTTCAGTGAACTATCAAACTCGTGTAAAGAAAACCAATATCATCATGACATATTATTCAATCGAAGTGGTCTACCTGATACTTTAGCATAAAAATAAAGACCGGTTGCATAGCAACTGAGGCTAATTGCCACCTTATTGTTTCCAACTGTGGGATAACAACCACATAAAGAGTAATGCTGGATGATAAAATGTATAACCTGGATAGAATAAAGAAATTGTACACGCACAAAAAATACCCACATCAAGGTCGCACCTAGCAATGGTTTTGAAAAATGAAATTAGATAAGGGGAGTGAATTCACGGTAGCAGAGAGGGGGTGTTCAACCTCACAGAGAGAGTGAGACAGTGAGTAAAGAAGAAACCAACAGGTTTTGGTCATAGAGATTGTTCACCATGAGTTTGATGTGGAGCGATATGAACAAGGTGACAGCCGAGTGAATATCACATGGCATTTAAACGAGTTGGAGAAGAACAAATTTGACCAAAACGAGTTGCTTTCTGTATTCATCTCACCCCTGTACACGCAATAAGAATGGACATTGCACAGGATGTAGCCCATGGAGAACGGACAGCAATACTCGCAGAGGCATGGTGAACGAGTTGTTTTAAAATGTATATTTCAGGGGAATGTACTTGTGTATTGCAGTAGAGTATGAATGTGATTAAAATATCTTAAAATGACCACTGCTCAATCTCTTTACAAGTATTGTAGGACTGACACGTCCTATTCCCATAGAAATCCTATGTATATAAAGAACCGCTATATGTTTTGAGCTTGACTGATGTAATCGCATTTTCTGATAGGGCTATCTCATCTGTCAAGGCACAGCCATGAAAAGAAATTGCTAAAGCAATTGAGGATATTGCCCCTTTTGTGGGTCGTTATGGGACACTGTGATGCGTCTGAAAGTAATGAAACTTGTCTATTGACCCAATAAAAAAAATCGTACTAAAAGATGATATATTGAATTTAAGATCTATTTATTTGTGTCAAGGGACCGTTTTTCATTGACATACAGTAAGACATTTCCTCCCTATCAATTGTCAGGAGCTTCCCGCAAGAATTTGTAGACCCGAAAAAACAGCCACCATGAGTGTATAAATGTATACAATATTGACTGGTTTCAGATACAAGCGGTCGGATGCTCCGAGGAGTTGGTACTTAGTAATATCCGAGCGTATGCGAGGATATTGCGCAGAGGCAACTCCGAGAAACCTATTCGAGTTTAAGGTCAGAGCTGGTATCCCATTGAGTCTAGATAGCCTAGTAATTCGCTAAATACGAAGCGATTCAAACGAGATGGGATCGAGCTCTGACCGTAAACTTTCATAAGTTCTGGACTGGACTGACGGAACAAGATCAAGAAAGACCCATACTGGGTTTGTCTTCTTTTTGTTTACATTGATTATATAAGGTTTAGCATAATGATATAAATGACTTTTAATATTAACAAAAGGGATTTCTCTGATTGCCAGAACGATGACAATAACTTGAAAAGTAAAGGAGGAATTTGAGAAGAAAAGCAAGATATATGATGACCTAGAGAGAAGGAACATGGTATGGGATAGGAAGTAATAAGTGGGAGAAGAATGTTAAAGATAGAAGTGGAAGGAGTGCAGAAGAAAAACAAAGAGGGTGGAAGGAAGATGAAGGAAACGAAGAAGCAAAGAAGAAACCAACATGTTTTGGTCAAAGTTGTCGTTCTCCACAAATTTGATGCAGAGTGATATGAACAAGGCGACAGCCGAGTAAATATCACATAGCCTTCAAATTTGTTGACGCATAGAATGACTTCTTTGACCAAAAACGAGTTGTTTTCTTTATCTATCCCACTCCTATACGATCTATAAGAATGTACGATACACAGGATATAGATAAAGGAGAACGGACTGCAATACTCAAAGGGGCATGGAGAACGAGTTCCCAATGTTTAGCCTATAGGACAAAAATAGCAGGGGTGAGATGATAAAACAATGAATAGATGGACAATAAGTAGATGAACAAGAAGAGAAGACGTACACAAGGTATCACTACTTTAGTCGATGATCACCCATGTAAGCCACAGCAAACTCCTTGTGCCTTTTGCAGCTCTCTCTCCTAAAGGCTGGCTGTATTTCTCTCCGTGAAGGACTGCGTGATCCACACTCACGCTGTCTAGAGAACCATACACAGGTCTTTGGTTACTTCCCACACACGCACGCGGCAGCACAAAGCCACTGAGCACGTCTTGAAGCTGGCGGGACCCACCGCCGAGATGTAATCACTGAGTGGTGCCAGATCGTCTACATCATATCTCTGGTATCTGACGTGGTGGTAGGCTCAAGGAATCTTACGTCCCACCTTATTATTCCAGTCTTTAATTTGGACGTGGTGGAAAAATCCCGGAATTATTAATCCTTGTTCAGTGTTGTGTGTATGTCCGGAGTGGTAAAAGAGATCCGTATATTGTATCCGTGGGGGAGTGGGTACACTTGTTGATGGTGGTGTGGTATGGTGGAGTTTGGGAGCGTAACGCATGGAGAGGGCATGCGTGTGGTGCGGTGTGTACTACCTACTACCGACTGGAGTCTGGTAGGCCTTCTCACAGCGCCCCGCGCCACCAACCGCGCCGAGCAACTCACTCCTCCTGGCGGCTGGTGCTGGTAACAGTAGTGGTAGTGGCTCTGGTAGGCGCTTAGCGCTCTGTCCGCCGTCCGTCCGCCGCCGTTCGTCCGCCCGCCGCCCGCCGCCAAACGCCCGTCCGCCGCCGCCAAACGCCCCCCGCCCGCCTCCCGCCACCATTCTCCGCCCGCCGCCCGCCGCCCGCCGCCCGCCGCCCGCCACCCGCCGCCCATCTCCCGCCTCCGGCCGCCCGCCGCCAACCGCCCGCCGCCGTGTCGCCCGCCCCCGCCGCCCTGCCGCCCGTCTCTCGTCGACACCCGCCCGCCACCCGCCGCCCGCCGCCCGCCACCTGCCACCCGCCGCCCCCATCCGCCAACTCCCCCCTCCCAGCCTCACTCGGCTCTCGGTGGTCGGCGATGCTGGCTGTTGGTATATAACCCCAGCTGATGGTCTCGCGGCCAAGCAAGTCACAAGCGAGCGGCGCCACAGTCCAACAGAGCGACCAGTCAGTGGCCAAACCAGCGGACGTGCGTACACCAGCAGGTACTGCCTGCTGCACACCAGCCAGCCAGCCCCCGACAAGCAATCTACAGCACTGGTCTCTCGGTCAGTGGCCCCCCTCATCAGACCCTGCTCGTGACTAGAACCACTACCTATTCACCCTGGAGCACCCTCCAGGGGGGAGAGAGAGAGGAGGGGCGAGGGTGGAGGGGATTGCAATCCTCGTCCTCCTTCTAAAAGAAAAGGCCCTTAGCCCGGTTCTCATTCAAACCCGACGAAACAAAAGAGAATCATTTTCCCCTGGGGGGTGGGTGGCTTTGGTGGTTGGGTTACGGCGGCTGTAATCTGGAAGCCTGCTGAGAAGGGGTGGGGGTGGGGGGGGGGATGACTGAGGCGGGGGGGGGGGAGAGTGGTCGGTGGTGACTTGGCAGAGGCACTGAGAGAGGCAGTTGGGCGTGCCTAATCAGATGTACTAACGATCTTCCCCTGGAGCAGAAGGCTGTGATCAGCGCACCTGACGGAGGTAAGCCAGCCCCGCTCCCCTCCTCCCTCCTCCCGTGTGGCCAACGCCAGATCAGCTGCAGGATCATCCGGACAAGGCACTAACACGGCCGGGCAAATCACACGAGTGATTAAGCCATGACTGTGTCCTACAGAGACCAAGCAATGTGTATGATTATGCATGAAACCACGGTCCTGTATACATATAAGTTTCTGATGAGATCTAAAGTGCTGGTTCCACCAACACACAAGATAAAGTGAGATTTGTCATGATTTGGTTGTCTTGCTAAATCTTGCTGGGTTTTGAATAATCATGTGCATATTTGCATTGGTCTGGTTAAGCACCTTCTCCATGTTCTTTTGCAGTGATAAATTGTGGTATGCCACGATAAGTCGGCAATAGATCTTGAAGCGTCACAGTGGTGGAGCACCAGAATATACATACAACATAGTGGGAAAACACATATTATCGAGTGCGATGTGTCACAGCAAAAGAGGTACATCATATCGCAACACTGTGGGATATAACAAGTTATACCGGCACTTAATGGTTGGGGGAGCAGAAGGTGGTGATCAGGGCAGGGCACCTGACGGAGGTAAGCCAGCCCCACTCCCCTCCTCCCTCCTCCCATGTGGGCAACGCCAGATCAGCTGCAGGATCATCCAGACAAGGCACTAACACGGCCAGACAAATCACACAAGTGATTAAGCCATGACTGTGTCCAATAGAGACCAAGCAATGTGTATGATTATGCATGAAACCACAGTCCTATATACATATAAGTTTCTGATGAGATCTAAAGTGCTGGTTCCACCAACACACAAGATATAGCGAGATTTGTCACGATTTGGTTGTCTTGCTAAATTTTGCTGGGTTTTGAATAATCGTGTGCCTATTTGCAATGGTCTGGTTCAGCATCTTCTCCATATTCTTTTAGTGATAAATTGTGGTATGCCATAATATGTCGGCAATAGATCTTGATGCGTCACGGTGGTGGAGCACCAAAATATACATACAACATCACATAAAAGTACACATATCATCACGTGCAACATGTCGCAGCAAAGGAGGTCTGACATATCACTGTAAGATGTAACAAGATATACCAAGATATGAAATGGCAAATCTATTGTGTTGGTGGAACCAGAACTCAATGGCCGGGCGGTACCAAGTATGTACCGGGTATATATTATTAAGAAAGAAATTTATGAGTGCTTGGCCTGTGTCCCCGTTCGCCATCACTTTTGGGGCGTGCAGTAATATGAACGAAGCAATAGCTGAGTGAATATTATGAATCACTCCAAACTCAGACTCAGACCAAACATATATATGTTTCTGATTTCATCTTAGACTACAGACATCTATCTGTTTATTGCCCATTGAGTATAAGTTACCGTACCCGCAAACCTGTTGAGTACGAGTTCCTAAAGCTAAGCCTATTGACGTTTATACCAGGCTAAGATGGCTAAAGTTATCATAGGATGTTTATTGCAGCCAGAGGTTTACTAAAGACTTTTATGTTTATCGGGGTAGTTTTATTTTGTGAATGTGCTGATAAGGGAAACAAAACTTTCGAAATGTGAAATGCAATACTAAGAAAGAAACTGATGAGTGTTTGGTCTACGTCCCCGTTCCGCATAATATTTGGAGCATGCAGGACTATGAACGAGGCGATAGCCGAGTGAATATTCCAACGTGCTCCAAATAACGCCACAATACGTACAAAAGCGTAAAGAAGCGTTGATGAACGTTGAGAAGCGTACTAAAACGTTAAAGAAACGCAAAGAGATACGTTCCAAATCCGTAGCTAATACGTGGTCCCCAACAATTCAAATACGTAGAAGAAACGCCAAATTTTACGCCAGTGTGACTGGGGCATCAATGAAAGTCGGAATGCGCCGGAAAACGACACAATACGTACAAAGGCGTAAAGAAGCGTTGATGAACGTTGAGAAGTGTACTAAAACGTTCAAGCAAACCAAACAGATACGTTCCAAATCCGTAGCTAATACGTAGCCTACTCCCCACCAATTTAAATACGTAGAAGAAACGCCGAAATTTACGCCAGTGTGACTGAGGCATAAGTATGAGTTACAGTAATTGCAAGCCTGTTGAGTACGAGTTCCTAATGTTAAGCCTATGGACGTTTAAACCAGGCCATGATAAATTCTTTCGTTTTTTGTTCTGTTCCGGATCTTATCACAGACATATGATCAATGTAAATTTATCCTACCCCTAATGTAAAATCCCATAGGCTTAACAGTGAGTTTCCGTATGCCACCCTGACTAGCATACATAGTTTTATATGCCACTAGTGGCATACAGAATTGCTATCACGTAATATTCCAAAATTAAGGAGACAGGGTAGGATAAAATCAAAACCTGATTCGTTTTAGTCATGGCCACCGTATTCCACTCCTGAAGTTTTGGCTCCGGACTTCACCCGGCTTTGCCTCTTGAAATCACTATGCCAAACTCCAGTCGTGGCATACGGTGGCCAAGATTACGATAATATTAAAAAAATGTATACATATATATGTGTTTTATGTTTTAACGTCTGCTCTTCACCCTATAGCTCATAGCGGTTTTACTATCTTCGACTCATACCACACCGTCATGCTCTGGCTATAGCTACGGCGTAAAAACAACTTTATAGAAAACACTGCATCACATCAGCGAACCTCTGGCGAACTAGGAGGGTCATTTTGCTCTCAAATACAATAACCGAACACCGGAAAAATCATTGGATAATGAAAGTATGTATAGAGCGAACATGGCTATTGTGCTATGGAGGCCGCCATCTTTCCCCCCGATGTTAGACAATACACCAGGTGGCGGGTCCTGTTATCAATGGATTTTAACAATTTCTTTTGCCATAAAAGGGTTTTAGCCTTGTCTCATGATTATTGATTCTGACAGCTGAAAATACAGTAGAACCCCGCCTAAGCGGACACCCTTCGTTCCAGGCCAGAGTGTCCGCTTATGCGGGACCGCTTACGCGGGGTTAAAATAAACATCTATTAGAGGGATCCGTTCCGAGCAAAGGTGTCAGTTAACGCGGGGTGTTTCGCTTACGCGGGGTGTCCATTAGGCGGGGTTCTACTGTAGTGGTTGTCCCCGACGACAGTGGCACTATCTTACATTTACTTGGCAGATGATGGCGGAACTAGCAATCACTCTGTACCCTATAGAATCCCATCTAAATTGTCTCTGACTGCACAAGTATTCAAGCCGGGACCCGGAGCTTTCTGTGCTTCTGTCCCTTTCCACAGAGACTGAGGCAAAGAGGAAGGCGCTTAATGAGATACTGAGCAGCGACTGATTTTTTGTTGTTTTTTTTTTCGTTTTGTTTTTTTTTCTTGTTTTTTTTTGTGTTTTTTTTTTGTAAAGTCTTTATTGCTTTTGACTTCACAGTCGTTCTTCCAGGCAAGAGAAACGAACATATGTGAATATGTGTCAATTTATAACACCAAACTGATAGGTGTATAATGGTACTTACAATTATTGACTTACTTTTCTACTCCAAAATGTTGGATCTGCTAGTTATCATGATAAATGATGTAACTAATTTTTCGGCCTTATTCTTATTGTCTCCTTTTATCTTTATCTCCTAATAACTCTAGAACCTTTCACAGACACTAATAGAGCTGATTATTCGCCCCAATAGATCTGCCCTTGTCCCTGGAGGTATTCGGATCATATTCCTTAATCTCTCTTTTTTTCTCTTTTACGTAAGACGCCCTGTTTGAATATTCAAAGAGCAGAAGCAGCCTCGAGGTACATTTTATACAGGAAATTGGAATATGTTCCCTGGATATTCTAATTAATATAGATGTAGGCTACATCTTTGTGAAACATAGTATACACGTGTGTATCAGTATCGTTTCCATTTTACAAATACCATCCCGTCAACCATATATTGATACAATGTTGTTATAGTTCGAAGCACAAACAGGTCATATCCTCAAAATTCTGCCAAGGTATGCAGCTCATATCATACATATTGGGTGGTTTCCCACTATGACTTCTGGGCATATCTAAATTCAATAGCTGTGGAAGAATTTGGCCAGCAACATTTATAAGTCTGGTTTTCAGTAGAATATGTTGAATATGTAAGGGATATATTCACAGCACATTGATGAAAAAGACAATAATCGATGGTTTTGTGGACAGGCGGCCACGCGTTGACGCGTAGTACTACACAAGCGCTAGCGATTGTATTACGAAGTCAACCTCGAGTGGTTTACAGAGCCGCCTGTCCACATAACTATCGTTTGTTGAATTCATTATCAATCCTTTCATATGAATTAAACCCGGTAATTGGCATATTAGAGTGTATAACAATAGAAACTATTTCTTTGCTTTATTGCACAAAGGGACTATTTTTCCAGTATACCATGGCTTTGTGGCCATATACCAGAGATTTTATTCCATATACCATAGTTATAGTATCTGACAGGTTTTATATAATGGGTCGTGGTTTACCGTGGTCCCCATACATTCTCAATGGGGACTTCGTATACGATGGATGATAAAGTAACAGTAATAATAATAATAATAATAATAATACCTATCCTCCTGACCAGTTAACAAAAAAGTTGAGAAATGTTGATGTAATGCGATGAAATGGAAGAGATGTGTTGTGCATATAAAATACTGTACCAAGATAAGTAACTACGACAAACAATAATTCCATAAGTGTGTTGATAGACGGGGCATAGCAAGAAGTGCGTTCTTCTCCCACCGCTATGCTACAATAAGAAAAAAAGACGAAGAAATTGCACAAATAATTTCATAAGCCCTTCCAGCTAATAGTTACGTAGGCATGTAATTTGTGTCTTAGTTTTATGTCGCAGTTGATAAAGGTTGTTGTTTTTCCAGGGAACATATTCCAGGGAACGTCCTTCCCCTCTGGAAAGTTTTGATCAATCGTAAATACTGTTCAATGTACATTTTCTGCATATCTCACGAATCATTCTCGTTATTACACCAGCATCAATTACCCTGAGAAATCCCCAGCTCATTAAATCTCCTGCAATGAGCTCTAAAACGTAAATCTAGATGGATAACGACATTACTGTTAGCCATCATTTGATAGAACCAGTAAAATGGCTATAAAATGGCTATCATAATTTCAGATTTTATCTTAATGTTTATTCTATCATGACTATACATGTATTGCTATGTATTTATAGACCTTGAAAAAAGTTCGTTTTTTCAAAAGAAATGATTAATTATCCTGTCATAAAAGGTGGACAAACGAGTCATATCTATGTCACTATCAAATGGGAGGAACTGGGTGGATAACAGAATTATAGTAAATTAATCCAAAAACAAATAAGAGAATTAAGTATTTATCCACTCCAAGCCAGACCCTTGTAAAAAGGTCATGCATGAATAAGGGCATCACTTTGTGAACATATGCCCAGTGTATATCTAGCACAGGCCTAGTGTAGACCAGATGCATATCAATATTCACTAAACTAAACTATACATTTACCAGGAGATACCACCTTTTGCTACTATAACTTGTGCCTGTCTAAATGGTATGAATTTACAATATTAAACTATCTGCATATTCCGACCTGTATGAATATTGTTTCAAGTCTTATTCTGTCATTTTCATTCTGCACTATATTGGAGGTAGCTGTTACCCTTTTGAAGCTATCGAACCTAGCCTATGGTTCTCGAAGTTTTTCTTTGAACGGATTATTTTTATGCACATAATTCGTTGTCATCCTTCCCTCTTTATTTTGAACCTGTGTCATGATGTCCGCCAGAATGATGATGCTTCTTCCTGTACTTTATTTTATTATCCATCGTATACAAAGCCCCCATTGAAAATGCATAGGGACTCAGTAAACCATGACCCTTTGTATAAAACCTGTCAGATACCATAACTGTGGTATACGGATTCAAACCTGTGGTATACGGCCTCAAAACCATGGTATACGGGAACAATAGTCCCTTTTGAAATAGAGCAGAGAAATAGTCCCTATTGTTGTACCTTTTAATATGGCAATAACTGGGTTTAATTTATTTGAAAATATGGATAATAAATACAACAAACGATGATTTTGTGGACAGGCGGCCGTAAACCACGAGTGGTTGACGCGTAGTAATACACGAGCGCTAGCTCGTACTCAAAACCATCGATTATTGTCTATGTAAATCTATAAGACTATGCTTCTTTGCTAGGACCCCAACGAGCATGTAAATGTCCAGCCTTGAGCAACATGGAAATAGGCACATCTGAGCCTACTCCTTACATCCGGCCTAAATTCTTTTTAAAAACTAATAAATATTTTTTTAAATAACATAGAACAACAATTGCCAAGCAATAGTCTCACTCATTTGTCCTCCTCTCTCTATTCAAAATGTACATAACCTAATCCATGACACAGCTCGTACTTTACCATTCGTCTCAAATCCTTAGAGATTCATACTGTAAGTGGCATGCCTTTGATAATCACTCCAGCAAGCATTTAGTGGAGGGATGATGCCCTCTGGTTCCTGAACTGTCCATTAGGTGGCAGGAGTGCGCAGTACTCCTCAGACCTGTACCTCTATATGCAGTTGGGTGGATGTATCTATCTCACCCCTGTTATTTTCCCCATAGACTTAACATTGGGATTAGTACTCAACGTCCGTGGAGTATTCAGAAAAATTACTCAATGGGGGATTATTTCACAAATGTTAGACAATTAGTCAATGTGAGGGGTAAGATAAATTCAGAAACCTATTCAGGTTTATGGTCAGAGCTCGATCCAATCTAGTTTGAATCGCTGCGCTATTTGTTATTAGAGCCTGCTTGCACGCTCTATATATGTTGCCTATTAAAGGTTACAGTGGTCACATACACTTTCAGGTGCTGAGAAAAATGTATCCCTTCACTATATGCATGCTATTCACTGTGATAGTGGGAAAGGGTCAGGGTGCCAGTGTCTCAGGGTCTCAAAGACTATGGGTGTGCTATACACTATGATGATTGAGAAGGGAGCATTGTCGCAGGGTCTTATAGGCGTGCCTAGCTGACCATGATCAACCACTGAGACCGAAATACCTCATTGACCCACTGGTGCTTTGAGATATGTTTGGACCCTAGACTCAGGCAGTTGAATGGGGGCAAATGGGTTACAGAAAACTATCCATAGACTGAATGTAACTGAAACCTTTTATTGTTATTCATTCATAATTGCACGCTCATTCATCAATGATGAACATTCTATTTGTTCCTAGTTTAGAATACACATGTATGTTATAAATGCATATCTGTGTATGGTTATTTGTCTTCTTCATTAAAAACAAGATATTCTGAATTTTCTTTTCTTGTCACTATGTTAGTTACTCCATAATAATCAGAATTGTTAGAGTCAACACTACAGGGGTGGCAACCATGTAATTAGTACAGAACACTCATGAGATGAAAGGTTTAGTTCCAGAATAGCCTAAATGATGTTCAAGTAGTTTGGTTTTATAGTTAACTGGTATTAAAGAAAAAAAAGGGAGCAATAGAAATGACCACAAGGTGACAATGAATGTACGGAGAATTGGTTGGCAAAGCTGAAAGCTGTATGATAATGTCCAGAGATTAATAAAAGACTTGCTCAAATTGAAATTTAAAAAATAAAGATTAATCCTTAGTAAATAGACGTGACACAAGACACAAAAGGATTATCTAAAACACCAGGGTCTGTTTAATGATCTAGGCTCATACATAAAGACCCTTTACCATACGCCAACGAGACACAGGGACAAAGTGTATAAACATTGTTCCACACATACGGACGACCTTTGCTCAGGTAGAACAGGCTTAGCTCAACAAGCTTGAATATTATTAAACGATTTAACCCTCGTGCGAAGTCTCCTTCTACACTTCCTTTCAAGGCATAAGTTTTTTGTGTTTTTTTGTAAAATTCCTTTACTGAGTCACTGAGTAGTACACACGAGTTACATTAGATCTTTTCTTTTGAACTTCCAACCCATCAAAGAGGCAGAAGGCCTCGGCCTTTTTATTAGGTTGGTGTTAATGGCCAAGCCAGAAAATTTCAGATATCATATATTTAACAACGTGCAATAACAGGAAAAAAAGGAAAAGAAAAACGATCAACGAGGAGTGGACAAGTATTATAGCACATAAAGTAGTATATATAACATGTTTGGCGGAAAGCCAAGTGAGAAGTAATTCAAAAAGATATACCAGGCTAGTCTAGTTTAACCAAACTTTAGCTTTCATATTTGTTCTAGTGATGACTTTAAACATCGTTATTAAACAGACCCCAGGGCCCTGTTTTTCAATCTTAGCACGGTAAGCTAAGATGTCTCAGCGATTGTAAGACAATTTGCAAGACAAAAGATGGCCTGTGTGCTATAGACAGTATCTTAGCGCGCCACGTGAGATCGCCGCTAAAAGTGTCTCAAGTATAGAATTGTCTTAGCTTAAGTAACTATCAAACCTCACTGTGCGTATATAGAGGATTGTACTTTCCCCCACGCTCTCGCTAAATTAAGCGGCGACTTAGACATTCACTGAGCATGGTAGAGTACACTGGCCACCAGAGCAGACGATTGCTATGACGAAATTCAAATGCCTATATCTCCGTATCGGTCGATCTTCTTCATATTTGAAACGCTTATAGGTTATATGTATACCTTACTCGTGTTAAAATTCCATCGCTTAATTCCTACGGGAAGTGAAGTTGCGCATTCGGTACGACATGTCCATAGATCGCTTAGGTCTAAGACAGTTTGTAAGACATTTTGAACCACGTGACCCTAAGATTGTCGTGACTATAGCACACCTCAGACCACCCTAAGTGTCTTAGACCTAAGATCTTAGGCATATCCTCTAAGATATCACGTCTCTAGGACATTGACGTCTCAAAGATGTCTTCCATAAAACTTGTCGTGACTGAAGAACACGGCCCATAATTGTAAAGGGAATCCAAACTGAAAGCAGACAGACTCCTTACAATTCAGCAGGGGGCGCCACCACACAGTGAGGTTCATATTCCCTGTACACGCACAGGGCACGGTCAGTGAGATCCAGACGGGGCCCGTTTAATAATTTAGAATCGTACATGTAGACTCTTTTCTGTATATGCCATAGACACACAGGTACGATGTGGGGACATGATTTCCAACATTTATGGACGACTTTATGGACGGCTAAGACTGTCATAGCGAATGAACTTTGATGTTATTAGATTATTTGGATCCCACATTGGCAGACTGGCTGTTTGGCTTGATGCCAAGTGGGTTACACTCAGTGGATAAAATAATGCATGAATCAATACATTGCCTAAAGTTTAGTGTGCTCATATGGACTTCCAGCTTGCTGCAAAAAATATCCCTTCAGTATCGGCATGCTATTCACTGTGCTAATGGATAGGTAGCGGGGTGCCAGTGTCTGAGGGTCTTAGAGGTATGCCAAGTTGACCATGACCAATCATTCAAGACCGAAATACCTCATTGACCCACTGTTGCCTGATATGTTTTGGTTCTAGACTCAGTCAGTTAGAGAAATAGCAAGTTGACTAGGTGCAAGTGGGTTACAGAAAGCTATCCATAGACTGAATGTAACCAAAACCTTTTTAGTTGTTATTCATTTAAAATTGCACGCTGATGAACATACTATTTGCTCCTAGTTAAAGCTTGCACACAATATATAAATACATTGCCTAAAGGTTAGTGTGCTCATATGGACTTCCAGCTTGCTGCAAAATACACCATCCCTTCACTATCTGCATGCTATTCACTGTGATATTGTGGAAGGAGCATAGGGTCAGTGTCCCAGGGTCTTAGATGTGTGTCCAGCTGACCATGACCAATCGCTAGAGGGCGAAATATCTCATTGACTTTCTAGTCACCTGCACACACAACGAGTATTATATAGAACTCCATCGAGAATCGTATAAATAGACAATACTCCAAAGAGTTTGGCTGGGCCTTAATCGTCATCAAGGTGAAGCTGAGTGATGATTATGGCACAGCCAAACGAGTGGAGTATTGTGTATTTTACGATTCGAGTGCGGTTCTGGATTTATCTTACCCCTTTCTATGACATTAAATATCATCACAACTTCAGAATAATCAGAATATATATATGTTTGGCTTCAGAGATCTCGTAGCTAAGCAGATAACGTGCGACACCAGCCAGTGGAAAAAGTCCTATTACAAACGTGACGCCTTCCAGTCAAGGTCCAGCCGAGACTGTTTGTCAGCAGAGTGGAGGGGAGGGGTAAGGACGGTGTGCAGTGGTGGTAGGCAGGCAGGGAGCGCTGAGGCCAGTCTACAGCCAGCCTTACAACTTCAGCAGTGCACACTGTTTTCTAGACTATTCAAAAGAGGATTTCAGGCAATTTCCACTGGAAACCTATGGAGTTCTTCATTTTTTGTCAATTCAAAATAGCCTGATTTTCAATCTGGGACAGTCAGATGCATTGTGGGAAGGATCCTTCTTCTATAAGCATTTTCATGATGTAAACATTGGCCTATGTGGTATGTTGTTGTTTTGAATGTCAAGTCAAACAACAGCCTTTAGGCATCAACTGTGCCAGGGTGGGAATGCCTCAAATGATGCCTAATTCTTGAAAATTCTTCGTTTTCATGATATAATGAATTATCAATGATGAATGATCAAACATAAAATATGCTCAGAATATAGGTATAACATCATATTCATGGTGTCTAGATGATGTGAAAAATAATGATATCAAGGGTAACATGCCATATTACGTGATTACATAACAGAATTATTATAAGTAGGCTAAGATGTCCCCCCTTTAGAAGTTGACGAATATTTAAAACAGTTCTTAACTTTTAGAAGTTGATGTATAAAAAAGTTCTTAACCTTTAGAAGTTCAATGTTATACAGCTTTTAACCTTTATAAGTTGAGTATAAAACAGCTCTAAAACCTTAGAGGTTGATGTATAAAAAAGTTCTTAACCTTTAGAAGTTGATGTATAAAACAGCTCTTAACCTTTAGAAGTTGACATATTAAACAGCTTTTAACCTTTAGAAGTTGATGTATAAAAAAGTTCTTGACCTTTAGAAGTTGAGGTACAAAACAGCTCTTAACCTTTAGAAGTTGACATATTAAACAACTCTTACCCTTTAGAAGCTGATGAATAAAACAGCTCTTACCCTTTAGAAGTTGATGTATCAAACAGCTCTTAATCTTTAGAAGTTGACATATTAAACAGCTCTTAACCTTTAGAAGTTGAAGGATTGGCCAGGAGCTTCCTTATCTAGAGATCAGGGGCATGTTTCACTAGTTTTGTGACATGTCTGTGACACCATACAGATATTGGGGTTGTCTAGTTTCGTGACAACACAAGTAGCTGCCCTTAGGAAAAGACAGACCCCAAACATAAGAATTAGACAAATCTACACATCATGGACCTGTTTCACTAGTTTCATGACAAAAGTGTTAGACAGACATGAAAAGCGGCACCAACATTGCAAGCATGAACAGAGAAAACAAAGTCTAATGTGTAGTTCTTATGAAACCGGACACACCATCTAGACGCCATCTAGACATGTCACGAAACTAGTGAAACAGGGACCTGTTTCAGTAGTTTCATGACATTAGGTCTAGACAGACATCAACAGCGGCACCAACAGTGCAAGCAACAGCAGAAAAAGTCGAGCAAACATCAGCGGATTGGCCAATCTTCTTCATATTTGGAACAATTATAGGTTATATGTATCCCCTACTCGTGTTAAAGTGGCATCGCTTAATTCCTACGGGAAATGAGTGAAATTCAACGTGTCATCGATTGCAGTCTTATGATCTGTCCGTATGGTGTCACAGACGCTATCTTGACATGTCACGAAACTACTGAAACAGGTCCCTGGTCCCAGTTCAGTGACCTATTCAGAAACTTCCCGGGAGAAGTTACCTCTCATAATGACCCGTGAAGCGTCAGGATCAGTCGCAGTATAATTAGTAAATGTGTGTGGAGACGAAGTATGTGACCCTATGGTAACACAACCACAAAAAAAACCCAAAAAAAACAAACGGGAACGCGGCGAAAAAAATGCACACATAATTAGTAAATGTGGCTCGGCATTTAACGATGGGAAATTTCATCGCATCCAGCTCGGAAATGTTACCATATCTTCACCTGTCATATCAAAGACAATATAATTGCTCCAGTCTCCTTGATGATATATATACTCATAGACAGTGTATGTCCATGATAAACTTAATGGCCAGTTTACACTGTGTGTTTTTAGGTACTAAGGTACGCCCAGTCTGAGACCGGGCGTACCGTCAGGCGCGCAACGCGGCAAGACGCGCAGTGTGAACTGCACGCTTCCTGCTGCTAGTCTGAGACTCGGAGCAAATAGGATGCTCATCATATATGAATGAGCGTGCAATGATAAATGAATAACTATTAAAAGGTTTGGGTTAGATTCAGTCTATGGATAATTTTCTGTAACCCACTTGCACCCAGTCAACTTGCTATTTCTGCAACTGCCTATCTAGGATCCAAACAGATCAAGCACCAGTGGGCCTTGAGGTATAAACACATTAGACATAATAAACGTGCTTTCAGACAAGTCAGTCCACCAGTTCTCCGCATAGTGTATCTAGGTCGGTTCTTTTTAAGCATGTCTATCTGTGATTTGCTGAGTTTCAGCGCTCAGACAGTCCCATAGCTTGCTTCCCTGATATAGGGGAGACCTTTTAAATAGGTCGGTTTTGGGTCTTCGTATTAAAAGCTTTCCTTTTTCGGTACTTCTAGTCTGAGGTCTTTGTAGATCACTATGTGGAGTCTGAAGATTATCAGGGTCCGAAGCCCACCAGTGGATGTGCGATAACAAGTGTCTAGTTCTACGGAGACTTAATCTTTCTAAATTTGCTCGGTGTAGTAAGGTAGGTACTGCAGTCCTGTCTACATGTCCAACTCCAAAGCAACATCGGAGAGCGTTATTTAACCAGACTTGCAGTTTAAAGCGTTGTGACTGGGTAAGACAGACTGAGACAAAATCGCAATACTCAAGCTTCGTTAGAATCATAGTCTTCACAATAGCAACAGCAGTCTCACTATTAATAAAGAATCGGAGCTTCCTAAGCTTGAAAAGGCGCTGATTGAAGTCATTCTTAATTTTTTCAAAGTGGGCATTAAAATTAAGTCTAGTATGGTGATTAACACTTCCTATGTGTTATCTACGGACACTTTGTATTAGGTGGATATATCGGTATGCTCCGGGTATGGTGATACACACTCCCTATGTGTTTTATATGAACACTTTGTATTAGGTGGATATATCGGTATGCTCCGGGTATGGTGATACACACTCCCTATGTGTTATCTACGGACACTTTGTATTAGGCGGATATATCTGTATACTGCGGGTATAGTGATACACACTCCCTATGTGTTATCTACGGACACTTTGTACTAGGTGGATATATCTGTATGCTCCGGGTATGGTGATACACACTCCCTATGTGTTATCTATGGACACTTTGTATTAGGCGGATATATCTGTATGCTCCGGGTATAGTGATACACACTCCCTATGGGTTTCTATGAACCCTTTGTATTAGGCGGATATATCTGTATGCTGCGGGTATGGTGATACACACTCCCTATGTGTTATCTATGGACACTTTGTATTAGGCGGATATATCTGTATGCTCCGGGTATAGTGATACACACTCCCTATGGGTTTCTATGAACCCTTTGTATTAGGCGGATATATCTGTATGCTGCGGGTATGGTGATACACACTCCCTATGAGTTATCTAAAGACACTTTGTATTGAGTGGATAACAAAGCTGCGCCTCTTATGGCATATATCACAATTTGGAACAAAGAGTTGAGCAACGCCCTCAAACAGTTCGGTTTCACTTTCATAAGTGAGGCGAATCATCTCTAATTACAGAGTGCGTGCAATAATGTTATGAGGCATAATTGGTTTTAATAGAGGTTTTAATCACCCACCCAATACAAAGTGTCCACAGAATACACAGATATGTTGTATGCTTATAATAAAGCGCGAATACGGAACAATATATACTGAAAAATACCATATAGCTAAAATGAACTAACACGTAAGCCACTTGTCAGGAAAAGGTGGATAATAAATACAATATTAAGTATTATTATAATAAATACAATATTAAGTATTATTATAATAAATACAATATTATATGTATAAATACAATATTATATGTATATATACACTGGCTTCAGATAAAAGCGGTTGCATGCACCTCAGATTAGACTATGCAATATCCGAGCATAGCACTATGCGGCAACTCCTCGGAGCATACGACCGCCTGTACCTGAAACCAGTCAAGATCCCAACCACTGTCATTGGTTTTTTCTACAATGTACCACTATATCCTTTAATTATATGTTTGACATGAAGGTTCATATTCAACAGTAATTTCGGATTACAATCTACATATTACGAAGGTCAAGGTCATAGTTTCTATAGATTTCATCAAGTTACCTGTGATTAAATTTGCATCCTATTTATTGGTACATTAAAGAACCATGTGGGTATATATACACAATATCGACTGGTTTCAGATACAAGCGGCCGTATGCTCCGAGGGGTTGACGCATAGTCATATTCGAGCGCATGCGAGGATATTGCGCAGAATCAACTGCTCTTTATACAACCGCTTCTACCAGTCTATATTGTATTTTGTATCTGCCTTTTCTGGACAAGTGGCGTACTAATATTGGTTCATTAAGCCAAGCACTATGTTTCCGTTAGCACTATTTTTCTGTATGCACCCCCCCCCCCCCCCCACCCCCGAGCAAGCAACATCTTTATATGCTCCGGATATGCAGATGCAGGCTCCCCATGTGTTTTCTATGGACACTTTGTATTAGGTGGATACAGTAAAACCCAGCGTAAGCGAACACCCTCCGTTCCGGGCCAAAGTGCTCGCTTACGCGGGGTGTCCACTTACACGGGGTTTTCAAGTTTCCGCCGGTCCAACAAGCAAGTGTTATATATCGATATGAAGGGGAGATAGAAGCGAGGATAGGTTTTAAATCATTTTTTTAGATATCATATTTGGGTGCGAAGTTATTAAACTTTGAATTACAAAATTTATTTCCTATGTATACTCACGCACATTCATAAAAAACAAAAAGTTTTAGGTCTTTTCGTACCGAAATAACTGTCCACTTACGCGCGCTGTCCGCTAACGCAAGGTTACCGCTTACGCGGGGTGAAATTAAACATCTAATATAGGGAAAAATTTCCGTTCCGAGCAAAAGTGTCCGCTTACGCGGGGTGTTCGTTAGGCGGGGTTCTACTGTATATCTGTATGCTCTGGGTTTGTAGATGCGCGCTCCCTATGTGTTTTCTATGGAGACTTTGTATCAGGTGGATAATAGAGGTGTGAGGAATGAAAAAAAAAAATAATAAAAAAAAAAAAAAAAAAATGATACTTGTAAATAGATATTTTTAATTTATATTGTGTGATGTAATAACCTAGATCTCAGTCATCCTGTGTTGCTCATCTTTAATAAAACATGAGAACAAAAGTATTGTCCATCATGTCAATGTCCTACATACCCTGCATTGTTAACAGGTAACACTGATGTTTATCTTAAACCACCTGGTTACTGGACAGTAGAAGGGTCAGGGACAATCAGTTCAATGCATCATGTGGCAGTCTAAATGTGGGAGATCTCAAAATAAAGTGACGACCTTGACTATAGATATGCTCTCAACCGTGACTGCTGACCGATCTGCGGGTCGCTGGAGGTGCTGGGGGTGGGAAGGTCACTGACTGGTATGCTTTGTGTAAAGGCGGGCGTCCACCAACCACGACAAGGCTACGACAATGGCTTTCCGACAAGGTCCACGACAGGCCTACGATTGGAAGGCTTGTCATAGCCTTGTCATGGTTGGTGGACCCTAGTTCCCGACAAGAGTCTACGACAAGGCCACGACATGCTGCGACTGGAAGCTTATCGGGGGCCTGTCGGGGGCCTTCCAACAAGGTTATGACAAAATCGAACATGTTCGATTTTTGCCACGACTGGAACTATGTCGTGGCATGTCGTGAGCTTATTGCAGAGGTCTATGATAGGATAATTTGGTGGAACATGCACTCCCCAACATGCTACGACAAGGGCCCACGACAGAGAGAACAGACGCCCCTTCTCACGACAAGGCTACTACAAGACGCCGATTGGAACTTTCTTGTCGGGCTTGTCGTAACCTTGTCGTGGTTGGTGGATGCCCCCCTATACTAGCATCCTAAATACGGGGTCCTAGATATCATACTTTATTATTACTATGATATTAATAATATTATTTGTATTTAATTACCTCATGGTTAACTGAAACAGAAATTAAGAACACCAAATGTGGTCCATAGAAGATACTAGTCGCTGAACTATTACCGCTTCTTTTTCGATCTTAATCATCATTTCACTTTCTTTTTCTAGTCTTTATATTTGCATTGACCAAACCTAGCATTGCATTTTTGAATATGGATAAAATCACGAGGCTTCCTGAGGCAAAATGCAGTAAAATGACAGTAATTTCCTACCTTTGCATTAGTTCTAAGTAATAGAACAGCCAGTGTTTGTAAAATCCATGTCAATGCATTCTGCAGGTGCCAAAAATTAAAAAAAACTGGTTTCAAAAGTGAAGGAAATCCTTCACAGGTGATTGCCAGGAACCAGCTTATCAAATATGGCCGACATGAGTTGGAACTGCTGAAATGTGGTTAAATGAGTTGTACAAAAAGGGTCCCAAAAGTAACACAAAGGAAGAAAACAGGAGTTTTATCATCAAAAAGGAATTATTATACATTTCTCAAGGTAAGGGAGCATATACATGCACTGACATTGACAGTATTACAAAGAACAAAGGACCTGATATTTTGTACTATGGGAATAAGCGGTTGTGCTCTCTGACTGTCCGCTAGGCAGTCAAAGTCTCTCAGACTGTATAAGCATCCACATGATTCTGTGAGGATTATCTGTATTTGCACTGCATGAAAACCACTATTTTATTCATAAATACGCCATCGTGGAAGTGCATGTAGTGGCTGAATATTGACTTGTTTTCATATATATGTATATATATATACGCCCAGGCCTTATATACGGACGTGTCTTGGCTGTATTTCACACCCGGCGTATATGAGAGGAAATATCCTCTCCCCCCTCTGCCTCCCGCCCCTTTGTGTTGATAGAAGTAAAGGTGTCCTCAGTAAAAAGCCCTCCCCCCACCCCTCTCCCCCACCTCCCCCCACCCGCTCTCAGTGAAGTCCTCTTCACTGGACGCTCATATCCGCCCACACATGAGGTGTATATACACGGGGAATAGGACGACCTTATATACGCAAAAGTCATACTTATATATGCCGGGCGCATCCATATGTAAAACGGTGGTTTTCATGCAGTGTTGTATATGTATGATTATGCTCCTTTTCTTCGTAAAGCCCAATGCCCATCTATCGATTTCAGGATATTCATGTACCTTTGTCGGCGAAAAACGGACGGTAATTTGTCTGAGGCAAGGCATCTTTACGGAGTCGGCTGTAGTGGGTAGATGTCGGACAGCTAGGCAAGGGTGAGCTGAGTAGACTGATTTGCTTAGGAATGATACCCACCAACCCCTCTCCTCAATGTCCGCCTGTCGAGCGGAGGGTTACCTCATTTGCCTGCAACAAGTTCACCGACTCCTATATGATTTGCGAGCTAATCGTTCAACCCTTAATCGGTAGATAGGCATTGGGCTTCAGAAGTATCATCTTAGGGGTAAGATGGTAGACCGCTGAGTGCTCGCTTCTGAATCTGAGCCAAATAAAACCGTGACTGCTGACCGATCTGCTAGTCGCTGGTGGTGATGGTGGTGAAAAGGTCACTGACTGGTCCGTGCAAGGTGTCCTTTTATTAAAGCGTGCTTACACACCTAAATACATTGCATAATGGTTAGAGTGGTCACATATAGACTTTCAGCGTGCTTCCAGAAAACTTTCCCTTCGCTATTTGCATGCTATTCTCTGTGATAGTGGGAAAGGACCAAGGTGCCAGTGTCTCAGGGGTTTAGAGTTTGATGAAATACAGATGCTGCAGGCTATGCAGCACAGCTTTGATGGATTATTTTGCACTGATATACTTCCATAATCCGTTTGTTTACACTCCATAAAACGAAACCCTGTTCTCGTGTATTGAGGGGTGAACAGCGGTTCTATGTCAATAGGCGAGGTACTGTGTAGTTTGGGAACCAGCGAGAAAGAACAAAATGGTTGGACTTGAGAAGGAGCCAAGCATCACTATAACTACCTGTAAATACACTCTTATAAAATAAGAGATTGATGTTTTCAAGGTATGCAGAGACAAATATATCTATTGATTCTAAATTAGTTTCATGCATGTCAAAGTCTGTGTAGTTGAAGATGACGACCCGCTAGTGTGCAGTAATAAAGAAGAGCTGGTTTCCAAACTGCACAGTACCTCGCCTATTGACATAGAACCGCTGTTCACCCCTCAATACACGAAAACAGGGTTTCGTTTTAGGGAGTGTAAACAAACGGATTATGGAAGTATATCTGTGCAAAATAATCCATCAAAGCTGTGCTGCATAGCCTGCAGCATCTGTATCTCATCAAACGGGATGCAAATGCTGAGCCCATAAACTTCGTACTGCTCTGCATAAAATGTTATGCAATGGCTACATGGTGGGTTTGCCAATTTTTAACGAGATATACGTTCAAGGTTTGTTTACGCTCTCTTTTCTAGTGCTAAACCACTTTGCATATGACCTTAAATGGCAAACTCTGATTCCTCGTATGGAAATGAATGGCGAATACTTTACCTACACAATTTCATGCTTTCTTAGAACAAATATGATGGAGAAACCCTATTGTCAGAACATATCTCCCCACGTCATGTTCAAATGTTCTAATACTGTATTCTTGTATGCTTAACATCGCAATGAACTGCACGAACGATACTGCATTATCTGGAGGACATTTTGTGGTATTGGAATGCGACTGTTTTGCACATATGTTCCGTTCTGCATGTCTTGTCAAATGTTTGTTAACATTTTACTACACAACTAGTTTAAAAAGTAAGTTCAAATGAACCCATACGTTATTTATAAACAAAGGTAGAGTCACATGACCTAGAAATGATAACGTATGCCTAAACTTAACATTGCTGTTTATTTGTCTTTGTCTGAATATTTGTAACGTTTGCTTTGTTGTACAAGGAAGAACTCATGAGGCGATTGTATATTCCTATTTACTTGAATAAAAAAGAATTGAGCACCAAGATGGAGCTCTTCTCATCATTTCCAAGTTAGTGCTTCACATTAAGACATATATCTTGTTTTTTTCTCCACAGGGCCATCAGCATATTATACTATATATGCGTTTGATTAACCCTTTCCAGGCGAGCAGGTTGGTGGGTACCAGTAGCTGCAGGGGCCAGGATGCCCCTGGGCTGTATGTCTCTGGGGGCGAGATTGCCTTGAGGCATTCAGGAAAGTTTCACTTGTGATGTGACCTAGAGAGCTTCTTTTTTGCCGTAGTTCAATTTTTACAAAATGTTTTGCTTTCCACACATATATTTCCATATTTCATACAAACTCTTTAAATTTTGCTTGTATTTATTGAAAAATGCCTGAATATATAATGAATGCCTGTAGACACTCTCGCCCCCTGTGTACATGATGCCCGTTGGCATTTTCGCCCCCCATGTACATAATGCCTGTAGGCATTTTCGTACCGAATCAGTCAATGGGTTAAACATAAAATCCCCCAGACAACGCCTTCTGAAAGTGACAACATTCCAAACACTGTGGGAATGGGCGAAGCACCAGCAAGGGTAAGAAGACTTGCCGGCAGTTGCCAGAGACTACATAGATAGTGTAATCGCCTGGAAGCAATGGCTTGCTGTTCAGCGCTACCTAAATGGGCCTGTTCCATCTAGCGGACAGTACTTTCGTGATCGTTGGCTTGGTCCTGACAGAATCGTCAACAATCTTTTGCTGATTATTGGTGAAAATGACTTAACCCTTTAAGGTCGAATAGGCCTTGAGGCATCAACCGGCCCAGGCCGAATGATGCCTCAAGATATCATTTCTCAGAAATCAATAAAATTGTTTTTGACAAGGAAATATTTCGTCAATATACATGAAATCTTCAGGAAATGTAGCTTTAACATTAAAATAGATATTAGTGAGCTAAAATAGAGAAATATTATTGAATAACAATAATATCACGTGATGAAACATCAAACTATGACTTTATCCAAAATGTCTTCGTCCCCTAGAGATATTCACTGTCACTAGAACCTGTATTTATGGTGACAGCTCTGCCACAGGTGGCCGTCCTTAAAGGGTTAAAAACCTCATCCTGGCAGCATCTGGTATCATCTGAACCAATTCTGACACCCTGCAGATAGTGTCTGAAAATGTTAGAAATCTCTGACTTCACTAAATTGCAACTCCAGCAAATTCCACAGTTCTGGGCCTGCCTCCGCTGGCACTATACTGACCTGAGTGATTTGCCAGTAACCAGAGTATTACTCTTCAAGCATAGGTCCTAAAATTAGAACAGCCTATCACAAAATTCCTTTCTACCATCAGGCAAATTGGAGCCGTGCTATGTTAGACCCATAAGGACCAGAGGAGGTGTGAAGCACAGCGACCCCTATCGTGTTAGCATGGTCTCAAATGACAGCTGAATGGAGATTCCTGTACAAAAATAGGCTAACTAGTATCAGCTACTACATACAAACTGTTAGAGCTCTATCAAAAATATTTTCAGATATTGATAGAGTGATATCTAATGTACTCCAAACCACAATAGAGCTCAATAGAGCTCCACGTTTTATGGCTGTTTGGTGTTGTGGAATACAGCCTTATTTTTAATAGGCTATGGCTTACAAGCCTCACACAGTCCATTGTCAAGAGCTCCTCCCCCTCTGCTTGCAGGTTTGAAAGTGGCGCCTTGAACCCTGCCACGATGGCATATATGAGTTGGGTCCCTATAGGGGGTGCTGCGCTTCACACCTCCTCTGCATAAGGACCATAAACCTTAGGTGGTGCAGTCTGTAAGCGGACTAATCTCAATCAGTAGGTGCCGTTTTTGTCGGCAAGTGGAAAATGGCTTTATATGCCAATGAACACTTTTGGTGCGATGCGACACTACATAGGCATGAGGGGGTGGGGAGTTAGCTCAGTGGTTAAGGCACTGGACTTGTAAATCTAAGGTTGTGGGTTCGAGTCTCACTGCAGCCACCTTTCTCCTTCATCCCTAGCAGTGGTAGATTTACCGCTATATCAAAGGCCAATCCTTCTCATACCAGGTCTGTGATGTGGGAAGTAAAACTCGGTAACTCTCACCTCGGTAAATGTGTAGGAGTGAGATTTCTACCTAAATTCATCCCATAGATTCGATCACCACCCATATAATGTAAAAGAATCTTAAGAAAGTCTGGTAAGAACCTTTATTACCCACCTAGTACGGAGTCTCCATGCTAAGCCTATGGAGCTTACAGATCACTACTGAGTAGAATACGGACCTCCGGAATCTTCTAGGAGAATACGGCTTTTTCGGCCACCTGACCGGCGTTATAGGAACTAATTCATATAAACAAAGCACAACGCTTGGGTCGAATTTCTAATAATATTTTAGATGTTTTTCCTAATAATTACTCGAAAGGTGTGTAATAGATACAACATTACCATGATTTCAATCTGTGTGGCCGTATTCTCCTTGTAGTTGACACTACGTAATACTCCTCGCTATGGCTCGGAGTTTTACTTCGCGTCAACTTCGCGGAGAATACGGCCACTCAGATCGAAATCATGGTAATATTGTGTATGTAATGGTTAACTGGACGTTAAGTCAAACCAACCAACCGACCAATATAGGCATGAATGTATTGAATTTGCATAGCAGTAGAGCCAGACTGAGCGGTGTTTGACCGAGCGATGACCTTATCTAAAATAGTCCACCACCAACCTATCTGAACGATAAATCGAGATGGGATTAATATGACATATAGAGATACCTTTAAAGATATATCGGTGGTACAGCAGCTTTAACAAACCGTTGTGATATATACACAATATCGACTGGTTCAGATACAAGTGGTCGTATGCTGCGAGGAGTTTTAAAGTGTAGTAATATCCGAGTGCATGCGAGGATATTGTGCAGAGTTAACTCCGAGGAGCATAGAACCGCTTTTTTCTGAAACCAGTCTATAATTTGTTTATCGTCCACCTTTTCTGTACAAGTGGCATGCCGATGTCAGTCCATTTTAGTAATGCACTGTTTTTCCGTACGCACTATTTTTCCGTATGTGCCCCCCGTAGCATACGATTCATCCGTATGCGCCGGCGATGTCCCTATGTATTTCTATGGACACTTTGTATTAGGTGGATATATCTGTATGCTCCGGGTATGGTGATCCACACTCCCTATGTGTATCCTATGGAAATGAATACAGAATGCCGTTTCTATGGACTACTTTCTATGCACCAATGAAGGAAATTTGAAAAACAAAATCCTCTAAAGGTTAGTGGTTAGTCTGACCAATGGTGTAATGCTAGATCTGACGAACCATGAGGTTGATCTAAGTGTTTTAACCACCAATGCGAAGCTTAAGTTGTTTTCATCTGAGTTTGGATGTATAAGGAAGAATTGGCTTGCCCGGATCCCTGTTATTTCTCCTTCTCTTTTTTAAGCAGTTTTTATTTCCTGTACTATCACATAACATATTTGATGTTGAACGCGATCCATTTCATTTGTCTCTCGCTGTGATTCTATTGTTCTTTTGTTACCCTATTTCTTATATTTTGGACATCATATATAAACTATAGTCATCAAAGGACCCAGCTACAAAGTATCTAGTTTATATACATTTTATCATTCCGTACATGCGAGGTTGGTCAAGACAAGATAATTTTAATTTGAACATGCCAGTTGTGTTGATCCCTGTAAATTTTAAGAAAAAGTCACTATGCAATCTCATATTGAAATCATCATATTGAAAACTCAGCTAGACTTTCTTGTTGAACTGAAATACTAAGAAATAAAGAAATCTTTATTGGATGATCTCATATCTTAACTATGAGGGATTGACGCATGTAACCACATGTAAACTACGAGGGGAAGTCACATGTATGACACAATCTTCAGAAAAAAAAATACTGAAAATATAGAGAGCTAAGCTCAAATTTTAAAAATAATAATAATAAGTCACAAGGTGTGTGTGGCCCACTGGGTAACTAAAGGAGCCAACTTCACTTCCGCTTGGAGTGATTTGAAGAGCGGCTTCATTGACAGACACCCAGGTGGTGCACACTCTCCCAACAGATCTTACCTGGCGCTTGCACTGACTGAGACTGGTGCCTTGTCCCAATTAACAATTGGACAGGTAACGCCCAGCGATAACATCGAGTGAGCGACCTTGAACTTTCGCTGGTCCCCCCTCATTTATAGTGGCAAGGAGACCCGGCACAACCTCTCTCTAGACTGTTTGTATATTTTGCCATGCCTCCGAGAGGATACCCATGGAACCAGCGTATCTAGACCGTAGTAAAGTTAACCCCCGCTTCTGGGACACCTCGCTTAAGGGGAACCTCCTTAAAGGAACACTTTGATCGGAATGGGGGGTTTCCCCTTAAGCTGGGTTTCCCTGTACATCCCATTGTCGCCAGGGCCAGGGCACACAGGCTCTCAAAACTCGAAGGTCTGTGAATGGTTGGCGTAACCTGGCCTATTATGTGTAACTATATAATAGCAGATGCTTTGACACGGAGCAGAGGGTGTCTTCTGTAGTCCCAAAGACTACCTGATACATTAAATCAGGGTTTCATTTTAGGGAGTATTTAAACAAACCAATTATGGAAGTATATCTGTGCAAAAAGTACACCAAGACTGTGCTGCATCTAATGTCACATCACAACCTGCAGCATCTTTTACTCATCAAATGGGATGCGAATGCTGAGCTCATGGACTTGGAAATGCAAGTCCGCACTCCTCTGCACAAAATGTTATGGAATGGCTCCACAGTGGGTTTCAAAGTTTGTTTACTCTCCCTTTTCAAGTGCCAACTAACTTTGCATATGACCTTTTATGGCAAACTCCGTGTATTTGGCACCTCACACAACAGGAAGAAGTGTATAATGTTTACTTTGTTATGCATGTATATCATGAATAAATCACAAAGGACTTTTGAAATTGCTCAGAAATGAGGATATATGAAAGATATGCAAATGGGGCAGAGCTTGCCCCAAAAAGGCAGATAGGCACAAAGATACTACCATGAGACATCACAAAATGTCAAATGGTTGTTTATATGGCGTGAGTTGTCTTCGGGGAATGATATCATGAAGCGGAACTCAAATCACGATCTCAAAACTAACTTTTAAACGTGATGTTAGGATCAAATTACGAGAAACATTCCTTTAACTAAAGGTTTGATTTGACATCAAATGTGTCATTGAACTGAGAAATCAAAGTCTGACATGGATGGTTTATATAAATTGCTTCAGTTTATGTCCGCCAATCTTCGTTATTGTATTCCTCACCGTTATGTATATAATTGAGTGACTTTTAAATTTTATCCAACCCCATTACATGTTTTTAATTGTTTCACACGTGGCATACAAATATTATTTGGCATAACTGCGACATACTGTCACACCGTGTTAAGTCTATGAAGATTTGCATGAGGGGTAGGACAATAATAAGGAACTACATTGAGATCCATAGTTACTGGCAATAGGGCTAAAATTTTGGCTGCGCAGTAATTTCACGAGGCAAAGCTGAGCAAAATTATGTAGCATTCCAAAATTGAATGGCATATAATCAGTGGTTATGGATCGAGTGTGGTTCAGATTCAATATTACCCCTATTACTGACTAATTGGCCAAAATTTGTGATACCATCCCCCATCGAGTATCTGTCTACGATACTCCATGGGCGTTGAGTACGAGTTTCCAATTCTAAGTATATGGGGGAAATACTAAAGGTCAGATAAATACACAATATTGACTGGTTTCAGATACAAGCGGCTGTATGCTCTGAGGAGTTGACGCGCAGAAATACAAGCAGGCACGGCAAAGCGCAGGATCTCTGCTCGGAGAGTGAGTTGTGCAGTGAAGGTGAAGGACATGAACCAGACAGAAGAGTGTTGGTGGAGTGAACATTTCGCACGCTACTGACCCGTGTCGAACACTTTACAGAAATAGTCACATTTAACGCAGCTTACCCATCGACCGCTACCAATGTCATTGGACACGTGAATAGACCTAGATATATATAGCATCTATAAAATGTGGGCCAGGCGATATATATATACAAGAGAGAGGTGGGAAGATAGAATCATTAAAATACCACGTATGGAGCTTTAATTTCGTATGCAGATATTTCTGCTGTAAACATGTAAAAAGACACTTCCAAGATCTCACATGTTGTATTTAAATAAGGGTAATGTGAGTTACTTTCCCATGGCAATGGAGTTGGCATAGATCCAGCTGTTAGTTACGTTTTAGCAGCGTAGACCTTTTATCTGTTTGTTGATTACTATAAGAGTAATCAACATTATATCTTTAGTAAGGAAATAAATCCAGTGTACACATACAAAGCTTACGCAGCAAACAACCCTGCGTACCTGGTGAACTCATATAAGAATTACTAGATACTAGATGTAGAGTTACTAGATACTAAATGCAGAATTACTAGATACTAGATGTAGAGTTACTAGATACTAAATGCAGAATTACTTGATACTAGATGCAGAGTTACTAGATACTAAATGCAGAATCACTAGATACTAGATACAGAATCACTAGATACTAGATGCAGAATTACTAGACACTAGATGCAGAATTACTAGATACTAGATGCAGAATTACTAGATACTAGATGCAGAATCACTAGATACTAGATGCAGAATTACTAGATACTGAATACAGAATCACTAGATACTAGATGCAGAATCACTAGATACTAGATGCAGAATTACTAGATACTAGATGCAGAATCACTAGATACTGAATGCAGAATTACTAGACACTAGATGCAGAATCACTAGATGCTAGATGCAGAATTACTAGATACTAGATGCAGAATCACTAGATACTAGATACTAGATGCAGAATCACTAGATACTAGATGCAGAATTACTTGATACTAGATGCAGAATTACTAGATACTGAATGCAGAATTACTAGATACTAAATGCAAAATCACTAGATACTAGATGCAGAATTACTAGATACTGAATGCAGAATTACTAGATATTAGATGCAGAATCACTAGATGCTAGATGCAGAATTACTAGATACTAGAGGCAGAATTACTAGATACTAGATGCAGAATCACTAGATACTAAATGCAGAATTACTAGATACAAGATGGTACAAAGGCCTTCTCTCTGATCCACATATTAGGGTCCAATCACAAATAACCCCACTGACCAGCATGCACAGAACACCCACAGAAGTGGTACTTACGTATTGGCATAAGCACACCTGGATAAAACGTCAGGAAAGTTAGGAAGTAAAGTAACCTGACTCACCTGTTGTGCATCTGATGGTAGAGTGAGCAGTGACTGCATGAAGCGGCACGGGTCAGAGATGTGGGGATGGGCGTGGGAGGTGGGGACACAGAGGGGGCGGGGGTTTACCTCTAGATAGGGTGGTAGAGGTATGTGAGGGCCAAACGCCCTGCTGGACGGGGCATTGGAGCATGATGGTGAAGTAAACCAAGCAGTTGTGGAGAAATTAATGACCGTATAACCTTGCGCAAGAGAAAACAGTATATAGACAATAAACGATGGTTTTGTGGACAGGCGCCCGTAAACCACGAGAGGTTGACGTGTAGTAATACGAGTGGTTTATCATCCATATTTTCGAATGATATAAACCCAGTAATTGCCACATTAAAGGATATAACAATAGGGACTATACTTTTGCTCTATAGCACAAAGGGACTATTTTCCCGTATACCATTGTTTTAAAGGCTGTATATCATGGATTTGATACTGTATACCATAGTTATGGTATCCGGCAGGTTTTATATAATGGTTCATGTTTACTGAGTCCCCATTCCCTCTCAATGGGGGGTAATAAATCTCTTTTCCTTGTTCATCTGTAACCACCTTAGACCTAGGGGCAAATAGAATATTCACCATTCATGAATGAGCGTGCAACTATGAATGAATAACAATTAAAAGGTTTGGGTTACATTCAGTCTATGGATATTTTTCTGTAACCTATTTGCACCCAGTCAAATTGCTATTGATGCAACTGCCTGAGTCTAGGGTCCAAACATATCAAGCACAAGTGGGTCAATGAGGTATTTCGGTCTCAGTGGTTGATCATGGTCAGCTGGGCATGCCTGTAAGACCCTGCGACACTGCTCCCTTCTCAATTATCACAGTGTAAAGCACACACATATTCAAGGGATAGCTTCTTTTGCAGTACGCTGTAAGTCTATATATGACGCCTCACCTTTTTTGGCAATGTATGCAGTCGCGAGCATGCTCTAACAATATATCCCCTTCCCTCTTTTATATGACACCACTTTAGAGTAAAGGGTGGCTTCCAACAACCACGACAAGGCTATGACAAGCGCAGACAAGAAAGTTCTAATCGGCGCTTGTTGCAGCCTTGTCGTAAGATGGGGGCTTTACGACAGCGTTGTCAGGTCGTGTCGGGAAATGCTTGCTCCACCAAAATTTCCTATCATAGACCTCTGCAACACACTCCCGACATGCCATGACACTTCATGACAAGGGTCCAGTCGTGGGAAAAATCATGTTAGTTATTGTTGTAGCCTTGTTGGAAGGCTCCCGACAAGCCTCCAATCGTGGCCTTGTCGTGGCCTTGTCGTAGACTCTTGTCGGGAACTGGGATCCACCAACCACGACAAGGCCTCTAATCGTAGGCCAATAGTGGACCTTGTCGGGAAGCCATTCTTGTAGCCTTGTCGTGGATGGTGGACGCCCCCTTTAAGAATCTATATGTACGTGTATATCAACGTGTAGAGGAGTACCTTCCTGTCATCCCATAAATGCAGTCTTTCCGCAGAATGGCCTTGTTATTTGTAACAGAGAGCTTCATACTACCAGGGACTTCTTGTAGAACTACGACTATTTGTACAACATTCTCTAATCACTAAATGAGAATCATAATCTATAGGGGAAACTCAGTTTATGGTCCGAGCTCATATCCCATCGAGTTTGAATAGCATAGTAATTTACAAAGCCAAGCCGCATGAATTACATGCGATTCAAACGAAAATCTGAGTTAAGTCGCTATGCAAATCATATATTGTTCCTTCTTTCTGTGTAAGCAACCTTCATTTCCATTATTGATACACAGGATTCAATCTATATTGTTATCAGTATTCCAATGCGTCCAACTACTAACATATCTGGTGTAACATAACATACAGAGTGGTTGTGGCTTTATAGTAATACATATACCAACTATAGACAAGTCTTGTTGTTATATCATGCTCTATATATTGTTCCTTGATCGTGTAGCCATGGAAAAAAAGGATTAAAGCTCCAAGTGCACATGTAATTACACTCATTGGCAGCTTTCATCTTAAGTAGTCACGTACCTGAGTATAATATGTACCTTTGTTGTGAAGATTCCCCAGATAGCTCAGGCGAGATGCGTATTTTGAATATATAGTGTGGAGTCAAGTTATAAAAGAAGGCTTCACACGTTGCAACATTTTTATCAACGTCGAGTTAATAGTCAGTAAAATCATTATGAGAACGCTGCTTTGTTCATATCTAGGTGAAGTTATGTCATTTGATTTCGTGTCCATCCAGAATAGAAAGAAAGAAATTGATGACTGTTGGTCGGTGTACCTGTTTACCATCGAGTTTGGAGCATGCGGTAATGTGCACCCCTCTAATAAGATCTCACACTCTCTAAGTGGTATTCTGTACAAGGTTCTCACTACGCTCTATGGGAGAAAGATTCTTAACGCCTAGAGCCCTGAGAATCGACTGGCCTGCCTCCCGTGCTAAATACGTACATCAGACACCATGAAGGAGGCGATAGCCGAGTGAATATTTCGAAGCGCTCCAAAGGAGATGAGGAACGAGGACTTTTTATCTTATCATTTATATATCTATTTGGATTACCTCCCCGAAAATCATATTAGTAATATAATAAGCAAATTTTGAACTTAGTATAAATTCTTATGTTATAATCTTTGTACTGTATCAACCTTACCACAGCCCACTGTGAGCCTATTAGCTAGGCAAAGGCATAACCATTTGAACTGGAGCTGCTGGAAGATAGGAGTCTAGTACACCCAAGTACCACTCCAGTATAAATAAAATCCGGAGACAAATAGGACAACACGGCTTTTGGCTTGTGAAAGCTGCCATTCACCGTCCATCAGAGTGGAATAAACAGGTCCTCACATGGCTGTCTCGTCCTCGTCCGCCACACGGCTGAGGCGTGACTCAAGGTCACCGTGACCTCTGAACCACGACCCAACCACGTGACAGGCAGCGAGATTCGGCGAGGAGCCCCGAGAAAGTGATAAAAACGTGTCAAGATTCTCTGCTAAAGTGGGATTCACATACAGAGGCTAATGTATCTGAGACGGGTACTTCACACCTTTCGCCTAGTCAAAAGCGGGATTCACACATAGAGACTCATGTACCTGAGACGGGCGTACTTCACACCTTTCCCCTAGTCTAAAGCGGGATTCACACATAGTAATGTACCTGAGACGGGTGTACTTCACACCTTTCCCCTAGTCTAAAGCGGGATTCACTCATAGAGACTAATGTACCTGAGACGGGTGTACTTCACACCTTTCCCCTAGTCGCAGATAATTCTCCTTTGGTACAAAATTCTGATGGCAAGATGTTTTGGTCAGTCTCGATAAAAATGGTGAATTTGATTCACATGGAAGGACACGCCTAGTACATAGTCTAGAACATGCTGGCCTCCTATTGGCCAGGTTAGGTACTTGGTGAGACAAACGGACCCACTGCTGAGTCGCCGACTAAGAACTTGACATAGCCAATTGGAGGCCAGCAAGCAGGGTCATATGTTTTTCACACCATTCGACTCAAGGGAACTTGCATCCCATGTTGAGTGCTCACGTGGACTATGCCTGAGACTATCTACAAGGTGTTTCCTTCCATGTGAATCCAATTCACCACTTTCCCTTGAAGCGGGATTCAGACGATGAGATTCATATACCTCACAGGGCGTTTGTCTGAGACAAATCCTGCCGAGATTCTGTATTCGAACACTATTTCTTCATCTATTTCCCTGAGACATGTTTTACCCCTGTAATTGTTTCCCAGTGAGATTTGTAAACTTCATTTATAACTGTTATAAAGTACTCTAGTGGCAACTTGTTTATTAAAAGGCTAACCGGGGGTTAGGACTAATGCGGGAGGGCGAGAAAGTGAGTCATTACCAAGGACGCCGCCCGCCTCACGTGACCTGGGATCACCTGAGGGCTGTTGAGTAAAGTCCGTTCGTTTCTGCTGCTGTGCTGGACGATACAATAAATGACATCCTGGACAATGTTTACCATTCAGTGTTGTATGACAAAAGAGAAGATACTTTACAAATGAACGTATTTGTCTATGACACCTTATAAGACCTTTAGGTTACTCTTATGATCAAACCATCTTATGCTTTAGGTATATTATTTTATACAACACTATGGCCCAAAAGACAATTCAAAGATACATTTTTTTGTCGTTCGTAGTTTATTCAACGGTCCCCAGGCTCCTTTACCGGTCACGTGAGCACCTCCACCTCACGGCCCACGTCGAGTGCTCGCCCTAACTCTCTCCTGCGATACGGAACCACCCCCCCTACAAGAACTATGATTTCTCCTTAACACTCGCAGTACGGTTTTGTACATGGTAAAAGGCGGGCGTCCACCAACCACGACAAGGCTACGACAAGTGCCGACATGAAAGTTCCAATCGCAGCCTTGTCGCAGCCTTGTCGTGAGAAGGGCAGCTCTGCGACAGCCTTGTCGGGGCGTGTCGTAGACTTCGGTGGATGCCGTAAAAAAGGCGTCCATGGTACCGACACACTACGACAGTAATATCGAGGAAACCACAACACTCCACGACAAAGGTCCAGTCGTGGGAAAAATCGAACATGTTCGATATTGTCGTAGCCTTGTCGGAAGGCCCCCGACAGGTCGCCGACAAGCTTCCAGTCGCAGCCTGTCGTGGCCTTGTCGTAGACTCTTGTCGGGAACTAGGGTCCACCAACCACAACATGGCTACGGCACGCTTTCCAATCGTAGGCCTGTGGTGGACCTTGTCGGAAAGCCATTGTCGTAGCCTTGTCGTGGTTGGTGGACGCCCCCCTAAACTCTCAATTTCCCTGGCAATAGCCTAAGGCGTAAAAATAAGAGAGCGAAATATTTCCATTCTATCTCTCTCTTCCGAAAGAGAAATATTTCCATTTTATCTCTGTCTTCCGTGTTAGTCATTTATTTTGCAAATGCAATTTGCCAGTGGAAGTTGATATGATTTCCACCATATTTTTTATGAAGAGACATTATCTGTACAACACAGAACTGTGTCATGTATCATGCCCCAGCCGGGCTTTTTGTAGCGTGCTCGCACGACCTATATATAAGTTGCCTATAAAAGGTTACAGTGGTCACATATACTTTCGGCGTGCTGAGAAAAATCGATCCCTTCACTATCTGCGTGCTATTCGCTGTGCTATTGAATAAGGAGCAGGGTGCCAGTGTCTCAGGGTCTTAGAGGCATGCCCAGCTGACCATGATCAATCACTCAAGACCGAAATACCTCATTGACCCACTAGTGCTTGATATGTTTGGACCCTAGACTCAGGCAGTTGCATAAATAGCAATTTGACTGGGTGCAAATAGGTTACAGAAAAATATCCATAGACTGAATAAACCCAAACCTTTTAGTTGTTATTCATTTAAAATTGCATGCTCATTCATCAATGATAAACATACTATTTGCTCCTAGTAGTACAAGACAAGATAAGTCAGGGCCTGCCTGGCCTTGTTTTAACTTGTGCTAAATGTCCGTGTATAAAGGCATATCGGACAATTTGGCTTGAAAATTAAAACCCATGTCAATTCCCTGAAAATCTAATATAATGATCTCCAAGTGCTGTAGAACACACATCTAACCTAGAAATTGGGGGTCACCGTGCTAGTTTCTGATTAATAGATCAATATTATGATAATTTTATATTAGAATACATGTATATAGAAATTCTAAAAAGTATTTTTTCACATTGTAAAACCCATGTCATTTTCCTCAAACTTTCACAGAATATAGTACATATATAGTACTTCTTATTTAGGTTTTGAAAATCATAGGTCACCGTCCTTATTTTTGAAAGAATTGAAGAAAACAATATTTTTCAGTACATTTCCTATGTAAATCAAGCAAATGTAAATCGGTCTATTTTACCTACTAAGATTGGATAAACTAGACAAAATGTTAAATTTGCTCATGTAGAATTAGAATGAATTAAAAAAAACAATTTCAAATGACTAATAATTGACACTATTTTAAAATCACCAGGTGGCGCCACTGTGAATTGTAGGATATGCCTTTAGGGCCTCGGTTACTCATAGAGTAATACTGTTCCGTTTTGAGGGCACCTCTCTCCCCAATGAGCTTAAGATTATATTGTACTCGTTTGCAGTTCTCGGGATATGTTGAATGGAGTCTAAATCGGAATTGTGTTTGCCCCTTGTCTGTACTTCAAAAGTCTTGTCTATTTTTAGTCTGCCTTTCCGGTCTATGCATGGAGGTTGGAGTCTATGGACGTGTAGCCTCAATGATAATCACAGGTAGGGACTTAGACTGGCTCCAGTCCCTGCATCCTATGGCTACGCTCCTCGCTGAGATATAGGGCCAGTCAAAGAAGGATACATACTTTAATGAACTTTATTCTCATTGTGAATAATCATTTAATGAATGTCCTTCAGCTTGAGCGACTGCTGCCAGTGTCTCAGCTGCTTTTACCATGTACAAACCCGTACTGTTTCGATGTTTCTGTCCTAAACTCAGAGAATGGATTTGATAGTTGTTCCCAGGTATCACCAACAGGAATATTTATCATGTTATAGAAATCTACATGTGCCAGCTAATTATTTAATCAAAATAGGTGTATCTTAATACATTGAAGATGTTTCTTAATCAAGTCATATATGGATCTATGTATCCCATTCAAGTTTATACACCTGCGACAGGTTTGTTCCTTTTTGATAAAACAATTCTCACACTTAACTACTCTTAATAATTGTCATCATATCATATGTGCAATCCCAGTTGAACAATAAATAGAATATCCTTATAATTAATTAAATGATGAAATATCATACAGAGAGGATAAAGGTTTATAACACTTAAAAGGCATGCTGTGCATGTTATTACATTATAAGAAACAACTTTTGTTATACATATGATTATATATAATGAGGTTAATCAAAACCAGATATATAAATTAAAAAATAATTATAATGAGGTTAATTAGAGCACCTAGATATATATAACTAACACAGATATGTCAATGCAGGCCATATGAAGCATAAGGCCTGCTTTTTCACCTCCATTAGTGAAGAACACCTACTCGGGGGGCATCATGGTGGCACCCATGGATCATAGGCTATGTGCTGTATAGCACTGTTATCACTTTGTGACAGTCTCTCTTAGCAGGTAAATGGTCCATATGGTGGTGGGGAGGGAGGACGAAAGCGTGTGGTGTGCGCAGGCCCTTGCAGGCATGTGGCTGGTCTGCGTGGCTGGTGATAGTTAGGCAACCAACCCCTTCTACGATATAGGGGTTGATCGGGTTAAATCACATACGGTATCCCCAGATCCCTCTGTGTTCGCCTAAAACCAAATATTTTTGTTCTATGTATACTATGTAACAGCAGACATCCTTAATATGAAACATTCATAGGTAACAAATTGATAATGGCACCAAGATTTGTGTTCATTATATTTTGAAATAATGCACGGGAAAGAAATAAGAAAACCGGAACATTGGCTTCGAGGTTATGACATAGCACACTCTCCAAGTAGTACGAAAGATCTGGTTGGAGAGTCCCGCTACTGGGTCAAGGTGGCCACCTATCTAACCCAACCAGAGCTAATTTTGTGTAGCTCTGGTAGCCAGTGTAGACCATGTTGGTGATTACTGGGGGGCAAGTCTTGACCAGGCGACCAGTGTGCCCTCTCAGGTCCTGGGGCCCGTTTCAATAGAATGGGTCACTAAACCACTTAGTGACATGTTTAGTGACTCAAATAGTGACAGGAATAGTGACAAAATTTAATTCTCGTTTCAAAAGGCATGTTACTATTGGGGTGGTGTGTCAGTTCACTGTTGGTGACATAGTGACATTGCTGCCTGGGCCTTACAATGGACGGTGTTAGTGCTCTCAGGAACAAGTAGTGTCAAGGTAAAGGTCGCTCCAGAAATTAGTGACAGGCTTGAGAAATACTACACTGGCTATCAGAGCAGCATTTTCTATGACAAAATTCAAATGTGAATATCATTAGATTGTATGGACCGAAATCCTTCATATTTGGCATGTTTATAAGTTGCATGTGTCTCTAATTGGGGTTAAAGTTTCACAGCTTAATTACTAGGGGAAGAGAAGTTACATGTTTGTGACAATAGAAGTGAGAGGGTATACCCTCTCGCTATTATAGACACTATAGTGACCCTTTTAGTGACCGGACATCGTCTTATGAAATGGGACAAGCCACTATTTGCGCCTGTCTCTTACCCTGTGTCCCACAAACGGTTGTCCCTTAACTATTGCAACGCGAAGTGCCGCTATTGTGTCACTAAACCCAATAACGGACGTCCTACAGGCTATTGAAACGGGTTCCTGTTCCCCATTTCAGCCTTTATATATACTTAAGGACATATGAGACAATTTGGCCTGAACATTAAAACCCATGTCATTCGCCTGATTACCTCCCGCACATAGAGACATAGTGAACTAGACATAGGCTTGGAGAATGAAGGCCCATGAGAGTGAGATTCTCGTGCAGTGAAAAACTCGAACCTGTTCTTCTTTACTGTAGGACTATACTCAGACAAACTTTTTCTCTTATGATTCATTTCAAGCCATGCCGAAATCAAAGTTAAATATTGTAATTTTCTGATCTACATTTCTCGTGAGAAACCAATGAGATCACATTTCGCTGGTAGTCGGTAAAATCGGTGTCACATGAAATGATGGTTGGGAACTAATTGATAGTGGGCGCCACTAAGCTCTCGCCCTATAAAATACGACGCGACAAAGTCGCTAGTAATTGAATATAATGAGCTCAAAGTGTTGTAGAGCAAATATATAGCTTAAAAATCAGGGGTCACCATGCTAGTTTTTAATTTAGAGATCAATATTATAACAATGTTATAAAAGCATATATGTATCTTCTAACAAGTAGTTTTTCACATGATAAAACCCATGTCATTTTCCTCAAACTTTCACAGAATATATACATGTAAAGTACATTCTATGTAGTTTTTAATAATCACCATGGAGTGATTCAGAAAATGAAGCTGAGTGAATAACCAAAGAAGTGGAGACAGAAGGAATGGGAACAGAGGTGTGAGGCTCTTATCTGTGTCTCCCGTCCGGTCGCTGCGCGGCCGTCACGGTTGGGTGAATACACTGCATGCAGTAGTTCCCCAGCCATCCGCTAGAGGCTTAGCCCTACCCTAATTGCAATAATACACAATTTCATGGTTGATTATACTGAACTAACTTGAAGAGCATAGATTATGGTATATAAAATATATGTTCTATACATCATTAGAAAGGCCTGAAACTGTACTACAGGAAACATTTTAGATCATCTGGATAGATTGTTTCATTAGTTCTCAACCAGCAGCTCAAAGGTATGTCGGTTGTTAAGCCAAATTCTACCCTACCTTCTCCAACCCTTCCTCCTCTCCACACCTATTTTCGATAAAAATGGACTAAATTCTTTATTTTCTCACATGAATGACATACAATATAACGCCCAAGTTAGTTGGTTATACTTTTAACCCATTTACGCCGGGTGATGCCTTCAGGCATCAACCAGGGCTGGCCGGGTAATGCCTTGAGGCATCATTTACAAAATATTCGTTTTTGAAGATAAAATTGGAAATAATGGTTCAATAAATATGAAACTTTCAGAAAATATAGATATAACATCATATTTGATATTCAAGGCGAAATAGAAAATAGTATTAAATATCATGTGTCAGGTCACGTGATACAGAGATCAAAATGTTCACAATAGGCCTATAGGCCCGGCCTCTAGCGGTAGTCACTGGCAGAAGTACCCGGCTCCATGACTGTACCCCTGCCGCAGGTACCCAGCGCGATAGGGTTAAGTGACCTAAATTGACCCAGTCTCCACATTTCAAAGTTTGTGTGCATTGTCAATGCCAGTCACTGAGCCTCCGTCAGCCACCCGCCCACTACAAATATGGAGTGAATTGTTTTGAGACAACTACACACCCTACATACATGTGCTATATACCATTGGAAAGGCCTGAAACTGTTGTATATGAAACATTTAAGATCATTTGGATAGATTGTTTCATTAGTTCTCAGTTGCCAAATTCTACCCGAACATCTCCGACCCTTCCTCTCCACACCTATTTTCGATAAAAATTGACTTAATTCTATATTTTCAGGCATGAATGACAACCAATATAACGCCCAAGCTAGTGGATTATACTCTTAAGTGACCTGAATTGACCCAGTCTCCACATTTTCAAAGATTGTGTTTTTGTCAGAGCCGGTCGCTAAGCCTCCGTCAGCTACCCGCCCGCTACAAATACGGAGTGAATTGTTTTGAGACAACTACACACCCTACATACATGTGCTATATACCATTGGAAAGGCCTGAAACTGTAGTATATGAAACATTTTAGATCATTTGGATAGATTGTTTCATTAGTTCTCAACTGACAGGTCAAACGTATGTCGTTTGTTAGTCCAAATTCAACCCGAAGGTCTCCGACCCTTCCTCCCCACACACATTTTCGATAAAAATTGACTTAATTCTATATTTTCTTACATAAATGACAACCAATATAACTCCCAAGTTAGTGGTTTATACTCTTAAGTGACCTGAATTGACCCAGTCTCCACATTTTCAAAGATTGTGTGCATTGTCAATGCCAGTCACTGAGCCTCCGTCAGCTACCCGCCCGCTACAAATACGGAGTGAATTGTTTTGAGACAACTACACACCCTACATACATGTGCTATATACCATTGGAAAGGCCTGAAACTGTAGTATATGTAACATTTTAGATCATTTGGATAGATTGTTTCATTAGTTCTCAGCGGGCAGGTCAAAAGTATGTCATTTGTTAGGCCAAATTCTACCCGAACGTCTTCGACCCTTCCTCTCCACACCCATTTTCGATAAAAAATTGACTTAATTCTATATTTTCTCACATAAATGACAACCAATATAACTCCCAAGTTAGTGGTTTATACTCTTAAGTGACCTTAATTGACCCAGTCTCCACATTTCAAAGTTTGTGTGCATTGTCAGAGCCGGTCGCTGAGCCTCCGTCAGCCACCCGCCCGACACAAATACGGAGTGAATTGTTTTGAGACAACTACACACCCTACATACATGTGCAATATACCATTGGAAAGTCCTGAAACTGTAGTATATGAAACATTTTAGATCATTTGGATAGATTGTTTCATTAGTTCTCAGCGGGCAGGTCAAAAGTATGTCATTTGTTAGGCCAAATCCTGTACAAACGTCTCCGACCCTTCCTCTCCACATCCATTTTCGATAAAAATTTACTTAATTCTATATTTTCTCACATAAATGACATACAATATAACTCCCAAGTTAGTGGTTTATACTCTTAAATGACCTGAATTGACCCAGTCTCCACATTTCAAAGTTTGTGTGCATTGTCAATGCCAGTCACTGAGCCTCCGTCAGCTACCCCCCCCCCCCCGCTACAAGAACTGAGTGAATTGTTTTGAGACAACCACACACCCTACATACATGTTCTATATACCATTAGAAAGCCCTGAAACTGTACTATATGAAATATTTTAGATCATTTGGATAGATTGTTTCATTAGTTCTCAGCTGGCAGCTCAAACATACCTCGTCTGTTAGGCCAAATTCTACCCGAACATCCCCGACCCCCCCTCTCCACACCTTTTTTCATGAAAACTGACTTAATTCTATATTTTCTCACATAAATGACATACAATATAACTCACGAGTTAGTGTTTTATACTTTTAAATGAACTGAATTGGCCCAGTCTTCACATTTCAAAGTTGGCGTGCATTGTCAATGCCGGTCGCTGAGGCTCCGTCAGCCACCTGCCCGACACAAATACGGAGTGAATTGTTTTGAGACAACTACACACCCTACATACATGTGCTATATACCATTGGAAAGGCCTGAAACTGTAGTATATGAAACATTTTAGATCATTTGGATAGATTGTTTCATTAGTTCTCAGCGGGCAGGTCAAAAGTATGTCATTTGTTAGGCCAAATCCTGTACAAACGTCTCCGACCCTTCCTCTCCACATCCATTTTCGATAAAAATTTACTTAATTCTATATTTTCTCACATAAATGACATACAATATAACTCCCAAGTTAGTGGTTTATACTCTTAAATGACCTGAATTGACCCAGTCTCCACATTTCAAAGTTTGTGTGCATTGTCAATGCCGGTGGCAGGGAGGGAGGCAAGGAGGGAGGCAGGCAGGCAGGAAGGGAGGTAGGTAGGCAGGCAGACAAGCAGACAAGGAGGCAAGCAGGCAATGAGGCAAGCAGGCAAGGAGGCAGGGAGGCAGGTAAGGAGACAGGCAGGCAGGCAAGGAGACAGGCAGGCAGGCAAGGAGGGAGGGAGGCAGGCAGGCAGGCAGGCAAGCAGTCAGGCAGGGAGGGAGGCAAGGAGGTATGCAGGCAGGTAGGCAGGCAGGCAGGCAAGGAGGCAGGCAGGCAGGCAAGCAGACAAGGAGGCAAGCAGGCAATGAGGCAAGCAGGCAAGGAGGCAGGGAGGGGGGCAGGCAGGCAAGGAGGGAGGCAGGCAGGCAGGGAAGCAGGCAGGCAGGCAAGGAGGCAGGCAGGCAGGCAGGAAGGGAGGCAGACAGGCAGGCAGGGAGGAAGGCAGAGAGGAAGGCTGGCAGGCAGGCAGGCAGAGAGGCAAAGACCACTGGTTATACTACTGGCACCCAGGGACTAGAAACAAAATGTAATCGAAACTGCTAATTTACATTGTCCACTGCATGGACACTAAAACCAGCCTCTATTGACCGATGTGCATGTAGCTTAAAGAATGAAATAATTTTTTAAAAAAAAGAAAAAAAAAGGAGGGAGGTAGGGACATTGGCAGCGACAACAAGGAAGCAAAGGTGTGATCACTGGAGCGCGACGGCCGTGATTGCGGCCGTCACGGGCCGTCGCACACGCCCCCACCACCCACATAAGGAGAACAATAGGGAGACATAGATATTAGCCCATATGGCGCTTACAAGTCGGCGTTGCTATTCCTTCTGTTACAATTCCTTGGAATAACATAGCGGTCAAACGAGGTGGAGTGCAGACGAAGCTATTTTCACCTCATGAGTTTCTTTCTAAATGTCTACCTTATGTTAGGAAGTATTTCACGAAGCAAAGCTGAGTGAATAACGTAGCGGTCAAACGAGGAGGAGAGTGGACCAAGTTATTTTCATTGAGTCGGTTTCTGATTTTATCTCACCCCGTATAACATTATTATTTGATAAAATAATGCACCTGATTAGCCATTGGTTACACTACCTTTATAATGCCCCAGTCACACTGGCGTATATTTTGGCATTTCTTCTACGTATTTGAATTGGTGGGGACCACATATTAGCTACGGATTTGGAACGTATCTGTTTGCTTTGCTTTAATGCGTTAGTACGCTTCTCAACGTTCATCAACTCTTATTTACATTTCTGTATGTATTGTGGCATTTTTCGGTGTATTCCGACTTTCCTTTGCGCATCTCCGCGTTTTCCCGCGCATCGCCGAGCATTTGTTTATTTCAAAATGCGTAGAAGAGCGTAGACGTGCGTACATGGGAAAACGCCGTTTTTTACGCCAGTGTGACTGGGGCATGACTGGGGCATTACTATGGAGTATGAATAAAGGGGAAAAAAGTGAGACTCGATTAAATGGTTTGAAGTAGCACCTTTTGATTAGTCACTTAACTGTCTGCGAGGATTTCTAAATGTGATTTTAATTGTAATTGTATATGCTATCTGTTCTCTCTACCTGTCTGCACCAACTGTATTTATCTTGTCAAATTCTATTAGTATTGTCAAGCTACATAGTTTCCTGCGTTATCTTACTTTAATTATGCTGTAATAAGTAATCTACAACAAACTGTATAAAAAGATTGCGACGCTGTGGGAAAGGATCTGTCTCTGTCAGTACGCATGTACTTTTCTGTGATTTATCCCACCGCTGGTATTTTTGTCCCATAGGCTTAACATTGATAACTCGTTCTCCATGACATTACGAGTATTACAGTCCGTTCCCCATGGTCTATTAAGTCATAGGTCTAGTGTATTGCCTATTCTTTTAGTGTGTACTGGGGGTGAGATGAATAGAGAGATCTATTCGTTTTAGCCAGTCGTTGTTCTCAACTTGTTTGAACGCTATGCATCAAACTCGTGGAGAACGATGACTTTGACCAAAACTTGATGTTATCTTCTTTAGTTTTAAATATCGCAATATTTATCTCACCCCTGGTAGTTTTCATTCATAGACTTAACATTTGGGATCCTGTATCCAACGCCCATTGGCGTTCTAGACTAATCAACTAAGGGGTGGGATAAAGCGTAAAATAAGGTGTATCCCGGTGTGTGAGTATCATCCCATGGTTGAGTGTCGGCTGCTGGTTGACCTTGTTGACCTTGAGGAACCTCCCTCCCCTCCCGGACGCATCTTTGTATCACGGACGTCTCGCATGTTGTCACGCCTCAAGGTCACCTTCAGCATGCGAGTTGTCACATAGAAATCAGTGAAGCGTGGAGGATTTGCCTTCCGAGGAGTCCCGCCTATAAACACGCGAAATCTGGCCTGGTTTTCTTGTACTTTTCTTCAGGGACCATCCATAAAGTATGTACGCAGGTTATCACCCAGTCTAATTCCACTGAAAAAGGAACAAGACTATACCCAGAGGATATACTTTAAAATGATAAAGGACAATAGGCCTTTTTCCACTGGCCGGCGACACGCCTTATCTACTTGGTTACGTAATGCTTGCGGCCAAGCCATCACATGGCGACGTATTCTTTAGCATTGGGGGACTGAGTGTATAAGTGTAATATGTTCGTAGATTACGTTTAGATTATCTTTAGAGACAATACCTTGAATCCATCGTATTCTATGGTATTCCAGCCACAATTTGGTGGGTTTAACATTCATATCAGCTTAACAATGCTTAATATATCATTTAGATAAACTTATTTATAGAATTCATGTTACATATACTCACCCTTGCATATGGAATCCAACCTATATATCTTACCTTTGTCCCATTAGGAATGTCATTTACATACATACATATTTAAATATATAATGCACATGCATATATGCATTTTTATATATATATATATATATAATACCCATCTGATACCTTATAAAATCATTATATATTTCACTTGGGTAGTGTTATATGAGATGACAAATAATATATTTCTTAAGATTAGTTCATCTTTAAATCATAATGTCTGGCGTTTTAGATTCATGATTTTTTTTTTTTTTAATTTATCAGCTTTTATTGGTCTCTCGTTTTGACAATCATATGTTATAACATAACAACCAGTTTCTACGTTGGAGCCAATAATAGGATACCCATGAGCCTGGTACAGTGGCTGGTTTTCTTTGGGTTTCCTGACATAACACAATGTAACCAAATCAATGACAGTTGATCAGGAAATCAATCAAAGTTCTTACCAAGTATTACGAGATGATTGAATATATTTGTCCGAAATATATTTGTCCGAAGTAATTGTTTTGCATATAATTGCTTTATTATAAGAGAGTTATTTTATTGTAGGGTTTTGTTTTGTATTGTTTTTATCAATTCTTTATTAGGGAAATGGCTTTTTACATTCATCACCAGGTTTGGCATAGTTGCCACTCTTCCACAATGATTGATAAAGAGTCGAATGTCCCTCTTAGAATGTCCCTCTTAGTATGTCCCTCTTTTGGCATGTCAATAAGCTCTGTAACAACTAAATCAATATATAAAAACTGAGACAATAATCAACTCTGAAGTTTGTACAACCTGTCTATGTTTTTGGAGTGTCCTTACTTGTTCTAACACTCCTATCTGGAAGAAAACAACACCTCTGCTCCCATACCCACCACTCACACCCTATGTGTGAATGCATAGGCGCGCACTCGGACACCGCAATGTTTGGCCGAACGACCGCGTTGCCATGCAACATGACCGCATGGCGGCGCTGAACGGAAAAACAGCTATTGAAACCAATCAACTCTGAGTGTGGCAACCTGGGGCCTGTTTTATAATCTAGGATCGTAATATAACGATACAGTGGGACTCAATCAACAAAGTCCAACAACCTTGGGATTACAAGTCCAGTGCTCTTTACCACTAAGCTAACTCCCCACCCTGGTCGCTTTAGCTATGTTTGCGTACAAGCATATCCAGTCTGCACTACGAGGAGGCGAGGCGACCAAGAGGGTGAACAGATTGGTAGTTGCTGTCCACCCCAGCAGACCAGCATTTATAGCAACACTACTAATGTACATGTACATCCTTATCAATTATCGTTGATTAGTCTATATGGGCAAATGCAAATGGAAGCTAAGGTATAAAGGATCAATCTCTATATCTTTGTGAATAACCTGGTCATACTACTATCCCGGACCTATGTCGCCCAAGTCCGTGCTACTATGCTTTCAACTCCTCAGATAAAATTAAGCTGGTTTTCTGGTGTAAGTGCTCAGGGTTCTTTTAAAGGCAACGGAAGAATATACATTATACGTGGAAATCCCTATCGGGCATCGCCTTGAAATAGTCAAACATGCATAGACGACATACCTTTCCAGATTTAGAAGATAAAGTAAAACACCGAGAAAATTGTGTTAGAATTGTCATTTACAAAGTCATTATCCATTTTTGTCTGCGATCTTTAAATTATCAACCTTTATGTATAAAAAAAATATCATGTCTCTTTTCTGTAACTCAATGAGGAGGACATAGAAACAAGGCTAAGACACTGGCGCAGCTCTAATTAGATTTATCACCTGACGGAAAATGGTGTTAGCCATTGAGCAACAACTGCTAGGGTAGAAAAACACTTGAGACTTGGAATGCTGAACACATGTGATCAACACACTGAAATGCCATCTTATTATATATAACTGTGACCGCATGTCCTACGTATACCGCCCTCTACTACCCATATATTATTATACCTATGGCCGTATGACCCACACATACTGCCCGCTGCTACCCATGACGTATGAATAGCCGTACGTCACAGTGTGACGTACGGGGTATGTGATCACGTGACTAGCTAAAATTTCGCCATTTTGGGTATATAATAATATGTACGTCAAAATACTTGGTAAAATTATTAATCAGATGCATCCCCCTGCCTTCAGCATCGGGATGTATCTGATCAATAATTTTACCGTGTATTTTTGACGTACGAAGACAGTAAGCCAGTTTCCGTATAATATTTATAGCTGTACAACACATACGTGGCGAACGGGGTATGTATGGGGGCGGAACCCAACAAATTGTCCAAAAGAGAAGGTATAGAATAAAAATTTTAAGGTATATAATAATGCTCATCGGAAGATGTTATACAACAGAAATGAATTAAAAAAATCTAAACAAAAAAAATGGAAACAGCTATACTGTGGTGTACGTGATAGATACTTGGTAAAATTGGCGATCAGATGAACTTTTCCCCTTGGCATCGGTTCACCGGATCATCAATTTCACCTCGTATTCATCATGTACAGCCACAGTAACCCAGTTTCTGTATAATCTCTCCTATCGCCATACACAGACATTGTAAAGGTGACAATACCATGATATATTATGGCAGAAAGTAAGTCATTGGTTCCCGATGTTCTCCTCATTCTAGGAAAAGTGGGTAAGTAGGTATATGGGCTCTCTGTGCAACGAACCATGCTGTCGTACAGTCCTAAATATCCACTTTAACATTGTATCATCAACAGTGTGTATGCATTTAGGAACTGTACACTTCTTCTCATGATGTGATAAATAAACAAGTCAGAAAACAGCTGTGAATTATTATCTGTGTGAAATAATGTATGGATATATAATGTGATTTTAATCTTTTCTCGCTGGTCCAGATAAACAAATCGATCGCAACTCTTGATTTTATGAACAATTTGTAAAGCTTAGAGCCTTTTGTAAAGCCAACCCTAGCTAATGAGGATTTGTGAAAGGACTGCTTGGGATCTTCCTTAGGCCCGGCGTCCACCTGCTACGATATGGCTTCGATATGGTCTACGATGCACCTCCCGATAAAAGATCAAAATCGCGTCGGAGGGTCACCTAATATCGGGGCAGTTGACGACGTTTCTGCGATTAGACACCGATAAAAAACCCACGCAATGCATGGTGGATTTGCATGTCTAGACATATGTCTACGATTTCGCACCTTCACGATATGTCTCCGATATTTGCTTATTGTATCAGTGTCATAGCGGAAGGTCTAAATTTCTATCGTAGTAGGTGGACGCCAGGCCTTACTATTCTGGCGGTTGAAACTGGACCACTCAACTTCGGTCGTTTGTGTCCATTTCCCCCATGCCTCGGCTAGGGAACATACAAAGTCTGCTCTCCTGTTGGTCAATATAACTAGAACTATAATTAAGAACTGAATAAAGTAATCTTGTTACATCTTTTCCTCTTGTGTGTTTTGTGTTTGGGTAGGGATACCGGGTCACCCAGCTCTTCTATAATTAAAAGCTATCTGCAGATATAACACCTCCGCAGTGTAGCTCTTATAGCATCGGACATTATCTTAAGAGATCTGGTGACTGCTATAGAAATATATTCGCCAATTTGATTATCCATTTTGCTTCTTCTATCCATCAGAACCTTCAGGTAGTTTAATGAAATAATGTATACTTCTAATCATGATTAAGACACATTGTTAATATTTGGCTGGTTGATTTGATTTAACTCCAGTTACACGTAATAGGTTCTTACCAGACTTTCTCAAAGTTCTTTTACACCACAAGGGTGGTGATCGAATCTATGTGATGAATTTAGGTAGAAATCTCACCTCTACACATTTACCGAGGTGAGAGTTCTTTTACTTCCCACACCACACAGACATGGTATGACACGGCACCCATACTCCACGAGTATTGGACCGAGGACGTTACGGTTTAAATCTACGGGTTAATTAATCGCAGGAACACGTGAGGATGCCGAAAACACGAGCCGGCCGGAGCACTTCGCAAGCCACAGATGCGGAGGCTGAGGCAGTTTCGATCTACAGTCAGGAACCAACGACGGACTTTTGGCACTGCTGACCCAATATCGGTCAATGGAAACAAACAACGTTGTGAAATGCCCCACGACTTTTTCTGCTTATATTATGCAATGTGGCACCACCCACCACTGAGTGAAAGCTTGGTCACTGAGTGAAATCTACTACCCTCAGTGATTTTCCTATACCGACGCACAGTCAGTGGCACCACCGACAGACTTTCTGTGTAACTCAAAACGTTTAAGCAATCTTCGTCGGCCAATGGAAACGGGCCTTATCATCATCCCAAGCATCCGCAGGGACTGCTGAGCCCACGGGCCAGGTCCCATCATCGAGGTTTCTCCAGGCCCCAAAGGGACATGTTGATTCACAGCCGAACCAGCGAACATCTCGTTGACAATTCATTCCTGGCGTGCGATAAACGCCCCACTCACTCATTTCTCACTCTCCAAGCCGAGCTTGAGGCTCTCTCCACTTCCAGCAATATACGTAGGCCTGCGTTAATATTTTATATAGCTCCTGGACTCTGTGTGGAGAGTAGAATAAACCCGCAATGCTCACTGTATCCTTCAGGGTAAAGGGAGCCAAAGTGAACCCGCTAAAACGGCAGATACCCGTGCTCAAAATACCATCCCCAGAGGCCAGAAAGAATTAGTAGAAACCAAGCGAGAGTTAGCCTTGTCAATGTTTATGCCACGATGGGCAGGTTGTATATTACTACATGAGGCGTTAGCCGAGTGTAGTGAGAAGCAGGCCTGACCAGAGTGGTTTTCCTGCGCTTCACTCCGCTCAGACGCACTCTAATTTTCTCCGCTATTTTTGGCCCAACGCTGCTCGCGGCACCCATACTCCACAAGTATCGGATCGAGGACGTTAGGGTTTAAATCTACGGGTTAATTAATCGCAGGAACACGTGAGGATGCCCAAAACACGAGCCGGCCCGAGCACTTCGCAAGCCACAGATGCGGAGGCTGAGGCAGTTTCGGAATGAACCAACAGACCGTCTGAAGAACACGTGGAGTCGGCCTCCGAGGTAGGCAGCGTGAAAATGGTCCGACTCGTAGCCGTTGAAAAAGGCCTCGCGGATATGAAGACCGACATGAAGGAACAGATCGGCAGGGTCCTGGCCGCGATCAACCGGCTGGCAGAGCAAAGGACATCCGATAGGGCCTCACGGCCACCAACCGTCCAGTCGGCCGCGGACCGACGCACACAGGAATGGGCCGAGGACCAGGCCTCACAGGTTCTCCCGGCGCCACGACAATGTGAGGGAGCGGTACGCGGCTGACTCCTACATCCAACGCGAGCTCGACCATGAGGCGATCAAGCACGCCAGGACAGCGGGTAAGCTGCATTCGGATCTGAACATTACTAGGTTAACATCTAAGCCGTATATGTTTGTTGACCGTGAGGCCGTGTATACATTATCGCAGAAGTTGGAGGTGAGGGGGTCCCTAGGACCGATGGAATACGTCAGCGCATTCATCGGTCTGTTCACATGTATAAGCACCTCCACCAGGTCTCCATCGATGCCCAGTCTCGGCCGTGGGCCGGAGTCAGGCGGTGGAGCCAGTTTGTTTTTGATCAGATTGAAGCCGGGAGGCTTAGCTGGTCTGACTACGGGTTGATACAAGAGGAGCGAGTCCGGCTCGCTATGACGACATCTACGCAGTCGACCGGAGCAGATAACGGAGGAAAGAACCGGGCCAGGGAATTGCCATGCCGGCAATTTAATTCTGAGAAGGGGTGCCGCCACAGAAGCGGGCACGAGGACGGGCCCGTGAAGTGGGTGCATATTTGCTCTTATTGTGACTCTGTGGGGAAGCAATGCGGGCATTCGCTTCATGCCTGCAACAGGAAGCTCGGATATACCATCCCAGCAGGCAGCCCCGCAAACATCACGCTGGATGCAGCAGGCCGGATACACCCCGCAGGCCGGATACACGATGAGGGCGGCCGACCCTGGACCAGATGCCCTCTACCAACACGGCCTACCCCAGCCGGCAAAAAACTGCCACGGTGCGCCCCGAGAGTGATGGGAGCGCACCCCAACACAGGATGTCCACTTGAGCCGCCCGCCCGGGTCCCCGGGGTCTGAGGGGGGGCGGCACGTGAGATCACTCAACCGGCGTCACGTGAAACCACAAAGGGCAGGAAACCGCCTCCAGCCACGTGGGCAGAGGTGGTCCGTCGTCCCCGCCCGGCTACAGCCCCCACGAGTGCACCCGCCGCGGGCACTGGGTCGAGGGGTGGGAGGACACGTGACGTCACAGCGCACATGGGGGATCCCCCACGTGAGGATAGTTGGTGCATAACAACAATAACAACAACAACACCGCTGCACCCGAGCACGTGGCCGTGCCTGTGGGCGTCGCCAACGCCATGTGCAGTAGGATAACGCTGCCTACGGATCTACGGCTACGGGCGTGGGAGCGGTATCTCACGGGCATGGGAGGTACGGAGGAATTACTCAGCTTTATTCGCTACTCGGATACCTGGGGCCCGCTACGGATACCCAGGGGGTGCCTAACCACCCCAGCGCCACAGCTTTCCCGTCCGAGGTAGGGAAATTTGTAAAGAAAGAACTGTCGCACTCAAATCTACTCGGGACGTTTGCCGATGCTCCGTTCTCCCCGTGGTGCCACGTGTTGCCTCTGATGTCGCGGGAGAAGCGGGGCTCCGATGCCCGGAGAGTCATAACGGACATGACGTTCCCCCGGCAGCAGAGTGTCAACGCATTCGTGATGAAGAAATCCATGTACAGGGAGGAACGAGAGCACAGCCTACCAACGGTCGACGGTTTCGTCGGCCGCCTACTAGCATCTGGGCCGTCGAGCTACATGGCCTCCATCGACATCGCGAGAGGATATAAGAACTTTAGGTGCGACCCCCTCGACTGGCCGCTCCTGTGCTTCATGTGGGACAGCGGGTACTACTGCGATACGGCCATGCCGTTCGGTGCCTGCGCGTCCTCGTACCACATGCAGTGCATAGGGGATACCATCGCGGAGATTCTCGGCGGCAAGGGAGTGGAGGGGGCCATGTACCTTGACGACCTCATAATCATCTCGCCGACAAAAGAGAAGGCAGCTGCCAACTTCGCGACTGCGAGAGAGCTCTTCCGCGAGCTAGGCCTCCCCGAGGCCCGGGACAAAGCTCAGGAACCATCGCAGACGGTCCGATGGCTGGGGATCGATATCGATGCTGCGAACATGACATTGTCGATCCCGGAAGACAAGCTGCAGAATGTACGCCAACACGTCGCGGCCGTGGCCCGGAAGCGGTCGATGACCAAGCGGCAACTACAGTCGGTCCTGGGAAAGATACTCCACGTAGCTAAATGCATACGGGCGGCGCAGCCGTTCGTCAGCAAGTTGCTGGAGGCCCTGCGGGGCATGACCGGGTTCTACATTAACATCTCCTCGGACATGCAGCAGGACCTCGACTGGTTCTCCAGGTTCGCCGAAGGTTGGAACGGGCGTGCCTTGATCCCCAGGGGCGCCCTTACGAAATGCATTACCGTGGACGCCTGCCTCAGCGGAGTCGGAGGCACCAACGGCCGCCTAGCCTATTCCGGTCAGGTTTGCCCGGTCGGAGACCCAGTGGAGTGCATATCGGAACTAGAGGCGCTCAATACGATATATGCCCTCAACACGTTCCTGACGGATCGCGACCGGGGCGCGAGGGTTGAGGTCTTCTGCGACAACATGGGGACCGTGCAGGCACTGACGTCGGGGCGGGCGCACAACAGAGTCCTCGATGGCCAGGCGAAGTTGCAGGTGGACCTCCTGTATACCCACATCCCGGGGGTCCTCAACACGGTCGCCGACGCCCTCAGCCGGTCGCACCTCACCTCCAAAGACTATTATAACGCCGTACATTACATGTCACTGCATAACCTCATGTCTGTCGTGCCATGTAATCACGCCTCATTCGTACCTGTCCTCCCGCTTTCCTGCAGATCCGGCGCTACGCTGTCTCCAACAGAGGGCATCTGCGCGGCAAGCCGCGGCGCGTGCCCCCGGCACGGTCGCGAACCAGCGAAGCGCCGTATCAACTTACATCGCGTTCTGCCGGAGGATGGGTACAGATCCACAGCAGCCGTCGGTGAGCCTCATCACCTCCTACCTGGAGTACGTGCGGGACCACGCCCCCTCGCCGGCGACCGTGGCCAACCACCTGTCATACCTACGGTTGCACCTGCGCCTATCCGGAGGGAACGTCGCTGCGACCGAGGACGCCAGGATAAGGAGGGCCATCGACGCGATGAAGAGGGACAAGTCCTACGAGCCGAACGTCAAGCCCCCCATCCCGATGGAGGCGCTGAGGGACGTCCTCGGCGGACTAGCGGCCACGCCCCTCGACCGGTGCATGAGAGCGGCGTGCCTGCTGATGTTTTTCGCGGCCCTGCGGCAGAGCAAGGTCGCCCCACCATCCGTCCAAGGATTCGATCCGGACAGGCACCTCACCCGCGGGGACGTGAAGGTTACGTCAGGTCAAGTCACTATGCGCATAAAGGCTGCAAAGAACCTCCAGTGTCTTGGGGAAGAGAAGCACGTGACACTGCAGCCGTCTCCCGACCGAAAGTCCTGTCCACTACACGCCGTGAGAGCGATGATCGCGGCAGTACCCACGTCTAGCGACCGAGACCCGTTCCTCATGAACGACGATCGGTCCCCGATAACGACCCGGTCGCTGTCCAGGGAATGGGACAGGCTAACAACGTTGGCGGGGATCCAGGCTAAAACGTATACTCTGCACAGCCTGCAAAAGGCTGCGGCCACCCAGGCCTTCCAGGCCGGGGTCCCGGAACTGTCAATCCAAAGGTACGGGGGATGGCGCTCGAACGCTCACAGGAGCTACATCCGCGTGTCGAGTGCCTCGCTCATCAAGTCCATTAACAAGTGACATAATAATTTTTAAACCCACCCTCCACGCCACTTTTCTTTGGTTTTTTGGCTATATTATACACATTGTATATTCACATATACCTATTCCATTATACTCTATACATGTATATCAATATGTATTCTATTATTACATATCACCATATGTACTACCTTATCCGGTATCACATCTCATTTATGTATAACATATACCATATTAACAAATATGTATCTCATCATATTTACCAATATGTTATCATATAATATAACATATCTACCATATGTATATTATCTTTAAGATATTATTCTCACGTATTAATATCTTCTCCTCTTTGCTCATAAAATTAAAATAAATTTTATTTGCCCAAACTCTGTCTTCTACTCTTGTGTTGCGGGTATAGGGGTAATGAGATTCATGTTTATTATATTTTTAAGGAAATTAAATGAGAAAAATGGCTTCGATGTTATGACATAAGACACTCTCCAAGCAGTACGAAAGATCTGGTAGGAGAGTAACAAACAGATCCCGCTACTGAGTAGATTCTAGTACAGTCTGTTGTCGCCAGGGTCATGGCGCACAGGCTCAAACTAAGACTGTTATGGGGTGCCATTTTGAGTCAGGGATTCCTGCCTTTGCTGGTACTCAGCTACCCTGAGTGATTTGCCAGAAACCAGTGTGTTACTCTTCAAGCATAGGTCCTAGAGTAGCTTTTACTGGGCATGTACCAAATAAATCAGCTTGGAGAGTTATAATGATTCGCCAGAATCGTGGTCTTCTCAGCCTTGAGTTGGTGCTAAAGTTAGAGCAGCCAATCACAAAATTCCTTTCTCCCTTCATCCAGAGGGAACTGGCAAATGGGAGCTGTGCTCTGTTAGACCCTTACAGACTGTAAGCCTTAGGCGGCGCGGTCTGTAAACAGCCTAGCTACTGAGTCAAGGTGGCCACAGATTTAACCCGACCAGGGCTAACGTCGTGTACCTCTGATTGCCAGAGTACCTAGCATGGAAAATCGCCTTAGTAGATCTGGCGGTTGCAGGACGTTAGGGCCCACCACCTTAAAGTCGGGATGTTAGGGCCCACCCTACACCGGGGGTGTGAAAGCCTCAGTTGTGCCTCGGCCGCACCGCGATGCCGCAGTCACACCTATGATGCCAGGAGGGAGATGTAGCATAAATGGACGTTAGGGCCAACCTAATTTTGCATAATTAGTTAATGTTTGAATACTGGAGAACTCGACCGGTAAAAAACTTGACCTGTACCAAACTCGACCGGTTTTAAATCTTCCCTACTCAAGCATCTCAACTGTGAATAAATACTATATTTAGTAGTAAGTATAAGTAAGTAACCCTATCCCTAACCCTAACCCTTATCCTAACCCTAACCTTATCCCTAATCCTAACCCTATCCCTATCCCTAACCCTAACCCTATCCCTGACCCTTGCCCTAACCCTAATCCTATACCTAATCCTAACCCTATTCCTAGCCCTAACCCTAACCCTAGGTTGGCTTTAGGCGGGCCCTAACGTCCCGATGAGTGGTCCCTAACGTCCCGACTTTCGGGTGGTGGGCCCTAACGTCTACATACCGATCTGGCACTTTACACAGTGGCGTTAGTGATGGATCTGACACACGGGATGTCATCTCTGACAGGCATGACAGTTGGCGTACGCATCCAGTAGAGACGCATCTAATTTATGTTTTTCTCTGCTTCTTTTATCCTGTCATCTTTAATCAGTTCTTTTATCTTTCATATTACCACTGGGAAGAAAGTTGACTCCAAAATTCAGCTGTATTTAATAATAGCTTATAAGATGTATGAACGTTGGACCTTGTAGGAATGTGATAGGACCTGCGAAATACATGTTTTCATATCCCATGCAAGTGCTTCAGCACGTTAGGCTTTTTTTAAAGTTATAGGTTAAAACCCAAGATGGAAAAAAAGAAAATTCACATGAAACAAGTGAACCTAAATGGAACACGGTAACATTTGAAAAAATAAAGAACTAAAACCCAAGATGCCTCACTAATGTAATTCTGAAGGGTTACTGGAGAACTCAACCCGAAACGAACTCGACCCGTAGTTGTCAGGAGAACTTGACCCGTTTTGGAGAAATCGATTGGAGAACTCGACCCGTTTCAGATACTTATGGATAAGACAGTTTCATACAGAAGGAAAGGTCTGCCTAGATAGATTTTAGACAAAAAAAAACCAGCGGATATAGAAAAAAAGGCCAGTTGTGTCTAGGTGTCGGGTTAAGGTTAGGGATAAGGTTTGGGATAGGGTTAGGCTTAGAGTTAGGATAGGGATAGGGAAAGGGTTAGGGTTAGGGATTGGCTTAGGGGAAGCGTTTTTCATGCAGTGCAAGATAACATACTTACTACTAAGCGTGGTGTCTATCCACAGTTGTAATAAGGTACTTGAGTTGGGAAGATTTAAAACGAGTCGAGTTCGTTAAGGGTCGAGTTTGTTATGAGTCGAGTTCTCCAGTATCTATGAAGACGGCATTCAGATCTAATTATAATTCCTCCGGATTCAGCTCAGCATCAAAGGTACATGTATATTTGTTATATGTTGTTATTCCAGCGGTAAGATCACCCTACTGGGTTATTCTATGATAATGCACTTATACAGAGAACTTTGAAACTGAGTAAACAATATACTCAGGAGCCATATATAAAGTACGTACGCACTGATAGGGGGGTCATGATGTTCGGAAATTTTGCTTACGCTCCTTCTTAGTTCTATGGCGTACACGATATGGGAGGGGGGAGTCAAGGATTTCGGAAAATCTGCGTATACTTCATGGATGAGCCCTCACCAAATTTCATCTCCTTGCCCATTCTGGCACAACTCCGACCTAACATAAGGAAAGATGAGGAATTAAATAATCCCAATGTGTCATGCATTATGCGCTTGTCCTAGATTGTGTTGTAATTTTGGTAATATAGAGAAACAGGCTTACTGTCTCCGTACGGATAAAATACGCGGTAAAATCGGCGATCAGATGAACCGGTGCCGAAGGCAGAAGTTCATCTAATCTCCGATTTTACCAAGTGTTTTATCTGTACGGAAACAGTCAGCCTGTTTCTCTATTATTATATACCTTAAAATATCCAATTTTTAATCTTGCTTCTGGGGGAATTTTTTGGATTTCGCCGCCATACATGCCCCATACGCCACATACATACCCCGTACGTCACCTAGGTGACGTACGGATATAAATATGACATGGGTAGGAGCGGGCCGTATGTGTGGGACGTACTACCACAGGTATATAATAATAAGTGTTTTAACTGGATATTGTAATAAGGCTTGGCGTATGAACAGAGCCGCTAACACAAAGTAAGATGGCGATAGTCGGAAGTAAGACATAGACCAGATCGTCTGTATAAGGAAGGGAATGATCATGTGAGCTGCTGACGTAGCAGCAGAAGGGTATACTTCGGTGGTTCCTGCTGAGAGCAGCATTGAGTATGAGTCTAAGCTGTCTAAACTTTATAGTTGATGATTATCTTGGTTTTAACTTGGAGAAAGATAAGCATATTATAGCTAGGCCTGCCAAGGTATTAGTGTATATGCAGTTTCGATGCCCCTGTGTTATCTAAGGTATATCTAAAGTATCATTGAGGTGATATGCATGTATGACACATCAAATTGGAGCTGGAATACCCTAGAATACATCGCAATGGCTGTAATTTCCATGGAAATAATGAGCATGGGTATTATAAACCTATTACGCTTATACTCTAAGTGATCCAATGCTAAGGTATACGTTGCCAGGCGTTTGTTTGGCTTCAGGCGTGGTGTAACCAGGTAGATAACGTGCGACACCAGCCAGTGGAAAAAGGCCTATAAAATAGCATATCAACAGATTGCTTCTCAGGATTTCATTGTTTGTCCTTATTACCTCAGACCACAGTGATGTGAGGTCACCATGTCGCTGTGGTCATGCCACCCAAAGGTCTACGACCTATGAAGTGATACAAACTATAGAATTAAAGGATCTAGCTACTCCCAGGTCTAATTAACATCTCTTGAGACCACACAACGGTATAATCGCTCAAATAATTACAATGATATGTCTAACTAGGAGAAAGTGCATCAGAATTCGGGTAATAATTGATACAGCAGATAAATTTGGGTGGGGTAATTACCATATAATCGTCAGGCCGTAATGCTTATCAAAGGATGTAACAGAATTATAAAGCAATGCCGCGATGATGAACCTAATGGTTTTAAATATAATTATTTAAATGTCAAGCCCTACAGATGTTGATTTATCTCACCAATTCATAGTGTCGAGGTGATATAGACAAGCCAGCTACAAAAATCAACGTGTGCCTAAAGGCCCGGCCCCACTGGTGCGATGCGATTGTTGCACATGTTTTATGGGGCCATAAGCGGCCGACTGGCGGTGTTTATGGCCACAAGTGCGACGGATCCATCGCATCCAATCGCAGGGAAAACCAAGGGTATGCCCCACTGATGCGATGAAATCATTGCATAGCTTCAATGTTTAAAAATGTTTAGAGCAGGTCAAATGTGGAGGTACATGTGACAGGTTATATCATTCCAAAGGTATCAGATCTACACCAACAGCCATAGCCTGCTGTTTTCACAGCTTTCACACCTCCTGAGACCTGACACCTGAGTGGAGGCTGGGGCATTTGTGCTATGTTTGAGTAGTGTATATCCCATGTACCAGTGGTAGATGCGACCTGTGTTTAGTTACACCTACCAGCACTCAAGCAGAGAGGGGACTATACACAAATATAATAGGAGGCACTGCCTGCTTGTGCGATGAATCCGTCGCACATCATGAACATTTCAAGATGTGCGATGCGACGGATCCGTCGCATCGCACACAATCGCACATGCGCGCAAGCCCGGCCCCACAGGAGCGATTGTGTACGATGCGACGGGCGGTGCCGTTTTTATTATCCACCTAATACAAAGAGTCCATAGAAAACACATAGGGAGTGTGTATGGACATACCCGGCGCATACAGGTATGTTGTATGCTCCGGATGGCGCATACGGAAAAATAGTGCGTATGGAAAAATAGTGCATAACTAAAATGAACTGATATCGACATGCCACTTGTCCAGAAAAGGTGGATAATAAATACAATATAGACTGGTTTCAAATAAAAGCGGCCGTATGCTCCTCGGAGTTGACTCTGTGCAATATCCTCGCATACACTCGGATATTACTACGCGTCAACTCCTACGGCCGCTGGTATCTGAAACCAGTCAATATTGTGTATTTATTACCCTGGCCGGCTGTTTATGACTTTTTAGAGCGTGCTTGTATCCGCTATACACATCATCTAGAGTTTAGAGAGAGGTCCATATAGACTTTCAGGGTACTGCATACAAATTATCCTTTCACTATCTGCATGCTTTTCACTGTGATAGTGAGAACAGAGCAGGGAGCCAGTGTCACAGTATCTTAGAGTTGTGCCCAGCTGACCATGACCAATCACTCAAGACAGAAATACCTGTGCTTGATGTGTCTGGATCCGAAATAGGCAGTTGCAGAAATGGCAAGATGATTGGGTGCGAGTGGGTTACAGAAAACTATCCATAGGCTAAATCTAACTAAAACCTTTTAATTGTTATTCATTTATAATTGCACGCTCATTCATCTATGATGAACATACTATTTGCTCCTAGTTATGGACTTGCGATGAATTCGTCGCACCAGTTGGACCGGGCCTTTACATCGGGTTGTTGTAACTATCGACACTCATTCACCTCCATCAGGTTCATAATTCGTAGAGTCCCGATGCCTTTTAGCTTTCGTGAGCACCATTCCTGATACCGGAGACACACCAAGCGAGAAATGCAGCATTTTGATATGTATTCACATCTTTAAAGGCATATCGGAAAATTAAAACCCATGTCAATTCCCTGAAAATCTAATATAATGATCTCCAAGTGCTGTAGAGCACACATCTAACCTAAAAATCGGGGGTCACCGTGCTAGTTTTTGATCAATAGATCTCAATATTATGATAATTTTATATAAGAATATATAGAAATTCTAAAAAGAATTTTTTCACATTGTAAAACCCATGTCATTTTCCTCAAACTTTCACAGAATATAGTACATATGCAGTGCTACTTATTTAGGTTTTAAAAATCATAGGTCACCGTCCTTATTTTTGAAAGAATTGAAGAAAACAATATTTTTCGGTACATTCACTATATAAATCAAGCAAATGTAAATTGGTCTATTTTACCTATTAGGATTGCATAAACCACACAAAATGTTAAATTTACTCATGTAGAATTAGAATGAATAAAAAACAAAATTTTGACTAATAATTGACACTATTTTGAAATCACCAGGTGGCGCCACTGTGAATTGTAGGATATGCCTTTAAGATATAATAGAACAGGGTTCTCATGCCAGGGACACACCAAACGAGAAATGCAGCATTTTGATATGCATTCACATCTTTAAAATATAATAAAACAAGGTTCTTATGCCTGGGACACACCAAGCGAAAAACGTAGCATTTTGATATGCATTCACATCTTTAAAATATAATAAAACAGGGTTCTCATGCCAGGGACACATCAAGCGAGAAATGCAGCATTTTGATATGCATTCATGTCTTTAAAATATAATAAAACAGGGTTCTCATGTCGGGACACTCAAAGCGAGAAACGCAGCGAATTCCCGAATCGCCAACACAAAGTGGTTCGTACGTGAGCTATTATTTCATATTTCACCTGATTATCCAGTATTATCCTACCCCTAATAAAAAACGCCATAGGTTTAACAATGACTCAATGTATTTGACAGAGCGTTGAATAAAGTGTTATTTATGCACCGAGGTGAATAAAAAAACGAACCAATCAGGGACGAGATAGTGAAAGTAGATCCGGCAGCATTGATAAATGTGGCCATCCTCTGATTAGTGTCAACACACTACTAACATGGATAATTACAAAATGTTCTCTGTATATCGTGAGATAGGGTAGGATAAATACGAAACCGAACTCGAGTTAGCCTTTTCAATGTTTATACCACTCTGGTCAGGTCTGCTACTCACTACACAACCTGCCCATCGTGGCATAAACATTGACCAGGCTAACTCTCGTTTGGTTTCTACTAATTATTAAATATAAGAAGAGCCTCCAGTCAAGGTAAATGACCATTCTGCTTTTTAGAGCACGCTCGCACGCGTATACTTTGCCTAAAGGTTAAAGTGGTTACATATAGACTTCCTGTATACTGAAAAAAATATACTATCCCTTAACTGTCTATGTACTATTCACTGTGATATTGGGAAAGGAACAGGGTGCCAGTGTCTCAGGGTCTTAGAGGCATGCCCAGCTGACCATGACCAATCACTAGAGACTGAAATACTTTATTGACCAACTGGTGCTTGATGTGTTTGGATCCTTAAAGGCAGTTGCAGAAAGGGCAAATTGACAGGGTGCAAGTAGGTTACAAAAAGATCCATATACCTTTAAACCTTTTAATTGTTATTCATTTATAAATGCATAATTGCACGCTCATTTATCAATGATGAACATACCATTTGTTCCTAGTTCTATATCTTATATCCAACTTCTGATTAAAGGTAGGAAATTAGTAAAAGCTGTAAACTAGTGAACTCCCAACAGTATTTATATCTACTGCTTTAAGCGATGCTGACATAGATATCAACTTTGGGATATATATAAGGAATGGGATGTAAATAATGCACAGGTAATTCATGTGAACTCCGAAAGGTCAGCCATGAGTTCAAGAGGTTACCCATGCCCTTCAGCAGTGGTTTATAATGTATATATATATATATATATATATCCATTAGATTCCCGAATCTGGCTCCTGGCCAAATCTCTGCATCTTACTTATGGCACAAACTAGTTTCCCCATGCTCATCTGTCATATGTTTTTGTAATTTAATGTCACAGGCCTGATTTTTTTTTTACCATTTTTGATGTGTTTGGGTTTTTTCTATTTCAACTTGAAACGGCTTCGTATTATGCTTAGAGGATATGAGGTGACTTCAATTGAATGGGCCCCTTAAAGGCATATCTCTGGAATCACCAATACAAAACAGCAGGTGTGTGAGATATTATTTCGTAGTAATATATGGAGACATGGTTAGTGTGGCTGAATTCCATCTGTTCCTCGATATTTTGGTCGAATATATACACCTCGTTCTTCGAACTCGGTGAATATTTCCGACCAAAATATCTCTGAACAGATCCCATTTAGCCACACTCAGTATGTCTCCTTATTATCATATACCTAGAAATCATTTTTTAAAAAGCCATATTACAATTTGTGGTCACGTGGTATGGAGGGACATATGAATATTCCTTCGTCACTCAGTGACGAACGGAATTTGTACTACTGGTTAGTAAGAGCTAGACATTTGCCCACAGGTATATAGTAATATACCCCATGGATGATTTAGCGTCTCGGAAGCAACAATCAGGTCAAATATGAAATAATAGCTCACATACTCGCCATTTTATGTTGGCGATTCCAGAAATCGCTGCATTTCTTACTTGGTGTGCCCCCGGCATAAAGGCATATCAGACAATTTGGCTTGAGAATTAAAACCCATGTCATTTTTTTAAAGATTTAATATGATGATCTCAATGTTTTGTAGAACACATATCTAACTTAGTGATTAGGGGTCACCGTGCTTGTTTTCGATTTAATGATCAATATCATGATGATATGATAAGAGAACAAAAAGAAATTATGAAAATTTGTTTTTCACATAGTAAATCCCATGTCAATTTCTTCAAACTTTGAGAGAATGTAGTACATGTATGATACTAAACATTTAAGTTTTAAAATTTATAGATCCCCATCCTCGTTTTTGAAAGATTTGAAACAAAACGATATTTTTCAATACATTTCCTATGTAAATCAAGTTAATGTAAATTGGCCCATTTCAACTATTAAGATAAAATGAACTGTGACAAAATGTTCAATTGAACTAGAATGAACCCGAAGGAACTCGTTTCGACTGATAATTGACAATATCTAAAAATCACCGGCTATATAGCTTTGAAGGCATATCCTTAAAATTATGGTGGCGCCACATAGTGATTTTCAAATATGTAAAAAGCAACTTTATAGAATTCTATATATATTCTATCATGATAATATCACAATTTCAATCTCTAAATCAAAACCTAGTATGGTGAACTTCGATTTTTGATTTAGATATGCCTTCTACAATACTTTGAGCTCACCATATTCAATTTACATGGGTTTTAATTTTCAAGGCAAATTGTCCGATATGCCTTTAAGGGAAGCCAACTAATAAGAGTGATCTGTTGGAGGAGGGCTTGGAGGAGGTAGGTATGGGAGTAGGATGGCAAGTCACAGAGGATCGGGAAAGGAGGTTGAAGAAAGTGCAGCAGTGGAGGGGCTCTTAACCCTTTAGCGACGCTGTGATGCCTGGATGCATTCCCGGGTATAGTATGCTGTGATGCCTGGAGGCATTCCCAGGTATAGTATGCTGTGATGCCTGGAGGCATTCCCGGGTATAGTACGCTGTGATGCCTGGAGGCATTCCCAGGCATAGTACGCTGTGATGCCTGGAGGCATTCCCAGGTATAGTGCGCTGTGATGCCTGGAGGCATTCCCAGGCATAGTACGCTGTGATGCCTGGAGGCATTCCCAGGTATAGTACGCTGTGATGCCTGGAGGCATTCCCGGGTATAGTACGCTGTGATGCCTGGAGGCATTCCCAGGTATAGTGCGCTGTGATGCCTGGAGGCATTCCCAGGCATAGTACGCTGTGATGCCTGGAGGCATTCCCAGGTATAGTGCGCTGTGATGCCTGGAGGCATTCCCAGGCATAGTACGCTGTGATGCCTGGAGGCATTCCCGGGTATAGTACGCTGTGATGCCTGGAGGCATTTCCATGTATAGTATGCTATGATGCCTGGAGGCAGTCCTGTGTATAGTATGCCAGGGCGTAAAACGCTATGGTACCTTAATGCATCATTTCTGAAATTAAAGTAATCGCTATTTTTTAATGAAATAATGTGAATATATGAATCATATTTTTCTTACCTATGTAAAACTATATCATGATTAATATCATTACTATCGTGTAACATCGGAATTATTTTGGATTACCATGAAGGTGTGATATAATGAAGTCACTGTGGATATTCTTAAAAGCGAGGCGTACTACAGGGGAGAAAATTTCAGGGTGTGTATTTGGAGTCATGCAGCGTAGTGAAAGGGTTAGAGATCACTTCAATCAGATGGCCTCCAAGGAGAACAAGTGGGTAATTTGTTCTGGTCAGAAGAATCTAATTCCTCTGTCTCAGCTTTCTTGCTGTTTGCCCTCACCTCCAGCCCTCCTTCTCTCTCACTCTTACCCCCTCTCACCTCTATACCCTCAGTCGAGAAAACCTCTCCAATCCCCTGGATCCCATGTCCTAATTCCACCCGATCCTTCCCCCTTTTGATTATCGACGTCTCGCCCCGCTCAACCTCCTCTGCCTTAAAGCCCATAAGACAGCGACATTTTCCACATCTTCTCCCCGATCCGATCACCGATTATAATCGGGAACAAGAAGGTTGCTGTCTTGTTCCCGATCAAAGAGAGCCGCCGGAAGACGAGCCGGGGTGAGCCATGGGCCGCTTGTGTGGATTCATAGAAAATAATTCAAAGTTTGATAACTTTGGATCCAATTGAGATATTCGGAAACAGTTCTCAGATTCATTATCACATCTGACTCCCCTGCGATTCTATATAAGGCACTTGTAAATCAGACATCGATGTTCAAATGGCCTTCTCAGAATCGGGAACAGTCGGTGAAGTGCATACAGCGACACGATTATGGTCGGGCAGAGTCGCTCATTACCCCCACGCTAGTAATGCCCGACCCGATTAAAATCGGGTCTGTGAAGTGCGAACAGCGACCTGATTCTGACCGACCCGACGGGTTCGTCAGACAAAGGTGTGATTGGGCACAATGGTCGGGTCGCTGTCTTATATGCTTAACAACGGCCACCTGTGGCAGAGCTGTCACCATAAGGACGGGTGCTAGTGATAGTGTATATCTCTAGAGGACGAACACATTTTGGATAGAGTCCTAATTTAATGTTCCATCATGTGTTATTATTGGTAATCAATAGTAATTTATTTATTTTAGCTTACTAATATTAATTTTGATGTTATAGCTTCATTTCTTGAAGATTTCTTGTAGATCGATAAATGATTTCCTTGTCATAAATAATTCCATTGATTTAAGAGAAATGATGCCTTGAGGCATCATTTGGACTGGGCCGGTTGATGCACAATTTAACACTGGTGCTGCCATCTGGTCTCATGGAAATGTAGCAGTTTCCCATAGACACCAATAGTTAAGCACTTATCTTCTTCAGATGGCCTTCCCATAGAAATTACCATGGTGACATAGTATTTCTTTAGCATTTCACATTTGTACATGTTCCCAACTATCATAATCAAGAATTATTTGAAGATAGCAATAGAACATCAACGTCATTTAGCAACAAAGTCAAAATATTGTATTTTCCCATAGACACCAATAGTTAAGCACTTACATTTTCAGATGGCCTTGCCATAGAAGTTAACCATTTTTTTGCATTTTCTCTTTGGTTTTCAGGCTTCTCCCACCCTCAAAGATACCAATATGATGCCTCATCCAGTGTTTAATAGCTGCAGTAGCATAAAGGTCACCGTATTTACAAAAACATTTCCAAGAAACAGTGTGGGTTTTAGAAGCTGAAAAAGCAGTACAGTTAGAAGGACGAAAATTGAATACACCTAATGTAAAAACTATTACTCCGTCGATTCCAAGTATATATCTCAATGGAGCAGGTAAAAGTATGGTGCTAAATGGATTTTTTTTTTGAGGTGCGGCTTGGATAAACTATTTCACTGTCGATTCCAAGTATATACCTACATGGAGCAGTTAAAAATATAATCCTAACTATCTTGTACCATTTGTCGTCCCTACTTGATCTTAATTAGGACTTTAATTAGAGACTTAGAAAGGAAGCAAACTCTGCGAACTGTCGAAGTTTAGTAATTTCATATGGTTCTGACGTGCTCAAATATTAATTATATATCTTTCTTTTCTTGAGTCTTCAAAGTTTTACAGATAGATTAACTGATTTCTTCTTCTCATTCATGCTAATAATCCCATCTTATCATTATGTTGCAGTGCGCGAAAACCACCAGTTTATTCATATATATATACGCCATCGCGTAAGTGCATGTATCGGCTGTATATTGACACCTTTCCTCTTCTATACATCAGCGTAATGGCTGTATTGCCGCAAAGCGTATATGAAGAGAAATATTGTGCGTGGGACATGTATATGTGGGTCATATACATTTTACACGTCTATAGATGAGGCGTATACACAACGGAAAATAGGACTACCTTGTATACGCAAATCATACCTATATACGCCGGGTGTATACATAGGCAATAATCCATGGTTTTCTGGACAGGCGGCCGTAAACCACGAGTGGTTGACGCGTAGTAATACACAAGCGCTAGCGAGTGTATTAGAGGTCAACCTCGAGTGGTTTACAGAGCCGCCTGTCCACAAAATCATCGTTTGTTGTATTTATTATCCATATTTTCGAATAAATTAAACCCAGTTATTGCCATATTACAAGGTATAACAATAGGGACTATTTCTTTGCTCTATAGCAAAAGGGACTATTTTTCCCCTATACCATGATTTTGAGGCCGTATACCACAGGTTTGAATCCGTATACCACAGTTATGGTATCTGACAGGTTGTATACAATGGGTCATGGTTTACTGAGTCCCTATGCATTTTCAATGGAGGTTTTGTATACGATGGATAATAAATATATAAACTGATGGTTTTCGCGCAGTGTTGGGGTAGAGTTCTGCTTGCTGTGAAGAGCCAGAACTGCACGTTATCCTTCCGCATTACCTGACTCGAGGCGTAACAATAACAAAAAAATTCTTACTGAAGGGCCACGAGAGTGAGATTCTCGTATGTGGTGGAATTCGAACCTGCTCCTCTTTTTTCTAGGTCGATAGACAGGCATGCTTTTTCTCTTAAGATTCAATTCAAGCCATGCCGAAATCAAAGTTTAGTATTGTAGTTTTCTGATTTAGTTTTCTCATGAGAAACCAATGAGATACCAACTTTCACTGGTTCTAGGCGAAAGCGTTTGTGAATGCTAGTGACGAGCTCACGAGCCTATGTGTGTGATAGCCCATAGGAAAGTCGTCTGGGTCCCTGGCCGCCTTCTCACCTTCCGCATGGTCCCAGGGATTTCAAATAATTTATCTATCTGGGTAGACTAATTTGGTAGTGCAGAACACGATTCTGATATTTATATTCACTTATATTTAAGCATTAACCTGTTATTCCCTTCGTCAAATATCGCGGATCTTGACCTATTTCCGCACTGACTGATAAACTGGAGCGGTGCAGTGTGGACAAATAAGACGCGGAATTGTTAGACAAACGGGATGGGGGGGGGGGCGGTAGGTGGTGGTAGCCAAGTAGCCTACAAATCGACGAAGTCGCTAGTAATAGTTAAAAATGATGTGCTTGAACTTGTCAAAGACATAAGTGTCAATAAGAGTGTATTCAGATAAACGTAGCATGGATCCACTGTGTGTGACCATACTTGTATGGTGAGACTGAAGTATTTTAAGGTTTCTCAGTTTGTGAGGTTTGTTCTCAGCACTGTAGAGTGGAAGTGGTTTTCCACTTAGTTTGAGGAGGTGAAGCCTTGGGTTTTATTTTAGAAACACACTTATAGGGGGGTCCATGTCAGAAAGTCTTTTAAGTTGAGTTCGTGGTTTCGACTATCGTTTAGTCTCATCGGGTATGGTGCGGCTGGGCTTGTTTGTGTGGTCTTTGTCTCATGGAGTTTGATCCAGGAGGCGGGATAGGTTGTTTCCCTTTGCTTGTCCTTTAGGTGACCGACTCCTATACGATTTGGGAACTAATCGTTCAACCCGGTAGATGAACATCCGGCTTTAACAAGATAGTTTTATGGTGTAATAATTATATGAAGATGAAGAGCAATAAAAGTTGTTTGGGATGCCTCGGAAAGGGGGCAGGATATTTACCGGAGTTGGCCACAAAATGTGTTGACATAGTTTTATCTCAGGTTCATAGTTATCGGTACTTAGGCACTTAGGTAACAATTGACTGTTATTTAAGTTTCAAGAAAAATATTAAGGAGATTAATAAGAACGTAAACTCCCATTTATTCAAGTTGTCAAAGCATAGAATGTTTATTAGTTGAGAATATCAAACTATTAGACCAGAAGAGATGGTATACTAGAAGTGCGAACAAAGTAAAGTTTAAGGAAAGATAGATTAACTGTAATCACTTCTTTAAGGCACCTCAGTATAGAGGAATGAAGTTTTGGAACAATCATGATGCAGTGATATAACATAGTGAAACAAAGCGGTCCGTCAAAAAGGAGATTCATGGGATGTACTTAATCCGGAAAAAGTGACCTAACTATTTGGCCTCACTCCAGTCATCAACCATAACTATTTATTCCTCATATCACCCTGTATAAATAGATCGTACCGATTTAAGTATTACTAGTTTTTACTATATATATATATATGCTATCACAAAATATCTAGATGTACAATTCCTTCTGGGAGTATGTACCAGTGGAAGATCTTTTGTGCTAAAAAATTCTCTGTATCACTAAATAGAGAATCAGTTTGCTGTTACTTTCTGGTTAGGGAACGTTCATTATTAATGGCAGGAGGGTGTTTGATTCGCTAGGAGAGTCCTCCAAAATGAAGCGCCTCCCTTCAGATTACCTCCAAATAAAATGCCCCTCCCCCCGCCAAATATTTCAAAATGAAGCGCCCCCACTCGGAAGTACCTCAAAATAAAGTGCTCCACCCCCCTGGAAAATACCCTGATATACATTCCCCCTAGGCAATAGCCTTGAATCGATTCTTTCCCATGTATACGCATGTATATGTACGCATATTACGTAATGTATAAAGTGAATAAAGACAATCGATGGGGTCCGGCAGGCTCACGTCTGTGCCTACTGTAAGGCCTACAGAGGGGCCTACTACCCCCACACAGAAATCAACTGCCGCTCACAGCAGCGCAACTCGTCCTCCACGGCTCCTCCGGTAAGCGCGGATCGCGCAAGCGCGGCAGTACGGGTTCCACACCCTCAGGTTTTTCGCCAGTAGGCGGGCGTGAGGCCTCCCGCCGCAACAAGGCCTACCGCACCGGCGCCTCACCAGGCCTACTCAGGAATGCCTAGGCCTCGCCAGAGGCCTACGTAAATGATGGTTTCATTGATGTTGATGTTGTTATTGATACGAGTCATGATGTTGTGTTGGATTCGGACTGTTGTTTAAATGATCATGTGGATGTAAACACGGGCCACGTGGGAGCCGTAGTTCGCGGCACCACCCTAGGTGGCGCCACCGCTTGCTTTGAAACGGCCACACCTGAGACAGCGGTTCCTCGGGTTGCGCCCCTACGCTGCTCTTCCGCCGTGTTCGCGGTGGCTGGAGACATCGCGAATCCAGTTACTCCGGGTGGCTATGGCCCAGGTACACGGTGGCAGGATCGACCACGCCCCCTCAGGCACTGAGAAGTCTAAAAGTAAAAGTCGGGGCAGGGAGTAGGATAAAACAGGCATCCCGTGCCCGGCATACAACAGGCCGGCAGGCTGCGATCATAATAATGGTCACGTGATCGATGGGGTCCGGCAGGCTCACGTCTGTGCCTACTGTAAGGCCTACACCGGGGCCTACTACCCCCACACAGAAATCAACTGCCGCTCGAAGCAGCGCAACTCGTCCTCCACGGCTCCTCCGGTAAGCGCGGATCGCGCAAGCGCGGCAGTACGGGTTCCACACCCTCAGGTTTTTCGCCAGTAGGCGGGCGTGAGGCCTCCCGCCGCAACAAGGCCTACCGCACCGGCGCCTCACCAGGCCTACTCAGGAATGCCTAGGCCTCGCCAGAGGCCTACGTAAATGATGGTTTCATTGATGTTGATGTTGTTATTGATACGAGTCATGATGTTGTGTTGGATTCGGACTGTTGTTTAAATGATCATGTGGATGTAAACACGGGCCACGTGGGAGCCGTAGTTCGCGGCACCACCCTAGGTGGCGCCACCGCTTGCTTTGAAACGGCCACACCTGAGACAGCGGTTCCTCGGGTTGCGCCCCTACGCTGCTCTTCCGCCGTGTTCGCGGTGGCTGGAGACATCGCGAATCCAGTTACTCCGGGTGGCTATGGCCCAGGTACACGGTGGCAGGATCAACCACGCCCCCTCAGGCACTGAGAAGTCTAAAAGTAAAAGTCGGGGCAGGGAGTAGGATAAAACAGGCATCCCGTGCCCGGCATACAACAGGCCGGCAGGCTGCGATCATAATAATGGTCACGTGATCGATGGGGTCCGGCAGGCTCACGTCTGTGCCTACTGTAAGGCCTACACCGGGGCCTACTACCCCCACACAGAAATCAACTGCCGCTCGAAGCAGCGCAACTCGTCCTCCACGGCTCCTCCGGTAAGCGCGGATCGCGCAAGCGCGGCAGTACGGGTTCCACACCCTCAGGTTTTTCGCCAGTAGGCGGGCGTGAGGCCTCCCGCCGCAACAAGGCCTACCGCACCGGCCCCTTCACCAGGCCTACTCAGGAATGCCTCGGCCTCGCCAGAGGCCTACGTAAATGATGGTTTCATTGATGTTGATGTTGTTATTGATACGAGTCATGATGTTGTGTTGGACTCGGACTGTTGTTTAAATGATCATGTGGATGTAAACACGGGCCACGTGGGAGCCGTAGTTCGTGGCACCACCCTAGGTGGCGCCACCGCTTGCTTTGAAACGGCCACACCTGAGACAGCGGTTCCTCGGGTTGCGCCCCTACGCTGCTCTCCCGCCGTGTTCGCGGCCGTTGTTCGCACTACCTGGCCTCACGTTGATACGGAAGCCTGGAGAGGCCTCGAAGGCATCGCCGATGCCTACGAACGGATACGCGCAGATGGCCGCTCCAACTACGCGGGCGCCCGTATCCCAGTCGCCTCGGGACTCAATGTGGGCGCTTGGCGCCATGCCCTCCGCGGATACCATGATGCAAAAATGGTCGACTTCCTGGCTTACGGGTGGCCGTTGGGCTACACGGCCGACACCCCCCCGGTTCCAACGGAGGACAACCACGCGTCGGCCAGGAACTATAGTGCCCACGTTCAGGCATACCTAGATGAGGAGCGCCAGGAGGGGGCCATCGTTGGGCTGTTCGAGACCCCCCCCTTCACCCCCTGGTGCGCAGGGGGTCAACGCCGGCATCGCTCTGGGAGACCACCTCCCCTACGCAATCGCGTGCACCCTCCCTACCATCGCAGACCTGGCTCGCCGCATCCGCGATATCGGCGGGGGGGGGGGGCTGGATTTGGTTGGCATAGATATAGGATTTTGATATCCACCATCTAGGAAGTGAACCCTAGCGTGTCTGGACATGTTGGCACTGGAGCCTATGTACCTACTGCTCTGAGACTTATCATAAGAGGGTGTTCCATTGAGACAGTGGAGGCATCAAAAAGACGACTTGCATGTGCTTAGCTACATTGCAGTGAGCTAGGTATATATACTAGTACAGTGGCTCTGCACTGCACAAGGTCAAGCAGTGACCTCCTGACATCGGTATTGCCTTTGGAAGTCTTATCATATTCATGCACAACCTAAGCACAAACTTTAGAATCATTGCCATTTTTCATGAATTCTTGTGCTTAAAAAGTCTTGGTTTGTTTTTCATATATTTGAGGTTTTTAAAAGAGTGAATGATAGACTGCCTTAGTTCTGATATCATTATTGATAGTTCCATGGTATTTTAGTGCCAAACATATAACACTCCACAAGGCACTATTTAACACTGTGGTTTAGCAAGTCTGCTGTTTCTAATAATGTTTTCAGTAAAGTGGGATTGACATGGAGATACTGATGTACTTGAGACGGGTGTACTTTACACCTTTTCCAATAATCTTTCCCTGTATCCAAACATATCAGAGTAGAATACTGAAATCGACTTTTCCCATTCTTGAAGGAAAATGGCATATAGAAGGACCCTACCAGTACATAGTCTCAGACATGCTCCCTATCACAAGGTACATGTCTCTGATTTGCAGCTTTTTTCCAAGTGAATGCCTTGGGTTTTCCCATGTAAATGCCAGGGTACATAGTCATTGGTGTAGGGACTTTTCCCATGTGAACGAATATGAGAACACAACAATAAGACTAGGGGACCCTCATTACCAATGGGAGATAGGCTGTCTCACATAAATCCAAGACTTAAGCGAAACCCATTTTTTACTTTCATAACATTGGCGGCAACCTTCACTCTAATCCCAATAACTATGTCAAGTTGGTCTTTGACAATTTCAAAGTATGACAATTCTAATGGGTTCAATCCATTACATATTTGTTTATCATCACAGGAGGGCCAGTAGCTGTCTTACTAATGTAGAAATATCACAGAAAACGCAAAAGAAGAAGTGTTTGTTAGGTGTGGCAAACGTTAGAAAATCACTGATCCTGATACCAGTTACTACGTTGACAGAATGCAAGTTTTGCTCTTTTCTGAGGATGTCCTGATGTGTCCAGCACAATGAGGGTCATGAATAAATAGTTTAAGGTATTATCACTTGGATAACATTACTGCGGTGATTTGGGAGATTGTTGAGTGAAGTCCATCAAAATACACATTCATCACAGCAACTGTCATTTACCTTACATTTCCTTCAGGCAGCTGTTCTTTCATCAAAGTCTATTTGTTGAAAATATGTACCTTTACGGTTATATTACAGATTAATCAGGACATAAATGACAATACAAGAGCCTGTAATAACCCTGCGATAGTCTCTGATGCAATAGGCCAACAATTTTGGTTGCTATCTTTGGTAAGATGATCATTGAAAAACATTGTATGGTTATCTCAGAAAAGCTGTTGCATGGCAGATCGCTAGAACTCTCAGTATGATGGACCCCAACTCCATAGCCATGGAGGTGTTACAGTATCTCATTCACACAGAAAAAGACTCATTTACAACTAAACCTAGCATCGTAATGCCTGGCTTTTTCTTCATGTGTGAGAGATCTTCATTAGCCAATTTATACCACAAATTATATTAGAGCTTTTAATTAAGATCTGTTCTATAAAAGAGTAATACCACGGTGCTGCATGTGTGCCCGATCACACCTTTGCCCGACGGATCCGTCGGGTCAGTCAGAATCGTGTCGCTGTACGCACTTCGCGGACTCGATTTTAATCGGGTCGGGCATTACTTGACTTGGGGAAATGACCGACTCTGCCCGACCTTAATCGTGTCGCTGTACGCAGTTCACCGACTTAAGTGTGAACATATAGTTCATAAAAATGAACTAAATCTTCAATTATCTCTCTCTGTCTGTGTCTCTATCTCTATCTCCTATTTTCCTCTCTGTCTATCTTTTTGTCTCTCCTTATCTCTATCTGTCTCTCTCCCTATCTCTCTTTGCCTCTCTGTCTCTGTCTCTCTCTGTCTCTTTTTGCCTATCCACCTCACTCTCTGTCTGTCTCTGTTTCTATATTTCTGTCTCTCTATGTCTCCCTCTATCTATCCGACTTCTTCTCTCTCTGTCTCACTATCTATCTCTGTCCCTCACTGTCTCTGTCTCTCTCTGTCTCTCTCTCTGTCTATCTCTGTCTATCCGCCTTCCTCTCTCTCTCTCTCTCTCTCTGTCTCCCTATTTCTCTCTCTGTCTTTGTGCCTGTCTCTCTCTGTTGCTCTCTGTCTTTCTCTTTCTCTAGCTGCCCCTGTGTCTGTCTCCCTCTGTGTCGCTGTTTCTCTCTCTCTCTCTCTCTATCTCTCGCTATCTCTTTCTGTCTCTGTCTCTGTCTGTCTGTCTCTCTCAATCTGTTCGTCCGCCTGTCTGTCTGCCTGTCTGTCCGCCTCTCTCTCTCTCACTCTCTCTCTCTCTCTTATTTAGAATCAGTACCATCTCACAGTGTGAGTTTTTCAGATACGTGTTAATGGTACACAGTTACCAGATTGGCAAGAAAACTACACTCTCTACCCGTGGTGGAGAAGAGGGATTGCGATGGGAGTGTAAGTGTAAGGGGCGGCATGATAAGTAGTGGCAGACTGGAGGAATGTACCATGCGAAGACACGGTGACCAACTTATAAAGTAAGCACCGTTAATCATAGCAAAAAGTACCACTAAAAAAGAGTAAGGTGCTCTAAATGTGATAACCAAATGAATGGTGTTTTAATATGACCTTCAAAAGTAGGCTAACCATTGGCTATGAACGTCAATTAACTTCCTAAATGATTTTATCGTAGAGCCATATCGAAATAGATCATAAATTTAATTTTAGCAACCGTTGTGAATCACTGCGTATAACACATATTTCTCAGTTGGGAAAGACCTATACTGGGTCGATAGACGGGTGGTATCAAATTATGATACTGCCGACTTCGCCAATCCAGTTTCCAAAGTAGTTTCTCTCTGGTTTTTCTTAGCATCTCGTTCTGTGATTTGCACAGCATGCTCTGGACGTTCTATATAAGTATTTTTGTGTAAGGACCAACATCCACTGAATGGCCACCGCAATTTATCACGTCTCATGTACAATTAACAAGTCTAGTTTGTCTGAGATATTTCACTCAGTCTTGCATGTATTAGGTCAATGGTTCTGTTAATCAGATACTACATGACTAATAAAAAAATCTGTTTCTAAAAACTGCTTCAAAAATGTGTACTGTGCTGTGACAAATCTGCCATGTGCAGTAATCTCAATATGTATGTTTTAGTATGGTCAATCCCTTGACATAACTGTAAGGTTCTGGGTAAAACTGTTCATGTTCAATATATCACAATAGATTCATACTAGTCGAGAAACAACCGAAAAGAAACAAAGCAGGAAGTAATTGATATGAGATACACAGAATAAGAATGTAAAACAACTACATCCAATTATTTCATCACCAGACGTTGTTCAACTTTTGCATGTGAAATGAATATGTTTATCTACATGAAATAAAGACTACATGAAAAAAACCCTGAAAAAAACATATGTTAACAATCTCTGCCCTAGTTGTAGTTCATACCACAGAATTCTAAAGTTATGACCGACATTTTATTATCCATCGTATAGAAAGTCCCCATGGAAAGTGTATGGGGACTCAGTAAACCATGACCCATCATATAAAACCTATCAGATACCATGAGTGTGGTATACGGCCTTCAAAACCATGATTAACGGGAAAATAGTCCCTTTGTGCTTTAGAGCAAAAGAACAGTCCCTATGGTTGTACCCTTCAATATGGCAATTACTGGGCTTGATTTATTTGAGAAGATGGATAATAAATGCAGCAAACGATGGTTGTGAGTAGGCCGAAAGGCGGAACTATATACACTTACCATAATTGACATTTCACCAAGTGGTCAATTATACAACATGTATTTTCTTACCATAATTGACTCCATTATATTTGTCAATTATTACTCATTTACCTCATATCATATTAATATCTTACTGTATTAATCTTCATGTCGGTAAAGGTTCTCATAAAATAAAATAAAATTTTATTAGCCCAACTCTCGACTCTATTCTTGTGTTCAGGGATATGGGGTAATGAGTTATTGTATGATCAAATGCAGGGATAGGTGACAGGGTGTATGGAAGGACGGACGGATGGGTGGATGGAAGGATGGATGGATAGATGGATGGATGGATGGATGGATGGATGGATGGATGGATGAATAGATGGTTGGGTGGATGACCAGATGGGTGAATGGATGGTGGGTGGATGGGCGGGTAGGGAGGGAGGGAACAAATATCTCCATCTCACTTCTGGTATTCATTCCCCATAGACTTAACATTAGGAACCCATACTCAATGCCCATGGAGTATTTAGTTTTTTTTTAAACTACTAAATGGGGGAATCTGTTGCAAATGTTAACCAATCAGTCAAGGTGAGGGGTGACATGAATTCAGAAACCTCAAGTTCATCTCGTTTGAATCGCTATGTAATTCACGTGGCTTCTCCTTTGGGGATTACTATGTTTTGTTTAAACTTGATGGGATACGAGCTATGATCGTAAATATTCATTGGTTTCCTCTTTAGTATTGTGACTATACATACTGTACCAGTGTATAGACCACAAAGACTTTCATGGATGTCATTAGGAATGATTACCCACATTTATCAGAGTACACAGAAGGTAATGCCGGTTTTAATAGTTTCAAACCTAATTAACAAGACTTACGATGCGTTCCTGTTAGACTATTACACCTATAAATCTAAACATGAAAGACGACTCCGAAACCTGTTTACTTTAGCATTCAAGTGAAGGGTTAGTGTCCTGTGAGCAAGAATCAAGAGTGGACATCCTGGTGAGGGGGCGATTAGTATTATTTCACCCCTGGTATTTTTGTCTAACATTGGGAACTCGTTCTCCATGCTCCTACGAGTATCACAATCCGTTCTCCATGGTCTATATCCTGTGTGTTGTCCATTCTTTTTATTGTGTGTGTGCAGGTGTGAATTAAATACTGAAAGGAACTCGTTCCGGTAAAAGTTTGACCAAAACGTATAGGTTTCTTCTATAGTGACCAAGGAATTGTAGGATAGTGACCAACCACAACTACCTAGATGGGATCCAGCTGTATCTGGTGTAGATATAGTAACGCTGACTCACCTGTGGATGTAGAATGTACTCCGTTTGTGTAATAATAGAGGTGATGGGTGTATATATACCTCAAGGCAACAGATTCAGCGACTGTGACGTTACCACACCGGGCGGTTTATCATTGAGACCACCAATCCTTCACGGTCTTGGCACACGCGAGAAATAACGAGATCTGGCGAGATTCTGTGATAAACGTCCTGTATGCGCACCGAGGTGTGACGATTAAATATGTACTTCAAGGGACGTTTTTTTTATTATTAAGACTCGATAATAATACGGAGCTGTATGTAAGTCAGTGGTAATAAAGAGCAGTCTCAGTTATGAGAAGAACCACGTACGTGATTTCATTTATCTCAAATGGATGCTAACTGTGTTCGATGAAAGTGCAGCCTGTGACAAGAAACACCTCTGATTGTTAATGTATGGTGACGTTAGGACATGTGCATAGCACGTCCAATGGTTAAGGTGTTGCTGTAGGGAAGCACTGGTACGGTATATATGCTTGCGGTGTGGCTGTGGGGAGATGCTGGTATGTAGAATACGTTTGTGCACTGGACAATTGACCAGCAGTAAGGCTGCCCTTTCAATGATTCTCTAACATTGGGCGTTCATTATATACCATAAGGGTGACTGTGTTGGCCCGTATATATTATCTGTGGAGGATTATTTTGTCTACCAATGACACTTGTAGATGAAGGACATGTATACCTCAATGGCTGCAGTGTTTCCATATTGATCTATTTGAAAATTACGAATTGTATATTTACAATGAGAATTCTATTGTACACAGATGTAGAGGGTGTCATATGTTATCCGTTATTTGCTATGTGAGTGTCTATTGGTATGTGCTGTAATTAAAGGTGAGAAATTTAGTAAAACTGAAGTATAAGGCAAAGGAAGTAAAATTATATGAACATTCCTAATTACCATCCAATGCTTTATTCTATTATCACAATGCTCTCTTCATATATTTGTCAGTAGTATTCATGGGGTGGGGAGTTTTTACATATTTATTTTCATACATGGCCAAGTGCGGCTAGTGAGAAATGACGATCCGGTGGAGGGTGTGACGGCCTCCCTCATTAATGACGCGTGTACGAACTGATTTGGCATACTTGGATTTTTATTGATATTACCAAACCGTGAAACTGAAAGTAAACATGAAAATTGTTTCACATTAGTAGGGTTTACAATGAAATTACACACAGTGTAATACGAGATTTAAACTATCAGACCATGAATGTGAAAAACATGACTTAAATACAATGTAAGTATGTTTCAATATCTAATTATAACTGAACTAAGAAATGTGACCAGATTTTACAGCAAACATGTGACAGTAAAATAGCACCAAAAACTAACTCAAGTATTTGTTTGATTTTCTGCTCGTACATCAAAATACATCAATACAATAAGACTCCTGATAGCATAAACACCTTACCATGATTGCCCTTTGAGGAGGACAGTAATTGGAGTACTTAGGTTGGATTTACATGGCTGCACTCTGGTTGGCTACATGTGGCATCCTAAACAAATAATATCAATGGATATAGATCTCAAACCACCTTATGACATATTCTTAAACAGGGTAAGTATTTGAGTAAATAACATTGACAGTTACATGGGTTACAGAAATAAGAATCTTATGTGAATCTAATCCACACTTGAACTTGGCAACTCTAATACTAGTGAGGAGTGACAGTAAGTGACAGTGGTACTGGAGAGCATAAACTGACATGATTTATGTGCAATCTATATGTTGACAATATACCATTTTACATGAAAAGGTAGTGTAAGGTACATACCATTCCAGATTGAGTGTATGTTGACAATGCACATGTTGTTTGATGCTTAAATTTGAGTTACAACAGTGCTCCACTTCTCTGTTCTTTGCACATGGTTTGAAGTTGTAGTTCTGCAGTAACTGACAGTTCAGCAGTAAATATCTTATAAAAAACTAAATGATGTTACTATATCAACACCAACAAATATTCATGCAAATACAAGCACATAAAATATTGTAACGGATTTCGTGAATGACAACAACACAGTGAATTAAAGTGCCCAAGCGTTAACCTCGTTATATTGTAGCCATAAACATGTACAATAGATAGCCATCGACAGTCAAACAATCCTAACTGAGCTACACTACAACAGGGTACCGACGGTACAGACTGGTGACCTCGCCTCGAGAGCTGGTACGCCAGACTGACTGGACTGAGCTGCGCTCGCTGTATTTATAGTATAACGTGACGTCACATGCAGCAACTCAGCGTCCACCGCATCATAATTCGGTGTAACGCGGTGTGGTTTGGTGTGGTTCGGTGGCACTCGGTGTGGTTCGGAGGAGGATATCCTCTCCTACCCTCGGTAGGGCTGTTGTACAACCACACGGCGCCTCCCAGATCCACCCCGTGCCCGCTACAATATATCTTATACACATTATGTTACTAAGTTTGTTATATTGCCATAAAGAGAAACAAGTGTCAATAGCAGTAAAAATGGTCAGTGACCTTGACCTTGACCTTGGGCAGTCATTAAATGTAAACAACACACTCAGCTGACAGTCAGCTTGACAAGTAAGTCTTAGGGGCTGTTACAGAGGGCTCTATGGTAAAGGAACCCGCTCTGTACACTGGCTCATTACCCTAAACCCTGAACACAAGAGGAGAAAGTCTAGAGTGGGATAAATAAAATTTATTTTAATTTTATGAATGACCAATTAGACATGACATATTGATACAGTGGTAAAAATATCGTAATGGATAAGCATATCCATATTGGTAAATATGATATGATAAGAATATTCATATTGGTAAATATGATATGATAAGGTAGTACATATTGGTAAATATGATACAAGGATATACATATTGGTAAATATGATATATGATAAGAAGATACATATGGAAGAATACATATGGTAATTGACAGGTATCAATCATGGTATAGGTATACGAGTATTATGAAGTAATACATATATGTATTTGTATAATATGTATAAAATCACCCAAGAAGACCATGAAATGGCGAGTGGTGGGTGGGAAATAAGTTTGTTAATCACTTGTTGATGGAGTTGATGAGTGATTTGTTCACTTCAGTGGCATTTGCGTCAAGGATGTCGCTCCTGTGAGCGTTAGAGCGCCACCCCCCGTAACGTTGGATCGATAGCTCAGGTACCCCGGCCTGGAAGGCCTGGGTAGCGGCGGCCTTTCTCAGGCTGGGGAGGGTACAGGAACGCGTGGGCCCGGGGGTGCGTGCATGTGAGTATCCTGTTACCGGGTGCGCTCCGATCACTCGCGGGGTGCACCGTAACCGTTTTTTGCAGCTGCTGGCGGTGCGTGTTGGTGTACCACTTCCTGCCTCGGGTCCACCGCCCGCAGCGTGTGTCTGGCCTGCGGGGTGTATCCGACCGGTGCAGCCCTGCGGGGTGCCGCAGGAGGAGCCGGCTGTGAATCGTAGCCCATGGTGTATCCTAGCTTACGGTTACACGCGTGGAGCTAATGCCCGCACTGCTTCCCAACAAAATCGCAATACGAGCATATGTGAAGCCATTTCACCGGCCCGTCCTCGTGGCCGCTCCTGTGGCGGCACCCCTGGTCCGAGTTGAACTGCTGGCATGGCAGGTCCTTAGAGGCTCCTTTCCCCGCGTCCGGTCTGGTCTGGGCAGTCCTGGTCGTCATGGCCAGTTGCACTCGCACCTCTTGTATCAGGCTATAATCACTTCATGCTAATCGGCCGGTCTCGATCTGGTCGAACACGAACTGTGACCACCTACGTACCCCGGCCCACGGGCGAAACTGTGCATCAACCGAGACCTGGTGAAGATGTTTGAATATGTGGTCCCGGTCCCCCGGGTCCACGGCACGGTGATCACTTAAGAGTCCGATAAAGGCACTGACATACTCCATCTGTCCCAAACTCCCTCTCACCTCCAATTTCTGAGAGAGAGTGTACACTCCCTCTCGGTCAACGAACATGTACAGCTTTGAAGTTAGCGAGCAATGTGTATGTCAGAATAAAGCTTACCGGCCGTACGGTCGTGTTTTATCGTCTCCCGGTCGAGCTCCCGTTGAGTGTATGCGTCAGGTGCGTAGTGGTCCCTTAGCTGCCTCGGGTGTGGGAGTACGCGGGAGGCCTGGTCCTCGGCCCAGTCCTCTGTTCTCCATTCTCCTCTGTTCTCCATTCTCCAGAGGTTTGCGATCGCCTTCACTACGCCGCTAATCTCTGCTCTCATTTCCGCGAGACTGGTCTCTACGGCCACCAGCCTCGTCGATTTCACGCTTCCCACCTGGGATACGGACTCCACGTGGTCCTCGCTGGGTTTCACGGTCGAGTCTGAAGCCTGATCCCCTTCTTGGGCCTGCGAGGGCCCCGGCATTGCCCGTGTTTTCGGCATCCTTTCTACTCTGTTTTTTCGTTCAAATAACCCGTAGTTGTCCCAGCACCGCTCGGTCCGTTACTCGTGGAGTGTACGGGATGGCGAGCGATGTAGGCCAAAAAGTGAAATTTTAGAGTATGTGCGTACGTGATGAAGAACAGCAACAGAATTGGAAGAAGCGAGTGTAGTGGCACGCCACATGACCGCGTGGTTCACGTGGGTGACACGAGGGGGCGCGCAGGGAGCGCTAGTAAGAGGGGAGTGCGTCAGGTGGAGCAATGACCGCCCCTGACCCTACGGCCATGGGCTACCAATTCAGTCGTAGTGGTAGTATTTTAGTAGCGACCAAAATACCTGCAAACAGGTCATTCTTGTCCCTTTCTTTACAACTACGAAAAAAAAGAATAAAAAGTGTAACCGATAAAATCTAAGTTCACTGCGTGTATGCATATATACATGAATACATTATACAGTGTTACATGTAAACGCTGTAGTAAAGGTCGGACACCGAGTGGTGCTTGAACTATATAAAAACCTGGATTGTGGTGAACTAGTCAATGAAGTGGTCTGCCCCAGGATGGCTATGAGATCACCTATATTGTAAAACTATGTTACATTACAACAGACGAGAGATTCACGCCAACACCTCCCAGCTCAAAGTTCATAACAATCTTTATTTCCAATATCTCACCTCATCATCCCCCCAACTCTCTTCCTATTGGTCCATTCTTCTTAGCTAGGCCATGCCCCCTTCTTCCACCTTCTTCCGGGATCTACAACATATCGAGGTATCCCATAATTCAGTCTCTTTACAGGATCAGATGTTAGCTGGTTCCCATTGTTATATAGTCATAACCCTTTGGCCATATTCCACAATTATTGCAGTTGAACAGTTTTAATATTTCAAATCGGAAATCCGATGCCAAAAATGGAGATTTCAGATATTTCTACATGTCAAATTATATTCAGTTTCTCCAGTTAGAAATCTGAAAATGGTGGTTCAGCGGGGGACAGGCAGCCGTGGTGCGACCAGCGAGTTGAAAGCGGATCCTTTACTTACCTAGAGTGATATTTAAAGGCTGTAACACACTAGGCGATATATTCCCCTGCGATATTGGTACGCCCTAAAATCACAGGAATGGGCAGGTTATCACAAGTGCTGTCGACCTCCACAAGCGGGAATTCCACCAAACAACTGCAAACGTCTGGCCAAATGGCCTCTAAACGCTGCTCCGCCGAAACCCTGACGTGCCAGCCGGCGCCCAACCAGACGCTCCAGAGAGAGCAGCGGTGTGTGGACAGTGGCACCTCCTTGTGGATGTTGATCGCATTTCATCTGGTATTCAAGTTCTCCGTACCCATAGGTGGCAGGGCGAGCGGCGATACACTATGACGCTCTGAACCTGCGAAAGCCACATATCGAGTGGAGCAGTGTGCCACGATGTCGGATTTTGTACGGGAACATTGAGAGATGGTCAAATTTCCGCGAAATATTGCGGTTAATTGAAGAATGACGGTAAATAAAGATAAGACTTGATGTTATGAATGTATGTGCCACGCTCTGGGGCTAAAATCCTACCGATATTATCAGAGTTTTCTGTCTCCCTTCTGCTCCCGGGTAATGCCTGGGCAGTGTTGGGCGGCCTGCAGTTGCCGCAAGTCCTGAAAAATTTCGCGGCAGGTGTCATGTACTCTCTGGATAGTAGTATCTACATAGGTCGAGTATAGCACATCGAGCGAAAACATGGGTCGAGTATAGCACACCTAGGAAAAACTGGGTCGAGGTAATTATACCTCGACCCATGTTTTCGCTCGATGTGCTATACTCGACCTATAACAGGCTCAGAGTTTTGGTCTGATGTGCTATAATGAATCAGGAGTGTCGTATCATACATAGTGTTGCTTAATATATATATATATATATATTTCTACTGTGGGGCCACATGGTAAAATGCCCTCTTTGCAACCAGCATGAATATTTCAACCACGGGGTGGAATCGAACCACCGTACAGTAGTATATATATGTATTTTCGAGAGTTCTTAGCTACATAACTTCATTATATGAAATTATGTATTTTCAGTGCGCATCACCTGAACGTGACTCTCATAGCACACCACCTACTTTGATTTTATTTATGAAAAACTAAGTTATGTGTATAAGTAATTAAGCTAAGTTTATTTAAGCTAAGAACATTTTATACTTTTCATATGCATCAATTATATATTATTTCATTATTTCCAGATATGAAGCATAAGATAAAGAAGAGGAGAACCTTAAACAATTTATTATTTCAATAACATAGCTCTTGTTTGTTGAATGATGATATTCAAATTTATAGGTATACATATATTCAAATGTTTTATTTTATATGTTAAGTCATTCAATATTGAATGTTGTGAACTGAGAGGAAGCAAACTTATTTTTTCTAATCTTGAAATATTTTCTAGAATTGCTTGGTTAGAAATATTCATGTTTTTATATTTTAATGTTAATAGTTCCATATTCTCTTTTATTTTTTTCTCTATTTTATTTTTATCATTTTCATACTTATCATAAATAGATATGTGCCGAGTTTTAGTTTGAATAAATGTCATGTTTTCTTCTTCTTTATTTTCTATTGTCATTTTTTTACATTTGGAATCTATTATGTCTAAGTCTTTATTTAATAAATGTTGTTTTGTTTTTTTTATAAATCCGGAAGTTTCAATTGACACACACATTTCATTTTGTGAGGTTTCCTAGGACAATATTTTTCATGTTTTGAAATTTTATATTTTAAATTACGAATTGTGGTATTACACCATTTACAAGGGTAAAAATATTGAGTTTTTTTAATTTTATGGTCTAGGGGAATATAACCATAACATTTTTTACAAATTTTATCTTCTTTATTATACATATCTACAAAGTTTGATAGATTTAGCCTCGGGATAAAGTATTCGCACGTTCGTCTTTTACCGAGTTATCATGCAACTCCACTGGGAGGAACTATCGAATTGTTGCACTCAAATTTTTTTTTTTTTTTTTTTTTTTTTATTTAAACTATATATATGATGGACTGATGGATAGAAATGTCTAGCATAAAAGAAGCATATACATTTTTCGTTTTTAGCTTTTTTTTCTTTGCATATTGGAAGTCTCTAATTTCTATGCCTCTTTTTTAATTTGCATCCAAGCAAAAAGTATATATATATTTTTTTTATAAATGAGCAATGCTCTATTTATTGATCCAGATACGATACAAGAAATATTACCATATAAAGATTACATGTGATCTATCCCTCGGCGCATAATTGTGTATCCCATTAGCAATATGTGATCTATCCAACGTTGAAAAATAACTGAAAAGCAATACATGAAATACAGTTGTTCTTCAAAACATTTAACTGTGTCCCTATCTTAGAGACTCAAAATACTTAACTCTAGTCACAGGGTTGATTTCTCCTGTATCAGGAACTTAATTCACTTATCTATAGCCATATGTTGCTCGCATTGTCAATTGTATTTTGCCTCCCATATGGAGTTGGGGACACCCAGACATTAGACTATCCGCTGGATGAGAGCTTTTATATGCCTTTTTTTTTTTTTTTTTTTTTTTGATAAACTATTTTTTGCTTGACGCTGTCCGTAAGTATTGAGGAGAGTTTTCACTCTCTCTTGAGGTAATGCTATAAGACTGCGCAACTCTAAGTATAGCTTATGTAAGGAAATACATGATCAAACATAGAAAGGTCAACATCGAGTCTATGCAAGTAAGAACATTCTTCGAAAGTAATCTATCGGTGGACAGTGTTGACCTCAGTTGTCAGGCAAAAGTCTTACTATGCCATTTGTACATTAGCATCTTCTACTTCTCCAGATTGGACAACTAGGAACCGAGGACAGGGAACAGAACAGTTGGACCTAGGGACAAGACATGGGACATGACAAGTAGATAAATAAATGAAACGATGGAAGAGTGAAGGAGGGGTTGAAGGAAACATTTTAGAGCCAGTATCATAATTCATAGGTAAGGGACATTCATCAATATCTCCTAGCCTTGAATCGGTCTTATGGCATTGCGTTATAGTTTAACGTTTGTAAAATAGGCTTTTTTTTTTAAAATGAGCAATGCTCTATTTATTGATCCATTTACGATACAAGAAATGTTACCATATAGAGATTACATGTGATCTATCCCTCGGCGCATAATTGTGTATCCCATTAGCAATATGTGATCTATCCAACGTCGAACAATAACTGAAAAGCAAGACATGAAATATAGTTGTTTTTCAAAACGTTTAACTGCGTCCCTATTTCAGAGACTCAAAATTCTTAACTCTAGTCACAGGGACGATTTCTCCTGTATTAGGAACTTAATTCGCTTTTCTAAAGCCATATGTTGTTCGCCTTGTCAAGTGTATTTCGCCTTCCGTATGGAGTGGGGGTCACTCAGGCATTAAACTATCGCACTGGATAAGAGCTTTTATATGCCTTTTTTTTGTTTGTTTTTTTTGTTTTGTTTGATAAACTACTTTTTGCTTGACGATGTCCGTAAGCATTGAAGAGAGTTTTCACTCTCTCTTGAGGTAGTTCTATAAGATTGCGCAACTCTAAGTATATCTTATGTAAGGAAATACATGATCAAACATAGAAAGGTCAACATCGAGTCTATGCAAATAATAACATTCTTCGAAAGTGGTCTATCTGTGGACAGTGTTGACCTCAGTTGTCAGGCAAAAGTCTTACTATGCCATTTGTACATTAGCATCTTTTACTTTTCATATTTGGACAACTAGGAACTGAGGACAGGGAACAGGACAGTTGGACCTAGGGACAAGACATGGGACATGACAAATAGATAAATAAATGAACCGATGGAGGAGTGAAGTAGGGGTTGAAGGGAACATTCTAGAGCCAGTATCATAATTCATCGGTAAAGGACATTCATCAATATCTCCTAAATATCAAAAAGAAAAATATGAAACTCCTCAAAAAATTAAAGAATCCAAGAAAATTAGATGAAATATTAGATAAACCTTCTTCTGGAGAATCTTCTTTTGAAAGAAATAAATTAACTGATGAAGGAAGCGATCAAACTATGACTCAAAGAAGACAATCCTCAAGATTGATAAAGAAAGTTCCCGGTGTACATTGGAATAGTGACTTTGTATATGGTTAAAACTATCGTGGGATACAATTGTAATTTATCAAATTCTAAAACAAAATGAAATATTCAGATAAAAAATTACAAAGAAATTTCTATGATGATTTCTTTGGTAAATATAGGATACATACCCCTAATCACTTTCAATATGGTGGAGAATTAGTTCCATTTATAGGTTCTAGACACCAACAAGGTTATGGTATAGGAGGTCTATTAGCTGGGTTAGCTAAAGTAGTTCTTCCTCTAGTTAAAAGAATAATCCCCGTAGCAAAACGAATTATTCCTATAGCCGCCAGAACTATATTAAAAAGTGGTAAGAAAGCTGTGAAACCCCTAATTAAAGCTGGTATTAACACAGCTGCTGAAAAAGCTTCTAGCTTTATATCTCAAAAAGCAAATAGAGCTGTTGATAATATAATAACAGAAGAGATGATATAAATATAAAAGCATGAAAATAAAAGAAAACATAAAAAAAGAAAGCATGAAGGAAAAGATAGAAATCATACAAAGAAAAACCGAAAATATGGTAATTCGTAATAAATTGGAAATAGAAAGTATGGAAGTGATAGAAACAAAAACTAAAAACCTATTCATAAATGATAAATCGCAAATAGAAATTATGTGACGTAAATATATACAGTTAACAATATCTAATAATTCAAAGAATGAAGAAAACATAACTAGTCGAATGGAAAATCTGAATTTAAATGCTTCACAGCTTAGCTTAAATGAACTTCAATATGAAATAATTAAGCTTAGCTTAGATAAACAAATGTAGTGGGGTAGGAATCCAGCAGTGTTCGTTTGTTTTACGGAAGGTGGCGCGACGTGTCGATCCTTACTGTGTAGTGATTCCGGACAACGCCGCACACGAGAGTGGCGCGGCGGAGACCGGGATTCGTAATGCTGGGTATATATACTCAGCGTTCACAGTAGGTCGACAGGCTGTCCTCGCGCGTCTCTTCTACGGAACAGACCCTTGGGCCCTCACTTTGAAGGAGGGTTCTTTTAACCTTCCTGGTGGTTAGGCGAGTCTTTCAGATTAGCCTCTCCAGCGCTACCTGGCACCTATGTGCTAGGGTACTGTACTTGTGGGAAAGATCTTCAAGATCTTTCCGGGAAGTAGTGATTAATAAACATCCTTGTTTATTAAAAGACATTGTTGTGTTATGTGTGATTAGGTCTGTGCAAACTAACCGAAAACCGAACCAACCTACATAGAGTGCGTAGGGTGGGATCCTGCCTGGAACTAGCGTTCCGGATTGGGGTCATCCAACCTGCTAGACAGGCGGCGACCACCACACTGGTGCCGTGACCAGGATCCTAGGTTGCTTGCACAACCCGGGATTCTCGGTAAATGCACGGATCTGGAATAAAAACCAGATCCCAGGCTGAACAGGAGAGTGAAGATGGGGAGGTAACTTCTCAACAAACTCTTCCGGCCCGGAATGACGAAAAGTCACCAAAACCGGAGGGAGGGGGTGAAACCCAGAAGTCTGATAAGGAGAAATCTCGGAAGAGAACCGCCGCTCAGAATTTGAGTTCGACGGTCCTGAAGAATTTCAGTCTGGCAGCCGACAGCCGACATGGCCCCGCAAGGGATCTGGAGGGACTCAGTAAAATTGGGTCTCAGACAGATAGTCCCGGAGAGTCTAGTACTCCCCGGAATAGGTCAGAAGATACCTTACGGGTACCTTCCGATGAGGTTCCTGTAGGCTTCCTTAGACCAGAACTCTTAGCCGAGTTTGATCGGGAAAGGGAAGCCCGAGATATGTATCGGGAACTAGAAGCTCGAAATCGAGAGATCACCGAGGAGGTAGCCAAACGGCACCATAACTTGGAAGAACTTTCGGTTCGCGAGATTGAGACTCTAGAAAAAATCGAGCGATTGGACCAACATGTACATCACATGAAGGACAAAGTTCGACTAGCAGAGACAGAATCATCTCGAAGGATGCCTATGTCACAAGCTGGCTGGAGTAATGTAAGAGATCATCTATATTCCCCTCCAGGGAAAGTAGAAGATCTTGAGAAGACCCCTAACAGATTCATATCTGGAACAAAGGGTGTGAAGACTCCTTTGGTTAGCTTCCGGCTACCCTCCGAGTCAAGAATGGGTTCTCCGAGTTCCGAACACACTAGTAAAGCTATAGCCGAACTAGGGTTCAACTCTTTCAACCAAATCAGGGAGCAAGACCGAATCTTCAACTTGTCAATGGCAAGAGCCGACAAGGTTCCGATGATGTGCCCAGAGAACGCAGCCAGAAGGAACGCTGTCATTCCAAAACCTTATGGAAAAGGAATGGAGTGGGAACACTGGTTTGCGGGATTTTGTGAGGATATACAATGTAATGGCTGGAACAAAGTCGATGCATTGCCATACCTCAAAAGAGCGTTACGAGATGGACCCGGAGAAGCTACACTTCGTGCTTTTCGCCGTTCCGGTGGTACGGAATGGGATGAGCTAGTAGAGGTAGCCTCTTACTATTGTGGTCAGTTGGTAACGCTGAACCCCCAATCCACTTTTCTAAAGAGGATCCAGGGTAAAGAGGAGACAACTCGCGCCTATGGGCTAGCTTTACAACAAATGTTGTTGGAGGTTTACCCAGGAACGGGATTAGATTCTCCTGCACTACATGAAGATCTACAAACTAGGTTTGTAAAGGGACTTCGAGATGATGATGTGAGAGCGGAAGTCATCTCTAAATGGGAGCCCGGTATGAACTTCATGCAGGTGTTGCGAATAGTAGATGCCTATGAACAACGGTGTATACTATTTGGAAAATATGCTAATCCAGGAAAAACTTCCCGGGTTAACATAGTGGATTCTACTTGGTCACAAGTAGAAGAAGATACCTACGAGTGTCAGGAAGCAGAAATAGAGGATATACTCTCTAATGTCCGCTCAATGGTACTTGGAAGAGGAGGTTTCAATAGACAAGGACGTGGGAGAGGTCGAACCCCTAGCTTTGGAAGGAACAGTGATGTACCTTCTGTGGCAGAGGCAAAACCAAAAACCACTGATCCGGAAGGAAATCCCTCTGAGGTAATGAAGTTGTTGACCAAAATCAACGAAAGACTGAATCAGGTGGAGAAAAACCAGCTGGATGTCCGACGTTGTTGGCGGTGTAACAAAATGGGACATATCTCTCCAGATTGTCCTGAAGCCCGGAACATTACTACAGTGGAAACACCTCGTAGTCTGCCTGCGTTGACGGTTGCCTCTCAGAGTGAACAGGAAAACAAAGAAGGACTGTAGCGAGTGGCAACACTGCGGTCCGGGAAGGAAAGTGCCAGGAAATCCAAACCTGTGAGATCAAAAAGAAGGAATATAATTCCCAATTACCAGAAAAGGGAAAGATACAAAATACGGTCGCAACGATCTGTAGTAAGTATCTTTCACCCGGGCACCCCTGTCTGCAATGGCTTTGTCAACGCGGATGGGATTTTGGAACCTTGGATGGGATCTCAAGGTTTATACGACAACCGTCTCCCTTAGGTGGGCGACGTTGGTATGTGCCGGCTAGAATTCAAGGAAGAAAGATAGATCTGTTATTAGATACTGGCGCTAGTCGCTCTGTGTTGAACAATGGACTCTATCAGTCTCTTGGATTCGCACAGGAATGTCATGTTCCTGGAGCTTCGGCAAAAGCTGCTAATGGCACTCACATGAGATGCTATGGTAGTGTGATTATTCCAGTCTCGATAGGTAACACTGAATTTGTATGGGGTCCCATACTCAGTGATATTGAAGAAAATGGAATATTAGGCGTAGATTTTCTCACCCTCTATGGAGGTTCTGTGGATCTACAAGATGGCACTCTCCTACTCAAATTTCCTGGGTTAATGGAAGTGGAATGTAGTTGTCGACGGATTTCTTCTTTGATTTCTGTCCGACAAGATGTGGGCATCCCACCTCAGCAGATGGTTAATGTCCTGATAGCTGGGGAAGGAGACTTACCACGTGGAGATGCACTCTTCGAGCCAAACCCGGAACTGTTTTCTCAAAAAGGAATACAGGCCTGGGATACTTTGATCGGAAGTGCTAGAGAAGGATCAATTCCTATAAGTAATCACACCTCCGGGTTGATTAAACTGAAGAAGGGTGATTCATGTAGATGGCCTAGTAGACTCCGGTCCGCAGGGAATCACACCTGTTCCAGTTTCCGAAATAACCGGGGAAGATGAACAATCCGAACCGGGAAAATTGGACTTTACAGGAAATGATTATGAAGAAGTACGAGTCAGTGCTATCGATACAGGAACAGGATACTTTCCAGTTCCGAGTCCGTTGCACGAAACTCTGGAAATCTTAGTTCAGACGACAGACACACTAAACAGTGAGGAACGACATGAACTAAGAATTCTTCTGAAGAAAATGGAGTCAATCTTTGCTCGACCAGGAGATCCTTTGGGAAGAACGGATCGAGTAGAACACACGATTGATACAGAGGGACATCAACCTTTCCGCCTTCCGGTAAAACGGGAAGCTTTAGAAGAGGAAGTAGGGAAAATGATGGACCAGAAAGTAATCATCCCCAGTGCAAGTCCTTGGGCTAGCCCTGTGGTAATGGTTACTAAAAAGGATGGTACTTGCCGATTCTGTATCGACTACAGAAAATTGAATAGTATCACCCGGAAAAATGCCTATCCAATACCTCGGATCGATGAGAGCCTCGACTCTCTAGGAGGGAACCAGTGGTTTTGTACTCTGGATCTCCAGTCTGGATATTGGCAGGTACAGATGAACAGTGGCGATCAACCGAAAACGGCGTTCACCACTCATCAAGGGCTTTACGAGTTTACCGTAATGCCATTTGGCCTCTGTAACGCTCCTGCGACTTTCGAATCCATGATGGATCAGATGTTGCGGGGTCTACAGTGGAAAAAGTGTTTGGTTTATCTGGATGACATAATCATCTTCGGAAAGAATTATGTCGAATGTCTAGAAAACCTGAGAGAGGTATTTGAGCGGATTCAATCTTACGGGTTGAGGCTCAAACCTCAGAAATGCAAACTGTTTCGCAGATCTGTGGAATACTTGGGACGGAGAGTTTCCGGAAATGGAATCCGGGCAGATCCTTCCAAGTTGGAGGTAGTAGCTAATTGGCCACGCCCCCAGAATATAAAAGACATAAGGTCTTTCCTAGGATTTTGTTTGTATTACCGCGACTTTATTCCGGGTTTTTCTGAAATTGCACACCCCATGCAACAGTATGTGGTACTAGATAAGCCAGGGAAGCCAAAAGAGATCCAATGGACTCCGGAAGCTGAACATGCTTTTCTGGGACTAAAAAGAAAATTTACGGAGACCCCCGTGTTGAAGTACCCTCTACCCCAGGGTCGGTTCATTCTTGACACTGACGCTAGTAACGAGAGTATTGGAGCGGCGTTGTCTCAGATACAGAATGGTGTGGAGGTTCCAATAGCTTTTGCCAGCAACAGCTTAAGTAAAAGCCAGCGGAACTACTGTACCACTAAGAGGGAACTCTTAGCGGTTGTGGTGTATGTAAGAAAATATCAACACTTCCTAGCAGGTGGAGATTTCATCTTACGTACTGACCATTCTTCTCTCGAATGGCTCTTTAACTTTAAAGATGCCGAGGGAATGATTGGAAGATGGCTGGCAGCTCTCTCCGAATTTGGGTTAACGAACTGTCAGATCGAGCACCGGGCTGGAAAGTTTCACATTAATGCGGATTGTCTCTCAAGGAGACCAGTGCGGAAATGTGGACGACCAGATTGCCGGGACTGTGGTGAGCATAGAGCAATAATAGCTACCCTACGCTCCCAGAAAGTAAAACCGCCCCAGAACTATCAGTGGACACTAGAACAGATTAAGGAAAGTCAACAGGCTGACCCAGATCTGTTCCGGTTAACTAAACTGGTAGCTAATGGGCTCCATAGACCTACAGGACCTGAGATCTCACCTGAAAACCGGGAATTTCGGAACCTATGTGGTCAATGGAAAGACCTAGAGGTCCGAGATGGAGTATTATATCAATGGAGAACTACGTTGCAACCACTTAAACGTGCTCTGCAATTAGTAGTCCCTCGAGAATTACGTTCCGGACTAATGACTCTATGTCACGAACATAGGAGTGCAGCTCATCTAGGACGGAAAAGGACGGTAGCCAGAATAAGGCGTCGTTACTACTGGCCTGGAATGGGTGCAGATATTCGAAGGTGGATATCTGGATGTTCCATCTGTAGCAAAGTCAAACCCGGGGTAGGACTCGGATAGATGCCGCTACAACAGGAGCTATTTGGTGTCAGGTTTGCCAGAATCGCTCTAGATATCATATCTGGTATCGACTAGTCCGAAGAAGGAAATACCTGTATGATGGTGGTGATGGATTATTACACAAAATATGTGCAGATCTATCCCATGAAGAATCACAAAGCTGCCACTTGTGCGGAAGCTTTAGTGAAAAACTGGATGTGGCCTTTTGGAACTCCGAGCGTACTACATTCCGACCAGGGAAGGGAATTTGAATCCCAGATCTGGAAAGAAATGTGTAGGATACTCGAGATAAAAAAGACACATACAAATCCATATCGTCCACAATCAGATGGTATGGTAGAGAGATTCAACCGGACATTGATCCAGTGTCTTCGGACCCTGGTAGATGAAAACCGGAAGAATTGGGATGAATTGGCACCATTTATAGCTCACGCGTATAATGGGACCATTCATTCAAGCACGGGGTGTTCACCTAATTTACTCATCTTTGGCGAGGAAATAGTAATGCCCGCTGACATAGTCTATGGGGTTCCCGGAATGTCTACGGATGATCCTTGTCCCATAGGGTTTGTCGAAAAGCTCAGAGAATGTTTTGTAGAAGGATATTACCTCGCGAGACGGAACCTGACAAAAGCTGCCGAGTGGCAAAAGACTGGCCATGATGTCAATCTTAAACCATGTAAGTTCTGAGTAGGAGATCGGATTGTGTGATACCACACTCCGTTGGTAAATGTAAAACTCGCTCCTAACTGGGACGGACCATTCAGAATTGTTCAAATATTGTCAGAAATGACAGTAGTGATAGAGGATGAATGGTCAAGAAGGCGTTACAAATGCCATGTAGCTCATTTACGACTATGGGAAGGGAAGCGCGAAAGTTCCGGCTTTGAAGTTTCACACCCTGCTACAACGCGGGATGTGTCACTGACCACAGGTCCTACTGGTGCCAGAGAGGTCCCGGGTTCAAAGAGCCGGGAAGCCGGGTGTCAAAACCCCGTCAACACGGCGGAGGCAGACCCCGATAGGGAAGTCCCGGTCAAAGGTTACCGGGGTTCCGAATGGGTGCCCATCAACACGACGAAAACCGGGACGTCCGCGGAAAGTGATTCCTACTTACGCTAACCTAAAAAGGGAGGTGTGGGTAGATGAAAAACCCGACACGGAAAAGTCTAAATTTGCTACAAATCGAGCTGTGTATAATAAACATGGTTCAAGATGTAGAATAGAGTCTAAAATAGACTCCGAACCCCGCCGCAGCTCTCGACTAAAATCGAAGGCTGTGGTTAGCTACAAAGAGTAGTGGTGCCGGGGTTGTCGAAAACACAACGAGAAGCAATGGTACGAAATGTAGATCGTTGATAGTCAGTGGCGTGTCAATTATACGTGAATGTTGATCAAATAGTTACCTTAAAATCAGTCGTTGTGTGCCGCAGCCCAGACGTTGCTCTAAGGGACCCCGTCGAGGACCCTCTAGAGACTACAGAATTGCAGAACGCTCTGTAAGGTCTGATCCATTCATATGAAAGTTGTACATAGTCTCCCATACTATCGACGTGATACACGATGGCGATAAGAAAATCCACGTGGTAGAGAACTCGGGGTGGAGCTCAAAAAGGGGTTTCCCCGGGTTTCGGAACCTGTGCTGGGTGATTGAAGGCGTGAACGAATCAAGTCAAGGGTAACGCTGACCTTTGGTTTCTTCACGCATGCGGTGTTGAGACGCTCAAGATGAGCCAGTCTTGACACGGTTGATTGGTTCGCGACTGCGAATCTAGGTCAACTAGGAGTATATAAGACCCTGTTTTTTCAGTAGTCTTCACTCTGTGTTCGGAGTGGTGCCTAGCACCACGGGAGTCGGGCGGTAGCAGCATGGCTCGTGCCCCATCTATGGAGGGTGAGCGCGAGCTCCCCTCGCCACTGCCCGGATCCTCAGCCTCGGCTGAGCGGGGGGCAGATCTGGACGATGATGCTTTGCTCATCGGGTCAGATGATGGTGATTTTGACCTGGAAGGGGACGAGTCTGAGGACTCTTCTTGGGGTAACCCGAGATGAACGACCCGGAGGCTGGTGCAGAGACAGCTATGGAGACTGATTCATCAGTTGGGGGCGACTCTGTAACGGGGCCGTCCAGCAAAGGTGATAAACCGGTGTCACAGCCGGCTAAACCCCCGCCGGGGAAGTCTGCTAGCAACACTGAGGTGTCAAAACCTCAGGATGCTAATAAGACCGAGCCGCAGCTGTCGAAGCAGAAGAAGAAGCGACTCCGTCGTGCAGCCCGGGAACGGGCTGAGGCGGAGTTGGCTAAGAAGGAAGGTCGGCTAGAATCGCGTGACTCGGGTAAAGGGAAACCTAAACCCGGGAAGCACGAGGAGTCGAAGGGGGCTGGGTCGAAAGGCTCGGACAAGCCCGCGGCGCAAGCAGGACCAAGTACGGCTGACGCTACACCGAGCACCTCAACAGGTGCACCGGGTGGCGAAGATGTCAAGTGTTGGGGAACGGAGATGGACAGGGCTAAACCCCTGGCCAAATCTAACCCGGACAATGATGACGGTGATTTCCAGCCTGGCGTAAAGCGGGCTGGGAAGAGAACGGTGGCTCGACAGCTACCCGCCTCTTTGCTGGGCAAGACTTATACTTGCCTAGAAGATCTCCGTCATGGAAACCGACATTACATCCCAGATGGTGTCGGTTTAGATGGAACCTCAGACGACGAGGAATGGTTGGTTGACGAGGGTTCTCCCAACACCTGGTACATCGACCGGGTGAAAGGGGTGTCCTGAGTCAGTCGACTGAAGTACGAGGATCAGGTCAAAGACCGGATCGCGTACGCATGGCACAAGTTCGGTAACGGCGATCATTGTGTCTTTTTGAGTTGCCATGGAAGGGACAAGAAATTGTCACCGACCTATGCGACTGCGGGTCGTTACGCTAGGCACCTCGTTGAGGTACACTTAGCTGAGCGACCGTGGCTACAGTGCCTTGGTAAGAAGGGTGGTTCTTGCCAGGCCGGGTGTGCCAGTTCGAGGCGATCGTGTCTAGTCCGAGACATTGCCCGGGAACACCGGACTGCTGGTGCTGCTGCTCGGGAACGGGTCATGAATCTGTGGCAGAGATTCATTGACTTAGGTTCCGATGCTCAGAAAGGCAAGCCGGAGCCCGAAACTTGTGTGACAGATGGTCGATTGTTTAAAATCGGATGGAAGAAGAATCCTGGCTGGTTCGGGAGTCTGATACTATCTGCTTCAAAACATCGACAGATGTCAAAGGAGTTGAGGAAGAAACGGTCCCATAGCCGGGAACCGTCTTGGGGTTCCTCGAAGGTTAAACGACGGGTCAAGAAGTTGTCATCGTCCTCGTCCAGCGAGGATGACACTTCTGAGCAATCCAGTCGGAAGCCGAAGAAAAAGTTGGCTCCTAGTAAGCACACCATCGCTGACGTGGTGGAAGCTGCTTACCAGGCTGCGCCAAGGTTGACTGAGGGATTAAAACTCCTCTCAGCCAAGAGTGAAGGGAACGTTCCAACAGCTTCTAAAGCCAGCGGACCCGTGGAAAAACCAGCTGGGACTCGTCCTAGCTCAAGTCTCCCGGGAGTTTCCCCGCTCAACAGAGGTGCTACCCAAGCACCCGGGAAAGTAGTGGATGAGGAAGCCTTTCCGGCACTCCCACCACCCGCCAACCCGGTTGTTGAGGTAAAGAAGAAACCAACGACACAACCACCCATTGCGTCGAAGGTGACTTCCTCTCCCTGTGCGATATCGGTTGAATACGTCCGGCGGGCGGATCAACTAGAGTCGCATATAGGTGGCACGTTGGAAGGCCGCGTCCGAAGGGGCGCTCAGTCTCTCCATGAGAGCCTCGTTCAGGAGCTAGTTAACCTAGCCCGGTTCGAGGTGAAGGAAGCCACGAAGGGCCTGGCTAAACAATACGCGTTGGACTTAGAGGACGCGCGTATTGCGAAAACCAATCGAGGTTTGCCCGGGCAGAAGCCCAGACCCATCGCCAAGATGAACGTTGTCTTCGGCACTTTGGTATGTCGCTCTACGACATCGGTGACGACCCGCAAGCCCTAGAGGAAGCGTGGTTGGCCCGACAACGGAGCCGGGGAAGATTTCTTCAGTTCACCACAGAAGAATCAGATCCGACACGTCAGCAACTAGCCGGCATGTTGGGGTGGTCATCCGTGGAAGAAACTTCCCACCAGGACACTACATCCAGTACGGCCCAGCTTATGGATGTTAGTATAGACACTCTGCTGTCAGGACAAGGTCAGACCCAACAGGATCAGACTGAAATCCTACAGCCGAGGATGCCTCCCGCCGTGACACGAGCTGAGAAATCAGCGAAGCCCTCCCAGGCTAAGCCGATGGATCAACCCAAGGAACAGGGTGGGGCACTGGGGGTGAATGCCAGCATCATCCCGTTGGAGTCCGGAATCTTTTTAGATACCGGATCGACCTCTCTGCAGCAGTTGATGTCTCAGTTTCAGCCTACGTCTGCACTGAGTCCACTGCTGTCCATTCTGTCCACACTAGTCCCTGGTACCGGGTAAGGAAGACTATGCCTTTCAAGTATGGAACTGACTTACCAGGTCTGTGTCGGAACTTAGTTCGTCGACTTGATAATGAGATAGTAGACGTAATCCCTGTTCTGTTGGATTACGCCGACTACTTCTACCTTGGGTCGATGATCGTAAGTTCTGAATCCGGCTTAAAATTGGGGCCTTAATTGGTACTCGATTTGAGCCAAAGGAAAATATGCCAGTATAGCTGGAGCCAAATAAAAGAACACTGATACCACACACTGGTATCGCATCGCATCACACACGATCTCACACCCGCGCACCCCCGGCCCCACAGGAGTGATTGTGTGTGATGCGACGGGCGGCACCGTTTTTATGACCCTTGGCGGCCGTTTATGACTTTTTATTGACTTGCGACAATTGCATCGCACCAGTGGGACCGGGCGTTAGTTGCAGCGCGTCGTAGTAGGTGGGAAGGTCCACTTATACGTATTACTAAAGAAGAAACCAACAAGTTTTGGTCAAAGTCGTTGTTCTCCACGAGTTTGATGCAGAGTGAATATCACATAGCATTCAAACGAGTTGGAAAACAACTTCTTTGACCAAAACGAGTTGCTTTCTGTATTTATCTCACCCCTGTACACACTAAAAGAATGGGCAACAAATAGGATGTAGACGATGGAGAACGGACTGCAATACTTGTAGGGGCATGGAGAACGAGATCCCAATGTTAAGCCTATGGACATTTATTCCAGGGGTGAGATAAAACGCTGTATGTCCGCTAGCACTCCCTACAGAGCCGCACTATGTCTGACTATGTATCACTGGATCAAAATCTTACTTATGAACGTCATATATAAAAAAAAACCGGTAAGTAGACTAGCAGTGCATCGCATACAGGAAGTCTATAAAGCTATGAAAGTACCTGAATCATATGCAGATCGTGGTAATGTACAAAACGATGTGTTACCATTGTACAGAAAATGTAATTTTCTGCTAGAATGACCCAAAATAAAACAGCTATACTTTTAACCAAAATACAGACTTGTCGAAGTCGGGAAGGAAGGATCTGTGCCAGAGCAAACCACAGAACATCGACATATAAACTGCATAAGAATTGTGCCATTAACTAACTGAGCGAGAGAAGAAAATCATATTTTTGAGGAATAAAATTATTATTAATGCTTGAGCACTGAATCACTGTGTATGTTTACTTTGTCCGTGAGTCGTTATGTTATGAATCACCGCGTGTTTGTTTTATTTAGGTATGATATACTACATATCCATTCAGGACTTGCACACTAGCGCCATCTTGTAATGGCCGCCAAAGTAGGCCACACAAAAACGAGGCGTGCGACCTAACTTCTGAGTGTTTGATATGGAACAAAAACATTTCTTATAAAATAATGAAATATATAGTTATAAGCATTTCAATGTGTTTCTAGTTAGACAATTATGTAAGGTATATACCTAAGAAGTATGGAAGTTTTAATCTATGAGTTTAAGAGGGTTTTTGCAATTTTGAATAATGTCATATGCAGCAGCCTGTGACCCATGATTGCAGTGCATTGCAGTGATATAATCATAAATACAATTATGTTATCAACAAATAATTACACAGCAACCATGTTTATTGTCTTTATCATATATTCAGCTACTTGCTTGTTTTTGTTTTGTCTTTCCATATCAAATATTTACGGAGGTATGCAAAGATCTATGCACAGAGGTATATGGGTCTATTACCCACGCCATGTTACTGGCTTCACTTCCGCAGCGCTCGCCTTTTTTTCTTTTTTTTGAGAATTTTTATTAGGGTACTTGCATTTGTTACAAATCACCAAATTCGGCAATATTGCCGTTCTTCCATTTGGGCCCTTTACAATAGCGGGACTTCCGTAATAACATTACGTTCATACTTGGATCTTAGTTCAACAGTTCATTTTCTTCCTAAGTTTAGTATCGTTTATGATAGGAGAATAATGTAATGGTATGCAATGAACAACATCAATAGGTTAGATGTTGTGTACCTTTTGATAGTCCTCGGTAGGCCGCTACTCCATACAGAGAATCAGCGCAAACCGCTATCACGGCAACTAACGCGCCACGCTTATGTGAATTGCAAAGCTGAAAATCTATATGAGGACCCTGCGTTAGTGGACAGTTAGCTCGGAACGCACGGTGAACCCCTCCGCAGGGTTCTACTCTAGAAAGAAGTCTCAATGTTGTACCTTACTGTTTACGAAAGTTAATGCGTATTCACTATAAATCCATATTTAATGTCTTATTTGAAAATGGGGTCGGTAACCTCGTGACCTGATTGGTACATCTTGCGTGACAAATACTCAACGCGCTTTGCTGCCACCACGCACCTGGGATGACATGTTTTATAGTGACACACTTTATCCAGCCTTCACACAGACACACCTGACGGAAGTGTATATACAGGAATCTCCAATGAATTCGGCGTCATAGTAACACACTCTGGAAACCCATTTATGTTGGATAACTAGAAAGACACCAGGCAGCCTATACTATAGGCTATAGTAATAGGATTTGACTGCCGTACTGGAAGCCCACCAAGAACAACCACCAAGTCCTGTGTCCATGTCATGACTACAGGATTTTTCAAAACAAGGTCGGGCAATCCATGAAACTAGTGTAGCTACAACATGCCACTTCTCTAATCCACCTGCACGTAATCCACGTCATTGGCGAGAAGATGGCGTCTGACGTCGGGCCAGGTGCGGAGCCGTCAGGACACCAAACAGTCCGGAAGCCGATAGAACGAACAATGGAGTTTGATGACCTATTGAAAACACTGGGTGAGTTCGGTCGCTTTCAGAAAGTGATGATCGCCTTGCTGTGTGTGGTTGGCCTGCCTGCTGGTATCAATATCCTGAGTAACGTCTTCCTGGTGGCTGAGCCGCCCTTCCGCTGCGTGGTGCCCTCCGCAGAGCACCTTAACCTCAGCTGGGATGAGTATTTCATGCTCACTGCGCCCCCCGACGCACAAACGAGTACCTGCTCCCGTCAATGTGAGAAGTACACCGCCAATTATACAGGTAGGTAGTCCATAGACTCAATTATATGTAGACTAGACATGGAATAATAAGTCACAGACACACTTGATTTCAGAGAGTTATATATACATTTGCTTAATATGTCCATATATGAATTAATGTAACTTTAGAACTCTATATAATTTAAGATTATATAAGATGAGACAGTAATTACTTATTCCTTCATATCATGTGTATTGAGGTGAAATACAACCATTATGAAGTACACACAAGTAGGCTCAAATCACATGAGTCTGAGGTAAACACAAATCATTCTCTTAGGTGGAATGAAACACAATGCATATAACATGCCATTTAGAATATGCATGGATACCAGCTGTATTATCAAACAGCAATAATTGTTTCATCAAAATTGTATATACATACAATACGTGATTGCTTTGGCTATATCATTTAGATCGGATGGTCCAAAATGTGTCTGAAGTTTCATCTAGTGTTATACATGCTAATATGACGACAGTCAAATGTCAGGATGGCTGGGTCTATGACAACTCAACCTACACTTCTACCATAGTCACCGAGGTATGTATAACATAGTTACTAACGTATATTTTATATAAGACTCAACTGTAGTTTATAAGATATGTCTATTTAGGGTGGGGCCCGTTCAGATACGGTGCATAATTTAGATAGAGGTTATAGGCTTCCATCGTAATGTACACTCCAACCCTTTACTATCTGCAGGCAAGCCCTGTAGGATTGGTAAATGTGAATATGACGAGTGTGTCAGAGCGTCTAAGGTTTACATGTCCAGCTGACATAACCAATCACTATTTAGTTCATGTGCCTGTAACATATAGTCATAATTGTCACTTGGACATAGGGTTCCTCTGTTCTATTGGTAGTAGGTCACATCAAGGTTAAACGGTCAGGGGAAAGTCACTTCCCTGTGCAGGTGAATTTATAGGGACGGGGTAATCATATGCAATTATTCTTTATCCCGTTATCTCTATTAGTACAGCAGAATGGTGCAAGGTGTGTGTATTTTGCTTAATTCAGAGAGTATTGACCACATACTGACACAATATTTAGTCACGGTTATCAGATTCTGGAAACCTGGAATTCCTTTGATAAGACTGTCCCTCGACATGTCATGCTTGATACATTTCTTGGAATATGTTGATACAGTAGAGCTAATATTGGTGGATTGAAGTCAATTAACCTCCCTTTCTGTAGGCATATAAGTAACTCTCTTTGTACATAATTAAATCTATTACAAATAAATGTGCAGTCATACATAAGAGTAACAAATGAGTCAACTGTATCTTGATATAACTTGAAGTTGTATGCATTTTAATCGCTCTAAGAAAATAATCACAACTTCTGGACAGACAAGGCATGTTTACTATATCTACGTTTCCGCAGTCATCTTTCCTTCACATAGGAAGGCTGACAATTAGATATCATAGTGCAGCACCAACATGCTGACAGTACCTTTTGTTTACAGTGGAATTTGGTGTGTGACTGGCAGCCACTCGTGCCCACCGCTTCATCTATCTACATGGCTGGTCTATTGGTCGGAGTATCCGCCTTCGGTGCTATCTCTGATTGGTGAGTTCTTCAAAGATGATCTTTTCAATAAATACAAGAGTAAGACAACAAAAATATAAATAGCTGGTGGAATGGTTTTGTGACAATAAAATAGTTCTTGATTTGTTATTGTCGCCATTGCCTTTCATGTTTAAATAAATCGCCACCCAGAGACCTCTTAAACTATTCCATGTGTTGATATAAAAGTATCATTTATATTCATATAACAGTGCTCTTGAGTATATTCATAATGGTATTTATCAAAGGTTTCATGAGATCAAAATGAGATACACTTTCCAACATAGCATTAAATTGAAAGTACTCTTTAAAAGGGAACATTAAGTATAGAAAATAAAACATTACGAAAGGTTTATCAGAGGTTTTTCATTTTCAGTTATAGAACATGTTTAAACCGGTTGTCAGAAATACCCAATACTATATGATTTTAAATTAATACAAACAGATGAATGGATGATTTTATCCCTAGACTTGCTCAAGTCTATGATTATGAACATTCGTTAAATGATTAATCAAAATCAAAGTTCATTATAGTACGTATCCTTCTCTGACTGGCTTGTATCCCAATGAGGAGGGAAGCCATAGGATGCAGGGACTGGAGCCAGTCTATTCTATCCCCTAACACTGCTTATTACCTATAATAATATACCTAGATAGTGATCAAACATATGTGTAATTTGATAAAAGACGATTGCATATGAATGGAGAAACTATCATAACATGTTGTAGATATTTTCTGTTAATTAGGAGCGAATTGAAAGTCTACAAGACATGTTTAATCACACCTACTATGAACTAGCACTAACCATGCATCAATACCGGCCGTATGAGTGCTGAGCATTGGCAGTTTAATAAAGCGATTAAAAAGATGCATAAAATAAAAAAATTGCCTCGCAATACATCAACCAGATTTGCGTTGGCGGAAGTTGTCCCAACGCTGATCCCCCTTTTCCATCTGACCTCTCCTGTCTTCATTTTATGCCAATATATGTGCTAATAAATAACTCAGTTTTCTTACATGTCCATCCAGATTTGGTTGGGCTAAACTTCTAATATCAGTATCAAAATGCACAAGAAAGGGATCATTATATTTCATAAGAATAAAGGAAGTGGATCTTACTTAGGCTTTTTACCACGCATGTATATTGTTTCAGGTTCGGGCGTAAAGCATCCATGGTACCAGCAGCTATCATAATGGTAATCTTCGCAATTGCACCCTCGTTCTCCCCAAACTATATAACCTTCGTCTCCCTTCGTTTTGTGCTCGCTGCTGCCACCATAGGCTTGTCGACTACAGGATTTGTTATGGGTAACTACGTTCATCAATTAAACCTCGATCTATAGGCAGATACCAGGCAAAAACTAATTTATTAAGTTTAACTGTCTCATTGGCGTGCGGTTGCCGATGTTGAGCATTTGATCTACTCCACCGGACCGATTTCTAAACCCGCTTAACAAACGGCAGCCGTGCGCTAATGTTTTTTTGTGGCCGTGTATTCAGCCTGGTGGGAGAAGCCCTTAAGATCGCACACTTATTTTATCAAAGAGCACATAGAGGGTAAGAAGCACTATTTTCATCTCTTGTTATTCACTTTGTATGAACTATCCTATATATTAGCATTTTAGCATTATCAATATATCTGAATGAAGAATTTAAGATGAGTAACTGACCTTAAATATCGTTGCACACTGGCCTGAAGAGAACATCTGAATAGAAGTTAATGTAATGTGAAATGGTCGAAGAAGACAATTATCACTAGGAGTATATTACTTCCGACTTCGTCTCGACCAGAACTACGATATGACATTTCCCCCCTACAAATTACTAGAATGTATCTGGTTTGTCATATGTGTATGAATTGCCTTGGTGTCCAATATACAGTTTACCACATGTATGCAGATTGGTAGCGGGATTGAATATTCTTGATATTGTACCTTTTTCAGCTGTAGAGCTGGTGGGGCCGTCCTGGAGAGTGTTCGCGGGCACGGTTGGTAACTACTTCTGGGTGGCTAGTTACTTAGTGGTGGCTGCCGTGGGTTACGGCATAAGGGATTGGAGGCACCTCTCACTTGCACTCTCCGTACCTCAAGTCTTATTAATTGCCATTGTCCTGTAAGTATATCTTCCCGCCATCCACATTTTGTATCACATGTTTCACTGTTACAGCTTTTCTCCTGAACTTTCCAAATATTCACATAGATGGAATTCCTGTATTTGCAGGTAGGGAATGTGTCGCCACGTCTACTCAACAAGATGTGTCTCCTAAACCTGTTCAGTTCTATATAAATGTTGACAAGATATAGATCCATATCTTCCTTATGCACTTGATACGGAGTCTCCATACTTAACCTATAAAGCCTACATACCATTATTTAGTAGAATACGGGGGAAAACTCCCGAGCTTGCAAAGTATAGTGCATAAGAAGATCGGTTGTTATTTTGCTTTAGAATTATTAGAATGTTTAGAAATTTTTAGAATGTTGAATAATAGATACAACAGTAGTTTAGACTACGCAATACCCTCGTATTCGCTTGGATATTACTGTGTGTCTACTACACAGGGAATACAACCATGCAGATCAAAATAATGTTGATATTGTGTATGAATGTCCTACCCTGCAGCATTCTGCCGGAGTCTCCACGTTGGTTATACTCCCGAAATAAACACCAAAGAGCAGACACCGTCATCAGACGCATGGCTAAATTCAATAAAGTCGACTTGCCCGAAGTTGTCAATGTTCAAATACAGGTGAGCTATTTTAGTTTTAGCTCTATAAAAAAGGTGCACATTCATTGTTTCATTTAAGTCAAGTACTTGTAAACTATATCAGTTTCAAAGAAATGTTTCGCAATTCACCTTGAAAATTAAGACTAATGTCATTTAACTGGAAATTTGATATGATGCTTCGAGAAGTGTGTTAGCGCGTGCGTCGTCCTGAATGTCAACGTGCATTAGCACCTATTGCGTCATTAGCACCTATTAACTCCAGTGGAAGATCTGTCCCCTGGGACAGAACTGGTAGAAATTTTTAAAAAAATGTCTGTCACGGTATCATTCTCTGCATCTGACCTCGATACGGAAAAACGCTAATGATATGCCAAATATTGTGGTCGTTAGATATTACTTGAATAAAAGAATCAAACATTTTAGAACCCAAATCTAACATGCCACTTCTTCAAACCTCCAGAGAATATATAGAAGATGTGCAGTACTATATGTAATTCAAGTCCTTGTTTTTGATAGATAGAATGGAAGAACCCCGCGTTATTCGGTACTTTTCCTATATGAATAGAGTAAATGTTAATGGATAGAACTTGCCAATTGAGTTTGGTGAAGCTGGACAAAACGGTATATACATTTCATTCCTTTGGTTCCTAGAATAAGCTACAAGAAACCAGTTTGAAATGATAACTGTCAACATTTGGAATTTACTAATTGGCGCCACTGCGAATTTGTAATATGTCTTTAACTCTCTCCAAACATCCCAACGAAAGTACATTATCTTAGCTTTAACACTTCAAGCAAATTTACTGCTTATCATTGTCAAGATATCCATGAAATATTGACGTTTTAAGTCAGTAAAGGTAGAGTTACCCCTCTACCAATAAGATTACTTATCTCCGCTTAATTCAGTAAATGTAAACACGTGCTTCCCTATCAATGAGCAAATTTTTATACAGATTAACTATCTTAGTTTTGATTCAGTGAAGATATACAAGTTGCTGCTCTTTCAGCGTCCAAATGTAAGTGAACAAATCCAACTTCTATTTTAATCATGTTTAATGCCTCCGAACTGTATTCAATTCATCCAGTATGACTCTAAATATTGACATTGTTTGAAATCAATTACTACATTTTTCAGAGAAAAACTCAAGCATACGTTTTGGATCTATTTCGTTATCCGAAACTAAGACTGAGGACCCTGAATATATGTTTTAATTGGTAAGTGAACAAGCTTTATAAAATGGTTCAAAGACAGGAGAAGAATGAGTAGCTAAAACATCGGTTAAATTCATTTAGGATTAACATTAGCTGTACTCAACTTCATTTCTAACTGACAAAAGGTCCTTTGATACAGTTAGTTGTATTCTCCATAATAACAAAAGGATTGCTCATGACCTGTAATGCAACTTTAGCAAGGTGAACGGATTCAACCTCTGTGTGAAAATTTATTATGTAATCCCACTGGACCAGTGGACGACCATTATCTGTACGATGAACGGCGTCAATAAGGAAAAAAATATATACACGCAGCCGCTGCAACCTGTAACCGGCATTTCTGATTTCCACTTAGGCAATGTACTTCTTCCGGCAAGTAGGTTCAGCGGCCTTGGAAACGTCGCTAATGTGGTCCACAGTAGCTTTAACAATAAACTGTGAAAAATGCAACAAATAATTATAGACCACTCGGTTCACTTCATGTCCCATCTCCAAGTGACTGGGGCACAAAATTAACATCACTAATTACCTGAAACAGTTGAGATAGCATGATTTGGTAGAGTGGAAGTTGAGCTCACTATTGGACATAAACTGCCGAAGAATTATAGATAGAATCCTTTGGGAATAGGGAAGCGCTACATGGTATTTGTCCTAAGCTGTGAGGGAACTTGATAGTCCATAAGGTTCTTGTTACATCTTACTTGAATTAATTTATTTCGTGCAGGAATACATTCGTCTTGCAGATAATGTAATGCAATTGCAGGAGGGGGCATTATGTGTAGAGTGGGGGAATTATATACAGCAGACAGGCAGAACTTAGCAAAGAAAAACCATTCCTGGGTACATTGTTCCTGCGCGTTATCATAACTCTGATGAACTCGCGAGCGCATAAAATAGCCATTGGCAGAATATAATTCCTATACTTTATACCTCATCGATCGAACCAAAGACCCTTTAGGTAGACTCTCGATCTATTCTAGTTTTAGGTCCATGGATGGTGACAAACATGACCCGACGGTCACCGGAAGTAGCTAGATTTGAAAATGTATTGCATCTTGAACATAGATATTGTAAATGTCTGAATAGTATTTAGGTCGATGGTGTGTGCATGCAATTGGGATTAGTTTCGGCAGACTCTTAACACCAATGGAATGAGATTGTATTTGAATATTCCCTTTACTTGTGCAAGTCCAAGCTATAGTGTCATCCTGGGCCCACTCAAGTGAGGTTAATAGTGAATATTCGTCACATATAGCGGTCATATCGTTCAAATGGTGATACTGACAACAGTATGGTTATTGAGACGAACCACTGTGTAATGCCTTTACGCCTATCCACTGGTAAATTGCTGGAGTCACACACCCTCTATTGGTATACTTCTTAGTGTGAACTTTAAGTTACATTTCTTGCTTAAACCCTTCCCTTTGCTATCTTCGCTCTTGCGCAGGTTCGTTAACAGCCTGGTGTACTACGGTTTGACGCTGAACACGGGGAACCTGGGCGGCAATGATTACCTGAACTTCATGTGGTCTGGACTGGTCGAGGTGCCGGCTAATGTGCTCGCGCAACTCGGCATGCACTATTTTGGAAGGAAGAAGAGCCTAGTGAGCACGATGGTAGCGGCCGGAGCCTTTTTGCTCGCCATTGTGGCTATTCCAAAAGCGGAACATCATTGTGGAGTTCCCGTAGAAGACATTCAGCCAGGTATGAAATCGGGAAGATAATTGTAATATAAGGACGGAGTTGAACAATTAGTAATATGTGATTAGAGTTAAGAACGTGCATTGAAAATACAAAGTGGAAATTTAAAGTGGAAAAATATAGAGTTGGGTCTCTGGGAGCATGAACTTATGTTGGGCCATGTTTGAACTATAGTTCTATGCCAATTTCGGCTGGTTGAAATCGGAAAGATAATACTGTGTTATGGTGAATAGATATCCCCGCTAACGTGTTTTTACAATCCATGTGACAGCCAGTGCGAACTAATGAAATATCTGAGTCTCAATTTGAAGCTGGTAATCTTAAGAGTTCAACATAGTGTTATTCTATGGGGTAGAAATCCTAATTACGTAATGAGATTTTGTTTGATAAGACACTGTGAAGACGTTTTACAATATCTTAAAGCTGCACTAACTTGGCGTCAAACAGAGAATTTGGGGTATGACTGATGAAATGAGTGTTATATACCATCAACATTTAATGGTCTAAACAGCTTATGGCATACAGGAAGCATCCAGTCTCAGTTTATTCCACCAGAGATATGTACAAGGTATTTCCTGGTTTTCGTGGCGAGATCGCTAACCACTAGGCGAACTAATGATCATCCAGCTAATTATACCGTTGGTCAATGGTGCCCGTTCGAGTATAGCAGGTTGATATAGAGGCCCACTTGTGTTAGATTTACAAATCAGCTTGCCAGGACGGGTGAATTAATCTAATGCGTTTGTTTTTTGTCTAATTTCAGCCTGGCATGACCTGCGAGTCCTCTTTGCCATGCTTGGCAAGCTGTGTATCTCTGCTTCCTACACTGTCATCTATGTCTTCTCGGCTGAACTCTTCCCAACGGTGGTGAGAAACGTTGGCGTTAGCACTGGGTCTGTGTGTGCCAGGATCGGAGGCAGCATCGCTCCGTACATCCTGTCTGTGGTACGTCCCTTCAAAGTCGAGGCCTGCTCCACAAGCAGTATAATTAATAGCCAGCTCATATTATTTATTCGGGGTTTCTTTGTAGCTAACCGATGTTATACAGAGTGTCTATGACATAAATCTGAAACTTTGGTGTTTGTGTCAACTTCTGCTATAAAAAGGGGGGTAGTGTACGATACATTGCTGTAGTTTTTAGCGTAGCATTCCAACTATGTACTATTTGGCGTCAATATTGAACGGTTAAAAGGAATTTTCAGGTAACTCTTGGTCGGCTTAACGCAGGATGCAAAAGTCTTATGGTGACATAGAAACAGCTTTGGGAGTTCTACAGTTATGAACCGAATGAGTGTCAGATTTTACCTCACCTAGGGTCGACCCGCTTCTTCCCAATAGCACTTGATAAAGTTTGACACTTACTCTTGGGTAACTTTTGGAGGCAACCGCATTAGATTCTGCGCTTGTCCCTTTACGATGGAACTATCTCTGCTCCTTGTTATTTATGTAGTCATACTACCTGAGTGTCCCTTTCTCCAATACCTGTACGTCTGAACACTCTAGACGTGTGAGCGGGTATTAGCCGTTTGAGCAAGTTTCCTTTGGTTCTCTACAATTGATGAAAGGCCTTTATCTGAATTAAGCATACCATCCTGCCAATTTATATATGATCTATGTATGAGTGTCACTAAGCAAGGAGAGCTAAGATAAAACTCTTACTTTCAGATGTCCGATGCTCCCTACATTGTCTTTGGTCTCATGTCTATAATCGCAGGACTTTCATCTTTATTGCTGCCCGAGACCAAAGGCCAACAACTCCCAGAGACCATCGAAGATGGTGAACATTTTCCGAGGTTTGTCTGAATATTCAAATCGTATAGGCAATTCCTAGCATACTAAATGTCACAATTCATATCCAGCTCACAAGAGTTACTTGTTACAACTAGCATTGTTCCATGTAACAGAGCATATTCTTTTCTTGGAATCATTTCATTTGTGGGGAGTGAATCTACACTAAAGGAATTTTATTTTCAAAAACCTTACTTAAGTGAGATATCAAGTTTTAGAAATGATAACTAAACGCACCCATTTATGAAAGAATATCTTACTTGACCTAATACTCAATGTTCTATCTACACTCACAGATGCAAAACTATGGGGGAGGAAAATTCAGAAGTGAGACCTCAGCAGGCAAGTTCTGTTCATGTGGTCGGCAGTTCATCTCCGGAGAACACCGACCGGACACTAAGCTACGAGAGTATCATTTGATTAAAGGGTCGAGAAATTGTTGGTATTATTTCTACTATCGCCATCAATATATAGACTAGCATCCATGAATACAATATCACGAGGACACGCACTTCTTTTGGAAGCTATACTCCTTATTCAGGGAAAACGAACCCGAAATAGTGGACGCCATTGCAACTGAGTTGAACTCACAATTATAGTGAGTTGTCCACAAATCTGAGGTACGATTCCCTAGTTATACAAAGTTTATTCCAGGTTTGTATTAAGCTGCAGATTTCTACAACACCCACAGGATGATTATGATAGTCAAATCATAAAATCAATAGCATTGGCAAATAAGACAAAGGTATGACTACAAATATAGATACTACGCAATTACCTTGGTCGCACTTGCACCTCGGAAAACTCATTGAAGCCATTACAGGTTAAACCATGAAATAATAATAAATTTATCTATTATGTTTTGGTTGGCTCATTGGCAAAGTTCCTAGTTCAGCACTAGCTTGGGTGAATATTGGTTTGATTCAGTATTCGATGCCATGTATGCATTATTACCTACTATATCTAAAAACTATGATTCTGGTAGTAACCGCTTGGAGTGTCTCCCGCACATTGAGACAGAGTGAACCAGACCTAGGCATGGAGACTGAAGAGCCACGAGAGTGAGATTCTCGTGCAGTACCTAACTGAATCCTGCCATCTTTTTTTGCTTTTCTCTACACAGATGTACTTCTTTCTATCTTTTAGATCCGGCTGTGTACATTTACCTTTTATTTCCCAATCATATGTTCCTTACGAGGTAAGTGTCGGTTAGATGACTTTTCCAAAGACCCAGTAAGTAAGGAATCATAGGCACCAAGCTGCAAAAAGTAACTTGTGGATATAACCGGAGTATTTGACTAATCTTTAGGTAAACACCATAGAATTGTATTTGAGTGGGGTAATTGGCCAAAGGTCTAATGGACATTCTAGAAAAGGTTAACGAAGAAGCCATTGTAGAACCAATAAGAATTAATAATAATAATAATAATAATAATAATAATAATAATAATAATAATAACACGAGTCTTCAAAGGAGTGCTAATATGCCAGCAGAAGTTTAAAATAATGTGTTACTACACCTGGGTCGGTCCGTTTATCATATCAGGTAGGAAAGCTGGGAGGGGTTTTCAGTAATGCCAATCGTTAATAGTGATGGGTTAGTGACTGTTTGGAGGGCATTACATTCCATGGACAAATGATCAAAACAATAGCGACCATTCTGAGGGGTTGTGAGGTTCTGGGTCCTATTTTTCAGTCTTGACCATTTGTGATAGTGACCAATAAGTGACCGTTTCAAGATCATTGGGTTCCAGAGACAAAAGGTCATAATATTAGCGACCATTTTGAGGGGTAAAAGGTCATGACCATTTGGTGACTATTTAGTCCAAATGGTCTCCAAAAGAGTGACAGGGTCAGACATGTCATACGCGTGTGATATTTATACCCAAACTGATCAAAATTAAAAGATATTTGCAGTGGAGGATTCTAAATGGATGTCATACCTTTATCCCAAATTAGATGATTTGCCAATGATTATATTATTCATAAGAATAGTTTCACCAAAGCCAGTGACAACTGCAGACACTACTCTACTTGACTGCCTTATTTACATCCTACTGCAGTACTCGACCTTAAATTAGTGTGATAGTCTCATACTTTTGATTGGCACCTTTCATTTTCTACACTTCCACTTTATCAAATGATACAATATTTACTGTGGTGAATTATCCATGTCTGTTATATCTAATTCCCAAATTTCATAATTTTCTGTAGAGCAATATACATGCGAGACATGTTTTTATTTTTGAATAGGTCTTCGACCAACTGTGATCATAACAGCTCAACAGCGACCGGGTCTGAGGAATACTTTGCGGTCATGATCACTCCTTTGGTCTCCTAAATGGTCACTCCTTTTCGATCACAACTAACAAATACGTTGCTGCCCATTAAAACACCACCCTGAATAAAGATATAGAAAAAATAGAAGATCTCTCATCACGAATTGTTCTATCAAATCAGTTATATTCTATCTACTTTGGTTAGGGCTCCCATAATACCACAATAACTGTATTTTAACCAAATTTGGAGGAAATAACTACCCTAGATATTTTTACTATTTATATAGAACGTCCTGACCATGCTGTACAAGTCACAGAACGAGATGCTAATTTATGGTATGTACAGACCGAGGCGGTTACACAGAGTTCCGTACAAACAGTAAATTAGCATCTCGTTCTGTGACTTGTACAAGCATGGTTGGACGTTATATATTTACTATATACCCGAAATTTAAAAAAAAATCGATTTCATTTTTCTTAATTACCAGAATTTTAATGAATGTGTATGGGTAAGTAGTCTGTATTTTGGTGTACGGACCACTGGTTCATACAGTATTTTTACGTCATATACCGAAACGGTGCGTATTTAGAGTATATACGGCATGGGTATATAGTAAGTTACTGTAAAACTAATCTCACCCTATCTAATCACATACTGTATGTATTAATACTCTGCTAATGTTAAAAACGGAACTACAGTTTATTTATACAAATTAACTAATCAAGGGCCACACCATGACATATTGTTGTATATTACATGACAACCTAGTCACGGATATATGTGCTCATTTTTATACTTAGGAACTGAAAATTTAAGGAGAAAATCACTTGAAAAAAACTACTCTTGCCGAAAAATCATGTACTGACTGTTCAAATAAAAACATACCCATCAAACCAATTTGGGAAGTTGTTGAGTTGTACTTGTTAAAGACAAATGCTGGTAATTGGGTGATTTCTCAGCTCTATTGATTTTTGCAAATAACTCTGGATAATATAAGTTCCATATATTAGCAAATAGAAATTGCAAAAAAATTGGCATGTCACCATGCTAACTTCTATGGGAAGGCCATCTAAAAATGTAAGTTCTTAACAATGGTGTCTATTGGAAACTGCAATATTTTGACTTTGTTGCTAAATGACACTGATGCTCTATTGCTATCTTCAAATAATTCTGGATTATGATAGTTGGGAACATGTACAAATGAGAAATACTAAAATAAATACTATGTCACCATGCTTATTTCTATGGGAAGGCCATCTGAAGGAGGTAATTGCTTATCTATTGGTGTCTATGGGAAACTGCTATATTTTCATGAAACCAGATGGCAGCACCAGTGTTACACAGGGGGGCATTGCGGTACCTATCCGTATTTGTCTTTAAATACAAATACTTCAATGGAATATTTGAAGGCTAATTTTCCCGCAAGCAGGAGGCGGTGTGTGTTCCAGTCAGGACGTACAACACAAAATCCTTTTAATACAAACGGAGATGGATTTACTTGCTTGTTTAGTCAACTTAAAAAAGGAGTGATTCAGATTGCTCTACTGCTTCATTTCAGATCACGTTTGACCTCTGAAGGCCCTAGCCTCTGTCGATATACACTGACATAAATACCCGGCTCCATTCAGTGTCCCTCAGGGATCTTTATTAGGCTCACTCTTATTCACTTCTTTTGTGAACGACCTTGGTGGTTCGATATATTAATCAGGATGTTTTGAGTATGGTTATCAGGGACCCGTTTCAATAGAAGATATTCCATTTCTTATTGGTTTTAGTTATATTCCATCTAATTTGGTCAGGGCTCCCATAATAATTTCAATAATAATAATAACCCTAAGAATCAGACTTTGATAATTTTCCACTGTGAAAAATCAGGGCTTAGCCATCATTACACGCTAAATAATCAGACATTTACCATTTTCAACAGTGAAAAGTTAAGGCCTAGCCATCATTGCACGCTAAAAAGTCAAACATTTACCATTTTCCACGGTGAAAAGTCAGGGCTTAGCCATCATTGCATGCTAAAAAGTCAGACATTTACAATTTTCCCCGGTGAAAAGTCAGGGCTTAGCCATCATTGCACGCTAAGAAGTCAGACATTTACAACATCCCACTGTGAAAAGTCAGGGCTTAGCCATCATTGCATGCTAAAAAGTCAGACATTTACCATTTCCCACGGTGAAAAGTCAGGGCTTAGCCATCACTGCATGCTAAGAAGTCAGACATTTACAATTTTCCCATTGTGAAAAGTCAGGTCTTAGCTGTTGTTGCATGCTAAAAAGTTAGACCTCTATGCTGAAAAGTCAAGCCAGTTTTTACACTTGGTTGAGTAAAATTTGAACCTGCTGACTTTTTTGGTCTGGCAAAAAAGTGGGGGGGGGCAGTCGCCCCCCCCCCCCTGCCCCCCCTATTCTGACGCCACTGCAACAGCAAACGGCACTTGGGACATGAGCGGCACCGATAGTGGCAGTAATCGTTTCACTAGTTGATTACCGTTGGCTGTTACTGCCACTGTTAGTGCCATTGTTTATTGTATTTAAGTAAAGGAAAACCTGCTTCGGAAAATTCCATATGCGTCTGTTACCCATACCTCAATTTTCATGAATCTTTAGGGATGAACTCCTTTGTGAGAACCAATTCGCTATTCAAACCAAGAACTGCGGTTACTGCACAATTGCAAAACTGATTTCTCATTATATCACCCGACCATAAGCTTTCACTTCTATGTTTTACAAGAAGCGAGAGCTGCAACGTCAGGCACTGTAACTCTGTCATACATGCACATAGAGACATCAAATAAAAACTGAAATATAGGGAAAAGGATAAGTAATAATTTGGAATCATTGAATAATTCATTAAATCAATTGATTTCTTATATATCCTGTTCACTATGTCTATGCTGGCATAGCGAACGGAAGGAGTACCTCAACAGCGATGTCTTTTATGAAATGCGACTTTATTGTCTCTGCTGTAAGTGCCGTTGATTGCTCTCAATGTTGTGGTTGCATTTACCTTTTACTCCCACCCCACAAACTAGTGAAACGGGTTCCTGGGGGCCGTTTCACTAGTGGGGGTCAAAGCGAGAGGTAGGACCGTAACAGTGGCAGCAATAGTGGCACCAACAGTGTCAAGCCCAAATTCGCGTTTCATCAGTGGTCTCACTGTTGAGGTGAGACCAACTCTCACTGTTGGCACAGGGTCTCGCTATGCAGACGCGTTTGACGTTCGAATGATGGCACTGCCCCGCTCAATCTACCTACGGGAAACTTTTACGGAGCGGCGCTGTTGACACTGGAACTCCGGTACACTGGTCACCAGAGCAGACATTTGCTATGATGAAATTCAAACACTGATATCGGCGGAATGGTGCGGCCAATTTTCTCCATATTTGGTACGATTATAAGTCATATGTGTCCCTTACTCATGTAAAAGTTTCATTGCTTAATTCTTATGGGAAGTGGGAAAAAAAACCTTCTATATACGTAATCAACGAGAGGGTCGACCATCTCGCCCATAGTGGCACCACAGTGGCAGGTAGAGTGAGACCCAATTTACTAGTGAAACAGACACTGCCACTGTTGGTGCCGCTCCTTTCCCGAGTGCCATTCGTGCTTGACTGCACTTTCTAATGAAACGCACACTGACACTCTGGTGGCACTGTTGCCAACAGTGAGACTTATTGCTTCTAGTGAAACAGACCCCTGGGGGCCGTTTCACTAATAGGGGGGTTTAAGCGAGAGGTAGGACTGGAACAGTGGCACCAACAGTGGCACCAACAGTGGCAAGCCCAAATTTGCGTTTCATCAGTCCTCTCGCTGTTGAGGTGGGACTAGGTGTCACTGTTGGCACAGCTCTCACTATGCACACGCGTTTGACGTTCGAATTTACTCGTCGATGGGCCGCGATGATGTAGAATTTCACCCCTTCCCATAGGAACTAAGCAATGAAATTTTAACACGAGTAAGGGATACATATAGGCTATAATCGTACCAAATATGAAGATAATCGGCCACGCCGTTCCGAAGTTATCGGCGTTTGAATTTTACTCCCTCCGTGCGTTTGCGTTGGTCGCTGTTCTTTTTTCACTCCCTCGGTAGTGCGGCGGGGTTTCGGCTGTTCTTTTTGTCTCTCCCCGGAGGCCGGCGGGAAGTGCAGTATTTGCTATGACAAAATTCAAACGCCAATAACTTCGGAATGGCCGATTATCTTCATATTTGGTACGATTATAGGATATATGTATACCTTACTCGTGTAAAATTTTCATTGCTTAATTCTCACGGGAAATGGGTGATTCTATACACGTAACAAACGACAGGGTCTACCCTGTCGCATACAGCGGCTCCACAGCGGCAGTAACAGCGACAGCCACTTTACTGATGAATCGGGCTCTGCCACTGTTGCTGTCGTTCGCTTCGCCAGTGTCGTTCACGCTTGGTTGCACCTACTAATGAAACGCAAACTGTCGCTATGTTGCCACTGTTTCCAACAGCGATACCTACACCTCCTAGTGAAACGGCCCCCTGGTCTTTTAATTGGGTCACTCGGGCTTGGGCTGCAGGGTAGTGAAAGGCATGTCTTACTTAACTGAAATACTGACCGCATCATATGACAATGATCAGTCGGAAGGTGCGACAATGCGACCATGAATGACCTCCTGTTATCGGCTGCCATAGTTGTTACAATTGGCTGCAAGGAAAGCACCTCGTCCCTTCAAATTATACAGACTTATTATGAGAAATATTGGTTATTGATATAGCAAGATTATGGTTAGAAATTGAAAACGAATGCATTTTATGGTGTAAAGATTTTCACCTTTTATCAGAATGTCCTTTTATTCAGTATAAGAACAAAAGATATGAGACCATTGAACTCCAATGAATGTAAATAGAATATAAGAGAGGTTTTCCTGTTCCCCAAAATCCATATGAAAATAAGTAAAACATAAACAATATACAACATTCGTAGCACTGCACCCCTGAACATAAAGGTATAAGCGCAGTTCAATGAAAATCAAGTGGAAATGATAATAAATCAAAACAATATTTGTAAAACATCTTAGACACTAGAAACACAATATATGCACTAGGGAAAAAACCGCCAAAATGAGCTAAGCCACATTAATAAAGTAAAGCAGCGTTTAGAGTGGTATCACCACCACTAGTTGTGCCTTCATTTACATCCACCCTTGAAGAACCTTCATTGTCTGTGTTTACTGTGACTGTAAGGTCATCTGGGAAGCCAATAACGTCATCGAAGAGCATCATCACATTAGTTGCAGTGTCGCCTTCATCATCCTCATCCTCATCGTTATGATCGTTTTTCACTGCGGGAGTAGAATTTTCAATATGGTCATTCACATCAACGTGTCCATGTTCCCCTGCATCGGGGACATCGTCTAGATCAAACTTTTCAGTGGCTTGTCCCACGGGAGGATCGGAGAAGAGATCTTGAATGGGTGGCCGGCGGGTCTTTCTGCTGTTCAGTGGAGGACCGATAGGATTCACCTTGAAGTTTATCAGAGTTTCAGGATTGAGGTCATCTTTGGCTTTCTTGGCTGGTATGGGAAATGTCTCAGGGTCAGCAAATGAGTACCGATTGGTGAGGGAATCCAAGACGGGTACAGGTTCTGACAGAGTCTCCCTCGGCCGGACCAGTGGGAGGTTTAATAGCTGCTGCTGTTCTCCAAACACAACAGAGAATGTGCGATTACGGAGTTTGGTTGCGGACTCATCATGCTTAAATGGAAGACCCAGTGGGTTAATCTCAGGTCTCTCATCCAGTGTACCAACGTGTCTCTTGGGATTATTATGGCACAACACATTCTCAGGCAATACCTCTTTCTTCGTGCCATCTGTAAAGTATGCAAGGACGGGGTTCTTCTGTTGTGTCAGCAGGCTTGAAGCCATAGAGCGGCGTGTACTGGGACCGCACCAAGTTGTTGGCATATCTGGAACCTGATTTCTGGCTGGAATGGGTTGGAGTGGTTGCTTCCACTGGGCACGAACTAGTGTATCATCAGCATCACTGTTCACTTTCCCACTTGACCTTTCCAGTGTAATCCCTTCCTCTCCTGTCGTACTTGAAAACAACTCTGTGGGTTCACAGTCTCTGACTGAACTCGAACGGATGAGTGGAGCAGAGATTCCAGAAGATGCACCGTTTAGTGGAGTGGAATGAATGGCTTGTCCCCGGGTCGGTTGAGCGGTAAGATCTCTACGTACAGATTCATACTCCAGGGTCACAGAGGACACTGCTCCAGGACTCAAATGAGGCCTTGTAGAGCTTGGCAAGCGGACCACAGGACTACAGATATCAGAGTGCTCGAGGTGCACCAGCCAAGGATCAAAGCTTGGGAGGCTTATCGGAGAGGGGTTAAGTTCGTGTGACGGTGAAAGAGCTGGGCCTGGACTTAGAGACTCGCTTCGTTTTTCCAAAACAGACTTCAGATGTGAGTATGCTGAAATGAGTTCAGTATCAGCAGGTGAAATCGGTAAGGTCTGCACACCAACCTCTGCCAACTGAGACGCATCACTCTCAGCATGTACCCCAAGACTTGGTGTGGGCGCTGATGCAGTACTGAACATACCAGTAATATTACTTATATCCAGCAGAGCCCCTCTGGTAGATTCTTCTATTTGGCCGCGCGGATTCTCAGGTGTTGGGAGGCTTACAGAAGTTGGACGGTGGTAGGGGCTCTGTACCACCATCAACGGCTGATTCTCAGACTGACCTTTAGTTACACGAAACACCAAGCAAGTGGCACAGCTGATAACGGCAATTAGCAGCAGCGTTATGATGCCCATGACTGTGCCCAGGACGACTGTAAGCTCCGTCAGGTTATTTGTGACTGATGAAGTGTCCTTGGCCAACTCCTCTCTGTTCCCAGGATCGCCCACTGCAGTAATACAATCAAACGGCAGTGCTTTATACTTGATGCACATGACATTTCTACAGTCTAGTTATCGTGTTTTAGTACTTAACGTTAACACTAGCTCGTATGTCTTCGATCGGTCATGGGATGAAGGGATGTACATCGATTTCAAATATATTATAGTTGTTTACTATTTTCATTAGCTCCTGTTAACTTTTGATTCTGAGGGAATGCCTTTGAAGTCTAAGGAGAGAACCGGAAAACATGCATTGTGTATTTCAGAATTATCTATGATTATACATGAATTTTATTGTCCCATGGTAAACCGAAAAACTGGCATCCCTGGTTGTGACAAATTATACTTATTGTCTTGTCCCATTCACCCAAAGAAAGAACAAACCCACTGTTTAGTATCACTCTGAGAGTTAAGATATTTTAAAACATCTCAAGAGGAAACACTGTAATATCTACTCTTAGATATATTGAGCCGAATCACTCATCACACACATCACATTCGGCCAATAACTGATGGGCGTACTATTTTTTTCAATTTGCAGATCGTCTCAGATGAAACCTACCACACAAAATTAAAATATGAAGATTCTTCAAACCATAATTCTCATCATACTATTTTAATCTATTTTGTATTAATAGATTTGTTTTTTTTCTATTAGCCGTTCACCTGACGAGTGATATGTTTATATTATGCTTATGTGATGGTTATATTCATACTAAGAATATCTCATGACTCTTTTATATGGACCTTTACGTACCTCTGACCTGAACAGGTTCTACGTCCTTTTCCGTAAAGTACATGTACTCATCGCCTATCGTGTAAAACAGGCAAAATGGAGCACCATCATTTCATGCAAACATTAAACAGAATCAGCACCTCTTTTGCTCACGATCTTAATTCAATAATAGTTTTTAAAGGTATCCCCAATATTCATTCCGGGGTATCGTTTACGCATTCCAGAATTATGAAAAAACAAGAGTAACTGGAAGCGGATGAGGATTCACTTATGGATATATATTGTATATTTTAATCCAAAATAGTGCTACTATTATTCATTGTCTTGAATATATAGGGTATTTTTGCTTAACAAACAAGTTTAGACAAATTTATGACTTACGTATAAACAGGGGATATAGAAAAATGTTACCTGCATCTTTGCCTACACCTTGAGCATCATAACTGTGGGAAGGAAATGTATCAAAATCAGGCTGGTAACCGTCTGCCGGGCCGATGTTCAGTGGGCCGAGGTCAGGCGAACCTACGTTGAGGGCAGGTAGATCGTCCTCGACCTCGTACACGTCGGCGTAATCAGAGGTGAGCGCCAGACTGACGGGCTGGCTATGGCTGTAGTATTGCGGTTCAGGAGGCGTCAGATGACGTTTGTTTCGTAATCCTAGGACCTGGCAGGAATCCTGGTGGAATGAAACCAAACCATCAACAAGGTTACGTGGTATATAGATACACGAAAACAGGGTTTCTTCTTAGCGATCATAGAAAAACCGCGCATAAGGGGTCACCCTCCATTCCGAGCAAAGTCCCCCTAAAGCGGGGTGCTCCCTGAAGCGGGGTTCTAATAAACTAAATAAACATTTTTTCCCCGAGCAAATTGCCCTTTTAAGTGGGTGATGTAACCCGATGGGTGAATTAAGCCAATCTACATTTGTTTGAAGTATATTAGAAGTGTACTGAAAAATATCATTTTTTTCAATTCTATCAAAAATAAGAATGGTAGTCTATCATTTTTAAAACATAAATATGTAGTACTATACATGTGCTATATTCCGTGAAAGTTTGAAGAAAATGACATGGGATTTACCATGTATAAAACAACATTATTCTTTTATGATATCAACCTAATACTGATCTATAAATAAAAAAAACTAGCATGGTGACCCCTGATACACCAGAGGCCTATTTAATAATCTGGGATCGTACATGTAGACCCTTTTCTGTATACAGGTCCCAGAGACCAAGGGACGATGTGGGTCAACTTCATTCGACACTAATAGACGACCTTATGGTCGGCTAATCTTGCCTTAGCGACCAGGCTTAAATATCATCAGACGATAACCTTTGTACGAATTACAGAAAAGTGTCTTCGTGTACGATCCTAGATTATCAAAAGTGACCCCTGGCAGAGGGCACAGTGAACAAAATAACTCGTAGTAGACCTGGGCCTTGTTTTTTAGTCATGACAATCGTTATTGGCGACATCTGCCAGGCGGGAGTGTCCTATAGAGCCACGATCGTAGATGCTACGACAAATGTGTTGTATCGACGACATCTAGAGAGCTCAAATGTGTTTTTTATTCACGACACTCTGTGCCTAGCCGAGCGGAAAGTGTCGCCAACTATGTCGTAGGTCTAAGACCATTTTGGACATGTCGTACCGAATGCGCAACTTCACTTCCCGTAGGTATTCATCAATGAAACTTTTACACGAGTAAGGTATACATATAACCTATATTCGTACCAAATATGAAGAAAAGCGGCCGCACCGTTCTGAAGTTATCGGTGTTTTAATTTCGTCATAGCAAATACTGCTATGGTGGCCAGTATAACCCTACCATCATGTGATCTACTTCACTCTCCCTGCAGAGATTCGGCGTGCTATACCGCGAAAGATCTGCTTGGAGAGTGCGTGTACGATATCCGATCGATAGCCCGATGTTTCAAATTCAATCGCCGATAACTTCAGAACGGTGCGTCCGTTCTTCTTCATATTTGAAACGGTTATAGGTTATATGTAGCCCTTACCCGTGTTAAAGTTTTATAGCTTAAAACAACCATGTTATCGCGTTAGAATTTCATCATAGCAATCGTCTGCTCTGGTGGCCAGTGTATTTTCCTGACACCTCCGCTAATTTATGCAGCGACCTTGACATTGACTACGTATCGGGAGGTGCTGGGGAGGTGGGAGGGTAACTGGCCACCAGAGCAGACGATTGCTATGACGAAATTAAAACGCCGATAACTTCGGAACGAAGAGGCTGATTTTCTTCATATTTGGTACGATTCTAGATCATATGTATCCCTTACTCGTGATAAAATTTCATTGCTTAATTCGTATGGGCAGCGCAGGAAATCTACAATGACGTTTTATAGAACCTGTGACAGTTCTATACTTGTCGTCAGGGCCGACAATTTGAGCTCAGATCGTAGGCTGCAGGCTACGACACCGTCTATAGCACGGCGGCCATTTTGTATCACCAAATAATGTCTTGGTCTCAAGCGACGATCTTAGGCCATCGTGGATCGACGATATCGTGACTAAAAAACAAGGCCCCTGGGCCCTGTTTTTCAGTCACGACAATCGTTATGGGCGACGTGTTTTTGCCGTCAGTGTTCGATAGACACGACACTTTAGTGAATAGGCGATATGTCGTGAGTCTAAGAGGCATAGGGCGTCCAGACGTGTTTTTCAGTCACGACAATCGTGGGGTCACGTGATTGAAAATGTCGCCCAAATTGTCGTTGGTTCATGACACCTATGGACATGTCGTACAGAATGCGCAACTTCACTTCCCGTTGGAATTAAGCAATGAAATTTTAACACGAGTAAGGTATACATATAACCTACAATCGTATCAAATATGAAGACAATCGGATTCACCGTCCCGAAGATATCTACGTTTGAATTTCGTCATAGCAAACGCTGCTCTGGTGGCCAGTGTAGCTCTACCCTCACTCTGCGATTACGTCACTCTCCCAGCAGAGATTCAGCGCTCTTTACCGTGAAAGATCTACTAGGAGAGTGGTAGTATGATATCCGATCGATAGCCCAATGTTTCAAATTCAAACGTCGATATCTTCGGGACGGTGGGTCCGATTGTCTTCATATTTTGTACAATTATAGGTCATATGTACCCCTTACTCGTGTTAAAATTTCATTGCTTAATTCCGTCGGGAAGTGGAAAAATCCTCTATATAGACACAGTGATGTGTTATAGAACCTAAGACAGTTCTATACTTGTCGTAGCAGCCGACATTTTTCGCGGCGATCGTGAGTGGCGCACTACGATCGTGTCTATAGAACAGCGGCCATTTTGTGTCTTCCAGAATGTCCTGGAATCGCTGGACGATCGTGGGGTATCGCTGCCCGACGATGTCGTTACTGAAAAACAGGGCCCTGTAGGCGACGTTTGAGGTGGCTACCCTATTGCAATGTATACAAAATACCAACTGAAAATGTATGGGGACTCCAATACCCATTGTTTAAAAACTGTCAGGCTGGAGGTCCGGCGCCAACGGCACGCTGCTTGCTCTCTCAACAGAATTCAATAAAAACTGTCAGGTATCATTATCACTGTATACGGATTCAAATCAATCTTATACGGCCTCAAAAACATTGCAAATGGGAAAATTGTCCTTTTTGGGATATAGAGTAAAAAATAGTCCATATTGATATATATACCCTTTGATATGGCAACTCCAGGGACCCGTTTTTTAGAAGCGATAATCGCCAATAGCGACCGTTTTGAGACCATAGTCTAATTATCATCAATAGAGAATGCACTGTCCATGGCTCAGGTGTTGTGTAGGGTATATGTCTGTGAAGATAGACAGAGCCCGCTTGTATTAATGTTATATGGCATTTTAGACAAAGTTATCCAATTTAAACGAATATATATATATATATATATATATATATATATATATATATATATATATATATATATATATATATATATTTATATAGGAGAAGACATGGGTGACAGAGAAAGTATGGGTTTGCAAGATGTCCTTTACAAATCATGCCTCACCCTGTCAAGTACAATTGTTTTTCTGTACTACTCACCCCGTTACACTCCGTCTTGTTATGACAGATGACAAAGCTGCACATGAATTGTATGACGTTAAAGTGTGGCAGCTGAAAAGCCCGAAATGAGGCGCTGATACCTCTCAGTGTAGTCATGCCCTCTTGTGATGTAATGAAGCCTCGTGACATAGGTATTACTTCTCCATTGCCGCAACTTTAACACAAATATGTAGAAATGCACATTTGATAGATTATATATTCTGGTGTCCGCGTATATATAGCATGGCCAAAGAGAATCCGATCAAAAGTTATCACATTTTTTTGTACTAAAACCTAATATCAAACTCGATTATCTGGCATATTGAAGAGTGTGAGTGTTATTTATGTCATCACAATTTTCATATGAAATAATTGATATATGATCACAACTCTTTCACAGTTAATAGAAACACTATAGGCAACATTATTTAGGGTAAATATTGTCTATGCAACTAAGGTATTGTGTATCGAACGTCTATATTAACTTCCGGCACCACTACTTAAATGCATCATCCTCTGGAGGCAAATTGCTACAATATATATGTCGGATTCGGGAGTTTGGCGGGGTCGGAGGTCGGATCCAATCCGTATATGTATATATCTATATCTATATCTATATATATATATATATATCGAACGTATATATATATATATATATATATATATATATATATATATATATATATATATATATCAACTTCATGATGTCAGAACTAGGCAAACTCAATCATTCACTTAAAGTAAATACCTTTAATACAACTCACCCATCTATAATCACGTCATACGTTGAATTGGGATATGGAAACTTGTTGGCGGCCCGACAGTTGACGACAGTGAACCCATGCTCAATATTGGTTGTCGAGAACTTCACTGTCAGGTGAATTAGGACGCCGAGCCTCACCTCTTTGACCGGCTGCCTCCTGGTGTCAACCATGAGAAGCTCAAAGTTCCCGTATGTTGGAGGATTGGCATGGCGTAAAAAGCTTGTCACCAGAGGAAACCTTCTGCAATAGAACACTTAGTATTCATATCTCTATACAGGAATCTCGGCAAGAACTTTAACATTTTCACATTTAACGACCCCTAGGAAGCCTGGGCCTTGTTTTTTTAGTCACGACAATCGTTATTGGCGACATCTTCTAGGCGTCAGTGTGCTATAGAGCCACGATCTTAGAACCTACGACGAATATGTGGTGGCCACGACATCTAGAGAGCTAAAAGGTGTGCTATAGTCACGACAGTCGGTGGCCAATGGAGCGGAAACAGGGGCCATAAGTGTCGTATGTCTAAGACCACTCTGTACATGTCGTACCGAATGAGCAACTTCACTTCCCGTTGGAATTAAGCGATGAAATTCGAACACGAGTAAGGTATACATATAACCTATAATCAAACCAAATATGAAGAAAAACGGCCGCACCGTTCCGAAGTTATCGGCGTTTGAATTTCGTCATAGCAATCTCTGCTCTGGTGGCCAGTGTAGCCCTATGCTCACGTGACCCTAATTTATGCAGAGACCTCGACATTCACTGCGCACGGGAGGTGGGAGGGTGCAATGGCCACCAGAGCAGACGTTTGCTATGACGAAATTCAATCGACGATAACCTTTACCCTTTAAGGACGGCCACCTGTGGCAGAGCTGTCACCATAAGGACGGGTGCTAGTGATTGTGTATATCCCTAAAGGACGAACACATTTTGCAAAAAGTCCTAATTCGATGTTCCATCACGTGATATTATTGATAATCAATAACATTTCACTTATTTTAGCTTACTAATGTTACTTTTGATATTATACCTACATTTCCTGAAGATTTCATGTAAATTGGTAAATTATTTCCTTGTCAAAAACGATTTTATAGGTTGAAGTAAAATGATGCCTTGAGGCATCATTCGGCCTGGGCCGGTTGATGCCTCAAGGCATCATTCGGCCTGGGCTGGTTGATGCCTCAAGGCATCATTCGTTCTTAAAGGGTTAATAGTTCATAAACCATGTCTCCACTCCAGTTTCCTTATTCAATGAGGATCTACATGTAAAATCATAGAACCTACATTAATATATGATATAACTCAAGTAGGGCGTTTGTCCCTTGTAAACGGAATCGGACGAGCATCCTACAATGGAAACTACAAAGCTAACACATGTCTACCACTGAAAATATGGTGCCACTCACCCGACTGTGCTGGGGATCACTGCAGGGCAGCTGTAGCTGTATTGGAGATCCTCAACACTTGCCACCCCACCAAGCTGAACTATCAATGTGCCCTTCCAGAAGCCCCTTGTCAGCTGTTTGTATGAAATCATCATTTTTCTCTTTGTCAATTATATATGTATATATGTACACACATCATTCTTGGGAGCGGAACATTCAAACCAAAACGAGGCTCCAGTCAGCAAAGGGTTTTGCCATTTTCGATCACCCTAGCTTTCTGGTATTATCGCTTGACCAGCGTAATGTAAATCGATGTTGAACTCACTGTACCTGATTAATATTAGTAATTAAAGGTAGTTTGATATGTTTCTAACGAGATATATCAATAAACTTTGTAGGATAGAAGTATGAATGCTTGAATCTGCAGATTTATGTGCTTTTGAGGAAGTTTTTATTTTGACAGATGGAGCAGCCTGTTATCTGCAATTTCGGCAGATTGCTGGAATAAAGATCAAATAAAACAATCTTTGTAAAAGGAATTGATAAAATAAAACCCACTAAACATCTTCCCCTGCCCTTCATCTCCATTACATTTTTTGTTTAGTGTCTCTATGTTGGATATTTACTGAGATATTACCAGACAAATACAGTGGATTTAACATTGATTTCAATGGGGTGGAAAGTTGTTTAAGCCTTCGAACGTACATGCTCTTATTCAAAATACAAAAATTGATACAAAATTATTGTATTTATTGTATGGTGCTACCAGTACTAAGATGTTGGTATACGTATATATACACTGAATGTCTTTATATAAACATACAATATTAACATTAATTCACATTATTTACACTAAATTTAAACTGGAAACTAATATAAGACTAGATCAAGCCTTTTAGCGGCCTGACAGTTAGGCGTACTTACCTGAGAGCCACAAGCTGTGCGGGTCAAACTCTCTATCAACCACTTCTCATCAGATACTTGGTAACCATAGCAACCGGAAGGGTCGGCCATTGCGGGATAAAATGCTGTGGCGTTACCATGATACCTTGCCGCAATGGAGACTTCAGTTCCGTTTACACAGCTTACTTCTAGTGCTGAACAATATTAATTCAAAATATGGTTCTTAGTTACGCCTGCATTCTCTGAGATACTGCGCGCATTTAATATAATTTGAGATTTTGTATTAATTATTTCCATTAAAATCTACTTAATATGTCTAAAAGAACTTTTGAGTATATTGTCCTTAAACATCAAAGTAAAATGTTGCTATATGTATATAGATTTCATAGAGTCTTCTGTATATATCTATTTTATTGAAAAGAAAAGAAATTGTGATTTACAAATACTTACGATGTGCAAATGCCAAGGATACCTGCAGCAACAGCATCTATAATATCATACAAATATACTAGATACAGGATGTAAAAAGATACCTGGGCCATAGCATTCTGCTTTACCCTTAGACTTTGCACAAAATTCAGAGGTATTTGTTCAGATTAGATATTTATGAGAATTATCTATCTGTCTATCTATCTATCTATCTATCTGAATATGAAGAAAAAAGCATTAATGATGTTTGCCAGAAGGCATGAAACCGAAAGCGATGAGGCAAGGCATATATATATATATACAACTCCATCCCATTAGTCGAGTCAACCTGGAACATAGATGGCGCTACAAACCCACCTCTAGGCATGGGGCCGGCCAGCTTGGAGAAGCACCTACACAATGTTAAGCCTATGGGACCATTCGGACATCCGTTTAATATACATTAAATGTGTGAGGATGCTTAAAGAACTTGCCATTAGGCGGCGTGCCAAGCGGTTCTGCCGCTCTGGATCTGTGAAAGCGGCATATCGAGTGTAGTAGTGTGCCAGCATGTTGGGATTTGTATGGGAACACTCACAGCTCGTCAATTTTGCGCAGGATTCTCCGTTAAATCAAACAATCAAGGTAAATAAAGATAAGCCTTGATGTTATGAATGTGTATATTTGACTCTGGCACTAAAATTCTGCCCAAACTGCAGCAACTGTTTGAACTTTCGGTCTCCGCTGGCGGGGATAGCCACTCACGGGAGTTGCCCATTCCATGTTGACAGTGTGTGTTGCGCTATATTGCGGGCGAGCGGTCAACATGGACCCCGGGAGAGCTCACGGCCTCCTCGGCTGGTTGGCTGAAAATCAAATGAATCAGTTTTTTCCAGCAGACTAGATTTTCAGCTGACGCTCTATGGGTTGCACCAGTTACGCAAATTAGGTTGGGCCAAATGTTTGGTGGAACAGCAAAACAAGGGCATTTGGAACTTGATAGTCAGCTACAGTGGGCAATGACTGACTGAAGACCAACAGACAAGCCGATGCTTGCCGGTGACAGACCTTGAGAGACACAACGGTGGGCCGACGGTCAGCGACAAGTGTCATGTCTGTTTTATTTGCTGATCTACCAAGGAGATAATTCCAGGTGACACACATTTTGGGACAAAACTGTCGGCTACTACCACATATCTACCATATGGCCATCGGTCGGCTCTAGCTGAGGCTTGGTGAATAAGCCACTTAAACATGATGTGGACAAATCGCCGAAACAACCAATTTTCTTTCAGCTGGCACGTTTAAATCATATCTAGATAATGTAAATAGTCCTATTTTAACTATTACATGTACTGATTAGACTTAGGAATGCCAATCTGTATAGTTTATCACGATTTTAGACTCTCACAGTGCTTTGTTGTCACCAGCAAGATGGCGGACTGACCAGTTGTCAGGGAAATTTGGAGGGTATTTTGGACCGGAAGTCTCCAGTTGACTCGGTGAATCGATTGTGGAATATAACTACGCTCTACTTCATACCAAACAGAAAATACCTTCCCCCATCCCCCCCCAAAAAAGCCCCCCCCCCCCCCCTCATGAAAGCTGTGCCCCCCCCCCCCCCCCCAACAGCTGTAAGGGAGCATTCAATAATTATGGCCGAGGGGCACAGTTTTTAGGGAGGGCAAACTTTTTTTGGTATTTCCATGGGGGAGCCAAATGTTTTCACTATTTCTGTTGCAGGGTCAATGTTTTTAGCTAAAAAAGGGGGCAGACTCCCATATTTGTGTTCAATGACAAGAATTGATGTTATGAAATGCATTCATATCATATCACAAGAAATCAGCTTAGTTGTACTTCTATTGTAATGATTAATGCACAAGGTATCTATAGTTGTCTCACTCCCTGGTGTTCAGTGTCTATGGTCAAGTCCTGTTTGCTAATGGAAGATGGGTGTGCACCCTCCATCAGTCTGACAGGCAGAGGGAGACAATAATGAATGGATACTAGTACATTTGGCCCTCAATCAATGCAGTCTCATAAGATCATTAGTTTTTTCTTTAACACGATAAATTAGGAGTATTTACTACAATATCAAGTGCTACAAAATGCCCCTGTTGCTGCTTATTTCAATAAGATTTTTATGGAAGAGCACTAGGAGCAAAGTGAACTCTTTATTGAGAACTCTATATTCAGTACTTAAAGGGGTTCTGCCTACAAGAAAATTGGACCTTGTCTTCCTTCTGTAGTGACACACCATGGATTGATCCACTCATTCCAAGGATCCCTTACACCATGCAAGACTATAACAAATTGCCAGAACACCTGTATTTGCATGTCAATGATACTGTTATAAGGAACAGTGAAGGTCCTTTTAGATCTTGCAAGGGAGCCTGATGACTACCAGCTAATGGCATAAATCAAGAAAGCACTTCCTGCTGGATATTTGAATGTGAACAAGCAATTCCCAATAAGTGACTTAATTGAGAAATAGGTTCTAGTTAGTCAAGCTTTATGATTGATTATATGGGTACAGTGGAGATGGGGCTTCCAGCATTTTTTTATTTCTTTATTGTAATCTCTTGCACTTCGCAAGTTTTTTTAGATACAACAGTGTTGATACATTAAATCCATGTCCATTAACAGCTAGTATTATGTAAATTACAAAGTTGTATGAGAGTTCTTTATGAGATGATGAGAATGTTTTATGAGATTGTAGGCCATATTAGGGCACGCAGCATTACGATTTGTTTATCAGTTTTTTTAACTCATTCTTATCGGGACACTTCTGGGCCCTGTTTTTCAGTCGAGACGATCTCAAGTTGAGACCGTTTGGAAGCCAAACTGTTTTTCAGTTGAGACGATCTCTGGGGATCTCAGCCGGAGACTGAGATGCGATCGTTTCAGGTGATTTTAGTGTTTTTCAGTTGTGATGATCTCAAGGGATTTCAAGTGAAATGATCTCCCAAACGGTATCAACCTGAGACCAGTTGATACTTGTCATAACTTATTTTTTCAGATGCTAAAACTTATTCAAATTTGAAGATATTTGGATTGGAGGGTACTAATAATCTGACATACCTATATCCCAAATTTCATTATATTCCTGTGGTTATTAAGACTGTGAAAACATTTGTCTGGAAATCTGAAAAATGCAGGCACTACACCACTCAGGCAGCTTGTGTATACCTATTGAAATGCTCAATTTTATTTGAGCAGGCTGAGGTCAAGGTCATCCCATATTTGTGAATAACAATAACACCCATTCAAAAAGTAAAACATGTCTCACTTATTGAATACTTAACGGAAAATTATGAAATCTTGGGATTGGATCAAATGGACATGGACAATTATTCGCTGTAAATATGGTCTAATTTGAATAAGTATAAGAGACCACCTCTGAAAATGAAAAACACCTGCAGCCATTGATCTCCCAAACGGTCTCAGGATCGCTCATGGATCTCAGCGGATCTCAGCTTGAGATCGTCTCGACTGAAAAACAGGGCCCTATCCATTCCGCTCTACTGGTACATTTAAACATTAACCCTTTAATGGTGAATGTTGCTTTTAGGCATCAACTGGCCCAGGGCGAATGATGCCTTGAGGCATAATTTCTGAAAAATGTAAAAATTTGTTTTTAACAAGGAAATAATGGAGCAATATCGTTCAATTTTCACAGAACATAAGTCTGGCACCAAAATTAGTTTTTCTACTCCGAAAACATAAGATAATAAGGATTACATATCATACCACGTGATCAAACACTCAAATTATGGGTTTTTACAGCAATGTGCTCGTCCCCTGGCAATATAAAGTGCCACCAACACCCGTCCTTAAGGGGGTAGTTCAGGTTAATAACAATAGAACTTTGCTGTGCCCTTCTTTCCCAGGGCGGACTAAGTTCGCACATGTTATATAATTTTATCCTACCCCTAATAAAAAACGCCATAGACTTAACATAGGCAAATTTTATGTGGCATGCCGTGACATAAAGTGTGTTTTATGCCACTAGGGGCATAATAAAATTGACCAATCAGCGACCAGGACATCAGCTAATTAGAAAAAAGTTCCGCTTGCACTCAAAACCCCCATTCAAATGTTTGCTAACATGACACAGAATAATACAAGTGATTTATGAAACAACCCCACCTCAAACGTCATTATGATATCAACAATGAACACTATGGATGATCCCCACCAATGCTGCATATACTTATTGATCGCTCCCAACCCTGTTCGGTGAATGTCATAATCTAAAAATAGAACTGACATCAGCATGTACATCCCTGAATATCCTGCAATACTTGACACACTATCTTTTATAATTTGGTTTTAAAATTAACATGCAAGTTAGGTGAATGAATGACCTAAGACATACCCAAATATCAGGAAGATTGGCTTCTGTGATCTTTTGTTATCTGTCCCGTTTTACAAGTGCACTACCAGTTTTGACGTTGTGATTCCAAACAAAGATGACACACTGGTATGAGCCTTAGCAACAGACTTGTTGATGTTTAACAAGGTCGTAATAGAGATTCAACAGCAGAATTCATGATTATGATCATCTTTTATTCATTAATATCAAGCTGATTAGCCTATTTGCACACTTTTAAACATTAATATCTAAATAGCTGCAGTGAAACCATTGCGAACTAGATTCTTGTCCCAACGTGAAAAGATTGTCCACCGCAACCGCGGCAGCAGTGACATGACGTGCATGACACGCTTGACGCGCTGATCACATAGGACTAGGAGGACTCAAACGGCTAATCAAGCATTAGTAACTGAATATCACTGAGTGTTCACATATTTCCCAATATTTTAGAATCGTGCAGACGGGGTAGAATAAATACAAAACTGAACTCGAGTTAGCCTGACTAGTGTTTAAGCCACTCCGGTCAGGTCTGCTCCTCACTACGCTCAGCTATCGCTTCGCGTAGTAATACACGACCTGCCCGTCGTGGCATAAAAACTTGTCAGGCTAACTCTCGTTCAGTTCTATTTATTTATGGCTGATTTTCACATTGTTCTTTTACGGTTTAGGAAAATTCATAACCCACAAAGCATTATCTTATGGATCAGGGTCGTTTTTGTTTGTAATTTGGTTTGATTTAATGTCTAGCTAACCATCACAGGTTCTTACCAAACTTTCTCAAGGTTCCTTTACGCTACAAGGTTGGTGATCCAATCTATGTAGTGAATTTAGGTAAAAACTTCACCCCTACACATTTACCGAGGTAAGAGTTCTTTTACTTTACACCACATATACATGGTATGAGAAGGATTGGCCTTTAATATAGCAGTAAATCTACCACTGCTGGGGGGTGAAGGAGAAAAGTGGCTGCCTGGTCGCTTGCATGCAAGCATATCCGTTCTGCACCATGAGGAGGCGAGGCAACCAAGAGGGTGAACAGACTGGTAATTACTGTCCACCCCAGCAGACCAAACGACTGGATATTTAATATAAAAATTTGTCGGTTTGCATCATACGTGAGTGAGTTGCGCAACTTACCCAGTTTAAATAATCTGCCGCTGAGTGTTTTGACCAAGGAAGCCACTTGGGTGGTCCAGGTAATGCTTGAGTCTGTTTGGATCCCAAGATAACTATAGTGTGAGCACATTGCAACTGTTTCACCCCTCAGCTTTAGCTCCAATTATGGACATAGTTTCATAGTATTCCAGATAACAGCAGTCTTTAAAGCATTTTCCTATGTCGTTTGTGAAAAGAACAAACAGTAGCGAAATTTATTTCCTTAGGCTTCCTGTCAGGTAGCTCTCCACCCAGTTCAAACGATTTGGTGGCATTTTAAGTAATTTCTCCAGATTCTTTGTCAGTAGCAGATGGTGAAAAGAATCAATTAGGCAAGCCACAACTACTTTGTTCTCATTTCTGTAAGTGTAAATATCCTTTAACAGCGTAAAAATGAATTCAGAGGTTCCCTGTGTTGACGGAAACCGTATTGGTTGTTGTCAAGTTTTACAGCAGTCCTTAGATTTCCTTATAGATGATTTTTTCTGCAATTTTGCTCGAGACTCAGTAGTGATATGGGCCGCCAGTTATCAATGTTCTGCAGGTTGCCCGACTTTGGGATCAGCGCAACTTGGGCCTTTTGCCACTGCTTTGGAAAGACTTTAGCATCAAATGATTTCTGTAATAGTTGGCAAAACTGCTTTAGTACAATTAGTAGGTAGTCTTTCAAGACCTTCGTGAACATTACTTGACAACCTTCTATTACTTGGATTACTCACTAGCTTGGCAACTTTATCTCTATTTATTTCCAGATCCAGATTCCCCACTATGCCTGCATCCCTTTCATCGAGATCACTCAGATAATTTTGTAATTTGTTACTTTCTAGTTTACAGAATAGTGACCTTCCAATTGTTGTAAAGAATTTGTTTAACGCGTCTGGGACTGCAGCCTCCTCGAGCAACTGACAATCTTTTCTTAACTCGCAACTAGTCTGTATTTTCTGGGTTTAGGAGTTCCAGAATTTCCTGGGACAGTCCTTCGCTTCCTCTAGCTTGCCTTTACAGAAGTCACTGTTTTCTTGCCACATTTTATACTTAAGCTCCCTTGAGCACCTTCTCACCTCCTTTAAGACTATTTTGCTCTCGGTTCTTTTATAAGATCTCTTCTGTGCTTGATAACGTTATGCAAGCTTTTCATTTACATCCTCTGCTTCCTCAAAGTCTGACCAATCTGTTTCTTCAATGTGCTTTTCTAGCTCGGCTAAGTCATATTGGGAATTCTTTATTGTAATCTCTTGCCTCTATGCAGTTTCTTATGATCTTTTTTCTTATTGCCAGCATCGGGAGTGAAAGACTTGACTAATTTATGTTCAGCCTCCAACCAGTCTCTTTCCCTGATACTCATCACGTTTTATGTCAGTAAGTGTCTCTAGAAATCTTTTGGCGGACTTCGAGGGCGGTTTATAGCATGTAATTATGCATTGCTGTTTATGATTTGGTTTGTTTATAATTAAGGTCATTATCTTATAGTAAGCACAGGTTCGACTTAGGTCTTTTTGGAAAAGTGTATAATTTGAGTAATCGTTCCGCACATAACACCCGAGCCCTCCCCAAGTCGCATGTAACCTGTCCATCCTAAATAACCTATAGCCATGCCACAGGACCATGTTTTCATCATAATTACCGTGCAAAAGTGTTTTGGTCAGGACATCATCAAGTTTACAGTACAAGCTTCTGATATTCTGTTCAACAATTGTAAGCCCCTTGATATCCTTTATCTTCATATACCTCCTGTGTGAAGTGAAGTGGGGATGAGGATATGATAAACAATACCAAGTAGAATAACTGACCCGCAACCTGTTTGGGGCCAGCATGTCTGTTAGGTACAACTACAGCCTCAATTTGGCAGGGGTTGCATCCCTGATTTTGGGTTAGGACGTTTGAAAATTTCCCAGGTTAAACAAGACTTACCTTGGTGAAGTTTGGCCAGAAGTCTATTATTGTTGAAGGTCATCAAATTGAGCAACTGATACACAGCTCGCTGTGTACCAGCAGTATTTAACATCCAATGGAGCACAGGTAAACTAGCCCTCAGCAACACTATAGCTGGGTAGGGAACAACAGTTTTGGGTGGGACTGTCTATTGCTTGTTTCCGGTCGGTCGAATAACATCAGAGAATTAAAAACTTTACCTGGGCGACTACGGAGAAAGAATGCAGGTGGTTGGTAGTCTAGGAGTCTTTCTCTGTTTGAAGAACAGTAGTCTGGATGGCAGTATCATCTGAGGTAATTTGTCTCTTGTAGAAACAAGCAAAGGTGTTGGCGCCAGTCTACCTTGCCTTCCTTAGGATGGTTTGCATTGGCATATCTCGGAGTCCAGCCTTGGAGGTAGCTGCTCCCCTGGTTGAATGTGCCTTGAACACAGCTGTGTTGATGCCTGCCTCCTTCATTGTTGTCTTAAGCCATCTGCCTATGGTGTCTTTTGAAGCCGGGTGTGGATCTTTCCCTAAAGTAATCCACAGTTGTTTAGAGCTTCCTCTCCTTTCCTTAGTGAAAGTAATATAGAATCTCAGAGTTCTATATGGACACACTCTCCTATCTTTGTACTTTACTAGGTGTAGCTGATCCAAAGACTGACCTTCTCTAGTGTGTTTAAGAAGGCACCTTAACTTTAAAATAACTTCCTCACCATTCCAAATGATTCCCTCAGTATCTAAGGCATGTAGAGTCTGAGTTCTTTGTGCAGTAGACAATGCAATTAATATGAGAGTTTTGAAGGTGAGTTTTTCTTAAATCTAGTGAATGTAAGGGAGACCATTTCTTTAGGTGTGATAAAACTGTGTTCACATTCCAAGTTGTCTGATATTTTGGTATAGGGGGCTTTATATTGTATATCCCTGTCAACAGTCTTGTGATCATCTCATGAGATCCAACAGCTTTTCCATCTATCTTCTCAACATAAGATGAGAGTGCACTGCGTGCAGTATTTACTGCTGAATAACTAAGTCCTTCCTTATGTAGTTTAGTAAGAAATCCTATAATTTGGAATACTGAAGGTTTGTTAGGTTTCACCTTGTTTTCAACACAAAAAAACATTCCATTTCTTCAGTGCTACATCATATTGCTTCTTAGTAGAATTTCTCCAACTAGACATGTACTCTTCCACAGTATCCTGAGACAATCTCTGTGCCTCTAAAAGTTTCTCTAAATCCCCCATGCCACAAGGTGCAGGGGCCACAACTCTCCTAAAACAAACTGGATTCCTCAAGTTCACCTGTCCTAGATCCAGTTTCCTTCTGGATGTCCTTCTCAGGAGGCTTCCCCAAGGTTGGTAGCCTCTGGATCAGGGAACCAACTACAGAATCTAGCAAATTATGTGTCAGTCTGAATGCAAACAAATCAATGTCACATTGTCCTAATTGATTTATCATCCAATGAAAAATGTCATAAGGCATTTTCCATTCCTCTCTAGATTCAGTTCTAGATTCCCGGTCAGCATCTACATTCTGTTTGCCTGGAATGTGTGCCCCAAAGGCTTTGTTTTTGACACATTTCCTAAATTTCCTTAATGATTGAGTCACACTTATCACTCCTTGAACCTCCTTGGTGGTTAAGATAAGCCACTGTTGTGGTATCGTCTGAAAGACATCTTATTGTTGTGTCAAAGATTTTGTGAAACATTTCAGTCCAAAGGCTAAAGCCAAAGTTTCTTTGACATTAGAATGGAGATCTTGTTCTGTCAAGGGCCATGCACTCCCCTCTAGAGGATCTCCCATCTTCCCAAACAGCTCCCCAACCTGTATTTAAAGCATGAGTAGTCAAGGTATAGACCCGTGACTGAACTTTAATGTTGTTAAAGCCATATTCAATGTTTTTCACCCACCAGTAGACCTATATCCTCCATACCTCCCTGGGAAATATTCATGAATTTCTCATAATCCCCTTTTTTTCTTTTTAAGGCTAGAATTTTATCTCTTTCAAGGCTCCTGTAGTGGGCTTCCTCAAATTCAATTCCCTTGGAATAGTCCACCATCAAGCCTATGAGGCAAGCTACTTATCTAATTTTTACATTGGATCCTGAGCCAATGATTTTCACTTGATCTTTGAATTACTGTCAGTAGGGGTTACTGTCATAGTGTCAGTATTTATCTCATATCCAAAAAAGGTGAGCTTTTTTGTTGGAATCAACACATTTTTAGTTTCATATACCTTGAAATCTAGAGAAAATAACATTTTCAAGAGAGCCTGAATTATTTCTCCACACTGTCTCTCAGTCTCAGCCATGATGAAAGTGTCGTCTATGTACCCAAACACTGAGTGTCCTTTCCTTTGCATGTGTGCAAACACAGCCTTTAGTACTCTGGTGAACATCGTGGTGCATGTGCAAGACCATTTGGTAGGCAAGTATACTGGAAAAGGTGCCCCTCCCACTGATTCCTCAGATATTTCTTATGGGGATAGAGTAGTATGCATCTGATATCCAGTGAGCCCGTAAAGGCTGCTTCATGTACCATGTCAAATGCAGTCTTCAAAGTCTCCATTTTGAAATGTTTCTATATGACTGAATGATTAAGCACTGACAAATCAAGTATCATCCTGGATTTCCTATTTGGTTTAGGCCTGAGAAAAACATTCAAGATATACTGACTACTTGTCTGTGTACAAGTCTCAATTATCCCTTTGTGTAACAGTTCCTTTATGACACCTTTCAAATTCAATCTCGAGTCTTTTGACAACACAAAAGGTCTTGGTAACTTATCCTGTACTGGTATGTCATCAAACATTATGGCAGCACCCTTAATAGTATCAATTATGTATGAATCATGTGTAACATACAGCCAGTCTAGAACATGGTATATAGTCCCTCCAGGCCTAAATTTGCCAAAATTAGGTGAAATAGTAGAGGAGTCACTCACCTGTTGTTTGTTTACTGTGACACCTTACTGTGAAAACCCTGTTTCTGTCTTGAATAGGGTTTGTCTTTGGCTTTCTCACTTTTCCACTTTGGTTTGTAGTTTGCTGGATTCCTGGATTTATATCCAAAGTCCTTCTTATAGTAGTCCTTCTTGCCTGAAGGCTCTTCACACTTGGATTTTCTTGACATTTTATCAGCCTGCCTGATTTCATCCTCAGCCCTTTTCATGGCCCTATTTATATCCTCACCTCCAAGCCACTCAGGTGTGGCAGGGTTGTCTTCTGACAACAAGTTTGCCCATTTCTCGTCCAAAGTTTGTTTGAGCAAAAATCGGCGAGTATAAGTTGAGTCTGACATAGCACGAGAGAGAATCAGATTAGTGTTCATCAACCCAATATATGCCTTTGTAATAGAACTCGCTTTATTGCGAATTTCTTTGTCCGGGTTGTTCTTAGCCCATTGTTTCAAGTCGTATAGCAACTGAAACTGGTGAATTGCTACCGAAGCCATGGTGGCCACAATGTTCTGCTGAGTATCTGCTATGTGCTTATCAGCCATTTAAGAGTCTTTAGAAGTCACACGATTACATACCTTGTTTAGTTTCGGCACTTTCAACATCTTAGCATTCGATGGGCCTGGGAAAAGATCACCTTTTTCCATTACGACATCTTTCTGTATCTGCGGCCCGATCACACGTGACACTGTCCGTATCAATATGTCCAATACCTTTGGGCCCGTAACATCGTCCGATGTCGCTATCTTACATAGCCAATAGAGGATGATATCAGCCCTTAGGTATTCCTTGGCCAAATGAGCAGTGGGCACCATTTTTGTGGATAACCCAACTGGGGTTTGAACCCATGACCTCCCATGCTTAAGGCAAACACCCATGCCACTAAGCCACTGAGATTGGTCAAAATTTTGACAAATGACTGAATACAAGGATTAATAGTAGGCATGGCATTGCCATGATTTCGGTTTCAACAAGTAATGTATACATGTTCTAAGAAATAACAGGGAGGGAGGGAGCGAGGGAGGGAGGGAGGTGGAAGCCTGTTGCAATATATAAAAATACACTAATGTTGCCGGGTGCGGACCACATCTGACCTGTGGGGCCCCACCCACTAGTAGGTATTCATTGAACCGCAACGGTTGCCGATACCAGACGTGTTCGAGGGAATCAGGTCAAATAGGTCAGCAGCACACAAAACATAAGTCAGAGGCTCAACATAACATAAATATAAGGATCGAACGCACCCCACATATGGCAGGCGCCCGTTGCGGTTCAATGAATACCTACGAGGGAGGGAGGGAGGGAATGTATTATAATGAAAACCGTTCCCTGTCTCCCCTAATATATTTCGGTCTTGACCTACAGGTCAAACCGAAATAATAACTGGGTTTGTTCTAAGGAAAAGAAGGAAAGCCTTGTGGAAAAAGGCCACATCAATTTAGCCTTCACTGTGCTTTTACCGATGGGGGGGGGGGGGGACTATTTTTTGGCATTCCAAGGGGGGGGGGGCCAAAAATTGTTTGGGTATTCCCATGGGGGGCCAACTTTTTCTTTACCAATCGGTGTTCCGAAAACTGTGCCCCACCCTGGCCATAATTAATGAACACTCCCTAAACAGCCAATACTCCATAAGTTGGATGTTTATAGCCTCGGAATTTATTTCAGTCATCACATCATCTAGTCAAGCGTACAAATATATGATGCCCTACTAATGTTCAGCTTTATCGAGTAAATATATTCCAGGTAGTTTAACCACGGACCTATCCTCCAAGTCCGTGGTTTAAGTTAGTCCGATAGGCCTCAGGTGGTGAACTACAGTAAGAAATGTGCCTGAGTGGGAGTGGGAGTTGGAGTGGGGGTGGGGGGAGGGGGTAGCGTTATGAACCCCTGGCACCTTTCATATATATCTGTGTGAATAGAATAGTAAGAGAAGACGCTCCCCTCAGATTATCCGTATTGTATCACGTGCAAGTTCACATAAATGTGCCCTGTATTGACATTCTCTGCTTAATCCGCCACTACCAAAAGTACATCTTAGAATGTCCTGAACATTTGGAACAGGGATTCAGAAGTCCAAAGCGTTTTAAAGTCAGGGGGATGTCCCATCTTAACTCCCTGGAATAGTATTACTTTTACTTACGCTCATCAACTCAATCGCGATATAACAACATGCAATTAAGTGAATTCACACAAATAGATTGATACGAAAAAGTTTGTTGAAACTAACCTGCGTTATGACACTCCAAGGACCGAGGATGAATAGTCTTTTCCGTGACATTTTGACATGTGACCTCTTTTAAGTGACCAACTTCAATAATGTGTGCAAATTTTGCTGGTTTTCCTTCTTTCCGTCCGCGTGGATGCTTCTAGAAATACTATTTAGATAGTGTCCTCTATAGACAAATAACAACGAGGGGATTCTTCTCCCATTTGAACGTCAGCAGTAAATGCGAGCTTCCGAATCAATCCCTGTAACAACTACTAACTGAACATACAGGTGTCCTATCAAGCCTCAAGTGAATAATCCACCTCGAGGAGCTTAAATAGCTGCTTTGCATAGTTGTATCTCTGTGACATTAGTATGCTCGGGGTCCTACTGAAGCAGATTTGTTTCAATTGTCAATAGTGTTTTGTTGGAAATATATTGTAAAACAGATTACAAGATAAACAGGTTCTGATTTAATTTTAGATGAAGCGCCTTCCTATCTGTAGCGATATTGTTTCCAACTAAAATTCTCATCTTTCACAAAAATTCATCATATCAAATAGAACGACGCATATCAAAGACTCATGCACGTCTATACCATGAAGACGTCAACAGGAATGGATCAATGGGCGACCCACTCATCCGTGTCCACCCGTCGTCTATGGATAAGTGTTTACAGAACGGTGCGGGTGATTTAAAAATGGGGTTCAGACATATCCACTTGACAAGTACTCTCCCACTATTACATACGGACCTTCACTGGTAGACATCATTTGTGTACGCCGATTCAATAAATCTAATGAAGCTATTATTAGAGCATTCTAGTGGAATAGCTTGGGCAATGATGGCAACATTCAAGAACTTTTTAGCAAGACTGTTGAATTCAAATCAGAATTGGGGACTTCGGTCACGGCCCTATATCAAGTCCGTTCTTAGATGTTCTACCGTATGTCTTAATTTCAGAAAGGTCCCATCCAATAAAAGCAAACATCTAGGCTGACAGAGTAATGAGACAGGAATACACGATCAAGGAGGTCCTTGAAAACTCTGAATTATCGGTTCAAGAAGTGAGTCCTTCAACACTATAAATAATCCGTTTAGGTAGCGGGGGACATCCAAAACATTGATTAGTTCAGAAAGGTCATGTGTAAGACCTATCAGGAAAAGCCAAGTGCTGCATAATACAAAGCTAGAAAGGTCCGACATGCACAATTGATCAACTGCAAAAGGGCACCGAGAAGATGAGAAAATGTCGGCTGGGCCAGCTCATATGGGCACCTTGCAGCAATAAAACACTTATCTTCTTAAGTGAAATTACTGCCGAAACAAAATTATGTGAGCGTTGTATATGCTGGGTGCATAACTCTGAAAACCCTAAAATAAGAAATATGACTAACCCGAGATCATCTAAAAAAAGAGAAAAAGTAGGCCTTAATAATGTACCGTCCTGTTTGTCTTTACTTTTCCTCCTTTCCTTTTATTTTTCTTCAATTTCACCATTTCTTGTTTCATCACCAGACGAATTGTCCCAAGGCTCCGTCCTCCTCCTCTTTTCACAGCGCCCGATAAACTGTTTTTGGTTGACTGTTTTCCGGTCACCTTCGAAAAAAACGGGGTTTTCCTCCCTTCTTCTTATCAATTCGGACTTCGGAGTCCTGACCTAAGCACATCAATAATTAACTGACTTGAAGAGACTAATTAAGCTCTTACGCACTAGGGTGGCAATTTTTCCCAACTTGTGAGTTAATCAGTTTGATCGAAGTTGCATTATACTATAAAAGAAAAAAAATAGAGAGCTTGCAAATGACCACAATGTTTTTTTTAGGTTCCTCATAAAAAGGCAAGAAATGTGTACAGTGCATGAACTGTATGTGTATTTGTCAGACTGTAAAGGAAATAAACATTGCCCTTTAAAAAAGAGTAGGCCTGAAGCAAACGAGGGACAAATATGAGTATTGGGAACTTTAGAACTCTTCACTTACTGCATCGTGTAATCTTACCTGTAACAGTTATCAGGATACCTTTTTTTTATTAGCAATTTATTTTCCTTGTATCTAGTGCATTCCAGTCGGTAGTGTGAATATTTCATTTCTTAAGATTTACATAGAAACGTCTTAACTCTGTGGTCTTTTCCTTTTGCTCCCTTTTTGATTTAGTATTGATATATAAACCTAAACAACTAAATCTGTTTTGAAAACTTTACCAACTTTTGTTGGTTGCCATACCTGTTTTAATAGACTTAGTTTCATCCTTTCCATATTTTCCATATTTATCATAAGAATAGTGTAGTAGAGTTGTTTCTTCTACTTGGGTCGGATATAGCACAGGGTCTCTGTTATCTCAGACAAGCCATTTTATGTATCTTCCGATAAAGGTATCTACATGCTGAGCCCTTAGAATGTCCCTGTAGAGTCTCCATTCATAGTGCCAAATCAATGCGTGCATTGGCACCTTGTGACTATTGAATCATTCCAGGATGCAGGCTCGCAGCCCTCCCAGCAGGGTATTGCAACAAAAGGTGCAATATCTCAAGAAGCTAAGAAGCGCTAGGACAATTATCTAGCTTAGGAGGAATTAAGTCGGGAGAGAGAACTTTAAACATGATATTACCTTGGGTTGATAAAGTCCATAGCTAGCGAGCTGGTGATTATGATGGAATAACCACAACGTAATTGAATATATATAGTCTTATCAAGATCAAAGACCCCAACAACGTTACAGTTTTTTTTAAGCTTAAAGGTGTAGTACCATACAGCTACTATATTCTGTGGAAGTTTGAAGAAACTGACATAGGTTTTACTTTGAGAAAAGCAACTCCTTAGAAATTTCTGTATATTCTATTATGAAATTGCCATAATATTGAGCTCTAAATCAGAAACTTGCACGGTGACCCCCGATCATTAAGTTAGATATATGGACTAGAACACTTGGAGATCATCGTATTCAAATTTCAGAGGGCTTTGATTTTCAAGACAAATTGTTCGATATGCCTTCAAAATATACAATGTAAGCAGAAATCCAAATCTTAATTTGAAGAGAAAAGAAACTGCAATACATATTCAATATATAGCTTTTTTGTAACCAACGTCCATGTTGGCTGTCCAGAAAGAAGTACATTGATTTATTTCTGTACAGTAGCAGGTGTCGTGAGAGCTCTGATAACTAAATAATATCCCAATAAATACAGATCATACTCCAACAACGGGGAGGTAGATTGATTATTGATTATAGCCTTGTTGTTTTTGTATATGTTCTTTCAAATAGGCTTTAGTTACATTCTTAAATTGGTTATGAGCAGAAAGATTATGCCATGCATTACCTCCAGCATACATAATTGAGTTCATATATGTTGTACTATTTGGATGAACAATCCTTACAGTTGGGACAAAGGCGCGTTTCATATAACTTATAAGTCATGTGAAAATTATTCCTTATCCCTCGACCTTACATACATGAAATTAAGAAGTTCTACTAACCCACAGTTCTATATGCTACATTGAGTCTTGAATGTAGAGTGGCTATAGACGCTCTTTCGTTGGCCCATAGGCAAATCCGTAAGCACCGATTTTGTAAGATTTGTAATTCATTCAGAAGCGATGCAGGTACATTAATCTATGGGATATTTCCATAGACCAGATAAGGCAATATGGATGATTTACAGATTCGGCAGGCAACATCATTCGTAATATAAGGGTGCAGTTTGTTAGTTGATATGTCCGATATGATACAGTTTTGATAATACGATTTATGTTTGTTTATTTCAGCTTTTAGACACACACGGAGACAATTATGAATTGCAATACTTGCTATTTTTTTCCTTAGCTAAGTAACAGTCTGGATCATTTCTAGATTTAATGCAGAAAGAAGAATGAAAATACATAGCTTTGGTCTTTTTTATATTAATAGACAATTTGTTCTGCATGCACCATAATTGTACATTATCAAGATCTTGTTGTCATTGTCAATGTAAAACAGCTGCATCACTATGGCTAAAAAAACGGTCTCATAAGCATATATTGGAAAAAATGGTAATTTTACTAAGGGCATTTATGTATATATGAAATAAAAAAAAGGTCCAGGAATAGACCCTTGTGGGATTCTGTGCATTCAAAGGATACACCGTTGTCTATTGTGACTTATAATCTTTTGTTTAGATATTCCTTCAACCATTCTAGATTTGATATAGTTTTCTATAACGTACTATTATATTTATCAAAATGCTCCGGTTGACTATGCTATTGCTCACTGATACCAATCTCGCTCCACAGATCTACTGTGTAAGTAACGGTGTACTGTGACACTGTTGGTGCCAATGTGTTATTCCCATAGTGTAACAGCCCCTAAGACTTACTTGTCAAGCTGACAGTCAGCTGAGTGTGTTGTTTACATTTCATGACTGCCCAAGGTCAAGGTCAAGGTCACTGACCATTTTTACTGCTATTGACACTTGTTTCTCTTTATGGTAATATAACAAACTTAGTAACATAATGTGTATAAGATATATTTTATGTGCTTGTATTTGCATGAATATTTGTTGGTGTTGATATAGTAACATCATTTATTTTTGTAAGATATTTACTGCTGAACTGTCAGTTACTGCAGAACTACAACTTCAAACCATGTGCAAAGAACAAAGGGTTCAGAGAAGTGAAGCACTGTTGTAACTCAAATTCAAGCATCAAACAACATGTGCATTGTCAACATACACTCAATCTGGAATGGTATGTACCTTACACTACCTTTTCATGTAAAATGGTATATTGTCAACATATAGATTGCACATAAATCATGTCAGTTTATGCTCTCCAGTACCACTATCACTTACTGTCATTCCTCACTAGTATTAGAGTTGCCAAGTTCAAGTGTGGATTAGATTCACATAAGATTCTTATTTCTGTAACCCATGTAACTGTCAATGTTATTTACTGAAATACTTACCCTGTTTAAGAATATATCATAAGGTGGTTTGAGATCTATATCCATTGATATTATTTGTTAAGAATGCCACATGTAGCCAACCAGAGTGCAGCCATATAAATCCAACCTAAGTACTCCAATTACTGTCCTCCTCAAAGGGCAATCGTGGTAAGGTGTTTATGTTATCAGGAGTATTATTGTATTGATGTATTTTGATGTACGAGCAGGAAATCAAACAAATACTTGAGTTAGTTTTTTTGGTGCTATTTTACTGTCACATGTTTGATGTAGAATCTGGTCACATAGTATTGAAAAACTTTTCATGTCATTTCTTAGTTCAGTTATAATTAGATATTGAAACATACTTACATCGTATTTAAGTCATGTTTTTCACATTTATAGTCTGATAGTTTAAATCTCGTATTACAATGTGTGTAATTTCATTGTAAACCCTACTAGTGTGAAACAATTTTCATGTTTACTTTCAGTTTCACTGTTTGGTAATATCAATAAAAATCCAAGTATGCCAAATCAGTTTGTACACGCGTCATTAATGAGGGAGGCAGTCACACATAGAAAATCATAAATAAGCAACATCCTCTTCGACGGATTGGATACAATTTTCATTTCCTGTACTGGCTGCCTCCCTAATCCGCGACTTGTACTAAGGATACTTTTTCCAAAACCTTTTTGATTCAATTTTTACAGTCGTCTTTACAGTCGAGACTAAAATCCTGAGTGGTATTCATTCATTTGAAATCTATAATGGGGTTTAGCTGTTTACCAATACTCCTTGAACTACATATAGTAGAGGAGCAAATGGCCTAAAATTGGGTAATATTGACCCCCGAAAGTCTACTGGCTAAAACTTGCCATAGTTAGTGTGACTGAATAGAATCTGTTCAGAGATATTTTGATCAGAACTACTTACCTCGTTCGAATCTCTGAACAGATGGAATTCAGTCACACTCACTGTGTCTCTTTATTATTATACACCTAGAAATCATTAAAAATGCCATTCTACAACTCACTAAATAGAAGAATGAGTGGTCACATGGTACATAGGGACGTATGGATATTCTTTCGTCACTCAGTGACGAATGGAATCTGTACTCCTGGTCAGTAAAAGTGAGACTTTCGCCTATAGGTATATAGTAATACCCATTTTTTTTTAGGAAATTTGCTCTATAAATCTATATGTTCTATAGATACCATAGAGGAAACCTATGAGAGTTTAGGGTCTGAGCTCGTATCTCATCGGGTTTGAATCACGTAGTAATTCACAAGGCGAAGCCGCGTGAATTATGTAGTGATTGAAACGAGATTGGATCGAGCTCTGACACTACAATTGGATGGGTTTCTGAATTTATCTCACCCTTCACATTGACTAATGGACTATCATTTGTGACATAATTCCCCATTGGATATTTCTATATTCCAGTTATAAGGTATTAATGTCATAATTACTCAGACTAACATTCAAGGCAAGATGGACAATTATAGATGAGAAGTCTTTGGCAAGCCCGTACATATCTGTAAGTTATTTTGCCTAATGGATTGGATTAGAACTACGTGGAAGTGTCTTAGAGTCTGGGCATGCTACCCACGGAGGTGTTTTTCAGTAGTGACGATAGCTGGCTGACATTGATAAAATCGGAGAGCGATTGTGCGATCGTTTGGGCGATCAATGGTAGCAAGTATTTTTCAGAAGCGGTCGCAGGGCTCTTGACGAATTGCCGCCAAAATTTGATCCGATCCTAAGATTTCAAAATTGTCCATATAGTATTTCATAAGTGAGACATGTTCTACAATTGGATGTGTGTTATTATTTTCAAATTGAGAATGACCTCGACAAATAAAGTTGAGCATTACATCAGGTTTATACACAAGCTGGCTGAGTTGTAGTCCTGAAGGTTTTACATGTTCTGTCAGATATCTATCAGTCATAATAACCACAAGAAAATTATGAAACTTCGGATACAGTATGCCAGATTATAAGAAACCTTCGCTCGAAATGTTTTTAAAGTTTTGCCTCTGAAAAATATAAGTTCTAACCGCCGATGACAAGTCTCAAACTATCTCCCATGTAACCCCTTGGGTGAATTGGGCAACAACTAATAATAATTAGAAGACAGCCCAGTGGAGGGTAGGATATTGCTGGATAGCGCAAGGTAGAGCCACTGAGGATAAGTTCCCCCCTTTTTCGGACCACTAATTTTGAGATGAGGGGGGGGGGGGGGGCGGTTAGGAAGTTTACACCATGGAGACCTATAGACTTAACTAAGAAATGCCAGATAAGTACAGGGTATGCTTTGCAAGTCAGATCGGTTATAACTCACACAAGCTATAGTTGTCAAAACTCGATCCGTTTTGGAGAACTCGACCCGCCATGTCGACCTGGGCCCTGTTTTATGGAAGACATCTTTGAGGCGTCAGTGTCCTATAGACGTGATATCTTAGAGGATATGCCTAAGATCTTAGGTCTAAGACACTTAGGGTGGTCTGAGGTGTGCTATAGTCACGACAATCTTAGGGTCACATGGTTCAAAATGTCTTATAAAGTGTCATGAACCTAAGACATCTATGGACATGTCGTACCGAATGCGCAATTTCACTTCCCATAGAAATTGAGCAATGACATTTTAACAAGTGTGAAGTATACATATAACCTATAATCGAACTAAATATGGAGAAGATCGACCACTCCGATCCGAAGATATTGGCGTTTGAATTTCGTCATAGCAAGCGTCTGCTCTGGTGGCCAGTGTACCTGACTTCCAGTGTAAAAAGCCTCAATACACTGTACCACTCCACAAAAGTTTCCCGCAGGTAGATCGAGCGGGGCAGTGTGAACCGGAGTCGGTTATACCGTAGCACAGAGTAGAGAGATAGCTGGCAAAGGGTTATCAATTTTCACCCACTTCCTGTAGGAATTAAGCCACAAAGTTTTGACACGAATTTAGGGAATATATAACCTATAATCGTGTCAAATATTCCAAAAAAGGGTCCCTTGTCCTGTGATAGAACCTATGACAGTTCTATACTTGAGACACTTTTAGCGGAGATCTCACGTGGCGCACTATGATACTGTCTATAGCACACCGGCCATCTTTTGTCTTGCAAAATGTCTTACAATCGCTGAGATATCTCAGCTTACAAGACTAGGATTATGTCGTGACTGAAAAACAGGGCCGTTTCAGATAGCTATGGGCAAGTCGTTGTTTCACACAAAAGGATACGTCTGACTAGTTTTAGACAAATAGCCAACAGATTTCGAAAACAAGTCCAGTTATTAAAGGTTAGGTTTTTCTAATTTTCTTTCCCCTGGGTGCCAATTTCAGAACAAAATAACATAAATTCTACTAAGTATGGCTTTTATCCACAATTCTATTGAAATGATACTGGAGTTCGGAAGATTTAAAACGGGTCGAGTTTGTTTCAGTACGAGTTCTCTAGTATTCTTCAGAACATAATAGAGCAGCGTATTGCAATGAACAAGATAGGGCTTTGTTGGGTAAGGAAGGCAGGGGACATACAGCCATTTCATGAAGAAAATAAAGGTTTAAAGGCCCTCTTTGAAAAAATAAAGGCTCTCAGCGGGAAAATAAAGGTTTTAACATTAATAAATAAGTCCATTTGAATGTACATGTAATAATATTGTGGTGAGCTGTCCAGAGGGTGTGCCTCTGACACCCCAAAGGCACCTTCGGACATCTGGAGAGGGATCCAGAGTGTTGTGTCGGTGACGCTCTGTGACCCAACCAGGTGGTGCCATGGTCCCAACAGTGATGTCAGAGGGTTTCCAGACAGCTGACCATAACAGTCTCTGTACACCTTCTGGAGTTCAGTCCGCCTCTAGACTAGGCTTGAAGACCTCCACAGTTCACCTAATTTTCTACTTTGGTAGACACATATTATACAGGGTTCCCACAGTGTGTCAGAAGGCTGTGTTGAGATGGGGTGTCCACTGCCATGACAAAAACTCAAAATATTCCATTTTGTGTTGGAAGGCCTGTCATATTGTTTGTTTGGTTTGATTTAACATCCAGTCAACCATTATAGGTCCTCACCAGACTTTCTCAAGGTTCTTTTACACCATGAGGGTGGTGATAGAATCTATGTGATGAATTCAGGTAGAAGTCTCACTCCTACATATTTACCATATTATTTGAACATTCTTTTACTTCCCACACCACATAGACAAGGTATGAGAAGGATTGGCCTTTAAAATAGCAGTAAATGTACCACTGCTGGGGGTGAGACTTGAACCCACAAAGTCCTATGACCTTGGGGTTACAAGTCCAGTGCTCTAACCTCTGAGCTAACTCTCCATCCCAGGCTTGTTATAAGGCTTGCTGGAGTGTGTTGGGATTGCAGTTTATATTTTATTTATTAACCACCATTCCTTGCTAATAATTACGATGCTCTTCTGAAACTTGACCGATGCCCCCTCTATCAGTAATAGAAATATCATTCCTAAATTGCCCGTGAGGTGGCAGTTAGTTTGCATCACTTCGCCACGTTGGTTTCATGATGTTGTCATCAGAGGATAGATTATACGCTAAAATATGGGAAAAAAAACAAGGTAAGAACTCATTGAAAACTGTAATCTGACAGATTATGGAGTTTAGGAGGAACTGCCAAAGATTAAACTCACTAAACTTGAACTATTCTGTATTTCACATTGATTGTGACGTTGTGTGATTGTCTGCTGTTGTCACTGCATATATTAGTTCGTGTTTCGCCCGCTTCGGTCCTGATGCTGTTTTGGGAACTATTTCCAGTAATCTCCTGGAGGAGGTTTCGGGCCTCAGTAATCTCCTCGTAGCCAAATACTCACACCCAGTGCTATTCCTATGGAGACCGCGTATTAGGTGGTTAATAAAAGATATGAATACATGGATAACCTTCGAGCAAACAGAATTTGGCTTCTCTTTCCTTTCAATTTTTATTTCATGAAGGATGCAAGGACAAAAATATTGGTTTTATAATAGAATAGTTCCATTTATAAAAAATAAAGGTTCAGACCTGAAAATAAAGGCATTTAAAGGCTCAAAATTGGAAATAAAGGCTTTAAAGGTTCAATTCTCAAAATAAAGGTTTTAAAGGCTCCTGTATGACCCCTGGAAAGGGCATAGCAGGGGTGGCCATTCTACATGTGCGGGATCATGAAAGGACACTAATGTCGATAGGCTGGCAACATATGGAATCATTGACAGGCACAATTACTTGAATAGAGAACAATTCTCAATTTAATCATATACTGCAGATGGATATTAATGAGGAAATCCATAGTATGTGACCACAGGGTGGAAATCAATACATCACCAACTCATTATAAACAATAAATATATTTTATTTACAGTTCCATTTACAACGTTTTAACAGTTCCCTCCAATGGGGCATCTTTCCTGTTTCTGTTTCAAATTCTTTATAATATTTCATAACAACAAATTGGATGATGATTACATCTATGTAACACTCAAAACTGTAAACAGCGCCAACGTTATACTTTATACTAAATCATGTTACAACACTATATACAAGTGTGGTAAGATTGGACCACCGTTTCCCCCATTTTTTTGTAAAAGGATCTTTTCAATTTCTCACTGAGTGCAAAGACGATATCATTTACATGGTGCTGTATGTCTCTAGAGTTTACTTTACAAATCTACAAATTAACATACAGGATATGTCACAAATAAAGTTTTGATATACTGTGTAATAGCTTCACATCTGTCCATGCTCTTCTTTTTCTTACTTTCTCATCACCATTAATGTAATACTATACTTAAAAGTAGATGCCCACAAGTAGAGTACGACTGAGAAGGAGGCACTAACGATCTGATATGCTAATAATATAGAGTAGCAGTTTAAAGAGCTTCACATTAGTTTCTGAGTACGTATATGAATACCTAAAGTTTGCTCTCCAACTGCATATGGTAATAACCATTCAAAATAGTGATGCTCTACATGTTCTGTTTTTTCTCCACTGCAAATCCTATTCACAAAATACGACGTCATTTATACGCATATCCGCGTTAAAAATGTCTAAACTTCTACTTTTTCTGATGCCAACCAGGTTGACAAGCATCTAATATGATAAGACCAGGACACTTGTGACGAGAGCTTTTAGTAAAGAAAGAGAAATAGCTAGAGAACGATTTGTGTGTACGGGACTTTTGCTGTGTGCGAATGGGGTCACCGGCATGACCTCAGTGGGTATAGGAGTCATAGACTCACTGGAAGATTTCAACAACAACGGCCACAAGAAGACAGTTTCAAATATCTGTCTATAAAAACCGTGGCACGGCCCAGCAACATCAGGCACAAAATACAGTGAATAGTTTGAAGACAGAAGCGACTGATATGTGTAATACTATATCCATATAGAGAGGATGTGTCGGATGCTCTAGTCTACGTCCACTCAACACTTAAAAATTCAACATGCCTCTATGATAAATGCGCAGTCCTGTGTTCAATCTCCGTTCACTTATATATGATTATCACACCTCAAACAGTAAGATTTACACACAATGACCTCACAACTGCATTGTTTGTGACGCGGGAAAAAAGACCATAAAAGAAAGTATAAAAATACTTCTAATAATACCTGCGTATTGATCTGTAAACTAATTACTAGAGTCACAAAATGAATACCAATAGGAAAAGGATTAATACAATTGGCGAAGCATATACAAGAGATAAGTTAAAATCATCTATAGTCTGCAAGAAGAACCGACCATTTCAACGTAATAGCACGTTACTATGACGTGTGAATTCTATTTAAAAAAAACTCAGATCAAACACTGACGTAACCACAACTTTTGTTTGAGTATCAGTAGTTACATCACTAACACCTCAAGCACAACGACTAAATTTTCAAAGGCTAATCCATGGAAAACTGATACTTGAAAAATAAATAAATTCTGAATGGTATCTTGTGGGAAGTCAGGAAAAGTATTTTCTACTACCATATGGCAAGATGTGGTAGGCTGCAACTGTCGTTTTTGGTTTGCTTTCCCGCTGAAAATCATAAAACATTTATGACATTTGTTTCTTTTATGAACACCCAAGCATTAATTTTAACCATGACTTTTTATTGACAAACTTGCCATTGTCGCCCTACATGGCATTAAACTTTTCTTTGTAGTTTTAATTACTTGATATTGTCAAACATGACCAGTGGCTAAGTTTGGCACGTCTAGAGACTTGGCACTATGGCTGTAGAACCTCGTTTATTATTATTTTTTGGAGGTTCTTTCTGTGGTTTGTGAAATTGGCAAATATATGACATAAACATAAAAGCTAACTAAAGAACGGTATGCTTATCACAGACAACTTGAAACTGTGTTACCTTAACCCATTGGTTATTTTAAGCCAGGCCACTTGAAACCATATATCGTTGAGGAGACTCTACACCCACGCATCAGCCTCCTCATAAGCATGACCCAATCAATTCTAAAAACCCCAAGAGATTCACTGCATCCAGGTCATGCTTTTTGATATGGCATAGTGTCTAATTTTTGCTGACAACATTCTTGCACAGGTTGACAGCGTAAAAGCCGTCTGCACTCAACTTGGAGAAGTACCGGAGAAACGTTCAGTGCCGCACTCAAATCCTCGTTCTCCGTCTTTTCCCTTGTAGCGTTCCATAGTTTGGCAAGATATCAAATGAGTAAAACGCTCCGATACAAATCACGCATCAACTTCAGTCTCCAGGCAGTCAAAAGCTGTTGCAAGTACAGTAGCCTTATTCGTGAAGGTTCGCTTTCCTGTGATCTATGTAACAATTCTTGTAACTGCGAGTCACCAAGCACATTCAAGCATCTTCCTGTGAAAAAAAATACATTGATTCCTCCAGACACCCACACGTGTAACGACCGATTGGCGATACAACCGGCAAGAAGACCATTTGTGTTCTGGTAGATATAGTTGAATTCTTTTGGCAAAACATGTCCCTATATGCTGTAACTGCTTGGCATAGTCCACGTGGATATCCCTGCGTTGTTAATGGCTTGTCGAAGTGTGATCGCAGAAACAATATCATTGATCATTGTTTTGTTTTGTTTCGTGTGTCTACCTACAAACAATATCAAAGGTGGATATGGTTGTCATCTTCATGCCCATTCTTGTTTCCCCATATAGCATGCTGCGGTCCACACAATCCTGGGACCTTATTCATCATCTAAGTTGGCGTATTTAGCTAATTAGGTTCAAAATAAAAAGAAGTTCCCCTTATGTTTGTATGAGCAGTCTCTCACGGTTGAGAGCAGAGACGAAGGTTCACTTACAAACCGCCATCAAAAGGAGTCTCAAATCACCCAAGGAAACACACACACAGTAAAGACAACATCACCGGTTCTCACTGAGCTCTGTGTGTAGGAGAGTCGCGGGCGACCAGGCGCCTCTGAAGCACACTTCATCCTCATTGTGATGCAGAGGTATCCTTATATAAAAAAGATAAAACAATCCCACACGTGTGGGACGCAGTGATTTGTAGTCCTTTACCTGCTACAATTATGCTCCTTTACAGACTACAACGTCAAAAGATGCATGAGCAGCCTTGTCGGTCCATTCTTAGGCGTAAGGGAAACATGGTAATCATGGGATATGCATAATGGATGATTGCGTATGATGTTTTGTCTCTCTTTTTTTGTTTCTTTGCTGGGCTGTTGGTTAGCAATAGGTTTCCAACTGCCGTACACAGTACAACTCCTGAACGAAGGCGTAGATAAGGAAGAGGATGTACATAATAACGAACGCGATGCCGATCGCCTTATTTAGTCTGAACCGGACTAGGGTGAAGGTAATAAGAGTAATGACTAAGATGATGAGTAAGATGAACCCGAACTTGGCATGGGGAATCACTGTCATACTTCCATTGTGGTAGTCCAACTGAAATAAAAGAAAAGGAGTGATTAGACGGAAGGCGTTCACACATAAGCATAATCAATATTATATCACACTATAAAAATGCGTCACATTAAGAACAATCAATATCTCTTATGAAAAGACAGCTAACTTGTACACTTCATTTCTTTCTATCGGGGATACAGAGCTCCTGGCTAAAGGTAAAAAAGGGGGCAGGTGTTCTGTCTTGTTTGGTTCTGATCAAAATACACCAGAATAGCAGTCCGTAAAGAAGGCTGATGATGGACTATGCTCAGTTTCTTAGTCCTGCAGGGATTAGCTGGGTGGAGCCTCTTTATCTGCATGTTCCTTCCCGCCTAAAAGTGGAGCTGCTAGTGTCCAGTAAACTCTGACCTAGTCGCACGTCTCCATTCAGACTGATTTGTCCTAGTCTCCTGGGTGCTATCACAGGTTGATCAGAGCAGAGCTGGCGAGCGGTTCATAGGGATGGGCACTGTCAGAGGTCAGCAGGACTATTGTGATGTGAATTGCCTGCGCACACACCAGCCTCAGCCTCAGCAAGGTAATCATCAGACTGCAAGCAGCTACTGCTGTCATGAATAATAGATAACACGCCAGCAGAAACAGCAACGGGCTTCAGCAGACCTGTTCCATAAGGAATCTTCAACTCATCCACTGGCCGACTCATCGAGTTGTCCACGGGTCAAGCAAATGAGAGGCTGATCGGATGTCAGGAGCGGGTTGGCCGATCAACAGGCGAAAGATGAATGGGCTGGTTAGCAGGTTCGGAAGGAGTTGACTGAGCAGTACTACAGTAGGTGAAAGAAGGGTGGGCTCCTTCACCAAAAGGAGAATGGGTCGGCGAATCAACGGATCAAAGAAGGGTTCATACTGGTCAGCAGATGGGGTTTTTTTTGTTTGTGGTTTAACGTTCCAGGGGACTCTGCGGGTATATATATAGGGACCAAGCAGATGGGGATGGGTTGGCTGATCGGGAGGTCAAAGAAGGTGGGCTGTTAGTAGACTGCGGATGAGTTTGTTGATCAGCATATCAAAGTAGGGTGGACTGGAGTGGGACAGGTTACATGATGAAATCATGAGGTTTTAACATAGTCTATCGCGGTAATGAGGCGCTGAGGGCTTCTCTATTATATCTCCATTTCAAAGTAGCTCCTTGTCTCAATTTACCTACACGCTGAATGAGGACAGGATCACTTCCAACAGGTACAGGGGTACGAGCAGTTTGTTTTCACTGAGCTTTGAATCATAGCCGCTCAAGCTCACACGGCAAATAGAAAAACTATTCTTGTAATACCAGAAAGCTACCAGCTACGTAACGATTTAGTGGAATGCGATTCAGACCTAAAGACTTTCCTTAACTCCTCGACCACAGTTAATAGATAATTGAAAAAAAAAAATGGCACACATACCCATTCAGAAGAACTGAGAAGAGAGATAGGCTTGCCCTTGTCGATGGCAATGCGGATAATGAAAGGCAATCCCAGGCCGAGGTTGATATCAAATACGTTGGAGCCGATGGCGTTTGAGACGGCCATATCGCCATAGCCATCACGGGCAACCAGCACGGAACTCATGGCGTCCTGAAATACGAAAAACATGATCGTCTCTTTGTTTTTTATTGTTGTTCTTTATCATCAGCGTTTATTCATCAGAAGATAGAAGCATTATCATAAAATACAGGAATCTCTGTTTGTTATTTAACTAACTTTCAGTTTGGTTAATATTCAACATTTTGTTCATGCAAGTCATTGTTGTGTAAATTTATACGCGTTTTTTTCCTTGGGCTATCTATAATCCTTCTGTGTATATTTCTTTTTGTTTTTCTTGCCATTGGCTCCACTAACCACGTCATACCAGCATCTTCTACTTTTTCGAAATATAGATATTTTGATGTTTTATTCTGGAAAATTATTGCAAACAAACTATTGTATCTAACTACTTGTCAGTTTCTAAACCAAACGGGGTTTAGTATTCAGAATTCGATTAAGTACAATTATGTACAGATTAGAATGAATTGCGATGAATCAAGGCCATTATTTCTTCCTTTTCCCTATCAAGCTGCTTATTAATACATTTCTGGCAGATCTCCTGCATTAGTATTTCAACATTTTGTCCAGTTTGTCCTAAACCAACAAGTAAAATAGACCGATGTTTATTTGCCTGGTTAATACAAGAAAAACTACTTAAAAATATGTTGTTCTTTTTCAATTCTTACAGAAACAGGTTTGGTATCCTTTACTCAAATGCGTAATACTACACATTAACTATATTCTGTGAAAGTTTAAAAAAAATTACTTGCATTTTACTATGTGAGATCCAACTCTGGAGAGTTTCTTTATGTTCTATTGTAATATTATCATAATATTGGTCTCGAAAGGGGCTATCCATAAAGTATGTACGCAGTGTTTCCGAAAATGTCTCCCCCCCCCCCCCCCCCCACACCCCTTCCGATATTGTACACAATAGAACAAAGAAGCATACGCAAAGTTTAAAAAAAAAGACCACCCCCACCCCTATCCCCTCTTTGTGGATGGCCCCTAATAAAAAATGATGGTGACCCACAATTTTCAAATTAGAGATCTGTTCTACAATACATCAAAGAAACTGGCACAGATTTTAATTTTTGAGACAAAATGTCCGACGTACCTTTAATCAATTAATGTATGTATTGCCAAAATTATGTGACGCATGCGATGAGACAGCATTTATTAAATCATACTCACATGTTTCTGAATAGAAGTCGATGAAACATGGAGTTCAATATCGTGTGTGTTCTCAATGACATTTCCGATGACGATAATTCCCCGATTTGAAATACTTTCATATATTCATAGTTAATTTAGTTTAGTCTCCTACTTCTGTAACATTCTTCTATCAAAACAAGGACAGTTAGATAATATAGTTAAAGTGCTACTTACTGGAATACTTGTACCCATGGCTATGATGACGAGACCCATTGTGTATGTGTCTATATTCAAAATACATCCGATCCGACTGACGAAAGTTACCATTCCAAAACTGAGGGCCGCGATCCACAGAACTGACATAAAAAAACTAACCAGGAACCACTTCCTACAAAAGAAGAAATCATACCAGCGCAGTTAGAACCATACAGTTCATAGATCTAACCAAAGTGTCTCTTTGAGAGAAAAGATAAGGATTAGGGTTCTTTACATGGGACATCGTAACCACTAAACTTTAATATTGCATAAAAATGCCTATAGTTTGTAGACAGGTGGCCATAAACCACGAGAGGTTGACGAGGAGTAGTACACGTCAACCTATCAATAACACCGTCGTTGAAGGGTGTATCAATAGGGACTTTAATTTTGCACTAAGGCACAAAAGAACTATTTTCTTTTAATCAATTACTTTGAAGCCGTCTACAATAGATTTGAAATTCGTAAACAATGGTTATGGTATCTGACAGTATTTTAATTAAAGGGTAGTGGTTTACTGAGTTTTTAGTGGTGACTTTGTATGCTATGGATAATAAATGACTATTTCACAGAGTTGAACCATATCCAAACTCACTGAATCGTGAGAGTTCACAAGCAAGGTCCCATCAATATATAAGGTATTATCTATTAGTCCTAACAAAAAAAGATAAATGCCTTGGGAAATTCCTCAGTCAAAGCTTCATTACGCCTTGAAGTATTCCCAATAACAATCTTTTTTCGATAGCCGCATTCACTAGCCACAGCTGCATGCCTTCAGGCGTCATTACCGTAGAATAGATTAAAGCATATTTCATATGCATAATAAAAGAATTCGCACAAATCACGTCATAATCGGTTTGTAGATGTTTGTTATTATATACTAAGTATGATACTCCGACTCCAAGGAGATTAAAAGGAAAAGCAGGTCCATCTCCTTACCCTTATGTGGAGGTGTTAATCACAGACTTACTTGTTGCTTTCCTTGGAGCAGTCTGGGATGGTCCAGGAGAAGACAATGAAGAAAGGGAAGGCTGGGATGAAGATAACCCATCGCAGCACTAGTTTAAACCAGGCCCAACAGCCACCCTTCACCCGGGCCTGGGCGGCGCTAGGCGGAGTGGTGCGCACGGCTGGACAGCAGGGACAACAGGGACAGATCTGTATCGTCTCATCCTCGTCTTCTTCTTCCTCCTAAGTGGACAGTGCAATCATTGACACACACCGGGTTAATCAGCGACTAATCTAGGCTGGGCCCCAGTGGTGGGGGCCCAGAACAACCTCTAAACATATGTACAGCATCTACACAGAGGCAGAGATAATAGAGACAAAAATACCATCATATCTTTTTTTGCCAAATGTTAGGCCGTCTCCCTTAGTCGGTCTAACACGTAACATAAGGGAACTCAGCATGCAAGCCAAATGTATTCACCATACAAATCTAGTATGTTCACAGAAAGAATAAAGCTATTGTACCTAATTCTGTACAATATCAGATTTGATGTTGGGGTAAAAGTACTGAGACAACCCTTGTGGTTCTTCATATGTTGTGGAGACTTTGACAAAGCTAACAGCAAATGTTCTCTGAGACTTTGAATGCACGATGGAACGTTCTACCAATAATAATTCACAAAACGAAGCTTATCCGTTGATAGAAGCAATACAGCAGGTAGGTTCTGGCTTAAACATAGGTTTAACCCCACACATCTGCCACCATAACTATAAATAAATATGAGATTATTATGAATATTGAGGCCCTGAGTAGCACTCATGGAGATCTCTGCAATCTTACAGGTTTATGTTCAGGATTGACTCTCTTTATCGATTTAACTATAAGATCTATTGCTCCCCTGTTCCTATCTATTTTTAGGCTTTATCATACACCCGTGCACATGCCTCTACAAGTTACTCCATGTTCTGAGGCATGCAGTATATATTTTGTACTGCACCCGTGATTGTAACTGTAGTGTGCTGCATGTCTTGGACATAAAAGGTATGTATCCATGGCAACCAGCTAAACGCACATGGACTCACTCTCCTATAGTCTCTGTGAAATGCCCTTGCACTCGGCAAGCTGGCATAAACCAAATATAAGTTCGGAGAGTATATGTGCAACAATGATGTCACTGCTTATCAAAGTGAGCATGACAGTGCACTGTGATATATATGCGCTTCGACAGCCTTCTACGTCTATTCACTGTAAACTTTTTACATTACATTAACCCCTTTCCTTACCGAACCTGGTCAAAGATGCATGTCTTTAAATGCAGCACGCCAGACACAGGAACACCCCTGTAGGGCAGGCCTATGTTACAATTGTTGAAAAAATTGATTCTTTTCCACCATACTTTAAGTTTTCTGCCAATGTTCCCATGATGATAACTATAAACTTATTCATCAATTATCATTATAAAGGCGTTTTACGCAATCTTTGAAAAAATATAATGCCTTGAGGCATATATGGTGCCTTAAGGCATCATTTGCTCTAGCCACGGGAGTGCCTTGAGGCATCATTGGCAAGGAAAGGGTTATAGATGTATAATAAAGACAAACAGAACCAATTTCTGATGACCGTATGTTACTTGCCTTATGGGCTTGTGACATATGCACGGCCATCAGGAATTTTGTCCTGTTATCAAGATGAACATCCTGAAGCAGTCTTGTCATATTACGACACAAATATATCTGGCGTTATTACTTCCTTCCTGCGACCAGCAATCATTTACTTTAATAATCCAGCTCTTATAGCTATTATATTATATGAATAGCAACCCGGTTCCCGGCGTGAAATCTGAAAGAGATATATATGTATACCTCAGGAGATTACCTGCTGTGCAAAGACAGGAAGTATATGTACATCTACAATATAATAAGGGCATGAACTGTTAAGGTTACCGTTCCCGGGAGCTGGCGACAGTGGCTCCCTCTGCCTGCTCCTCCACCACGCTATCCCCCCACTGATCCATCTCAGCTCCACCCTTTCCGCTTTGTAGGGAAGCGTTTTTGACTTTCTACAGCATGATTGGGCGTTTTTAGCCTACCTGGCCGAAGTTTATGTCCAATATTGAAAGATTAATCAACATCAATTTCACACCGACTTGGCAATGAAATGAGTATTGATCTGTTTACCGGAAGCAATAGAAAATGATGAAAAAACGAAGAAGGAGGAATATTTTCACTCCCAGAAAATAAACTGCCATGGTTTATCAGGCAAATGGTGGGTCATCAGATTGGACTTCAAAAGATTCATCAGCTTTTCCAGATAATTAAAAGTTGAAAATGACGCATCAAACGGCTCAGAGTTTTTACACTGTTCTCGGTGTAATTACGGTATGCTAATGTGGTACTTTCAATTCAATTAAAACAACCTGAAATGTCAAGTGAAAAGCAGCTGATGATAAGTATCATTCTTTAGGCAGATGATAACAATGAATGTCTACAACCACCACATCAGCAGCCTGTTAATGTAAGTATTCTCCACAAGCTCATAAGCAGCTGCATCATACCAAATGGGTAGGGATCATCTCCCGGATCAATAGTTTAAGGCTTAAGCATGGCTTGCCCGATTGCATTTCATTAAGACAAAAAGGGCAGGAAAGCTGACATGCCTTTGAAAAGCCATAATTCAAAAGAACAAAACCCAACAATATGTACATTATGTGAAATTATAACAATGGAAAATAGTTTTAACCAGTGGCATTGTTTGTGACAAGTACATATCAGACCAATGGATATGGGGATCGGTGTAGGTTGGCCACTTGCAACCTGTCCAGCAACTTGATTACCTGGCTCATGCCCATAGGCAGATTTTTCACTCCCACCTCTTGCGAGCTGTAGCTGTCAATCTTAGTGTTAAAGGTAGTCGATTAAAAGCTCCCACTAGAAATATTATCATTTTATCTGCAAATTATCTTATTCTGCGTGCCATGGCCGTTCACATAACTCAGGCGCCAACCACGTTTTGGGGACGGATTCTGACTTAAAGTTCCACCAGGGTTGCCCCTTTTTATCGACTGTCATTATACATAGCTTCCGAAACAATTAAGACAATGAGATCCATTCAGAAATTTAGTTGAGTTTACTGCGACATGTGTCTGTCTTTAAAAGGTATCCTGCCCAATATTCTAGTCGTCAATATCAATTAGGTCAAGAGAACGCCAGAGTAATTAACCCCATAAAAAGGAATAATTTTAATTCATGTAATATAAGCACCCATGTGCATGATTTGTGTTAGTTAAAACATCTTAAAACGGCTCCGTTTATCAATATCAAATGGTGTTTTGATACCATTGGAATTGTTAAATATTAGAAAATGTTATCTAAAATTATCTCACCCTTGGTATTTTCCCCCCATAGACTTAACATTGGGTACTTGTACTAAATGCCCATGGAGTACAGTAGAACCCCGCCTAACGGACATCCCGCGTAAACGGACACCCCGCGTTAACGGACACCTTTCGTCGGAACGGTTCCCTATATTAGATGTTTATTTAACCCCGCGTAAGCGGTCACCCCGCATAAGCGGACACTTTGGCCCGGAACGGAGGGTGTCCGCTTACGCGGGGTTCTACTGTATTTACAAAAAATTCTCAATGGGAGATAATGTCACACATTTTAGCCAATTAGTCAGTGTGAGGGGTGAGATAAATTCAGAAACCCATTCAAGTTTACGTTCAGACCTCGATCCCATCACGTTTGAATCACTACGTAATTCATGTGGCTTCGCCTTGTGAATCACTGAGCTATTCAAACTCGATGGGATACGCGCTCTGACTGTTAGCTTTCATAGGTTTCCTCCATAATAGGTATATATATGTCCCAACCATTGTGCATTACAAACTATGAGCTACTGTGTAGATACTGATTCTAAAGGTTATTGTGCCATCTGTGATTCAATATGTCACTGTAAGCTGCAGGTACTGTATAGGAGCGTTGTGTAGTATTGTTGTAGGAGTCAAATCAACGAGGGCAAATTTACATCAACGACATCAATCCATTTCTATGGAAACTGCAATGCTTACCTTTCCAATGTACTTACAAGAGTCTTGTAGAAGGTTGCAGGGTCAATACTTAAGTTCTAGTATTTCAGTAAAATAGTGAGTATAGGACGAGAGAAAGCTTATCCAAAACAGTTCTACACTATATAAAGTGAACGCTTAACACGAACTGTTAAAGCACAGAAGCCCAAAACCAGCCGGAAAAAGAAGGGAGTAAAGGGCCTTATACAGTAGCACGCGCTCTCGCCGAATACAGACGCTATCGGCGGAGTTCCAAGAAGCTGAAACTATAACTGTCTAACATGCAAGAAGAGAACCAGTCACCTCTTCGGCCATGCCGGTAGCTGGCTCCTCCTTGGGGTGGTCCTCGATGATAGGATCGTCAGGTGTCAGAGACTTCTTGGGACCATTCAGGTGTTGGCCCTGTGGGGCAGAGGGAGAAGGGTCAGAGGAATAAATTTCCGAGTTGTACTCTGAAGTAGGGGAAATGACCAGCGGGGTAGTAGAATTGCAGCTATTATCATATGACAGAAGCACACTCTCAGACTCTGGATTAGATTTACACGACTTGATATTAGTGTCAGACTGGGACTGGTTAAGCGCCATGTTAGTTTCAGAGGAATTAGTCCAGCCATTTGCCTTGCCAATCGGTGGGAGAATGGTGGGCTGGTTCTGGTGGTGAAGGGTGTCCCCGTTCACCGTCGCGTTGTCGTGAGTTAGTGGAGGCAGGGTTTTCTTGTTGGCAGCGCCCACACCGGTGTCCCCTCCTCCCACACTCGCCGACGAGTTGTTGGCAGCGTCATCGGTCGCCGATGACGTCACAGTCACGCCGCTGACCACGACATCCCTGCACTGTGACCTTGTCTGCAGCTCAAGGTCGCCATCTTTGTTGGTTACCGAGTCAGTGGCCGCTCGTGTCCTTTGTGTGTTGGGTGGCTTCAAGGCTGTCTCCTCATTGCCGACTGAGCCGCGCGAGCCGCGGGAGCCGCGGGAACAGTGCGAGCCCCGGTGTAAGTCGGCTCGACTGTTGTCTGTGCTTGCATAGTAGAAACTGCTGTTCTCATGGCTGTGAAAGCCACTGTCTTTTGGACTTTGACAGGCCTTCGGAGAGGATGCAATCTGGGATGCCACAACCAGCATTCACAAAGGAATCAGCAGCAATGTCACCATCAGGGTTTACAGCAATCAGAGTCATTCCGTTTACACGTAATCCATTTAGAATCCAGTGGGGTGGCAGTGGGGTGCGCAAAAATACAAGAAGGGTGTAAGGCGTTAGTGTATGTGGACACATACAATAGACCGGGTAGAAATATACATGGCTAATCTAAGGACACTGCTCATGGATCTAAGCAAATGATCTAGTGCAACTGGATAACTAAAACACTGTGGGCAGGATGAAACATATTGATTATGATATACACGTACGTTGAACATAAATAAATCTATAACTGGTTCTGTTAACTATGTGTTTCTAAAAACAATATGACCAGTGCACTACGATTCTGGAGGTAGACGTTATATATCGTGAGCAGTATCTGTTGTAATGTGAAACTATCAAATTAACGGGCGCTACAAAAATATTTGATGGACGATGATCCAAATTAACGATGGTGTACTGCCTTTACATAAAGTGATTGAAGTAGAAGGAACATTGATTATGCATAGGTTAAAACTGTGCTAAATCGAACTAGAATGGCACTGGCTACAACAGAGTTGATCTGGGCATGCTGAATTGTAACTACCAGGCCGTGCAGATGGCTGTTGACTGCATTTAATAAGGGCAGTGTCACGCACAACATATACATGGCACAAAAAAAACCCGAATGCATGCTTCTGTCACAAATAACACTTTCCTAAAAATAAAACAAAAAAAATAAAACAAAACAGAAAGTGTAAGCACCACAGCTATTGAGCATTCTGAAACACTTGTTTCATCAGTGAAATGCAACTTCAAAAACCCTACTATGATTCCCAGGATCAATATCATCGTTATATATATTGTGATTCAGCATCTTGCATGAGATGAATAAAATTGGTGTTATATATCAAGATCACTCAGATCCAATGCAGAATAGAGCAGCCTGACTCAATTTATAGTCACGTCTTACTCTCAAACCTAAAACGGTGCTCAGCGGCGCTCACTAGTTGGGAGCTTGGTCTGTCAGAGGCAACTGGAGTTGGGAAATGGATGGATGCTCGGCGAGGTTAAAGGAGGAAAAGGAGAGAAAAAAAAAGCAATTTATTTCTTTGCGGACCACATCAAAGGGGTTCCCTCCATAGGGTTGGCAGAAATACAATGATTGACACATCCATATGGCAACGCATGAGAGAAAAGTCTTTTCAGATCGATTCTCTCAAACGTTGATATTTCCTATCTAATCATCGTTGGCAAGACGAACCAGCGATGCGGACCATTTGATATCCTAAACCAGGGGTAAAGTCAGTTGACGAAAGTGCAGCAGTAAAAGGAGACGTTTGTGTGGATGTTATCTCGTATAGAAATAGAATAAAGAAGATAAGAGAAATATATTCTCGTATCTTTCCTCTCGATAGATTTCTACAGTAACCTTTATCAAAGCATCGTCTGCTTGTGTCAATCATTCACGTAACTATTTACATAATTCAAATATAGAGAATCAAGTGGGGAAATCCTCATAATGTATTAAGTATAGTCGTTACACTCTCGATATCCAGTGTAAGATGAAAAGGAGTTGCAGACTAGGTCCATACAAAAGACTCATTCACCTGCCAGCTCCAATCCAATCCTCGTGTAAGACAACCGGCGAGCACCATCGGTACCGTTACGTGTCGTGAAATGACCGATCCCAACGACCAAATGTCGTCTGGCATAGAAGCCGTGACCACTTCTCGTAAACAGTATCTCGGTCAAACAAGACCTCCAGCGATTAATCAGAATTATCCCATCTTTGATCGATTCATATTTCAGTTTTTCCCCACGGAAATGTCTCAGAAAATCAATACACCGTTTCAGACAGCCATGCAGCATGCTAGTGGATGATATTGATCATGGGACTCTAGAAATAGTCTAAGCGATGCTAATTAGTTGTTCTTTTCTACCACATTTAACCCTTTTTTTGTGGGTTCCTCTTTTCAGGGTATTTGGATAACAATTCAGGTGTCATATCTGGCACATCACATAATACACAACTTGGCATTTAAACAGTATTTTAGACGTTAACAAGGCGCTTGGTTTTTACTGACCATTTAGACAATGAAGTTGTGTGGGGGTATATGATAATAGTCAGGATCATTTTCATTCAGATAGTTTGACATTTAACGATGAACAACATACAAACAAACACTAAATGTTTCATATTGAGTCGGACGGTGTCAGTATGTTTAAACTGTGAATCATACGTAGTCATTCATTCAACAATAATACTTGTTCGGGTCAGCAGACAATGGTACTTATGATTCATGTATGGGCAATTAATACATTTTGTGAAAAATCAAATGGCAGTGATGGAACAGCAAACTCTGTAACAGCAAACTTTGTGATCAACTATCAACTGAAACACTGTGAAAGGAATTGCGCATTTGATTAAAAGGTAGCGATCATCAGTAAGCGAAGTTCCACTGACGCCAGCCTGCAAGAGTACATGACGCCACCACCAGGTCACAAACCCATTTATGACGTCATTAGGTTGAACAAAGTATTGCTGTAAAGGATGAACAGATCAAAACCAGACAACCGCAAAGTTCTAAAAGAACCATAACCAAAAGAAAACAACACAACAAGGGACGCAGGAGCTTTGCTGGGGACGTTGTGGGTGAACAAGCATGCTGTTCTAGGATACAGTGGCGATCTTCTATCCAGCATGCCAGTTACTCACCAGAGCGCCTACGACAGATCCTCGTTGGTGATGATGGAAAATATGCTTTTCCTCAACTGATTTCTGGGATATAAGGGAGACACGTCTCGCATGGTTGAGCGCACCAGCGTACTAGAAAGAAGAAGTTTTGGTGCAGAATTGAAACTCATGCAGTTAATGTAGAAAATGCACTCCGAGGAAGATAAATACCGGTATTAAATAGTCAATTAGTGTCAAGATGAAAAAAATGTAACCACACTTAAAAAGGAATCCAGAAAGTATGTTTATTGTATATATCAAAATTGTAATAGTAGTGGGTTGATAAGTGGGGAATAAGAGTAATATAGTATGGCAACTATAACTAAAAAGTCAGCTGTGTGCGGTTCTTTAGCGGCTACATGAAATGTTATCTTGTGTGACTTACCGGTTTGAAAAGGAAGTCTTCTTAGTTTAATGAACCTCTAACACATTGTTAAATCTATATGTTACAATATAACATATTTTTATTTCATATGTATAGTGTCAGACATTCAATCACGTTCGGTATGAACATATTAATGAAAAGTTGTTAATGTGATTTTAGTAGAGGTTGTGCACGATACATGTTCATATAAATGTATATATATACACACATATATATATACACACATACATATGATATCTATCTATTGGTTAGTTTGTTATGGGTGTGTGGTCAAGGTAGAAACAATGCTAGACCATGTTGTCATGTCTCCCTGTGGTATATTGCACCTTACAGGAGGGCTCTAATAATATGGTATCTCATCTTAACCAGGCATTCTGAATGGTATCCATACAGCATCCATCCTTTCATTGCACCTATCCTCACAATCAATTAGATCTATCTGAATTATGAGTAAAGAGTGACGCAAACCACAAATCATGCATTGAAAGTGTCTGCCTTATTTACCATGTTGCCCTGTAACGGGCAGAGGGATGTTGACACGAAAGACATATCACATGTATACACAGAGGTCAATAGATAAGAGAAGAATAAACATAGACGCACACATGCATTCATCTCTCAAGTGTGGACGGGATAAAGAACGATAAGACAGGAGTACAAGTTTCTTTTTTCTTTTCATTTGTAAGTTAAGCCATCTGCAAAAAACGGCCTATAGCGATGCAAGCATGATTCTTCCAGGCATGCAAACAAACAAATTATAGGAAAAAATGTGTGGAGCAATGAAAGAGGAATTGAACATATTTTTCACCTGTCATCTATATATCATGCATGACACGATGAAAGCAAATACCTTCGGAGGTTCGAGAAGGAGATAACTATTACTCCGCTGTAAGACATTAGAAAAATAACGGTGATTCAAAAGCATGTAAACCGCAATCTGTGGCCTCCACCAGGAACTACAAACTAAATGCAGTTCTTGCGTGTGGCGAGGGGGCGTGAGATGTGGCCAGTACGTGGCCACATACAATGCCTAAAGAGCAGATCTCGAACAATTTCCATCTCTAGGGCATGCGATCAAGTAAAAATATTGCCACTATGTGGTATGCTCTACAGCCACAAAAATCACTAGTTATGTCTGTAGGGCGTTTGATGTGTTCGCACCTCTGTATGAGGGTTGTGTCCACTCTAATACAAATAATGCAAGGAAATAAAAAATATCGGACAAATCTGCAGCCATTAAAAAGGAAAAAACTGAAATATGTTGAGGTGCTACCAAACATTCTATACGTACAATGGTGCCATATTCATGATTCCCTACCAACTGTATGGACCATGTATGGAAGGTAAATGCTGAGTGACCAAATTCTAATCGCAGTTACAGCTCGAGCTAGTTCTATGATGAATGACATATCAGAAGTACTAACTGGTTTGGTTCCATTGGCGTTGGCGGCTTCTTTCAGCTTGGGCTGTGAGACGACCGTGGCTTTGGTCTCGGTGGCGTTGTGTTCCGGGGATTCTGGTGTTGTTGCTGCATTCTCCTCATCCACTGGCAGCACTGTTGTGACGCAACTAGAATAGGCAAACCCACCTCATTGATCCTGCGCTCTATGAGTGCGACAGGGTGTTTTTCTCAAACACCCAATATTGGTTCTACACATAGGGGTTTCGTCATAATACAACAGACACTGTCCAGTGTCGTGACTAGGATTCAAAACACTGAGAACACAAGTCATCCTAACAGTTCCAAAATGTGAGCCAAACTGAATGATCATGATGCATCTGGGCGTTCAGGTTCTAGCTGATACACATATTGCGACGGTTAATGCCAACCTTTTGACAACGTGTCACTGACAACTGAAACTGTTTGCTGAGCTTTTATGACAAAAACTACGGCAATTTACTGGGGTTTGAAAACAGAGGAGTTTACTAAAAGACAGCAAAGTGTTACAGACACGACTACTTTCATCTTTCCTCATTGATTTTCTGTACACTTTATCTTGATATCTTGAACATTGTTTCAGAAAAAAATTATTCAAACTGATATTTAGAGTCTCTACTAAATTACATTGTCAAAAGTTTTTCATATATTGTCACAATAACTATAACTTCTAACTGTGCAGTCCCTGTAATAATAACAATTAATGTATTCGTATTATTGGTCCGTGGCCAGAAATTGCCAAACACCCACATAGAGTTATTTGTTTTGTTGGTCGTTTTCATATTTCTATACTATATGCAGTCATTTCCACCAGCGTGTCGGCTAACACAGGGCATGAATTAGCCATGTTTCTAACACTACAATCAAAATGTTTTACATGGGAATGAATAGATGTACATGTTTGTTTCTTAGGAATTTCAAATTTGATACAAAGTGTAATGTCCTGTACAATGATTATGTATGTAACCATACATACGAGAATACAAATATATGATTCCGATTCCTACAAAAGGATAGGAAGGTGAGCAAGGTACATTCCGAAGTGAGCTTGCCATTGCGAATGTAAACAAGTAATGTTCGTCATTGCTGCGTACTAAATTAATTCACTAGATATTATTCCATTCAACGACAATAATCAGAATCTAATCTTTACAACATAACTTTGTGTCCTCAGTGTATGGAGTCCATCTGACCAATCATGAAATAACTTGAGACAACTCTAGCTTTTGTGGCATATTGCTGCCAAAAACAATACAATGATGGAATGAAGGTTTCAATCAATTAATGTGACTCTAAGAAGGCACCGTCCTCATGATTTAAAGGAAATCATCCGTTTGTTTCGTTCTAGTCTCGTATTTGTTGGTTAGGTATTCTTAATGTATGTTAGATATTGTCAGGTAGTTAATACTTAGTAGTACTCTTAGTAAAAGCAGAGTAAACAAGTAAAAGAGACTCAATCGTTGATCAATTAGGGGAAGAAAGAGAGAGAGTGATATATTTCTCTAAAAGAACCCTGTGTGTTTCTCTTTGTAATATGAGAACTGAAATGTCTTAGGTGTTGTAATTTTGTTGAATCTCATTCTGACGTATTTTTGTCTTCACTAGCTTCTTCTTCAAAGTAGATTACTATGGCAACTGTGTTGATCTTCATAAAACAAGTACTAACCCGTAGTCTAAAAACATCTGTAGAGGGATATCCTCATTCTGTTTTCCGCAAGGCCTAAAAGGAGGAAATAGCAACAGAAAACAGAATGATCCTGTCTTCATATTAAAAGATCTTAAAATTAGATTAACAACCTTGTGTGTAGAGGATTGGGGAATACGGACGATAAGGTAAAGGGATTGGTGTGGTTTATGAAGGGATATCACGTTACACTGACCTTGAAAGGTCTCACAGTTACAAGTGCAAAGTTTGATAATGCTTTGGTTTGAACGGGTGGCTTTGCTCTTTTTAAAGTTGATGAGATTGATAATATTATATAGTGAAAAGCTGTCGGAATAGTGTGGTCAGCGTGAATACTGTGCACATGTCCTGCAAATTCTGTGAGGAGAGATTATTTCTGAATCTACTTAAATATAATGTACTTGTATTCACAACCATTCCCTGGGAATATATATCAACAGATGAAGTGTGTACATGTATACTCAATCAATCTACTTATTTTAGGGAGAGAGATGGATATTGATTCATCATTTCTTCTTTATAAATACTTTATATCTGATACTTTTACAAATATTTATATGCAAATGATTTTGCTACACGTATTTTAATCAACTATCTGCTGCATGAAGCACACTCCCACAATAAAGATGCTCAGTTCCTATACTACTTTGCAATGACAGTAGCTTCACTACATCACATCAAAAATACTGCAGACCTATCAACCAAACGATACTTTCCTAGAATTTGATTTAGTCTAATGTGAATATTGAATAGGACAACCAGGTGAGGAGCCCCCGTCGAACAGGTCGTCAATCCTTACATCCTAACAAGGGCGTTTCAAATCAACTCTTCAAGCATTGTACTAGAACCTAGACAAGCTAAAATGATGCCCCTTCTCTGTTCCGTGCCAGCAAAAGCTTAACCCATTCAACTGAGGGGCGGAAAAGCAATCCAATCCCATGCATGAAGGCAGGAGATCAGGTGACATTTTCACCCCAGAAACAGGCACGTGCAGAGGCATGTTACGAGATGTCATGTGAGTGTGTGGGTGCGTGTGTGTGGCTGAACATGTATATATATATATATATAGAGGGTGTGTAATGGTAGTAGTGGTGGTAGTGGTGGTGATGGTGCTGGTGATAGCGGAACCTAGAGACTGTGCATTGTGAAACAACCCAGATAAAGCAAGGTAACGGCCATTGTAGGTGGCGCTGTCATTGGCGCACGGTGCAGAACGATGCATTCTCAGAGACACGCAGGCAAAACACTTAACACCTAGAAGCACATGACGAAAGATCCTACATCTGCTTCTCTTGGCTGTGGCGACTTGGTTGTCATGCCATCATCACATGGGAAGGAGAGGTCAACCAGCTAAGATCATTGTCTAGATATATTAGTATATTAATCTTCATCTTACAATGTTAATAAGTTAGCAGAAGATTCAATAGATAGTTCAGACTGAATGATCAGAGGCGATAAATGAATTATTAGTAATGTAGGCATTCGCGACATAAATCCGCTTAAAGGTCAGATATATACGCACCTCTGCTACCTGTACTAAAGGGTAAAAACACGATGGGAAAATGCAAATATAACAATATGGAGGTTAGTCTTATCAACGGAGACTATTCTCAAACGTGTGCCACTGTCTCGATAAAGCAGAACTACTGCTACTCAATGAGAACAATACGCACGTTTGAAAAGTCTTTGACGAGACTAGAGCCAAATGATGTACGAAGCGAACTGGATGTCGTATTGACGTGGTTAATCCAGTCAGAGGGTTAATCTTAATACTCACCCGCAGCGCCAGTTGCCCATCCACTCCATGAGGCGTGGGTTAAAGGCCATAAGGACGATATACAGAATGTAGAGGGCAAGCAACACGGCCGCTTCATAATGCACGAAGAAACCGTCCCAGGAGAAGCCGATAAAGCACGCTATTGACATGGCGTAGAAGAAAGAGTCTCTTATCAACGGCCGCCAGTCCAGGGCTAACACCTGCCGAATACACAAACAAAATGGCCCCTCAAATATGCATTCTATCCACGACAAAAGCCTTCTCATTCTCAAATATCTGATGACTCTTAAATTATGCTTAACAGGATATAGCTCTTAACACTAATGATGGTTTTCTATATAAAGTGTAAGTGAGGTATCTAAATGGTGTTCCAGTCCTTGAAGAAGACTGACCATTACAGAGACAATGTGTTTAAGGCATAATAAGCACAATATATTCATATTAATGGCATTGGTAAACGGTGAATTCACAGCAATGATAAATAGATAATATGTGAATGTGTCATATATGTGTGTATACACAGTCCATCACCATTGCAGTTTTAGGCTTCTGTATATTGATTGATATAGCTATCGTGTCAAATAATTCAGTTTGATACAAGAATTATTCATCATTTGATGCTGGTGCCATGAATAAAAAAAAACATGACACGGACCAGATGTCAGAAACTCCACATCCCACAGTGAATAATAAATCTAGATTTATTCATTCACGGCTTAAAAGAACAACCGTGTGCGGATCTACTCACCTTCCCTGCCAGCGCCGCTGTCAAGGCTATGATTATCAAGATATTAAACACAGCAGACCTGAAAGAAGAACATAAGAAATCCCTTTACATTAACGCAATAAAGACATACTCTCAATAATATCAAAATACCATCAGAAACTCTTGGTAATAAAAGTTCAATTATATTTTAGTTACGCGATATTTGTATTTTTGATATATTACATATCACAACTGGCAACATGACTAGAATGAAAATCCTTATAAAAATGATAGGGATTTCTTATCAGACACAGGCCTTGTGAAACACAGCTACGCTTAAGACAAGCTGCAAGCTGAATATCATCGTGCCTTTTACACAGTTCTTAAACCAATATGGATTATCATTGCTTTATGAAATCTCTCATTGTGACCTAATGGCTACGGGCCACTAAAATATATTATAAGAATCATAAATATCATCTCTTCAAATGGAGGCAGTATGTATACTGATCACTTAACGCTATTGGTTTGGAATAAGGGATCATCTAATGATGTCAGTGATTACTTTGAGTAAATATAGTTCTGTTTGATGTCGATGCAATCACCCTTAATGCCACCTTAATAACACCTGGGGCTAATGACCTGATTTACTAATCATTAAGTGAAGGGCAATCCTTTAATTCGAACGATGTTCTGCGCGTGAGAGTCCATGGAGACTGCACTGGCTGAAGCAGAATAGATTAGCCGTATTAAAAGTGTGAGAGCTCATGAAATCATCAAATTACTACACCATTCATTTCACTTCCTGTCCGCCTAAATTCATCAATACGTCATGGGGGTAATATGATTATTATCATCGGTTTTTAATGTGTGAAAGGTTTGATCCAGGAGATTTTCTTGTTCGCGGGATGAGATAGAAGCTTGCTGGTTTAATGGGGGTTGCTTTAAAGTAGGCTTAACTCAGTGACAGAGGAAGATGATTCAAGGAGAACAAAGCCCTGTTTACAACCTTAATACCAGGAGGCCTTTATATTAACCTGCCACTAGTGCAGTCATCAATAAATTGCCACATGATCACGATTGGTTATCTCCTCTTCCCGTATTACTGCATTATCCCCAGATCAATGAAGAAACGTCAATCCTGGTCGTTTGTCGCGCCCTTTAGAGTGCAGTACTGTCGGCATCGCTGTATAACAAGTGATGGGTGAGCTTTAACGATAACACTAGAAATTGATGTAAAAAGATGGAATAATCAAAACTGGCTGCAGTAACGTCAGCATGTATCCCTCCGAAACCTGACCTTTTTTTCCCCAAGCATCGACAATCAAACCTGCCTCTAGTATTATGTAAACCAGAAATATAAATCTCTACGACTCTGCTACCAGGAATGGCATATGACAAGGGTCACTGGATGTCATTACTTCAGGTTGATCTGACAGAGGATTAAGTCCCGGGTTTTGCCAGACAATGACCGGGTCGCGCGGCCAAGCTATGTTCCCGATTTAGGCCGCGGTCTTGTAAGGACCACACGTACCAAGTCTGATCGATCCGTGCACTAATTGACGCCCGACGGCGGCGAAGATAATCTGCGCGGCTAACGGTAATCGTCATGTTAGTTTTCCCAGGGCTCTACAGACGAGCGTATACAGACAGACTTCTGTGTAGACCGACGATATAGGCCAGTGAGGGATAATAGCCCAGCTGCATTTGTACCAGTGAAGACCACAGATCAATCTTATCGGCTGATCATCTCTACCAGATTAACGATCAAAGCTCTTCGTATAGCCATGTACAATCTGGCGCACGCACGTCTAGAGTCTGAGCATTTCTAAATACAGCTAGCGAGGAGCGCCTCTGCTACGAACCCCCCGCCCCCCGCTCCCCGCCAAATCACCAATACCCATGTCTAATTGAACCAGTCCGCACCGTTACATTGATCATCTCCCGAGTTGGATTTTAATTACTACCTCTGTATTAAGAAACTACCGTCTAAGGCTTGCAACAGCTGGCCAGGGACCTATCACGTTAGATCCGCTCGCAGGATCACATCGTCAGAGGTTGAAGCCACGGCTTACAGAAAGCACGGGTCGGCTCTGGTTTCATGTAAACTGCATCGGCTTCGATCTACGGCTATACATTGTCGCTTGATTATTTATAGCCACATGCGTAGCCGTCTAACTAGAGCTCACCAGTACTCGCCCCGCCTTCATTCTGAAGAATCTATATGTGACCTGATTGTTGGCCACGGAAGATATATATATATATACAGATCTAGTCATACACACCGCGCAAAGACGCACACAGATACACACGCAAATGCTAAAACAAAACGGGGGAAAAGACACAATACATAATCGATCTAAACGGTGGGTTTGGGTGATGTTCACATTTCCAGCACTCTTTAAGCACATAACGGAAGGTGGTCTATAGTTGTCTCTATGTATTTATGTCCACACATTCTCATGTTAGCTGTTGGTTCACACTGTAGTTGAATACTCTCCCGAGACCTAAATACCTTCGTGTTTATGTCATCGGTGATATTATATTCCATTTGCTTAATCTGCTGAATTCATCTAAGCCATCGAGTAATCGCTGGTGCATTCTAAATGTGGGATCCATTGTTTGATCCAATGTCCTTATATATATAACCTACAGGTAGGTAGACTAAACGGAACCCAATATAAACGAACTGTTATAACTGCAAGTGCGGTTGATATCAAAGATGTGTGATGTACAATGAATCTATGGCCACCTGGTTATATCACATAGTATGCACACCTGACATTCCAAATACAGGTAGCTCTCAGGATATCATGGTACCACATTACAAAATGGAGACAGGGTGAGGTCCATTGTGATCTGTCTGCAGGTTCTCTTTGGTCAATTTTGTATTTACAAAAAAAAGAGCGTTTTATCGTGCTTAGATAGCAAATCTTTATCGTGCCGAAGAAGCATATCTTTGAGGCACATCACCAACCCCAATCATGCACTTGCCGTTTTATTTAAAGAATATTTTGCTTGCCAATTTTACTGACGTCATCAGGCGGGGGCCAGTGTTGACCGACCAAACACCTGTCTATGTGTGAGCAAGCACTCAGAGGGGCGGGCTACCACATGACTCCTTGGTACCCGAGACGCAAAACTCTCCAGCCGACACGGGGTGGATTTTTTTAAATACGGGGTCGGAAGGTGTCAACTCGCTACCTCGCACGCCCACGAGAATAGCGAAAATGTATGACATAAGGTTGCATATATATAGGAAGTTGTTGAAAAAGATATCAGCACAGCTCTCCCTTTTTAGAAGAGGTATGACAGGGCTCTTTCATCTATGATTTATTTCCTTTCTTTACAAGTACATACATATAGATGTCCATTCGTTTCCACCTTTGTTTCTTTTTTTTCTTTCTCTTTTTTTTTGCGACAATAAAGCCGACACTCCTTGGTCCATTAACACGCCCACCCGTACATCCCCCCTGATGTGCTTAGTGTAGCAGCACGTCACAACACCCCTTTTTAATCCACTGTAGACTCAGGGCTAGACGGCTAGAAGCAGGGTGAGGCACTCGGCGGAGGCCGACGGGGTGCCGGCAGTGGGTGCTGGCTGAGGGGCAGGGAGAGGACGGGCCAGGGCGGCAGTTGGGGGCTTTTTCTCGTGTCTAGCGACAGGAATTACACAAGAGTGGGTAGGATGAATGTCCTGTGCCTCTGAGAGACTGATCAATACGTGAAGCCCTGGTCCCTGGTGGGCGGGCAGCGCGATGGGTGGTGGGGCAGGTTTACCGGCATCAGAGGGGTTTGGTGCCGAAACGCACACCGTCTTTGAACCAACGTGTCCCTTTGATATAGAAAACCCCTGTATGTTCTCAAAGTATCCGTCTTATTATTTGTTTTAGCACCAACGACATCCCTTTATACCCCCGGCTGCTCGTGCATGTAGATCCTAACACCCAGTGATTACATCCGACTTGTCCCAGACTTACCAACACAGGGCTCTAAATATAGACCATGTTTGGGTAAACAACTTTTTTAGAATGTCTTCTTTCCCTCCAACTATAATAGCCTGTTAAAACGTTTGATTTACCCTGTTTCTAAGGACCAAGGCCAACTGGAAAATGGTAGAAGTAACGGCGGAGGCAAAGTAAAGTACAATAACCGGGCAATACAAATGAAAACGCACAATAGAGAATGGCTTCTGTTATCAAAGATAAAAGGCGGCCATGTGGGAATAACGACTTGGTATCATGTACCAGGGATAAAGACAACCAAAGATTCCTTCATCTCCTTCAGATCTTCATTTCGCTTGTTTGTATGCAACCGTTTGCGAGGTAGTTGGGAGGCAGGAGGGGCTGACAAGGAGACCATAAGGTGCTTCCAGGGTCAGCTCTAATCATTGTGCTCAGAGCATTTTGTCTGACAGAATAGTGGAGGGTAAAAGCAAGACTGGAGAGAGGACTAGTAATAAGGGGTGGGTAGGTGGAGAGGGTGGAGTTTGAGACTAGGTTGATAGGCCGTTGATTCACAGCTTATGCTCAACAGAGCTTCAGTAAACCGTAGCCTGACGTCAACGAGCATATTGTAATGTAAGCAATCTGCACTGAACAGAGCAATAGCTTACGATGGTATTAGCCATGGTTTATAACAACATAAGCTGTGGAGTCAGCTGGGACAGAGATGTCTCTAACGGGGCTGTTGAGTATGCCGTCCAATTACGAAGAGGGCGCAGAGTAATCGAGACCAAGGTCGTTCCGATTTAGCAAAGGTTGGACTGGATTTCAATGCAATCTCTACTTACACCAAACAATTTAATGGATAAACGTCACCAAAGGAAAAGTAAATAAATTTATCGTCTTCGTGGAGTGGTTGGCCTTTTCGACCAAAAGTCTATCAATTGGGCATTGAAATTCCATTATTATTAACAATGACAAAATTCCCACAAAGCGGCTTTGTCCTTAAATAGGACTTCCCATAAATGATTTGAGATCATTAGCGAGCACGTCGTCATTTTCCAAACAGGAAATATACAAAATGTTGGCATTCTTTATCAATTAATCCGGGCTACAAGTCCAACTGTGCTGAATACAGATTTTATTTTGTCTTTTATAGAGACTGATCTTCATTGGACTCCCTGATCAATTTCTCCAATCTTACTCTCACCCTAAAATACAACAGCATAAAGTGTCCATTATAACAATACTTGCAATAGCGAAAAGGACACAACCACAATATGCCAGTCTCTACAGTCTCAGCCAACATTCCTGATTGCTAAGCCCGGTAAGGGGTGAGATCACGCCCTTACACTTACAGTTGGGGTTACAGGTTCAGACTATGCGTCTAGAATTACACAAACCCCCCACAGAGATAATCTCCTCCACTAACCCTGCTTCTCAGGCCATTAAGATCCAAGGACAAAACAACAAACCAACACTCACACCATAGTATAGCTGCAGTCCACGCTGGCCAAGTCAAATATTGATGGGATGGACTTTCTCCTCAGCTCGCCACAGGTGAAAAACATGACTTAGCATGAACTAATAATGTTTTATTCTAAGTAGGAATCACTTATATCAACAGGGAGCGTAGCAGTCAGTATGTACCAACACATAATATTTAATTATTCAATCCATCGACCTGTTTTTTTTAAATTTTCAAGTCGTATATTGAATTCTTATTAAGGCCCCAGGCCCAAGGAAAATGGCATGAAAGCTGTTATTGACCCTCCTGCCATATTGTGGATCATTGTGTTCAAGGCTATATTTTTACAACCTCACTTCTATTGGGATAAAACGAATAGGAACACCTCTCTATTTGGTTCCTTGATGCAGTGTTTGGGCTTATACAACCTCGATCAAATAGCCTTGGGTGCTGATCACAGTTTGACCCCTCCCCCCCCCCCCTCCCCCAAAAGGTTTACCAAGTCTGGTTGACTGATTTCTAATATTTGACAAGACTGAAGTCACCACCTTTTGAAATCTGAACAAATGAGGTAATTCAGCACATGCATCCTGATGCATACCGGTGAACATCAGCATGAAATTTATATCGGATCGCATATTCCCCACCTATTCTCTCATCAAATCCAGGTAGGAACACAACATAACTACACAAAACAACGACATTTTTACAAATGTTGCGGTTTAACGTCGCAGGGGACCCCGATGGTATATATATAAGGACCATCAGAGATTTTTGCTTTTCACTTGTGTAGACTTACCTTAGTGAATTCTTTTCAATGTTTTTCTTCGATCATACATACTATCAAAGAGACATTTCATGTGGTTTCATCTAATCCTTATACCCTTTTGGCAGTTCAGCAGGATATGCTAAACAATTAAAAGTGCATTGCATGTCAGACACAATGGAGGGTTTCCTCCTTTCAGGAGGTAGTTGTTTGTCAGGAGTGACCTATTCTCAGGCCAGTCAACTTCACTTGTTCACTACCCCTTAGACCCCACAGTTTCTATTTGCATTCACAATGGAATGAATGGTGTGGAGCTTGTTTCTTATTTGCTTGTTCAATTAAAATTGCCATTTGTTCATTGTGAATTTTCTTATTGGACCTATCATAAGTGTGTGGAATTTTCCTTGTTCCACGGGGCAACTACTTCCTTCCTTACTTTCTTCAAAGTGGTATTCATCTAACTTCTCAAACAAAAAATAATTTAAAGGGAATCCGCCAGGTAGAGAACTCAATGAATTGTATAAATCACAAAATAATCATTTTACTTAAAATAGACGAGGGGCATGAGCGGCGGTTCAACTAATTACCATAAATATGGTAACAGTCCAATGTTGCAAGATGTTCTCAACTGAAATATAATAATCAGCATAAAGGAATTAGCCAAATTTGTTGTTCTCGGAGTGGATGTCCATAAATAATACGAATCAGTAATTTTGCGAACGTGAATTGATTGTGAACATTGCGTGCAGTTGGAAAGACCAAGCTTTAGCTAATGCATCTCAATAGCTTACTCCCTCGTAGTCCGGTCCTCGACTAATACCCTCGAGTTTGCTGCCTCGAGAGGAGACACAGAGTAACCACATACCTCCACATGCTGTGTAGAAGAAAGAGTAAAGGGAGAAGGCGCCTTTTAGAAAAGAATCTGCTCTGTCGGCCGCTTTAGGGCTGCCAGTCATAAGACCATGTGCCTTCATGTACCCCTCCTACATACACACACCCCGCTCTAATAGGACAACGGGTGTGTCATTTTCGTGGCAACAGCGTAGAGGCTGAAAGATCCGTTACAACGGGTAATGCTGACCTGGATTAATGCGGCAAGCAACCCATTGCCAGTGATGGGCATCTCCTACTTCTAATTGGTTTCATTATGTAAGGTGTCTACTTCGATAATAATGACTAGGGGCCTTGGCAACAAGGCATAGTGCTTAACGGCTGCACCTTGCTTTATACAGGATCTCCCTCCTGAATGTCTCTTTAATAGTAAAAGAACGTAGGGGTGTTAGAGGCGGGTGCCGATGGGGGTTTTCTAGCCTACATGTCAGACGAGCTCTCTCGGTGGTTTTGAAAGACCAGGCATGCAGGAGCTACAATGGCGGCGTCCCAATAATCCCCCGGAAGTCGTCCTCTGAGAATGGCCTTGCTTTTCTCAGAAAGACGGATCCATTCAGTCCCCACCACCGTCATTTACCTGCCCAGCCAGCTTTCAGGAGGTAAAAGGTGGGCAGCTTCCCCCTTCCCGCCAATTACCAGCCTGCCTTATAAAAGGGTCAGGTAAAAGATGAGCAACTGTGCACCGTTAATGTCAGTAAACAATCTACCCTGTAGCCTCTTTACAGGAATGTGGGCAGATGGGTCTCATTATTGCCATTTATCAACCAGCCCAGGAGCCTCCAAGAGGGATAAAATATGGGCAGCTGGTCCCTCCACCGTTACTTACCAGGCTGCTCAACAGAGCCAGGTAAAAAGACAGGGTAGTGGGTACTTACAAGCCATCCCAGCAGCCTCCCAGAGGGGTAAAAGATGGGCAACTGGACCCACCACAGTTATTTAGCAAGCTGCCTCCTGAAGAGTCGGGTAAAAGACAGTATAGAGCTGGATCCCACTACCGTCACTTAAAACCGGTCCTGCAGCCTGATATGGGACCGTTCAGTATTTTCCGGGGCACAGTTCACATGGGGGACAGGGCAACCATTTTGGCGGGGAAAACTATTTTTCTGGTATTTCCATAGGAGGGAGGGCCAACCTTCTTCCTGGTATTTTCATGGGGGTGGAATGCTCCGTGATGACCAATTAAGTCTATCAGATCATTATATCTTCCAGCAACGTGATACAAAATGGGCAAAGATAACACATTATACAAGGCTTATTTTCTACTTAAAATTGTCTCAAAAGCTTTTGATAGACAAAAAGGCAGGTTGAGGATGTTTGAATTGTGCCATCTTCCTGTGGTGTGACACCTGTCACTAGACTGTAGAGTAGGAAGTGTTGGGAGGGGGTATTTATTACCAGGTATAAGTCAGGTGTTGATAGATAGGTAAACCTCACCTGAGTGCTTCAACTAACACTTACGGCCTAACCATGAATACTCAGCACCATAACAACGCTGGGACATCCTTTCACGAACTTGATACATGATACATCGCCGAAATGACAGAATAAGTCCCATGGTATATCATGATACTCTAACCGACTCTGCTCATTCTGCAATATCACAATTCTGCACGCTCCTACGCTACAGCCCTCTCTGTGAAATGATGCTTCAGGGAAGTATCACTGTGCTACCCTACGCCTGCTGATCTAGGTCAGATAGACTCACTGCCCACTGGCTGCAGAAACCTAATACTACCCCGCTGTGCCCGTCTAGAGTTTCTACATTAGAGCGATGGGCTTTACGAGCGATGGGCTTTACGCTCAAGGCTTGAATAAACACCAAATCAGAGCAATTGAGTCCATCGACAATTTTTCTGTTTTCGAAAGGATGATAATTTCTTTTCAAATATTACTCATTATCATTCATACAACTTTCTATAATAGACAAGATCACAGTTCCGCGGAATAGTAAATAAGCAAAATCCGCCATCCTTTTAATTGGCATGGTCCCATGATGATGTCTCCCAATGTTGGCTTTAACCTTCATTAATCCCATCGTGAACAAAGCCGTGCAGCTTTCGATAAAACCATTGTCAATTAATTTGCCTCTCCTGAAACTGTTCATTTTGATGTTCATTTTTGGCAAATCTAGATCAGCACAATATCATCAAAACCGACCCTCCTTTAAAAAAGTGGTAGCACGGGAGTTGTGTGACAACCGGGGTGATGTTGAGTTAGGAGGGCTGAGGGTAATAGTGGTGTTAGTTGAGACGGTAGTGACAACAGCAGTGTTGTTGAAGGTAAAAGTGGTAACGGGGAAAGTCGGGGTGATGATGTAAATTGGGTGGCGGAGATGATAGTAGGGGTGGTAATGGTGGGATAGGTAATGTTGGGGAAGGTAATGGTTATGGTGAATGTACTGGTGGTATACTAGAATGGTGCTATACTGGTGGTATACCAGAATGATTTGGGTAAGTGATGGTGAAAGCGTTAGTGATGAAAGCGAATATGCCGACGGTGATAGTAGAAATTGTTATTGTTCTATGGGTGTAGCAGTGGTGAAGCGGACATCCCTAATGTTGGCCATGATAATGCATGCGATAGTCGTTGTGATAATGACACTAACAAAGCTAATAATGACGATAACAAGGCAGTCGCTGCTTCCGCTCACTATGAACACTGCCTGTGCCAAAACCCCATTTGTACATACTACTCACTCCAGTACGAACCAACCCCCAAACACGCCACACACACACTTACCCGACGATCGTGCCGACTCCGACGTCAGTCTCCACAGCGACTCCGGCCACCGAGGTGAACAGCTCGGGCGCCGAGGACCCGGCAGCCATGAAGGTGGCGCCGGCCACGTCCTCAGACAGCTGTAACTTGTCGGAAATAGCCTCCAGAGAAGGTACGAAGAAGTCATCACAGACTATAGCCAAGGCTGCAAAGAGAAGAGAATTCATACTGTTACTATATTTGGAACGGTGCAAAGTGTTCTGAAAGAATCAGATTTACGATTGATAATGGTAAGGATCAGATCCAATGAAGAAATGGGTCTCATCTTTGAATGTATACGGAAAAGGAAAGATTCATTCAAGATTTAGAAGATAGTGCTGTAGATAGTAGAATGGTTTGGTTTGATTTATGTGTCTGTTTATCATCCCAGGTTACCGTAGAGGTGTATGGCCTATCTCAAGTTTCAGTTTCTCTAGCTGATTTAATACCACAAAAAATCAGAGTCTCTAAGTCAATTATTACCGGAGGTGCGTTCAAAAGGTTTACTTATAATCTTCCGTTAAGATATCTTCGAAAATTATATATGTTCACTGCCTGCTGCAATTGATTGAAAAAGATAAGTGTAGATTTACCCATATTTGACGCTCGCGTCTATAGTGGAATTACACTGGAAGTATTACTCATTACAGAAGTTTTCTCTACGTGGTTTGTGCCGAAATGGAGGCCATTTGTGCTTTGTGGAGAGCCCCGCCCCATCAAACATCAAAGGACCAGGTCAGCCGGGTTGGGGACGCGGTGAAGGATGCATCCCTGATCCACTGAAAAACCTGTCATGCTGCAAAGTGCTGCCTGCAGGTATTTTCTCCTGTTTGTGACCCGCAGTAGGGTATTTACCTCCGAGCTTCCCACAGCAATACAACAACATGCTGAAGAACTCGTCTAGACAATAACCAGAGACGCGAGCCCAACCAACTACGAATAAATGTCCTTCTACGTACACAAAGATGAAAGTCGTAATTGGGGAAAAATCAGAAATTCAAAACCCTTACAAAAAGGAAGCATTTATGACATTAATTTGGAAGATAATATATCGACCGAAGTATGTATATTCTAATTTCCCTTAATTACTCTACCATTGCTGTCGGTATGTAGAAAATGTCGAAATACCGTTATTCATCGGCAAACTTGCATGCCTGCGTACATATGACAAACGATGCACTATTGGCAACTGGAAAATACTGATACCCAAATATTCATATATCGCGGATTTGGTATGAATTTATATAGATTTATTGAATACTTTTTCTAAAATTTTGCGATACTTACCTATAAATATAATCAATATGAAAACTGTGTGCAAAACAACCCAAAGAGCTGGGTAATGAGCCAATTCGAAGGTGCAGCGCTCCCACACAGGTCCGTGCTCTTCAGTTTCATTTGTAGACAACAAATGTCGTAGCCCAGCACTCCGAGCTAGAAAGACAGAAAAACAAGAGTTATAACTATCCCAGATTACTCTATTTAATTGGAGTAGAAGCAATTTGTAATGCTATATATGTGATCATACATGGTCTAAGAAAATATTATCAAAAAAGATTGTAACAGCACAAGTACATCGATAACGTTGGATAATACACATGTAACAACGTGGGATACACATGTAATTTGGTCATTCTCAACAAATTCTCAGAACAAATAAGAGAGCTTCGCTCATTTGAGAAAAAATAATTGCTAATTATAGAAACTTGATGTCGATCTCTTAAAACTAGGAAAACGAAGGACATTCCTATCATGAGAAATGTTGCTCTGTACTTTTCATACTCCCTCTAATCTTTAATCTAATATTTAAGTTCTGGGTGGAGGAGTACAGGCAAGGTGAGCTTGTGGATAAAACTACTTCTATAGTGGGGCGAAGAACATTTACATATAAACATATTAAACAATAGTATGTAAAAAAACAAAATTTGCCTAAATGACAAATTAATCAGCATCATTTATCTTTCTAATTATAGCCAACGATCCTTTAGTAAAGCTTTAAGAATTTCAATAATGTGTACAACTATAAATTAACCTCAATCCCTCAATCTCAATTGGAATCCACACTCCATTCTAAAGGGGGTTCCTCTCCATTCAACTGGTTCCAGCGCATGTGCCATATGTGGAAATGGCTTAGGTACAAATGAAGTGGTTCGGAAGGAAATTGAATCTATGACGGCGTAGATTGTATTTGTTTGTTAGATTGATTTATCAACCAGTCAACCATTACAGGTCTTCTTTACACCAATAGGGTGGTAATTGAATCTAGGTAATGAATTGAGGTAGAAATCTCACCCCTACACATTTACTAAGGTGAGAGTTCTTTAACTTCCCAAACCACATAGATATTGTGTGAGAAGGATTCGTCGTAAATCTACCACTGCTAATGATGCTATAGATGGTCCAGCTGGGATGGTTTGTCGTCTCGGTCTTGATCAGAGACATGTCCTATTTAGCCTCGCACAAAACAGTGGTATGTGATAAAGATAGTTACCTCGGGAGAAACCACTTCGAATCTCATTTTGGTGGACTCAACACAACTTTAACAAAACGCGTCATTTGGCCTTTCGTGTCGCCTGTTTGAGTTTGTTTCCTCTTCGGGCTTGAAAAGATGACCTGAGCCATTCTGGGGACCCTGCTTCTGAACTGCCTAATCAGCATGACTCGTAAGTGAGGCAGATAACGGCCAAATCGGAGGCATGACATTTGTGTTTTACGAAGGATGAGGTCTGTGGTTTTTGAAATTCCTCCCCTTACCCTATAAAAAGGGAGAAAAAAATCCCAACAAACCAACAACAACAACAACCAAACACAACATCCAAAAACACCCGCCGCAATGGTACTAGGCACCGTGCTGCGTTTGGAGCAAGCGGCGAATTCTTCTGATTCATAATTTTAAATTGGTGAGGAAGTCAGAGGCTAAATTCTGAACGGCGTGCTTTTTCTGTTTTTCTACAACACGGAGAAAGCATGCCGAGACACCGAATGCCTTAGCTTCCCGGAAAGGTCGATGCTCTTTTGAGTCAATTCGAGTAGAAACGGGATACTACCGTCTCCTAGTCATCTCAGTGCACTACCACGGTCCGCACCGCACAACAAAACCAGGCTAAATGCCGAGAGTGTGCCTCAGTAAACGGCCAACACATTTGGCGCTGCTGGTAAACACCTGTTTAAGGCGGCCAGGCTCGTCTTTTTGCTTACCTGGTGTGCCTCAGCGGTGTCTTCTACCGCACTTGCCCACCCCCTAATTACCATAGACCGGCGGCGGTCATTTCATTCATTCCTCTTAATTTGATGCATTACACAATTAACTAAGTATCCTCGAGTCTAGCGACACGCCTATCCTCCTTACACTGGGTAGGGGTTTAAAGCAGCCACGACCTGTATAAAGGATGTGGAGTGGAGAGAGTGGAAACGGGAGTCATTGAACTTACCCCTAATGAAGCAAAACGGGGCATTTGATCCCCCTCCTTCCACACACACACACACACACGCGCGCGCGCGCGCGCACACACGAATCCCCGCCTACAGCGCGCTGCTGCCGCCGGCCTTAGCTATCATGAAGAATTCATCAGGCTGGTCCTGATGCTCCAGCAGGAGGCCGTGCCTAAGCTTGAAATGGAAACGCGTATGGCGTGTGGGATGTCACGAGAGGCGGGTGGGGGGAGGAGGGTGGGAGGCGGCATATGACAGGCACAAGACGGGAGGTGAGAGACGCGAGGCCGGAGATGCGATATGGAAAGTCGGATATGATGCGGTTGGAAGCCGGATATAGGGGAGGTATGGGAGGCGCGAAACCAGAGGGAAGAGATGAGGATCATGAGATGAGACGCCAAGGACAAGAGAGGAGAGGCAATGGATGAATGGCCAGAGACTGGAGGTGAAGGACCGGAGACGGGAGGCAAGAAACGAGAGGCGATACATAAGGGACAATAGACGGGTGGCTTGAGGCTAGTGGTGTCAAGAGTAGCATGTGAGAGAAAGCAGGTGGACGGTAAAAATGAGAGGCAGGGGATTGCAGGGTGGGGGTACCACGTCACATCAAGGCATATTAAACTACGGTATGATAAGAACCTAAGCATCACTGGGTAGCACGTGACTTTGTGTTTTCGATGTACATGTGACGCTCGGTGATAGGGTAATGCTGTCAAGGTTAATGCAAACTATCTATTCTGAAGAGTAGACATATCTTCGATCAAAATGTCCTCGCCATCACAATACGCCTGTATGCCTACTAGTAGAGGACTATATCAATGATTGATTCATACACTGCATACGCTACACATCCTATGACCACATCACTGACTATCATTCTCTGTGATGATCCAACCTCCTGCCCGGCTGCCTGACAAAAGGGTGGAAGTATCGCTCATAATTTTGCGATGCTTGTCAACACACACCCACCATCCCCACCCTCCGGTCCGCAACTATCACAGGTCGTTTGTAGCTTGAATACCGTGCTGGTGCAGTACACGATCGGCCTTCCATAGGCGTTGGTGCGGCTGGCCGGGCGGCTGTCGTTTCTCTGTCGCCGAGCCATTGATCATGTCTGCTCTGTACGGCTTTGATGTAGTGTGTCTGTGAGTGGGCACTGGGGTGTGGTGAGGAGGGGACTGTTTAATCTCAGACACTCCCACCCACCCACTCGCTTTCCCTCTGTCAACTTTCCTCCCTCCACACCCTCCGCATTCCCGGTTCTCTGTCGGCATTTGTATCTACCGCCATCACTCCATCCATCTCCTGCACACTCACCCTCAGGTGCTGATAATGGCAGGGGTCATCCTGCAGATTTCCCTGCTCCCTCCGCTCTTTAAGATTTTATTCCCCAATCGATCAGGTAAACCCTGACCTATGGGTTGAGGGAGATGGAATCAACTCATGAGCTCACTACGTGCGACTTGCCGCCAGCCGCCTCAAGTGCAACCCATACTTTACACAGCGAATACAACCCAATACCTTCCAATGCCGCCAGAATCATTTTACAGCAACCTGCCCTTATGAATACAACAAAACGTAGATAATAAAACAACTATCCTTCCCTGCATGTCTTTCCAGCTCCTCCATACCACTGATCTCAACACCGGCCTGCCATAAAGTCCTTCTATTCGACCCATCTAACATCGATCACACTCCTTTCACCCTCATATTGCATCTCTCATCGCTTCTCTACCCAGTGGGGTTCCCGAAGTGGCCCCTCTAACATCCACCCTGCCCTGTAGTCAACTACACCCTACTCATCCCACTTCTGTCACAGTCACCCTGCCTTGCAGGATACTCTGTCCTACTCCTCTCATCTCTATCCTAACATATGATAAACTCCATCCTGATGCTTACATAGAAACGGAGGTTATATACTTACTGACATCTTTGAAGACAAACTTACACCTTTGGTCATCCCCTTCATACTGAGCTGCACATTAGATTCTTGTTTCTTTGTTATTTTCCCCTACTCTGTACCACCCTTTCTTTTTCTCCTTTACGGTCTCTGTGTATATAGAATGTCGCCATCAATACAGCACCAACACAATGCATTAGGCGCAATGAGGAACGAAACAGGATTACAAAAGCACTCCCGTCATCAAACGCGCTATTTCTAGAAGCGTTCCGCTTCATTAGGCACGTGATTGACATGTAGCATCGATTGTGCCTGCTTTTACAAAATACCAGGCCTAAGTCGTGCTAGAGGATTTCTTACCAAGCGCATGATAGAACATTGCTCGAGGGCTCGGAGGGATTCTTTCAAACTTCCAAACGGAATGTAATGATTCCCACTAGACAACACAGAGTACAGATCTGCTGAATGCCAAATGCGTTCCCTGCTGAAGGCCTTCAGATCTCTTTAGTTTTGTGAAGGTCTTTGTGTAGGGTTATTTCTCTTTCGTCACTGGTATATTTTCCCTTTTGTATGCACCATTTTCCTTTTTACACACTCAAGATAAGACGTTGATATCCTGTGCCTTAAGGCCTATGATATACATCATAGACTTATGTATTCGAGATGACAGAGATGACAGTTGTATTATTTAAACAACGAGTATGGAGTCTGCTCTATACTTGTTGGTTCAACTGTGCATTATCATAGCACAGTCCTGCCTGCATTGATTCACACAGAAATGTGGAGTGTAAAATTCGCACTAGTCTGGAGTTATTTGGTCCATAATGAATCTTACATGGCAACACCAATCTAGACAGCAAGTGTGTGTTCCTATTATTGTCATAAGATAAGGTGCCCTGAGGACATGTGACAAACTCATACCACGTCCCTGTTGCTATCAGCAGTCTATCCCATACCCCCCTGACAAATGACAACAAGTAGGATATAAATATACAGGTGTACGACGGCCCGCTCTCTCGTGTAGCGTTATAAGAAAACTGAGGAACGTCACCCTGTTGTGTTATACGTGAGTGAGTTAGACGTAACACGACAATACTATGGATTCCTCTTTGCTATGGTACATTCACCAAATCCAAATATCTGCAATAGCGTAGAATCACTGGAAATGATATGAATAAGAATGAGTCCCCTGAGGAGGGCGGAGTAGCGCCGACGTGAGAGTTAGTTGTACGTGAGTACTAGGTGTGTCCCGGCCCACGTACAAGAACGTCCTGGCTCCGGCTTGTGCCAAGAGGTCATGCCTGACGTATCCTGTTTGAAGTACCACTTATCACTATGTCCTGTCCCTGGTGATGAATAACCATGAGGTATCCTGGGACTAATCACAGTTATTATTAGCTACTGTGAGCAACTGCTTGCTGCTTTATGCTTACAGCGGCCATAAATTCCCGTGGGATGCTCCAGGATATATTTCTTAAAAGCATTTCGTGCTCGCCTTTAGGTCATCACAATGAGTATTTTAAAGTAAATGTCAGCTCATTCAGAGTCTATGTTTTATATATCATAAAGACAATTCAACTCTCAAATTACCCTAGTTAATGTTAGCTATTAGTTTCTCTTTCGCGCGATTACGATAAAAGTGTTGGCAAAGTCACAAGCTGCTCATTTTCTGGTGAAGGACACTTTTAAATCTAGAAACTTTCCATACAAATTCAGAAAGGATATGGGATTTCACTTAGATCTTCCAGCACTTACTTTCCCTACACTGATCGCCCATTTCACAGGACTCTTATTTATTTTGATGTGATGAGAGCTGCTCTAACACGAGTCTAGTGTTGATTCTGTACAGCTCCATATCGTGTACTCAGACGGCTCTTTTTAAACCATGTGCACGTTAGGCAGTATACAAACACTGCCGTGCCAGATACTAGCCACGCCTGCAAACCTGCAAAAACACCATTAGCCGAGTCAGGTAGGCGCGCTATTTCACGAAACCTTGCCAGGTGGCGCGATTAGTAAACAGATGAACCGAATACACAATCAAACACTTCCATGAAAAGATACGTGGAGCTTTTAACAAGCAGCTGAGAGACCTTTCCCAACATTCTATTTTCTCGATATTTCTTGAATGGTTCACCATAGCGAGATAACAGTATATTTAGAACATTGGAAAGACAGAATGCTTTACGAGTCTGACTTGAATAGGTCTTTGTTGTGAACTTAGCAGAAATAGCTTGCAGCAACTCGGAGTACAGTCCCATTGTCTTGGTACGGGTCTTTACCCGGATCAAAGAACTAGGGTGTTATCTGTAGTGAGATCGATGTAATACAAGGAACAAGGAAACACTCTGACGACACAAAGAGGAAAACATCGCTCGGCAAAATTCCTTCTGAAAAATCGGCAAAATGTCAATGCTGTGTGAATGAAAGGGCATGCCGCGAGGCGAAAGGCAATGCCAGCGAGTTTCTCCCAAAATGGCAGAGGGCTAATTTTAGTGGCCACTTCGATTCTCCGTCATAACTTTTTTTCATAGCTTTTTTTTGTTGTTGAGAAGGGTGGGTGAGGGTGGGGAGAGTGGTGCCGATGGCTGTGGTGGGTGAGGTGTAACCCCATACCCCCAATCCCCTCGCACGGTGCGTGGGAACACGGAACAGTGGGTGGGAACCAATGGGATCTATGAGGCGCGGAAATCACGTGCAGTCACCATGCACTGCTGCTATGTACTCATCAAATTTCTGGCCTCCCTCGAAACGCACCGGGTCCCCCCTATCTCAGCGCACATCTCTCATCGTTTCCCATCTCTGTTGACATTTGAACAAACAGACTAACGACTCACACACTCGAACCGCCAACTACTCATAAGAGAGGCAGTGGGTGTCTAAGAGGTGCGTCGATTCAGCGGAGGCGGATTCTATCTATCTATGTGTTGGTATTTTGTGGGTGGTTGGTGATGGGTCTGCAGTCTGGTTGGACAATCAGGCGTATCGTAGCTGGAGAAGAGGAAAGAAGATAAAGCAGGAGAAAATTGCCCTTGATTAAGACAGAACTGTGGCCATTCACTCTTGGCTGTCTATTAGGTGAAAACTGGTGGCCTTCATATGGGCTCCATCTGGTGGTTGTATTTTGGCTTCCGACTAGTAGCTGTCCATTGGCTGTGACTGGTGGCCCTTTTTTAAAATATTTATTGCCTGCTGACTGGTATCCATCTATTGGCTGCTTAGTGGTGGCTGCCGATGGAAGGCTTTCCTCTTATGCCCGAAAGGTGTCGGGCTTCTGCCGGCCGGTGATGACGTAATGTTCGATGGGATCGATTTCGGTGACGGACATTGTAACGGGGCCCTGTAATGGTTGACTGGTTAGGCAAGGGCAAAGTGGACTTGAGTGGGGCTGAGATTAAACTGAGAGGGGTTGTGATCAGTGCAGACTTTGCTGAGGCAGCAACGCAACTCGCACCTCAGTGACTCTGGTCTGAGTGTCTGGATCACGACTACGGAATCTAGGTCAACCTAGGATCAGAATACTGAGAGAGAATGGGTATCTTTGAGTATAACACGCCATACCCATGCCTTTGTTTAGCTGCAGATCCTGCTGGGATGACAACAGAAAAGCCAATAACCTACGTGATATAAACTTCATTATACAGGCAGGCGAGCTGCAAATCTATAAAATCCAGGCCTAGGCTATAGGTTAAAGCTACAGCCTCATACTGCTTGTCACCACCGCAACATGTTAACCTATTACAAATGATAGATGGTAACACTAAAATTAATAGTCTATATAATGAGAACACCTGCCTATCACAAAGAACAGACGCCATACATGACTCAACATTGGTTGACTGACAATTCCCATAACACTTGTCCATCACAAAGTACTACTAAAGTGCACTTACAGCGGACATCCGGACAGAATCTGCAGGGAGAACCAGAATGATGAAAAATGACTTCGCGTCAGTCGTGGACACAAAAGAAGTGTAGAGAGAGGAGGGGAAGAGGGAAGGGGAGATGAAACCCTGCTGGTTGATGAGCTCGGCCCTCCCAGACGATCCAACCAGCATCGTGATTGAGCAAAGGTTGGGCCTGATGCGCCAGCACAAAGCCCGAAAGAGCTGTGTGGGGGTGCGGGAGGGGAGGGGACGTGGGTAGGGTTGCAACACAAGATATTTGTTTGAATACTGTTTCTATTGCTGGACTTGTGGCGCAGCTATTAGCATTAGTCCCGCTGTTAGAGAGTAATCTAGCTAATTGGGTAATTCACAGGTAAGCCAGAGACTTATTGCTGAAAGGGCAACAGCAATTATCGACGCTTAGGCCGTCTTGTAAAAAGAGCAGACATCAAGCTTAATAACTGAAATGTCATAGACCTGCCAGGATAGCAAGTATAGTAAGCAAATTAAAATTCCCGTCAAGCATTGCGGATCTTCCTTTGTTATCCCATGACTTTTTATTTTGGTATTGTTATTATCACCATTTTTAGACAATCTATCATTGGTCAATAGCAATAACATCCGTGTTTTAAGTGTTTGTCTGGGGAAGTCGAGTCAGGAGTCGGTCCAAAACGTCCCGAGGCTCTTCCAGACAAAGCGTCTGGGCAGCGGAAGGCTACATTTATATTGCTCACTGCGATCAGGTGAGTATTATCAGTCTAAGGTTGCTAGTTTCCTCATATGCAAAACCAAGCCTTGAAAGACCAATACAGAACTATAAGTGTACATAAAACCCAGTGAAGGATGAGATCTAGTCAACCTTACTCATAGAGTCAAAGGTTTACTATATACCTATGCTGTATATACTGTAAATAGGCACCGTTTTGGCCTATGACGTAAAAATACTGCACGGACCACTGGTCCGTACACTGAAATACGGACCACCTAAAAATACACATTTATTAAAATTTTGTTTATTAAGAAAAATGAAGTTGATTTTTTTGTTAATTTCGGGCATATAGTAAATATATAACGTCCAACCATGCTTGTACAAGTCACAGAACTCGATGATAATTTACCGTTTGTACGGAACTCGGCGTTTGACGTTCTATATAAGTATTTTAGAAAATGTGTGAGATTTGGTGGGCTATTGGCAGTGGGAGGGTCAGTATTAACAATCATAACACTTGCAATACAGGTGTAAGCCAGCCGGCATACGGAATAATGAATCTCTAATCTGAGGCATCAGAAATCCTTGCATTGTTGCTCATGCATTATTGTTCATTATCTAAGTGGTTACATCAGTTCCCCCAGGTCATGAATCAGTGCACAGAAAGACCACTGAAGTTCATTATACAACATGTGATAATTAAAAAGAATGTACATGTGACAAGAATTCATATAAATATTAGAGCAGCGACCTCGATTGCACTGAAACTATCCGGCCATCAGCGCCACAAGAGACCATGTCAGAAAGGATATCTGTCCACGTTACAGACATCGAGAATCTCTAATTACGAGACACATATCAGACCGCACAGATGACGTCAGTCACATGTTACGCTCGCTCGCAGCACATCAACGTGCTGAATGAGGTGGGCTGAGGGTGCTGTTACCATCAGGTGAGCCATTCCCAACAATCTCTAGCAGATCCCTTCTATCCTTGCCTTGTTCTTGCCTGCTTGCCAGTCAATAAAATACATCCTTCCCGTCCGAAATCAATACAAACCCAGACGTCCATATATCTCTATACTATTCGCCTTATTTCAAACCTTAACATTTCTTTTGCTGATTTTGCAATCGTTCTTCCAGGCAATGGGTGGATGTAAGGTGCCAAGGTTAAATAATTCAACGGCAACATGATGATAACGCTGAGTCTAGTATCCTACTACTAGAATGGATCCTTCAGTGTATATTTGATAAATCTTATCATTTAATAATGTATCTGTTAAATACAAAGTCCTGTCTTTAACTTCGCTAGCTAACAGCCACTTCTCAGTCATATAATAAGGTTTTCCCCGTCTGTGCATGCTCTAGCCACGTCCAAAATTGAAATTATTTATATTACATGATCCAAAACATATACATTAGGGTGAACATATCGCAGTACATATGACTGAAATATAGCTGTATATACTCCATTCTTTTTTTAATTCATGAGATAGTGAATTCCATAAACTGAAACCATGATAAACCATTGGTTTTTTTTATGTTTCCTTCTTCGGCCTTGGTATAAATATCATAAGCAGGCTATGAAACAAAAAGGTTAGGGACCCGCTTTACTATTTGAAAATCCGTTCGTTGCTGGTCTCAGCGGCAATACAGCGGCGTGTGTTTGCGTTTCAATACCTTATGGAGGCAACAGCGAACAACACGAGCTACACTTTGAACACGAGCGGCGCCAACAGTGGCAGTAAACGTTTCAAAGCGTAATTTTCGTTCGCTGTTACTGCCACTGTTCACGAGAGGGTCTTAACTCTTGTACTGATCATAACATATTTTTAAAACATATTTATCAAATATTATAACACATGTAAGTAAAGAAAAACATACTGCGAAGAATTCCATATTGGTTTTTCCCATATCTCAATTTACATAATTCTCTAGTGGTCAACTCATTTTATACTATTCGAACCAAGAACTGCAGTCAAGTAGAGACGTCAAATAGTGACTAAAATATGGGGAAAGACACGAGGAATACTTTGGAATTATTAAATTATTAATCAAATATCGATTTTTAAAATATTCCATTCGCTATGTTGGCATAGCGAACGTAAGGGGGTGGCCAATAGTGGTGAAGATATTGCAACGAGAATTAGAAATGTCCGCTATTATTTCCGTTATTAGTGTCGTTATTTCGTTGCTCCGTTCGCCATGGTGCCAAAACTAGTGAAAAGGGTCTCAGATTTTATATTTCACCGCCATTATTTCCAATTCCACTCAGTTACACAGATACTGCTGTCCACATTCCGGGGCACTCTCAGAAAAGCCACTATAATCTTTCTTATATACTGCAGCTTTGTGATTGGCACTGTCTCGGCCAATTTCGAAACATAGCTGTTAAACAACGAAAAGAATATCTCCAGAATTCAGGTTCAGCTATTTTCAAACGAATAAAATATCATTCACAAGAGAGTCAACACATTCTACCACAAGGAACTAAGTTGGTTAGAATTGGGGCAACATCATATTCAGTCGAGAAGGACAAAGTCTACTGGATTTTGGCCATCCTATCTCCAGCTGCGAGGCCCAACGTCAGAGACAATACTGTTTAGCTTAAAGAAATCGAATCGTAAGCTAAGGGACCTGCAATACAGGACTTTTCTCTGCTGCAATTTCAATCTCTAGTCTAACCCCATGAGGAATACCCTCCTTTATGGACAAATAAATATGTATCTCCATGGGACAACAGTACTCATCAGTTGGGCATAGTAGTGTACCAAGGGTAGTGCATCTTTGTATATTGATTGGTTCGGTGGGGCGTTGGCCAGATCCCCAGAGCTCAATTACATGTAGAAGGTAAGAGAGGACGCCGCTTTCTGATGCCGCTCTTACAGAGTGGATGGCGGCACACAGAATCATTGTCTGTGGAGCATGCCCCTTTAACCCCCGCCTCCCGCCGCTTAATGGATCTCCTCCATCGGCATGTTTTTTTTCACTGAGCTTAATCATCACCACCCTCTCCACATGCCCGCTGACACTCACCCACACCCGCTCACACCGCATGCTCTATTGCGGCTGTTAAAGCTTTGTTCTGACTTTGTTTCATTCCTCTATTGTCAAAAGAGACCTGGTGTAAAACTGGCTGTGTTCTTCATGGAAAGGTCTGAAGAACCCTCAATGCTACTGGTTTTCTCCCGTCTCCTCCTCATCTCCACCTGGCTTGTGTTTTTGTTAAGGATTCCGTACGAAGTCTTTCCCAGGCTGGCATCGCCCCCGGTTCCTGCTTTGGTTGCGTCTTTTCAGATTTTTTGTCTATTCAGTTCAGGCTTAAAATCAACATCTGCCGCGCCATGATGTGGAGTAGTGTCTAGGGAAGCAAGCGAAGGTTAGCGAATCTGACCTGGAGAAAGGTAGGTATGAGGAATGATAAGATGAATGAAGGATAGTGTGATAAGATAGAATGGGGGATGGTTTAGAGATGTAAACATAGCAGTTTATGTACATATGGGTCAGGGATTTTCGCTGATATATCACAGCCATCTACTTATTTGATTTTTATATGAGAGTATGGCAACTTGTATAAATTGATAGAGACTGCTCTACTCCCCTCTCGTCCTGCGGGCGAAGAGTGAGATGACTGGATGACGACTAGCGGACGACCTGGCGACACACGGTTCACACCTCCCTACTTAGGCCTCAGTAAATCCTCATAGGTGAGCCAGGCTGGCGTCGCCCCCGGGCGCGTCAAGCCATGTCACCGCCAGAAATGCAGTGATGGAGCTGCCTGAGAGCAGAACGACCCATCACGTCCAGCAGGCGGCTCAGCCCACTGCTACCGCCCGCTATCCAGCTTTTACTTCGCATTACCAGTTATCAGCCCCACGCCCACCACCATCAACCCACCTTCCATCTCCACCAGCCCAGTTTTACTTCACATTACCAGTTATCAGCCTACAACCTACCACCATCAGCCCACCTCCATCAGCCCACCAGCCCCACTTTACATTACATTACCAGCCCATCTCTTACTATCTTCAGTCTACCACATAATATCCACTTCGTACTCCTTCCTACCAACCATCAGCCCATCAGGGTTATCTGACCTCCCACTGGCAAGAGTCAGCCTATCTCTAACTGTCCATTGCCAGCCCCACTGTCAGTCCACCTTTCACTGCCCACCTAACTTAAATCGAGTCATCAACTAAATGCCCATTTTCTTTTACTGCCGAGTCTCTGTTGTCATACTGGCTATCATTATTAGCCCATTGCTCTCTACAAAGCACCCACTATCAGGTTACTAAATAACATCGTTCTTGGAAAAAAAAACCACCCTACAGGTAATAGGATACTCACCGTAACACAATCAACAAGCCATCATTCATTGCTCACTTAAACTAAATGCCGAAATATCAGGAGCAATCTACATTAAAATGAAACTATTCAGTGGTTACAAATACCAATACTTTTTAACATGTGGCCTCAAAATGGCCATAGTAGCAGCGATGGGGTTGGTTTGGGGTGTATCTGGGCTAGTGGAGGGGAGTCGGGGGTGGGGGTGGGGGTGGGGGGTAGTGGGTTGAAGCACGTTATCCTCACTCTGTCCGTGTGACCACTGTGATTGATTATTGGTGAGCGGAGGCGGTCACACCCGACTGTCCCCGCTTAGTATCGACACGCCTGACGGCAGGGTAAGCCGATCAGGAGACAACGCGCCGCAGTGACGGCCCAGTTGAACAGGGACACGAGGGTCACGCCGGCCACAATGTAGCGCATCAGCCGGCTAACACCGGGCTGCAGGGGAGCATGGACAGCGGGCAAAGTCAAGGTCATACTGACGGGAAACCGATGTGGCAGTGCGTGATTTATACAACGTTGAGGTATGATAAAGGGGAGAGATGTGACAGTTTTGAGTAGGATTAGATATAGTCTGATGCTATTTCTGGAGGACGGGTAAGAGGGAATAAAACGTCAGTAATATTGATATCGGCTGCGGCTGTTTTGGTTTTTTTGCTTCGTATTACAAAAAAAAGTTTTAAAAAATTGGATAAGTTACGTGTTTTGTAACTGCGTTAAAAGCAGATGGTGACTATGCGTCCGAAGATATTTGTGGGGAATAGAGAATGCTTTGAGCGAGTTTTTCAGACAGGAAACAGTGACGTTGTTTTAATTGGTTGTATTCTGGTTGTATTCGAATCAGTTAAAGAATGTTGGGACGTTGTCTTTGGGGCAGATAAGGAATGTAATAGTTGAATTGGGGTCACACGATGAATGTCGAGGTTGTATTTGAGTCAGACAAAAAATAGCATGATTGAAGAGGGTGAGCCAAAGGTATGAATGTCAGGTGTGACTGATCGTTGTTCTAACCAAAGAGCACCTCGATTGCTGAAGTGCCTCATTTAATGGCACTAATAGCTGAAAATTTTCCTGATCGGGAAAGTAGATATAGAACTATCAGTTACGAGGACAGAAGTCTTATTCAAATCTAACGTAAAGTCATATTTGTAAAGATGCATATAAATATCCGCTGTTGTTCTGTAGTAGGGGAGGGATTATGCTGCATACCCTACGTTTTACCTGATCGTGTTGCCCTCTGCTATATTGACATTTGCACATAGACGATGGAGAAAGGACGGCTTATGTAAAGGTGAACGCCATACTTTATCGACATATTCAAATGGGGGCAGCTTTTCATGTCGAGAATACTCTTATACATAATTAGATATCACTGTCAATCGCCCTACATATAGTACATGTATGTTTACTATCGTATTGTCGATTCCTTTCCCAGCATTTTATATTTAGACCATGTTCGGTATAGCGAGATACATTTATATCCTTATCAGCAGTAACAGGAAAAGGTACTACTTGAGCGGCGGCCCTAGCCAGTTGGAGAGTAGGTAGAAACCTACCACTAATGAAACCAATCATGAGAGGAGAGTAGTAAGAGTGACAGTGAAATGGGGTGGGGTGAGGGGGGGGGGGCATGGGGGCAGATCTGGCCGTGAGCCAAGGACTTACCATCTATCTACCTGCTGGTTATAAGTCGAGCTCCCAGCTACTCACAACACGCTGTATGGCCTTACTTGCCGAGCTATTGGTGGATCAATTAGTGATGATGTACTAAACTTACCTGTGTCGTAGGATCGAGGTGAGAAGTCACTGCTGCTGCTGGAGCCACCCTCCCGGCTGATGACCATGGAGGCGCAGAGACCCAGGAGGACGAGCGCCGTGAGACCGGACAGTCTCCAGCCGCTCGCTCCGCGCCTGTCTATGCCCAGCAAGGCTCCCCATTTCACTCGTCGTCGATTACTCCTAAGAACTCCCATCCTGTAAGGGGGAGAGAAAAAGAGACACAAGCCCGGTTAGCGATCACTATCGCACACTCTGTGGTTGTATTGGTGGTGGAAATAATCCGGAGGGGATGGTGTGGTGGTGTGGCGGTAGGATTGAGCCTGGCATGGTGTCTGAGCTGCTCACATTGATCCCCACCATCGCTGAACAAGGGATACAGGTTGAGATTACGCCGAGCGGGCGGCGGCTAAGCCGGCTAACGGCACGGGCGCGGTAGTAGTGGTAGTAGTGACGGGGTTACGAGGGCAGAGAAATCCTCCAAACTGGTCGAGACATGCAGAGATCAGACGTCAGACATGGCCATGCTCTAAGTGGGCTTTTAAAACAGAACCTCCCCTTGGGAGCAGCAAAGGCTAAGGTCGGGTGTGGTCTGATGCGATCTGTGCGTCAGGACGGCTACTCGCCCACTCCAGCCCCGTCAGGTCGTGTCCGTACATCGAGCCACTCGCGAGCAACTCGTGAGTAACTCACGGTAAACGGCCAAGCCAAGGAGGCTCCTCGGCATTCCCCGGCCACGCCGACCCCCGTGAGATAAAAAAAACACACCAGATCCCGCCACCCCTTACTTCTTTGTCGTGCTCTGCCAGAAGGTAGACCTATATCCAGCAGGTAGCTGCTTATACTAGAAGTAAGCGCGGCGGCCGCGTGGTGAAGGTAGAGGTGGTGGCGGCGGTGGTGATGGGGAAGGTGGTGGTGGCCCTCGCGCAGGAGCATGCCTGCTCAGTGACTGTTATGACTGCCGCGCTCAGCGCTCTGTCCGTAGCCCCCTTCCCCAGCACATAGGGAGCAGCATTAAGGTGGGTGGCATTATGGACGGATGCATTGTGAGAGTGGGATGTATTACAGCAGGTGGCATTACGCTCACTGTAGTTTGGGTGGGTGGCGCTAAGGTTGGGGTACTTATGTTGAGATGTGTGTACTACAGGAGTTCTGTTGAGATGTGTGTAGCCTATTACAGGAGATGATATTATGGTCCCTGGTTGTGGGTTTGGTATCTTTGTAGGTGGGGTTTATCTTTGTAGGTAAGTTACTGATGTTAGGGGTGGGTGGCGAGATGGTGGGGAATGTTCTGGCTTGAGGCATTACGTCAGATTGCTATATGTTGGGAGCATGGGTGCGTTATGGGAGGGGAATCTGTGAATGATGGTGTCATGTAGCTTGTGTAACGGAAGGTGATGCTGCGATGAGCAGCATTACAGTCCCTGATTTTTTTTTAGCAGTGTCGTTCGGTGTTTTGGAGGGATAGTTTAGTGAAGGCTGTCACAATGGGAGGCGTTTTGGTGGGTGGTAGCTCAACGGGCAGCCTTGGAACTGGTGGCAATACATAAGGTACTGCTCCAAGAGAATCAGAGTGTGGCGTGTGTGTCAGGTCGAGGTAGGTCGTATCCTGCAGTTACTACCAGAAACAGCTCCTTGATGTAGGTCAGTTGGTAAGCTCTGAACTGCTCATAGGGGAAGTTTAAAGGAGTGCTGGTGAGGGCTAGCGAGGGAGAAGTTTCTTAGCTACTTACTCACTGTCGAACCTGTAAAGGTGAGAGGGTATATACTCAGTTTGAAGGCAAGGTCCCTGCCCTGAGCACATTCGACCTGTTCCCGTTTGGCGAGCAGAACGTGTTAGGTCCGTCGTAAATCTAGTTAATCTGATTAGAGGGCGGCTCGGGGCGGTCCCTGGACCCACGTCATGGCCAGGAGGTGGGGGGGGGGGGGGGTGACCATAATGTACTGGCCAGAGGGGCTGATGGTCTGGGTTGATCACCAAGCACACACAGAATATCATATCCCTCAGTATGATAAAAAAAAAATACTGTTCTACTTATGAGGGGTATTAGCTTAATGTGGCATGATCACACAAGCCCTACTTCAATTATTAAGACAATTCTATTACTAGTCATCACGTTATTTCATAATACACTCATGTTCAACTTATTAGTGAGATGCTTCGGTGCTTTACCTATTGAAACATGCATTTAATACATGGAATATAACACACAGAAACATTCAGAAGAAGCAACAAATTATTTTATCAAACATGCCAGTTGTAGATTTGACTTAGTATTACGTCGAAAATACAAAACTACAGATATATCAATAACATTTGAAGAAACAAAAGAGAATGACAAAAGATAGCTTCTCCCCTCTCATCCAATCCCGGAATGAATTCATCTTCTCTAAGTGTGTCCGAAACATCAGTCAATAACAAGAAATAAAGACTTTCCATGTCTCATTGATAATAGACTATGCGTCTTATAGAATTTCCGTCCTCTGGGAGCACTAGAAGGTGGTCAACTCTCTGTATCCGGAATAGGTCTCTATAAACTGCAGCGATCACAGACACAAGTCTCTTGTTCGTACAGTATTGCTTCTATATATATATATGGCAGTACTATTTCTCAAGAGAGACAACACCAGGAGAATCCATAATCACGTGCACCATTTAGCTGCGAGAAGGAGCGCCTCAATGATGAACCTGCCGAGCTGCTCATCAAATATGATGACTCAGCACATAAAACTCGCTACTCGACTTTCCGATACGGCGCGGTGCAGTACCTGGAATGTGTTGCAGACTCCAAAGGATGAGGCGAATTCTCCTTCCTTCCTTACTTCCTTCCTGCTTTTCTGCCTCCCCCCTCCCCCAACTTTACATCTGACCCCTTTGCACCTGGACTAGAAAGTCTTTTTCGACCATTTTTGTGTTGCTCTAAGTGGGTGGTGACCTAGCGCTTCCGGTACATTAGCGGAAAGATTCCTGCGATCGTAAACACGATCAGGATGTTGCCGACTGGGAGTATATATAGTGATGTTTGTTATATTCCTTTATGATTGTGTATCCAAGTTCAACACTATCAAAAGACAATCAACTGAACACACCAGAATTTCATTCGTCGTTTTTCTCACACGACTTGAAAAGGCAGTCATTAAATACGACATAGATGAAAACACCAAAGCCACATGTAAATAGTAGTTGAATATATTCCAAAGACCCGATGCCTGTTCTGAAGGTCACTTATAAGAAATTATTCATCTCAACTCTACCTACTTTTCAAATCAGAGATGAATGGGGTTTTATGACATAGTTTTTATTCATAAAGATTCAATAATCAATCATTCCGATTACTGATAAAAAGAGGATTTACTCGTTAGAAGAGCCTAGTTTGAATATTCTCAAAGCTGGATTTGGAAACTGTACGATGCCATTGAGGTATATACTATAATTACGAAATCAGTTTCAAAGGAAGCGAATAAGCCTGGGGCAGAGTAATGAGGCTATTGTGGGGTGTTGAGAGTAGAACCGAAGCCCGATATGAAAATGGTCCAATATCAGGTGGATGGTGCTGGAGGCGAGCCGTGCTTTTCTAACCATGTGCATGTTGGAGTGGCCAGAGAGGAGTGGCCGTAGAGCCTCATTACACCGCGCCAGGCCGGCCAGGTAGGAGGTCCACCGTGGCTCTCCTTACATCCATCACGGACACTCAATACATCAAAACATCCAACGCCTCCTACAAAGGGCCATTCAAAAGTACTGCCACCGCAAACTGCATCGTGAGAATAGTTCACCATACTACGTTCTATCGGAATCTAAATTTTAGCTCAGAAGGCGCTGGTCATGTAGAATACAGTCGTCCTTTGATAAAATCAATAGATACCTAATATGAAAATATAATGCATGCAAGAAAGTAGATTAGGAATAAACTGTGTTCGCAATATTTATCTGTTTGAACGCTACTTCTTCCTCATTTTTCGGTCAATGCTATTGCTCTAATCATGAAATTTGTTTATAACCACCTACCAAACTGACCCAGAAACTAAATATTAACATCTACATCAAGCTATACATGTGCATGTACACGTACAGAATCATGGTGAATAAAACAGATATCAAAATATTGGATTTTCATTTTTGAGACAGTAGTCTAAGATAACGATTAAATACATTTGCTGGAGTTCTTTTATTTATTCTTTCAATTGTTTTATCTATGGTCATGTACATGTATATATACAGGCACATCCATATAACGCATGTATACGACAACTCCCAGAATGAACTTGCAGTAACCTAGTCTACTCTGACGTCAACATTTCTAAAGGTTCAGTGATTAACCTCTTCGGTCACGCCGAAAATGGCATGTTGCAAAACTTACATGGAAAGCTGCCTCGCCATATTGTATCTGGTCTACACAGCCACCAAGTCGGCCTCCACTAGACGCACGATCTGATAGGTCTACTGAAAACCTAATAATTGGAACTAGGCTTTTCATGCAGTGCCCCCTCCACTGTATTGGTCGTGTGGCTATCAATTAAAGCTCTGCTCAGTGGTGGCTAGCAGCACCGATATTACTTCCTATACCCTTCCAGACTATCATAAACAATTATCTGGATGTAAGACAAGGCTAAGTCTGGCCCCTAGCTTGATGCTACCTTGAAAAACAGTTTAGAACTGAAAAAAAACCCACCCAAAAACAAACAATTATCTGCTCTGTTCACCTGAACACATCTCATGACCATCTAATTTTTATCTCAAGTCATCATAGGTAAGACTTTCTTTTAGTGTGATTAAGTATTATATCAATAAAACCTATCCGTAAAACTACTAACTAGAGTAAATGCCAGTAGTATTTAATCACGCTAACATCTCACATACTAGACGATGGCTCTTTATCTGATAAGCATTTTCATTATATTGATGGGTATGTAGTTTCTCCTAGATCGGATAGGACGTTCCCTTTAACTTAGAACACGAGGGAGGGGGTGTTATCATTTAACATAGAATAGGCCGGTAAGGGGCCTTCTCTAACGTATAGCTGGAGGGCAGGGTGTACTTTTAACAATAGGGCGTGGTATCTCCGGATATATAACGGGACGTGAAGCTCACTCTACTACAGAATAGAATAGTGGGGTTCTCGTAAACATGGAACGAGGGATAAATGGGAGGAGGTTGTGGGCATTCTTCTGACCATTCTCTATACATGTAGAGCTGGATCCCAAGGCATGCACCTGCGATGCGTGCGTGCAGTATGTCTTTGCTGACCACCCTCGTCCGCCGCAATCTGTCACACTAACTTTGCCCTGCCTCGGACCCTGACCTTTTGGTTATAAGTTTTGATCCCCCTTTGACCTTTCTAGATAGAGCACAGGGGTAGAATGTGGCCGAATACATCTTTCACCTGAGGAATTATTTCCTGTAAGTTCACCGCAACTTGCCATAAAAGAACAAGCAATTCGATGATTTACTATATCAAACTACAGAATCAATCACTTAGATACACCTTTAGCAGTTATTGGGTGGTAAGAGCAGTACCCAAATAGCGTATTGCATGGTTGAACAGAAAGAACGACCACAGACTATTATTTTTGTAATTATTCAGTCGATACAGACGACATAGACGTAACTACTAAGAGGTAGAATGTATATATTTGAAACTGTGCAACGGAATAGCGATGAGACGACAAGATTAGAATGCTAACAGCACTTACCGACCTTGATGTTTGTACACAACATGTTCTTTGCCAGATATCATAGTTACAGGTAGGCTGTCACCGTTATATCCCATTCACTCTTCTGCTTCACTACACACAGCATGCCCGAAACGGGATGGATGATTTAGTAAAAGATAGCTTTTTCTGAGGGAATAAACCGTTAATATATGCTTCCATCGGCTTGTCGAATGATATTTTTATGGTATACTACAGCATACCGATCAGTTCGTCAAAGCGACCAGGCAACTAATGAGATCACGCTCATTATATAACTGAAACGTAGGTGGTCATATTGCATTTTTTGTTTTTATGTGTGGTGAGGGAGAAACAAGAAGAGTAGGGCTGTGCCGATCCAGAAATGCTTTGGTTTAGTAATAAGTGAACGGTTAACCCTCTGAGCACGTCCCTTCGCGGGCTACTTAAAGTAACCTATACGTCAGCGCCAGTCGGAGAAATAGCATACCTATCAGGGTATGCAAACCTAGCCGACAGGCCAATAGGCAGAAATGACAGTCTCAGAGCGTGGAGAGCCGCTAATGATAAGCTCGTGATAAGCTCAGCGCGAGTGTAGGCCTATGTAGCAAATGGGGTTGAGCTGCTCTTATCACCGCGCATGTCCCGACCGCCTTATGTGAACACCGAGAGCACAAGCGTGGCCATGCCGTGTGTCGGCAGGGGAAGCCCGGGGAGTCAGGTGTGTCTGCCACCACCCGTTGTTGATGTGCCCGTCATAAAACCGCGCGCCGTCTACCTGTAGTCTTTTTCTTTTTCTTTTTCTATTTTGGGCTATTCTCTTTTTCAACCCACAGGCGACACTCTTATTGTGAGTCCCTATTGAATTTGGGGTAGCTGGGGTAAAAAATAACCTTGCTCCCTCGATTAAAACGTGAATGTGAAAAAAAGACATGGCGTTTCGTTTCTTATGGGATGGGCAAGGGTTCTGGGATGCACGTGATGGGTCGATGGAAAGTGTGTGTGTTTGTTTTTGAAGCCGTCTCACCGCCCAGTGAAATTCACACACGAGTCGAGGGCATAGTACTTCCGCTTGTCCGACCTGCAGTACAACGCGGCAAATGTGTCGGATAAATTGATGGCTAAATGATTCATGGCAGACGCAGCCATGGGCAGGTAATGCTTAACAATCTGCCTGAAGATATTAAACATTCAGGCTACGTACGTCCTATACTGTCCGTCTAGATAGTTGCGCCAGACAAGAGCCGACACGAGTTTGTCTTGTGAGGCTTGGCAAAGAGTCCTGTGTGTGTAGCTGTACATAATACACGTATAGATCACCATCCCCCCTCCTCCCCCCTCCACCCCACCCCTACCACCTAGTCCCGTTCCACCACCTTCCCTCCACCCCCGTTTCGATCGCTGTCTGCAGAATGATGCCGTGCAGGTACAATATGTCTCTTTTTAGGGTAGATGGGTGGAAGGGTGTGTTTTATTCCCCTTCCCGTGTCATCTCTAACCATACATAAAGGAGCTAAGTACAACAGTGTATGTGCAACAAAGATGAACATGCACAAACACGCCTGACTCATCGCAGTCGTCACTATTATTAGTCTGCTGTGTTACACTGTTTGCCTTTCATAAACAAGAGCAGGTGAGAAATTACTCAGGTATACATGTTTATCACAGCGCTGTTTTTCTATGATTCAATGTTGTCATCAATGTCTTTTAAAATGAATGGGATTTAGGGACTTATGAAGACAAATTTATGCAGCGAATCAAAAATGTAAACTCTCGAGTTGAGGCTCTTTAGACAAAAAGAAAAATGTGTGGAGAAAAAAGAAAAAGCGCCACAATACACAAACACTATTTAATAGTGATACAACCTATTTATTATCCGCCCCATCTGAAAAAAAACATCTAATGCCGTCAATAGCTACCTATATATTAAAATTATATATTCCTGTAACTATTTCACTGATGGGTACTGGAAGCGATATAACCATAATGGTGGTTCATACCATTACGTGGTTACTGAGGCATGGAGGTATGGTATGGATGGACTTTCAAGGTCCTGTTTGTTATATAAAATGCGACCAACGCGAGAATGAATTGCTCTAGTTTTTAGCGATCAGCCGCCGCTGTAGACTCTACCTACATGTGTTGTGTAAACAGTTCCTAGGGAGACGCTAACTATTTGGTTTCACACAGCTTCTCATCAATTAATATTAACGACCGGGACAATAGAGCCGTGGGTGGTCAAGAGGTGGTTATTACCAGGACTGTTTGTCTAACCAGAGTATCAGCATGTAAAACCACCGACTGCAATAACTTCCCGTGTGGATTACCATGTCCTTGCTTGCATTATTAATAATATCACTACTTCACAAGTCTGCATGGGGTTCCACTCCACTGTTATAATAGACCATCATTAGGAATAATGACTTGGCAACTCTCTCATTTTACAGTATCCTTCAGATCGCAACCAGCACTGAGTGGGGCAACTGCTGATCACTGAAAGTAACACGGGGGCAGTAGAACCTCTAATGAGTTTAACCTTGGGAAAACTCCAATTTTGTAAATGAGGTTGATCAAAACAAACACTATCCAAATATCATTTCAGTTGCATCTACAAAGGAAATATTGTTGGGGAGTTTGTATGGGATGGGCATGACATAAAGACATAACAATTGACCACTATGACCTCAGAGCACTAAACGTGAATCTCGGTTCTGCAGCCTTGTGAAGGACAGCGCCCCTCGTTGGTGGCTGGAGGTACTATCGCCTACCGGAAGTGGCGCCAGGAAAGCCTCGTTGCCATTGGCGGTAGAGCCCCGATCGGCATCCTTGCACTGTCACTAGTCACTGCAATTAACCCTGATTGGATTTCCTCTTGACAGATTAGCATTAATTTGCCGTGCTCCTTGCACGGGCGTGTGGGCCCAGCGCATTCCTGCTGCACAATGGTGTGGTGCCTAATGTCAAGTGTTGAATCATGATCTTTAAAGTTGCCGGCCATTTTTTCCTTTATTTTGCCTGCGTATTGCGTTTAATGTCAAATCGTGAGAATTGCACTTAACGTGAAAATAACGGCGCGAAATGACCTTTCCCCCCAAAAGAACTGACCCTCTTAGCACACCACCGGCGCGCGGTAAATAGGAATGTCTGCGGCAGACACATTAATAACTGTAACAATATTTTGATGAGGCATTTTAATTAATAAGATGATGTTAATAATCTCACACACGCAGTTTTGTTCCATGCAAAAAAATATTATTTCAATTAAATCAAATTGCTTATGTTAAAGTGGTGGACCCCCCCCCCCCCCCCTCCAATTCAAGCCTTCCCAAAAGGCAAATATCAACAGTAAAGATGTCATGTCACGTCGTCTACATTTGATACACTATATAGCATTTTAAGATCGGTAACATACAATTTTCCCTTGCTTCTCCTACAATGACAAGAGTTTTCAATAACAAAACTGCCCCCGTGAACACACGCCCACAGCAAACAATGAGACCACGGTGTAGACAGTGGAGAACTACATTTCTAATAGTGATTCAGTTAGGTTTGGTTAAGTTTGATTAAGGCCATTCATTCTTTTATTAAATTTAACACCCACAAACTGCTAATTCATCTTACCTCTGTGCATATAAAAAGAGCGCTACGGCATTAAATGGCACTACGCAACTTCCCCTTATGAATAAAGTATTGACCTTAATAAAAAGCCTTTCCGGGATCAATTTCCTGAGCGTATATATACATTGAACTGCACAGGAAATAACCTATTGATGGCCTACAGGATACTGGCTCACCCTGTCTCTGTATAGGGGCCTGTGTCATGCTGCAGAAGGCCAGGCTAACTTGTCATTTATACCTTCTATAACTGACTGATGTTATTTGGCATAGATTCTGTGGAAGAACATGGATAGATGGGGGTGGGGGTGTTCACTAACACGATGTTGCCATGTGTGTTATCCTATGAGTTTGCGGAGTACGTGGCGATGGGTGTCCACCAGTTTGCATGTGGTGCCATCAGTCGACAAAGAATGGGGTTACGGTTGGCCGCGCGTTAAAAGCCCCATTTGTGTCTACTACTAGTAGTAGTCCCACTCTAGGGCCACTGTGCCGTTGGTGTATCTACCGGGCTGCCCCCAGCTACTTAATAATCACGTTGGTTGGGTGTGGGGGTGGATAGACAAGGAATGAGGGCGACAAGGGTAGAGAATGAAGGCACATTTGCCGGGAAGAGAAAGTGTGGTGGGAAGGGAAGGGTGGGCGGGAGGCTCGACAGGCAAGCAGACAAGAAGCGAGCAGAGGAGACCAGCAAAGGATGGAGAGAGAAAAGGATAAAGAAATGGACTGAGTGACAGAAGCGAGGAATGAACGAGGGAGAAGAACTTAGACGGTATGAGGAGACTATTGGGGGAGAGGAAAGAGAAATAGGATGCAAGGCCTATGCCAAAATCATGCGCTTGAAAAATTGATCGTCCTAAAATAGCAACACGATCGCGCGCGACCGTGACTGAAGCGGACTGATAGATTGATCTTCTACTTTTTGGAAGCCTCCGCTTGCTGGTCGGCTCATGGGCGGCTTGGTTGGGGTGGTCGCTGCTGACAGTCACTCATCCTGACGGCCTGCCCTGGATGTATGGCACCGACTGATAAGTGGGGGCCCGGCTGGCAGGTGCCCGCAAACCGCGCCCCCTCGCCTTCTTTTATCCGCCAATAATTACATATGCCATCAGTCTGAAATGGTACCCCCAAGCACTATCTTCAAAGGTCAGGCATGGTCAATTCACGTCTCCTATTTTTAATGATTCTAGTCTACTTCCGACAGAAGTTCCGTCCTTTCTGTCTTGTGCTAATATTTCTCCTCTGGAATCAGAGGAAAAAGGGGCAGAGGGACCATTTTACTATTGACCTCCTGACCCCAAAGTCGTCTTAACCTCTAACCCAGCCCTGGACATCTGTTCAGAGAAAGAACAAGATAGGAAATCACCATTGGATCCTTCAGAAGGAACTCCAATGAGTACACAGAGAAAAATTAAGAAAGGCGATATTTCACTTCGTATTAGACACAAGACTAACTGCCAGTGCGATTGGCAGTGGACCGTGCAATGAAAGAGGCGGCTGCCAACTGACTTGGTGGCAGTGCTGCAAAGTTTTACTCGGGTATGCCAAGCTGCCATCGCGCTAACTACGGGTGCACCTCCCCTCGACCATTTCCGGCAGAGGTAGATATACATGTATTAGAGACAGTCGCCCACCCTACAACGCCCCGTCACAGGCCTCCTGGGTGTGGAGTAAACAAGACAGGTAAAGATCGACAAAAGAAATACGCCAATGATTATGTGAATAACAATATCTATTCATACACAGAAATCAATTCAAACAAAACAATCGAAGTAGAGAAAGAACAGGAAGCATATAAAATACGAGTAAGGTGCACTACCAACCGCGTCCTTTAAATTGTGCCTACAGACAGGTATAAATAACTGAATGCCGGCCGCCTTGTCATCAGTGACATAAACATATCAAGGTAATTAACTAATCTTGTCAGAAAATCAATGCATGACGTCATCAGTAGACATCGAATATACAAAATCAGTATCCGTTTTCTTCACAGTTCTAAACAGCGGCCCTAGCTGACATATTCATTAAGCTAGTCATGTTATTCTGGTTTCATGAAACCACAACTACATCCATATGCTAGGTTGCGTTAGTAATGTCAGTAGATTGCGCATTCCAGCTGAAGGAAAAGTGGGAAAGATGTTTTCCACATATGACCGTGCATATGTTCAAACACTGTGATTGGCTTCCGTGTGGAGAACGTATTTGCCGTGCATTTCTTATTTTCAAACGGATATAAAAGAAATTCATTGTATGAATATCAGATAATAGTCTTAGTATGGTAAAAAAGGATATACAAAAATAGGACGATAGATTAGTCACTAGGACGATAGATAGAGCAGCCAAACACTCCCGCGCTCCATTCCTTCCTCTCTGGCCAATGTATTTACATTCAATTGACACGTTCTGGGAATCCTGGTGACGGTGAGAAGGCCGGACACTGAAGGCTACCCCTAGATACACCCATCCATGACCACCCCACTGTTCCTCTCTGAACAGTTCAAAGTTTTGCCTGGAGCAGCTCAACCTGTCCTCTGACAGTGCCCACATCATCCATAGAAAGGTGATACTCTGTCTGTTTAGGGCTAACCGCACCGGTCATTTCCGGAGTGGAGAATGATGATGGTATGGGCTGGCCAGGAAAACATCCCCTCGTGCGGATGCTGCGGAAATGGGATATATGATCTCTAATCTCCCACCCCTATCTAAACAGATTAACTTACGTAACCATACGATAATGTATGTCTATGAGTGCCTTCTTCATCCCTATCCTTATCATACCATGTCTGTATACACGATTTTCTAGGGCATTTTTTAAGTTTTAAAAGGGTACACTAAGGGTTGGATTTGATGGGTGTTTCAGTGTTGAGCGCCGTAGCAACCGTAACTCAATGAAGTGAGGTATACCGATGCCCGGCTGAGATTCGATCTCTGGATCCTACAACCCCGTAACCTCATGCACTTCACTACTCACTCTGCTTTTTTTTACGTCCTCTCCAAAGAAAACATTATCAGAGATATCATAAGACAGGTCGCAAGACGTTTTGATGGAGGAGGAAATATCGATCGTCTAGCCAGGGTAGCATTTGTCTTGGTTAGATGTTCTCAATAATACATAGCAGTGTAGCAGGTAGGAAGAGGTTGCTTCTGTCTGTTTAGTTGCCGCCACACTCCACTCTGCTGATTGGCTGGTTGTGAGATGGGCCTTTGGCTGCTGGAAAATCTCATATGTCCCATAGCAGTCTGCTCCAATTACCAGCGACATCTGTCCTCTGACAATTATGGATACCATACTTTGGTTTGTGGCCTCTACTGGCGACCATGGTACTACTCATGTGTTTTACAGTTTCGGTAAAAATTTCACGTCTGCAGAGGCTGCTCCAAGATTAAAATACTTTTAAAAAAGGCGGGGGGGGGGGGGGGAGAGAGAGAGAGAGAGACCGCTATGGAGGGGACCAAAAGGTTGAGGTGCCAGGGGGTAGGGGAGGGGGTGCTATTGGTGTGGGTGTGAGTGTGTGTGTGTGTCGGGGGGGGGGGGTGGCTACGGTCACTATGTATACACAATATTACCATGATTTCGATCTGAGTGGCCGTATTCTCCGCGTAGTTGATGCGTAGTAAAACTCGGAGCGATAGTGTATTTATTACTCACGTTTCGAGTTATTATTAGGGAAAAAATCTTGTAAATAATTAGAAATTCGACTCAAGCGCCATGCACTGTTTATAAACATTAATTCCCATACTGCCCGTCAGTTGGCCCAAAAAGCCGTATTCTCCTAGGAGATTCCGGAGGTCCGTATTCTACTCAGTAGCGATCTGTAGGCTCCATAGGCTTAGCATGGAGACTCCGTATTAGGTGGGTAATGAAAGCCCATACTTGGGACAAAAAGGTTGTTTGTTTGTGCATGCGCCGCCTTCCCCTCCAGAACCGCCACTGCTTATATGTGATACAGGGTCTCATGTATCGTGAGCGTGAAATATCCATCTGTTGTCAAGTTAAACTTTTAGACTAGAAAAATAACAGGAACGACAATACGGATGGCAGTCTCCGTTTTATGTACAACAGCCTGTACTAAAATAATAGTTTAATCATTTCTATTTAACCTAAAATTCTAACCATTGATCAGGTTGGGTTGGGTATTTTCAACAGTGAGTAGTTATTGGCAGCACCCCACGTAATAACATGTCTAAATATTTATAACCACATACTTTCCCGGCTGAGATGCCAAGCATGTCATCTGGTGTCAATCAAAGCATAACCTACCCTAATGACTATCCATAAAATCTCTCTTAACATGCATTCAGAGCCTCGTACTACAACAGAAGCCTAGTTTAATCAAAGTGGGGTGAAGTGTAAATCTGCTCAACTCCCTGAACTGGGTGGCCGACCAGGACGCCTGGATAGTTCCAGCACGTCATGTTGGCACGTCACGACGGAATGAAGGGAGGGTAGGGGGAGGGATGGGGAGGGTCACTCTGATCTGTAAGAAAAAAATATCTTCTTGGGAAGATCAAAGGGACGCTGGAGGAGGTGGGGTCAGTCAGCACAAAGCGCTCTCCACTTCAGGCCTGAGCGAAGAGACGTGTTTACACGGAGCGAACCGACTCGAATGTGTCTCATGGATCTTCTATACATGTAGTGCACAAATTAGCTCTGATGCTTTTTTGGAGGACGGCCTAGCTTCAGTTCAGACTGAGCATGAGCTACCCTCGGGTCAAATTAGAGATGACTTGGTTGAATTGTTTCAAGTCTGGGTGGGCATAAATGCGTCCGTTACTCCGGAGTCGTTGAATAATCTAGCGTCGTCCGTGACAGGAACAGTGACGACTTATTGTAAGAAATACGACAATATGGACGACCTTTGGCTAGTCTCGTTGCATAACTGGTGTTGTCCAGTGGGTAAAAAAATTCTCGTCCAAGTGTCGTTCAAGGCAGTCAAATTGTTTGTGTGGACAAAATAGACCTTAAGACAGGTTGGAGGCCAATGTGTATTAGTTCCTAGCCACCACTGGTGGCACCATAAAATGGTCTTTTTGATAATTAATTTCATCATTTATAATAATAAATGAATCTAACTAAATACTTCATATATATTCTACCGATAACACTACTATTTTAGCGGCCGCCTATATTTATTCTAGTTTAATCGATGAATAAGGCTGTTCCTGTTAATATGATTAATCTAAGATACCCAGGGGTATCGTCTATTATGACCATTTTCTGAAGGCCAGCGAGGATATGGACAATGTGTGTCAACCCCATAACATTCTATTCAACGCCTTTGGACGAGAATACATTTATTTTGTTCTAGGAGACATATTGTACGACCATAAAGTCTCGTTCGTAGTTGTCCAGTCCTATGCTATAATGTATACATTTTTTTACTGCATGCACTATACCAAGTGGAAAGGAATAAATTAACTAGATTTGATTTTGTCTTCTTATATCTTTGCTAATTAGAAGTCATTTAATTTATGTCCCATAAAGATTTGGTATAGGGATGCTGCAAGTAGCATGTCGTCGATAATAGTCTCTGGTTCGAAAATAGCAACGCCCTTATCGAAATCCCCGCATACTGGGGGATGGTGATAGGATGGAGATGTAACGGTTGAACACAGTTTACGCGTATCAGTCACTGGTCTTTATTTTTAGACACATACATTTGTTTGTAAATAAACGTATATATGTGTCGTAGGTCCTAAATCCAGTTGCTTGACGTCAAACCATTGGACCGGATCGAGTCGTGAGGGCTAGTCCGACGTCAGAATAAATCACGTGACATGACAACACCACTGAGCATGCACGAAATGTCCGCAGCGCCCCTGGTGTAAATGACCGCGTGTGAATGCGTTAAGCAGGAAAATGACCTCATCTGCATTTACCAAGGGGCCGGCGATGAGCGGCAGGAGAAGACCAGGGGCCGCCGCTCAGTCTCCAGATCAATACTTCACAGAGACATCCGAGAATTGATCTAATTTACGGCGTCGTCCTCTTGATGTAACATGTCATCAGCGGCCGCCATGATGCACATCGCTCCCACCTCCTGCCTGCCCAACCCCTCCACTTCCGGTCTTGCCTAGTTATATGGCTTCCTGTGACGTCAGCACGTCGTTCAAGGGCTATGATTGGACGTCAAAATAGCTAAAAATAGCCGCCGCGCCGGTTCAAACAAGGAGAGGGGTCTTTTGTGTTCAGACATGCCATAGAGGTTGGTCTGTCAGCAACCCCCCGACCCATCACTAAACCCCAACAGCATGCCCCCACATTCCCTCAGCAGTGCCTAGGATGCTTTGTCGTTGTGAGAGGGAGGATAGGGTGGGTAGGGTCTTAAAGTATGACTGTCAGGAAGACTTACCTCGAAACAGTATAAGCCCCACAGAGTTCCATCACCAGCATGGATCTCGAGTCCCTTATACACCCGATCGATAAGGAACAGTCTGCCCTTTCTGGCTCCCCCCAACTGCATTTGTACGCTTTCATAGAGCGATAGTTATGGCCGGAACAAGGCAATTTTTTTTCAAATGAGAAGAGAAGACTTAAATAAGTCATAATTGGTTTAGGAATACGATTCTCGAGGAAGGGGAATACCTGGCTGGCTTTCCCACGAGGCCATAGTTATATTGTCACGGTGGAATGGCACTAGTAATGAGTTCAGGAATAACCATCTAAAAATATAACATATGTCGATATGTTGATTGTAAATCCCCAAGTCTGTCATATTTATCAATACATCTGACTTCATTATAAAAATGTCTCCTCAGACAAGTCCTTGAGCAGATCAGACTGTTTTTACCATGGGAAATTGTAGGTAACATTACTATGATTATTCGGGGCTTGTGACAGATTTCCACACCAAATGGCATACCATTTAATTAGCAATATGGACGCTGTCCTGATTCATCAAAACACATTTCTGATAATGACTAGTAAAGTCTGAGATTTTTTCTAGTTAAAAAAAATAATGCAAAAGGACATATACTCAGTATGATTTTATATATATATGTGCCAACGGTTTCCTCAGCCTGAGTACAATAGGACACTCACTTTTTGCATGCGATTCACCATTTTTCAGTAGCTCCAATTATTCTCTCCTGCGGTACCTACACTACTCTGATATACACTCACATAGCTACCCCTCTTTGAACCTGTAGTCACCTGTTCTCATTATGAACTATATATAATGTTGCATAAACAGCATTTATGATAACAACGTGCCAGAAGCATGTAATGGTTTTATAACATTTGGTATGCAATCATGTTATTTACGTCTCAGCGGGTAAGTTGAGTTGGTTTTTCTGGCACATTTTAATACCGACTAGATTATTATGTGAGGTATCCATAACGCAGACGACCTTCATACTGGGGGATCTAACGCAATGTCTGCCCACAGCTCAGGTCAGTTGTGTCATTGGCCGGTGTACAGCTCTTATAAAACGCACTAAATCAAATATTGAAATAAACCCATTGGGAATGGACCTGAAGTTGGCCGAGAAAGGAACACGAATGATGCAATCCTTTATATACACTGGACTAATATGACCATGTGAGACTATAAAGCTTCATTTACACTTCCAGTTCACTACTATGGCATTACATTTCCCTAATGTTTGCTATAATGACTCGGTTACTGACTCAGACCGTCCTTCACTACCGACTGACCATCGGGTATTCTTGGTTGTGGCGGCGGCGGAACAAGTTTGCCTTGTGGGGCATGGGGGGGGGGGGGGGGGGGGGGTTGGCGATTACTTCCGATCAGACATAATGCTGATACCCACGTCCACAATATACATTCAGGGATCCACATCTGACCAAAGGCTAACTGGTAGGCAAAAAATGCAATCCAACACTAGGTCCTAGGTTGTTCCAGCTGTTATATCTTTTAAAAACAACACTCCAGCAATCACACCCATCGTTTACTCAAGGTGTGATTGTTGTACGTCTCTAAATATATGAGGCCGGATTCAGCCGCGTTTGACCGAGCGCCGCCCTAACTAGACAACGCACCGGTAGGTAGCGTTGAACGAAAACACCTGTATTAAGCATGAACGGTATGGGTGAAATCTCTGGTAAAATTTTCCGTGCCGGAGAGTCGCAATGATAACTCTTAGAAAACCCTTAATTACTCATAATTGAACTACTCCACATTTCAACCGTGTCACCTTCAAATTAGCACAGGATGGCTGGCAGCCCTGGTGTAGTTAGTTTAACAAGTTAAGAAACGGAAGAATGATGTTATAGCTATCGATCCCGGTAACTTTGCCTGCTGATTGGAGGTCAGCTCTTAATCACATGGACCTGAGACAAAGTGTCCCCACCTCAACTGCTTTGACCCCATGCTTCGGTAAACACAAATGTGTGTATGCAGCCTATACCCGAGGTGCGAGGTCACTTGAATAAACGCACTCAACTTCTGAAGGCCTCCTCTTAAAGTAGTATGAAGGACTTTCTAGTTCATTACAAATTTGAGTATCCATACGTGTTTCTGTAGTTCTGGAACACATCAACAATGACGACATATGAAGTTTACAAGTATCAACATGACTGAAGACAGTGGTAGCGAGCCAGCTGACATTGTTCAGTGAATTGAACCGTTGCTATCTAGGGCGCATTGACGTCATTCAAATGGTCTATATATATATATCATTCGACACATTGTCTCGGTTTGTCAGTTTTCAAATACTCATTCTTTGGGGTTAGGGGAAGAGAGTTTCCTACACGTCGACTTCCAATATTATGAATACATGTAGCAAGGCTTATTTTAGTCCCCTTGGCACACCATCTAGTCTTCTGGGTTATAGAAAACTGAATACGGAATGACGTCTAGGTGACCTAGAATATCCTGATCAGAAATAGATGGCATACAGTTAACTAGGAGTATTGTGCTGTATACATATACGTACGTGCGAAATGTATACTGGGTAGAGTATTAGAATGGTGGTAATACGCCCCTTGATATCATAAAACTATTATAACTGATGTACAGTTGTATCATGAAAAATGTATTATCAGTATCGCACACTAATACGGAATCCCATAACTAGATGGAATATTGATAAGGATGTAGGTGTTATACTTAGTATGTATGTATGTATGCAGACACCGACTTTCGCTCCTTGTTGCAGAACTCAAAATAGGGTGGGAGGTATTGTGAAATATAAGCAGAGAGTGATCTCTAAACTTCCTATTTGTCTAAGCTGATTACCACAGAAGTCCTAATGCATGTCTACAGGAGTTAACTGAGAATTCACCATTTACTATATACCCATGCCGTATTTACTGTAAATATGTACTGTTTTGACATATAACGTAAAAATACTGTACGGACCACTGGTCCGTACACTAAAATACTAACCACCTTGCCAAACACGTTTATTAACATATAGGTTGTTAAAAATTAAATTAATGGTTGTTTTTTTTAATTTTGGGTATATAATAAATATATAACGTCCAACCATGCTTGTACAAGTCACAGAACTCGATGATAATTTACGGTTTGTACGGAACTCGGCATAAATACCTCGTTCCGTACAAACCGTAAATTACCATCTCGTTCTGTGACTTGTACAGCATGGTCAGACGTTCTATATAAGTACGTCGACAATGTACGTCGACAATGTACGTCGACACTACTAAACAGAGAATTACAAATGTATGTCTTTTACCTATAGGCCTATATTCTATTTCGGTTCATGAAAAATATTCCAGTGAATCTTATTCATTTGCAAATCCCCTGATACAAAAAGTAAATCCATGTAAATACTATGGGAATGCTGTCATCGTTGTCATACGAATAATAAATGCATCACACTCCCTGTCTGAAATCTGTAATCGGGTTCAACCTGTACATACAATGCATAATGGTGAAAGTCTTGGTCAGTCAGTATTGGATACGCACATAACTACTGGCTCAGCCTTCCTGGCAACCACATATCGAGTACACACCAATTGTTGAGTAACTACTCGAGGCCTGGTTTCACAAATGTTTAATTATTACCTAGGGATAAATATACGTATGTATATACCTCTCGAAATCAAACATGGGAGTAGGTGAATTACCAGAACGAGCTGTGACTCTTGCTGCCCGGATGCCCTTGAGTAATTTCCCCCTTTCATATAATTGTTGAAGTATATATTTCAATTCCTACTCACTACGGACTATTTTCTGTCGCCCCATAATACAGGGAAGATGAACATGTGATTAGTCAGTACAGCGCCCTGTTATCCTGGGGCTACATCATAGCCCTAGGCTCGTAGGAACATCAATTCCCCTTCATTATCTCACCCCTGGAATAAATGTCCATAGGCTTAACATTGGGAACTCGTTCTCCATGCCCCTACCAGTATTGCAGTCCGTTCTCCATGGTCTATAGCCTGTGTGTTGTCCATTCGTTTAGTGTGTACAGGGGTGAGATAAATACAGAAAGCAACTCGTTTTGGTCAAAGAAGTCATTCTCCAACTCGTTTGAATGCTATGTGATATTCACTCGGCTGTCGCCTCGTTTATATCACACCGCATCAAACTCGTGGAGAACGACGACTTTGACCAAAACTTGTTGGTTTCTTCTTTAGTACTTAGGTAAGTACCTCGGGTAATTAACTAATTTCCAGCACAGTCAAATGTGTTGGTTATATGTACACATCAGTATGCCCTTTTTACAATTAAAAAGTCGTGGTGCAAACCCGAGTCAACGACGTGGTTCACATTGAAGACATCAATGAAGAGATGGATAAACTTACCTGGCCGCTTATCAGTACTCGTATTGATCCTATTTGTTCAACTTGTTAATGTTGGTGTTGTTTATAGTGTCCACACAGCCGTGGTGAGAATAGCCTCCGTACTGACTATTTTCACAAACTCTGCATTGTGTCCAATAGAAACAAGTGGCTACCGCTATATCCACTAATGCCTTGATTACAACCTATCCTTGACTACCTAGGGTCCATGTTTCTCACGCGTACTGGGCTTTCATACCCATGCACTGAGCGCAAAGCTGGTACAACTCACAGCCAACGCGCCGTCAGCGCCAGCGGTCCGTGACGTCGGTAGCCCGTGACGCCACTGTGAAAGCTAGCAACGATCAGTGGACAACGGTCAGTGGGTTGGGGTAGGCTGGGGATACAGGATATGACCAGTTATCACACCTCTGCAACGGACAGACACTGTGTGTCGGCAAACAGCACAAATCATAGATCTTTTTTTAGCACTGTACCTCGAGTAGGCAGTACACAACTGGTAATTATGATCATAACAATAAACATCTCATAAATGTGGGAACGTAAGACGGTTAAACTTTTTAAGAAATGTAGATCGAGTTGAGAGAGAATGTGACTAACAGACATGTGTCTTCCACAGTGCACTACCGTCGTGTTCAATAAAAGGGAAACAATAAGATTCACAGATAATTTAATCATTGTTACGGGAAAAGGTTTCATTTCAAATGAGGAAATACGCGTTGTCCTCTTACTCTCAATGTGCCATGGCTCACCGCATATTAGCCTCTACACTTCTCCATACTTAGTATAAATTCCACCAACCTTCCAGAAATTTTACTTTCCTCCATCAAATTGGATATCACAGAATCAAGTTTGGTGTGAACCCGTAAAAAGCATAATAGAGTTAAATCATCCCTACGTCTCCCTTATCAGCCGGTCCTGCTTAGAGGTCAAACACGTTGAGGCAGTTAAGGAAAATCACCGCCTTTTATCGATTTTGTCAGGTTTGCCTTAGCAGGCAAAAAGATGGTGCTCTGGGCGCAGACGGGGAGGGCTGCCAAGTATGTCGGCAGATACACGTTAGATGGGCGAAAATCGATAACTCTATTGAAAGCCTTCTATGATTGCCAAATTGATTTCCCCAAGACAAGCCTATCGGGCATGGCTTGCGCTGCCGGCCGTGTGGGCGGCATGCTGCTGGAATTCACTGGATTCGTTTGAGTCTTGGACCGTGGTGGAAGTTATACTCTCCACCTCCTGCCTGTTATTAATAGTCTATATCCATTATTTCCTATGACACAACAGAGAGCCTATGCTTTAAAAACAATATGCGACTGTACATATCCAAGTGTATGTATTGTATTGTAAACGGATAACTGGCATCTTATGTCTGCAGCTGATGTTCATTTCAAATATCCATGATAGTACGTGATACATGACTTGTCCCTTGCTATTAAGTAAACAGCTCATGTGAACTGAGATCGATTCTAATCACACCAGTTTAAATCATATAAATACTTGAGATGTTATTGAGTCAGTTCCTTTTTACCATATATCATAGAAAAAAAAACTTCACTGGCATTTCATGAACAACCAAATATATCCTATTCATTGATTCACACATGTAAAACGGGAGGAAAAATAGCAAGCCTTACATGGTGAGTCAACAAAAGGCGGCTATTCCTGACAGCTATTAATAGCCCGAACCTGATCAGCACTGATCGGCAACTCGCCTCTCCTCGACTGACTGGAGCACCCAATGAGGGCTTATCCCCCATGCTACTGCTTAGTCCTGTGCAAATCCTTGCCACGCCTCCGTGATTCGGGCCTTGTTCGCACCCTCAATCCATAAATGGAACTAGAACAGGGATTCTGAGAAACAGATTTGCCGTTGAACTACAGCTGGTATGGACAGAATCCACAGCAAGAGTCAAGACGGCTGTTTTATAATTTAGTAAGGCCGAAAGAATTATAATCTTCTGGCATATATACTAACCTATAGGACGCATCGCCTTGCTGGGAATGATCCATACCTGGATATATTTGAGAGTGCTAGAGTTACTTAACAGACTGTCATCTGAAAAGTTTAATACAAAAAACTAAGATATATTCCTGACGTTGATAAAAGATATACAATCTGGTATATTGCAAAGAATACTAGATTACTGAAAATCAAGAAGTGAACGTTATGCATATATGAATTTACAACTATCATTTCAGGTATTCGATCTATAATGGCGTATACGTGAAGCCTTACATTTCTTTTTACGTAAGCAAAAAACACGTAAGCACTTTTAACTTAGCCATCACCCCATATCTAGATGTCCATTAAATCCCAATCAATATCCATTATTAATTCAATCCATCCCCTCTGTTTTCGGTCTTTATATATCAATAATATAATATCGCTTTAGGGAAAAAATAATGTTATAAAAAGGATAAAACAAGTGGAATACAAAAAGTATTCACCGCAGAGATGTGGCTTCCAACCTTTACCGTGGTTAGCGGTTAGCTTCATAACCGATCTAAATAGCGACAGTTTTCTTTTTAACGTCTTATAGCTGAGACAGCATTCAGCTTACATGTATGTTGTTTCGTCTCCGGCTAATAAACTTTTATCATTAGTGCTCTATATTCCAGATGAATCGAAATTATTCATATTAATTTGAATGTATACATTTTCAGATTTACCATTTCCTGAGAATACATATGCAGAGTTGCTACCCCTCGGATAGGCCGAAGCTCATAGTCATCGAGCCACATTGAACCATATGGAACATATCAAAGCCTTTAGGTAATAAGCTATGTTCCTGCCATTTGATCTATAATATAGACTATCATATGTGAAATACTAAAAATGGTGTATCAATATGTACTTTTGTAAAGCTAGGTTACTTTACACAGGTTCTTTACAGGTGGATTAGTATTACAAGTCTTCGCCACAGCTGACGCTTTCGTGACTTCATAGGATTAAACCCTAATTGTTCACATTGCTGTAAAAGCGCGGTCATCGACTACATAAGCCACATACATAGTAATTAGCCTCATATAATGAGTTAAATCACTAGCAAAATAATGCCATATCAAAGGTTTAATTTCTGATTTGTTAATCAGTCTATATATTCGATTTTCCTAGTAGTTACAAACATACTGAATTACATGCATTGAATAACTTCGTTCATCTATACACGGCGAATTGAAAACATGTTTTTGAAAACCATATATAGTTGTACTAATTTACCCTGTTTACTTAATGGATGTCTAACCATGAGGAGTGAAATGACAATTAACATCAATATGTCGAGCCAGTATCTGCATCAGACGTTAATGGCCCACACACCTGTACAGTCATGTATGACAGATCCTATGTAATTATCTAGACTTGGACTACAGTCAGCATTTTCTGTCCTCTCAGTTTAATCATGTTTCTATAAATCCTTCATTCTTCCTGCAATATGTTGACAATGTATTATAATTCCAATGTAAATTATCCATGATATATAGAACAAAGGCTACTTTCTATTCAAACCCCATTTTCCCGTTATCTGTATACAAAGACAGAGTTGCGATATGACTGAGGTTAGTTTGTGGGACTATCATAAATAGTGCTGTATATCTTTGGATATCTAATTCATGTATCTAAATATTCCCGCATCATCGTTCCTAATCGGTTGTGGTACGTCAGAGAGAACAACGTATTGTACATCCTTATCTCCATACATATTATGGAGGTAACTATGCGATACTTGTGTGTACATTCAATACAGCTGTCATCCAAATAATAGACTAGCGCAGAATACTCTATTAAGAGAGGCGGTTTCTCTCTCGAGGATGGAAGTCGGGACTGAGGAAATCGGAAAATCAAAACTCTATATATATATATATCCAATTATATATCCAATATGTCCAATTCATCATATATGTATATAATATATATACATATATGATTAATTGGACATACCTTAAGATGATTTGACCTCGAATGGGTGGTAAGGATGGAATCCGTAGACAACTTTAATATAGCTGACAATTGTCAGGAATGATTATCTGTTTGACCATGTATGTCCTCAGTGCGATATATTCCCTTTTATCGGAAGAGGATTTGATCGTCAATCTAGTTAGAGACACCAATAGTAAAGTTCTTCTACAACGACCGGTGGTTATTCCACCTGTTTAAGACAGGAATACAACACCAGATCTGCAAAATACCAGGCTAAGTAGAGTTATAATGATGTCACTAACATCACAGTGACATGGATTCTCTGTATCCCCTTTATACCGACATACTATATAATTAGTCTATCAAGGAATATAGAGGACTATATCTAAACCATATCACCTTAGGTCAATAAGAACCCCCATACAATTTATCAAAGGGCATGTCAATATGAAAGGTGATCGAGTTCTACTTATACATTTATGTTGCATACAAATACATTTGTGTAAATGTGAAGTCAACAAGGGTCGCTTCACTGTAAAGACCAGCTTATGATAACACACATATTTCCTCATTTGTCCAACCCCATAGAAATTAAATAGCCTAAATCACCATCATAGCCGTGCCAATATGAAAGAACTATACATTTGGTTTATCGGTGAAAAGAAATGATCATAATCCTGCCTATCAATGTCCAAACTAAACAATAGTAATGTGGATTCTGAAGTTATGATAGATGGGTAATTATATTAATTGATACATCATCTGTAATCGCGGTAGCACTCTTAAAGGCATGATAACGATAATTCGAAACATAATTCCGAGCGCTTTTGCCTGTAAAATCAAGCAAATTCATGGCCAATAGGCGTCTGTGAATGCGGTCTCATTTAATCGCCATAGACTTCGGTCCGTCACTTACCTGTCTTCAACAGATTTATGAAGGGTAGTTATGTCACCTCACAGTTTCTTCCTATAGTCCAGTGGATGATACAAACTGTCAATGGCAGTGGTAGCGGTCGAAAAACACACCTGTGTGACAGGCAGAGTGGATGTCGTTGTTCTCCCTGATACACTTACTCCTCACAGAGAGCTCCACTACAATCCGCAGCGCTCATTAGGCAGGCTCAAGTAACTGAGCACCAAGTGATGATGAAATGGTGGAGGAGCAGCATGAACAGAAAGGCGAGCCCACCGCATGGCCTGCTGCAGGATTGAGAGACGGCGCGGTAGTGGTCGCTTCACTCACCTCACGCCGTGCTCTCCTCAGCCGTCTCGCTCGCCGCTCACACCGCCTCTCTCACCGTGCGCACGGCAGCAGTGGCCGGCGACCGGGCCGAGACGCCGGGCTCCTCATGTCATACGCAGGTGGCGACAAATCGGTTCTGGTGACTACCGCCAGGTGGATCATTGGTGAATGTAGCCTTTGCATGCGGACTCCTTTTCATTTCCAATTAGATCAAGGCTATGGCAGTATCAACGAATGGCTCATGAAGTGATTGAAAACATCACGAAAATATTAGAGTACCGGAAATGTTAGTGTTATTCTAGATGCAGATGAGTCAGATCTTTTACTACTCACCGCCTTCAATGCTAACTGTTGTCATATGATTCCGAAAATCTCAATCAACGCCTCTTCCAAATATAAACCTTTAAAATGTCACAGTAAGGTAAAAAAAAAATGCCGTTGTGCTCTCTCAAGTTATTTGCTCTCAGTCATGCACATATAGCAAAACACAGTAGGAACGCCCAGTAATATACACCTATGCCCCAAAATACTCCAAATACCAACCTCTGCTATCCAAGTGGTAGCTAAGGCATACCACTATACTGTGCCAGTATGGCGCTCTACCACCACACTTTGAACACTTAATCTGAAACGTGAGTATGTGTATTATCGGAAATACCATATCTGGAGAAAAAAATATACAGGAAATTTATGAATAATATTATGACACTATTATTCCCAAAGAAATAATTTTCTAATAGTTTGAATTTCATTTACGAAATCATGACTATGAACATTGTGAGAAAGTCGCATAGCAGAAAGTCACCTCCGCCTGCCAAGACGACTTTGTTTAGCACTTAAACATTGACACATTTTGGCGAGTTTTTAAATATTTACAGATATTTAGAGGTGTATAGTACAAGTGAAACTTGTTAACCTTATAGGGATAGGTCCTCGTCCCTTGTTACTTTCGCTAAACCTACCGCATGAGCTCGTAGAGCGAATGGGGTAGGTTTAGTGAAAGTAACGTGGGATGAGGACCCATCCCAATTAGGTTAACTAGTTTCCCTTAATTCTGCCACCAAACTGATGTCGAGGCGATGTAGTAGATTTACTAGTTATCACTAAGTAAACCGCATGAAAGTCTGCCCTGGAGACATAATAAAATTAGACCGACATTGAGGAACAACTAGTTTAAGATTGGGATGAAATCACAATAATGAGGCGTGAGAAATAAGCGGACCATGTGCTTATTAAATGGCAACACTTCACCCTGTCCCTATATTTGCACTTAATAACTCACCAGATTACGTATACACTAAACGTCAACCTGTGTATTATTACTATCATTTGGTTTATAAGTACATATGACTAGACACAGCAGGCCGACAATGATTCTTTCAATGCATATTTTGCTATTTATATCAGAAAACTTCTATACTCAATATATATTTAAACGATCCTGTTTGCAGATGGTTAATGAAAATGGATATTATTATTGGATATGCCAACATAAAAAGCCATGTACCCGGCCTTGAGGACCTTATTGGAGAATCTGGATTACATTCTTACCGGTGACTGTCATTATGTAAGGTGGTGTAATGTTTCCTGTCCCTGTCCCTGTCCCTGTCCCTGTCCCTGTCCCTGTCCCTCTCCAGTGGATCTAGCAACTGAAGCAGCACCAATGGGCTTAGTCTGAAAATATGCTTTTATATGTTTATCTAATGAAGTCACCCTCCATCACTGCCATACGGCCATGACACAAATCCTGGAGACTTGAACATTAATATGAATGATTTTCAATAAAAACGTGTCCCTGCAAATGAGTACCTTTATTGAGTGAGGTCAACACCCTCAAGCTCGCTCATACATTGCCTAGGTTAGGGAGAATTCATATAGACTGTCAGTGTGCTGCAAAAATGATCCCTTCCTTATCTACTTGCAAACTCTGTGAGATTGGGAAAGGTACAGAGGGCCAGTGCTGTAGTGGCGTGCCCAATTGACCATGACCAATCACCCACTGGTGCTTGATGTATCTTAATCCTGGTAAGGCTGTAGTAGAAATGGGGGGTTGACTGGCTGCAAGTGGGTTAGAGCCTCTTATTTCTTTTATAATTCCACACTCATCCATCAATGATGAATTTACCATTTGCTTCTAGTTTATTAGTATGTGGCAGCGATACGACTCGCTTTGATTGCGGATGAGAATTAAACGTGTACGTCCTGTCAAATACGTTGTGTCACAGTTAAAGCTACTAAACGAAATATTAAAATGTTAGATGTTAAATGATGGGTCATATAATGCCTAGCAATACCATCCGATTGTTGAGTTGATAAAGTTCAGAACTTTCCCAAAAGTCTGATCACCTTGATGCACTCCAAGAAAACACAAAAAGATGCTTGATAGGCCAATCCCGGCGAAACCTATACATATTCCCCAAGATTAGTGTCTTCTAATCTTTATAACGAAAGTCTTGTACCAAAAATTAGCATATTGCTGAAATACGGTCATCTATGGATATCCGTAGACAGCACGGGGATAGAGTTGTTGACATCAATGATGTCACACCTGTCAGTGCAGAATAGTTACAGTAGTTCTAAAAGGTAGCATTGCTCAGGGGGTAGGACGTTGCCTTACACTCTTTTCAGGTATTACATTTTCGTAGGGTCAATGGAATACGTTACCAAGGTTAGTTCATATTTTTACCCAGCTATTCTAGAGAACAGACCAAGTTTTATGCTTTGATACCAGCTGGGTGTGTCCCTGGAACGCCAGCACCCTTCCCTTTTCATTGTTCATTGTAAAAGACCTACTCCCCCCCCCCCCCCCTTTCCGGTCATTGTATGGGGTACAAACAGAACGAGGGTACAGGTAGGGTAGCTATGTAGCTCCACCTGGAAACCAGAGCACCTGCACCACACCAACCAAATGGATTGTCCTTTCCGTTACCTTCTCTGACAAAGAGCACCAGAAAGGTGGTCAAATCTTACATAAACAGGTGACGTTATATCAAAAGATGATATAAAACAATCAGGCTCTGTTGATTAAGCTAGGCTTCACCCCACACATGCGCAAAGGCTGTGTGGAATGGATCCTATGGGTCATTTCTCAATTGGGAGAGTTGTAGGTGACTTTCAACATGGGCCTATTCTGTTTGGAAACTCCACAACCATAAATCTTGGATCTTGTACTAGTCTATACATGAGTTTGAGACAGTCGCGAGCAACACCAACCAACTCTGTGGCAATGATCACATTATGTCTGCCAGTGGGAGCACATGCATCGTTGTGGATGTACAGGCGTGCCAGGATTACAAATCTCAAATAGTAGAGTTAGTACCAATTCAGTGTTCATGTTAATATATAATGATATGGTCACAGGTCAGTTTATGTATCTGAGAGTGTCTGTTAGTGTGTAACTGTGAGTCTGTCTACATGTCTTTGTCGGTCTCTCTGTGTATCCCTGTCTGTCTGCATTTCTGTCTCTCTGTGTATCTATGTATATTTGTGTAAACCTAATCCTCATACTGGATGTAACAACTACGCTCTCTGTGAATCCATGCTATGTCTGGGTTTTCCATGCCTCACCTGTGGTGAGCAGTGGTCCACCACACAGTAATGACCAGTGGGCCTCTCTGCCAGTTGGGTATATCCCTACCTCCCTGACCACAGTCAGGCATGGGGATAGTCACCAGCCATGTGAGCTAGGTGCACTGACAGCTTTTCGTACAGGCCTGCTCTCTCATTGTGTTAGGGGCAGGCCTCTTATTTGACCACTGGTACAAGTTTAGCCAAAGGAATAATGTTAGAAAAAAATACTCAATGATCACCCCAGTAAAGTGACAATACTACATCATGGTTGTGGCATAGTGAATACGAGATGACGTCTTAGGTGATTGACTGATCAGCGGCCAGGATTTCAGAGAGAAGACAATACAAAACAAGAGGTTTAAATGTCCCTAACAGTGAAAATGTTGAGATCAATCCAGTACAGCACTTGTTTCATAAAATAGACAATACTCCATTCATTTGAATGGGCCGTAATCCTCACTCGGACTTCTCAATGACGATTGTGTCCCATCCAAACCCATGGAGTATTGTGTATTTATACCATTCTCGATGCAGTTCTATATACATATATCTTTTTTATAACATTTTCAAGGAGCAATTGCTTTATAACACCTTTGAGGCCACAGTTGTCCAAGCTTCAAGGGTGAGATCTACAGATCTTTCTCTTTTTTTCAATTTAACAAATAATTGAACCTCTCACTCTTTACCTAAAAGTCGGTCCTCAGCAAAAATAGAACAAAGAAAGGGCATCATCAAGAAATTACAAAAAGAAAATCTACCTTATACAAATGATATTTTCCAGCTGTACTCTCATAATTGATTCTCAGTCATTGTTTTTATGCATTTTTTCGTGATTAACATAGGTCTAATAACCATCATCTCTTCTCTAGTTCGATTTTGACAATCGATTCTTTAAGGCATTATTGGGATGATTGACTCTAGGACTTAATCCCAGGTCTGCTCATCAGGCTATAGCTTCAGCCTTGTTCTCAGACAGGCCCAGCCTGCAATCGCTTCATGATTTCACGGATGAGTGCTCGACCCGTTCGCATGTCATCAGCCAGTGTCTTCACGGGGATAAATATGTAGCTTTCAATTATTGAGCGCTTCTTAAACCAACTGAGACGATTCTGCGTACGGAGAAAAATGTCTTCTGAAGTAATGATGGACATTTCTGAATCTGTATGCATTTCCTCAGCATCAAAGGATCTTGACACACCATTATCGTTGTCTCAATGTTTACAACACCTGCTTTCTAATGAGTAAGTGAGAAAAGCTATCATGTGACATGCTGGGGATCAATATCGCTGCATGTTTTTTTATCCCGGGAAAAGGTGAGATCTCAGGTCACCTCCCAAATCCTGACCCGTATTCACGATAACACTAGCTAGATTATCATTAGGACTCAGAGATTTGCTAATGCAAATTTTAAACATACTTTTCATCAAATGTCTAGCGGTGAAACAGTTTTGGTCAAACATCCAGATATGGGTGTGTTCTATATCGAAAAATGAAGATACATTCCTAGTTAGCATGAGAGAGATCATTTTTGGCAATCAAAGTCACAGTCATAGAAATAAGAAGATCAACAACCTTATATTTCTTTGTATCAAATAATATTACTGAAAGCTATTAATTGTGCATCATAGTCCAGGAGTGGCAATCTTCAAAGAGGAACTGAGTCAGAGTAGTTGGGCAATAGAGGCTGACATCCCTCGTTATGGGGAAAAAAAAGCGGGGGAAGGAAAAGATCAAAGAGAGCATGACCAAAGGGGGATATTGATGAATCTATTTTAAGAGAACCTCAACAACAGAAGAAGAATTTAAGATGAATATATGGACAACCATAGCATGAATGAAAATTCTTTGTCTCAAAAAGAAAAGAAGAAAACATTTATAAATGTGCTGTATGCCATGATCGTATCATGGCAACTGCATGCCTCAATATCATTAGAAGATAATTGTAAATTATAAGTAATTTTAGAGTAAACCGCACTTGTATTTTTATATCCCAGATATATAATACATTGTACTATTTCTTATCCCTTTTTCCGTTTCTGTCACTCTCTCAGTTTTATATCCCACTCACCAACATTGCATTTAATTATATATTTTCATTGACAGAAACGGCCTCTCATACTACAACTGGGCTGAGGACTATAAAAACACGATGCCATAGACCAGGGCCCTATTTTTCAGTCACTACATCATAGGTCTATGATACCCTAAGATCGTCCAGCGATTGCACGACATTTTGGATGACAAAAGATGTACTCGGCAATCCGTGGATTATAGAACCTACGACAATTCTATACTTGTCGTTAAAGGTGACACTTTTCACGCCGATCTCCCATGGCACGCTCCGACACTGTCTATAGGACACCCGCCATCTTTTGTCTTCCAAAATGTTGTACAATCATTGGGAGATCTTAAGGTATCGGTACTTATGATTGTCATGAGTAAAAAACCAGGCCCCCGGCCTCTGCTACAACCCATGCGTCACGCTCGATTGAAAGTTCGCGCCCAACCATCACCTATAATCAAACTATTGGCTGAGGTATTGGCTTTCATTATATAGACTGGTATATGGAAAACAGTGACCACAAATAAGTCACTCTATCTATCATGTCTTTTACATGCTGCTCACGATATACAGCATTTTAAATACGAATTGTGAAAAAGTTTATATTTTATTCCTAAGAAAAGTGTTGACAAGCTATTCAATGTTAATAACTTCCTGTTGCTCGTGATAAATGCACAGGGTGGAGTCTTATGGTCCCTTCAATAACAACAGACCATCTTTGGAGCACGGCAGACGCTGCACTGTCACCTTGGCCATCGCCCCAGTCTACTGTAATGTCTTCTAACGACAATGAGAGTACGCACCCCCCCCCCCCCCTCCACCCCGACACACACACGCACACCAACACCTCCTCCAAGCCCAAGGCCACAGGCCCAGCACCTCCGACATCATCATTCTGTCTGACTTTTATTGTCATCATGAGCTATTCCAGGGAGACTCTCGAGCTGCTTCCCTCAGTCACAGATTGCTTTCATAGAATGGGAGTTCAACGCATTGATATTATTGCCGTACAGAGTAAAACGAATAGCGCCGGTTAGCTTCCATCTTCACAATCAATATATCATCGATTTTATCCTCTCTATCAGTTTTGATAAAGCGTGTGTTGCCAAGGTCCTTGAAACATTGTCCTGCTTTACCTGTGTAGGATTTTATGGAGGAGGTGGAAGTGCTTTATGTTTTTTCAAAATCTTTCTTCTTTAATTAGACCTCTCAGCCGTTAGATGTTGTCTGGTTCTAGGCCTATTAGAATCATCAGACTACAACATTTGGTAGGAACATACCATGTTCAAGTCAGGTGACTGAAGTAGAGTGGTGATCTCTCGAGGCAAATTCTGCGAAATCAGCAAAACGCTCAGTTGCCATGAACTCTTTAATATGTCTTCATTCCCAACAAAGTAACCAAAGACGTTCTAGAAAGTCAAACAGCTCTCATACAAGGGAAATTGTTGCGACAAGGAGAAAAGGATGTGGGCATGTTTCGCACATGAGATAGCACATTACAAACCAAAACGCTATGACACGTCAGCCCGAGTGCGCACATGAATCAGAGTCAGCCTTATACAACATCTACAACGCCTTGTCCGCTGGCGGCTTCCTGTGAAGTTCCAGCAATTGAGTTGGGTACGCCCTCAGGGATGACAGCGTCCTTTAGTGCGTGTACACACAGTTGAATTCTGTGAGCTAGATGTAAACTAACATACGTTTCAAATGCTGCCTCCAGGGCATCTACCAATGAAGTGGAATCGAGTCTGAGGTGGATAGGGACAGGGTATGACGACCAGACATGGTGAACGAGTCTCTACACAGACATGGAGAAAAACGGAACGACCTTGCATACGAAATGCCCAGTACGTATAGCTATGATTATCATATCTTTGCAATCTTTCTTAGCTTAAGAAATGTATGTACATTCTTCAGTATTTGCTCAAATAAGAAAGTCGTCGAAAGGATTTAATTTAGAATTGTATCATAGACCGATGTATTGCATTGTGCTTTACAAATTTAAATTGTTTTTTATAGGTTTTTATACTTCTGATGGAAAAGCATATGGGTGCAATTACATTATTGGAGTTTCAGACTGCTTAAATCCCAAATAGAGGCTCTATAGGGCGATTGCCTTACTTCATTTGGATCATTACTATACAGGATTTCCTCCATAAAGACGCCGCTACAAGGATAACGACATAGTCCCTAGCAAATAGGCTACCCTAATCCCACAAATATAGATGATATTATTAGATGATATTATCTCAAGTAGAGTACTATTTCTGATAGGACTAATACAATAATAGAAATAGCTTCAAAATGAAAGGATATTATAGTTTCAATGTTCCTACCTCGATAATTAGATAATAAGAATGGCCATAACTAGATGATGGTCAGATGCTTGGTCACATGAATCGACACAGGAAATTCCCATTTGAATTGTTCATGCCTTCATTTTGGACACATTATTAATAAGTAACCACACTTTGGGGTACTTTCGATTGAGAATGCCAAAAACTATTGGCCATATATGACGATACTTCATCTCCAACATTGAATCGGGGTATATCATAGCGATGTGGGACGTAAAAATTCCGGTTTTGCACCCATACATGCCCCCCTCCCCCAACCCTCCGTCTGATGGAAGGCTGACAGGATGCAATACCTGTGTGTACATTATGAAACGCCGGCTCGATGCCACCAGGTATAACGCGCTTACCGGAGACTTTGTTGCTTGTAACACAAGAATGACGTCAACATGGTGACCTCATATGATGTCATAATCACCTGCAGCGTCAACGTAACGTTACCTTCTTTGTTGGATCAAGTGAAATAGATACATCCGGGAAACCGATCGTCTATCAGGGCAGTAGTTGTCAGCAGTGGTCTATAGACATTCACTTATGCTAGCAAAAGGTTAGCTATTTTATTCTTTTTCTTCGTTGCCATATAAACATCCGCTCTAACATTCAAGCTTAGATATTTCCTTCCCACTCTCTTTCGACAAAAGAAAAGCAATACTAGATCACAGCTGCTCCTACCATATTCAATATACGTTTTGTGGTTTGTTGGCATGAAACTCTCAGCATGAACTATGTATTTTAAATGTTTGACGTGCAGCAATCCACACGCAAGCTACGTGTCAACTAGAAGAACGTTTATGTAATCAAACTGCACCATAAATTACCTCTTTGACTTACAATAGATTAATACATTGTGCATGGGCTAGTCTTTACATGAAATGGAGGAATTCATAATCTGATAGTGAATTAATCTGTGTAAAGGCCTCGAATACTGGATAGCAGCATAAATGCGGTTCAGCACGAAATACATAGGTATTTGTAATATTGGGCATTTCTAGCTCTTGATAGCTAATACATACCTGTTGGTAATCAAGCTGTAAGCTCTTGATTATGTAAGAGATGAAGAAATCGTATCATGTATAAATATACAAATCATATTGTGGATGCTCAATAGAGGCAGTATTGGCGGCGACATGGTCTATGGATGTTCATGGTAGTGGTGGTGGTGGTCATAGTAATGCTGGAGATGGCGTGGCCATGTCTGCCAGTCAGTGCATTAGTAGACTGCTCAGACAGCCCGAGGGGCCTCCCCCTACTGGACTCTAGAGAGCAGCCAGGAGTGGCAGCGGACGACGAGTGACAAAGGGTCCATCATCCAGGCCTATAACGACCAGTCAGCAGGCAAATTGTACATTCATGGCCGGCCGGATCTCTGAGGCAACCTGGCGCGGCCTTCGGAGATCAAAGGCAGTCTCCCAACCTACCACACCCAAGAGCTGCTGGCCGAGAAACTGCTGGTCGAAAAGCTGCTGATGGAAAAGCTGCTGGCTGAAGAGATTATGGCTAGGCTGTTACAGGGGTGATAACTGAATAGGTGCTGGCCAAAGTGCTATTGAGTAAAGAACGACTAGCTGGAAAACTGCTATAGTTGAAGAGCAGCTCGCAGTAGTTGTTCAAAATGAGCAGTACGCAAGATTTATTCATTGAAAAGTTGCTCATAGAAGAACTGCTCGTGACAAGGATGAGAAGATCTTCACATTCAGGTGTTCCACAGGATCTTCACAATATATGTAAGCAACTTATAAGAGTTTCCCGTATATGATGTACTCAGAGAGGTCATAAAAAGGGAGGTCAGGGGAACTACTCAGAGGAGATGCTCTTAGAGGCGTGACTGACAGGACTGCATGGTAGTTGATATGTGTGAGCAAACAATTTGAGTAATGAGACTTGAGGTGGTGAACCCGACACGCCTCGGGCAAATAGATTAGCACCACGCGAATGGAATTTGTAGGCCTTGGACCATATTAACAATCGTCAGTATCCTCAGATGATCCCGAAAGAGCCCAGACCGAGTGTCATCATCGGTTATAGGCAGCCTTTGCCTGAGTGGCCTGCCATTTACCAGGCCACACCGCACCCAGCGAACTCAATGTGTAGACACACGACCTTGCTTTCTGACTGCTGCATCGTATCGAGTAAGGAGAATGCGTATATGTCCTTGGACTTTATGCTAAGTGGTTGTATACTGTATAACGCAGGTACAATGTAGTACAAGTTATGCATTGGTCTGAACTTCAAAAAGTTCAGACCAAGTAATGGAATTTCAATACGAAGCTTAATCTATTTCGGTAGATGGTTTCAGGTCCGTACCTATATATCTATGAGTGTGTACTACTCATTTCTCGGTTAGTGCTTATAATGTTAGTGCTTCATAACATCAACAGTCGCTTTTGATAAACTATTCAATGTACGTAGAAATACGGATGTATGGATGTATATAACTTTTCTTATAGTGCCAGAATATTAACAAACTTATAATGACCAGCTTATAATGATATATATTTGCTGAAATTAACTGGAACCTCCATCCAAGAAATGTATGGGATATATTTAGGCAGTCGACTTGATGCTGAAAAAAAGTTGCTACATTATGAATCATCCTACAACAATAATCATATACATGTATTTTGACGTCAGTACATTTTTAGTGGCGATGAGAATATAGCGTCACTTTATGGCACGATAGGTATTTACTTCGATGGGTCACAAGTTTGTTTGTTTGTGGTTTAACGTCCCAGGGGACCCTGAGGGTATGGGGACTATCAATGATTTAGCGTTTCACTTTCGTAGACCTGTCAGTCAATTTTTTTCAATGTTTTCAAATATTTTATATACAATCAAAGAGATTTGTCTCTTTCATAAACCTGATGATATCTTTCTTTGGAATAGTTTCAAACAACATTTTCATGTTGTTATTGTTTTTCAAATACTTTCTTCTACTTTCCTGTACCCTTTTATAGTTCAGCAGGATATGCTGAACAGTTATGGGTACATTGCATGCTTGGCATAATGGGGGATTTTCGTGTGTAAGTCTGAAGTCACAAAAGTGGTATAGAAAATGTAGTTTAATTAGATGATGTAGACAGCTGTCAATAAACATATTGGATCTTTCTCTTATGATCAATACAGGCGGCTGTAGAGCTGTACTTAAATTCAAAATCACAATAATCTGAACTGAGTATCAAGTTGTATCATTCTATATATATATATATATATATATATATATATATATATATATATATATATATATATATATATATATATATATATATATATATATATATATATGTATATAATTTGTATATATACTGTTGCATTACCATTCATAATAAGATTGAGGAACTTGAAAAACAGAAGTGATTTTATAAGTTGGTAGATATGATCACAGAAAATACATTTTGTGATTGGTCAAGGAATAAAGAGTATCCTGCAATGTCCACCAAGTAGAAAGACACATAAAGATATCAAAAAATGACGACTGCACACCTTGATACAAAAGCACAAGTAGAGACTCAACGACGATGTGGTAAAGTCTTTTCAGGGGACTACTCCATAGGGGTTACACTGAATGTCTTATCAACGTTAGGTACATAATACATCCTAATCAACTACTGACAGAATATGACCGACCTCGTCTCCATATGGATCCCTGTAATTTTGCAAACAGCCTGTATTACTATATATAGAGGTAGGCCACCATAGCTTTCATCAGCTATGCTGTATGGATGGTGACGCCTGCCGTGGATGACAGTAGGATCGTGTTACTGTACATGAACGAGAGTGCCTAAAAGGATGGTAGAAAACGAGCGAGAAAAGCAACATTGGGTTTCAAATCACTGCCTCTGTTTACCCTAGGATCACATAGCAACGTTGCGCCACTCTGTTTTCACTACCAGCAGCTATCAGCCACCCCCTCTCTCCGTCTCCAGGTATCACGCACTCGTACTCATGTAGAGACATGCGATGCTCCAACGGGCAGTGCAATAAATATCATGCAATGGTATGAGGTCCGATGGTATACACCCTCTACCCCCATCGCTTTTTAACCGCTCATATTCCGTTTGAGCCAGCAATTACAAAGATAATTGTTCTTCACCGATCCAGAGTAATTAACAGTTCAAACAGCTACTTTCTTTTTATCATCATTAACAAACCAGCAAGAAAACTAAGAGATTTAATCGCAGAACGATGATAACCATATTTACAATTAAAACAGTCATACCTTTCTCATGATATCGCTCATAATCTAAAGGATAGCCTACCCATCAATAAAAGGTGGATGAATTATGATTATATAGGATGGAACATACAAATTGAGAGTGGCACTTCAAACATTGAAAAGATTCGAAATAAATGGCTGTTTGAGAGCTAGAAATATTGTCTAATGCGTGAGTAAGTGTGTATAGATGTGTGTGAGTGTGGATCATCTGGATGTAAAGGTATAGGTGTGGGAGCGAAGGCGAGGTAGGGGTGGGGAATTGACAAGTATTATAGCTAGTGTGGCCCGCACCCTGGCCTAGAGGAGGCTGGTCTAGGTCACGTGATGAATCGATCCCGGCATGCCCCGTGGCGCCTTCTTGCCTCAGTTCCGGCAGAGCCCAACCATGGAGTGTGGGAAGTGTAACCAGGATGTGAGGTGGGTTTGCAGAGGAAGTTAGGGTGTGAGGGGTGGTAGATGTATGTTTGTGTCTGGTGACAAGAAAATTAAGTTTTCTTTTCCAGACAATCACTAAGAATTGGAAATTCCAAACCGATGACTGATAATTGACCGCTGAACAATCTTTAATAAAAGAGGTGAATAAAATTGTGTAGTCATTGCAATAAAATCCAGAATATTTGATAGTCTAACTGTACGAGCGGCAGTGATTTTGTGGGCCCCCAGTATGACACCAACCGAATTCACTTGTATATTTTCATTACCGACTGCCTATCATGCCAACAGTAAGTGCTCAACTCTAATCGGTGCCGAAGCACTCACAGCCCAATAACGCTCCACTATACAGTTGTAATACTGGTGGCAGGCTGGATATTTATAGAACAGCCCGTCCTCCAAGACAAACCACCAACTCGAATGACCTAGTTGTCAGTCGATCAATCAAAAGGGAGTAAACCAAATCTGCATCAGGAGTGGATTCACAAGACCACTTACCTGACTGGTAATGCAAACCGAGGTAAGGAGGGAAGGGGTGGGAGTAAAATAAGCGACAAGTAAGTATACTAATCTATTTTCGTTAATGGTCAAAAGCAGTTACACGGAGGAGATTGGCATGTACTCCTTTGGTGCAGTTTGGATTCGCTGTTGTGTTTTATCCCCCAAAATAATTTGAACTGAAAGACCAAACTAGAATATGAGACAACAGCTCCCTGCTCATGAGCGGTCTTCACAGCTGCAGCGCTACCAAGAAACCAGGGGAGCAGCTCACTAGGTTGAGCAGATCACGAGAGCGTCTAGGCAACGGCTATATGGTGGACCAGTGGTGGGTAAATGATTTAGCACCGCCTGGCTCCTTGAGGAAAACAGGGTAATGGCAGGGCGGCAGTGCCTGTCTGGATCTGCATCCCCTGGCCATGAAGTCACTGGGTGCACTGCCCTCAAACTACCAGCTCCATCAAGGTGGGTGAGATGGCAGCAGGGTAAGGGGTTGCTGGGGGGTCAGAGTTGAGGAAGAAACGTTAATAAGGCTTACGCCACAATCCCACGATGTATCCATGTATGATGGATTCTTGACTATGAAACTCAAAGACTGACCAGAGTCTCAATATAGTATTGAAACTAAATATATTCACAGTACATCGACCTTCCTTTAGAAAAAATGTCAGGTAGTTATACAGAGACTATGTAAATATTTGAGTTTATTCACTCTTGTTCGAAGCCCATCAGTTGATATGCATGACTCTATATCTATAGAGTTGAATGGCTGTGTTTGGATGAGAGAGTAACTAATCACTTATATTTTTTTTTCAGGAACACACAAGGAAGTACTATGTATTGTCCATATTTGCACATATCCAGTGTGAGAAAACAATTGTAGCATAAACAAGCCATTTCCTAACGCTCTATACATGCTCGTCATCTTTTCTATCACAACGTTGCAGGTAGTAAGGGAGTGGGTGTCTTTTGTTTCCCATTGTATACAACGTAGTCTTCCTCCTGCCTCATAACGATCATCCTTCTTACACAACTACCGTGACTCCACCTCAAGGTTAATGGCCTCGCCCAATACTGGGCAGTCTATCCCTCTAATGAGGATATAGAGGGGCTTTTAATCGGCCACAGGCAAAGCAATGTGATGTAGGATACGATGAACATTACTTCAGATACTATTCATGCCCAAGTGAAAAACAAGGAAAACCGAAGAGATTTATTACAATGAACAGTAAAACCCCGCTTATAAGCCGATTTCTTTTAGGGTTTTTTCTTTTTCTTTTAAATCAGCTTATATATTTTTGCCAAAGTCAGGGGTTGGCTCATAACCGGTTTTTTTTCTTCAAAAAATTATTTATGAAAAAATAAAATCAGTACAAATCTATAATAGCTCGGCTTATGACCGAGGTCTATAACCGGGGTTTTACGGTAAGGGCAGTTTATATAATAGAAAGTTAGTGAAGCCTTTTCTGAGTGATGAGGAATATCATAAATGCTGATGACTGGGATATCTTACATACATAATCTATTGTTATATATAAAGCTGACTATATTAGGTAGCGTCTTGTATAGGGCACAGAGTGATTGCTAGTTCTGCCATCATCCCCCAGGAATTTGGAACATAGCACTACTGTAGTCGGGGGCAACCCCTGTTATGAGTTGTTATATTCTATAGATAATATGGATATGAGGTTTAATCCCTCCACGGCAAGTGCCCAAAACTATTTTTTATAAGTCCATTGATAATTGGTCCCGCCACCTGGTGTTTTGGATAGCGTCGGGGGCAAGATGGCCGCTCCCATAGCACAATAGCTATGTGCCCTATAGAAATTGCTTGGTTTATTCCGGGTTGCGTACTTTAAAAGACAACAGCCTTTCTTTTTAATCACCTTTTTATATGTCATGAACACAACAAATATCACGGACCATCCCAATAACAATTAGTTGGGTGACTAAATCATTTCCAAATTATATCAATTTTAGGTTTCTGTACTGAAATATGATAAATAAGGTCTGACAAAATATTTGCTAACACATATTTCCCCTACTAATAACCATACATCTGCCTCATAAAATAGTCCACCCTGTTTTCCCACGAAGATCTCGCACACCAGACATGGGCTCATCATGTTATAGCATCTCACACATGAACGAGAGTCCAGAGTCTGGAGAGTGATAAATGTATCATTGAACCGGACGCAATACAAACTGTAAATTTTAAGAACACCCAAGTATACCTAGCACTCTACCTTGTCTCAGAGGAGCACTTCTCCGCTATTGCTAGAGAAGTGGAAAGAAACCTGATCGAGGAGTACTTCAGTTAAGTGATGCATCCGACCCAGTAGTACTGGAGCGGCAATCAACGTAATCAAACCACAAGAGGACATTGGTGGAAGGCCTCTGGAACCCTAACCCCTACCTTCAACAGCCATCACCTCCTTCCCCTGTAATGTCCCTGGATAATGCTTCAACGAAACAGGGAGGTTAATTGGGGAGAAGATCATTTAGTTATCATAGATCGCAGTGTAATGGATACTATCCATCTCAGTTCTGAGCATAATAAATACCTCAAGATTGTTTCAGAGCTGGCTCTGAAGATGCTGAACAACGTAGTACTGTACCTCTTTTTGCTTTTACCAACCACTTACTTGTTCACTGTTCAGCCGCTCATCGGGGATGTGGGAATGTGGGAATTGACATTACAGGCACCTGTCTAAATTCTCTGAATGCATTTAAGTGTGACCCTACGAAAATGGGTTCAATACAATATTGGGCTGAGTTTCGCATTGGCATATTGATAAATGTAATTTTGATAACTGGAGGTTGAACGTTCCCTAAAATGTGACTTGAAAAAATTACATTTCCCTTATTCAAAACTTAGGCAAATACCATAGCACTAGATTTTAACACCCCAAAGTCGGATAGTTCGCGAAAACAAAAATACTGCAAAAGCTGTTGCCACCAGGAAGTAATGACCAGTCTCACTGTGAGTGGAGACAGTTTTAGGAATTTTCCCGTGCAGTCTCGGATTACTCGTCAAAAGCTGCGACTGTTATTTCCCGGAAGTGCACTTTTGCAAGTGGATATTTCCGTTTCAATCGGTTCCGCTTTGGCTTCCAGTTAAAAAATGTACAAGATTGTACTTCTATTCACGCAGTGAATTTTTAACGCAAGATGAAGAATCGAGGAAGTTCTTTGTCTTTTCATTTTAATACATCACAAACCGATCGAATATTCAGGCGGTTCTCATCTTTTCCTGAATAAACTCCCGGGTTGTGCTTTTGAACGGCGTCCTACCCTGTTCAGTGAAATGCGAATTGAGAACAACAATTAAAAGGTGATAGTTCACCTCAAACCAGAGGTCAAAAACAAGAAGATGGATTCTGAGGAAATAGCCTCGAACAACTGCCTTGAGAAAAGGTCATTAGGGAGGTAAGCAGCTCTCAGGGGGTCTGAGTGGAGTCATGTCTCTTGTGTAACCAACACCAGTATAGATGTGAGCACAATGCAGGCCCGACAACATGATGAGGCCACGGGGAGAAGACACACAACCCACCGCTTCTAAATACCCACAGGGCAATGCTTATAGCATGAGGGAAAATGATCGTAATGCAATTGTGGCCGCGTTAGTTGGCGAGCTCGCCCATCGGCTGCCTACTGGGGCCGTACACATGGTAGGGCGGTCGGGAGGCAGGACCGGGTGCGGACAGTTTGCGTTCACCCTCCCCACACTCAAGCTACATAGGCTGGCCAACGCTAATGTCGGGTACTCGATGCGTAATGATATTGTGAATGGCGACAAAATATGGCCCCGCTTTTCACCTATGACTCAAGGAGAAGATGGGGTAGGCTTCTGGTTCTGTCTCCCTTTAAAAGAATAGGTATATGGGCTAACGTGGGGCGGGGGTGTCAGGAAAACTGTGTGGGCTGACTTTTGTTTGTTTGGGTAGTCTTACGTCCATTTTTTTTGTTCAATTAGACTTAGTAGGCTGTCTGGGTTTGGGCGGAGTGAGAAGATCGGAACGAATGAGTATATCACAACTTTGAACGTTAGGTTACGCGATGGACTAGGGGGGGGGGGGGGAAGTGTGAATAACTTTGGAAAGCGGTGAATCAAGGATTTGTGGTTTGTCCTGAGTAGGTAGGGTGCTAGCTTGGCTGTGTGGATTAGACCTGAGTGGCTGGCTGTGGGGTTAGAGCTGAGTGGATGGGGTGTGGTTGCTGTGTGGGTTAAAGCTGAGTGGGTAGGGTGTGTCTGGCTGTGAGGGTTAAGGATGTATGGCTCGAACGTGGCTGGCTTTGATTGGGTTGGTTGCGTGGTGCAGACGAGGGTGCGGTTTAGATGGGGTGCTCTTATATAGGAGTTGGAAGTGACGCCTATGTTTATCACCGACACGCGCCCACGTCTGTGTATCCATGGTAACCGAGACGCGAAACTGATTGTAACTGCTCCAGGCACGGTGCTTCCTCCTTCTCCACCCCCTCCAGGCGTTCACAGGAGCAACTCCCCCTGTTCTTCGACAATGGCCTCATTATGCTGCTTCTAGACGGACTACGCTTCAAGGGCAACAGGTTTGACATTGAACGATCTTAAAGGTCAAGTCCATGCAGTACGGGTGGCCGGAATTCTAGGTCGGGGTTGCAGGGCGATCAGTCCCGTTTCAGACACCACATAAAGACTCTCTCTTTTTTTTTCTTGGCGATTAACTAAAGGCATGATAGCCCCTACAAAATAGCACCATCGATACACGTGTGCATGTATGTATATAAATAGCTTTATGTTGTGTGCATGATTATATGTTTCTAACACAATGTGTGATCACACAACTCTAGGTAGACCTTTATCTCAATGCATTGCCTTTCCATGTTAAACATCCGTGTTTCCATTGAGTCATCGAAGGTGGGGGCGAGCCACGATGGAGAACCGCGTATGCACCATTAGGACGTCGCCGAATCGACGCCATATCTGACATCTGCCAAGAAATGGGAGAGGAGAGGGCCACACAGGCATGGCAGGTCATAAAACCTCGTCCGGTGTGGTGCGCCGCCAATGGGTAGGCCAGCCGGGGGCTACGCCGCAGGCATTATCAGACTTCGGGCCGCCCCTACTGACGTCGTAGGCTTTCTTGTCAGCTATTGTTAATCATTCTGACTTCCAATGTAACCACTGCGTGCACCGCCTTCACATCAGGTAGTTTACGATGTACGGCCGTGTTCCCACTACCAACATAGCAGCGATATGATAGTGGTCCTATTACCAGATGGCAATAATCTGCCCAATCTAAACCTCACTACCAAATATCAACTATATATACCAGAAGTTGTCTAACTGCGTACCTATCATTATATTGCAACAATATCCCGCAAGATCTTCCCTAACTAAGCCACACAGAAACTGTATGTTTAGATAGAGATGGGATTTATTTTTGTATGAATGAAAAAAAAACAAAAAACCTATAATTGAGCTTAATCGAAGATATGAACCCAGAACCTTCTAATTACCAGTCTTCCGAACCAAATACCCCAACCAGATGACCAGCACATAGCAGAATCATCATGAATTATCATACATAAAGATAGAGGTGATGTGAATGATTGATATCGCCATGCACCTACCATAGACTCCATTCAAACAACGAAAATATGATCTCAGATCGTTTGCAATGACCTCCAGGACCCAATCTTCTGCAGGCTGTAGTCCCACTATTGCCCTTAAAATATGAAACAGATTCCAGGGTCCCATTTAATACATGGCAGTTTTGCGACTATGACATGGGCAGAATTGGCTCTCTGAGGGCGTCGGGAGTGATTTCATGTGAAATTTACTGCCTCAGAGAGACTGAGAAAACATGGATAACACATCGTTGTGGCCATGGATTTGGACTGGGGTGTCTGGGGAAGTTTGAACCACTGTTTATTGATGTGAATGAGACCCAATGTATTCCCTCTTTGTTTTATTCACCCCCCCCCCTCCCCCCCCCCCCAAAGAAATTCATAAACTGAGTGCCTACCCTGTGCCTGGTGGGGTCGTTTATATATATAGGAAGACACCCCCCCCCCCCCCCCCACACACACACACACACGCTTATTAACGTAAAAAATGTATAAAGAAAATATACAGCTACTGTGTGGCATATCTAGATGAACTATGATATTCAACTAAAATACCCAGTGTGTATATTAATCATATATTATGCTCTCACAACAACCTAAGAGGTCTAGTGGGTAAGGCCACTCAAAAAAAAAACTTGTTTCTCATCACCAAGCCATGAAAAATATGATGAGGGCGCTTTTTTTTTTTTTGTTGTTGCTATATCAAAGAGGGCAGACATACAGTAAAACCCCGCATAAGCGGACACCCTCCGATCTGGGCTTACTCGGGGTGTCTGCTTATGCAGGGTTTCCAGATTTTTACTGGCTCTACATTTAATGCATCCCTGACATCATGAGCTTTAATTTGATACTAAATACACATACCTTATATAATTTCTATCAAGGTTCATCTATTAAAAAAAAAAAAAAAAATCTTCTAAAATCGTTTTTTCTGATGCGCGCGGTGATGAGAAACAAGTTGGTTTTTTTTAGTGGCCTAAGGACAGTTTTCACAGCTCTGGGGCAATGCTGGCCTAGAGACCTTATACATCACCCATTTGTGCCGACTCAAAAATTATCAGTCTTTTATTTGGTCGTATCCAAGATCAACCCTTGTTTTGACTACAAGATCGACATTAAGACTCTCACAGGACCACATAATGAGCAGTCCCGTCGATATTACACAAGCCCCTGATGACAATGTTCCCACTACCATATATAGCAACCATATGTCGTAACTCATACAACCTTATTCTCTCTCTCTATATATATATAGAAATAAACCCCTGCTTTATGTCCTGACTCATACATATCATATACTGTGTCCTTGTCCCTGTGTCTGTGTGTTCTTGGCCATGTGAGGTATCACCTATTTATATCAAACATATAAACTATTCTTTAAAAAGAAATGTTGAGTTTGTCACCACATAGTTTGTACGGTAAGCTCTAAGACATTAGAGTAGCTTTTCGAGATATTGACTTACTCGCTGTTACAGAAACATGATTGATAGAACGATATATGAGAAACATGTTGAAATTGAATGATATGATGCTTTATAGGAGCGATTGGAATTATGTGAGTAAAAAGGTAGGAGGTGTGGTAAAGCCTTACGTACATGCTAAATGTAACCGAAGTACACGGTGTCAACAGAATTAATTGAATGTTTAACATTATCAGTGTGTAGGCCACCGGGTGAGCATGTGCATGAATGCTATGATTATATTAGCAATAGCTAGATGGATGCGGGGTATCAAAACTCGGAGTCCTAGATTCTAGAAGACTTAAAATAAATAGTACGGCCATACGATGTCACAAGTATAAGATCATGAAAGACTTTTCAATCAGCAGTAACTTAGACATGCTAAAAACTAACGAAAAGTAAAGCATAATGGAGGGAAAGGCACTATAGACCATATACTAATAGTAACGTAGTAGTTAATATATTTACTAATAATGATATAAGAAATGTTCTAGTAATTTTCCTCATAAAAGTCAACATTTAAGCCTACATAGCTCTGCTATAAATAATAAAATATTACATATCCTATAGAAGAGACAGTGGCTTTCACTAAAGATTTGACATTTGTAAAAAGCCATTCTCATGGACCAAACTTGGAATTGAAAGTAGAAGACGAAAACAAATGATCTCTACAAATTTATTTTAAAACACATAGGCTTTAGTTGGTGGAACCATGTATCTTATATGAGAGTCTTATGCACCACTACACTGTGAAGCCACATCAGGGACCACACCTCGTTTTCGGTGTGATATACTGGCATATAAAAGGGGTGAATACAAAGGTGAACGCGGAATCTCAATACAAATACGAACAATCCGAAACAATTTGCGAGACAAATTAATGATATGTGGGAAGGGAAGGAGGAAATGAATATAGATTTCCGTAAAAAACAAGGAAAGACTCCGAAGTAGATTAGGAATGAAATGAACGCATATTCTGTAAGTGTAGGTTGGATACGCAATATAGAATAAGCGTCAGAAAAAAAATAAAAAAAATACCGTGGATGATGGTAATGCAATTGAAGGACAAGACAATGTCATTTCCCCAGTGTTCGATTACTTGGCAATATTTCTCGGAGGCTCCACGAAACAAAACTTAAGCAAGCTACAAAGGCTACGAAACAAAGGCCTGCGCATATGCTAGATGACCACACCATGACCATCCCAACCGATAGGCTGCATCATGAAGCAGGTACTAAAACGCTGCAGTTCCGGCGACACGAGGTTGTTGATGAACTACATACGGAAAGTCCACATAGATATACATATGGTGATATTGAAGGACACAGTGGACTGGCTGACCATACCAAGCGTTTAAGATCATAAAATCAACACCTGTTTAAGACTTTAAAACCAAAGAGCGAATTCTTTAAAGTGTAGAAGACACAAAGAAGATGGATGAAGAAGAGGTGAATAAAATATTAAGATCTATGGAAAACGATAAAAGCACGGGTAGATAACTACACGTAGTTTAATCTGACACTTTAAAAATAGTTGCTCAATGCAAAGCCAGAAATCATAGTCTCCTTAATTAATAATGCAATTACAAAAAGTTACTTTCCAAATATTCTAAAAATAGGTACCATCACATCCTAAAGATGCAGGTCGACATTTGTTTGTGTGTTTGTTTGGGTAGTTTAACGTCCAATTTGTTCATAGTAACTGGATACCAATCACAGTCCTAACCCTGATGAAGGACCTAACAGGTGCGAAGCATGTCGGTAATTAAACACAATCCAATGCCTCATTATGTTTGAAAGGAAACAGCCCGTCTATTTGATTCAAGACTTTAGGAACAATTAGTTAAGAAAAATACTGATAGACAACCAGTTTTAATTTTTGCGTATACATAGACATTATTATCCATCGTATACAAAGCCCCCATTAAAAATGTATGGGGACTCAGTTAACCACGACCCATTATATAAAACCTGTCAGATACCATGTGGTATACGGATTCAAATCTGTGGTATACGGCCTCAAAACCATGGTATACGGGGAAAATAGTCTCTTTGTGCTATAGAGCAAAAAAATAGTCCCTCGTGTTATACCCTTTAATATGGCAATTACTGGGTTTAATTCATTCAAAAAGATGGATAATAAATGCAACAAACGATGATTTTGTGGACAGGCAGCTCTGTAAACCACTCGAGGTTGACGCTAGCGCTCGTGTATTACAACGCCTCAACCTCTCGTGGTTTACTGCCGCCTGTCCACAAAATTATCGATTATTGTCTATATAATCTATGACTGCAAAATTAAATCCACATCTTATTAAAAATAGCATCAAATTATCTCAAAAACAGGAGAGTGAAAACAAACCTAGAAATAAATACCAGACTATAAACTTCGGACTAAAACAACTAACAGCAGTTAGAATATATCGATATCTAGGAATAAAACAACTAACAGCAGTTAAAATATATCGCTATTTAGGAATAATGTTTGATAATAATCTCAAATTTAACGATCAATTTGAAAAATAAACAAGTGAATTATATCTAAAACTCTTTAAACTGAGAAAATGCAATTTCCATTGAATACTGGGACAAGCCTAGAAATATAGAGTAAGCAGACTTGATTCAATTTTGTAAAAGCAAACAACATCGCTTGAATTAAGAAATATTAGTGAACAAGGCAATGAGAGTAGTAATAGGTATAAAAAATGCAATAGATATCAGCAGAGAAACACTGAACGAACTATGCAATATGCGACCTTTAAATGTTAGAAGAGCAACACATTTAATATCTACGATAAGGTCGATGACAAAACTCATATATTTGAAAGGCATGTAAAAAAAAACAAAAAAACCAGAAGGGATGATAGAGTCAGCTTAAAACTCCCTAGAGTCAGAACTGAAAGCTTTCGACAATCGCCACTTAATAAGGGTAAAGTGTACTATGAGGGACTACCAACGAAAATGGAACTCCTACCAAGAGGCGATAATTTTGAAATGAGAGTTAAGGAAATACTGTCAAAGATACTAAATCAAGAAGATCTTGAATAACTGGATCATAAGATTAATTGCTTGGTTACGATTATAAGATGAAAAATGTATAAAGTGCTTTTGATGTAAATGAGCTGCATTGTCTATTGTGTTGTACTGTTAACTTGTCCTGTATTTGTACCTCTGTACTCATTATGGAAGATCGCCATACTCAGTGGCGAATAATGTTGTTGTTAATTGTTTATTGAATAATGATTAAAAGAAATTTTAAAAAAACCAAAAACCCATATGCTCTCTACCAATATAGTAATATATTCTCATTACCCACATACACGTATAGCGACAATTTGTTCGAGCTTCAACATAACAATGTTACCGAAACTATAATGGAACTACTCACATATGGTAAGACTATGTTAATCTAAATAAGTGGATTAGTAAATGAATTTGTTAATTGTTTACTACAAAAAGTATATATGTATATTATTGCTAAAAGATACGCATGTTGAAGCTACAATAATGACTTGCAACCATCGGGGAAAAGTACCTGCTGGTACCATCTTGGAATCATGTAGCAGAGCTAAGTCATTGAATGCCTCCTTCCAGCCACCATCAAAAGCCGGCCTTCATTCTGGCTGCACTCTGAAGTCGTGAGCCGAGGACCATTGCGGCCGTCTGGCAATCACTCCAAGTATGTTTATCTTAAGGCTCGGAAAGAGGGATGGGGTCTCCGGCGCTCTGGCGGCTCATGCCAACGAGTCGTGTACCTGGTGGAGAGTTAATCTTGGGGAGCGCTGTTTAGGAGCTGCTCACAGTGAACAGAGCCATAAGGCTGAGTAGCTCAGCGGCCTTGCTGCCCCGCTGAGGTCGGGTCTGCGGGTCACGCTTTGCGGCATAGCACTGGTTCTCTCACAAAGTAGATACGGGCTCCCTGCTAAAGCTCCACCCTGAAAGTGAGCTACCTTACTAGATTTATTTTTATAGAAAATTCTTGTCGGGATTGTCTTCGGGTTGGACAAAAGTCGGCTGTGCCTGCAGGCAGAAGGCTGCAGAGTTGGCTTGGCGCGCGGCCCGGTGTTTGTGTGCTTGCCGCCTGCAGACGTCGGCGGCCTGGGTCACGTCGGAAATAATAAGGCAATAAATGTCACGTCGGGTCTGATAGCAATCCGACCAGCCCTGCGCCCTGCTCCGACGCCCCATCCAGACATGATTTTCCTTTTTTCGGACAAGCACCGCCCTGTGGCGGACAGCTCGTCAAGTCCCGGAAAGGCGGCGGCGACTTGTGTATCGTAATGATTGTGGTGAACACGGGTCTTTACTCTGAGCGGGGCGCGGGGGGCAGGAGCGACCATGTAGGTACACTGCTGTAGGCTGAGGGTAGGGGTATGGCCTCGACATTGATACAAGAAGCCTAGAGGTAAGCCCTCACCAGTGCTTGCAGCTAGCATGAGTAGCGTAAGAGGCAGCATCACGCGCACCTCCGGAGTGTTGAAAGTTCACGGCGGGGTTAGAAGGGCAAGCCAAGAGAGATAGGGAGAGGAGGGAGGCCAGTAACGACGATTACGAGATGGGGAGAAGGGGAGTGGGAGTGGTAAGATGGAGGAACGATGTGAAGAGGGAGAAGGGAACATATGAAAAGATGAGAAATATAAGGAGGTGAATGGGAATGAAGGACATAGTTCGGAGGAGCAGCAGGAAAAAGTTTGTCAGAGGGACAGATAGAGGGGGACAGACAGAGACAGCGGAAAGTGAAGTATTAAAGAGAGGACTATTTAGAAATGAGTAGGAAGACAGGGAGTGAGAAGCAATGGAGGTGTATGAGCGAACTTGTGGATAAAGGGAGAAGGTTGTGGGGTATAAGAAAGAAGTGAGTAGGGTGCGATGGGCGTTGGCTGGGAGACGGGCGGCGAAATTCGGTCTTGGAGCGGAGTGAGATCTTAACGGCAGCTTCCAGCAAATCCGGTTTACATAAAACACACGGTGCACGCGACACGCGAAAGCTTCTAGATTAGTGAGAATGAACACCTTCGTGACCTTGAACCAACAAAAGTCAAAGCCACGTCTTAGAGATGGGCCTTGCTGGTTGTTTCACCCCAATCACGTCCGAAGAATTTATTCAAGTTGTTGTTAGTTAGCTGTTAGTATAGTGTTGATAGTAAAATAGAAAAATAACCACTCGAATGGTGGAGGGTAAATATTAGGCCAAACTGAGTGAAAATATGAACAGTGTGAAAGTTAGTTCTTATATCAGTTTCAGTGAAATAATAATTGCATGATCTACAAAGGGTTCTGATGGCAAAAGTAAAATCGTGAGAGAAAACAGGATTGCCAGTTGGGGTCAGAAAAAAACATCGAAATACTTTTTATGCAGAACTGTGGTAATAGTTGTATAACTAAAATATCCATAGGAGTCCGTGGAATGCCTACTGTGAGTCTAATCTCGGCGATTCTGTAAATCTCCAGGATACCAGGTAATAATCTTGTTTGAGGGATAGAGGATGCAGAATTAGGTATGGTGGAACAACCTCGGGTATCAAAAAGGTGAATATTGGTGTACCGCAGGGTTCCATACTAGGCCCAATATTATTTCTTATTTATATAAACGACCTAACAAATACTGTAATTGGAAAAGATTGTATCATGTATGCAGATGATTTTGTTGTGGTATCGACTGGTGGGAATTTATTGGAGGCAGAGAGAAATATGCTTTCTGTATGTGACAAACTAAGTATTTGGTATACTGCGAATCGTCTTAATATCAATGTAAAGCAAACCAAATTGGTTTATCATGGTGCAAAACAAAAAGTTGAAAGGGATAAAAGGGGAACGGTAAAAATAGATGGGGTGAAGCTAGTCGTTTATGAATTATTTAGGGGCGGTCATAGATGGGGAACTGAAATTCAATAAGCATGGGAAGAAACTGCTGAATTTAATAAATTCCAAAAAGTTATATTTTTAGGAGAATAAGGAAATTTATGGGGGAAAAACATTGCGGTAAAAGTGTTCCGTACTTGCTATCTACCAAATATTAACCGTTGTTCATTTCTTTATAGAGGGACTGATAAGAGGGTGCAAAATGTGTTAAATTTGTGTATTTCCAAGGTGTGAGAATAGCATTAGGCAGGGATGCCTACGTAGAGGGTAGGTTTGTAAACACGTATGAGCTACTAGAAAAGTGTAGGGTACTGCATCCTGAAATTATAAGGAAAGTGTTTATGATGGGGATAATTGGAAGTCTACAAAGTATGGGGGTTTTAAAATAGAGTAACAATAATTTAGGGGAAGAGCTCAGAGTAACAAGGTCAAGGGTAAAAATTATGTTATATCTGTCGAGATCTTAAAAAGAAAAGTAAAGAAAATCTTGTACCTCCTATATTATTTGTATATTATTTGTATATATATATATATGTGTGTGTGTGTAGCCAATTGTTCTCGTTGTTTGTATTCTGTTTGTCGTGTATTGCCTGGAAGACCGGTTCGCACGAACCGAACACAATAAAGACCATTTAAAAAACAACAACACACCTGTGACACTAACTTTTCGTATTTGTTAAATGCATTTGTAGACATATAATTACCTAAGTTAATTATTGTCGTAAATAAAACTAGGGCGAACTGATATTCAACTGGAAATAATGAATACCTAACCTATGATACCGAAAGTGAAAGAAAACCTAATTTATGTCGTCACAGAGGTTACTTCTTGTGTTTCAGAAAAGAATAATACGACGTCCCTTTCTATTCTTTGTTTTAACAACTCAGGTCTACTCATGGTTCACAATTTGAGATAACTAACAAACAGTACAAATTAGGGTCATGAAACTGCCATCCTCACTAAGTAGCAACAGTGATGATACTCAGCATTTAAACCTAGGTGATGTGGGAGTGGTTGTATTTTTAGCCAGACCGCACTTTGAATTGAGTAGGGTTATTTGTGCTGCTGACATTCTCTCGTCGTCAAGTCTAATTAATCTAAAGTCCCTTGACATAAACATGGGTAGATCTAGTGCCGCATTCAGCCCGGGACAAATCCCGGTTTTACAGTCTGACAGAATTTCTTAAAACAGAACAGCCTGCCGCACAAAATATCTGTTGTAAACTCATAGGAGGGTTAAATAAAGACGTCTGTGTGGATATCATCATGAAACTTTGGTAGGTGATATTCTTCAAAATTTGCATCGTTTCGTAAAATTCATTAATTTTGATAAGAAATGATAAGAGAAAACAAAGTTAGCGCGCCCCTAAAGATTGCTGTTCGAGATCTTTTGTACCATACGATATGTCCCGATGCCAGAGTCAGAGGGACTTATTTTATGTGACAAAATTCCGAGAATGGAATTGCAACGGGTTCATTCACTAAGTTTTCTTATTACTATACACTTATAACACATAAGAAATGTAATTTTAGGTAATTACGAAGTACACTAAGGACACTGTGTGCCCAAACATTCACTGCATTTCACTGAGTCCGAACATTATTTATACTACACCCCGAGCATCAGGTAATATTTCATAGATGTTCGGCCATAGGTGTATAGTAATTAAGGCTGAAGCCTCAAATCGTGAAGCATCAATTCATTCAATCAATCGTTCAATCAATAAATGAGAACACACCTATAATAAATCATATATACCAAGGAAAATATACGCATGTCAGTATTATAGCGACTGCGCCATGAATAATCTCGATATGGATACAGCATTACCCCCTGATAACCATGTACATCTATCTACAGACAGCAGCAGAAGGCAAGTAAAGCAGACATAAAGGTCAATCGTATACCATTTGGAAATGTTTCACGAGCCAGACGTAGGTTAGACACTAAAGGCATTTTTATGTCAGGTCTGTGAAATACACATGTGTCTTGTTAGTTTTTTTAGGGTTTGTATTTTAAAACTTTCTAACCCTTTTACTTTCTGTCATACATCTTCAAAAGCAACGTATCATTGCTGGACTAAAAATAGTTATATAAACTTTGAACCACCACCGAAGCCTAATTTGAGGGACCAAGGTTCCAATCACTACCACCACGAACGTATTTGACGTATAGCTTTGTAAGCCTGGAGATGCCAAGCAAAACACCAGGTGGCGGGTGCAGGCATCCATGGATTATAACAACTGTTAACAGCGGTTGAGCATGAACTAGACGATCCCGGCGGAATTTTCATGTAACTTATAGTTGCTCTGTATCCTATATGCACCATGTCTAATGGTCCAGTCACACTGGCATATGATCCGGAGTATTACCGTTTATGCAGGTTTACATTTGATTGAATCTGTTGTAATATACTGCAATGTGTTGCAATATGCAGCGGAACGCAGAGTTAAGTAATTAAGCAGAACTGGTTTGAGAATCGGACTAGTAACCACTATGCTACGAGTTTGGATGTGTAGTAATCGTCACTCTGCTACGCCTCGTGACGATTATGGAGCATGTTCTGTATTTATCTCATCCCGTCCACAGACATTGTATTAGCATAAATATATCAGATTTATTAAAATCGTTTACCCAAATCCAGTTTACAACGTGAAAATATCCGATTCCATCTTGCGTCTGTTCGACGCCTCCGAAACTCTAGTGGAAGTAAACAATGCCGTAACTGGAACCCTTTTTTTCCCCCTAGTCGCTGATTCGCTAGTCGCATGTGACGTCACTTAGCTTACACTCCGCAACGACCATAAAGTAATACTGTCACTCTACCGGGGTGATCGTTGAGTATTTTTTTCCTAAAGTTATTTCAATGACTAAGCTTGTACCAGGGGTGAGATAAATGTAAGTTTGAATGCATAAATGGCATGTGGTCAAAAATAGCATGACATCATTTATGAACAACCTTTGCCTTCTTTGTAAAGCAAAATGCTCAGTATGACGTGCAGGCTTTGGAGGGTCAGCCTCTTTACCGTGTACCCTGATAAGACAGGAAGGGGTAGGGCTCAGCGCAGGAGATGGGGTTCCCGGAGGGCGGTGGAATGAGCTTACGGGGATATGAGCATATTTGTTGCGGAGTGACAAGATGTGAGGATATATGTCCGAGAGTGAAAGGACTGACATTTTATGAGGATGTGTCAGGGAGTGAAAGGACTATAAGAATATGAGGATATTTGTCAGGGAAGGAAAATACTGATTGGATGGGAGGGTCTCGTTCAGGGATAAAAAAAAAAGTCTGACAGGATAAGAGGATACCGCTCAGGGAGTGAAATAACTGACAGGATATAAGGATGATAGTCAGGGAGGGAAGTCATACACGATAATTATTAGTTTTATGTAGAAGTGGTTGTAATCTCCGACTAGTTGATGCGTAGTAATATCCGAGCGACAGCGAAGATATAAAGTCGTCAACTACAAGGGATTACAGCCTCTCCTACACAAAATTGGTGGTTTTTGTATTGCCTTTCTTAAATGCTCAGAATCTCATATTGGTGGATAACAGACGCTTTTTACATTTTCTATAGCGACTCCAAAGTAAGTGGACAATAAAGGGAGGGAAAGGACTGACAGGTATAAAGGTGGCAGTCAGGGAATGAAATTACTGGTACGAGTGAGAGGGGTAACAGTATGGCATGATGTCCGGTAACGATATATGAATATCTAAGAATATGTGTTTCTTTAATAGGGTGTGTAAATCTTTCAAGAAAGTGAGGATGTCAGAATAAGGGGATATTGGACAGGTTGTAGTGATGCGCAGAAGGATTTGATGATGACAGAATATGAGGGCATCTACAGTGGTGTCCTGATGTTTGTCAGGGTGTGGTAGTGTCTGTGCTGATATGAGAATGTATGTCGGTGAGAGAGACGTCTGTAAGGGTGTAAAGATATCTCTCTAGGTTTGACGATGTATATATTAGGGTGTGGAGGTGTCGGTCAGCTTCTGTTTTCTCTACAATGTTCTGATAATCTGTCCAGATATGCCCATGTCAGTGAGGCTGAGTAAATGTTGGAGAACTGAGAATGCTTATTATGTGCATAGATATCAGTGTCGGTGCCAGGATATTGAGTAATGTTCACTCGATAACAGATATGATTTTCCTCAGTGCGGAGCATGATGAGCGGTTCATTGCTAGTCTTTCTGTATTTGTTTTTGTGGAAAAACTATCACCTACACATGTACCTGGTGAGAGCAGCTCAACACCACTATCACTCCTTCATGTACATAACCCCATTCACACCAGCCGATTTGTACTTAGTGCCTAGCCCTACTCACTTGATCCAGTTTCCTCGGGATTTAGTTTGCAGGAAACTGGATCGATCAAGATGGCGATGGGTGAATAGAAAGAGATGCAATAATATGTGGGGGTGCATAATACAATGTAACATCATAGAGGTAATGCGCTATGGAAATCAAGGTCTGCTTTCCCTGCATGTTATTGCATAGGGGAAGGATTTGGGGCGGGATAGGGAGGGGAATCTACACCACCACCAGGAGTGCAGCAGACACTGTGGGGAAGCTACTGGAATATACCAATCGATAGCGGCACGACTGGCCTGGCGTGCCGCCTGCCCTCGCCTCAGGTAAGACACTGCATGCTACACGGTGTTAATTAATCCGCGCGCTCAATCGGCACCCGACGCTAATTGCTGGTGCACCCTCGTCCCCAGCTTTGTACCTAGATTGTTTACATTGATCAACACGAGTGGTTCCTCGTACCAACCAGCGAGCTGCTCGTATTAACGGCCTATCCCCGCCTTACCTGTGCCTCCTGTATATACTAGGGGGAGGGGGGAGACTACGGCTTGGGGTGGGGGTAAGATGGGGGTGTGGGTAAGAAGGGGGTAGGGTGGGGAGGGGGAACCAGCGCATGCGCGCACCTGATTGTCAGAGTATGACGTCACACTTGCACCGAACCCTCATTTATTGTAAGTTCGAGTTGGAGGAGTGGTCGGCGGGAGGTGGGAACGGGGAGGTGGGTGGTGTCTTTTTTACAAGATGTACCGGCTGTAAATCAGTGGCATACACTACCTGTTAAAGGGTCTGTTGCAGACAAGGGTGGCGATACCCGCGTCGATCCCCCACGAGAAGTGCTGATGGTGGTACTGGCGGTGGTGACGGTGGTGGTGCTGGTAGGGGCTGTGGTGACGGTGTGGTAGTAGTGGTAGGATCAGCCTAACCGTATCCGGAGTCGAGGCGGGTCGCGTCGTGAGCAGCTCCACTAATCGCTCATCACGTCGGCGGACAAGCGTCTATGGCTCCAAGTGGGCGGGGGGTCGTGATGGTGGTCACCTCCACCAGGTGACGCTGTAGCGACGAGCGCACGCATCTGGGGACGACAGGTCTGGCGCTCGACTCCAAGACGATGAGCACCGAGACGGCGGAACCGCGGGCTTTCCCCGAGGCAGGAGGCACACGTCTGGGGGAGACAACGGTGATGGGTAGATAACTCACAGGTGTCTTGCGTCTAGAGAATCTGATGCGTGTTTGTGTGTGGAGGAGTGTAGAAGCTGAGAGAAGCCTGGTACTTTGGTTTATCCTCCAGCTACTGTACCTCCTTGGTAAGTGGTATATGGTGGAATAAGGCGGATCGTCTAAACTCGCTAGCGGGTATATGTTCGGGTAGATATCTACGTGTAGAGGTCTTAACGTGGTGACCTACACACCAATGACCGCGACAAGCGTTGCCCGCTGCTGTCTCCTGGAACCCTGGAGTAACGGCGCTTATTATCCCCTTCCTCTTGTCCACTTCTCCAGGCTATGTGTGGTGAGCACTGGGTGTTGTCCTTGGGGTGATGGGGGTATAGGAGCGCTCACACTACTACAAGACGAGTGGCCGATCGGGCCTGTTACACAGACAGCACCAGTCTGCTTGTACCCTCCTGCAGACTGCTTCTTCCCACCAGTAGGAGGAGGCAGAGGTGGTGCTGGGAGTGGTGGCGGCTACTGCGGCGCTGACGGCCGTTTCTCTCTCTCCCTCTCTCTCTCTATCAGGCTCTCCTCCATTGACGTCACTGCCGGCCTGGAGGGCGGCGGCGGCGGCGGTGGCGGCGGCGGCGGCGTGACTGGGGAGGAATTTGGATCGAGACTCTCAGAATAAAGCAAGGGACGTCTGGCCAACCACCTCCTGCCTTATGCTGTATTGTTGCGAGGGGTTTCGGGAGTGATCCCTGTGACGTTGATATAGGACTGATCTACCAGACCCACCCATCCGTGACTAATATATTGAATATGCCATGCCTACCATGTATGAACTCATATCTTGTGTTGTTCTGCTTCACACCCGAGTGCCTAACTTGGAAATTCTGTCTAGCTGCCGTGGTACGTGCGCACATTGTCTCTTTGTCTGCCAAAAGCTGTCTGACTGACAATAAGATGGATTAACCATGAGTATTGAGGTCTGATTGACTGTCCCAAACGACCTTTTCAGAGATAACTTCTCTGTCTGAATCCCCTAGCAATGTACCGATTTACAGGTGATACGTTTTAATATCGGTTTCCACAAACAGACTTGCAGATGAACACAACTGACAAATATATGAAGATAAATGACTGTAAAGATGGTGAGTTTACGATAAAATCAAAATCCGTAGCTGGCACGGATGCGGGAATAACTATATATATATATATATATATAAATATATATATATATATATATATATATATATATATATATATATATATATATATATATATATATATATATATATATATATATATATATATATAATACACTGACCCATGGTCCTATCAACTATAATCCTACAGGATGGGGCCGAAAGGGATGGGGGTTGGGTGGGGAGGGGGAAGGGTCACGTCATGTCATGAGATATCAGGACACAGGGTTCACAGTCTAGCGAGAAATATGCTTGAAAAATGGAATTGATGAAGATTTCGATTTCGGATTCCATGACAAAACCACACAGGGTATTATGCCTCTTCCCCGTAAAGTTAAAAGCAAAAGTATTCTAGCTTACATGCTTTGTTTTCAATGGTTTCCAAGGAGGTTTTCCACAAAAAGAAGGACATGATTCATATGAATACCAAGTTTAACAGACAATAACGAGACAGAAATACATGATTATGATGAAAAGAGGATCATATATAGATGCATCGAATTATTAACTTAAACATGATCTCTAGTCAAGAGGAAAACAAAAGCACAGTGCCACCTTTCGACACGCAAGGCAAACTGCCGAGATAGTTTGCTGAGACTGTTGCCATAGGAACGGACGCTAGCGATGAGTTGTGAGTTGAAGGCTATAGCAGACAGGTCCAGGTTTGCCAGGTAGCCGTTCTTTTGCACCCGACCTGGAAACCTCTCCCTATAGCATGGGATTCCAGAGAGTGTCTGTTCAGTGGGGGTTGGATTGGGTTGGATGGGGCGGTTTCAGCACCCTATCGTACCCAGGTTTCACCCCGCCCACAAGACCGCTCCTGCAGATGTTTTGGCACTCAGCTAGTCGAGATTCTGGCACGTGCCTTTCACTGACAGGAGGTGTGGCCTCTGCTTCGAGGTAAACAAGTTGTTGTTTACTGTTCCAAACCACCCAATATGTCTTTAAGTGACCCTTATCTTTGGATCACTTAGACTTAACCCATTTGGATTGCATTCTAGAGCAGAACCAGGGTATAAACAATATATACGTTCAACTCACTTTCACTCATGGATAATCCGCCACACACACACTAAGAGAAACGGACGACACTTGAAACGAAAAGTTTTTACTCAAATTGATCACTCATTAGCCCATCAATCCCACTGACATGACACAGATCAATGTGACTAGAACATAGCAAAAAACAAACAAACAAATAACAAAGATCAAAGATCTGGATCAGGTGTAGTGTATCAATACTACATCTCAGAGCCACCAATCTGCCAATATAGAGCTTGATGAGATAATCGTATTATTGAAACTGCTGATATGAACCTTTGATTCTGTGATTTCATAAAAGCCCCTGATGACTATATATATATATATATGTATATGAAGTGAGGTCCCCATGAGTTGGTTTTGCAATAGTGTCAGTGGTTGAAAGTTTAAACGACCAAGGCCTCGCTCCAAATAAAGAGAAAGAAGGCTGGATAATTTGCTCACGATTGGCGTATTTCAGTATCTTTCTTTTCACTGCCGTGTTCCAGTGTCTGTCATGGCTGTCTTGACTGCTTCAAGGGGTTTATACGAGTAGTGTTCCCACACAAGACAACACAAGGCCAGCAATGGGCACTGAAACCACAGAACTGGTACCCCAACCCATACACACAGCCTAATCAGTTTGTGGGGGACAAAATGATTTGTTAGCCATGATTCCTGCCTAACACCAGGAATGGCTCACCAATCGAGAGGGGGGAATCACAACTGTCAACATGTAACATGAGAGAAGTAATGAGTGCCGAGCTTACAAGCGGCTTGAATGAATTACCTCACTCCTCAACTCAGAGCGGAGGAGATCTAGTTACATACCAGCAGTTGCGTGGCCAGTTTGCTTGTCTACCCAAAATATACCTCCAAAGCAAGAGTGCAATTAGGAATGGAATTATTTGCCAATGGATAATTAGACCAAAGAAACCTTAGTTCTTAGTTCCACTGTGCGGCCTGCATGGCAGCCACCGTTGAGCGTGTGGTCTGCTCCATCGCACCTATTTCGATGCATCTGCCTTACATTTGCCAACACGGTAGCCATGCAGCAGCTGTGTGGCGGCTATATGGCGCCGTTCAGTGAGCCCGATGGAACACGCTCGTAATGCTTGTACACTGTTCTCTCTGTGCTGTTAATTGTCATTCACTACAATTGTATATACATGCTTGATACATGGCTAGGTGTATGTTCTAAGGCAGCTACCGCTTTAATGAGCTCGATGTCTGTTATCGGCTACATCGTTAGAACCGTTCAATTGTGACAACAATAGTGACAGAACTGTAATAGTGGTGATTTGCTTAGTGTCAGTTGTTGACAAAGCGTTTTGTAAGTCACAAATAGGGCATGTCATGTGTTTTCATGGAAAGGGCATGGCATCTACAGAGGTTTCATCCTTGGGAATCCTCAGGCTGCACCGATGGAGGAAGATTATGATGATATGTATATCAAGACAATCTGGGTGCCTCAAATAATTGGATAAATTTGATAAAGGCCTCAGTTCAAACATAGAGAAAGATGACTAAATAATTCGCTCACGATTAGCATATTTTAGTATCTCTCTTTTCACTGCCGTGTTCCAGTATCTATCCTGTTTGTCTGCTACGAGGGTTTTATATGAGCTAAAACCCAAATGCCAAAGAAGTAGTGACATCGATGGTAGTAACTAGGCTCGAATGATATCACTGTAGTACTCCTCTGATTATCAAGGCCTTACCTTATTACATTTGCATATATGATAACCAGAGATGTTGTGTTGTGTAGAAAACAATCAATGGTTTTGTGGACAGGGACCGTCAGCCTAAATGGTTTCAGAGTACATGTAGTTTATTATCCATCTTCACGAATAGACTAAAACCAGAATTTGCCATATTATAGAGTTGGCTCCGTCTATCACTATAGTCCTGAGCGTTTGATATTTGTAAAATCACAATATCTAGTACAATCAAATGCAGCATTTGTAAAAGATGATATTTTCGAAAATTAAGTAGATAGAAATCAAGGGAACTTCATAAAGAATACATAACAGAACTTTTCAGGCCTAAAATTCAAAAATTGTGGTGCCATCTGTCATTTTATCAAAGAACTTTGGTCTGAAGTCATATTTCTGCTTGAATCACTGACATTATAAATAGGCAAGAAAGAATTGATTTTCCTTCAGTCTTATCTCAGTCAATAATCAACATAAATACTTTAAATAAAGAGTGATTTGTAGATGAACCACCACTGAATAAAACTGGCAGGTTATCTTTTTAATTAAATGTTATCTATAGGTAATTATTGGCAGTTTCTAGCTATGAAATATATCCCAAAAATGCAAAAATATCAGAAAATCACGTTTTTAGGGTTCTTCTGGACTCTTTGACATCTGTCATAATGCTCCTGTATTTCAGGAAGTATCTGTCACAGCCTGACAATATAGGTATCATTTTAATTGTCTTGAAATAGCTAAGAAGATAAGATTATTATTTCTGTAGGTCATCGCGATAGATTTTTCATTAAATCACTGTGAAGACAGGAAAGTAACATGTTTTAGTGTTTTTTACCAAACAAATTCCGATGTTCAATCTACAACAGGAAATCTGAACCATAACAATGGTATATCAGATATGTGCCACTAGATAGGCCCAAGTCTTAGCTTTCTAACAATGTTTTGTTTATAAAAATCGCCCCGTTATTCACGACACAACAGCGATTTTCAAGTTAGAAAAAAACTAGTTTTTGTCCCATATTAAACGCTCAGGACTATAGAGACTCTATTTTTCCCTCCTCATGCCCAAAGGGGCTTCAAACTGTTTGGGGTGCATTTTCCCATAAGCCATTGTCTTGAGGCCCGTATTCAATGGATATCAATGGTTATGGGTTATACCACCTTAGAAATAAATGGGTAAAGGTTTACTGTGGCCCCATACATTTTCAATGAGGGCTTCTTAATAGATGGATAAGAAGTTAGTTTGCGGGTATTCGATAATTTCACTTTTGGATTACACATAACTAAGTGCAGAAATATTAAGAGGTGTGGTGGATTTTTTCGTTCCAGTGGAGGTGGTTATGACTCCGTTGTCGGAAAAAATTTATCGAGTCAAACCCCTTTCGTTCAGTCCCCCCAAGTACAGCAAGTTCAGGGACCCCTGACTACAGATGGGACGACACCAAGATACGAGAAAGAGAGGAACGACATGAGTATAGAGACACATGCCCCAGACAAGAGTACCCCATGAGCCGAGGCGACTAGAAGCCATATAGAGGAAACAAGCCATACCAACGTCAACATAACACAGGACGGTATGAAGACTACAGACAGCGTGAGAACGAGTACCGGGACAGGCGGTTCTGAGACACCTAGACCCACCTACTCAGAAATGGTAACAAGGCCCTGACCAACCAGTCAATGGACGACCGACAGCAGACCAACAAACAACCACGTGATCGAGAAAAGAAGGAGACAGACCAGCCTTCCGTGGGAGAAGACAGTATAAATATGTGTACCGACCTCTGTAATAGATTGTTGAACAGTTGCAATGGATCTGTGTTTTCTGTTAATAGGACCTCTGTACCAACTAACCAACCAATGAATAAGAAGACGACCGGTCGAAGAAGCAAGCAGACTCCCAACAACGCGACCAGAGACACCTGACCCCCATCTACAATATCAAAAGTAACAACTAACAACACCCCCCCCCCCCCCTCAACCAAACCGATTGCATAGTAGTTAATCTCTCGAACACACAACTCTCTCAAGTAAACAATTCTATGCTAGAAAATGTTCTAAATTTCTGTCCCACGCAAGGTGGACAAGGGGATGGGGATAGAAAAATCTAAATGGACCGTTTTCACTGCAACCTTAGAATTAGACAATTTTTCGATAACTCCGAACGCAAACCAAACGTCGAAACCATGAGTTACGTCCAACCATCAAGGACGGCCCCTTTGGACAATCATACAAGGGGAACACTCACTCCTTTCAAAGACAAAACGTGGAGAACCCCAACAGGGTCGCAGAACCTGGAATGATTCATCGCACTCAATGAGATACAACTAAACAACAGGAAAGGGGACAGAAGACAAAAACACAACATCACGAGGGAGCAAAAACAGGCTCTTAAAACCCTTTCCAAGGACAACTCGATCGCCATCAAACCTGCCAACAAAGGAGGAGCCACTGTGATAAAAAAGACAGTGTACTACATCAACGAAGCCAAGAGACAACTTAAGGGCAAGAAGGTATACCAACCTATGATGAAGGACATCACGCAAGAAATCAACATCAAGACAGAGAAGAAAATACAACAGATGACAGACGATAAGCCAGACCATAGCCGGTAGACTACAAACAATTAACCCAAGGGCTCCGCATGTATACTTTTTACTGAAAGTTCACAAACATATATATAGGGAATCAAGGGAAGCTCAACGACTCAGAAACAAGATTGAATTCAACTGGATCCATCGATTAAAAACTCATGCACCAAATGGCCTCAAAACTCTGGATAATAGGTACGGCTAGTTGAACCATTAGCATTTTTCATTTCTTCTCCCCCTGCCTCAATGCCACATTTAAAAATAAAATTCCGACCACAGAGTCATAGCAACCTCCACTGGAATGAAAAAATCCACCATACCATGAGGGAATATCGAGGGTAATATCCCTCGCTACACACACTTTGACGCTGGCCGATCAAGGTGACGCCCCGGGTTGACATGGTTTCAACAAGGGAGTGCATAATATACAGCGTACGGGCCATCTTCCTAGTTGACAAAGATGACTGGGGTTGGGGAACTTGCTTTTACCCAACAGAGGATTCTTCATGGTTAGTTTCCCATAGGACCTGTGTGGTTTGACACACAGCGCCCCAAAACATCGCAATGACCGACATGTGGGCCCAGTCGAGCGCAGCAAGACCCTCGACCAATGAAAACGCCGGCTGAGGGTCACATGCACGCCTCGGCCAATCACACACGACATAAACATGGGTATGCAGATCGGACGCGGGAACTGACACCGCTCCGCCACCTGGTTCTCTCTATTTTGTGGTCGCAAAGCGGTGGGATTAAGACTTAGCAGCAGCAAAGCCTCATTCATCTACAATATTATAAGAGGTGGTTCTGGTTTAGTCAATTTGGTAAAAGAGCAATCAGTGGCCTCCAAGCTTATAACATAGCGAACGCACTGGGTAGCCTACGATCTTTCGGCATTTTCGAATCAAATCATCAATTTTAACCGAGGAAAAAAGCCAGAATCTGAATCTCCACATATTAATTACCAAATTATAATGTTATTTAGCTGTAAATAACTGTTAATTCCACCAGGATGGGTTGGAGAACATTGTCATTAGTAACTTTTTAGTCATTTCGAAAGAGCCGGATCTATTTGTCATAAGCTGGTTCCTGGCAATACCTGTGTTTTGTTTTTTTTTCCCCTTTAGGGTTATGGTTAACGCTAACCAATAAACCTAACCCAATTTTAGGGTTAGGGTTAGGGCTAACCCTTACCCTAACCCTATTTTTGGGTAGGGTTAGGTTTAGGGTTAGGATTAGGGTTAGGGTTAGGGTTAGGGTTAGGTTTAGGGTTAAGTTTTAGTGAGTGCTTTGGCTACGCATTGATATAGGTTGACACTGAAATGGCGCCGTTTATGAAAAATCGGAATTACGACTTTGTTTACCCATCACAACGAAAATAACGGTTAGTTTTAGTTAAATAACCTCGAATTTTGGTAATTAATATGTGCTGATTCTGAATCTGGCATTTTTAATACGTTAGAATCGACCGTTTGGTTCGAAAACGGCGAAAGATCGTCGGGTATCGGGCCCGCAAAGTCGCGTTCCCTATGTTATAAGCTAGAGGCCACGGATCTGCTCTTTTACCATCAATTTTCAATTAGTAGAAACCAAACGAGAGTTAGACTTGTCAATGTTTATGCCACGACGGGAAGGTCGTGTATTACTACACGAGGCGTAGCCAAGTGTAGTGAGTCAATGACCAACAGAACCTTTTTCATAGTAGCTGACATCCTGCTCTCTGATTGGTCAATATTGTTATTACTCTAGTGGCATAAAAAACACTATGTCACGGCCTGCCACATAAAATTTCCCTATGTTAAGCCTATGGCGGTTTTTTATTAGGGGTAGGATAATAATTTAGTCCCCACCCTATACTCCATTGCACCACATTTGAGTGGACGTGAGGACGCAGGGTGGAACCCGAGTGACATGTTGCCACATACACTAAACCACTTCAAAGACAGTCACACCAGGAAAAGAGCGATTGGAGCAAATCTCACCAATCCATCACAATCAAAACCACTAGCCTCCCCAACTTTATTGACATATACACGCGAAAACGTCTTCTTCCCTCCTCCCCATGATCAAAGGAAATAAGGATGTCCGTTGTGGCCCATCATGAAAAGGAGTCACGTCCAATAATAGTTCACGTGCTACATATCCAATCTGTATATATGTGTAGAGAGTATGTAAAGAGAGGTCAATTATTTCTTTCTCTGATAGGAAACTTCTTTGTGTAGTCGTTATCTTGACACTATGCTACAACGCCAGCATTTCTCACGGGGTAAACTGTGTACACTTTGCTGCATTGAATTAACTCTGAAATTAATTCTTTTCATGGGTTGAGAGTTACTGGGAATACAAATTAGACTAATGCAAACCTCCCAGGTATTTAGCAGGGAACTCATGAGATGAAAATAACATAGTCCGTACTTCATCGAATTTGACCACAGAGTAATTCACGTAACGCAACTGAGCGAATTACATAGCGGTCATATGATGTGGAGTGTGGACCAAGTTATTTCTATTGAGTGGGTTTTTCATTTTATCTCACCCAGTTTTACATCATTTACTAATAAAATAACTGACCAAATTAGTTATTGATTATTAGGTACAATGCCTTCAAGGCCATGGAGTATGAATTCCTAACATTAAGCCTATGGAGGAAAATACTGGGGTGAAGTAAATCACAGATACCTTGGGAAACCGTAGCGTACTGCCCAGAGCACTATGTCCAGAGCATAGTGGCTACATAGTGTAATGTCTGTTATTTTGAATTAATCCTTGGGCAGAAATAATCCGCATTTGTTGGGGGGGGGGGGTGCATATACAAAATTCTTAAAAGATAGTGAGTATTTCCAAAAGCAGGTGACTGTAAACTAGCTTTTGTAATTATTTAAAATCAAAGCAAAACTGCCAACTGAACTTTTTCAAATGAATATCCAATACATTATTATTGTGGGATACCTGAAACCGGCGACCACAGAGCGTCGGTATGCACTACTTTTCTATGTAAGATATTCGTAAGTACAACAATATAACCGTGTTAAGCACACAACGTTATAAATGTAAAACACTTTACATAGTTGCATTGCAACCTCCCAATCAAAGATGTGACGGTTGACTCGCTTAATAATCGTTTTACAATAAGTGATGTGTAAATACTTTTCTGCTCTATAAAGCAGAGTGGAATAGAATTGTTCTCAGTCGTTAGCACCACCCAAGTAAAACCCCACCCTCATAGTGAGCCGAATTGGAGCTCACTGAGCACTATGCTCCGGGTCAGTTTATCTTGTCACGTGATCGTGATTATAACAAGGACGCTGTGCCTATAAATAGGACGGTGAAACATAAAATATGGGACTCTGAAAATGAAATCCTCTTTTTCATTGCCAATTAACGTCTCGCACAATCTTAGTTTTGTTGGGATTTCGCGTGTGGAATTGTTCTCTAATAAAGGAAGGTTCCTATAATGATCGCTATGACAATTGATATATTAAATGGTCTAAACATGTTACCTAGGGATTTGCATTGTTTCAGAAAGTGTGATTTATTGCCTAATTCTTTATTGTTCGACGTTTGTTTGAATATAGAAAACCATCAAATTAAAATTCATCGATATATATATATAGGCAATAGAATCAGTTTTAAAGGGATACAGGGCCAAGTGTAACTTTCAATTAACAATCGCAAGCCGGGAGTTAATACAGGCTTAGAGCAGTTCAGTGGGTGAGGTTAAAGACAGCGCACTTAGTTTACGTGCTGAGAGAGACTGATCCAGCTCCCAGAGGAAGTCACATTGGAAGCCACATTGAAAGTGGCAATGAAAGCCACGGCTAGAAACCACTGGCTTTGTAGTTGGCTTAGTGCCAAGTCGGCACGAATCACTGCGCTGCTTTGACCCCTTAGCTCTAACAGTAGAATGCTTCTACATGACCTTCAATATTACGTCTTGTGGTCGACGGTGATCGGTGGCCGACAACCACTCCCTTTCCTAATTGAAGAGCCTTCAATCACGGAATGCAGATAACATGTGCCACTTGGAACAATATGATGTAAGGCTATATAGAGTATTAGATCCTTTTGGGTTGAAGCATATTGGTAGTCATTGTGATATGATTCTTTATGTCTACATTGCTACTGAAATGTATTATTCTTTTACAACTTACAGTAAACCTATAATGGCATATTGGGCCATGAAAATATTAAATGTGCACTTTCTCATTGCCTACATATTTGGTATGTGATAGCAGTCGGGCCTTCATGAATAAAGAATACAATGTTTGCTTATGTGCATTCACAGTGCAATCAAAGTGCAAAGCAGTTGTAGACGCAGTAGTGAAATTGTTTTGATGGCATGATTGCATTCCTTAAAGTAATAGATATTTTGCGGGAGGGACGTTACAAAAGTTCAAAATATAGAATTTGCATAAACGATGATAATTATCAATGAAGTATTGCAATTTACACGATTATGACAGTATGGGCACTGTAATACAATCGAACAGTAGTGCATATTCACTGTGAAGATGCAAAACATTTGATGGTCAGATTGCATTTCTTTTAAAAACATTAATCCTGCAGTTGGTCTTATGATAATTGAGCTACTCAATAACAACAAGTGTGGAAAATGTATCCTCATAAATGTATACTCCATATATACCACCATCAAGAAAGTGCAGGTGAAATTACAGTTGTATGATGGTACACAGCCAAAGTATGACTACAATCATGAACTGCAAACTATCAGTGATTGCAGTTTAAAGATGGCTGGTTGCAGACTGATGATGGTCAGCTACAGGATGTTTGAACTTAATATTTTCTTTTTGAGAGATTTTGTTCATAATGATATCTATCTAAGAATAGAATTGAAAATGTGGAAAGATTCAAATTTGTCAGAAGATATTATCTAGGACAAAAGTGCAATTAATCTGCAAAGGGGTCGTTGAGCAGAAAAAGTAAAGGATTGAAAGAAGGGAGTCATTATTTCATCTGTTCTGTATAGTAATATAGCTGGAAACGACCACTAAATAGTAAATCAATTCTTGCTAGATGGCCAATAGGCACATTTTGTGTCACTTCAGGGCGTGGCGACAGATTATAGCCCTAGCCCTGCCGGGAGTTTTTAAACAATTGGGAGGATTCAGGTGACTTTAGCAGAGGGCAGCCCTCAAAGTAGAGTGTATTTGAAATAGTCTCCAAAGCGCAGTCATAATGCTATCAAATTCCTTTCCTTTCCACCAAGACTTGTCTTAAGTTTGTTTTTTTAAATATATACAAAGTATGTCAATAAAATTTCATTGCACTTTCTATAAGTTTTTAATGGTCAAAGATAGAAAACACTCTGCAGCTCCTGTGGTGCCGCTCTGGTGGCGAAAACCAAACTCGAGAACAATGGCAAGGCATAGAGAGATGAGCCAGCAGCCCAATGCTTCCAAACCAGGTCATTCAAGTCCGTGGGTATATAAATAATATTGGTAACGCCATTAAAAACTGCTCCTTCCAATTGCATGTGGATGATGCAATTGCTCTACCTGTCAGACAAAAATGTACCCGAGTTGATTAATGAAGAGGACCTGGATCTTGTAAATAAGTGGTGCCACGAATTGAGGCTGTGAAAAATAGGCTCCTGAGAAGCCTAACAGACTCTCCAGTTACGGTGCTTCAGTATAATTAAAAAAACCAACAGAAGGCATCTTTTACAAAAAATGTAAAAAATCATTCCATTTTGCAAGGAATATATATGTACTTGTGATATAATATTTAACATTATCATGTAAAACAAATGATGATATTAAGTTTGATGTGTCATATCACATTATCAGAAAATCGAATCTGGGTTTGAATGCAAATAGGCTCGCCCCCTATCATTATACCTGTCCCTGTGACACATTGTACAGTAGACTCTGGAACGTTCCCCGTTGACCTAAGGTGAATTGCAGTGAATTGCGGCAGTCCCGGTAGGCTGCTGGTGCCGAAAGGCCGACTACGGCTTTTTTGCCGATGCGGTCTCAGTTTGGTCCTTGTGTGCTTTGGGGGGTATTAGTCACACACAGATGCCTATATGTATATATACATATATATGATATTGAATGACATACGGGTGTCAACAAAAAAGAAGCTACAGAGTTTAGTTAATGTTATTGAAGCAAATAATAATACCTGTATGATATTGACATGATCTGTTAAAGACACAAGGCTTCAAATGTTTTATAACATGCTCAATTCAAGGTGATGCATTTTTTGTTTCTTGTATGTGTATCAACACTAGAGACAGAATGTTGAGCAAGTGTGTCCACTTCATGTGCAACTTTGAGTGCTTGATGTTTTGAAAGGATACCTGATGTTTTGAAAAGAAAAGTAAGAAGTTATCGTTAACTGCTGGTAATACCCGACTCTCCACAAAACAGGGGGCTGTTCCACTAGGAGGGTAAGCTGTCATAGTGAGACCACAGTGATAGTTTGCGTTTCATGAGAAGGTGCAGTCAAGCATGAACGTGAGTCAGGTAAGGAGTGAGACCAACAGTGAGAGAGTACGTTTCATTAGAAATTAGGTCTCACTGTACATATCGTATATACCGTTCTGAAGATATCAGCGTTTGAATTTTGTCATAGCAAATACTGCTCTGGTGGCCAGTGTCCCGCCGGCCTCCAGGGGGAGACAAAAAGAACTGCCGAAACCCCGCCGCACTACGGAGGAAGTGAAAAAGAACAGCGACCAACAGAGCAGACGTTTGCAATGACGAAATTCAAACGCCGATATCGGCAGATTGCTTCATCTGATCTTCTTCATATTTGGTACGATTATAGGTTGTATGTATACCTAACTCGTGTTAAAGTTTCATTGCTTAATTATAATGGAAAGGGGTGAAATTCCACATTATCCCGGCCCGTCGACGAATAAATTCGAATGTCAAATGCATGTGCATAGCGAGACCTGTGCCAACAGTGAGAGTTGGTCTCACCTCAACAGTGAGACCACTGATGAAACGCGAATTTGGGCTTGACACTGTTGGTATCACTGTTGGTGTCACTGTTGCAGTCCTACCTCTCGCTTTGACCCCCCTACTAGTGAAACGACACCCTGGTGTTTATTATTGGCAATCCACTTGACCAGCTTATTGTCCAAAACTATTTTGAACATGGCAACCCCTAGAAAAGACTTTGAGTTGTCCTCAGAACCAAACTGATTTTCATACATTGATGAAATTGTGATTTATGATGCAGTGCCTCCTAGCAAAAAGTTAAACAGACTGTATAGAGGAATGGTTATTAATGAGGAAAATAAGATAAATTCACCAAGAATCGCTGAAATTGTCTGGTAGTAAATGAAAGGTAAGATAAATAAAACACATTCTAGTTCATATACATCTGGGAGCTGTTTCAAAACGTGGGTTAAGTCTATGGTTTTGAAACAGCTCCCAGATCATCAATATGTACTGTTTTTATTGGATAAATCCATAAAGTATGACAGAGGTGCCGATACACGATATGACACGCCACTACTCTAGTATATCTAATATGATTTAGGTAGCTTTTGATTGAACAGTGGTCTGTTTACTAAAACATTTCCAATTCTGTGACATACAGGATGATACCGATTGATATGGTAATAATATCAATACTAAACACACATCGTAATTCCTAAAAGTACGGACCTGCACTATCTCTAAATGGTATGTTCATCATTGATGAATGAGAATGGAACTATGAACGATGATAATCAAAAGGTTTGGGTTACCAGGATATGCAATCTATGGGTAGTTTTCTGTAACACACTTGCCCCCAGTCATCTTGCCATTTCTACAATTGCCTTTCTAAGATAAAAAAAAGAAAAAGAATTGTATATTGACTTGTGCTGCATATCTAATTAGTTTCAGTTAGCATTTGTTTATGAATGATAACTAAAGAGAAAAACATTTTCTAAAATTACAATAAGAAAATATTGCATCATTTCCAAGCAAGCCTTTCTTCTCCATTTTCTGCCTACCATGACAGTGCTTTGAGATAAAGCAGATATCACAAAAAGGGGCTTTTTGCTACGTTTCTATTTTGCTAACAGAACAGTCCATTTTTACTTCTACTGAGAGTAGAACAAAGGTTCAGGTATCAAAATGATTGGAAAGGAAATATCTACTTGATTAAACTGGGTTTGGATTTTGCTACCAAATGGAAGTCTATGGAATCTCCACTCACATTCTAGAAGTTAAACATTCTGCCTAACTTTTAACATGATTTCTGGGAAAATACAAAAACAAATTAAAACAGATAGATTATCTCAATGAATTAATCCGAATTAAAAATATATATGACAATACAGCTCATAACCTCTGGTTTGATATGGTACCTATTGCAAACCTGTAATAACTGAGCCTGTATTAGTGTATATATGTTTTACAGCCTAAGTTATGAAAATGTTTGCATATCAAATCCCAATACGGTTGCACGGCCTATGAGTATGAGTATAAGTATAATGATTGGTCATGGTCAGTTGTTCACAACCCTGAAATAGTAAAATAGAAATGGTCATCTGCACCTTGCCCCATGTCACACTCACACAGTTGGCACGCCTGAAATGATGTCATGCTTTTGGACACTCCCCCCCCCCCCCCCCTTCCAAACACACACACACACACACACACACACACACACACACACCACTTATCATGTTCTTGGCATATACTATTACTAGTCTATATGATATAGAAATACCCTTATCATTGTTGCCAACGTTAGTCGCGGGGACTAGAAGTAGGCTAACTTAGTAACTTCGCTGGTCGTACGCCGTTGTTGTTCTTGTTATAATTTTCAGCGACACTCAGCAAACAACACTTCAACACCGCATCTACCTCGGTAAACAAGGCGTCCCCAGCACGACCACACTGTCTGTGTGGAAATTCCCGAGATTTGATCAACAAAAATGTCTTTCTAAATTATTACAACCACGTAATTTGTTTCTCTGTTATTATATGAATATACCTCTAATTATAGCTCCTACTAAGTTCTCTAGAAAAGTAATGATAGATTGATCGTAAGACTGGACCAAATACGGGAACGTACTGTTTGGGTCGCCCGCGACTAGATCTAGATCAATGTCATAACCCATATCCAAAAGATGAGGTTGTTTTGACTATTTTTAAAAGTGCAAATATATTTCACGAGACGGTATCTCTGTTACTGATGAAAATTAGTGACTTACCGTTTTTGAGGATCCACGAAAGGTTACAAGCAACACCTTGAAATAGATGAGCGTTGTATATTTATCCTGATTTAATCGAGAAACTAATGAATACATTTACATGGGCAGTTCAGCTTCGTTATGACGTCATTAACAACGTAGTAACGCAACGTCATACTCACAACCACTCTCCTAGCAGATACCCTACGCTCTACTTCCTGCGGCCGCTAGTGCCGCGAAAGATCTGGGAGGAGAGCGACTCACAACCACACTGCGCCGCTCAAGCTTGTCAGTAAAACCACAGTCCGCAGGATGCACGAGCGATGCGGTATGACTCACAACTACATTCTTCACTCTGGGCATAGGCCTACTCCTTTCATGATATTATAGATCATTAAATGTACCGGTATTTAACAACTCTACCTTCTTATCAATATGATCTCTCCTCATATTTCTAGATGATAAAAATGTACGTCCCAAGTGCTAATAGAAACGATGACTAGATCTAGATCTATAAAATGTTCTAGTTCTTTAGATCTTGTTCTATGTTCTTTACAATTAGAATTACACAGAGAGTAGTAGGTCGTATTCCCATCCCGAGATCATTTTAAGAAAAAAATTAATACCGGTAAGTGTCTTCGTTCGTCATCTAGATCTAGTTTGGACTGAACAGTTATATGAACGGGGCGCTACCCAAGTGAATAATCTGAAGCACTCCAAACGAGATGGTGAACAGGGACTCAGACCAAGCAAGAACATGTTTCTTTTCATTGTATCTTTGCCTTGACCCGTAGGATATGAGTTACCGGTTCATTCATCCTCATAGGCCTAATACATTTACAAAATTGTCAGTTCTTTCTCCATGTCCAAAAACACTTTCTCATTTCCAAACTTTTCAATAAAACCGTGTGTTCACTCCAACGATAAACAATGGACTATCCTTTTGGCTACATGTGCACAATCCAACGCTGAACAAAAAGCTTCTGAAAGAAAAAAGGTATCAAGAGATGGCCTTCCTGACACAATGCTTATTCACTGACTGATGCATAAAATATACCATGAATTAAACCCATTTTGTCTAACGACGTCTGTTGAGTATTCCGTAATCTTCGAGCTTGCTCTCTCTTTTTTTCAATATTTTTTTATAGTTCCCCCTTGCCCAGAACCATTTTCCAATTCAAACCTGGTTTTGATGAATGAGGACCAGTTCCTGCCAGGGAGGCAAGATGCCTATTGCCACATTTTCACCTGATCAATGATTTCGGTTGATTATGGCATCAAGCACCGCCAACTGACCATTTGACACTTTGGGGTAGATAATTATCAGCTGGAATAGGAGATAACAATTTCAGGTCAATCTTTTTTTATATAGATACATCTAGGATCCCTAAGGATGCCATCATAAAACTAGTAAAGCAGATGATTTTAACCAAGTTAGAATGCAGTGATATCATCCATTATGCCCTAAGCCAATAGTATCTGGATACATTTAATCAGTGGCAGACTGCAGGTTCACATTCTCAATTCTTCAGTGGTCACCTCCCATGAAAAAAAGGCTTTTCCCTGATGATGATTTCTACCATAAATTCATTTGATGATTATTTCTTCCATAACCCTATTCACATATATAGGAACCCCACCAGTTTGTCTATTGGAAATATAAACTCAGCTGTAACTTAATCCTAGGGATTATCTTCAGGTGTATCTTTGAGATAATAATTGTGCTCCCCAATCAATAAAGTAAATGATGAGCAGTCGTCAGGTGGAAATGGTTCGTTATGGTAAAGTATGGTGAAATATCAATAGCTTTTCAGTGATCCAGATCAGGAGTTTGTATCATGTAATATTTATCTCCCTCTAAATTAATGGTCTTATAGTAGCTATGCGAATGAAAAATTGAATTTCATATCTATAATTAGAATAATAAATGGAAAAGATAGCCTGGAAAGAAAGGATTACAAAGATATTTGAATCTTAAAAAGTCGGTCAAATAGTTCAAGAATTATGGAAAGTCTAGTCAAATTGAGATTGAATTTGAGGAAGTCAAGTATATAGAAAACAGTAGATGGCATGGCACCACACAATGATTAGCACAGATGAACAGATTTATTACAATAACTCTCTAGATATATTGATGATATGGACATGACATTTAGCATACAGGGGTATATTCACATGCTGAATCCAATGGAGATATTTATTTTTATGTATATTGATGATGTCATAGCTTATTTGCATATTAATGGGGAAATCTGTAATAATGATGCATAGATTCTGCCAAAAACACTCAAATAATACTCCTCTCTAATCTAGATCATGTCATACAAGGCAAAACATATCTTTGACTTGTAAATAGGAATTTGGTCTTCAAATGGATCACATAATTCATAAATTCAGTTTTTCAGTGTAGTTTTTTCAAGGTGCTGACCTTTTATATCTACCAAATTATGGCATATCATACATCAAATTAATCCTCTATGTATGCTCTTTATAATGGTGTAGCGGTTACCCTCTAGTCGCTGAAAGTGTGTTACCACTCTCCGTGATCGTCAGCCGACCAGAGGTTCCGAGACTAGTCGCTACCCTGTACTTTCCGTGCCAATACAGGTGGGTTCGGCTTTACCCACTGGAGAAGGGAGGGAGATCCGAGATCTACCAACTACCACTTAACCGCGAATAGAAAACCAGACTCCGGACAGTTTCAGTTTACCGTTCCTTTATTACTGTAAGTAATACACAATTCGTTGATGCTACGGGGCACCAACTAGCGCGGGAAGAGATACTGGTCTCTTCAACGTTGAAAGGTGTTTCAACACAACCTAACCAACTCGTGAGGCTTCAGACGTTCACTCCGTAAAGAGGCACCGTGAGAAGTCCTATCAACCCGCTGTGGACTCGACCTTATATAGCGGCCGAGTTACGTAATGCGGGTGAACCCGCAGCATTTACATACTGCGGGTCCGCCGGCCATACCGCACAGCAAGGATCGGCTCTCGCGCCACCTAGTTCTAAAGTGAAACAACGCTGCTCGACTGCCCTGACCCCCACATTACCCCTCCCAGCTTTTACGAAGGGGGGACCGGCAACCATTGCGTTGCAAAGAGGACATCCCGAAAAAGTTTAATAACTAAGTCGAGCAGTTCTGAATACGTGTCTAACCATTCAACGTTCACAAAGAATCTTTTTACTGATACCGATGTATAATAAGGTTGAGATGGGAAAGTAAAATTTACACATTTTCAATGCTGAAAGAGGAAGACATAAGGGTAATACGGTATATAAAAATGGAGTAGCCTCGCTACCACCCTGGTAATAAATATAAACGTAACAATATCACCCGTCTCGCCGATGTTGTTGGCTTTTCCCTGGCTTCCTTGAGTATCGGGCGGAGAGGACTCACCTGCTCGGACCTACAAGGGGTCAGCCCTCACTAATGAGCACTCCGCCTCCCACTGTTCCGGAGTTGTAAGCCAGGGATAACATAATATTAGTGTCGAGCTTGGCAGACCCGTCAGCGTGGGGACCTACTCGATCCAGCCCCCTGCTTCCGGGCGCCAGGCTTCCTACTGTCTTCCCAGCACAGCTCCAGCGTAGTTAGGGGGAGCAATTCCGCGAACCCCCCCCACCTTTTTGACTTCACATGGCCCGTCCTGCAGGTCATCGTTGTGAAGAGAGTAACATGTGTATAAGGAGAAAGAAAAAGATAGCCAAGCGCGTTTTCTTCTCCGTGTAGGAGTTCCCATCTCCGTAAAAAGTTGGTATCAGCGTCCTTATAGCGTGGCGCGCTATATCCATCTCTTGGATAGGAGTTGCAGGAACCACTGAAGGCCCCAACCCCTATCCACGCGGTGATTCACACTTCCCTCACTGGCAAAAGACCAAGCGAGTCCAGCGTGAATTACCCCACAGGGAACTGAAACCACTTGCCGAAGCCGGGTCTCAGCCCCATCTCTTACCTTCGCTTTCCGCGGTGTTAAACCGGAGGATAACCCGTGAAAAGCACCACAGGCCGGAGGGTTTCGCAATGGGGCCCTACAACGGGGCTACCATCGAGAGACCCTTCAGCCTTCTGAAACTCAAGTGGTGCAGCGAAAATTCACCACGGGGGTGATTCTCCACGGCCCAACCCGAGATCGCTTTTCTATATTGATCCACCTGTACTACCCCTCCCAGCGACCACGGGGGCCGCTGATTGAAGCACCACTTATATGGGGGACCAAACCAGTCACCCTCTCCACCTGAAACTGAATTCAGGCGTGGGTGATCCCCAGGTAAGAACTGCTTGAGTTAATATCTGAGGAGCCGGCGGACGGACAGGCACAGACAACTAGGGTTGAATATGTCGATCCATCCTCTGTGGCAGGAGTCGTCCTGCCTCTCTCCATCCCACAGTGATACCGGGGAACCTCCGGGGGTTCTCTAGATTCAGCGTAGGATGGACTGATGCTGCCTAGCTACAGGCCCTTCAGCCAGCCGGCCTCTCGCCGGAACAACCGGGTTGTTCATCGGCGGGGGCTTCAGCTGGAGGGGCAACTGTAGATGACGGGGTGGCGGGCCTCGTCGCGGCAGCTTGCTGACCAACATTTGGTGGTGGACTAAGCGGGTCTGTGACCCGGAACCTAGACATCACCGCATTCAGGTCAGCCGTGCTGATGTCGTCAGCGATGTCGGGAGAATCCCACGTCACCGTTGATGTGAACGGCAACGGGGGGAACATAGGTCCTAATTCTTCCAACTCCCGGCCGAACGGGACTTGCTGCTGCCGGGGAGGCACGCTAGCTGGTCTCGTTCCGACACGGGTCACTGGCGGCGGCTGCCTCAGAGAAACCTGTGGAGATTCCGAGGAACTTCCACCGGTGCTCTGAGACCGGTTGCATGGAGCAGTCTCCATGGCCGAAGCCTGGGACGACTGTCCGTCTAGGGCATAATCCCTCTCGGGACCCCAATCTAACAATGCGCCTGTTTGCTGCATTGTCAGGGTTGGAGTCGACACAAAGTCGAGATATCGGCCCCTTCGACGCTGATGTAACAACCAGGCTGCTTCCGCACCTGCGATGTTAGACGGTTCAACGTCGAACATGCTCACCCCCATTACAGTGCGACATTTGTAGTCGTACTCCTGCAGGGCAAGCTCGGAACGCGCCAATCGCGCCTCAACCCCTGCTAGCTTTGCAGCCATGTTTTCCAACGGCACTTGCAAGAGGCTAGACATGCGCTGATGAGCGATGACGCACTCGTACTCCGCTACCCGCATCTGTGCTACCCTAAACTTGTTAGCATTGATAATCGACTGTTTATCAACGCGGTCCAAGTAGGTTTGCATATGATACGGGCGCCAATCTGTCTTAGCTATAGTAGCCAGTGTCAGATGTTGTTCGCCGGAGTACACATCAACCTGTTCCCCGTGTTTACCAGGCTTAGTCTCTTCCGCGGGCGGAGGTCTAGGCTGGCTCACTACCTTAGGGGCAGGGCGCAGTGGTGGGGGTAGAGGAGGGTACTCCTCTTCTCCATCACCTTCTGCACCACTTTCCTCGCTAGGTTTGGGGACTTTTGCTTTCTTCGGGCAAGCACCAGCAGTGCTAGTCGACGCCGAAGCGTCAGACGAGACCGCTGTCTTTTCAGAACCCTTAGAGGATTTCTCCTCTTTAGGCGCACTCGACCCTTTCCGGCCAGGCTTTTCCTTCGCTGGGCCCGTCTTTGAGGAATTGAGAACATCCCCCAAAGTTACAGAGCCCGGTGTCTGGCTTCGCACTGACCGGCTCGACTTCGAGTCTGAGTCTGAGTCACTACTGGACTTAGACGAGCTCTTAGTCTTCTTTGCAGCAGGCTTGCGGTTCGTGGAGTCTACACTCCGGTCCCGTTTCGCGCTGCTACCACGCGTGGTGTCACGCAAGTGCTTCATCCGTTCCATATCCGGTGAGCTTATCCGCAGAGTCGTGCCGAAGCTACGATTCTGTTTCCAAGACACGGTATATTTCCCGTCAATAGCCTTGCGCTTAGGTTCGACACCCTTAGCCCGGGCTTCGGGAACTAACCCTACGAACTTATTAAAAAGCCGCATTGTCCTTTCCCTACCCCGAACAGCACCGATCCCGTGTTCGTCCAACATGTGACGAATCATCCACGACCGGCGCGACGAACCCGAATCAGCTGAGCACCGTCCTGCGTTACAACGGTACCAGGGGAACTCAGCTAAATGCATCTCTACGAGATGCCGCGCGTACAACCTTTTTGTGGCGTAGGCAGGTGATGTTTTCACATCCCCGCCCTGGCAACACAAAAAGACACAGTGCCCTCCGACAGTAAACTGTCGCAACGCAAAGTTCAACTTTTCCTTCTGGAGGATGTTGTACTTTTGATTGGAGGCACTCTTGACTCCTTCCACACGGGTGATATACCACGTGTTTGCAGAGCCCTCGTCCTGAAGCCACTCTTCGTCATCAGACACGCCATCTTCTCCTACCGGTTCTGGTAGCCAATGGCGGTCTTTGACGCGGAGGTCTTCTAGACACTTCGCTTTGCGCCCAACCAGACAGCTCGGCAGCTTGCGGGCCACCTTACGCTACTGTCGGCGTCGGAACCATGGGCAAGACGTTTTGCATCGTCAAGATCCATGATCTTGTCCCTGTCTCCGACCCGACCACAATTGTCCACCACAGCAGATTCAGATTGTTCATCTGAATCTTGTGATGCACTCTCGTGCGGCTGTCCAGCTGACGTAGACGCGGGTTTCTCTGAGCCTGAAGACCCGGCCCCCTTCGTCTCCTTGCTGCCACCAGGTTTAGGATCCGAAGATCCCTTGCCTTTAGCAACAAGCTTGCCAGCACTGGACTTTCCAACTCCCTTACCCTTTCCTCCCTTGCGGGAGGAACTGGAGCTAGAGCGCTCATCGCGGGCCGCTTTGTCCGCTGCAGCTTTTGCTGCAGCGGCTTCCCTGGCTGCGCGAGTCTTGCGTCTACCCCTACGGGCAGCGGAGCTACTTACTGGCTTTTCAGCCGATTTATCTTCCACGGAGTCAGGTTCCGTCGACTTTTTAGCCGGCTTCGCCTTCTCCGTGGCACGCCCTTCAGCGGCCTTTGCTCCTTCCGAGGAAGTAGCTGGATCCACTGACTCCATGGAAGCACCAGGGGTTTCGTCAACCTCCATAGCGCTCTCCGTAGTGGCGGGCGTATCTTGGCTAGTAGCCTGGGCCGGAGGTGCTACCACCGGGGCTTCAACCCTTGAGGGGGATACCACCGGTACAACATTCTCCGGGCCCTGACTAGCAACCCATCGATCCACTAACCCCTTCATAGCCAAAGCGCGTATGTCGGGATCAGGGATGTTCTGAAGTTCCCGGGTCCACCGGTCCCATGGACTGGCTGGAATACCCCCGGGAGCAGGAGGATCAGGTCTGCTAATTGGTCTCCCGCGGCCGCGACCAACGGGAGTCAACTCAGCTCGCTGAGCATCTCCTTTCTTCTCCGCTGCTTTCACCGGCGTAAACGTCGGTTTCGGCAAACGGGAAGCCTTGGGCTTAGCAGGAGTAGTTGAAACTGACTTCTGCCCGTACCCAGAGCTCTTCACATGGGAAAGGTCTAGTTTCCCACCTTTCACGGAAGCAACTCGCCCAGAGCTTTCAGCCGAAACTGATGTCTTAGGCGAACCGGGTCCTGCCTCTGCCACCGTAGTGGAAGGGTTGGACTCTCCGCGCTGTGCTGACTGGGTGTCGTCTGGACCGGAATCCAGAGCACCCGAGTCACCACTGTGACTACCCCCTAGGGAGTCGTCACTGCCCAGGCCGACAGACGCACTGTCTCCCGAGCTCGCAAGACCCTCGGCCGGAGCCGAGTCCTGCGGGACCACCTCTTCCTCTGTGGGAAGGGTGGCCTCCTCTTTGCGTTGCTCAGCCAGGCTGAACGCAGCAATACACTCCAGGGGCGTTACTGGGACGCCACTTGGCCAGAGTGATCTGTTCTCCGAGAACAATGCCTTATATACAGGCTGTTGACCCCAATTAAAAGAGGTCATGTCCTCGACCAATGAGAGGTGTTGAGACGTTCATCATCCGAGCGACTCCACGCCCCCTCGACCGCGAACTGATCAAAGACGCCGTTACGTGTCATTTGATTCGTTCTTTCACACTCTCCCAGCGGGTACAGACACCGGCCACGCTTCACTGCGCCAAGCCGAATCTATGCCCGTGGGGGTTTCCAATTCCATCTGACCACCATTACTCATCTCAAGAAGGTATAAGTTGATGATCGAGAGATTAAAAACCATCAAATTAGAACGTTATGGCGAATAATGCAGCCTCTGGAGGGCCCTCTACGGGGAATCCCTTCGAGCAACGTCGGGACTGCTGCCATAAGTCCGTCTTTTATCAGGTTTCAACCGTCATCGCGTTCAATCAACCAACCCTAGGACTCGCAGGTTTGGTCAGCGTTTACTTCTCGTTGTGTTATTTTCGACAACAATTACGCACCACTACTCTTTGTAGCTGACCGCAGCTTTGCCGCGTATTCGGGCGCTGTGGCGGGTGGTTGAATTGTTTTCCAATTCTATTTTCATTTTTACTGATCTTCCATGTTTCGTATACATAGAACGATCAGTAGGGCCTTTGTAGTCCTCCGCTTCGGGCTTCAAATCCTCCCAGTCTTTCCCTCTCGAGTCAGACGGGGGTATCTTTACCTTACGCAGACGACCAGGCTTCCGCCGTGTTGGCGGAGGGCCCTTGCAACTCTTACCGGCTTTGACCCGGGACTTCCCTGCCCTGCGAGTTGGCTTCGCTGAAAGCCGTACCGGCTGGGGACTCCGTGTTATCAGAGCCAGCTCTATTGCGCATACAGTGCCATGTTCTCAATCGAGCAACATGCGACTTATAGCGCTTCCGTGTCCATTCATCTTCGATGACTACTGTCATTTCTGACAGCACTTCAACTATAACAAACGGACCATCCCAGTTTGGGGCGAGTTTTACATTCACTAACAGTGAGTGATATCGTATTACTCGGTCTCCAACCTGGAACTTTCTCGGCTTTAGTCGAACATCATGTCCCGACCTTTGCCACTCCGCGGCTTTCTCTAGGCCTCGCCTTGCTCGGTAATAAGCCTCCACAAGGCGTTCCCGAAGTTTTTCCACGAACCCTATAGGGCAGGGTATCTCAGCGGAGACTCCCGGCACCCAATAAACAATGTCTGCGGGCATCACAATCTCTTCTCCGAAGACAAGTAGATTAGGTGAACACCCCGTACTAGAATGAATAGTACCATTGTAAGCGTGTGCTATAAAGGGTGCTAACTCATCCCAGTTACTGCGGCTTTCATTGACTATCGTGCGCAAGCACTGTATCAACGTTCGATTGAACCGCTCTACCATCCCATCTGATTGAGGACGATACGGGTTGGTGCGTGTTTTCTTGATCTCTAATATTCTACACATTTCCTGCCAAATTTGAGACTCAAATTCTCTTCCCTGGTCGGAGTGTAAAATACTCGGAGCTCCGAAACATAGCACCCAATTCTTCACAAGTGCTTCCGCGCAGGTAGCAGCTTTGTGATCTTTCATGGGATAGATCTGCACATATTTTGTGTAGTAATCCATCACCACCATCATGCAGGTATTGCCGTCATCGGACTCATCGATACCAGAAATGATATCGAGAGCAATGCGGGCAAACCGGACTCCAAATAGCTCTTGTTGTAAGGGCATCTTCCCTATGCCTTCGCCGGGCTTAACCCTACAACAGACCGCGCATTCTAGAATCCATCGCTCTATGTCGGCGTTCATTCCGGGCCAGTAGTAATGTCGCTTTATTTTAGCGGCAGTCCTCTTTTTTCCGAAATGTGCCGAACTTCTATGCTCATGACACAGAGTCAAAAGTCCAGGACGCAGTGCTATGGGTACAACCAACTGTAAATGTCTCCTTACTGGACACACTGTGGTTCTCATCCTATATAGCACGTTATCCCTCACAGTCAATTCCGCCCATTGACTACAGAGTATTTGGAACTCCCGGTTCTCTATTGAGAGTTCCTTTCCTCGTGGTCTATGGAGGCCATTTTTTACCAGTTTAATCAACCGGGACATATCCGGATCACTCTGTTGAGCTTCTCGGGTCTGTTCCAGTGTCCACTGATAAAACGCGGGATCAGGATTACCCATCTGGTGCAACGCAGCCAAGATAGCATCATGTTCCCCACAGTCTACACAGTCGGGTCGCCCACACTTACGCAATGGTCTCCGGGAGAGGCTATCCGCGTTAATGTGTGATTTACCGGGTCTGTGTTCTATCTGACAGTTCTTAAGTCCGAATTCGGATAAAGCTGCCAGCCATCTTCCAATCATTCCTTCGGCGTCTTTAAAGTTAAAGAGCCATTTCAACGAGGAATGATCTGTACGTAACGTGAAATCTCCACCTCCGAGGAAGTGTCGATATTTCCTTACGTATACTACTACAGCGAGAAGTTCTCTCTTTGTAGTACAGTAGTTCCGCTGTGCCTTATTCAAGCTATTACTTGCAAAAGCAATGGGAACTTCTACTCCGTTCTGTATCTGAGACAGTGCCGCTCCAATACTGTCATTGCTCGCGTCGGTATCAAGGATGAATCGACCCTGAGGCAATGGATAGTGGAGGACCGGAGTCTCTTCAAACTTTCTTTTTAGTCCCGAGAACGCTTCCTCGGCCGCGGAATTCCATAGAATATCCTTCGACTTTCCGGCTTTGTCCTGGACTACATACTGTTGCAAAGCATGGGCAGTTTCGGAAAAACCCGGGATAAAGTCACGATAATATGAACAGAATCCGAGGAAAGATCTTACTTCTTTTATGTTCCGGGGTCGAGGCCATTTGGCCACTACTTCCAACTTGGATGGGTCAGCGCGGATACCATCACCTGCAACTATCCTACCCAAGTACTCCACTGATCGTTTGAACAGTTTACATTTCTGAGGTTTGAGTTTCAAGCCGTAAGACTCTATACGTTCAAAGACCTCCGCTAGGTTATTCAGACATTGTTCCACGGTTTTCCCGAAAACAATTATGTCGTCTAAATAAACCAAACATTTCTTCCACTGCAAGCCTCTCAGCATCTGATCCATCATGGATTCAAACGTAGCCGGGGCATTGCAGAGGCCAAAGGGCATTACTGTAAATTCATACAGCCCTTCGTGGGTAGTGAAGGCTGTTTTTGGCTGATCCTCACTAGCCATCTTTACCTGCCAATATCCGGATTGGAGATCCAAGGTACAAAACCATTGGTTCCCCCCGAGAGAGTCGAGACTCTCATCGATCCGTGGTATTGGATAGGCGTTCTTTCGGGTGATACCGTTCAGTTTTCTGTAGTCAATACAGAACCGGCAAGTACCGTCCTTCTTAGTAACCATCACCACAGGGCTGGCCCAAGGGCTTTCGCTCGGTATGATCACATCTTGAGAAAGCATTTTCCGTAACTCCTCTTCCAAAGCTTCCCGCTTTATGGGCTATGTCTCCGGTAGGGTAGTCTAAATGGAATGTTTCCCTCTGTATCTATGTGGTGCTCTGCACGATCAGTTCTACCCAATGGGTCTCCTGGCCGCGCAAAGATCTTATTCCACCTTCCTAGCATAACTCTTAATTCTCGTTGCTCCGCGCTTGTTAGGGCATCTGCAGCAGTGATCAGAGTTTCTAGGGTCTCGTGCAGAACTGTAGACCCGGGATCTTTTTCCGAGTTTGTGTTCACGCACCCAATCCTCTCTTCTCTCGGGTCGTTGTCGATAGATGATATACCAAGAGGACGGATCTCCACTGTATCTACGGAGTTAGCCAATATTACTCGGCCAACAACGTCATCTTTCTTCAACACTATCCTCCCCGTAGTATGATTACTCACGGGTATAGATCCGATCCGAGCTCCACCCATAAGAGTGTCCCAAGCCTGTAATCCTTTGTCTGGAAATAACATCGGATCTGGCTCAAATATAGCATCTGCCAACGGCAAGTCACCTTCCCCAGCTATTAGCACATTTACCATCTGCTGAGGGGCGATGCTTACATCCTGCCTGACAGAGACCACTGAAGAAATCCGTCTACAGGAACATTCTACTTCCAGCTGTTCCGGGTGTTTAATCCGAAGCAGGCCTTGCTGAAGGTCCAATGACACTCCATACAACGCTTGGAAGTCTATTCCAATTATTCCATTCTCTTCGATATCACTGAGTATGGGACTCCACACTAATTCAGTGTTACCTACTGAGATCGGGATAATCACTTTGCCGTAGCACTTCAACGGAGTACCATTAGCAGCCCTTGCACTTGCTTCCGAAACTTTACATTCCGGATCAAATTCAAAAGTCTTATATAAACTGTGGTTCAACACAGAGCGGCTCGCTCCCGTATCAACCAACAAATCTACCTTCAACCCCTGAATTCTCACAGGCACATACCACCGTCTCCCCCCCAGAGGAGAAGGCTGCTGAATAAACCGGGAAATACCATCGAGGGTCCCGAGGTCCCATCCACGCTGGCGTAACCATTGTAAGCAGGGATGTCTCGGAGATAGATAGCGAGAGCAAATTGTAGCAATCTGACTCGAAATCTCTTCCTCTCTGGTCCGAGTAAGATTCACTTTACTCGCTGGTTCTCCAGTTTGTGTACTCAGGCGTACAGTTGCAGGGGCTACTGTTTCGCCACTTACCGTAGCCCGTTCTAGTTTACCGGATCCTCAGGTGGGGAAGGCAAAGCTAGAGGGCCGTCTGTGGTTTCTACAGCAGCCAGCTTCTGGGGACATTCCGGAGAAATGTGCCCAGTCTTTCCGCACTGCCAACAACGTCGAGTATCCAATTGGTTTTTCTCCAATTGCGATAACCTTTCGTTGATCTGCAGCAACAATTCCGTAACAGTAGGTGATTCCTTGGAATCTTTACCCACGGCCTGTTCTGTCACCTGAGGGTTCCCATTTCTGGGCCTCCCTGGATTCGACCGGCCACGGCCCCTACCGCGGAAACCACGGCGTCCGAGTACCATTGACCGCACTGCGGAGAGTACATCCTCCATTTCGGGGTCGCTGGTTTCTTCGGTCGCCAACTCATCCTGTTCCCAGGATGGCGTTAGCATGGCAACCCGGGTTTTACTTGCAGGTTTTCCATACTGTCCAAACAGAGCACACCTTTGTTCATAGGCGTCCACTATTTTCAACACCTGTATGAGGGTCATACCAGGCTCCCATTTCGAGACCACCTCTGTGCGGATGTCCTCGTCTCTGAGACCCTTCACAAACTGAGTTTGTAGATCCTCATGCAGTGCCGGTGAGTCCAGTCTAGTACCGGGGTAAACCTCCATCAGCAATTGCTGTAAGGCTAACCCGTAAGCACGGGCGGACTCGTCTTTACCCTGTATCCGACTTAGAAAAGTCGAACGAGGGTTCAGCGTTACTAGCTGCCCACAGTAATAGGACGCCACTTCTACAAGGGCATCCCATCCATGCGTAGTCGAACGCCGGTAGGCACGTAAAGCAGCCTCGCCAGGTCCATCTCGCAACGCTCTCATGAGGTACGGCAATGCATCCGTAGTACTCCATCCATTGCACTGGACATCCTCACAGAACCCGGCAAACCAGTGTTCCCACACCATTCCTTTACCAAAAGGCTTCGGAATAATGGCGTTACGTCTGGCCGTTTCTGCCGGTCTCACAATCGGGACATCTCTAGCCTGTACTAGAGATCGATTGAACACCCGATCCGCGTTACTCTCCGCAAGTACAGGGTTAAGTCCTAATTCAGCTATCGCGGAATTAGACAGTACTCCCCTATCACTAGCATGCGTAGAGTCTTTCAGAGAGTCCGTTGGGGAAGCGAAGTTCACCATTGGAGGTCTCCGATCTATCCGTGGCGGAGTAAACACACGAGGACCCATTGCATTCCCTTGTGGGGAGTATACGTGATCCTTGGTCACACTCTGCCAACCTGGCGGTGGAGTCCTATACTTTAAAGCATAGTCTGCCTCTGCGCGCTGTGTGCGCGCCATTACCGCCTTTTCTTGATCCTCGGCCAAAGCAAGCTGTTCTTTCTGCACTCGCAGTGACTCAGCAGCTACCTTGGCCCGAGAATACACATCTTGCAACATCAACTTAGCAGTATCTTGCTCTTCGAGTAGACGCTGCTTCGCTTGACGTTGCTCAGCTTCATGATCGATCCGAGAATCGATCTTAGGCCGGTTTAGTGGGGTTTCCCCACGTTCAGGACCCTCTTCGGAATCGCCTATTCGGCTTACTCCTTCCAGGTCCTTTTTTTCCATGGAGTCCGCTCTAGGGGTCCCCATGTGGAGCACGGTTGAGCTTAGTTGCTCAGCCACGTTCCTCGCAGCCTTCTTCCGCGACTGGCTAGCAGCTGCCACTGGAGTACGGACATCTTGTGTCTTCTCCGGGCTGGCTACGCCTTCTGCGGCAGGGCTCTGCTCGGCGATCTTTGACCGGGTTTTTACACCCGGCTTCTCCGCCATCCTACCTCTCCAGTGATCTTCGGCTGTGCAAGCAGCCAAAGATCCTGGTCACGGCACCAATGTAGCGGTTACCCTCTAGTCGCTGAAAGTGTGTTACCACTCTCCGCGATCGTCAGCCGACCAGAGGTTCCGAGACTAGTCGCTACCCTGTACTTTCCGTGCCAATACAGGTGGGTTCGGCTTTACCCACTGGAGAAGGGAGGGAGATCCGAGATCTACCAACTACCACTTAACCGCGAATAGAAAACCAGACTCCGGACAGTTTCAGTTTACCGTTCCTTTATTACTGGAAGTAATACACAATTCGTTGATGCTACGGGGCACCAACTAGCGCGGGAAGAGATACTGGTCTCTTCAACGTTGAAAGGTGTTTCAACACAACCTAACCAACTCGTGAGGCTTCAGACGTTCACTCCGTAAAGAGGCACCGTGAGAAGTCCTATCAACCCGCTGTGGACTCGACCTTATATAGCGGCTGAGTTACGTAATGCGGGTGAACCCGCAGCATTTACATACTGCGGGTCCGCCGGCCATACCGCACAGCAAGGATCGGCTCTCGCGCCACCTAGTTCTAAAGTGAAACAACGCTGCTCGACTGCCCTGACCCCTACAATGGCATAGGCACAAAATTGTTTGATTCATTCAATTTTGATTGAAGAGCTTTTTCTTAATTCAAATTTGTTCTGGTCATAGAAATTTCGTGCTAGCACTAAAGTGAAGCCCAATATGTCCTTTGATTTGCTGAAATAGTGTTTTGGCACTTAAAGTGGCAGAAGAACTCAGCAAATGGATGAACTAAACACTGTCTGACAGAGCAGGTGCCATGGACCAGGGTGTAGGCCCAGGCCAATTCCTTTGAAAACAAGTGCTAATTCTAAAGAAACTGTTGCCCCATTACTCCTATATGTATATTCACAAGACAGCCATGAATCCCAGCTTTCAGAAGGGGCATTTTGATATTAGATATGATGAGCAGGCGCAAAAGGACAATAAATGAGAGATGTAAAGGCTGGCGAAATTGATATCCCCTAATATCACTCACCCTTTTTGATATGGCGTTTTCAACTCATTTCAAGGCCCACAGGCTACCCAGCTATTTGTAAATGCTCAGTCAACAAACTTTGCTGCCTTGTGGTTCCATTCATGGAGGCTGCCATCTTGGTTTATCCCAGAGTGCCTTGGTGAGGAAGTGATTCCTACTTCCTCCATAGAAACCAAATGTTAGGGGAACCAAAAAGAAATTCCATGTTAAAAATCTAAAAAAACATGATGTAATAATACCTCCCCATAATTTTAGTACCTGTTCCTGGATAAGCCCACAAGTTCTTCCGGCATTACAAATACGGCATAACGACATACCCGATACGGCATTACGAAGTTACGAAATAAAACTTTCAACACTATGTCACCACTTGTCAGTCAAGACTTGTTTAAAAACCAGGGCAGGCAGCTACAGTAAGAACTTACGGCTAACGATGTGTGGGTTGAGAGGGAAGTTCGGATATGAGTAACGATGCAATGGTAAATGAAGGTCTACATGCTCATCCATGTCAGCATAGCTTCGCTGCTGAATCAACTGATGTCGCAAGCTACTCAACATCCATAGTTCGGTAGCGTCCAACTCGGTAGCCTAGAGTCCGAATAAAACGAAGTCCAACGCCTGCAAAAACTGTCTGATTTCCTGCCACAGACACTGCCAAACTCATCGCACCAACAAAGTAGTCACCAGGTCAATGTCACAAATAGAAAATAGAAAAATGTTCACCGTGATTTAAGGGTACAGATAAACTTTAACGGTTGTTTGCCTAATAGTAACGGAAATTTATCAGCAAACAACACCCTGTTATAAAACAAGCATCTTGTACTATTGTTACGGTTCCTAATATTTTGTTTGTGTATGCATTGATCTTTGATTCTTTACTCTGTTATTGACACCTCCCTACTGTTTGTTGCTAAACTTTGTATTTGGGCAATACAATTAGAACTTCAGTAATAATGGCACAAAATGAGATTCAGGTGGAGGAGCTCAGGGCCAAGGTAAAGGGGCTGGCAGACGAGTTAGAAAATAGCGACAACCTGTCAGACAAGGAAAGGGCTGTAATTGACTCTGATATACAAGAGTTGGAGGGCCGCATTGAGGAGCTCGAAGGCTCAACCCACCCTGATAAACGAAGTAGCGCGCGCCATCGAACATTAACCAAAAAGGCGAAACAGAACCTTGGATTAGAGACCAACAAACGTACTCATAAATTAACCAAATACGAAAATTGGCGGAAACATGCCACCCAGACGAGAAAGCGGTTACTTAAACCGGCGTCTCTTGGCGTCCTACAGCAACTGCAGTCCGATTTGAAGGAATTCCATGATACAGTCCTCCAGTACTACGATGTATTGAAGGGAATGGCAACGCCTAAGTCGGAGGTGGTGGAAAGGGTGGATAACTACATGAGTGTAACGGCTATACTTCTTTCCTTGATTTTGGACCGCCAGTTGCAGGACCCAAAAGAGTTCTTGACTTCTAGAGAACGAGATCGAACTCGAGACGTCGGGGGTGGCGCTTCCTTGACCTCGAGTGCCTTTGCCTTAGCTATCTTCTCAGCGAGTTCCGCTTCAGCCTTGGCTCTCTGAGAAGTGATTGAGGACTTACCGCTTTGTTGAGACCGCACCGATACGTTATCATGTCCATGACTCACTTCTCCTGCTGGGACATCCTTGGAATGATCCGATACAACCGAGGCCATCTCACTGACAGAGTCACCAAAAATCGAAGGGTGTGCGTGTTTGGCTGCTAGGACTTCAAAACCAGGTAAGGGTGGAAGAGATGAAACTGAAACGCATTCAGGTCGAATCTGAGATTAAAGCAGCTGAGGCCAAGTCCAAGGTCCTTGCTGAGGCATGTGGAGACCAGGTGAGAGTGCCTAGTTCACCTACCCAGCTTAACCCTGAAGCACCTCGGTTTGAGCCTTCCAGATCCTACCACAACCCAGCAGATAAATTACTTCCTGTAAACGGAGCCAGCCAAGAGTCAGCCTCACAAGCGCAGAACAACATAGGTGCACTTGCTAAGCTACTGTCAGATGCCATGGTAATGCATCGGCTACCACCACCAGAACCCGGAACCTTCAAGGGGGATCCACTGATGTTCATTTAGTGGAGCTGGTCCTTTAAGATGCTTGTTGAGGCCCATTGCCTATCAGCTGCAGATAAACTGTTTTATTTGCAGAAGTATGTTGACGGAGAAGCCAAAAGTGTGCTTGACGGGACGTTCTACAGACAGGACAATTCAGCATACGAGCAGGCCTGAAAGGAGCTGAACTCCAGGTACGGACACCCATTTGTCCTTCTCAAGGCCTTTCGTGAAAAATTAAACGGCTGGTCCAAGATCAGCATCAAGGATGCTATTAAGCTCCGAGAATTTGGTGATTTTCTAACGGCATGCAGTGAGGCGATTCCTCGCGTGCCTGGTTTAGAGGTCCTCAATGACTATGATCAGAATCAGAGACTACTCACAAAACTTCCCGAAGCCATAGCTGGACGTTGGAATCGATGTGCAACAGCTAAGTTGGACAAACAGGAGCCATACCCAAGCTTCCGGGAATTTGCAGAGTTTGTCTCACAGGAAGCAAGAATAGCTTGCAATCCCATATCCTCCTTGTATGCTCTGAAAACGCATGAGGAGAAAGGTCAGCCAGCACGTGAGAGTAAGAAGGGCGCAGCACGCACCCTGTCCACCAAGGTCTCCTCTGAGCCAAAGGCATGGAAGGAAGATGAGTCATCACATGAGGAGGAAACAAGTAACAAACCACTCATTTGCCCCTTCTGTGATAACGAGGGACACACTTTGCCTACATGTAAGGGTTTCCAAAGGAAAACAATTAAAGAACGACGAGACTTTGTGAGATCTCAAAGCAGATGTTATAGCTGCTTACGTACCGGACACGGTTCTAAGACCTGTCGCAGAAAGCACACCTGTGGACTGTGTAAGGGGAGGCATCCCACTTGCCTGCATGATGACAATTTCATTCTACAGACACCAAACGCTGAACAACCCAAGGCTGAGCATACAAAGGCAGTGCCCACTGATTCAAAGACAGAGGCCACTGCTGCGACATTGAACTGCTGCTTGGGTGGTATGTCGCTGACTTCAAACGTAGTGCCAGTATGGATCTCAGCTGTAGGACTACCAGAGAAGGAAAGACTCATTTATGCCCTTCTGGACACCCAGAGTGATAGTACGTTTATAGATGTGTATGTGACTCCCTACAAGCCGAAGTCCAACCAATTAAGTTGAGGATGACTACAATTCTGGGTAAAGACACAGAAATCCATTGTCAGAGAGCAACAGGTTTGTAGGTTAGAGCCCTATCGTCTGATGACTGGGTCACACTACCACCAGCCTACACTAAAAACGTAATTCCCTTTGACAGATCTCACATCCCAACACATGAAACAGCCAAGAACTGAGAACACCTTTGATGTATCTCGAAGGAAATACCGCCACTACTTGACTGTGACATTGGACTCCTCATTGGCTATAATTGCCCACAGGCTCTGGTCCCAAGAAAGGTTGTCAAGGGAAAGAATAACGAACCCTACGCGGTTAAGACAGACCTTGGGTGGAGCATCGTTGGTAATACTTCTCAGAGTCATCCATTTGCGTTTTCCAATGGACTCTGCCACAGAATTACAGTCAAGGAGCTGCCACCGATAACGCCGAGAGATGCTATAAAGGCCTTAGAGCGGGACTTCCAAGACAGCAAGGTCGAAGAGATGAGCATCCCGCAGGATGATATCTTGTTTCTGAACAAGATGCATGATGGCATAGACACAAATGACAAAGGCTATTATGAGATACCACTACCATTCAGAATTTGTCCCAATCTCCCAGATAATAGGAAACCGGCCCGCATGAAACTGAAATGTCATAAGAGGAAGCTACAAAACGATGATCATTACAGAAACCACTTCCACCAATTCATGAACAGTCTATTTGAGGCAGGGCATGCCAAGACAGTTACAGAAGACCCAACACCTGGTGAGACATGGTACATTCCCCATCATGGTGTCTACCACCCGACTATACCTGATAAGCTGAGAGTAGTATTTGACTGATGGCACTTCGTTGAATGATCACCTGCTCACTGGCCCAGACATCACTAACAGCTTGGTACTTCTAAGATTCCAGTCACATCCCACAGCGGTAACGTGTGACATTGAAAGGATGTTCTATCAGTTTTACATGGACGAGCCTGACCCAGACTTCCTTCGCTTCTTCTGGTGGGAGGATGACAAACTGAATACTGACCCGATAGAGTGTCACATGACAGTACATCTTTTTGGAGCTGCATCCTCCCCTGGATGTGCAAATAATGGCCTGGAATGCCTGGTCAAAGAATATGTAGTGCACTACCCCTTAGCAGCAGACCTCGTAAGGAGAAACGTTTATGTTGATGATGGCATCACCAGTGTGTCCACTGACGAAGATGCCAAACGACTGGTAAAAGAAGCAATGGAATTTTGTGACAAAGGCAACCTGCGCCTTCACAAGTTTCTTTCCAACAGCAAGAGTGTAATGGAGACCATTGATCCCAAAAGATGAGCCCTGGACTGATAACAGTGAGCTTGACTTTGACAAAAGTCACTCTACTTCAGAAAGAGTGCTTGGTTTGCGTTGGTCCATCCACAAAGACCACTTCACCTTTAAGCCAAGTGTGGAAGGGAAGCCACAGACGAGGCATACAGTCCTCTTGACAGTTGCCTCTCTTTATGACCCTCTAGGCCTTCTGGCACCATTCACGCTGCTTGGTAAAAGAGTCCTTCAATCCACTCCCAAAGAGTCTCATAGAGCTCTTGGAATACCAATAAGGTAGGCCTAATAAATACCAATAAGTTAATACTATATACCTTAAAACATAAGTATTTGATGAAATATTTATGAAAATGTTATGACGTCCAAGCTGAATTCAGTGTGCTGGTAGTTATGTTGACATCTTACCAGAAGCGACAATCTCATTAGACGGGTTAACCATCTGCACATTACTTTTGTATATAACATTCAAAATGGTTTTTAACAAATTCTTCCTGTTTGATTTACTATCAAATATTATTTATTTTATGGAGTATCATGTAAAAAAGTTTCCCTTTTTCTTAAGTGAACGTCTGCGAACGTCTGCGAACCCAAATTCGCATGGAAAATCGCCTTAGTGGATCTAGCGCTTTAGAGGTTGTATTACTTTTGAAGGTTTGTCAAGGACTCTAATGCTACGCCTCTTCGCATATTTTATGGAATATTATATTTGAATCTAATTTGATGGTAATTCTGTCTCTAAATTGCTGTTGCTATGTAACTATACGACAATTATTCAAATTGTATTCAAGGTAGGGTGGTACATTATTTTCTATCACCATACTCTGATGGTATATATTCATTACCAATACCCTAGAAGAAGTTGGTATTTGTGTAAGATACTGGCAAAGGTATATATAATAATAGATCTAGAGTGAATAGTACGCTGGTTCCCCTGTCATCCTCTAATGGGTCCATGGAATACATGAAATTACAGTAATCCTGAATTACTGTTCAGTGCACCTCGCAGTGGACTGTTTATTTTACTCATTCAGGGCGAGTGATGCCTAGATAAGAGGTATTCTCCAGCATAGGGCGAATGATGGCTTGAGATGTAATTTAGGAGTGGATGGCACTGGCAAAGATTTCTTTATTGCACAACTTCTATTAAGAAAATTCCTAGATTTGCTCATCAGCATTAATCTTGAGTCAATACTGAGAAGCTAGATCATAGCACCAGACGCTATAAATCCCATGATGCATGCTCCTGTTAGTTTCCTCACAAATTTATCGCTTATTCTGATAAAATCTGAATATGTAGTAAATTATGAATAAATATTGGAAATATGAGGAGAGCTAAAAATATTGGGAAATATAGGAAATATAGGGCCAGTGGCAGCCCTGTCATGGCTAGCACCCAGCCCAGGGTGTCGCTGGTGCAGGGACCTTTCCCAAATGAACATGTATGACAGAACACCAATAATACTAGGGGATCCTTAGTACCACTGGGAGGTATGCTAGTCTAACAAAAATGCCCCACCAAATTTTCAAACAGGTTTAAAATCCAAATTACATGAGACCATGTACTTTGGCACGAAAAATCTATGCTGATAATTTCCCATTCTCCACATCTGTCTCAGGAAATTAAGACCTGGGGGTGTCACACAAGCAGACTGTACCAGTAAATAATCTCAAGGAAATTGTTTCAGACATACCCTCCTGGAGGTATACAGGAATCTCATGTGAATCCTAACTTATATACCAGAAAAATTAAAGAAATTGTCATTCATCTATTTATTTCTATTTTATTTATTGATTTTAAAAAATTTAAAAAACAGAAATCGACAGAAACTTGAGGTAAAATAAAAAGAGAGCAAACAATGAAGACATTTCCTCATATTGTATGTCTAAGTTCATGGGATGAGAAAGCAATTTTTTTACTATTAGCTTAAGAATAAGTACTACTAGGTTAAGAATTGATACTGCCTTGAAAATGTTGTTATATAGGATTTATGAGTTTAAACTGCTCTGTAATATCAAGGACCAGAACAAATCAGAAAGTGATGCTAAGATGTTATGTTTTTATCATGAGCGATGTACACTTGTAAGGATGAACAAGGACACACATGTACAAGATACGATATTGAACAAAGGAGTTCTTTGCTCGTTAAAAAAAAAAGAGAATTTTTTTTTAGAGGAAACATGTTTCATAACTAAGTATGACTGGAAGATTGGTATGGTTGCTGGCAAGACCCTTTTTTGGTTGAAAACATTGGTCCCCACCTTTCACTCCAGTCCCAATAACTATGTCAAGTGCCAGTCCCGATAACTGTGTAACTTGGTCTTTTGAATATTTGAAAGTATCACAATACTAATATGTTCTATCAGGAGAATATTATCATATTGATACATGTGATACTATAGACATCACTGGTAATAACTACAGCCAAAACCACAAGTCATGTTTTAAGCTGTGTCACGGCGAACCATGAACTGCCAGGTTGGCCCCAATACCCGCATACATAACCAACGAGGTAAGGGACCGCATCAGGAAGAAGCAAAAGGAATCGGTGAAACGCATCATTGAAATGACCGTCCAATCCCTACAAGCACAACAATACATCGAGCATGCCCATAGAGGACAGGTGAGTAGCAAGATCTACAGTATGACCCGCCATTCAGGTGTAAAACGCCAAGAGGCTTGCCGTATGGTAGTAGAGACCCGCCCTCACACTGATCTCACAGCCAAGAGGGACTAGAAAAAGGACAAGGCTATCTTTTCTGACAGGATCGCCAGACTAGCATCGAGGCAACCCACCAACATCCAGTTCACTGACCCTTCACCGCACGTGGTACCTTCAATAATCCAAAGGCGAGCACTGCCGGCTCCAATCCAGAATCCAGAAGGGAAGGCCTTTCACCGGCCTTTCACCTGTGGGAGCCCAAAAATGGAGCAGAGGATGAGGCGGACGGGGATAATATAGTCAGGGGAACTGTCAGAACAGGGATCCCCACCAGCAGTAGGCCAGCCTTGTCACCAGCCTGTAAATGACACTCTTTCTAAAACCTACTTTGACATGAATAAGTTCAACTATTCATGTGTCAATAAAGAAAGAGAATGTTACAAAATGCCTTGTGTCTCATCTTTTGTAGAAACCTCTGCTAAAAGTATAGATGAAAAGAATCCTAATCTTAATATCTTAAACAATAAAGCAACCAATGATATGAAAAGTAGAAATGAACTAGACCCAAAGAGAAGAGTAATCAATCTATCGAGTAAAAAACTCAGAACAAACAAAGTATCTCTTCTGAATATAGGCCTTAATTCCTGCCCCACCTCCACTAGGGCGGAGGAGGGCGATGTGAAGTCGGAACTGGACAGCTGAGACAATTCTTTAATAGTTAATTACCCGAGGTACTTACCTAAGTACTGAAGGGGAATTGATGTTCCTACGAGCCTAGGGCTATGATGTAGCCCCAGGATAACAGGGAAGATGAACTATGTGATTAGTCAGTACGTTAGAGCAAGAATACCGCAATGATTAATAAATATTAATTGGGAAAGTGACAGAAAATTAGCAGCAGTTTTAAAATCTGGCAATATTTTATTTTATATCGGTGGTGATACGGGGAAGGAAGGTGGGTCCCTGTTATCTAAGCATTTTCCTCTAGAATTGCTTATGCTACTGTTTTTTGTTTTCCAACCATTTCTACTTTCTTTTTGTAATGGCAGGCCATTGTCTTCTCGCACTTCCACGACCCGTACGACAGAAGGGAATTGGTTTCAACAACCAGTTTCGCACCTGCTGAGGTGCCTGCACCGCGGGTTGAGTGTGTTGTGTATTCGGAGGTGTTAATGCCACAGAGTGTTAGTGTTTGGACCACATATCTGGAGACGGTGTCTCTGTGTATTGGTCTGTGTGGCTTTCTGTAAGATAACACAAGTTGTTGAGAGTTTCTTATTTTTTCTGTTGACTTTATATAATCCGACAATGTTTGGACTACACAAATGGTTGTGTTTTTGGGGAATGGTTTCAAAACAATGGTTTTAAATGGTTCACCAGTTTTGGCAGTTTTCATCAGCTTTGTTAATACAAAGGAAATGCTGCCATCTTCTAGGGTGGACATGTTATCTAACGATAACGCTGTTACGGCCTGGCCTCGTTGACCTGAGATCAACAAGAACAATAAGACAAACTTTTTGGTTAATTTCTCTAGTGATAAGCTCGAATTTTCTCCCCATTTTCTAAATTCCGTAAATACCAATGAAACGTCCCAAAACTGATGGTACTTAGGTTTGGGGGGTTTCCATAGATACGCTGACCGTATAGCTCTTTTGACCCAGTATGAGGCTCCAATAGTCTGCCCATTGTCTAATGTGGGTAGTAAACAAGAAAGGGCACAGTGGGCCGTATTAATTGAACCTTAGGCAAATCCCTTGTCTGAGAGATTTTTCAGGAATTTACATACTTGGAAGATTTGGGGTTTGAGTTTGTCGATTTTTTCGTTGTTACAAAAATTCTCCCATTTCTGAAGGTATGTGTTGTACGATTTTCTTGTACTTGGTTGCCATGATTCAATTAAAAAGGAGGCTGTTTCCTTTTCACAATTGTGAGTTGCTGTTAACTGATCGTTTATAACAGTGAAAAAATTAGTGGTAGACCTTTGGGGAAGACTAGATTTTGGGTTTGAGGTAGGATTAGATTGTTTCTTTTTCTGCCTATTTTTTATCGACTTTCTTGTTTGGTGTTTCAGTTGAGTGTACCACAGAGCAGTTGGCCAGTCCGGGGTCACGAGCGCCATCCAATCCGGTTTGTCTGTTCTCGCCTTCTTCAGGACCTTCAGTATCAGGCTGAAAGGCGGGAAGGCGTAACCTTTTGAATTTGACCAGGATATTGAAAATGCGTCAAAGAATTGTGCCTGTGGGTCTGGCTTCCACGAGCAAAAAGATGTACATTTTGCGTTTCTGAAGGAGGCGAAAAGATCAATATCTGGGACCCCTACCCATGTTATGAGCTTTTGGAAAAGTTTTTCTGATAATTCTATTTCTAGGTTATCTTTAAACTCACGAGAAGCTTTATCAGCAAGTGTGTTTTGAATTCCCGGAAGATGTGATATTGTTATCCAGTTTTTGGTCTTTTCTGCCCAATTCCAGATGTTTTTTAAAATTAAATCACATGATATTGATCTTATTCCCCCTTGTTTGCGAACATAGGCTAATGCCGTTGTATTGTCTGTCAGGATATGTATTATCCTGTTTGATTCTCTCACAAAACTTTTAAAAGCTAGTTCAATAGCCTTTACCTCCAATACATTGATATGGTCTATTTCAGCTGGTTCCCATCTACCGCCTATGGACGTGTTGTTGCAATGCGCACCCCAACCTTCTAGGCTGGCGTCTGTTGATATTTCTATGTCATAGGATAAAGATCTTATTTTTCTTTTTGAATTTTGGATGTGGGTTAACCACCAATCGATATCGTTCATTCCAAGTTTTGAAATTATCATTGTTTTGTCAAAATTTCCTCTGTTTTCTGAGAGGGCTTGATTTTTGTTTTGCTCAAGCGATTTGACGTGCGCTAGACCGTAGTCAACTGCTGGCGAGTAGGCGATCATGAGTCTTACAAGCATTGCGCATTCTCTTATTGTTATGAAGTCTTTTTCTTTGATTTGTTGGGCACAACTTTTGAATTTTTCTATCTTTGTTTCAGTCCATGTTACTGACAAATTGTTCGAATCTATAACGAACCCCAAAAATTGAATTTTGTTTGTCGGGATGAACACTGATTTCTCTGGGTGTATCACAAATCCTAGCGAATCGAGAGTTTCTGCAAGGATTTTAACTGTTTTGAAGCACTCTTCCTTTGTGTTCGCAATAACAAAGGAGTCGTCAATGTATCCGAAGCAATTGCCTCCGGATTGTCGTACAAATGCAAAAACAGGTTTTAATACCTTGGTGAATATACGGGGGGCGCAAGCCAGGCCATTAGGCAATACCGTAAATTGATACAAAGTGTCTCTCCAGACAAACCTCAAGTACTTCCTGTAACTCTTATGTATGCTAATGGAATAATAAGCATCCTTAACCCTTTAAGGACGAATGATGCCTTAAGGCATCAACCAGCCCAGGCCGAATGATGCCTCAAGGCATCAACCGGCCCAGGCCGAATGATGCCTCAAGGCATCATTTTTCTTAAATCAATAAAATCGTTTTTGACGAGGAAATAATTCAACAATATACATGAAATTTTCAGGAAAGGTAGCTATAATATCAAAATCAATATTGATTTATAACTAAAATAGGTGAAATATTATTGATTACCAATAATATCACAGTATGGATCATCAAATTATGACTTTATCAAAAATGTGTTCGTCCTTTGGAGATATGCACTACCACTAACAACCGTCCTTATGATGACAGCTCAGCCACAGATGGCCGTCCTTAAAGGGTTAAGGTCTATGGAGGCCATGTAATCGTCATCTTCTACCAGGTCTATGGCAGTAGTAAGGGTAGTCATTTTGAAATGTTGGTATTGAATAAATTTATTCAATTCCGTTAAATCGAGAATAACCCTGATGTTATCATTTGGCTTTGGCCGTGTAAAGATGTTCGAGATCCATTCACCGGGTGAATGACATGTTTTCTCTATTATCCCTTTTGCTAACATATTTGTTATTTCTGAATCCACCTTTATTTTATCGTCAGTCTGTAACCTATACGGTTGTGGGGGTCTTATCTGCACTGGTTCATTTGTAAAATCTAGTTTTACACCCTTTACATGTTCTATAGTCCATTTATCACCCGTAATCTTGTGCCAATTCTGAACGAAATCTTTCATTTGGCCGGCTCTGAAGTTCTCAGGGGTGTTATTGAATGATAAAGAAGATACATCGAAATCATCTCGTTTGGTACATGTTTGATAACATACCTTCACTTCTTTTTCTGTGGACTCTGTTGCTGCTGCTGTTGTTGTTGTTGACCCTTGTTGTAGCTGTTGTTGTACCAAGTCTTTTGGTATTGTTGTTGTCCGCCTTGGTTGTTCTGGTATTTTCACTGATAACCATTGCCCCGCTGGTTGTTGTAGCGCGACTGGTTGTACTGTTGGGTGCGAAACCCCATCCCTCTGTTATGGTTGCGGTTGTAGCCCTGGTTGTTTGGTCTGGACTGCTTGGGCTTCTCTGGCTTGGAGGCGGGTTTGGCTAACAGCCAACTTCTCACCTTTTTCAGCCTCTTTCACCGAGGTGTTAACGTCTCCAAATAGACTCTTGGTGCTAAGCTGAGAGTTGATCGTTGCTTCTGCCAGGTCGCGGGCCAGTTTTGGGCGGAAAGCCTCCCGTCGTCTCTTGGTTATGAGGGAATTGGCGATAAATAGAAGCTTTATACCGTCAATGGCGGATTCTGAGGCCTTGTTTAATTCCTCATCATCATTTCCTCGCTTAAATGCCAATTCAAGAAATGGAAATATAGCCGTATATGACGCCATCATGGCTTGAGTTGCATGGACTAGTTGCAAGTCCATCTTCTTCAGGTGGGAATCTATTTCCTTAGCATTACGGAAACCCTCCTCCATCAACGGCACATCCATGTTATGGATGTTTTCGGGCGGCGGCTATTTGTCCATTAATATCTTAGCGTCCTTCGGCTCAATCTTTTGGTTGTAGAAAGAGTCAATGAGACTCGCCAGAGAGTCATTGAGAGCAGGAGAACTCTTTGGTTTCTCAATTTCCTCGAATCGTGAATACCCCGCCGAGGCAATTGCTCCCGGCTTCGCTTTTGCAAATAGTTCCAAGTTCTTGGTCTCCTTTGTCTCAGCTGCTGCGTCCGTCTCACTGGGGGGTTGAGGCGCAGGGTCTCCCCGCGTATCCTGCACGGGGGTATTTGGGGGTTGTTGTTGTGCTACGGGGTTTGCCCGTGTACCCTGCACGGGTTCCGTAACACTTTGTTTTCCTTTGTCCGTAATGTCCATTGTATCGTCCTCATGTAAATGATCGTCCTTTTGTGCCGTAGATGCGTCTGGCACCTTCATCGTCCAGTTAAGATTGGGCTGGAGGATTGTGTTCGTGAATAGCGACTGAATCAGCGGTAACCCCAGGTTCCCCTTAAGGAGCTCATTAGGGTCCGTTAATGGCGGCTGCTGTTGTAGTTGGCATCTTTGCGCTGGCGTCAAACTGGCTCCTGAGCTAAGTCGGCTCTCCGAGTGTGAGAACTGGGAGGAGCTTTCACACGCATCGTGCGTTGCTAACACTTTTTTCACTCGCTTTGTTTTCCTCTTTTTTCTTGGGCGGTAATCCTCTTCTGAGGAATCACTGTCCGAGATGGGGTGCCTTTTCGGCCCCTTAAGCACAGAGACGTCGGGTGCCATTGCTGGGCCTTTCAAAGTTGATGGCACAGGGGATGATTTGTCTTCGGTTATTTCCTTGGATTTATCATTTTTCTTAAGTAGTTCTGCATGTGCTTGTAGCGCAGACATAGTGAGGTAATAGTCTCTTCCGGGTAAACGAGAACTATTAACCTGCTAACTTAACTAGTGGGTGTAGAAGACCAGCTTCAGAGCGTCCCACGCAGTTCGGCTGCAAAGAGAAAACAAACCAAGTAAGGTTAGAATTCTCCAAAAAGTAAAACAAATCTTAACCAACGTGAAACGGAGGTATAAGATAGACAATTTTAACACAAAGTTTTTGAAAAAAGCGGTAAATTTGAACTAAAAACGGGTAAACCCCTTACCTTGCTCAAGTGTACGTGTGACCTTTCTCAGTGTTCGCGCTGTACTGACTAATCACATAGTTCATCTTCCCTGTATTCTGGGGCGACAGAAAGTAGTCCGTAGTGAGTAGGAACAAACCTTCTTCCAATTCGGCAGTTACTGGGGCAATATCCACCCAGTTTCCAAAAGCACCTAATGCACCCTATACAAACCCTGACTTGATATAACCCCTCGGCAACAAGTCATACTGGACCACGCCTCAGGGGTCCAGTAACCCAGAGAGTTTTATAGCAGTTAATGAAATTGAAGTGTCCAAAATGAATCTGAACAAACATAGTGTCAAGCACAACATTTCAAAAGGGAAAGGGCTCCTTTGAGGGGTCTATCTAGAGATCCCAAGATCACAATCAAACCAGCCGGTAAAGTGGGTGGACTAGTGAACCAGGACACTAAAGACTACATCTGTGAGGATGAATGCCAACTAAATGACAAAAAAATGTACCAACAACAGGAAAACAATCTTACCCAGTCTTTAGATTGATACATACATTGACAAGTTGGTAGAACAGTGTGAGATTATGGAAAAAATGGGTAAGGCACTAAAAACCAACAACCCCATACCACCACAAGTCTATTTCCTCCAAAAATCCACAAGGGAACCATACCACCACCAGGTCACCCGGTAGTGTCTGTGAATGGTTGCCCGACAGAAAAGATCTCCACTTTTGTGGACAATTTCCTGAAACCAGAGGTTCCGAAGGTTAAGTCCTACATATAGGACACAAACCACTTCCTACAAAAGGTCAACGAGGTAGGAAAAATCAACAAATCAGACATTATAGGGACCCTCGATGTAGGTGACCTGTACACAACCCCCAACCAAGAGGGTATAGAAGTAATACAAAAGAAACTTAACACAGTAAGACCAGGCAACAAGATGCCAACAAAGAGCATCACAAACTTATTGACTATGGTTTTGACAGAAAACAATATCCAGTTCAACAGACAAAACTTCCTGCAAATAGGGGGAATAGCAATGGACACAAGGCTACCAAAGATAGTGGAAAACAATTGGGAAATCTTGTGGAAATCAACCATGACAAAGACCATCTACGAGAGTAAACTGGTCAAAAGCTACAGAAGGCTGAAAAACCTAAAAGACCATCTGATAAGAGCCAGAATATGTATAAGACGAGTAAGTTAGATCAAAGAACCACCAAATGCAATAAAATGTGTGCCTCAAAAAGGACTGCAAATACTGTGGGATCCTGGACACCACCCCACTCATCAGCAAAAACACTGGCAAAAAGGTCACCACCAAGCATGGAGCCACATGCGACAGCTCAAATCTGATCTATTGCATTACTTCCAAAACCTGCCAAACACAGTACATCGGACAGACTAAACAGAAGATCAAAGACCACACAAGGGAACACCTCAGATCGGCGACAACCAATAGTCGCATATGAGATGTTTCCACTTCAACCGCCCCGACCATGATAGCATACAGGATATGGAACTCGCAATTTTGGACTACATACACCTACAGCCAGCCAGCAAGACAGCTAAAGACTTGAGACTAAAGGTGGAATACAACTGGATCCACCGGATGAAAACCCAGGCACCATTGGACAGTAGGTTCGAATGATGGGAGACCACCAAATGCCACGTCACATGAGATCTTGGTACATGTGACTACACATGACCAATAAGGTTAGGGTTGACAACAGACATTAACATATTTTCCCAGTCTCAGCCCGACCACGGGACGAGTCCGGTCACATACCAACAGTCACTCAAGCAGAACTATTAATTACATACCATCTTAAGTATACGAAACCCAAACTGTATGGCAGTAGACCCAGGTATTTTGACTATAATGCCGATGCTGATTTATGTGTGCTATCAACATGTGTAGCAGAGGCATGTCACTGTGACCAATGTCTTCAAGTTCATTGATGCCAATGGAACATCCCTTTTGTCCTAACTGTAGAACCATCATAGTGCTATCACAGAATTTATTTTTATCACAGGAGAACCAGTCGCTGTCTTACTAATTGAAAAATACCCATAATTATCAGAGAAAATGCCACAGAATCCACAAGTGTTTCATAGGTGTTGCAAAGGTTAAAGAATCGTTAGTTTTTATACCAGTTACAACTGGTTGTAGGTTTTCTTTTTTCTGAAGATATCCTGTCAGTTAAATTATACATTCTCATAGTAAATTGTTTGTTGGAATTTGGGGTGATGAAGGATCTCTGCTAGCAAAGTGAGGGTCATGTAAAAGTGATTGAAGGTATCATCAACTCGCAAACTGCAAACACTAGTCCACTGAAACGAACCTTCAGGAAGGAAGCCTTGATAAAAATCGGGCAGTACTTAAAGGACAGACAATGACAATGATGGATGAGGAAACCAGAGCTATTTCCTACAAAGCCATATCCTGCAAATTGAGGCCAGTGACATTGTCGTAGTAACCTTACATAACACCAGATATTTTCACCTGTGAATGGCATGAAATATACCTGATGTTTACTGCTTTCTGTTTAGTAGATAAATGCTTTATTTTTGTATGGAAGGACGATTGGGAATCAAATACAAATGATCTAATAATAAAAACAAAATTCAATTGGGTAACATTACTGGGTTATTTTGGGGGATTGTTGAGAGAATAATTCCATCAAAATACACATTCATCACATCAACTGTCAATTTACCTTACATTTTCTTAAGGCAACTGTTGTTCTATAAGGTTTATTTGTTGAAATTATGTACCTTTATGGTGACATTACAGGTTACTCTGGACATAAATGACAATACATGGGCCTGGAATAACTGTGCGACAGTCTCTGTTGCAATAACTCTAGTAAGATGATCGCTGGATAACATGGTATCCCAGCGAGATGGGGCAGTCTAATATCTAGAACAACATATTTATAAACTACTGGACAAAGTATGCCCTGTTAGGAAATACAAAATAACCACCAAAAATGGACTAGAATTACCCGAACTAATAATGATAGAAATAAATAAGAGAGATAAGCTTATGAAAGACATGTCTAAGAGTAATTACGTTAATATAGAATCTCTACGAGAAATCCGGAGACTTAGAAAAAGCACACAAAGAAAGATAAAAGAACACAAAGCTGAAAAAATAAAGCTAAAGTTGGCAAAAAACAAGTCCAATCCTAAATTGTTCTGGAAATCCTTAAACGAAATTTGGAACCCTAGAATCATAATGACATCCCATTGTGACAGCGGAGTCGAGTCGGATGCGACAAAGGCAGAAGACATGAACATGTTTTTTACAACGATAGGCCCAAAAATTCTGGAAAAACTTGGTCCTATTGACATTGATCAATTACAAATTGAAGATCTGATGATTGATGATAAGTTGATTTTTAAACCCGCTGAAATGGGAGAAACCATTAAAATTCTTAGAGACTTGAAAACAGATAAATCAACTGGATTTACCAATCTCAATTCCACATATCTCAAAAAAATTCTGCTGGTTAAACCAGAACTCATAAACGAAGTCATTAACACTAGTATAAAAAACTGCATTTTTCCCCAATCATTAGTAAATGGAATTGTTACTCCGACACCCAAAACCGGCGACTTGAACGACTTCACTAACTGGAGGCCAATAACCGTGGTACCGATGATATCAAAAATAATAGAAAAAATCTTACAAAAACAAATTATGACCCACCTTACAGAGAATGGCATTATCGATACTAAACAATTCGGCTTCATGCCTGGAAGATCTACTGGACAGGCAATATTCCGACTGGTAACAAAAATCCAAGAGAGTATAAATCGTGGTCAAATGACCCAATGTACCTTTGTCGACCTACGTAAGGCTTTCGACAGCGTAAGCCACAAAATACTGTTATACAAGCTGGAAAAAATAGGACTACACGACTCATCCATAGCCCTCCTTAAATCATATCTATATCACAGAAGCCAGATGGTAAAGCTATCGGGAAAAAAATCTTCAAAATTAGATATCAAATGTGGAGTCCCACAGGGCTCTGTTCTTGGGCCGACCCTTTTTATCATATTCATAAATGATATATTTACAGTGATTAGAAATAGTGATGCATTCATGTATGCGGATGACCTAGCCTTAGTTATATGTGACAAAGAGATACAGAAGGCCCAGGAATTAATACAGAGTGATCTGGATGCAGTATTGGAATGGCTGAAAGCAAATAAACTAGAAATGAACACAAAAAAAACAAAACAAATGTGGATAGGCAGTAAACTAGAAAAAATTGAAATTGAAGGAAGCAAGGTACACGGCCAAATTCTCGAACGAGTCTGGAATTTCAATTATCTAGGCCTCATAATTGATAGTAAAATAACATTTAAGGAACAAATTAACAAGATCATAAACACATCGAGAGGAAATTTAGCAAAATTGTACCTGCTAAGATATCAGATCCCACAAGACTCACGAATAACCATACTGAAACAATCCATAATGCCTATTTACGACTATGTTGGCTACATATATACCGGAGCTAGTATAGGTGATCAAAAGAGGCTAGACGTATCATTCAATCAATGCATGCGGGTGGCTCTAGGAGTTAAAAACAAAAGGGAACATTCGATCACAGACTTGTATAACCAATGTAAAATAAGACCCCTAAAATACCGAAGACTAATATGTTTACTCATGAACATAAAACAGTGGTCAGATGACCCTACGCATTGTAAACCCCCAGCAAGAACCACGAGAATCCAGGACAAACGAATACTGAAAATTGACCAACCTAGAAGTGAAAAATTCAAAAAAAGCCCACTTTACGTTGGAGCTAAGATATGGGATTCGACGCCACCAAATATCCAAACGACCAATGATAATTCATACTATAAGATCTATGTCAAGACTCACCTGCTAAAGAACACTAATGCATGGCAATAGAGTGAAAAAATGTACCTAATTACACCTACCAAAACTAACCCTTGGCCAGGTAAAATGCTTTGTACATACTAGATTTATCTCTTCTATCTGTGAATTCTGTAATGTAACCCTCTTCTCTACTATAATTCTCTTTGTGTCACTGTCTGTAGCAGTGTTACGTACTGTATGTTGTTACTTCTATATTGACGACATGTAAAAACGCCTTACTGGTGAATGTTGCCATGTTTACTTGAATGAAAAAAAAGAAAAGTGTAATCGACACCTACACATCCTGTTCTCACCAGAAATCAAAGATTACATGATAACATATGTATGCCATTGAGTAGAGATTGCTCTTGGTGATCTCTACGAGGTCAGTGTAAGTTGAGGGTATTGCCGAAAACAGTGGTGGCGACGGCGACACGTGCACAGGTGGTGTCAAGTTATAGTGGGGTGACGGGGTGGTCTCTTGCACCTACCCCTTACCCTCCTCGCATACAAGCAGGGAGAGGTGGGAGGTTATGTCCGACCCCTCGCCAACACTCTCCACACAGATGGTGGATTAAGCTTAACACTCTTAACACGGGGAGATTAAAAAAATATGAGAGCAAATGCTGTCTCTTCGCAAAATGCATAGTATATGAGGCCCTCCATAGGCTCATATAGTAACGGCCTGTGTTTTTTTTGGTTTACATCCCTTGGTATCATCCGCAGCTCTTTGGAGCTGCACTTAAAACTGAGACCAACGGTCCACCTGCAAATAATGCTTCAAGGCATCAACCAGTATCTTTGTGGGAGTGCCTCCAGGTATAATTCGGATTCACAAGGTTTAAGAAACATTGTAAACTGTACTATATGTGTATGTTTTGGTGTGTTTTTTTTAAATTTATAAATTGGCCATTTTATTTAGCCAAGGCTATATTTTTTATGTGAAGATTATAGATAATTTTAGGAATCTGTGTTTTGACCCCTTAAATCACAAAAATCATACTTCCGGTAGAATGGCCCATATATTACACTAACGGACATATCAATAATAATGATGGATTTTTTGTTTGCATAAAGCTATGCGTCTTTAATGTCGATATTATTACAGGAAATCAATGAAATTCACGCGTTATTGATCTCGTTTATTCTTCGTCCTTTAATTAGACTGAAAGTGGAACCCGACAGACTAAAAGAATCTTGTGATGAAATGATTTGATTCAAACATGCAGAGAGAACATTCAGCATTGAATAGAGAATGCCTTGTCAATCATGACTCAAGTCAGGTCTCTCCATTCAAGGCGGATTTGCTTAAAAGAGAGGCACAAGTGTGTCCAATTTAAAGAATCACTCCTCACTATGGTCCTGAACCACCATGGGCGCTACCATGTCTGGCAATACTTCTAAGGGGGCCTCCCAGCTGGTATATTTAACTGTCCATTAGATGCCGCCACATCTCGCGTCCCAACCCACACCCTTGATGGACAAACCGACCCTCCCCCCTCCCACCGCCATTCCGCTCACCACACATGGTTACTCTTCCCATTGATTCTCATTAAGACTGCTTTCTATTTATAGCTCTCATCGAGAAGATTCCGGCGGGGAGCAGTCATCTCGGAACTGGTAACTATGGCAACGCGGTTATAAATAGATCCGGTGGGAAGTGGCAGAGGTGGTGGGGGGTTGACTGTGGGTAGGATGGGGGGCTGGGGTTGTCTGGAAGTGCGGCGAATGATATTTATTTGTTGCCTTTGGCCCCGTCCATATTGTACTAGTGGCGACACGTCATAGAACCATGGCAACCCAGCCGGCAATCAGCAACATGCCGCCGTAAGGGGTCACTTTTCTGACAGAAGTATTTCCTGTGAGAGCGTGAGTGTAGCAACTTCCGGAAAAGAGCAGCATGCCTGCCGCTAGGAGTGGTCCCACCTGAAAAGTCAATCAACCAAATTAGACTGACAGTTTTAATCAAATGCTCTGGACATTCTCATGTAGTGTGGCCTGATTACTTAGAGTCCTAAATGGACAGTTAGTGCAACCTGCTACAGATTTTCATTATCAAAAAGAGATATGATGCGATACCAATAATTGTGGCACAATATGGAATTCCTAGGTTTTAGAGCATAGGCTGGGATATCTGGAATATACTTCAATCTTTTTTTCCCATTTAACATAGTATAACGCCTAAAATGTGATTCTCTATGGTTAAGCTACAGTTGGGGAAGAGCATTTCCCTATTTCAAGGTAGCATCTGTACAAGTCCATAAGAGATCGAAATTTGCTCCCGATTCATCCCGATCGTCGGCTCGGTGTGAGTCGGGAATAAAATACCAATGTCTATTTTATCTATATGACATCGACATGTAGACTCCTGCCGATCACATCCCTCCCTTTGATACCCTTAAAAAGTGGCCCAATTAACATCAAAGAGAGCCACTTCAATACACATTCTCGATGTATTCATTGCAGAATTGAAATTTACATTCCCTGCGTCAGTCACTTCCACGGTAAATCCATGCTGTCGACCAATATCCAACATTATTCCAAGTCTAAATCATCTCTCCCCATCTGTATACACCATATATGTAGTGTCATGAATGGCCTGTTTTTGTACTGTTTTTGTTAAGGTGTCGTGATGTGCTTTGTGTAACTTACTGGATGGACCCAGTAATATCTGACTGGATAAACTTTTTTTTTATCAAGAAGTGTTTATTGAAAAAAAAATTTAAAAAAATCCAAAGTGCATGTGTACTCATGCCTACCGACATGATCTTCCGTACAACATACTAACAATCGTGCAAGTATATACAAGGTGAACAAATATATTGATATTGATATTGATAGTAGGCATAAGATAGAGTAGAAAAAGTATCAATTAACATATTCCTTTCTATGCATTTTGAAGCTCTCTCCATAGCGTTTCTGTTGGATTACAAGTGGCAGCTTTTCCCATGATTTCATTTCTACATAGATTGACCAGTGACTTTTCAGTTGTTGGCTTCTTTTTCTTAATGCAAATCTTTTTATAGTTTCTCGTTACTTTTTATTTATTTATTTCACAATTCTCTTCAAAAGGACTCCACCATTTGATAATTGACAATAGATGACAATTCCTTCTTACTTCGAGTGGTCTTATTTACAATATTCATGCAATTCCAATGTGTTGAACTCACTTTTAATGTGCCTACTACAACTCGTAATGCCTTATCAAGATAAATCTGTAACTTGTTTCGTCGTGCCCATTAAGTAGTACGTTAAATCAGCATATTCCAGCACTGGTAATAGCATCTCTTTTACTAACTTTAATCGTGCCATCTCAGGCAAGATGTCATTAATTTTCTTAGATTTAAACAATTTAAATTGGAATTCCTTGACAATTTTTTTCAAATTGAGCTTTCAAATTCAAAAATTGTGACCAAGTATAATTGCAAGGTATTTATATGTTGCCACTGCCTGAAGTGAACTCTCTCCCATATTTATCATTCTCTTTCTATCTAGCCCTCGTTTATTACTCAGCCACATTACTTTGGACTTTTTATAAGTTACCATTAATTTGTTACCTTTCAGCCACTTATTCAAATTAAGTAAATCACCTTCCGTGTTCTTTATTATATTTCCCTGGAGTATGTCCAAGGTCATTAGTACAATGTCGTCAGCATACATAATAATCCTACTGTGATTTAATTGATTTTTTCCAAAATATTAATAAATATTAAGAACAATAGAGGACCTAATATCGAGCCTTGCGGCACTCCAGAGATAACCTTTGTAGGCTTTCATAATTTCCCATTCAGTTTAGTACAGTGGTTTCTATTTGCTATATAACTAATCAAAATACTAACCATGTTTTTTTTCCAAATCCTATCTTAATAAACTTGTTTATCAAAATGTTATGATCGACACTGTCAAAGGCCTTTCTGAGGTTTATATATATCGCACATATTGTTTTTTTCTCTTCCATATCAGATAAGATATTATTAGTATGAACGAAGATTGCTTGCGCCGTAGATCTTCCTGGTCTAAATCCAAATTGAGCATTGGCCAATAATTCCTTATTTTCACAATAATTCGTTAAGTATTTATGAAGTACTTTTTCAAATGCTTTCGATATGAAAGGTAGTACAGATATTGGTCTCCAGTTCCTGTAGTCCAGTAAGTCTCCTTCTTTCGGTGTGGGCGTAATGATTGCCTGTTTTAATATATCTGGGAAAGATTCTGTTGTAAAGATTTCATTTATTAAGTCTGTAAATATACCAGGTTTTGCCAAATAATGATTTCTTATGATTGCCTGATTTCAGGTAAGGAATTTTAGTGCTTTTTTTTTTATTATCAATGCTTTTTTTATTATCAATACTTTTAATTATATCTTCAATGTATTTTTTACATTCAGTTCTACCTCACCTTCTATGATTGAATCAAAATTCTTTTGTTCATTCTGTGTTACATTACTACCAATTTCTGAGAAAAAGCAATTAATTTTTCCGAAATTCTGTCTAATGTCTGACCTTTCAAATAAATTTTGCTTGCTCATTTTTTTCAGGTTTCCAAATCATATTAAGCTTTCCCTAAAATTTTTCTGGATTATTCTTCTCATTTACGTCTTTACAGATCAATGTAGCTATATTTTTCCGAATTTCTCTACGAATTCCGTCTCTCAATTTTCTTATTTCTTTTAACTTGCTTCTATAATTCTCATCAAAATTACCGGTTAACGATAATTCTAGTAATAAAATTCTTCTACGATTAATCTTTCTCTTGATATCTTTAGTTAAAGGCATACCATCTTAAGTTTTAATCTCCTTTGTTATAATAGGTAATGCAGTGTCTATTTCTTCAGTAAGGATAGATATATCAGTCTCACATTTTTCTGCTTTCTCATTATTATTCTATCATTCTTCTTATCTAGGTTTTTTGTTGTCCGATATGATATCATCACTCTTGGATTATTTTCTCTATGTTTTTTCCTAATACAATATGCTATAATATGATCAGATATATAATAATTTAAGTTGCCTGACTCATTAATACATCTGCTGTTCGTATAAATATGATCAATTGTACTTTTACCCCCATTCAACTTGCACTAACCAGTATCCAGTAAAAAGGATTGCATACACCTATATTTAGGATAAGTATTTCCTTTGCTATTTACTAGAGTTGGGATGTACTCCTGCACCTTGTATCTTTCCATGAAAATATCAAACTTGCTCTATGAGCTCGGTTAATATTTCTATCGATAGTAACGCAGTACGAGAGGACGTCTCAACGTTTAACTAAATTATCACAACAAAGTCCTGTCGAAAGGCGATTGCTGCTACATAACCTCCATCGGGTAATGCACAGGTTTTAAACGGACATTCGGGAACCAGATGAATGCTTGCTCTCTAGTTCTTAGTTGTCTGAAGCCAATGCTCACTTTGAGTAGCTTGAATACCATACAGCTGAGTAGGATGTGAATGCGTTTTCAATTCCCATCAATTATTTGCACTGATTTTATTATTTCCATCTTTAATATCATTAATATGAAAAAACTGATCCGACGAATACAAATATTGAATTTCGGATTTACCCTAATTCATTGGAATCTGTGGAATAAAATACAATGAATTGCTGGTATTCCTTCGAACTGTTAATGTTCGTACATTAAGCATTCTGCTCGCCATAAGTTGCGGCAAGGTGCAAGTAGTTCCCTAAATACTCACCAGATGGGGTCGGCTGGTTATCGGCGTCGCCAGCAGCGCCAGTGTGTGGAAGAAGTGGTAACGATTCCCAGTCTCGAATATCTGCAGTCAGAGGTGTTTTTTTAAATGATTCCTTCCAGTTTGTTACCCATCGTGTTTGAATCCCCCCCCCCCCCTCAACACAGCTTATGTATCTGTATATATCACAGGCTACAACACACTGGTTTTAAAGCTTTGATATCATATGAAGTATTATAATGCCCCGGGTAAACTAACCCCATCTTCAGTGTCTCAATACAGCATATTTGAAATTTTGTTTAAAAATCCTTTTCTTGACATTCCTCTGACTCCTAGCGAATCGTCATATTAACTATTGTCTCACTAAGTTAAAACGAAGGGTATAGTGACGTAACTTGATGTCACACATCACAGTACTTAACTGCCAGTACACACATCTCGCCTAGTTTTCTCTTTATGAATAATGTATTTTTCCTATGATTGTTTTCTTAAAGGTCTATGATACAAATACTGTACTAGTTTCATGCAGCCGGATGGAATACATGAGAAAACCGCTCAGACCTAATAAATAAAATAGAATAAGTACATGTAATAGGCACGATGTCAATCGCACCAATATCTAGTTAGGGACCCTTCATTATGTATCTATCACTTTGTACCCATATCCTGAAGTGATATATCCTGGGAATCATTGCACTATCAGGTGCTCTTGGTCAAACTTCTATAGTTCACATATTTGCATGTAATAAAGATATTAATCGGGAAATATCTCAATAAACCCTAGAGTTGCAATGAACTTTCATTATTTTGGGAATGAATGAAAGAATATAAGATTTTACCAGTTTTAGTTGTGGGTCAGTTTCACTTGGTTTAAACACTGCAAGAAACAGAGAAACAAAATTGTATACATCAACTTGAGAGCCAATGGGAAAGCAGGTAATACTCTCCTTGCAGCACATGAGTCATCCTGTGATGTAAGTTGCAACAGGATTCAAAGATGATGTATGTTATGATATATTCAATAATGAAAAAGACGGTTATGATACGGAATAATGAAGGAAACAATACACATTAATGAACACCCTCATATATAGGGGTTCTATTGAGGCTCTCCTTGACACTGCATGGTCATTATTTATGACAGAGGGGTCTGTGGGTGTAGAAGGGTTGGCAGGTAGATGGGTAGGCAGGTACATGGTTAGGCAGGTAGATGGATAGGCAGGTAGATCGGAGGGCAGTTTTGGAGGTAGCCAGGTAGGTGTGTAGGCAGGTGGATGGGTAAGTAGACTGACGGTAGGTTGACAGGTAGATGGGTTGGCTGGGTATGCATGTCTACGCACAGGCTGGTAGATGGGTAGGCTAGTTGATGGGTAGGCAGATAGATGGAAGGGCAGGTTGATGGGTAGGCAGATAAATGGGTAGGCAGGTAGATGGGAGGCCAGGTTGATGGGTAGACAGGAAGATAGGTAGGTAGGTAGAGGGGTAGGCAGGTAGTTGGGAGGACAGGTTCATGGGAGCGCAGGTTGAAGGGTAGGTAGGTAGAGTGGTAGGTAGGTAGATGGGAAGGAAGGTTGATGGGTAGATAAGCAGATGAGTGGGCAGGTCGATGAATAGGTAGGTAGAGGGGTAGGCAGGTAGTTGGGAGGGCAGGTTCATGGGAGCGCAGGTTGAAGGGTAGGCAGGTAGATTGGTAGGTAGGTAGATGGGAAGGCAGGTTGATGGGTGGGTAAGTAGATGGGTGGGCAGGTCGATAGATAGGTAGGTAGATTAGTGGGCAGATTGATTAGTGGGCAGGTTGATAGGTGGGCAGGTAGATGGGAGGGAGGTAGAGGGAGGGTAGGTTGATGGGTCAGCAGATAGATGGGTATGTAAGTAGATTTTTTCTTTTGCTTCTTTTTTTGCTTCTCCCACTGCCGACTCGAAATCTAGCCACATTAAAAAAAATTTCTTCACTTTTTAAAGTCGGCAAGGGAACTTACATATTTATAGCATGTCCTGCTTCACCTAACCAGGACTAGACCACTCCTCTGATACCTAAATCATTTACTACCACCCAACACTTTGCAATAACTTAATTGTAAAGTCTACTTGACATCCAGTCTGTTTCTTTCTTTCTGTCTAAACTGAAGACAGTACCGCCCAGTGTCACAGATTTACTCCAAACAACAGTTTCTAGTTGTCTGTCACTATTCCGAGCCTGATGAGTACCTTGTGAAACCGCTATGGGAACTCCACACAGCAGGGAATTCCCCCACAACATCAAAACCTACTGGAAAAACACCCCCCAGAACCGTGATGTCACACTGTCAACAACTGGCGTCACCAACCGCTATGTTCTGTTGTCAACGTCGCCTTGATAGCGAGTGGTCTGACTATAAATAACGCGAGCAGACGACTGCTCCGTCACTTTGATGCAGTAGCTCGTAGAGTGATAACCTTAGCCATGTATTCAGACGGGTATGTAAGTAGATGGTGGTGAAGAACCACCATCGGTGGCCCCCACCACTACCTTTGGCTGCTGCTGCTGACACTGTCAGCTGCAATCCGTCACTGCCTGCGGTATATCAGTATGATGGTACCACTGCTGGCACCCATTGCTGCCACCTGCCCCTGCCGTCAGCTGCGGTCACACCCTCACCCACAACCACCCTCAGACACATACTAACCCTATGTCACACTCTAACTCTCAGTCACAACCTCAACCTAAGACACACCCTCACCCTCAGATGCAGCTTCACCCTCAGTCACACACTCACCCTCACCCTCAGTCACACCCCTTGCCCTGAGTCACTTCCTTACCCTCGGTCACAACCACTGTCCTATGCCAACCCCCCATTCTGTCCTATACCCACATCCCACTCTGTCCTACACCCACACCCCTCTCTGTCCTACACCCACACCACTCTGGCGAACACCCACTCCCCTAACTCTCCTACACCACTATCAGCAATTTCGTATGGACATTAGCAAGACTCGTTTGTTTAATATTCATACATGTGTTCATTGGTAAACATTTGATTTTTCAACTTGATCTTTAGTCACCTCTAAGAAAATGCTAGTTTTAGACCAAAAAAGATGCAGGAGGCTACTATTTACATATTTCTATCTAGAGTATTCTTTAAGGGCCTTATCAAAATTTAATTTTTAACAGACAACTGATTTGGAAAAAAAGGAACAGATAACAGGTCCATATAGGTGTTCTTATGGCAGTTGTCACTTGTATACTTTCTATATATACAAACCAAGATAAAGTTTAGCTTGCATAATATCCAACATATTTATAATGACCAACAGTTTTATTTTGTGGAGGGAGGGTTTTTACTGCAGAGGAGATGTTACCCGCTTCTTGTGTGCATGTGGGGTAGCTTATATTGACAAATGGACACTAACACCAACTTTGCCTTGCAACCAACCATGTGATTGAAGGCAGAATGTCATTGTTGGTCGTTATTTAGTCCGGACAGAATTTCAAATGTATGAGGTTGTATCTCTCGGAATGTAAGCTAATTAATTAGAACTTGTGTTGGAGATAACAGATAGGACCAAATGCTTAATTCTAAACCTATGAAGATACAATAATATGTGATTTTTTTTGGACGAAGTTCTGGCCATCCTTATTTCCTGCATAATGTTAAAAAAGTATCAATGTCGGATGTTATTTTAAATCTTCGTGGGTAGGCCCGTTAACACAGGAAAGATTTTGTAACATAAAAACTGTCTCAAATTTATTTTTTAGATAATATTTCGATTCTGTAATTTATCACTGGAAGCTTATTTCATCTCTCTGTCTGCCTGTATGTTTGCAATTTTATGTTGGACATTACTTGCCAAAGTTGAAATGTAGGCTGCACACACATAGAATGGCGATAAACATTAAAAAGCTAAAAGTTTTTTTGTTTTTTTTTAGTTTTTTTTTTACCTTTTGGGGATTATTAGTCTTTTTTGTATATTTGAACTATCTATTCTGTATTTCATATATTAAGCATTGTGAATATTAGTCTGACATAGGGAATGACTATTTACTCGAGTGTACATCACTTTTAATTGATATCTAAAAATCATAGAATTGTTCTATGAGTTACCATTTAAAAGCACTAGACCTCACTGCAGGTTGCAAACCACTGCCATCTGAGAAGAAATCTCCTTATGTCCCAATGAGTGGAGGGATTTAAGCATATGAAGAAGAAGCCATTCTGAAGATCTAAGGCAAAGAGAAAGAGGGTGCACCATGCATAATATTGAAAGAGTAATGTCCAACAGATTCACAGATACCTTTTCAAAGATTCATGTCATACTTCAGAGTATTTGGTAAAATCTTCTTTCATTGCACCCCATGATGCAATATACACACATATTGTGGAGGTGGAAAGGAGTTTCCTTTAGGCAGGATTGGCAACTTTTGGGGATGAAATGAAGAACAGTCCTTGCTGTCCTCCATTTTTGACAAAAGTAGGTTAAGTTTGACTATTTCTTGTAAAACAGACAATTCGTTTAGGTGAATAAACATTGTACCACAGTAAAGCGCAGATACTATATTATTAAAACAGAAGTTTTCATTAGTCTGGAAAAAGTCCCCCCCCCTTTTTTCTCAGCCTACAAAAACTTACCCACTTGCCAGAATCAAACTTTTCATATGGCCAAGACTAGAACCCTTGATATCCAAGTGAAATTCATTTTCTGTTTTGGCCTCTTCTCTACACTAGTCCGAGAGACTGACTGTCTGGCGGACCGCACCGATCGACAGCTGAAGCCTCTCGGGTTACTCTACACCAAACTTGTCCAAAGTAACATTTTCTAGTAGAATGACCCACTATCTAGTTGATTTACGACAAATGATTGACATGAATACAGGTAATATACATTTAAAAAGTACATCAAATACATAGACAACTATACAATATATATTTTGTTGTGTGTTATACAGTTATCTATGCAACGAGGTTGTAGTTGACCCTGTAACTTCCCAAGCGACATGGATTCTTGGAAACTCTTACCATGGGCACCATAGGCTCCAAGGCATACGGCGATAGCACCTGACAGGCCGGCGAGGCGGATGTAAGTGCGGCCCACTTGTGGCAACATCTCCTGTATTTCTCTGATAACGACCTTCTCCACCTCGGTGCCCCCAAGACCTGGGACTACCCGTCCAGCCCAGCGAACCCACTTGCCGGCCTCCTCAACAGCGCCTCCAATAAAAGCCCTGCACGACAGAGCATGATCATGATTGTATTGATAGGTGACCTCACGGACCTAAATTACAACGAAGTGTCCATAGTAATACAAGTGGCACTCAGTAATGTTTTATCTCAATCAGTCTATGTCCCAACTAACTTCTAAAATAACACCACTAGAGTCGTGTCTTTAACTTAACTCTTAAGTTTAATATCAAAACTTGACAGAAGCCGCGGGAGTGAAGGTCGAGACAGCCTCTCAACGACTGATTCAAGTGATTGGCAGGTTCCAATTTACAAACAAAGAGAATATCTAGTGATTGACGCTACTCACATCGATTGCCTTATAGTATTTTTTGTACCACGAGTTGAATATCAGTACATATACTTGCAGCAGTTGTTATTAGTGATGTAATTTTCAAGTCACAAGTTCCCCCGAGCGGCGGCACCGGAAGTAGAATTAATGTTCCTACCTTCCTAAAAGGAGAGCGACATGTTCACACTGCACCGCTAGAGCAACCTTCGGAAACTCGTTTTACGGGACAATAAACCGGAGCGGCGCAGTGTGCGACATGTTAACTGGTTACTGTCACATTACTATCTAACGTGTTCCCGGGGTAACCGCTTGTCAGGCTGCGATAAACTGGAGCGGTGCAGTGTGACTAGGGTAGTGTCACGAAATTCCCACCAGATGGCAGTGGTAATATATCTATATATATATCTATACACTGCACAGCTAGAGCAGGTTTTGCCGACAACAAACTGGAGCGGCGCAGTATGATATATATATACAAATATGACTGAATGACGTCACCATTCGAGAAGTTAGGAAATCCCCAAGGAACAGAAAGTACACAAACACAACAGGGACTCTAGGTTTACAAGTACATAGCTCGAAATACTCTCATATTGCTATGTGTGCAGGGTTGTTTATGGAACTGGAAAGCTTGCTTTAATATATTAAACGTAGCAGTGTAAGATAAAGATAATGAGCTACACGTTCACACCGAAGCCAAGCGTTGCGCGGACAGCGAGGGGCCGTTCCACTCCGGCCAGCAGAGGGGGAGCGGCGAGGCCGACGGGGAGGATGGCGGTGAGACCGACGGGCGGTGCCGCACAGCAGGCCGCGGCCTCTGCAGATCAGACCGACCAGCCAGAAAGGGTGCAGAGGTACATTATTAAACGTTTTGAAGAAAATGCTGGTCATTATAATGATTGAATAATCGTATCCATACGTCTACTGTATGTATTACTCAGTTTAATGCGATTTGTTATGTATCACTATCATATGCTTTATTTTATAAAAATTAAAATATTAGAATTGAGTAGGCATACTCTATTTTCAAGTGTTATAAGTGTGGTTTTGGTATAGCCTACGTTTAATAGCCAGGTTTTATTTTGATCGCTCACACCTTCCTTCACTCAATCCCTTCCTCGCTCCACTCTCCCCCATGTCCTCCCCTCTGTCCCCTCCTCCTAAAATGTGCCATTGAGTCAAGTGACAAACAAGTCTGGTGAAAGAGATGGTCCTTAACATAAGGCTTATGTCTACAATCGTCTTATTAGGTCAAAGTGGCCCGTTCTATTAAAGTGGCTTCAAGTTCAATTTCCCTTTTCGTCCGAGAGGCTCTGTCTGTCTAGCAGATCCCAGTTAACACGAAATCCAGATTCCGGATCTTAGGCAAACAATCTTTATTGCTACCTTTCTATATAGTACCTTGGCACCAGCATGCCAAGTAAAGCTGAGGGAGTATGTGACAAGCCGAAGCAAGTTCCCTTACTCAACCACCAACAGGGTTCGGAAAAAACCTTCAACCACTGATGTGAGGCTCCAAAGGGTTCGCTCTACATGTAGGAACACACAGTAACCTGTCGACCTACTGAAGGCCGTGCTCCATTGCGCTGATCCATTGGAGATTGATTTGGTCACCGACCGATCAGCTCACAGTCGCTGATAGTGGAGCTATAGTGGAGCTCTAGTGGAGCTAAAGTCCCGATCCTCCCTACGGTCAGTGCTCAAACTCCCAGTGGTGCTCCATACCGGAGATTGAGAGCCGATCCACTGCGGACTGGCAATGGGGACTGAGATAAACCTGGTCTCCAGCAAGTCGCCGATGTGGAGCAGCACCGCCGACTGAGGTAAGATCAAGGGAAGAACCAAGGCCAAGAACTATTGGAGAATGGGAGGAGATACGGTTAAGATTGCTCAGCGACCATCAATCTCTAGTGGATCGGTGCAATGGAGCACAGCCTTTATATATAGAGACCAAGTTACATAATATGGGCAAACCTGTAGCACTTCCGTGCAGGGGCCCGCTGGAATCACCACACAGCAGGGATCAGTACCCACATCCTCTAGCGTAAACTGAACACACCACTGCTTGACTGACCCAACCCCTACAGTAGCATACAATTCGGAAGACCACACTCCAAGTACAGGTACACATGTAAGCGGCACATTTCTTATGGCCTGTCCTACCCAGAACTCCTCTACTATCATTCATGCATAAATACAACGGCCATGTAATGCACCATCCATCTTGCAATTCGCTGTCACAGGATGGCGGCTTTCACATTATGCGTAAAACAAAGATAATAATTGAGCCTCATTCACAATAACATAGCCTTGGTTTGAACCTCCTCATGTTCTGTGCTGCAATGCCATAACCTTCCCCTCAAGACTGTTTGATAAATATCTTTGCTATTCCTACCCCTACAATATTCTGTCCAGCAAAACTCATGATCGCAATTTTTAGTCACGCAATGTCCTGCAGCATGGATCTATATCTAAGTCCGTGCCTGCAATGACGTTAAATGAATTGGTAAATTGATTTAAATTTCCCCCTATTTTCTCAGGAAGGATGGTTTTACAATGTTTGCACCTGATCCAAAGAAGAGGGACCAAGTTGCAAGACGTACGTATGTAAATGCACTAGATGTTAACATAGTCCAGACAGTCTCCACAAATCTGGGGGTTAACCCAAAAGAAATTTCAATTGTTTTCAAGCCTTTTTATTCTAGTTCTGTGGGCACCTGACAATTCCATTTCCAAAAGTTAACCAAAATCTATTTGTGAATCATTAAACTATTTCATAAATTATAATATATATAATCTACACGCCAAATGATGTATCTAAAGCTTAGTAAAAATCCAGTATTTATTCACATTCTGTCCATGATTTTGAGGTTTAATCCTGAATCGGTGTTGGATTTTAATCCACAAACGCATATAAATAAACATGTTTAAACAAAGTGTTCGAACCCCCTATCAAGACAACTCTTCCTTTAAATCAGTACCAGTAAAGCAGTGTTTCAGTGTTTAAACTGTCACTGCATCCAATATATCCCATTGCATCTGCAATTTGAATTTGAATTCATGTACACAGCTGCTTGTTTAGAGGGAAATGTGCCAACCACCAATTTTGATATTGCCTCGCTTTTCTTAAAGCCATGCAGGCTTGATATGGTGTCACAACCCAGTACAGCATGAGCAAAACAATAATGCAGACAGTTGCTGCTATGTTCCAACATATTTTACTGTTTTTGCTTTCTCTTTGATAGTTGGTTTGATCTGTATGCTTCTTTATTCGTATTTATTTTGACATCTGGCTTGGTTAGAGATGTTATGGCTCAACGAATATATGTCATATTCAACATATTCAGCTGATGAGTTTTTAGAATGAGGATGTCTATCATTTGTATTGCGTACACATGCCACTGCTGCCTCTACTACTAAAACATATGGCATATTGAACAATACAGCACACTGTCTGAACTTTGCTTCCTAGGCCTAGCATAATGATAGACCTCTGTTTTATGTTGAACAGAAATTTTCACATTAAAGCGTTCTGCTTGTGGTTGGTCAAATGGGGAAATAGGTTATGAATGATACTGCGTTGCCTGGGAAAATAGATTGTAGTGTAGAGTATGTAAAGAAAGACAGGTCATTGGGAGGCAAGTCAAGCATGAGCAGAAACTTAACTGATGAGGCATTAGGGTAATCTCCCTTGCGGACGAGCTGCATTAGTCCATACATTAAGGTCTTTGAACTTCCAGGATGAAATATGACTCCGACAGAAGATCTGCATCAACAGATGGCTTTCAGATGCTTGGATCTGCTAATGCATAGAAGAAAAAGGATTCTAAAATGTTTCTTTTAGATAGAAATTGACGAATTACTCTGTGTCACACACATGCAATATCATCAGCAGTGACATTCACCCTGGGAATCAATCTTGCATTGTGACTTTATTCCAGATTTTAGCAATACAATTGGTTCTATGCGATGAAAAGTGCCTTTTCTATCCAGTGTTCTGGGATTGTGATTGTGATGTATTTGAATGGGAGATGACCTATTATAGCTCTGACCATACAGACAACAACTTCGAAGTGATTTTCAAGATCGCTGACGCATTCACTGCTCAGCTATTTATCTAAGGTCTCACAACACAGAGATCTAATAGTTCATAAAACTGGCACTGTACAAAGTGGTTGTGCTGTGATCATTTACTGACTCAATACGTATATATATACGCTACAATATGGATTTTATATTTCATGCATCAGTCTGGTTTAATGTTAAAGCATTGGTGGTTAGTAATTCCTGTCTATGATGTTCCCTACCCACTGTGTTTATGAAAGAAATACAGTTTTAGACTATTAAAAGTATCATTCAAAGGATGTAACACATGCCTGTACAATAAATCGCCACTAAATGAATGATGTAAGATATAAACACAGTAGAATGTATTATACATATTTCCCTATACCACGTCTACTCATCTTTCCAGAGGCTCACGGAGAAGAAGAAAAATTCAAGAAATATAAGGAAACTAAAAAGTTAGGACATGTGTCATATGTAGGAACTGCAGGTAAGACATATTAAAGGAGAAACCAACAAGTTTTGGTCATGGTCGTCGTTCTCCACAACTTTGATGCGGTGTGATATGAACGAGGCAACAGCCGAGTGAATATCACGTAGCATTCAAACGAGCTTTCTTTGACCAAAACGAGTTGCTTTCTGTATTTATCTCACCCCTGTACACACTAAAAGAATGGACAACACACGGGATATAGACCATGGAGAACGGTCTGCAATACTCGTAGGGGCATGGAGAACGAGTTCCCAATGTTAAGCCCATGGACATTTATTCCAGGGGTGAGTTAAAGCTATATAGACAACGGTGAATGCATACTGATTCATAATATGGACATGCTTCTAGCAAAGGACATTTAGCATATATCCAATCAATATTACTGGAAACAAGGAAATATCATACTTTGTTTCTCAGCAGCTAGTTTTGTGAGACAGGTCATGCAGATAAGTATTTTCCCTGGCGTAATTCATTGAACTAACGAAATTTAGACACTTCGGTATAGAATGTGCTGAATCTGCTACTTATATAGAATCAATAGAAAATCTAAGTTTTTGAAAGGGTCTCATCATATCATTGTAGACTGTTACCTATATTCTTCCAGGAGGTGGACTTTCTGAGGCAGAAGCAACTTGCACGAAGGCCCAACACAATCAAAGAGCAGCAGCAAATAAAAAGGTAATTTCTTTGCTTTTTTATACTTTTATGTCATCCTTGTAACTGCACTGATATGTTAGCCACTTTGCATATGTCACTAAATATATACTATATGTAGTATCTACGACTACTCGTCACTTTCATTCTGTGACAGCCAAATCTGAGGCAAAAACAAACTGAATCGAACCCAGACTGGATACACCAGACTGAAAACCAAAACAGATAAGAACAGACCAGATTCAGAACAGCAACTTAAACACAAGGACAGATTGATCATAGAAAACTAATTTGATTGCTATATCATGTTCCACATATAGTTTACTTTAGATAGTATCTAGTACATGTACTCTTATAACTTTATATGAGTATCATACCCGGTTATTATGATTTCTACAGGCAACATTCCAACAACACAGGAACCAAGAAAAACAAAGAGAACAGGAATTATTTAATCAGCGAAAAGAAGCAGCACGGGTCAAGGTAATCAGTAGATAATCATTTATTGAAAATGGCATAATTTCCTAAACTAACATAATCATTAGTATTTATCTTTCAAGAATATCTAAGCAATAGTTCTTTACTGTTTTTAAGTATACGCTATCAATATTATAAAATTCCGATATAATTTTAATGTTCGTTTTGCGTACCCTGTAAGGTATCAGGAGTCGATAACACCTTTTTAAATCACTTGTATCCGAATTATTGATTACATGAACATTACCACAGAATATACCCAATAGCATGATCTTCGCATGATTCCAACTCTCCTAGTACTACATGTTCGTGTCTGCCAATTGCATCCAATTGATGTCTTTATGTGGATAGTCATAATCTTATCGAAATAGGAACATGAAAGGGTATGTTGAAATTGGAATATGATTAAAGCTCTAAGGTCGTCCGAAAAAGTAAACACTGACATAAAGAGATGTAGATGGGGTGCTCCATAGAAATGGTATCTATTTGACCAAGCTGCAGAGGCGATGGACTGTCACCCTAATACCTGGCATTTACCTCAACCTTTAACTGTTAATAAATAGGGCTACACAGATTAGGACTGGTCGCATGTTTTTAAAGTTTGTTTTCATTTGGTTTCTTATCAGTCAACCCAGAATGAAACGAAGGAGAGTCAGAGACAAGAACGCCTAGACGAGGACCGGAGAAGGTGAAAACTTCTTGTTATAACAAAGCCTTGTAATTATGTCGTGAACAACTTTTATGGATGAAGTTAAGCTGGAAAAGAAAAAAAACTCGCACATTCAGAATGCTCAATTGAGAGGGGGCGAAAAGTCATAATTCTTTTTTCTGTATTGATGTATCATCACTTTGAATAAGATGAGTTATAAATATGATGATATTACTTAACCGCAGAAATTTGAATATTACAAAAAAAAATCCGTAGATTCCCTCTATTTGTCTGGATTTTTATTTTCAGAAAAAATGAGGAATTTCTTAAACGATTCGAGAACGGATCGAAGTCGTAGCTGCAAAGGGAGCTGATTCATTTTGGAAATCCAGTCTAAAGTCCGTTTAGCTGTTCTGTAGCAGAAGGCGATGTGTTTCGTCGACAAATAACGAAGAGTGATGGAAGTGGTACACCTCTGGCACGTTTATATATTTACAATATGTATTGATGTAATCTAGAAGAGCAATGCATGTACATGCTTATGCATTGAGAGGGATTAGTCGAGTCTATGGGTCGACTTTATTAAAGAGACTTAGGCTTGTGCCACGGATTCAGGCATAACCACTCATGTAGGTCTACATTTGAGAAAACGTTTGGATTACATACCACAACAATAAATTACATGGCCACCTTATACAGAGATAGCGATAACACCTGTTAAAAAACATTAAAGACCTTTATTTGAATAAAACATGCGTGTCTCTCGGGCCAAAAATCAATATACATATCGTATAAACCGTAAAGCAAATGAACAGCCATTTGATAATAGAAATGGCAAACTAATACCAGCTACCTGTTGATCAAAGCGATGAAACTAAGCGTGTTGCCATTGTCTTTGATATTCGTTGTTGATTCTTTGGGTAACCATAATGCTACCCAACAAAAACGCCATTTCGCATTGATTTTTCACAGAAGTAATTTAAACGGTGAATTCAAGTTGGAATTCTTAATCATTTGAAAAATCCGTCCAGAGTATAAACATAACGATTCCAAATGGGTTCTCATACCCGTTCTAACCTGAGATTTCTTAGCGTAGAGCCGGTAAGAAATAAAAGTCACTGTGATGATTAAAGCTACCCCTTGCCAACAGCCTGGTAACCTGTACTATAGCTTACTTAGATTAATAGGTTATGGTTCTCCTGTCCACAATCAAGATATATGATACGTATTGATTGGTCAATGTACTGGACAAAAAGCGGCGGGAAATTTGAATGACCCCCAAAAAAGTTTCTTCTTTTTAAGAAGTAAATACCAACACACCACACAAGGTGTGAGGTAGAAACTTTTTTCACATATAGAAAAGATAGAAAAAATATACCATATATGATTCATATTGATGTAGTGTTGCATATATATGGAGAAATAAAACATAAACGTGATACAAATAATCTAACCTTTTGATTATGGTTATCCAAGTCCGTGTTTTGATTATGAGACCGAGGTGTTCTTGAATATGAAAAGATATAAACGTTTTTATATCCACGTTTGGGAGGTATATGACATAATGAGAGGTATATGACAAAACAGAGTTGTTTTAGAGCCCTACAAAGTAGAAAAAAATTATCCTTCGATGTGGGTTAGTCGGTTCAACTCCGTCGGGCCTCTCATGACGGGTGGTGTTTCTGCTAGGGGGCTCATGGATCGCTAAAACGTAGTTCTAATGGCGTCTGCTAGGTGGCAACAGACCCCCTCGCAGTATCATTACAAATTTTTAATTTGCCTCAGTGTATCACTTCTATATAGGTGTTGCCGTTCAGCGCCGCCTAACGGGCCCACTGTCTCGTTACCCGGCCGCTCGGACAAACACCGTGAGTCTGACGGTATTCATATAGAAACACACAGCAATCACACCTTAAGTGTGAACGGTGGGTGTGATTGCAGTAGTGTTAGTTTTGGACAGATTGGACTGCTAGAACAATTAAAGGCATTGTATCAACGAGTCTAGACTATCAAAACTTTATAGTTGATAATTGTTTTGGTTTTACCTTGGAGAAAGATAAGCATATGATAGCTAGGCCTGCCAATGTATTAATGTGTATTTTATTTCGGTGATCCTATGGCCGCCCCTAATGTTCTAAATTCTCTGAGCTGTTCCACCAAATTCACCTCCTGACGACCAACAGGCGCACACACTGTCCAGCGGGCGCCTCCACTCTCCAAGCAGAGATCTTGCGCTCTACTTCTTGTTGCCGCTTATATCTCTGCCCCAACCTGCCTCTTTGGGCTCAAATCTGGCCCATACGCCATTTTTTTTAATCCTAAATTCTCAGGGGCTATTTTGTGTTCCACTTGTAAATAGAGATGAACATATTTATATGGTAAATAAAATACTCTCATTTCTCTTATTATTCATTTCAAACCCGACACAGTCTCTGGGATTATTTTCTAGAGTGGAAAGGACCTCATCATCAGGCTCATGTGTTGCAGGGCTTTGTTTTGTCAACAATGCCATGTGCTCCTTGAAGGGACAGTCTAATCAACTTAAGATTCCCATTATAAAATGGTTTAAGTATGAAAAAGAAACAACCAGATTGTCTGTAAAGCTCCTTTAACAATTCCCATATTTCCATACTCATGATATGTGAGTTGTTTGACTTGTATAACGTTTGGCAGTTATAGGATAGCCATGCAGGCACTTTTAGAAAATCTGGAGTTGGCAGTTGTATGATGAGAAGCCAATTTGGGGAAAAAACAATACACTTTCCACAGGGGAACCCAGGCCTCCAGACTGGATTACTGGTTTTTGTCAGAGGCTTTTAAGAATAGAGCAATCTCACATCAAATAGTCCCTGCTAGTCTTACAGACCACTCCTTTATCCTTTTTCACATGAAACGTGAGGGGCTAAGCAGAGGCCAGGGTACTGGAAAATGAATAATTTCTCACTTATGGATAAAAAATACACATCACAGTTGGTGAAATTAATTGCTACTTGGAATGAACAATATCAGGATATGAGGCCTGATTTGAAATGGGATTTTGTTAAGTTTAAAATATGCGACTTCTCTATTAATTATGCTAAGCAAAAGAGGAAAGAACAACTTATGGAAACACAAGCTAAGCAGAAGAGGTTGGCTGAGCTTGAAAATTGGGAGGATGAAGATTCCATACAGGAATATAAGGCAATATGGGCTGATTTAGATGCGGAGGCGAGAAAGAAAGCCCTAGTGGATATGTTTAAATCAAAGGTTAACTGGGTAGAATTCAGTGAGAAACCTACAAAGTATTTTTTCAACCTACAAAAACAAAGATGCAATAATAAACTTATATCACAGCTTAGAACACAATAGGGGATTATTTCAACAGACCCAAAAGTTATCAATGATACTCTTTTTGATTTTTACAAAAACCTATATACTGCAAAAGAAAAGGTGGGGCTCCTTGAGAATATTCCTAACTTTACAGATCTTTCTCATTTCCCAACCCTCTCAGACAGAGAGAGGCATGATCTGGAATCTCCACTCACGACAGCCGAATTAAGATTGGCTTTAAAAGAGCTTAATAATAACAAATGTCCAGGCATAGACGGGCTAACACCCGGATTCTATAGATATTTCTGGGAGGATATTCAAGATTTGGTTTTTAAGTCACTTTTACATTCACAGGAGCAGTCAGAACTTAGTCTGGAGCAGAGGAGAGGGGTCATTTCCCTAATCCCAAAGAAAAGTTCATCTAAGGATGACATTAAAAATTGGAGACCAATTACGCTGCTAAACACAGACTATAAGCTCCTCACAAAGGCATTGGCAATTCGGTTACAGAAATGTATAGGATCTATCATTTATGATGACCAGACAGGCTTTCTGAAAGGCAGGTACATAGGGACCAATATTAGAACTGTTCAAGACTGTATTGACCATCTTAACCAGAGAAAACTCCCAGGGTTTTTGTTGAATTTGGATTTTGAAAAGGCTTTTGATTCAGTCAGTTGGGCTGCTCTGGGGGATGCCCTAAAACTTTTTGGCTTTGGTCCAGGTTTCCAGAAGTGGATTGAAATTATATATGCCAATTCAGAGGTCTGTGTATCCAACAATGGGTTCCACACCAGATGGTTCCAACCTTCAAGGGGCACCAGACAGGGATGCTGTATTTCCCCATTACTATTCATCATTATTATGGAAATTCTGGTAGTAACTATAAGAGAAAGGCATTCAATAGAGGGAATACAAATTGCTAGGAGGAAAATTAAAACCTCCTTGTTTGCAGACGACCTTACATGTCTTGCCAGTGATGTCAATTCCACCCTTGAGATTCTAGACATTATAAAAGAGCTGGGAAGCTTCACAGGGCTGAATATCAACACTAGAAAATCTAAAATCTTATTGATAGGAGAACACCCCAGAGACCACTCTTACAGTCTTCCGCTGGGAGTAGAGGATTCAACGGAAATTCTAGGAATCAGGGTAAAAAATGGGATGTCAGATGAGGACAACTATATGGTCAATTTTAAGACAAGATTAAAAAAGGTAGAAACAATCTGTGGCCAATGGTCTAATAAACATTTATCACTAAAGGGAAAGGTCACACTTGTCAACGGCCTAATGATACCAATATTGCTCTACCCAGTCTCGGTCACGCACAGCCAAAGAGAGTGTTCACTGAGTTCAGGAAAATGACCGACGCTTTCGTTTGGCAAAGTAGGGTCAATAAAGTGGCACATCAAACTGTTTGTCAGGATATTAGTGAGGGGGGACTGAAGCTGCTCGATCTATTTACAATGTATGAGGCTTCGAGATTGAAATGGGTATCGAGACTGTGCGAGGAGGACTTTAAGCTATGGACCCTGTTTTTCAGGGAACAGTTCCATCTTCGAATTTTTCCTAGAGAAATCTCCACCCAAGAGATCCACCGTATCATCTTTGTTCTATAAAGAGCTAATCAAAATGTGGAAATCTGTATACAACAGTCCCCCTCAGTCTGAAAGGGAAAGACAAAACAAGAATGTACATAATAACATGTTTATTGACCAAACAGCAGGATATGATAGATTAATGTCAAGATGGTACGAGGCAGGCATTATACAGGTGAAGGATATAGTTGTCAACAAAAGGCTAATGACTCCACTTCAGATTGAAGAGAGGTATAATCTTCAGTGCACTGAACATGATCTGGATATTGTAGTGAGGAGTGTACCATGGCTTAAGAAATTGACGTTTGAGGACTCCCCAACAGCACAGAGGAAGTTATGGGTTAGGGATGTAGATGGAGGGGTTTATAATGCCTTAAATTGTATTAATAAGAAGATATACTCTGTGTATTCTCTGTTAAGTCTTGCAATTAGAGGCAAACCGTGTCTTTGTTATTAGATTTGTATTTAGCAATTTGAAAATATTTTCTTTCAATCATTATCAGTTGTTTATGATTCCTGGTATTTTTGACATATTTTTCACACACCACATGCCCCTGTTCATGACATGTTACTTATTTTGCTCATGTGTAGAAGATTGCATACCCCTGGAAAATGAGATGTCTTTTATCATATTTTTTATGTTCAATGGCTGATATTCTTGAAAAATATCTATCAGAGGGATACACAGTCATATCCTAACCCTAAAATGACATCTCTCATTGATATAGACATATTTTTTAACATTTTCATCTAATGGAAAATATAGTTTTGGGTCTATTTGAAAATGTCCACAGTTTTCACTCACCTCCGAGATATTGCCATATAAGATTGGATACACATTTATTAACTTGATGAAGTAGCCCCTATTATATATGAAATTAAAGCACTCAAAAATCTGTATCTGAAACTTTTTAATTTAAGGTTCTAGGTAGACTGTGCTTTCAATGATAAGCAATTGAAGTTTCAGTTTTTGGTAGATTATTTAAGGACTCACCTCCGAGATGGCCTCAAAATCAAAAATATGATTAAATTCTCAAAAATAAAAACACACCATTAGAAAGATCCATCAAAATACATAATAATCACATTTAAACCTTTACTGCACTTTACATTTTCAAATCTCTAGATAGCTACAAAGACAAAATTACACCTCCGAGATTTACACCTCCGAGACTTTTAACACCTCCAAGATGCTAGTTACAGCTATAATAAACAAGGTAGCGCCACCTTTGCTAGCGGAAAGCTGGGGAACTTGTTCAGATACTATGTACGTTTTATGTCATAATTCGGTCAATAATGAACGTAGAACCTCCCTCTAAAGACTAGGAAGTAGCTAAAGACATGCGGAAAACAGTCTTGAAGTTTATATTTTGATTACCCAAAGGCAACATAGGATTATTTGCCGTTTTCCGTTGTGCATTCTGCCGCGAGTGTGAGACCATCGCCCACCCAAGCCAAGGTAGTAATAGTACTAATAATAGTATTAAACAATGTCCTTTGTATCACAATGCACATTAATAAATTAATCAATGTGTATTATATATAGATATTTAAGAGATTAAAGTAAGTAGACATGTAATCTGAAAGTTTAAACTGTAATTAAAGATAATCAAAGTTTTTTTTTAAAACCCATAAAATGTAAATTGTATGCTGCAACAGGGATTTGAACCCTCGACACCATACTTTCAGCGGAACGTCTTATCCACTACACCAAATCGTCATGTGCGTAGATTCCCCCTAGGTCCCCACCTGTTCTTCCCAGGTAACAAAAAACGTTAAAATAACGTTTCAAAACGTCAATTTATAGTTCATTGGAAAACGTTTTTATGAAACGTTAGAATAACACTTAATTAACGTTTATTAGACAACGTTTTTTCGATGAACGTAAAATTAGGCTAACATTAAAATAAGGTAAAACACAAAGTTAAAGCAACCCATTTTCACCATTTAGTAAAACTAAAAGGCTGGTGTCGCGCTGTATAGGGCCTATTCTTGGTTATGCAACAAAGACCTGGCAACATATTCTTTAGCACTGGGTCCTCCCCTGAACCTCCCCTCCCCCCCCCCCCCAAAAAAAGAGAGTTGCCCCTAAAAAGGTGACCCTCCAGGGAAATACTGACAACCCTTTCCACCACCACCCCCACCACCATCACCACCATCAAAAAGGCGATCCTATGGAATACCCCTTGAAAACTCGAAAACTGTCCCTTCTTGGAAATACTGAAAAATTGCCCTCCCCCCCCCCCCCAATAAGAAAAACTCTCTGCTCCCAAAAAGAAATGCTCCCCCCCCCCCAAAAAAAAAAAAGAAAAAAAAAAAAAGAAGAAGTTGGAACTCCCATGGAAATACCCAAAGAAAGTTGCCCCCACCCAAAAAGGTTAGCCCTGTTTGAGAATATTGAAAAACGTTACAGGGTACCCCAATGGAATTCCCTGCCCCTCCGAAAAAGGGGCCCTAATGGAAAAGAATAAGCTTGCTCCTCTAAGGAAATACAAAGAGAAAATTTGTCCCTTCTCTTAGAATTACTAAAATGAAGTTGCCCCCCCCCCAAAAAAAAAACAACAAATAAAATAAAAATCTGCATTCCCCATTCCTCCTAAAAGAGTTAGGTCCCTGTTGAAAATGCCAAAAGAGAGTCCCCCCCCCCCCCCCACACACACACACACACACACACACCTTAAAAAGGTTGACCATCCATGGAAATACTGACAAAAATTCTCCCACCCATCCCCCCAAAAATGCCCCCCCCCTCCCCCTCCTAACTGTGGATATTGCCATGTCCGTCTCCTTTGAAGGTTCACAGAAATACCCCTCCCAAAAAACATAAGTTGCCCACCCCTCCCCAACGAAAATATCATTTATAAGCTGCTAACATCAATACCATCAGCCAGACCCACCCACCAACACCATCACACACCAACATTTAGTTTGTGGTTTTTCTAAGTTTCTCAAACTAAAACAAATATGGCTGGGGGATTATTTAAAAAATACGTATTTGGTTTCCATGGCAACACAGAAACATTCCATCTTACAATTATTTAAGTTATAATAGATGTGCCTCAAAGGGACCTTTAATCCTGCCAAATATGAATGGAAAATAAGCAAAAGCAACAAAGTTATCCCCAAAATACAGATTTTATATGTTTTTTTAAGAAATTTTTCTGTTGCCATGGGAACCAGAATTTACAAAAAATGTTATATGCAGTATTAACCTTCATTGACTTAAGTTCAAGAGAGAACAATCCAAACATTTATCTGGTATAAAACCTATCTCGTATTATTGGGTTGCCAGATTCCCTCACATTTTTTTCTCATAAGCTGTACTACTAAACAACAATTTCCAGATCTCCGAGGCTGAAAATGTGAAAAAAGAACAAATTTTAGATACCTTATTTAAACTGCGATAAAATTTTAACCATAAGACTTGACGTTCTAATTTTTTTTACAGAAAGACAGAAAAAGAGTTGTAGTTTCTGTAAATGTGGGTACAATATGCAAAGGAGTAATTTCATTTTTTTTGTTTTTTACACCATGTAATTGCAAGACTTAACTGAGAATGTACCATATATAGCCATCTCATTCACATGAAGAAAGTGGTCTCCCCGGGTTTTCGGAAATGGCAGGAGAACCTTCATGAACTTACATATTCAGAAAAAGAATGGAAAATCTTGTTTGGAAATGTTTATAAGGCAACTAGGGCAACAAAACTGCAATCTCTTCATTTTCGTATCATTAACAGGGTCATACCAACTAGTAACTTCTTATTCAAAAGAAAGATATGTAACACACCAGTGTGCTCATATTGTGAATCCATTGATACAGTGGAACACTTTTTTCTAGATTGTGAAAGAACTAGGTCCTTCTGGGAGCAAATCCAGAACTGGTTGAAGAGGTTGGGAGGTTGGACATTAGACATAAGGGGAGGTTACCTTTTCCTGGGTACCATTGATAAAGGCAGCGAGGCCGAAAGGTACAATTACATTGTAATCCATGCTAAGTTCTATATTTACAAGCAAAAACTTTTTGGGAATAACTTCCTGGACCTATACAACTGGAGTTTGGAGTTCAAGAATAGCCTTCTTTTGGAGAAGCACATCTGTAGGCTAGAGAATAAAGAACACAAATTTAAGAAGTGGGAAAGATTACTGGCAGCAATGGGCTAACCTGGTTCTACTCAGGCTTCTATCTCCCCCTTTACGGTCCCAACCATTTTGTTTAATTTCTTCATTCTTTCTTTCACCAGGCCGAGTATTGTCCAGTATTGTCTTTTGTAACCGGTTTTATGTTGTGATTGTCCTGTCCTGTCCTGTCTGTGTCAGATGGTTTGAACTGGGAAATGGTTTTAGGTATGGTACAGAGTATTGTACTTGGTTACCATAGATGATCTTGTGATTTGTGTATGAGGTCAAAAGGGGATGGTCGTTATACTAATGGGTTTAATGGGGGAGTGTCTTAGACTTCTTTTTTTAAATTTTTATTTTTTTTATGTAATGATGTTGAATAAATCCATGCAAAATGATGAGAAAGAGAATCTTCTAATCTGGATGATAATACCTTTGCCACATGATGTTAAAATTGGGAGTCACGGTTATTGACTGTATTTACATTCAAGATCATTTGTTAGGCTTAAGGGCTCATGGGTAGCCTTTGTCTAAGAATCTATACCATAAGGGTAGACATGACAATAAACAGCAGTATTGGGATGAGAGTCAGACTCCTTTGAGTTGTGCTGGGGAAAGGAGGTAACAGTTAAGGACTTTAGCAGTTGGGTACTTTAGCCTAGACAGGTCTATATTGAGATTACACTCAGATAAGGAATATGTTTAATATTAGTGAGAATGTCAATTTGGATTAGCATGCTTGCTTTAGGCATACACAAATTGAACAATGTTTTTATGAATGTGTAATCATAACATCCCTCTTTTTTCAGTGATTATGCAGCATTGGAGAGTATACATATTGTGAAATGGAACACATGTTTAGAGGTTTCTTAGTGATAGATAATCGGAAATGTACATATTCTCTGGTCAATGAATGGAGGGGTGAGGATTCAGGAGGTCAAAATAGGGATTATCATAATATGCATGTTTGTAGGTTAGTATAGTTTAAGTAAGACATTTCTTGGATTCAAAGTCGAACATGGGGAACTGGTTGCTTTTAGAGGGATAAAATCTGAATTGGATTAGCTGGGGGGGGGGGGGGGGAACTAGACAAAAGAAGGGGGGGAAGACCAAAAAAAAAGAAAAAAAAAAGGGAGCAAGCTCAAAGATAATGTCTTTAGAAAAATATTGGTATATTTTATGCATCAGTGAATAAGCATCGTATCTCTTGATGCCTTTCTTTCTTTCAGCAGTTTTTTGTTCTACGTTGGATTGTGCACATGTAGCCAAAAGGATAGTCCGTTATTCATCGTTGGAGTGAACACATGTTTATACACTAGGATTTATTGATTGGAAATGAGAAAGTATTTTTGAACATGGAGAAAGAATTGACAATTTTGTAAATGTATTATGAAGATGAATAAAGAAGAGCGCTGCTCGCATTAAAAAAAAAACAAAAAAACTTTTGGCAGTTGCCTTGTTTTCAATCCGAAATGTTGGCTGGTACCCCCTGTCCTTGGCGGCTACCCCAGGCTGGGCGATACACATGCAGCGGGTTTGCTGCTGACATCTGGTGGATGTTGGCGGCACTAATGTGCAAGCCGAGTTTCTCATTCACCCGATAGGTGGCGTGCCCATCGTCCCTTCGTACACTGTGTCGCTCTGGATCCACGAAAGCCGCAAATATAGCGGAGCAGTGTGCCGCCATATTGGGATTTGTATGGGAACGCTTAGAGCACGTCAATTTTCCCCTGAAGAATGCGGTTAATGGAATACTGAAGGTAAATTAAGCTAAGCCTTGATGTTATGAATGTGTACATTCAACTCTGGCGCTAAAATTCTGCCCAAACTGCAGCAACTGTCTGAACTTTCACGAATCTACTACATCCCCCTTCTACAGCATAGTCTTTCAATGAGACTTTGTCTTCTGTGGTTGTTTGTCCATGAGTCCAGTACCTGTATTTTTCTAAATTTAGTTTACTCAATAAGCATTTAGGCAGTATGGTCTCTTGAAATGGAATGACTCGTCTTGTTACTCACTTTCATGCACAAGTTAATGCTTTCAAGTTTTCACATGGCACGTCTCTTCACATATCCATCCTAGATGCCACGACCACCACTCTTCCTGAGCGAGTAGTGCAGGGGGCCACTTCCAGTGTTGGAGGGCTTGGCCGCAATGATGGGGTGAGAGCAGTGGTGCTACTCTCAGTGGTCACATTCCTCGGGGTATGACCGCTTGTTGTGTTGGGCGTTTCAGGCCTAGTTGTGGCATGATGTTTTGGTGTGCCGGGCATAGCAGGCCTAGTTTCAGGTGCGGGGCTATTTTGTCCCATGTTCTTGGCTGGTGTAGGGACATCCATAAGGTGTCTATGGGTCCTGCGAAAAAGTTCCACCCTGTGGTGTTTGGATCATGTATGACATTGGCTCAGGACACTTGTTCACCACCTTGGCTGGGGCCCACAGACCAGGGTGCTGTTTCAATAGTCTATGGCTTATAGCGAGTGGTAAGGCGGCAACAGTGCACCAACAGTGGTAAACCGAAAATCACGTTTCATGAGTAGTCTTGCTGTTGCGGTGGCCATTCCCCTCGCTATGCCAGCACGGAACATTTTATTAATCAATATCAAATGAATAATTTGATAATTTCAAATTATTCCTCGTGTCATTCCTCATATTTCAGTGTTTATTTGACGTCCCTACGTGCATTATTGACTGAGTTATGGTGCCGACATTGCTGCTCTCGCTTGTAAGACATGGAAGTGATAGCCTATGGTCGAGTGGCACAGTGGCATACCGACTGAATAGTCCAGTGACTGTAGTTTTGGTTTGAATAGTATAATAGTTCTAACAAAGAAATTGACCATTAGCGAATTATGATAAATGTGGCTAAAAGATACATATGGAATTGCTCGGAGCATTTTTGACTTTAATTAAATATGATATGGTATGTTTTAAAATGGTTGTTTTGATCAATACGAGAGGGTCAACCCTCTCGCCAACAGCGGCATCATAGTGGCAGGTACAGCGAGAGCCAATTTACTAATGAAACGGTCACTGCCACTGTTGTTGCCGCTCATGTCCCGAGTGTTGTTCACGCTTGACTGCACCTTCTAATGAAATGCACACTGCCGCTGTGGCGCCACTGTTTGAAACGAGACTCTCCCTACCCCCCCCCCCCCCCCCATTCTGACGCCGCTGGTTATGGAGACCGCCTATCATCTGCGATACACATTTTCTGTTACATCCTGTGAATACCGCCTTTCTAGGCCAAACAAATCCGAATGATATCATATGATATATTAAGTAGGGTATCGAAACCGGTTGTAACGTTGAGTAGCGCACGGTCGAGTGCAGCAGTTGAAACGTTTGGTGATTTTCTCTGGTGATTTTCTCTGAGTATTGTCTGAGTGGCTGTATGGTTAAAAACTGTCGCAGACAGCTCTGCTGCTTCTATCCGATTAACACCACAAGAAAACTGTAATCAGTGAGTATATATTTAGATTGCATCAAAGTAATATATCACCACACAGTGGGTGTTCTGCATGAATCCCGACAAACATAGATGTACTGTAAGCAAACCTCACCACAATGAAATACAGTTAACAGAATTCAAACATCAACGGGATCACTTACATGAAAGTCCATTAAATGCTTTCGATTTCAAATCCAATACTTATCCCCCGTCGTACCGCAGCATACATAGACTAAAGAGTTCGTTATCTGATATCACTAATGAAGATAAGTACATCACTTTTAAGTTGTGGAGGTGCCCACCTCTGACCTATAAATATCTTTAATTGATCCAAGGCGTAGTAGTGTCTATCACCTTTTGTGTATCATTCATAAGAATATGTGCGTGCACGTGGCGATAGAGACTATACAAAATGTATGCCAATGTACATTAGGATAACAGTAATGTTCTCATAGGGCACCATGGACTGGGTTGGTCTGACCACCCTCTTCTACCTGATCGTGGCGTCACCTACCACCTGTGGTCAGACACCAAAACAAAATAACATAGCGTCCCCAACTGAACACCTCGAGGAGGAAATCCGCTACCTGAAAGTGGCGCTGCTCAACCACATGGAGGCGCTCTCGTACAAGCTGGAATGGGCGCTGGGTGCCGGCAATCCACCGGTCAATGCCTCACGTTTCCTGCAGGTGAGTCCTTCATGCTGAGAACAAGCGGAGGTAGAGGCATGGCCGTTCGATGATCAATAAATGGTATATAATAAACATACATGCATATATGATGGTGGTAAAATAGAAGTAACAAGTCCTGCTCGTATGTACATGTAGGTACCCTGATGACTTGGAGTAAATGCGGAAGGAGCCTACCGCTGTGGAGTGAAGCGAGAATTCTACCAACCAGACAAAAAACATTGTACAGCGCCCGTATGGAGGTTGCCAGCAGGTCAGGGACCTGTTTTAGTAGTTTCGTGACATTAGGCCTAGACAGACAATGAGACATCAACAGCGGCATCAACACTGCAAGCAACAGCGGTAGAAAAATTGTCGGGTTTCAAAACGCATGTCACAGTTGATGTCAAATATCAGCGGATCAGACTAGTCAATTTTCTTCATATTTGGAACGATTATAGGTTATATGTATCCCTTACCCGTGTCAAAGCTTCATTGCTTAATTCCTGCGGGAAGTGAGTGAAATTGTCTAATACTTTTGAGACTGGAGACACCGTGTTTCGGGTCTGTCTTGTCCTAAGTGCCGCAACTTGTGTTGATCTGTCTGTATGGTGGCACAGACGCCATCTAGACATGTCACGAAACTACTGGAACAGGTCCCTGGTCTATTTGAATCATATGTCGGGTTGGTGGAATCACTCGCTAGACGTTCCAGCAGGTGTCGGCTCTGAGTTTCCAGATGAAATTGACGTTTGTTGGGGGTTGTTGAGGATTGTTGGGACGTCGCCTCACAGTTGCTGAATCATTAAGTGATAATGAGACTGACGTGAACGAAACACCACTCATAGTTGATCGGGAACTTCTCACGTCCTTCATAAATGAGACCGCTATTGGTAAATCTTCAGGGCTGGAGGGAGTCCGGCAGGGAAATGTTCAAAATACCAACAACTGGAAACCAATCTCCCTGTTGCCAAAACCTGGAAAGATCTGCGAGAAGGTATATCATCGATATTTAACGGGTATCTTAGAACATAAAGATCTCTTATCCGATGTACAGTTTGGCTACCGAAAAAGCAAAGGTATGGTTACGCAAAGGAGCAAGATGTAATGCTGCCAATAATGACGTTATACTGTTCAAATAAATCTTTTCATCTATTCTAAAAGAGATAGCGACATAAAGATGAAAATAAGGGGTGTTCCAATTCAAATTGCTCTAATAAGAGAACCAAATCAGATATCTTGTGGCAAATCCTTCTTGATATCTGGGGAATACATACACTTAAAGATAATAGTTAATACAACCTTGATAAAGACTATGTAATCGTCGAAACGTCGGTTCTGTAATAAATGCTCCAATATATCACCTTGACTATCTCAGTAGTTGTACTATCATCATCACCTTATCTTTAATCAATCAAAATATATATATGTATTTGAAAAAAGGGTGTCGAAAAATACTCCTCCTCCCGATTTATATATGGCATCAAATTTGTCTATATATTGCCTCATTTCAATTTGAATGTGTTTTGCAGATGATGGGAGACATGAAGGGACGACTTGACAATATAGAAGACTCTGTATCCAATGGTAACTAATACCAGAGTTTGGCACTCTACTACCATCCATCAATGGCATGACATTAAAGAAGTGCTGGTGTATTTTTTGTGATGTCATATAAAGCATCGTACAACATATCCGATGAAAAAGAAAACCACATTAGACGAGGACATGCATATGAGAATAGATGTGGGAAATGGAAACAGGACACCGTGGCTGTATGTTGAAAAAGCTATTTTGTTTATCAGATTATACAGGAACTACATCGAGATTCATAGCCATTGAAAATATTCCGTGACTTTTGGTTGCAAACTAATCTCACAAGGCAAAGCCGAGTGAGATTATGTAGCAAACCAAAATGAACGGCTTCTTTTCAATGGTTATGGATCGAGTGCATTTCAGATTTTATTTCACCCCTATCATTACTGATTTGCTAACATGTGTTACATCATCCCCCATTGAGTATTGTTTTACAATAACCCATGGGCATTGGGTATGAGTAGCCAATTTCAAGTGTATGGGGAGAAATACCAGGGGCGAGATAAATCCCAATTCCTAAGGCAGAGGGATATCTGTACAACAGAATTGCCGGATATATTTCATTGTACGCCCGCGGTGATCATGTTGTCTTATTATATAATATCGTGACTTCACCTTGATACCATGGGTTATCGGTCTATACGTCACCATGTTCATGCCGTATGTTATGAATACTGTATGGGAAATAATGGATGGGAAGCCTAGGTTATCATACTTCCATAGGTACATGTATATAATAATGGCTATATAGGCTATGATAAGCTTATCCATAAGACAAAAAGATGTGCACAAAAGGGATTGGGCCCTTGAAACCGTAGTATGATAGCCATTAAAATCTACAAAAGCCTAGTTGATCAATAACCCTGCATTAGGAAAATGATCGAGACACTCAGGTAAGGGCATTTATGGTTGTCAACCCAGTACAGGTGGATAAAATGAATGGACATAGAGCAGCACAATTATAATGTCTCATACTCTTCAGTGGTACATGTATGCGTTTTCAGATTAATCATCATCATCATCATCATAAATTGCTGTTTCTTTTTGGTTTGTTTTAAAATTTCGTTTATTTATCCTCGTATGATATCCCTGTTCTACAGATAGGATTGATCAATGATCTGGGCTTACGGCCTTTTACTAGTGCACATATGAGTCAGGTGTAACTTTGAATATTCATGAGACACACGCATATACACCTATATTATATATATATATATGTGTGTGTGTATGTGGCTATGTATGTATGTATGTATGTATGTATGTATGTATGTATGTATGTATGTATGTATGTATGTATGTGCGTATGTATGTATGTATGTATGTATATTATATATATATATATATATATATATATATATACATATATATATATATATATATATATATATATATATATATATATATATATATATATATATATATACATGTATACACACATTTAGTTTCTGCATAAGAGATTGACTTGTATTGGTAATATAGGGAGATGTGAGCCAGTCGTACCAGAGTGTCCTCCTTGCCCGGAGTGCCCAGTGTCCACAACTCCAAGACCACGCACGACCACGAGACCAACAGGGCGCAGACTGATAAGAAGGTAACCTACCATCACATATTACCAACAGGGGGATCCAAGTTAGAGTCAAGATGACGTAGTAATTACCCTACCAATCGAGCATATGGATGTTTTTTTTTTTCGCTTTTTTCGTTCTTTTATTATATTCGTTATTTATCATGTAAAAGTAATCAGCCTAGCCGCCGGTGTGATTTACTCTTACAGCAATACATTGGTATATCACCGTTAACCCTATTGCGCCGGGTACCCGCGGCAGGACTACAGTCATGGAGCCGGGTACTAGTGCCAATGTATGCCGCTAGAGGCCGGGTACATAGGCCTATTGTGAAAATTTGGTTTTTGGATCACGTGACATGACACGTGATAGTTATTATCATTTTTCATTTCAATTAGAAAAATCAAATATGATGTTATCTCTACATTGTCAGAAAGTTTCAAATTTATTCAGTCATTATTTTCACCCGGCCAGCCCTGGTTGATGCCTCAAGGCATCACCCGGCTTGAATTGGTTAAAGAGTATGGAGGGCCATATTTGTACTGACAAATAATCAAAGACAAATGCGGGTAGGTATCGCAGTGCCCCCTGTGTCTACCAAATTAAACACTGGTGTTGCCATCTGGTTTCATGAAAATATAGCAGTGTCCCATAGACACCAATAGGTGAGCACTTACCCTCTTTAGATGGCCTTCCCATAGAAATTAGCAAGGTGACATAGTATTTTTTATCATTTCTCATTTGTACATGTTCCCAACTATCATAATCCAGAATTATTTTAAGATAGCAATAGATCATCAGTGTCATTTAGCAACAAAGTCAAAATATTGCAGTTTCCCATAGACACCAATATTTAAGCACTCACATTTTCAGATGGTCTTCCCATAGAAGTTAGCATGGTGACATGCCATTTTTTGAATTTTCTATTTGCTGATATTCGGAACTTATATTATATATTATCCAGTCATTTGCAAAAATCAATAGAACTTAGAAATCACCGAAATAACAGCATTTGTCTTTAGAAATATGATTCAATTGCCTCATTATTGAATATAGATAAAGGCATGATTAGAATAAAATGATTTATCCTACCCCTAATATAAAAGCTCATAGGCTTAGAATGGGTATTCTTTTGCCACGGTGACTCACACACAGAGTTTCACATGTCCCTAGTGGCATATGAGACATTGAACATGTGACCCAAAGATTGACCAATCAGCGTCGAGGACGTGAGCTACCCCAAAAAAGTTTCCAGTTTCATTCAGATAGTGTTGATTCAAATGTTTTCTAGTATGATACATATTTACGTTCGTCGAAGCTTGCTGGCGCCACCATCTTTGTTGACACTGTCCAACTAAATAACCTCAGTCTGTTGCTAAAGCAAGATAAATTGTTTGGCTTCACCTCATGAAATCATTACACCAGACTCCAGTCATGTCATATGGCATCCAAGATAAAAACTCATCCAATTCATGATATCATTAGACAGAAGAAGATACGCATAAAGCGGGTCTTCCACTAAATAGGCCTTAAACAGGCTGAGAATGTGCAAAAGGTGTATGAATTGTCTGTGCTGTTCCATCAACCCACCTAAGTCTACCCAGCCGATGACCACAAGGCGCACACACACCTCCCGGCAGGAACCCAGGAAGTGGTTCCACCAAGCCAGGCAGCTGGCAGGTATCGGCGGGGTGTGGAGCATGCTGGGGCTATGCTGCTGCCGTTTGGTGGATGTTGGCGGCATCCTGCTCCATGAGTTTCCTGTGTGTTCATTCGATAGGGGGTACCTTGAACACTCCTCCATATTATATGCAGCTCAGGCAGTGCAAAACCCGGTGATCGAGCAAAGTAGTGTGCTACTTTGATAGGTGACAGCTCATCAAGTACCCGCTGAATTCTGTGTTAAACCAAACAAAGAAGGTAAATAAAGATAAGCCTTGCTGTTATGAATGTGTACAGCACACTCTGATGCTAAAACCCTGGCAAAATTAGCTCAACTGTCTGAATTTATGGTCCCTGCTTGTGGGTTAGTGCATCATGGGTGTCGACCGTTCATATTGATGGTGTCTGTTGTGGGCAGCATACTTGATAACACGGATGCTGCCAAAGCTTGTGGCAGTGTCTGTTCAAATAGATTTTGACCTATTATGCTTTGCAGATGGCATTGTACAATTTAGTGCTCAAAACAGCTGGTCTGCTGGCTAGTCTGCTTGGTGGAACAGTGGAAAAATGGGCTGTAGGCCAGGGCAGCAGTCAGTGGCCCACAACTGTCGATGGGCTGGCGCTGTCAATGCGGCCGGCCAGCTGCCAGGCAGACCTTATGCACTCTTTTTTTCCCAAACAAATCAGCGAGCCGTCACACAAAAATGGGCCGGCGACGACCACAAGTGCGTCAGTCGGGGCTAGCGCCGGCTTGGTGGAACACCTGCTTTAGTCATATATCAACGATACAATATGCGAGGGTAAGATAGTATCATCATTATCATTGGTTTGGTGTGCCTGGTTCCTGTTTAATCTGTTCTTTCTGGTGAATGTATTGATCCCCCTCTCCCTATCAAGGTTGGAGAGATCTACGATGAAGTCGTCCCTTCCCTTTCTCGTTTTTTTCTCTCATCATGACAAAACTCACCAGGGTACAAATGGTGGTGTCGCGAGTGGACCAATAAAGGGTCCGAAACCAGTCTCTGTATCAAGGTGTTCCTTCATTTGGTCGCAAAGGTTTAGGCAGATGGGTGGCTAGAGACCCTCTGATGGCCATAGAGCGGGCTGCCAGCGTACTGTAATGGAGAGCTCATCAACAGGCTTTGTAAGATTGTCTCGTCATTTAGGTGGCGAGTAGCATTCAGTGGTTGACATTTACAGTGGACAGGAGCTGGGAGCTGTTTCAAAAGTCGGGAGGGTGCTAAACGAGAGTACTCAACGCCAATGCGAGAGGCTAACAATAGAACTTGAGGCATCGCTGTCGAGGTGGAGGTCCCGCTCTCTATGGGATATTGGTAGTAGTTTTGCTGCCGCTTTGATTTGAAGTGCCGCTCGCTGTTGCCGGCCTCTCGCTTTTAAAATGCGACGTGCCCCTGGCGAGACCTCATTCGACTTTTGAAACAGCTCCCTGGTATATTGCTGGCAGGTAGTTCCGGCGATTGCCCACCTTACCTGTGTCCGCGTTCCAATGTACTACTACCATCTGGATGTGCCCGTCGTTGGTGCACTGTTGGGCTCACAATTTGGTGTGTATGCCAGGGGGGTGTTTTTCAGTCGTGACAATCATAAGTTGAGACCGTTTGAGGGGCAAAGAGTTTTTCAGTTGTGACGATCTTAAGGGATCTCAGGTTGAGACTGAGATGCGACCGTTTCAGGTGATTTAAGTGTTTTTACAATCTCAAGGGATCTAAAGTGAAATGATCTAAAAAACGGTCTCAACCCAGAGGCGTACCCAGGGTTTCGTTTGGGGGGGGGGGGGGAGTACAACTAAGACTACCTTGGACGATTGGCACCAGGGGGCAAGCCCCAAGTAGCACTTAAAATTGGTAGATTAGCCATATCCAGAATCTTGTTTGAGGAAGGCTAGTCACACACCTGAAGATATCTGTGAATACTGATAGGTGTCCAGTCGCAACGCCCCTATCAGGAGTGGGAGGGGGGGGAGTTGAATTTGATAGATAATATAAGCTCTGCTAAGGATTTTGTTTGGGGGAGGGGGAGGTTATACACCAGAGGCTATCTGGGAATACTGTCAGTGGTCCAGTCGCAATACCCTTGTTGGGAGGGGGGGGGGGGGGTCCAGGGGGAAAGATAATCTGAGACTGCCTAGGGTGTCCAGTGGCAAAGCCCCACCTACCCCTGGAGGTCCAGGGGATAAAGCCCATAGAAGCATATTATTCAAACTGTGTTTAGGATTCAAGGAGCAGCATGGTTACTGACCTGAGACTACTTGGGGAGATTGCAATTGGTCCAGGGGCAAAGACCCTCTTTAGGGATCCAGGGGGCAAAACCCTTGGGTGCACTTGTAGCCCTAAATTATACAAGCTATATCTAAGAAGCACTTTCATTTTACTGTACCCAGGATTTTTTTTTGAAAAGGGCCATTACACACCTTAGACTACATTGGAATATTGCAAGGGTTCTGAATCCACTAAGCCTTCTACGCTAGCTAGCGTATCACCTTTTATCAAGCTAATCATCCCGGGGGTATGATTACTTACTGGTACTGATCCCTCTCTTGCACTGCCAATCAAAGTATCCCAAGCCTGTATTTTTCAGGAAACAATTCCGGGTTTGGCTCAAACAGTGCATTTCCTCTCAGTAAGTCTCCCTCCCCAGCTATCAGGACATTAGCAATCTGCTGTGGAGCGATGCTCACTGCCAGTCGAATGGTCACCATGCAAGATATCTGTTGAAATCTGCATTCCACCTCCATAAGCTCAGGATATTTGAGCTGAAGAGTGTCATCTTGTAGATCCACAGAGCCTCAATAGAGGTTAAGAAAATCTACTCATAGTATCCCACTCTCTTCGATATCACTGAGTATGGGACCCCATACGAATTCAGTGTTACATAATGAGATTTGAATGATCACACTGCCATGAGACTGCAAGTGAGTACCGTTAGCAGCCCTCGCACTGGCACCAGGAACATGACATTTCCAGGCGAATCCGAGAGATTGGTAGAGCTTATTGTTCAATACTAAGCAGCTAGCTCCTGTATCGAGCAACAAGTCCACCTTCCTTCCCAGGATCTTTGCCTGTACATACCAGTGTTCCCCACCTAAGGGTGACGGCTGCTAGATAAACCAGGAAATCCCATCAAGGGTTCTGAGATCCCATCCACTCTGGACAAGCCATTGTAGACAAGGTGGGAGATTAGAACAGATCATTGTGGCCTGATTCTGAACTCTCCCCATTTTGGTTGGAGCTAGAGTTTCCCCCAAGTCCCGCAACTTCCCTAGTCTGCGTACCCTGGCATACGCTTTCACGGACCGCAGTGTCGCCACTCGCCACAGTCCTCCTTAGTTTCTAGGCTCATTTGGAAGTGAGTTGTATGAGACAAGGCTGTGTACCTCACGGTTAACACTAACACAAGTAAATCATTTGGAAGTGAGGCCGGTAACATGGGTCACCTCCACTGAGGACACATTCCTGTTCTCTGGGCAATCTGGTGAGATAAGCCCCATTTTGTTACACCTCCAACAATGTCTGGTGTCCAGCTAGTTTTTCTCCACCTGGTTGAACCTTTCGTTGATGCGGGCCAACAACTTTTGCACCTTGGAGAGACTTCCCGAGTCCCCAGTTTTGGGTTTCTCCTCTACCTCAGAGGGGTGTTGTTGCTCCTTCTGGGGTTAGTGGGTCTGCCGTGACCATGTCCCGTTCCACGGAATCCTCCCCTGCCGAGCACCATGGACCGTACTCTAGAGAGTATATCCTCTACTTCCGATTCCTGAGGCTTGTAGGTTTATAGATCTTCCTGTTCCCAGGAAGATTCCACAACACTAACTCTGGAAAGAGGTTTTCCAGAATTAGCATACTTTCCAAAGAGGGCACACCTTTGTTCATAGGCATCCAGAATCCGGAGTACCTGCATAAAGCTCATGCCAGGCTCCTACTTGGAGACAACTTCTGTTCAGATGTCGTCATCCCGAAGCCCTTTCATGCAATGCAGGGGAATCCAGCCTCATCCCCGGATAGACTTACATCAACAATTGCTGAAGGGCCAGTCCATAGTCACAAGTTGTCTCCTCTTTACCCTGCATTCTCTTCAGAGAAGTAGAATGTGGGTTCAGCGTTACTAACTGACCACAGTAATAGGAAGCTACCTCTACCAGTGCATCCCATCCCATGTCCAGTTCTCAGAGCATATCCCAGGCTTCCCACTGGTGGTCATATTCAGCAAAGGGCTCTTCCCGGATCATACCCTCCAGTCCCTCACAGGAGTCACCCATAAGGGATTTTCTCCTCTTGCACCTGGGGAGAAATTTCCTCTCCAGGGCTACCTGTTTGAGACCTTATCCTACTGAGTCCCTCCAGATCCCTTCCTCGTCTTAGCCTATCCAGACATTTGGGTGTTACCCCTTCCCTCCGGATCTGGCTTTGACGCGCCATCCTGAGATGGGTTGTCGGCATCAAGGATTACCTCCCCTCCCCCGATATCCTGAATGTGGGATCTGGTTGTACACCAGGTCCACTCATATACTGAGGATCTCCGGTTTTGCAAGCAACCAAAGAACCTGGTCAAGGCACCAGTGTGGTGGTCGCCGGCTTTGGCCATGTGGAGGAGTCTATCCTTAGAAAGTTTCCTTCCCGGCGATATCCCACAATTAAGTAGGTCGGTTCGGTCTTTTCGGTAAGTAGGAGCATACCTATTCACACAGAACACAATTACAAAACTTAAAAAAACAACTGGTTGTTTATTACTACTTCCTGGAGTGATCCCGGTCAGATCATCCCCAAAGTACAGTACCTTGACACTGTGTGCCAAGTAATGCTCATCTCGAGACCGGATTCCTAGACTCATGTAACCACAAAGAGGGTTTGGACAACCCTACCAGTTTGAGGATCTGTTTAATCAATAAATAATTATTGTTTTACTTTTTAAATGGGTGTTGTTCAACACCCATTCAAAAAGTAAAACATGTCTCACTTATGGAATACTCAACGAAAAATTATGAAATTTTAGGATTGGATCAAATGGACATGGACAATAACTCGCTGTAAATACCGTCTAATTTGAATAAGGATAAGTGCCTCAAATCAATAGTTTCCAATTGCAGAATCTTGTACCTGGTAGGAAATGATCTCTAGGGATCTCAAGTTGGGATCATTTTAGCTGAGATCCGCTGTGGCTAGCTGAGTCCATGTCTGAAAAACACTTTCCTCCATTGATCTCAAAAACTGTCTCCCAATCTCTAACAGATCTCAGCGGATCTCAACTTGAGATTGATTGAGGAGTCTTTGTTAACATATTCCAAATGAAATTTATCTTGTAAGAAGACCAATTAATCCTGTGTCATGCTTATCCATCTTTGTATATGTCGTCATATAAATATGTTCCATGGTTATAGTCAGGGCAAAGTGTTCTCCTGACTTTCCTGTTTTCTTAGCGATGGTGCCAGCTGAGACGCGTGTGTTCCTAGGGGAGGGAGGGGGTGTTTTTCAGTAGTGACGATCGCTAGCTGAGATTACTTAAGATCGGAGAGCGATTCTGAGACCGTTTGGGCGATACATGGTGGGAAGTGTTTTCAGACGTGGTCGTAGAGTGCCAGGGGTGATCGCCGCTAAAACGGCCATAGTCTGAGATCAGTAGCGATAATTTCTCCCAGGCAATTAGAAATTATTGATTTGAGACACTTAAACTTATTCAAATTATCTTATTTCTTTTGGAAAAGATTTTTTCCCCCAAAGAATTTGTCTAATAGTTAAGCGTGAAGCTTAATACATTGCAGTGTAAAACTGGGCGAAATATTATGATTTCTTGGTACAGATGACATCACGCTATGTGTCCTTAAGAATTTGAACAAACTTTAAAGAACGAAAACATGGTCAAATCTACAGATATAGGAATCCATTGTATTCATCATCACAAGTGAAATGGTGAATACAGATTAAGGGTAATGATATCAAAAATACTTTTGCATGCCTAACTGCTTCGTAGACTGGGTAATAACTTATATCTATATTCTCACTGCCTCAAAATCAGTTCTTTTAGTGTGAGGCAACTAGATTGTGATAATGTAAATAGTTTTCTCTAAGTGTGCATAAAGTTATAGTAAAATTTAATTCAGGAGAAATGTATGACTTCTTGTAGTAATATTAAGTCAGGTGATGAACACATGAACATCCGTTTGGTTCGAAATCAAAATGTGTACAGTGACCTAGGCTGGTCAGTTTTCACTGTCAATATTTATGTATTCACCATCAGTTAAATGTTTTAAATATTTAATGCCCAAGATATTGCTGTTTCCAACTCCTTTAGTTTTTGACAGATGTATTGTAAAAACATGAATACCTTATTTAAGTCTGGTGAAATTCCAGAAGAAATATCATTCTAAGAAGAATTTTTGTTGTTAATTTATAGTAATACAAAGTTGTGTGATCAAAATGAAAGGATTTGCATGCTTTAAGGTATTTAGAAAATCCATATGAGTGACAAGTATTCACCATCACTATTTCTGTATTCACTGCCACACACTTACTTGCTGTTTGTAGCCAATATATGAGTGATTTGACGATAGTACCTGTAAATGTGACAAGGGTCTTGAATAAAGATACCACTTTTAGTAGTCCATAAAGGGGTTATAAGTTTTTTTTCTGTATGTATAGGAAAAAAATGAAATAACATGATATCTATAATTTCTCTAGTCATAAAAAACAGTTTGAATCAATAGACCACACTATACTCGAATATAATACAGGTAAAATAGTCTATACTTTGATAATTTTATGAATATGCATGATAAACAGCAAAAATTAAGTTCATATGTATTCATCATCACAGTATTCAGGCTTTTTCTTATAAAATACTGTGTGTATCGTATTCTACAGTTTTTCTGGGGACTGTTTTATTTGAATATACACTGTCTACAGTCAAGGGATCATGATCCTTTTTGTGTCTGCTTGGCAATAGATTGAAAAATGGGATGCTAGAAATACTTCAACATGTCATAAATAGTATGAAATCAAGACTTTGTTTATCAAATATCATTTTAGTATAAAGGCACATACGTTTCCAATCAGAACCCATGACAAACATAAATGCATATGTTAGGGATATTATAATATAAGAAATTCTTGATTATTTTGTCAAATGTGATGGTGAAAACATGTGTTCTAAGAACCCCTTCTATACAAACTGGTCCAGAGACAGCCATAAAAGAAAGGATGAGGGATTCCTAGGAATGTGTACTTGAGACCCTCTCCTATCAGAAAATAAACAGAAAAGAATCCTTTGGATACCTTCATTTTTCACTTTAAAATGACCAATTGTACAATTTTCATGATTTTGGCCCATATGTTTCTTTTCCCATACAGGTTTTTTAGGAGGAGGAGAAGTTGAATGCAACGTCAAACATCAAGCTGACAGAAATTACTTGTCTGTATGTTTCTACAACTACACCAGAAAATTATCTAAATATAGGTTCGGGTTAATGAATCTGCATTATATTCTTTAGTTCTATAACGTCGAGGCTTCAACAGTATGATATTACGTGGTTTCTGGGCCTGTACGGGTGGCCGTTCGAGGTCATTTGATGAAAAAACACGGCCCGATGGCGTAGGCGGAAGGGCAATATTTTGTCATCAAATGACTAAAAACAGACACCGTACGGGTTCAGTCACTACGTTTTCTTATTACTATACACCTCCTACTCGTTTAAAACGATGTCTTATTAACTTTCCTGGTCTATGATTCAACCCCTCGTTCCCATACAAAAGCAATGCCATTCACTACGGCCCGCTAACAGAAAGCACCCGCAACAGTCAAACAACACTTCACGGCTACGTTTTGCGATATAGGAGGTACGACATGTCGCGACACTGTAAGATATTAGGGCCCTACAAGATATACCAAGATATATTACGACAAATCTATCATTTTTGGTGGAATCAGCACTTATTGTGGACGCCACACGTTGAATACCTCGATATTTGGCCGTTGCGCACTTCTAGATCGATCGATAATGATAAATCCACTCGCCGACTGACACACATGGCCAGCCTCACACTGCCACACCTGAGCAACCTTGTGCCAGAGTAAACCGAGCGGCACAGTGTAGGATCGTCTTAGTGGCGAGTCTTGTTATTGATTGTTTTCACATATATGAGATATTCTAACTGAATCAGGTGAATGCCCCAAGTCAGATACCTCAATATTTGGTCATTACGCACTTCAAGCTGTTATGTGGAGGTTGGAACATGTCTCTTAACTCGCGAAGGGGCGTAAGAGAACCGCCATTTTGTTTGTTTTTGACACTGTCACTGCTCTCCCTCGTGGGTCATGGCGGGCGCGAAAATTTCTACCTTATAAAGCCTATGAGATTCACTACGGCCCGCTGCAGGGTGGGCCCGAACAGAATTTATACTACAGACCTAGCAGCATGTAGTATTTCATAGACGTTCGGCCATAGGTGTATAGTAATATCGAAATGGTACTTTGAATTGATATGTGATCACTACTATATCATATTATGTAATCCAGTGATATATAGTACTTGATAGATAGTAAATATGTAAGTGAATTACGCTATGGACATATTAAATAATTGAAGCACAAAGCGAAATTTCTATTAACTGTATCTGATAATTGATTTCTACGTATCAATCAATGTAAATATTTCATTATTGTACAAATTCGAATCTTCATCAAATGCTAGTAAAACTAACTAAAATTCCAAGGATGACCAAGTTGTCATAGGGATAAAACAAATTCTATGCTCATATTCTATACTTAATATGCCAAAAAATGTTATCCTATACACCTTATGAATACATGTACTTGATAAGAAGTGAAACGTTGTGACACTTAATCATTAAACTATAACACCAAACTATATTCTGTGCGTTTGTTCAGTTTGTTATTCATACATCCAAACTACATACGCATGTGATCCATAGAACAACATTGATGCATAGAGGCAATATCTAATAAGAAACGAAACTCGGACTCCTCCAAACTGGTCAAATTTTTATATTATAACAACTGAAACTTTAAAGGCCTATGTAGGTCGTTCACATAGACTGTTAAGAATGGACCCTATGAAAACGGAGGAGGGTGCACCTCTTTTCTTCTTATAATACCTATACCAGAAGGGACCCAAAAGTCCCCCAAAAAGTCCAAGCAGCTGTCAATGACAACAAAATGACTATTCAAGTTCTCAAAGACGTTACCTTTCGAAACACATGTGAATTGATCTCGACAGTTTTCATGAGGGTATCTAGATGTATCCCGCTTGAGCTTAATCATAATTTTTCTGGAAATAAAAGCTGCTTTCTAAAAAAAAAGAAAAGAAACGAAACTCCTGAATGTATTCAGAGATATACTAGAAAATCTTCCCAGTGCGTTTCAGTGGCTTCAATCAAAATCAGGAGACAGGATATCGGGCTACTTTATCTACCTTAGTTCTGGTCCAAGGACATTATACCAGGGACTGGTTTTTGGCAAAGAATCAGTTGACGTTGATGTGTTAGCAAAGTATGACTATTTTAATCTCCTTTGATGGGCCCTGACCCTGATAACCCGTACCGAGCTCACTCGCGTACAGAACACAGCCTTGTACTGTGTGTGTTACAGCAGCTTGCTCCTGTCTGCTGGGCTTCATACTAAATAAGGCTTACTATGATGGAGGAAAGGTACTAATTGTGTGCTAATTGATGTCTGTTCGTGGTAAATTCTTCTGAAAATACGTCCTTCTGCTTGCGGCATCGGGACGTATTTGCTGGACAAAAGACCAATAGCGGCATCAATTCCCCGGCGGTATATCCATTTCCTAATTATGCTACCTGAAAATTTCTTTTTAACGTAGTTTTCCTTACTTATATGCTCGGGGTGCAAACACTATTGCACCCCGAGCAGTGGGTATTATTCTATAGATATTTAACCAAACAGATATATTATAATGTAGTGTACAGCCCTCTTCTGTTATCTATTAAACATATAAGGCTTAATTGGCTATGCACAATTATTTTTTTACTTTAATGCTCTACACGACACTCTTTTGTGTGCTGCTACAAGCGCCACATTAGAGAGCCAATAAACGATCTAACAGCCTGACTGAGATATCAACCCCCAACGAGTGCTTGATACTGTGACGGTTCCCGCTACAAAGGATTATCTGATATGACTTTTCTGTAGTCAATTGCATACAATTGTTTTTTTCAAGATAGAATATTTGATAGTAGTCGCGGTTTCGAAATATACTGGTAACTAAAATATAAAGTAAACCACGAACCCTGCTCCTTTGTCATTATATTGTATGGTCTATATGACCTCCCTATGTCTTTACCACTATCTTGCCAGATCACATAATAATGTAATCAATGTGATGTAAACCCATTCCTCTTTCTGGCAAGCTTAAATATCAAGCTTTGACGTTAGATGACCTTGGAACGTTGATGGATAGGAGTAAGGCACTTTCTGCCATCTTTACAAGGACAAACTGAAACACCAGATATTCGTCATATGACACTTGTACAGAGAGAACTTTAAGCAGGTGATCAAGTAGTGTTACTTTCTGCCTATAGCAACTATCAGTATGTAGCTCCTCTACAAATTGAATGGTAAGATCTGATACTAAGGCAGAGAAGTATCCTATCAGTATGCAGAAATACAAATCTTGAAGAAGAGGCTGCAACCTGCACGCAGATATCTGTAGGTTAGGTCAGCAAAATAAGAAACAATTGTCAATAGGAAATTGCTCTGTTCTGCATTATACATTATTATACACCTATGGCCGAACGTCCATGAAATACTACATGCTGTTAGGGGTGTGGTATAAATAATGCATGGGCTGACTGAGATGTAGTGAATGTTTGGGCACACTGTCCCCATAGTGTACTTTGCAAGTACATGAAATGACATTTCCTTCGTGTTATAGGTGTATGATAATAAGAAAACATAGTGAGTGAGGCCGTTGTGATTCCATTCTCAGCCTTTTGTCCCATGAAATATGCCCCTATGCCCACAAAACACCTCGAATGCCCAGTGCTACAGGCTCATTAACTAAGTTTTCTCTTATAAACACATTTCTCCCAGTAAAATAACTCCTGCCTAAGGTAGGTGTTCCACCAAATAGGCGAGGCTGACTGGCCAAGCGAATCCAAAAGAATGTGCAAAAGGTCTATCATATGAATCATATGAATTATGTGAACTGTTCCACCAACCCACCTATTTCTAGCCGGCTAGCAACTACAAGACAAACTGCCCAGCAGGCACCCAGAGACCTGTTCCACCAAGCTGGGTGGCTGGCCCATGCCGGCAGGCAGATAAACACAAAAAAGCAACGCTATTGCCATCACGAGGACGTTGGCGGCATTGTCGAGCTTTGCTAGTTTCCTGTTCATTCGATAGGGGGTGCTTGAAACACTCCTCCATGCACTACATCCCTCAGGCTGCGCAAAACCTCGAGCGATGCAGTGTTGGGGGTGAGCTGCCAATGCAGTTGCTAGGAAGCTCACGGATTCATACCATCAAATATATGCTGAATACTGCGGGCAACATAAAAATGGAGGTAAATAAAGATAAACCTTGATGTTATGAAAGTGTATCGCACACACTGTCTAAACTTTTGGCCTCCACTCATTGGATAGCAGTTCCAAGGTATTCCCTGACTGGGTTTCTTGTGGTATTGGTGGGATTCTCACAATGCTAATGCCGGCAAAGCTCACGAACATGAATTGATGTTATGAATGTGTATAGCACATTCTGGTGCTAAAATTCTGCCCAAACTGTCCGAACTTTTGGTCTCCACCTATGGGTTAGTGGCTGGTGGGTGTCGACTGTTCATGTTGACGGCATCTGCTGCAGTGTCGGCGGTGTACTGTCAGCGTTGATGCCAGCAAGCTGGCGGTGGGGTAAGCCACCCGGACGCTAAATGTCTATACAAAAAGATTTGGGCCGGTTCTGATTTGTAGGGGGCTTTGTACAACATAGAACTCATAACAGCTGGCCGGCCTGCCTCCTTGGTGGAACAGCGGCAAAATAGGCTATATGCCAGGCTGGCGGTCGGCAGCCCACAACCCGCAAGCCAGCGAGGGGATGGAGATGGGTCTTTTACACATAGCAATGGACCGGCGCAATCAACGTGCCCAGCTGGCCGGCCAGGCAGATGTCATGAGCTGTGGCTTAAGATGCACAATGTCTATTATGTACTATATAATAATTATTCATGATGTTGACACTCTAGAGCTACCATTCCTCAATCACATGAGCTTGCAGTATCATATATGACACAATTTGTGCTTATATGTACATCCAGTAGATAGAGAGTCTGGAATCTTTAAAATATGACGCCATACTGTCTAAGCTCAACACAGTATTGTGTTCAGTACTACATAGGCAATATCAGTCACCACTCACGCCATAGCTCTTATTTCGTACATTATAAAGTGATGATTCCACCAGCCAAATATTTAAATCGCTAGGTTGGATGAATCGTGTGAGCCTGCCTGGCTAGATCGCAGCGGTGGAAGAGCCCCCTGTGACTGATAATAGGGGTTTCAAACACAGGTGTAATGATCTTAAAGAAATGATGAAGTATGATGCAGCAAGATGCAGCCAGATGCTGCAAGACACAGCCCGACCCTGCCAGGGAAGGAATCCTGCTGATGGAACCAGCACTTAAAGCAGTTCTCACTTGGCACCTCATAGCGTGGATTCATCCAGGCCGGCAGAAGGCAGGTGACTGGTGACTGTCACTGTTCGCCTGCTCCCTTCTCCATTCTCACCTGCCTGCTCCACGGTGCTGCCTCAACATCCATCCACAGGTAAGTTGTTCGCCTGATATCCAACGTTCAGAATTGGGTCTCAATAAGACATTGTAAGTGAAGAAGCCAGTCTGCTACAATCCGTGTACAGTATGGTAAGCAGCTCACACTAGGTTTCTGTTCGTGTTATAAGCTGTTCTTTGCGCATTCACTATAAATAGAGAAAGTTCATATAATGAGCCGCTCTTCAGAGCATAGACGGTCTACTCCTTGCAGTTAGTTAGTGTGTAGCTTTCTTCATAATGTATACCTCACAATCAAGGAACAAACACAAAACATGTGATATTTTGTGGACCTAGATAGTGGTGCACATAAAACGTACTGATTCAAAAATTTGGAAGGCATCTAAGAGATTCAGTGATCAAAATCTTTGTAATTTGGTTATAACTTGAGTCGCAATAAGGAACATGATTTACATAAATTGTGTTTTGCAAGATACATTGTGTGCCAAATGAGTGCGACTGATAGCATGGGATGTTATTTTAACGAAGTGTCAGCTCTATAGGATAATGGTTAACAAACAATTTTATACTGTAAGGTTGCTCCGCTCTACAATGGTTCGTGACATGGTCGTGCGATAATGCTTTGTAAACAGATGGCACAACAACATTTATTTGATGTATCCTTATCAAACGTCAGTCTTCAACTATATACCATACCTCACTAGTGTATCTGGGTTCCTCAATCATCAGTAGAACCTATGGAAGGTTAGTACCATTTGCCCTACTTGCACTCAGTCCTAAATGCACTACAGAGAACTCTCAGCCCATTCATGCGATGTAAATGCGTTCACTCAGGTTCCAAGGTAATGCATTTCTGGGGCCATCACTTCTGTGACAGTATTATTGGAACCCTGCCTTCTTAGAGATTATGTTATACAAACCTATTCTTGGAAACAAGGTCAGTGCCATGCACCTATACGAGATCGAGGGAAAAACGATACTATGGGGTCTACAGTCATTTTAAGAATATTATTTCTTTGCATCTTGAAGAGGGGTAAATTATATTTTAGGTTCATTGGGACGCATACATTACAACTTATTTCAGAAAGGGGAAATAATATTACTTTATGAAATGCTAGAGAAGAATGCTGGTCACATGAATAATGTAGTCAAAAAAGCCTCAAACAAACTGTTCGCAAAAATACGTCCTTATTCAGCTAGTGATGCATGTACTCAGATTTATAAGACAATGATTCTTCCAATAATGGATTATGGTAATATTTATTATGACACTAGTAAAAAATATAACTTGGATGAAATGCAGATTCTGCAGAATAATGCTCTGAGAATAATCCACTCTCCCCTCCGATCTTTTGCAGTGCTAGAGATGGCTTAATCTCTGCCACAACCCAAAGCTGGTTCTCTGGGTATCCACTAGAGACAGGGGAGACCAGTGAACATTTCAGATTCAAAACAAGGCAACTGCCAAAAGTTATACAAGTCAAACAATCACATATCATGAGTATGGAAATATGAGAATTGTTAAAGGAGCTACACAGACAATCTGGCTGTTTCTTTTTCAGACTTAAACCATTTTATAATGAGAATTCACAGTTGATTAGAATACCCCTTCAGAGGAGCATATGGCATTGTTGACAAAACAAAGCCCTGCAAAACATGAGGTGCTTTCCACTGTAGAAAGTAATCTCAGAGACTGTCTGGTTTGACATAAATAATAATAGAAATGAGAGTATTTCATTTACCATATAAATGTGTGCATCTCTATTTACATGTAGAACACAAAATACCCCCCAAATTTCTAAGAATCTAAGATATTTGAAAAACTGGCGTATGGGCCAGATTTGGGCCCAAACAGGCAGGTTGGGGCAGAGATAAAAGCGACCGCAGGAAGTAGAGCGCAGGATATCTGCTGGCAAAGTGAGAATAATCACAAAAAGCCATCCAAGAACACATGTAGAATTGTTGCACCGATCTACCCAATCCCCCTACTTAGTTGACAGGAGAAAACATATACTGCTTGTTATGTATAGATTATCTAACAATATGATATTATTGAAACTAACGAATGCAAATACCAGAGCGCAAATTGCACCAATTTTTCTAATATAAAAACCAAGTTGTGAAATGTATAAAAAATGTTTATGCTATCACGGTACCGTATCTATATAGAACTGCATCGAGAATCGTATGAATACACAATACTCCATGAGTTTGGATTGGCTGCAATGGTCATCGAGGCGAAGACCACACTTGCTCACTCCAACGCTGAACAATAACTGGAAAAAGAAAACATACTAGAACCTCGCACCAGAGAAACAAATATAGAATGTTTGAACATAGTTCTTTCACTATCCTGAAAAACTGGACAATAAATGCATAAAATGCAGCACCAAAAACATCTATCGACCCAGGCACAGGATGAACAATACCTACATGGAAGTCGGATCTGCAGAGAAAAAAAGGAAGACATGCAGTCTTCATATACGCTCTATTTAAAAATTTATGTTTTTAAAAGTTTATTTTATCCATTACTTTCTTTAATGTCTCCATTATCTACCCAGGAATACATCACCATCATCCCCCTTCCTTCTGTACCTTATTGTATACCCCCCCCCCCTTTTTGCTTGCGAAAATAGGAAGAGCATAACATTTCCCTCACAAAATAGAAAAACAAAAAAAACAGAAAGTCATCTAGACCCCATGTAATTCAGTAATCCAGACAACATGTCAGTTAACATCCCAAACTACCATGTGAAAAAGTACATCATATAACGACATATTGTGTAACAATCCACAAAATGCTGTAATGCAGTAACCCATATTAGAATATCCTACTTTTATTTTGCGTAAGATGTTTTCTTTAGGATCATAATCAAATATACACTATGATATGTATCTTTCCTGTTACAGATATTTGTTTGGTTCACCAAATTTTCCTTTGAGTTTCTTGCATACTTTGTTTATATTTCTTTACAAGAAACTAGTCAGTTATGCAAACCTAGATCAACAAAGAAGGCATCAGTTTCAGCTTTCATGGCTGGTTTTCATAATGTATGCCTTTACAGATATAATCACTAAGTGCTCAAGTCCTAGGCTTGAGTCATCTTTGTCTTTGATCCTCATCTCATAGATCTGATACATATCACCGTGATATCACCCTGACCGTTGCTAGGACGTAAAACACCATCAACCAGGGCAATAAAAGACATACACTACGATATGAGACAACGCCGTATCATGCATGATGTACATGACAGTTGATGGGTTGTCTTGGAATTGATTTATATGGATTTCACATAAGGAGGTAAAAAACAAAATCGGGAGGAAGGTCAAACAGTGTAGAGAAAATAGGCAAACGGTGTCTTTAGATAAGCGTCACCGAATGTTGTTTATTTCACACGGAATGTTTCCATGTAAGAGGTACAGGAGGTGGACATGTAGCAAAATCCTAAACCGATGTGGACTGGAGACTTGCCCATCACAGAGAACCGCACTGACCGTCGGTAATGAAGCCAGCTGGCACGTACACAACGAGACCTTCAGTGGGGGCAGGTACGGCCTCCACTGAAGTCTGAGGTAGTTCTTGAACCTCATGTCATGTAAGTTGTAAGCGTGATGTTAGCGCAGTGTGACACAACTTCATGAAAGCATAATCTCACTCGATCTTTCAGACAAATGCATATTTATATATCATATGGAATGTACCATAAATACAGGAACGATTCATTGTCAATACACCCTAATGGGAGCTGCGTGTCCATTTGGTGCACATTTTCACGAATAGACCTTTTTCCACAGGCGCATTACGCACCTTGTCTGCTTGGTTACGCAATGCCTGTAGCCAAATAGACACCTGGCAATATATTCTTTAGCATTGGATGACTGAGTGTATGAGCGTAGTGCGTTTATAAAACCTGTGTATATTATTTCCAGAGAAAGTGCAGCGATTGTACCGTATTCTATTATATTCCAGCTCCGATTTGTCGTGTAATACATACATATCACCTCAATAATACTTAAGATATAGCTTAGATAACACAGGAACACTGGAACTGGATGCCCAGTGATACTTTGGTGGGCCGAGCTATTATATACCAACTTCTTTTCAGGGGGAAACCAAGACAATTAGTTAAGACAGCCCAGGCTCGTTGATGCAATTCCCTAGTTTGTCTCAGCAGTCTAATCTTAAAAAACAAAAAAACTCATGCAATCGCACCCACCGTTTACATTCTAGGTGTGATTGCTGTGTTTCTCTATAGGCATGAGGCCACACTGAGCTGTGTTTGAGCGAGCGACTCACAACTCACCGTTTGGCAGCGCTGACCGGAAACACCTGTAGGCCACATTATGTAATAGATCTTTGTAGACAGGCCAGTACCTTGGCCAGTACATCACTTATGTTCCAAATTTAAAGACAAATGCGGGGTAGGCATCGCATTGCCCCCTGTGTCAATTGTAACACTGGTGCTACCATCTGGTTTCATGAAAATATAGCAGTTTCCCATAGACACCAGTAGATAAGCACTTACCTTCTTCAGATAGCCTTCCCATAGAAATTAGCATGGTGAAATAGTATTTCCATTTCTCATTTGTACATGTTCCCAACTATCATAATTCAGAATTATTTGAAGATAGCAATAGAACATCATTGTCATTTACCAACAAAGTCAAAATATTGCAATTTCCCATAGACACCAATAGTTAAGAACTTACATTTTCAGATGGCCTTCCCATAGAAATTAGCATGGTAACCTGCCATTTAGAAAGATTATTAACACTTTCATCTTTACAAAGGTTACAGTGTTCTATGTTTTATTTGAGATATTTGGAGATTCTTGAAATAATCATTATCAGTAACATTAGGTTCTCTTTAAATTGAGGCTTTAAACCTGAATGCAGAAAGTACCAATGAAACGAAGCGTTTCAGGGTCCTGGCTCATGTACCTCTCAGCTTCGCTATTTTGATCTCTTTTTGAAATGACATTGACTATCGTCACGGTATGAATGTTATATCCACTAAACTCAAACCCTAAACAAACTAATTGTAATATGCCCAGGGAGACGTCTAATAATAAACTATTACTGATCCATTAACCCCCGGGAAACACTTTCCCCAGGTGCACAGTGGTGAAAACGAGGGCGAGCAACCTATCTTTATAGCTTTGTTAGGCTATTTGTATACATCATGAAGAGCTTTAGGCATATTTGGTACACCTTTCATAACACGTTCGACTGATAAAGATGTGAGTCAACTACCAAAAGAGGTCATTGTGATCTATAATTCAACGATTTCCAGCGACCATTACCGACTATTAATTCAGAGGGAGTAAAATGCATCCATCACATCTGAGGACCAACGACCGTCGCATCTCACCCTTCCTCCGGGTGCATGGTGGGGGCTGATCAATACCTCCGAGGTCACTTCAGTTATCTGTGGCCCCCACGGCCAGATAACTGGCAATCCTCCAGCCACACCCTTCGTCAGACCCCAGCCACCTTATACTCACCATATAAGCCACCCACATCTCATTGTGTAGTGGCGTGTATAGGGTTGGGGCCATCCATAAAGTACGTACATAGGGTTTCAGTTTGTGGTCGTTGCCTTGATACTTTTGTGATTTGGCATTGGATATGAAATATGAATTTGAATATGCCCATCTTTTATTTTCATAATTCTATATCCATTATGCATGTTTACGTTTCACTGCATTGATACTTCCAGCCCACCGTTGGATTGAAATACAATATACATTTTTTGTCATTTAACAGCTAATTTTGATCAGAAGTGATAAACCTACTTGCAGTCTTCGGGCCTAGAATCAACATAATATTATAAGCACGCTGGCAGAAGAAACTCAAAAGGAGTATTAGAAATTGCGGATTCATTAGTCTGCTGCTTCTATGTGTGCGTGGGTGGGTGTGGGTGTGGGTGTGGGGTGTGGGTTGGTATGAAGGGAGGTAGAAGGAAACGGATTTATAGCGAGATATATCTCTTGCTATGGTCTTCAAGCCTGTCCGATATATATATGTATATATATGTATATATATATATATAAATCTCTAGAAACCAACTGAGGCAGGAATGGCGGAACATCATTTATTATACTTATCCGATACAGGGTTCCAGGATAAGATAAGGTGTCGTTATACAGTAGTATAAAAACCTGACAAGTAAAAATGTAAGAAAATTTTTTCCTGGGATCAGGAGTTGAGCAAGGCAGAGACTGAGTATGAGTCTGCGCAGACGTGGCTTCCGGAGATTTACCTGGATAACTTCCGGCAACCGGAGTAGTTATCCCGCCCAAATCTCTAGAAACCAACTGAGGCAGGAATGGCGGAACATCATTTATTATACTTATCCGATACAGGGTTCCAGGATAAAATGAGTGTCGTAATACAGTAGTATAAAAACCCGCAAACCGCCAAAACTACGAAAACAGGATTTCAGAGATTCTTTTGTCTGACGAAACTCTATCCGAGAGAGATTTGGATAGATACTGGTACACACAATCACTAGACCAATCCCCACGAATTTTAATATAAAAAATTGGAAGCCCAGCTCTTACTAGGGCTGTCGCACCACCCCGACGCAATGAATGTGAAGTGTAGCGGGGGAGTGATAATTGATGACAAACAAAAGACAATTTTTTAGAAAACCAATGATAAGTACAACGACGGATCTTGTTACCCCTAGAATAACAGAGAAGGGGGGTATCTGGTGAATTATCGAGTGTAATAAGGCGAGTACTAACATGATGACAAATACAAAGTTTTAAAACCGGGATTCTAGCAAAGGGCAATTCCAAAACCCTCTCACAATGTTGAATAGTCTTCGATTTTCTAATAATTTAAAGAAGACCCCATTTGTGAAGAGAAATATCCCTGACCAAGATACCCGAATCACCATCAAATAAATTTGACTCCGGAGTAAACCCCGGAATCCCAAAATCAGGGATAACCAAAAAATCTGATCTTCCTGAGAAGAGAAATCTAAAATTGAAAAAATCTGATTGAGATGAGAAATGGTGATGGGTGGAGCTTGGTTATGGGTGTCCCCTAAATAACGTCTAATACCTTTTAAGGTTGATACCAATTAAAAATCAGATGGAGAGACATGATGATAACCATTGACTTTATGTAATGTCAACAAAGCCGAAAGGTAATTACATATAAAGCCATAAATCTCACAAAATCTCAAGTAGTGACGCCATTGAGTCTTTCGAGTCTTGAGAGTATTCGGAGCCATCCAAGCTTCCTGGTACATCTTGACCTTGACCCTGAGCTCTTCAAGTGCTGAAACAACCAAGTCGAGGGCAGGTAAGAATTCACCTCATTTTGGAATTTTATCGGAGGATAAGCGAGACAGGTAATCTGGGAGAACATTTTCACCCGAAGGTATATATACAGCGAAAAATTGAAAATTATAAATGAAACTGAGCCAGAAGAGCTCTCTAAGCCAAAACATGGCCCGAATACTTCTGGAACGACCCGTATTCAACATTGATACCACTTGGGTGTTATCACTCTTAAGACGAACCTTGTGGTTCCTCCAAGAGTCCCCCCAGTGAAGGGCTGCACAAAGGACTGGCCATAGCTCAAGGACATTGATATCTAAGTCTGGGTTAAATTCGGATGGACCCAGAGAGTAATGGTCATCAGGGAAAATACTCTGATTTGTCGGAGTAGACTTCCAGACCTCAGCCACCCAATCGGTACCCCAAGTGGAACCAAACCCGGTCATAGATGAATCAGTGCATACATTATCTACATATGAAGAAGCATTCAAAATTCTGGCCATAAAAAATTTCAAGAAACTTAGACCACCAAATAAGGTCATCCAACAACCAAAAGGGGACTTTGCAGGTAGACTCCCAATTTTTGAGTGAATTGCAAAGATTTATAACCCGTCTAGTGAAAGTCCTACCCCCACGAACTACAGTACTAGCATGAGACAACAAGCCAGCTAATTTCTGTAAATCTCGTTTCGAACAGGAAGACCTACCCTGAAAGTGAGAAACACAGTTCCTGACCTTTTCGAGCTTCCTTAGAGGCAAATGAAGGTCCATAGTCAGGGAGTCTATTTCAATACCCAAATATACTACCATGGTAGCAGGGGGAATCAGAGCTCTTTTCTTCAGCTACCTTCAATCCTAAAAATTCTAATAAGGTAACCAGTACCTCCGTAGCTAAAGTACATTCTTCTTCAGAAGAACCTAAGACGATAAAATCGTCTATGTACCCAAATACCCTGGGAAAGCCCTACGGGCCATACACCGAACAATAAATTCAGTAAATTGGGTAAATACATACGGGGCACATTTCGCCCCAAAACACAAGCAATTATCTGTAATGTAAGTCTTTACCATTGGGATTCCAGATAAGACCTTGAAATTTCCTGCTGTCTGCAGAGACATTTACAGACCTGTATGCAGACTTGATGTCAACTACAGACATAAAGTCACCAGAGTGGAGCACAGAAGTCACATCATCAATACTAATATAAGAAAATTTCTCACAAGTGTTATCCATATAATTATTAATAGAAAAATTCTCAGGTCTGCTGCAGTCTGTAATCGGCCTCAGCTTGCCGGTAGGTTTAATCACAGCACCCAAAGAATGAATACACTGTGGCATATCCACAGAAACACTCATTTTACCAGACAAAAGTTCAGACTTTACAATGTCGTTCATCTGAGCCGAAGGCCCCTCAGATAAAATGGAGGAATAATTGGCACAAACATAAGAATTACAAAAATCATCATTCACAATACGCACGCCTTTAGAGGCAACATCAAAAATGTTGTCTGCATTGCAATCAATGCCACCATAGTGATAGTACGCTTCTCTGAATACCGAACACAGATTCAACTGGCACAAAACCCCCGATATTTCGTGATTACCTGCACAAAAACCCAAACAAAAGGTATGGGTAGGTGTGCAAAAACGTTCTACGTAATTCTGAGCATCGAAATAGCCTGAAATAAGCTCAGGGGAATTGAAAAAGCCGTATTTGTTACCTCGAAAACCATCACAACCGTCAAACCTGAAGTGAGGTTGGCCATCTTGGTTTTCTGCAGTAAATAAACCTGAAGCTGGTTCCCTACACGCCGCGTTTGGCGGGCCTTTCGCTGGTACCTCACCTGCACTTGTTGCCTGAACGGCAGCATATGAACCCGTAGAGACACTCGAAAAACCAGCGAAAAAACAGTTGACATCTTCTGAATTCACAGATATATCTGAATTAGCTGACTTCACATATTCTTCCTTAATAATATTAGAAGAGTTAAATAACTCAGCAGGTTCTAAATACCTCGATTCGGAATTCGAATCAAAAGAAATTTGCTGCGGAGTACATATAAACAAGTCATCGCTCCCGCCATGCTGGTCCGTAGCGATCAACAACTCCTATTTGGCGGATTTCGTGCAGTCCGACATCTTATGCGAAGCACCACACGTGCAAATATGTTTATTTGGGCACGAAGAACCTTTAGGATACGTTCTTCCCTCGTGAAAAGCCCAGCAATAACCCCACGGGCGGTTGGAACGAGAACCTGATGTCTTGCGATCAAGCGTCTTCTGCGCAGAAGTCAGAGATCGCAGGCTGTCCGGGCCGATATGTCTCTGGACATATTCGTGAATGCCATAACACACTGAGGCTAGACCTAACGACTCGGCGCGATCTCTAACGGCCAAGTCGTATTTGATTAGCGAATTCGAAGTGTGTTTGTCGACAAGAAAACGGACGTGCTTAACGTAGTTCATCGCATCGGCTTCACCCTTGGCCACCAAAGACTCAAGAAGACAGAGATTTGCACTGATAACATCCTCTACAGAGCGGTCTTTTGCCGTGTCTATTAAGTAAAATGGTTCCAAGTCAAACTTTACAAAACGCTTACGTTTGGATGCACAACAGTGAGTTTGGGTTGGACCTCGAAGAGCAGCTGTTGCGTCAGTCGTCGCGTCGACAGGAACACCCCCAAATGTATTACCAGAAGGAGAAGATCCAGTCGCCAATTGCAGAATAGCCTGAAACCACTGCGGGATGTCTTCACGGCCCGTATTAGTCGCTGTAGTCTTCGGAGTTGTCGCACCGGCAACCACTGGAGCTGTCGCCGACACCACAGGAGCAGTCGCTGCGTTTGAGGAGGAACTCGCGATGGGAGCGGAGACCGACAGAGCGTCCAACTTCGCTACCAGACGATCAATCTGCTGCTGTTGACGAGAACTGGCTAAAAGCAAACCCTGGAGAAGACTCTGACTGGAATCCACGGCGACATCAGCAAAAGCGACAGTCTTATCGACAGGGTTATCGTCGGAATTGTCTTCACCTTCGTCGCCCGCCAGGTAAGTTTTTGAATCAAACTCCATTTTTTCATTGTCAATGGCTGCGCGACAGTTCTTAGGTGAAAGGGTGATGCCGTTCGCTTTGCAGATCTTGGCCGCACTTGACATATATTTACAAAACTGGCCACCTCTCGGCGGATGGGATAGCAGACAAGCTGAGCAAGTGATTAACTTTCTCCCAATAGCGACCAAAAAGCGTAGGTAGCGAACCGAAAAAGGTTAGCGGTGGAGAAAAAATGTTCCTGGGATCAGGAGTTGAGCAAGGCAGAGACTGAGTATGAGTCTGCGCAGACGTTGCTTCTGAAGATTTACCCGGATAACTTCCGGCAACCGGAGTAGTTATCCCGCCCATATATATATTCAATGTAAACACATAGAGGTTATGATATAGCAGATGTGTTCATCTATTTGAGGAGCTTTTTTAAAGTTAATATTCCACTGATGAATGGAGGGGTTAATCATAGAATAACCGCTATCTATACATATTACACTTTATATTTGCAGTTATGAAGTTGAAAATTCTAGAGGATTCGTGAGAACTAGACCTGCCAGGATGAGCTTGGGTCCATTCAGTTCTAGCTTCCAGCCCACGGCTCGGAGAAGCCACTTGGCTGCTTTCGGCTTTTACTTGTGAACAATGGTAGAAAAGGTGAAATATATTATCTTCTTTAGTACAGTAAGAGCAGGATGTAGAAACGGATATATTTAACCAACTATAAACTTGCTGGTTCATTGTTACTGAGGTTACTGCATTACAAGGACTGTAATGTAGTGTTTCTCGTTCTTAAAACTGCTACCGTAATTATTTACCAGTCAGGACTTTTACTTCCTGTCGAGCCAAGGAAGGACTTCAAAGTCTTCTGAGTTGAGGGTATTCGATATGATTCAAACCGCATATGTTTGTCTTTCTTTTGATTGGCACCTTCTATTATATCAATATATACATTGTCTGAGTTATGGATGACAAGAGCAGTTGGGTTAGATTTCATAATTTCCAGGCACTGTGAGAGATAGAAAAAGAGAAGCCAGGCAAGAAATGCAACATTTCAATTAAATTGGTTATACTGCCACATTGTTCTTCAAACGCGACTCTATATCGTCAGGCTTAAATATCACAGAATATATGTATATATCACAGAATATATGTATATACACGTATCTTGTAAAACCCTTTGATATTTGTTTGAGACCCATGTGACTATTTAACACTATGGAGTAATTGCATTTTCTTTAAAAGCAACTTAGCATATCAGACTGTAATACCGCCTGCAGTGGGGGTGAACTCTAGTACGGTAACCATTATCAGCTTTATAAAGTCACACAATTCATTGTGGACACAGAAGTACTAATACTGTGGAGATTCATTATAAATGTAGATAAATGCTGAAAAGGCAGAACCAGACAACTAATGTGACCTGGGTGTCTGGATTTAATTGCAGGAAATAGAAGTCCTTAATACCTTTAAATGCTTACCTGAAATACTTACCTGTTCAACTAATGATCCCCTGTCTTTCCTTTAGTTCCGAATGGGTTCAGGTGTATTCACTTATACGCCATGCCCACGTGTAAGCTACGCCTCGAGTACCATCTGCCGGTCATCCCGCGAACTGATAATATTGATATATTCCCCCGGCGACGATGCCATATCACATGGTGCTATATATAAGTGAACTTTGCTACCCTGTGGACATCTCCACAGGGCAGGCGAAGTTATGGAGATGCACAGGAAGACACTGCTTTTATAAATGTAAGAGAAGAAATAAATAGGGCAACGGGCCTACAAGGTGATAACCGCAATGCATTGTTGAAATAGCTAACGTTGATGGTGTAACCAGTATATTAATCTGAAATTGGCTTTGAGATTTGTCCAACAACGTCAGTAGAAGGCAAAAGAAGCAGATATATCTAACTATAACAACGACGATGAAAATGTTTGACTTCAAATGTGACTACAATTGTCAGGAACAGGCATAAGAAGAGGTTTGTCTTTTTTGTCTTTCTTTAAAAAACGAGATTCGCTCTTTATTTTTTAATCAGAAAATCAATAGAAATGTTCAGTGATCTCCCCAGCGTTGGACAAGTTTACCCTCCATCGTTGAATAATTAAAATGTTTTATCAAAGACATGTCCACGATCTGATGCTGAACAAATTCTTAATATGCGATTCTATCTGGATAGGGTAAGAGAGGAGGTCTGCCTTTTATGGCGAGCTTGTGAGGGGAAATATATGGAGACATGGCTAGTGTACCTGAATGGAATCTGTACAGAGAAATTTCCGACCAAAATAGCGGGGAACAAATGGAGTTCAGTTACACTCAGTGTGCCTCCTTATTATCATTATATACCTGGAATTCATTAAAATGCCTTTTTTAGATATTGTTATTATTTAGCAATGATGGTCCGGTGCCGTATCATATGTTATATCTAGAGATCGTATTGGTGAAAGTTATTGTTGATTAAATGAGGTGATGAAGCCCATTGCGATAATTCAGATTCACCAGTCGCAAACTGAATACACGTATATATTTGAACGTCCGCTTGCTGTCAAGTTTCGGTATAGATGTGTCTAGCCGGATGTCCTTGCCCCCTGGAGCAAGGTAAACGGCGGTAGAGAGTATTCACCCGTCGGCAACGCCCACTCATTCTGCCATCAACCGTATGGTGGAGCCACTAACAGGTCACGGACTATCACCACTCGGGGCGTGCCACTCTTCAAAGACATTCAAGGAATTGTCATCTCTCATCTACGCCGTCCAGTGCATTACGCAAGCCCTTTGGAAATTCCGGGAAATGTTCGACTTCAGTTCCGAGAGCATCTCTGGTCAAGAAGCTTATGCAGACGGTTCCGATGTCCGGGACAGTCAGAAAAAAAACTGGCTGGACTACAGTCAAGGGCAAGTAAACTCGATGCGATCGGCCATATTGCCGATGTAGATAATTCCTGGATGTTACTCATACAAGCCAAATACCCCTACCGCGACAACTAGAATTCCCAGGGTCATCAACCGGAACGATGCGGCGGTATTCTCCGCGCATCCTCTCGGCTCAGTGTACCAAGACGAGACACCAAGGCACCGCAATTTGCTCGCCAAGCAGGAACAGGGCCTGCTGACTTCTTCGACAGTGCGTAAATGTATTCTTACCCCGCTTAAAGCATGTGATCCACCAAGAGTGAGTTAGGGCCGGACGGTGACCATATGGAGGAATTGTGGACGTTGGCCGCCCAAATTGCTCATCGGCTCAGATCGGCTGGTGCAATTGGCCAGGTGGATCAGCAAATCGGCCAGAATCAGGTGGACCAGCCCATTGAAAACCCTGTTGCCCACAACCGTGCAGTCGTCACCTCTGTCCGGCTGGCCCTGTAAAAACCAGCCGGCTGGCCACCTCTGGCAGTCTCTGAGCATCGATTTGGTGGACCACGTGCTTAAAGCTGGCTGCCTTCCACCATCGGCTGGATTAGCTCAAGCAAGGCATCGCGAAAGCACGGCAGACCTAGCCCCGTCCGTGCACATCATACAGATGCTTCTGCAAGTCTTCGTGCTGGACGGTACTCGTCCAGGACGTTCACGTTCCACCTACAGCCTTACTGCGGGGCTCAGAGCCCAATGTCCTCGCCTTTCCACGTCAACGCTTCTGGGGCTCATCACATTGACGACTGAGGCCTGCATCTATTTATCTTTACAAGAGCATATTTTATTGTTCTCAACATGTCTTACATGAATTCTGTTGACATATTCATTGAGGCATTCTGACGTTTTTGATCTTGCTGTGGTAATTCCTTTGTTCTATTTTTTATTGGTGTTGAGATTTATGTATCTATAACCAAAATGAGCTATCTATCTCAGTTCCTGACTGACTGATTCCTAACATCAAGAAGTTGCTACCTTTGTATTCAAGGTTCTTAACGTATGAATGACACAACAATATCAATGCAATAAACACTATTGGTGCATCTAGATCATTGAGATTTATATCTCAGCATATGCTCTCCTATTCACACAATAGTATCCAATTCCAGTCCTGATAGTTCTTATCAGAGTTTAGGATCGATAGCCTTCAGTGCAGGTATGAGCAAATACATAAATGATATCGTACAGTCAGATTTCCTCATTATTATAAGCTCGTCCTTTTAGATAGGGCCTTGATAGGGCAATAGACAAATACTGGCAAATAATTGAGGCTGTCTACATTGATTTTTGCAACTGTTCAAATAACCTGAACTGGTGATACTGATTGAGGTTAATGCAAGTAACTTTCTCAGTGGGAATTCTCTGTCTTAATTCTGTCAAGAAGGCAAACGTGTCCAATACATTGTGATGAAATAATCGCTGTGTATGTGTATATCTTGGCATCTATTTTCAAGACTTTTGCAATCATATCCGCCCCATGGAATAGTACTCATTACTCATCCAGAGGGCTTTTTAATTACCTGTTAATATCTATTGTATTTTATAATACTTGAAATACCCGAGGGGTATTTCCCCTGTACTCTGAATGCCATCATACTTTGGAAATCATTGAATAAAACCCTCCAACACTAATGGACTTGTGTTCCTCTAGGGACAGGTATAAAAAAACGTGACTTTATTGACACCAGGTAAAGGTAGATGTATGCCGTATGATGGATCTGTATTGACACCAGGTACGAGAAGAGGTCTGTCTCATGATGTGGCAGTGTCAATACCAGGTACAAGGAGATCTGTTTTAACATCGGAATGCCTCAGAGAGTATCTGCCTGCAGTTATAGTTCTGTCAGTAACAGTTGGACTTATCAGTCTGTCTGTACATTTAGCTCTATCAATGACCATTTCCCAAGTCATTCTAGTCTGTAGTTCTATCGGAAAGGGGGGGGATCTACTATTCAACCTGTTTGTACATATGGTTTTATCGGAGACAACACTAGTTTTGTGGTTGTAACTCTGGCAGAGTCACCATTTTTATATAGTTGTCAGTCTATCAGTAGTAGTTCTACCAACCATCTAGGTAAAGTATTCACCCCTCACCTCCATTGTGACGTGAACAGCTGTCCTATGTAAAGACGTCTGGCGTATAGAGCTGGTGACCAGAGCATGGTCTTGTAATGTGCAGATTGGGTGTCAGTGGGAAAGAATCGAACACGGCTGGACTTTCGAAGGAGGGGAACTATACTTCAAAAATGGTCTAAACTGAAACCATATTGTTAACCCCAAAACACCTGATGAGAATTCTGTAACGGTTCGAAACCACAAGCCATAGCCCAGGTGGACATACGAGATGATAAAAAGCCTCACCGGTTGCTAAACTCGATTTTCCAAGTGTGCCATGGGAGTCCTAGTGTTTTTTGGCACTACTTATTTAACCCGACCAGAGCTAACGTTGTTTAGCTCTGGTTGCCAGTATAGGTTCTGACCAGTTCCAAGTCGCCAATAGCGCCACCTGGCGTAATTAGGTTGAAGGAGAGTGCAGGTACAATCCCTTTTAGTGATTAATACTTGAAATGCTTAAGGGGAGTAGGATGTGTCTAGAAATAGAGAATGGTGTTTGGAGACCTGCCACTTCACCTTCATGTGTCTCACTACCTTATGACTAGGACTAGATATGAGGATCCAAGTTTAGTGGAGTAGCTGCGGTTTCTGGATAAGCTGATGTAATGTACTGTTGTTAAGTCTTAATGTTGTTAATATAACATGGGGAGGCAATGATTGTTCAATCATTCATAAACCTAGCTATTGTTTAAGCCATTCTAGTTGTTTTGTGTTGAAAATCTTCATAGATAGGACTGCTTGCTGTGAATAGTTATAGGAAACGTGCGGTTATTACCTTGTTGATGGAAGTGTTGCTGACGGGGGAGTCGTTGAACCTGGTCCTCGGTTGTGCCGTGTGCTGAGTGGTGGTAGTGACCGAGGGCCGGGTCGACGATCGTGCAGGGGGCGTGGTCCGCGGCAGTTGTTTGTTGATGTTCAGGTCGTGGAGCTAATCTAGGCCCTTTGACCTCGTTCGTGGCGGGGTGTTGCGTGTCTAGCTGACCGACTGAGGCCAGGGCGGTGGTCGCGACGGGGGGCGACCGCGGGCGAGATGCGGCGGCTGCGGGGCCCGTTGACCAAGTGACCGAGTGACCCCCAACGGACAGTCCTAGGTGATGGAGGATGGACTGTACACCCACCTCCATGCGAGCAACTCGTGCCTCCACTCCGGAATCCTCGTCAAGAACCGAGGCCGTCTTCCTCCTTTTAACCGCCCTGGTGTTCTTGGGGCTCGTAGACTTCTGTTTACCCATGTTGAATGCGGGGTGTTTGGTAAGTCCGGGAATAATTGGAGAAGACGGGAGGAGTAATATTTCCCGAGTCCGTTGGTTTTGCGGCGAGTCACGTGGTGGAGAGGTAGTCACGTGGGGAAGTCCGGTGTATGGAGAGTGTTCGGTGGGGGGAGAGTGGAGAAATCCCTCCCGCGCACATTAAACCCAATGAGTTGGGAACAATGTTGTTAATATAACATGGGGAGGCAATGATTGTTCGATCATTCATAAACCTAGCTATTGTTTAAGCCATTCTAGTTGTTTTGTGTTGAAAATCTTCATAGATAGGACTGCTTGCTGTGAATAGTTATAGGTGCACGGTAACCTCACACATCCTAATAACTGGAGGCACATATAATCAACAAGTATCTGCTTATCAAACTTTATTTTTAACGATAAATATTACCACTCAAAGTTTCACATGGCAGATTGTTCAATCGGTTGCAAAAGCTTAAAGTACAAACCATTGCGTGATGCACAACCTTAAAAAAACCATTGTTTCCATTCTAGTCAAACACTTTGTTATCCTTGTGTCTATAAATCATATTCACTCAATAATCCTAACACATCTCTATCAATTCACATGAACTAATCGTTCCATCATTCAGTCTCTTGCTCCTATTTCTCTCGTCTCTTGTTCACACAAACCTGATGTAATTGTTTCACAATCTCAAGTGTTGTTCAAATGTAATCCTTATAGTTCACATGAACTAGATGTAGTCTTTCTCCAGTTGACAGTGCCATGAGTCCTGGTGAATTGATCACTCTATTTGCTCTTCCAATGAGAGCAAGTCCTGTCAATGTTAGTATTCCAGGGACTCAAGGAGTAAACTTGTAATCATGCACACACCAACCAACAGGCTGACTTCAATCCAACTAAACTGAAGCCTCCTGCGCCTGTGGAGCATTCATATCGCTGCGGAAGAGCGAGCAACGCTCACCTCATCTTCAGTCATTAAAAAATTCATTATTAATTTTCGGACAAGCACACACTGAAAGTGAGCGACTTTGGACCTTTGCTGGTGTCCTGATTATTTGCAGTGGCAAGGATAACCAGCATAACCTCTCTCCCACTCTCCAGGCAGATCTTATGCAGTGCTAGCACTTACAAGTGCCTGCAGGAAGTAGGGGAGAGGATATCTGCTAGGAGAATGCATCTCTACCTCAAAAGGTTCCCCAAATAACTTACTAATAATTGTTTATAATGTACGATGATACAATATAAAGTGATATCAATCTTTTAACCCTTTAACTGCAGCATGATGCCTCCAGGCATTCCCCTGGCTACTGCATCATTGATACTTATATACAAAATTCAATAAATAAAGAAATAATTGTTTGAATTGAAAGAGATTCTGACATAGTAAAAACGCCGTATTCACCTTTGATTTGGTATAACAAAATATCTTCAGCTACCAAGATGAATTACTCATATCACATGACACATCATGTGACATTGCTATTTTCCGAAAAAGTTGCCTGCCGTAGCCTATATAATATCAAGAGACGTCACGAGTTTGAGTCCGAGTTTATTTATGCCACGCACATTACAGATCCAACAAAATGCGTGGCATAAATAAGCTCAAACTCAAACGAGTGGCGTCTAGATTTTATCCTACCCCGTTTCCATATTTTTCAGTATCAGAAAGTAGTGGCATAAACAACACTTTATGTCACACCTGTGACATAAACAAATCCCATGCTAAGCCTATGGCGTTTTTTATTAGGGGTAGGATAATGCACCAATAAAATGGCGGCCGTTACCTGGCCTTATATGTGAGTGAACACATAGGCCAGGCTTCCAAGCTAGTAATAGGAGCGATGAGTTTCCCTAGATTGCTCGAGCGATGTAGATTGTTCGGCGGCCGGTTTGATTGTGAGGTCCAACTCCAACCTCTCCCGTCTGAACAACTTGTGAATCATCACGACCTCTGGTGTTGAAGAAGGATGATCCTGCGCTTTCTTATGTATATCAGTGACAGGTAGAATAGGGCAGGTGTATCAAGCGACCAGTAAAGGGGGGTCATTAAATGTTCATCAGATGTAGGGGTCTGATAGTAAAGCCCAATCTTCCAAGTAAACCAAAATAGCCTTTGGGCACCACTCTTATTTCTTAGGAAAAGAGTCAATAAAACGTTCAATATGACAGAAGCATCTAACTAGAGCAGTTGCAATAATGTACACAGTAGACACATGATTTAAAAAAGAGCTATGTCGAAAAAGAAACTCTCTTAAAACGTTTAAAGAACATTATATTTTTGTCCGTTCTATTTAGTTGAGCAGAGGAATCTATATAAATTCAGAATCCAAATTGAAATGAACCCTTTCCCGACTGCACGTTGAATACTAGGATGAATTTCTATTGACTAAAAAAGCATATAGCGAATGTGAGAAATCATTTTAAATATTCCATCCCAATTCAGAGGTTATTCAACTTCTGTACAATTCTAATTCTCTAGGTGATGAAGGCGCAGGCCCGGTACTGAAATAACTCTTATGGTGTGCTTTTGGATACATGACCAATGAAACCTAGTTAATACGCATTTTATTAAATACGTATGTTGGTAAATCCCACAGATACCAACCTCCCCTATGGTATTGGCATTCTTGTCATACTATTACAGGCTGGTATGGAAACAAATACACACATACTAAAAAAAATTCCATAAGAGAATGAACTCACCCCAAATAAACTCGCAGAGAGTTGATGAGAGAGAACCCTTCTCGAACGAATAATTTTATATACACAAATACACACATACCCTGAATATGCAATATCACTAGCGAGTATAGCAGTGGATGGGATGACTAACGACAAAAAATATGTAATAGCACTGTAAAAATCACAGAGCATTATATTATTTGTAAGAAATAAAAAATACAGCCTCACAGTGATTAATGCTGTACCAAAACCCTTCCGATAGTGGCGTGACGTAGTCATGTTCTAAGTAGAGATTCAATATTTTGATATTTTTAGGTTCAAAATCAAAACGCATTTAGCTTAAAGGGAGTTCAGAACCCACGTTGCTTGTTTAGGAAAATTTACTAAACTCACACTAAGGATTCGTTTATTTAATTCGCATAAGCAAACGTAGTACGTACTGAACTCCCAGTAAGCTGAAAGCGTTTTACTAAATTACTGTAGGTGACCAGCTTTTCGTTGGTTGCTTAGTTTCCACAACACATTTGTTCATGCCCAAGCCTGCACAGGACATAGCACTTTGAAGCAACGTGTTCGTGTTGATACAAACAGAAATACATTTCTTTGGTTACTCATGGAAGTAGCCCATAGGAACATTATTTTATACCTATGGCCAAACGTCTGTGAAATACTATTCACTGCTAAGGGTGCAGTATAGATAATATTCGGGCACACTCTACCCATAGTGAAAGAACATTGGGTCAACAGGCAGTGAATGGATGACTTCGTGGATGAATTTGGGCATAGAACGGTCGATGTGAACCCTAGCTTTTGCTCTGACCATTGAATGCGGCTGTGATGTTGTCGCATGGCAACATGCATAGCGACACGTATATATTCATGTTTTATTGCTGTACTTAAATGTTTTTCCGTAATTCATGTATATTTCTTTGATTTTGCAGTATTTCAGTGTGCTTTCTTTATGTACTGTAACTTTAACATTTCCAATGTCGAAGCGATAAAAAACGTCGGTTATTTTGAAATAATGACGTAATCCCTTTTGTCCACACCGTAAAACGAAACGTGATTTACTGCACAACCGTGCAGTACATTGTGGGGAGCAGCATGTAGTATTTACCTCACGTACGGCAGTAGGTATATAGAAAATAAAATGGCGTGTTTTCATGTTATTTAGGTACATAATGATAAGTAAACGTAGTGACTAAGCCTGTAGGGATGCCTTTTTGTAGCATATGGATGTCCATTTGCCCCTGCCGTTGGGACGTATTTCAAGTTACAAAAGACCTCTAACGGTAATCCCTACAAGCTCAGTAACATGGTTTTTTTTTCTTATTAACCCCATCGATAGCTATAGGCTATCTGGTGAACCATGCACGCCCTGAAATACGCCACTCCAGTGTCATTTCCCCCACTGTAGTATGCTGGCGCTTTTGGAGCCAACCAATCTACTTGACACCATTTTACCGCCATTTTTAGTCTTATGTCGACATTAACATGGTGATATTTTACCAACATTCCTTAATAATATCGATTACCTATTGTTGTAGATAGGTTTGGAATATATAGGTTTGGAATATGTAGTTTCAAAATATTAGGGATTATGGAATTTGATGCCTCAAGGCATCATAGTGAACTAGGCCAGGGAATGCCTCAAGCCATCATGGCGTATTACGCCTAGGAATACCTTCATATCCAGTTGGGTCATATTATAAGCTATGGCTACATGCATTCACACCGCTGGCCCGGTGGATCACGTCTGTGATCCGCTGTGATGACAAATCAGATTGAGGTTAATCAGAACATCTCACTGCTATATAGAGCCTACTTTATGTCTGTCGTGTTGGCAAACCCCAAAGTCTATAGCCATGAACTAGACCTTGTTACCTACCGTAAATGTGTTAGTCATTGATTGGTATCATTTATTGATCTAGTGATATTGACTTTTGGCTGCTGGCAGGTGCTACATACGCACCTGGTGCTCTTTTACCACATCACCATACGCCCCTCTGCAGTCTGTAGAGTGTTATATATACACTACCACTGCGCGAAAACCACCAGTTTATTGCTATATACGCCATCGCAGAGGTGCATGTATCGGCTGTATATTTCACGCCAGCGTATGAGGCGTATACAAAACTGTTTCCTCATAAACGGATGTGTCTTGGCTGTATTTCACCCGTAGTGGTAGAGGTTGTGGTGAGATTAGGTGGGGGTGGGGCAGGGGTGAGGGGGGGGGGGGGTGTGAGGTTGGGGTAAGATTTTTTGTTTTTTTGTTTTTTATTCAGTAAAGAGGGACTAAGATGATTTCAAGAGTTAACTATAAGCTTGAACAGGGCCATTATATAGTAGAGCTTTACTGACCACGCATATAAATGGTGTTTTAAAGTAAATTCTATTAGAAAAACGGTAAAAAAAAAACCATAATGCAGGGTTTATTATGTGTAACTAATCAGTTGATACCTTATCAGGTTTTATAAAGGTTTTATAAAATAAATTGGTAATATAAGATTGCATTTTTCATATAATACAGACTTGGATGGTTAATGGCAAATGAGATATACTACGGTGAGGTCCCCAAGTGGCAGAGATCGGAACGATTCGATAGTTGCGTAAATACAACAGAATATATATGACATACATATGACAGCAACATGGACGCTTATATACGCCTACAGATGAGGCTGTATGCACACGGGGAATAGGACGACCTTGTAAACGCAAAAGCATACCTATATAGGCCGCAGTGTACTACTAGGTTTCGCGCAGTGTACTACTTGCATATCATCCTTATCTTACAAAATCAGCCATTATAGGAACCAGGTTCATGCTCTGGTATTTAACAGACTTGATATAATCTAACGTTAATTAGCTTGGTTATTGATGTGTCTATATGTATTATCCTGTGTGGCCTCTTTGTCACTCTTGCGGAGACGTAGTAGGAATTAGATTATTCATGTGAAATTCGATTTGGAATTTTTTGAGAAATGATAAGGGGAGTGAGATGAAGCTGCATACCAATATGATTAGATCGGCAGATCTAGGTTAGATTTGATAGTTCTCGCTTCTGCCATCCAAGAATGGGAACAATATACATAGATTATCTGAGGTAGCTGTCATTATTTATAGCACAGCTTTTGCGACATGAGTCAGTCAAAAAACAAAGGCCCCTCTGTGGGAATACTGAACAAAGAGTTGACCCCACCTTGGAATTCTGAAAAAGAAAGGTTGCCCCCCCCCCCTTTAGGATGTCCCCCAAAATAGTAGTCCCCTCCCTTAGGATTAGGGTAAAAGCACAGGGAAGGCTAAAATGATGTGGCCATTTTGCCTTATAGCTTTCCTTCTTTACCTTAAAACAAACCCAGTTACATCCAGTGAATTCCAGATACACTCAGTTACATTCAGTGAAAGTATATGGTAGTGTTATGAAAGATTTTCTTCTTGACGTAATCTCTACTGCAGTAAGCCTTGTAATGTTTCTTGGTAGTAAAAGCGAAAGCAGTAAGTTCAATGAAAAACTTTGTATACCCAAAATCTATGGTAGTACACTTCTGAAGTGAAGTGTTTTTTCCATACATTTACCAATATGTTTAAAAATAGACTGAAATTTGCACTCTTGGAACACTGCCCATGTCTTCTAGATTCTGCTATTGTCCTAACCTTAAATGCTGTTGTTACATCAATGGACGCCTATGCCTATATTTATAATCACTATTCATATTTCGAGAAGAACTGATGGTAACTTGTCGAAGCATCAGTTCTGGTTGAAGCATAATGGCATCTTGGTGATTGTTGTTGACTCTAAGTTACTGATGATATCACACATGGAATTACTTTACCGGAGATCCCTACCCTTTTGGACATTCTGCAATGCTTCATCTGCTTTCTTTAAGGAATATTTAATCAATTTGGTGTCAATAGGTTAACAGTGTATATGACTAGAAGAACTAGTATGTATGCATTATAGCATTTAATGAAGGAGGATTATAACAACAAACCTTTTAGCTGGGAAATTCCATTTTTTTTAATGCAGAACCCCTTCAAGTACTCAATATGGAGTTCTCCTTACTCATAGTGCTCTTCCATACATATGGTAATCTATTTGAAATATGGAGCACTGTGTATATTCTATTAGGACTCAATGTTGGAGTCAATGCTCCTAATTCTTCGCAGTTTTTGTCCACTGTTGTCTATAGACACTGAACTCCAGAGAGTGATACAACTGTAGTTACTTTGTATGTTATTTATTACTTCAGCAGTACAACAAAGCCGATTACTTGTGATATGACATAAATGTGGGCAGTGATACATTTCATTACCTTCATTATTTCGTGTTATTGAACACAAATATGCCAGTCCTCCTTATTGTTTAGCTGAAAACGTTGTCCCTTGGCAGAAAAAAAGAGTTGCCCCCCCCCCGCCCACAAGGGAACACCCAAAAAAATTTTGCCCCCTTGGAATACTAATTAAGTCCCCCTACCCCCCCCCCCCCCCCCCCCCGAATACCTAAAAAAAAGTCGGCCCACCCTGAAAACTTGCCCCCCCCCCTGCCATAAATAATAAAAGATCTTGAGATGATATAATCGATGTTTTTGAGCACGGGAAAACGCGCTCATATACGTCATCTAGAGTTTAGAATGCTCACACAGGGTTTCAGCTTACTGCAAAGAATCTAACACTTCACTATCCATGCTCCAACTATAAAGGCCTGGTTAGATGAGCAGGGGTCCAGTATCAAGCCTTACCATAACCCCTGCCCCACTAATGGCTTCCTTTTAATAGAACTTTCATGGCTGAGTGACCTTGGGATCGTGTGTACGCTGCAGTGTATCAAGTCAAAAGAAATCACATATTTACAAGGTATAAAATACTCAAGATGAAAACCAAGATTCTATAAATGGTTCAAGATCACAGAGTAAGGACAATTATGGTATTTTGAGTGTGATAAGTGTAAAAAAAACCGATCAGTACTTCAGTGAAAAAAAACTCTAAACGCTGACACCCTCAAGTGCTAAGGGGCTATCAAAGAGCAAACTGAGTGGCATAGTTGACCTATTAGCCAGAGAAATAGGGCAGTTGACCAAGTCCCTCTATAGACCATATTAGCGCTGACGTCACTATGAGGATTTCCCTGCTACCACGTGGCATTTCGGTGCCAAACAAAGCCAAACTCCGCGAAGTACTGCATAAACGTGCTATCGTAGTGGACTGCTGCCGACTTAGAATGACTGTTTTTAGTGATGATCCAGCAAAAAAAAAGTAAATGGAGCCTATCTTCAATAGGAAACATGTTTTAAAACTGAGCTGTGAATGGAAAATTAGTAAGTTCGCTCCCAAAACTAAAGCCAGGCACAAATTTCGTTTCATAACATTGACACCAACCTTGCACTCCTGTCACAATCATTGTATCAAGTTGTTCTCCGATTATTCAAAAGTGTGACAACACTAATAAGTGCAATCAGGAGAAGGATATTATGTTGTTACATTTCTGTCAATGCCATAGAACAGTTAAATATTCTGCAGAACTAAGTACTTCGAGACGTTTCTGTTCGCTGGTGACTGCCCTCAGGGAATGGATATCCCATTGTTTGGCACCAGAACGTAGGGAAACCCCACTCTCGCCAGGTCAAATGACGTCACACTAATACGGTCTATGAAATATTCAGTCACAACCATGACAAGTCAGAGTGACAAGTTGAATGGGATGTGTGGTGTGCTAGACCAGGCACAAGTCGAAATCAAAATCGTTAACCTGATATACTTGAAAAGAAACATAATGATGTTCAGCAGAACACAAACAGAGTCAACAAACCTATTCGTAACACTCTAGGCCTGATGCCACCTTGATTAAATAATCAGTTGCCATCTGTTGACGCATGTAGATTTCTATAACATGATAAATATTCCTGGGTTTATTGAAACATTCCTACTTTCATTTGATGAAATGATTTAGGGATACTGCGCTCTTCCATTATAAATGAAAATACCATTTGCTCCTAGTTATGTATGGGTGGCTGTCAACTTTGGGTGGTTTCCCATGGTCATTAGTAATAATTTCTATTTTAAGAAATTCGATAATGGGTTTGAAAAAGCCGTGAACCTTTGCTGTGGATTAGGGCCACTTCGTAACCCATGGATAAGAAATATTGTTTATCTATAACGTCCTGATATGTCCAACATCTATTACAATACAAAAGAAACATCATCTACTTCTCCTAGTCCATCATAATAACGGCTAAATTGAAACATAACACTGTCTCTGCTTATCATGAAGCACAAGAACATCCAACAATTCTAAACAATCCCTGTTATAAAGCTAACAATAGTGTGAACCACTACTTGCTAAGTATGCATTATGACATAATGATGATGACATGGAATACACCCCTCTCACGCGCTCTCTTCCAAACATTGACCAATAGGTTGGATCCTGAATTACGCCATAGCAGCATCGCATGTACTCAGCTGGTGTGATAGAATCTATGAGATTACAGACAAGCAGATTAGTATTCGAAACCTGAATTGGAGATCGCCTTATCCATAACCTATTTTACTTATGACCGTATACACAATTTTGCCTCTCGACGGGTCTTCAAGGTATGATGGAAATTAGCATTGTTTTCATATCATACTACAATCGGATTTGATTAAACAGCAATATTCAATTATGTTTACATAATTTATGATTACACAAATCTTTTTGAAAGGAGAGGACAGGACTTTTTCTGACCACTTTCGAGTGCGATTCGGTTACAGACAACCAGAGTCGATCTTAATGACTTATGCATCGTTTAGCGCTAGTAACCATGGCAACTAGGAGTCGCGCTCAAACATGACAGTCTATTACCAGTCCCAGTTCAAGTGGTCACTTGAGTGGATTTAAAATGTTACTCATGATTCTGGACCTTACTTACAAGGCACGGATTGTGTCTAATGGGAAAGACAATAATTTGATTCAAATGTTTCCCAGACGTGATCAGTCTCCGTTATGATTGTGATAGAAGTGTGGTCCTGAGTCGGGAGATGAGGTATGTGAAAAGATTTAATGAGGTAGGGATATGTGGTGATTTGTATATGAACTGAGGGATATTATTAATTTGTGTGTCAACAAGAAGGAACTTAATCGAGATCTGGTTCTGAAGTATTCTCATGAGGCAAACCGAGTGAGATTACGCAGCAAACCAAAACAAATAGTGTGTTTTTAGTGCATATGGAGCGAGGATAGTTCCGATTTTACATATTACTAACCAACTGGCTAACATCATCCCCCATTTGGTATCTCTTTCACTACTCCATGCACGTTGAGTACGAACCCACAATGCTAAGTACATGGGAAAAGCACCAATAGTTAGTTAAAGGGGACGAAGGTGTGCGGTAAAGTTTCTGATAGCTCTGGGTGCAGAGATTATTTAGTAGTGTGGGTGCACAATAGGGTGTTTGTGTGAGAAGACTGAGGGCTCAAAGAATAAAGTAGGTATATGAACTGAGGGATATTGTGAGTGGCAAGAAAGGGTGCCGGTAGGTGATGAGGCATGGGTGGGCAGTGAAGTATTAGTATTGTTATATCAAAATGTGGGGGAATCTAATTGGAGATGTCATTTAATTTGTCATTTTGCTGCCAGTCAACCAAATCAACCTACAGTCGAGAATTAACGTGTCATGTATTAGGTTCTTATGTGTGATGAATGAAGGACGTGTGAAGTTTCTAGCGGTTCTATAGTATAGTGTGGATGCTGAGGACGAGGACAGTAACCCTGGCAGGGGAAGGCTGTGGTGATGGTGGTGAGAGAGGGGTTGGCCTCGCATAGTTGGCAATACAGGTGCAGTTTTACCTGTGTGACAGTAGTATGTCCTCACGACACCAGGGGTGGATTAGGTGGTGTAGGCTTTCTGCTGGGCACACTGATCGCGAGACTTGGGGGGAGATGATCTTCGTCCGACACCAGGTAAGAAATAATGTCATTTATGATGGTAGATCTGCTTAATTAGTGCATTCGGCTATGTCTATAGGAGTATTTCCGTGTAATGATATATTCCTGTGTTCTCTGGTTATGGTATCTACCTATTGTGTGATTCTCTTTTTGACATTATGCGCAGAAACCTGGAGGTGCCAGATTATATTTTAAAAGGTTGTATGAAGGACAAGGAAGAGTACAACTGTAAGTTATTCTAGAATGCTGCCTATAGGACATCACATCGCCTGAATACCCTCCTCGACAACGATTCGTAGGTCAATTCTGTTGAAACATTAAACAAATGCTGCAATACTACAGAACGTCATAATGCCATGCTGATTGCACCTATTAATGCAAACTTTCCATGATAAAATGACCTTTGCAAAGACTACAACTCATCGAACTATCACGATTTGATAGTCCCCTGTGTTAAGGTCCACTAAGAGAAGGGAAAGATCAAAGGGTATCATGAATCTAGATGAAAGTAAGATATCGAAAGCTAAATTAGTCCAGCTTTTGACTTTTCCTAGCTTCACAAACGGAAATACGCGACAGCAAAGGTTGTCAGAATTTTTATATATAACTAGTTTATCTGCGATTATATACGTTATACATAGTACCTAGATTTGAATGGAAAAGATAAGTTTTTACTTTACTTTGACTCTACCTGACACTTTGAATCACCTACTAAGATGATGACTGGAACAAAATTCAAAACTGTCATTTGCTTGAAGTATCAAGCTAATCCATTACAAATAGATAGTTATATGACATAATGGTAGAATTTACGCCTGAAGTAGATCTGTATCCTTTGGATAAAGGATCGCATATCTGAGCCAATTTAATCCAAAGGATCATAGTCTGGAGCTTTCACTGGAATTCTGCCAGCAGCCTTCAGTCTTCTATAGAACAATGAGACCAGAACATAAAGTAAGATGTCATGAAATTTAGCAAATTTGATATTGATAATTTGGAAGAGAACGGTCGAGGCCTCAGAAGTTACAAGAGATGATTAAGGTTGATTATCATGATAAGTAGAAATAGACATCATGTAACTTGTTCAGAGTAAATTTTAGTATACTTCCACAATAGAACCTGTCGTCATTACCTATTTCATTAGTTTCAATATCAAACAAATATCGTGACGATATCGTATTTATCATTCCAGACATAGATTTGACCAATGTAAGGATTTCCCTATATATTAAACATTTGACATGTACATACCAAGACTCAGGCCAACAATTTTCTAGGCCTAAGCAGCACTTTGGACAAGTATCAAAGCTATAGTTTCAACAACATTCACCGATCTGGCGTCGGTATAGGAAAATGAATCGATCGGTGATTCCCGACCGCAGATCAGTGCCGATAAGTCGGCAAATGGAAAAGAATTTTTTCGCGACACCAATTAGTGGACGAAGTAGACATTATATTATGTTCATCGTGTTTTCTTGTTAATTTATGACATGGTCATATTTATCATTCTGGTCATTCACAAAATTCTTAATCGCCTTCGGATGCAACTAATTCTATGGTATACATAGAACTGGTAGGTATTATTCTAATGACACTTACTTTGTGAGAGATCAATCAAATGGCTGAGGATAATTATGAAATTACAAAGGTAAGTATTTAGGTTTATGTTGTTTAATCGATCTTGTCTAGATTTATCTTCCCCGGTCCCTTGAACACGAGACTGATCATGTGGGTGGAAATATCAATGCATAAAGAGTTCTGACACAGTTAAAGGAATATCCTACAATTTACCTTGAAGATTAAAACCCTTTATCAGTTTCCTGGAAATTGAATATGATGATCTCCGTGTGTTGTAGAACACATATCTAACGGTAAAATCGGGAGTCACCACGCCAGTTTTTGATTTAGAGATAAATAGTGCGATAATATTATAAAATTCTGAAAAGTTGTTTTTCGCATACCATGTCATTTTCTTCAAACTTTCATAGAATATAGTAATTGTGTAGCACTATACATTTAAGTTTTAGAAATCATAGGTCTCTGTCCTTGTATTCAAAAGAATTGAAGAAAGCTATATTCTTCAGTATATTTTCTATGTAAATCAGTCAAATGTAAATTGGCTTAATTTACCTATTGAGTTACGTCGCATTCAATAATAACATAGTTAACATAGTTTATTCATCTGATATTAGAATAAGTCACAGGAATTAGTTTGAATTGATAATTGGCAGCATTTAAAATCGCAAGGTGGCGTCACTGTATATTCTAGGATATGCCTTTAAACTATGCGGCGGAACTTACACATCTCTGACAAAGTAGGCATACACTAAAAAGCCAGGCCTCCAACCATAACAATGAAGTAAAAAATATGATGATCAAGCAAAATAAGGGAACATCAAAAGGAGATAAAAGTGAAAAGTCATTAGAGGTAGTTCATCTGACGTTACCTGAGAACTGCAGATTATCATTGATTATAAGGTCACCCTACCCAGCACCACAAAGTGCCTTACCTGACAATTCCTATTTTCACGAGAAACATTGGGTTTTTGCGTCAGGGAAATAACTGGTAGGCGTTTGCTGATGTTGGTAAAAAGTAAAAGAAGTGTGTTTGTTGCCAGAGGATGCACAGTCAACAATTGATCGATGTATTCCAGCCAGCCTATTGGACTTCCAGTGATATAACACCGACAGAAATGCCTTTGTCCTTCACAGTGCTCTCTGTTCAAGGTTCAAGCAATAAATCTGTGGGTGGAACACAGAGACTTAAAGGATTTATATCCAGAGCGAAATGAATTTTGATAGTAAATATCCTGGGTTTCTCCATTAGGTTATAAAGTACATCAGTAGATGACAAATTGATGGATTCCATAAGGATCTGTTTGTATACAAAGTTGGCTTCATTCAATACAAAATGAGAATTAGATTTCTTCCGGATATAGTGTTCCAGATAAATCCTAAGGCCACCCACTATGCCCTAGAAACTAGAATACATGATGGATAAGACTGGGAGTGCAGTCAGGCTCATAATAATACTTCACAGTACAGCCTGTTCAGTATTATAGTAAAATATAGTTATCTTTTTGTACTCGCCTACCGTGTTTCCCTCGATAAAGATATTCCACGAGCTTGGAGGATCCGGACGAGTGGAATATTTTTGTCGAAAGAAACTATATCCTCATATATAGATAATGGGTAAAATACTTGTTAAATGTTATAACGTCCGAGCTGCGTTTAAAGTGCACCGGTAGAACTTTATGTTGACATTTTACTAGAAATTAAGCTGTACCCCTCTCTAATATTACTGGTCGTTAACGTTTTTCAGCCAATCACAACATGTCTTCAAAGTGTCTTGGTACGTTTTATATACCACCTTACTATGGTGGTATATACTTAATACCAATATCATAGCACAGGTTGGTATTTGTTTAACATACTGGCATAGGTATATAATAATGTATATTACAGATTATGAAATACACACTGTTTTGACGTCTGTGGTCGATAACCATACTGAGCATATCTGTATGTCTTTGCCATATGCTTGATTATACCCTTCATGAATGATTCGTCTTATGAAAGCTGAAGACTTATAGATATATACCTTCTGTTTCCAGAACAAACCCGTGTCAGAAAGAAAAAGTCGAATAACCTCACCATGTTACCTTTGAGGGCAGCTGCTAAACAACTCGAGGAAGAAAGGTAAAACTTTCCCCCTAACATGAGTAATCAGACAGGTATCGTAATACGATGTTTATGGTCATATCTCTGTTAGGTCACTTATCGGTAGGCCCCCATAAATTGCAATAGCATTTTGTCTTCATAATTCATCTGAGAGAGGTCACTTGTACATAACTAAAAATCCTCAATTCCTTGAGGAAATATGCATACACATGTATAGAGTTGTGTAACTAATATCACATTTATTCACGTAAATTTACGTTTATGTGCATGAATTCACAAGATGGCATGGCAGTAGTTTTTATCATTTTTTTGTCCTTCTCGGGGAGGGTATGGCCTGTAAAGTTGGTTTATTTACCAAATTTACCGAACCAGCAGTTTCAATTATCATCAATCTCATTCAGGCTATGATTGGCTGATCTTTATGTCACTGTAGTTATCCTAATTTTGGTAATTTTGGCATTTGGGTCGGACCACACCTTTCTGCAGGTGTGTGGTGTTGACATTAATGTAAGTTTAGTTTTTTCCAGCTGAGAAAAAATCATAGGCAAGTGATAGGGCCTTTGACAAAAAAGGTGTACAGAACTAACTATACCTGAGTGTAGCTGAGTATAATCCATGTGACACCTTCAGCCTAATTAAACTCACTTCTCTCCTTCATAGAGAAATCCCAAAATAAACATTCCCTTCCTATGTAGATAAAGCTACCAGATATACATATATTCATATAATTATAATTCCGTTTCTAAAATACATGAAATAACCTACAATTTATGTAAAATTACATATTTCTCTGTTGATATATTTACATAGATTCAGGTAGTTTGGAAACGTAGATTTACATTTATGAACTATGTGACTCTACGTCAGTTTGCGTAAACCTACATAGATTTACTCAAATTTTCTACAGACGTAGGTAAACCTTCACATTTCCACGTTCCTTCTACCTTAAAATTTTCGTAAATTCTCCCAGATAAATACGTGAATTTACGCTGCTAGAACGTATTTGTGTTTACTGGGTCAAAACAACTTCTAGATAACACTTTTGGGTGATTCATAAAGCTGCACTATTAATTTAGACATGCAAATCTTAAATTAGACATCGAAAATTCTTTTCGGTCTAAAAGTAAACGATTAGTCAATTTTAGAGAACTTAAGAATTCCATGATACTTTTATAATCTTTCCAAATTGATCCTTATTTTATAATGTTCAGTGAATACTACCAGATTAATTTCCCAATCAATGTCCGAACATAGAATTTCTATGGCTAATGTGTAATTGAATTCTTATGAAATCTGAGATTTTATATTGGTCTTTCATTAATTCAATAACTAAGGCAGCCAGGGGCACCTTGATAAGGAAAGGATATTTGAGCAATCTGCAAACAACTTCATGGACACACTAAAAGAAAAATTTGACAATCCAAATTGCTAACATTGTAATTGTTTCAACTTATAGACTGTTTGTGTCTTGCCATTCTGTAGGGCCTATTTTGGAAAGACTACATATATACTATATCAATATATGCTTTAGTTTTAATCATGTATAAAGGCTACGGTGTTTGATTGGTATGCCTTGTCTTCTTAAGCTGATTTCATTGGGCACCAAAGGTATTCCCTCCTGTATCATTATATTCTATCATACGTATCTCATGCCATTTCACATTTATCTTAGTCGCTGCCTAATAAGGCCTCACGCCCCTCTGCATCCTTGCTGTGCGATTTCTGCATATTTTCCCCTTGCAGTTATTAGCGACATTTACCCCGAAAAGGGAACAGAATCTCATGGGACATTGAACCCTGTGAGGTACAGACGATATACAGAATCTCAAGAGATTTTGATTTTACACGTTTAGAATTCATAGTGGCATCTTTATGTGACCAGTATACCCACTGTTGAGTCGCTGACTAAGTACCCAACCTAGCCAAACGGAAGTCAGCAAACGGGATCACATGTTTTAATACCCTTAAACTACTGTGCTGAATTTCAGTGGTTCATGTGTAAATGTATGGTGGGTAGGTGTGTCACTTATCTACATCCATCTATCTTGTCCAAATCCATTTTGTACCTTTCCAACTTCCAAGAAACAATCTATGTTAAGCATTTATACTGGCTAAGGGGAAATGCAACATTATTTTCTAATCTCTTTCATTAGGTGACTCTTACTTATGCCAAACATTTGACCCTCACTGGCCTGGTGACGGTAGGGAATAACTGCTTTGCCACCTCGCGGAATGTTGGAAAATGATATTGGAAGGTGTTCTAAATGGAGACATTCGATGTCTTCTGATCTAGCTAAGAAGGTTATTGAGTATATATCGGAATCTGATGCTATCGAAAGAAAAGAGTAGATTTGCACATAGGGAGTATCTCCATCCAAAGCAATATCCCGTGTCCTCAAATGATCTATTCCTCCTGTACCCGAGCTAATAGATGGTTGCATCGAGCACCCTCAATGAGTTGTCAATGGCAACGCCAAATTAGTCTCACTGAACGAATGGAATGCTACGCCACTAACTTGGCTATGATAACAGAGGCATCTTAGCCTTCAGGCTCATGGCTCTGGTCTGGATTAGTGCCCAAGTCGAGGCTCAAATATAGAACCCCCCCTCCGCCCTTGAAGAGGTAGCGACCAGAGGGAAAGCATAGGTGAAGTCTCTGGCATCAGTCTGTGAATGGTTTCCTCACCTTAAAGCCCGAAAGCAACTACAAAGACTCGCACATTACTCCAGTTATTGAATGTTTCAAAACTTATTGAAAAGGGGGCCATTAATAAAGTCCGTACGCACTGACGGTGGAGATAGGGTAGGAGTGGGGGGGGGGGGGGGGGAAGAGACATTTTCGGAACTTTTGCGTATGCTCCTTCTTTGTTCTATTGCGTACAACATTCGGAAAAGAGGGGGGGGGGGGGGGTCGAAAGATTTCGGAAATTCTGCGTACATACTTTATGGATGGCCCCTGGAAAAACGTCTTCTGGTATGACGATAACATTCACCCACAAGCATGTTTTAAAATAATTTATACCTGAAGGGACCTTTCGGTACACCCGAAATCCAAGTGACACAACCTATATATACTTTAAGAAAACGTCATGGTCAAATTACTAGACCAGCATTATTGTATCGCTTCTATTAAAACATCACAGAGGATATCTCGATGTAATTTCTCAGCAATAAACGATGCTATACATAAAAAAAACTATGGAGAGTTATATCATAGTGTTTATGTACAAAAGGCAGATGGAAGTTAAAGAAAATAGGATTCTGTTTAGCCACATAGGTGTGCATACAAGTATGTATTATCTTACCACATTTTGAATATGGAAAATAGTTATGGAAGTATAATCATACACTTGTCGAATAATGTCGGATTTTTTGTAGTGTAGGTTCCTGTACAAGGTAATACCCTACAGGTGCTTAAATCCTAATAAAAATATTTTGCAAAATAATATACATATACATACATTAGATATTTATTCATCAATAGAACAACAGCAGCTATGTCGTTCAGTAGATTCAATCTTGTAAGGCTCCTGCCTTGTTTATTGGGAGAGTATGTTGGAGAGTTAAATGACATCACACACCAGCCTTGCTTTGAACACGGATGTGGGGAATAAAAAAAGCTTCAATAAGGTAAATATTTTAAGGTTTTTGGGGTAAATGATAATGACAAAACAGTATACCCGCGTTCATAATCTCCAGATACCTCAATTACATTTCTAAAGACCTCATTTTAAACACCTGGGGAACACAGGTTCACCGATATTGGAAGATTGCCTGACAGGAACACAGTTTTGTCATAATCCACCTGCATCAATTGGAGCTCCTAAAGGCAATGAAACAAAGGCCTTGCATGCTAGCAGCAGCGTGTAGAAATGCTATTTAAAAGATACAATTACTATAACTGAGAAATGTGACTTGGTGAAGACAAACTATGTAGACCTATGAAACTCCTTAGTTCTATCAGAGGAGGTCCAAGAATTCACAAATCGTACATATATAGGCAATGTGAGTTTTCGTCGCGAGACAGTGCCCAGACCATAGAATTTGTACAGATTAATCGAACACTGACGTTCCTGACAGCAAATATAGATATGAGTCTTGTGTGTCAAATTCACTGTCTGTTTACAGGTTCACCCTTTTATATACACATGTACTTTTCCATTCTAAATGTACAAATCTGACATGCCAAAGTTAGTATCTAATGTTGTTATTCCTTCACCCTGCTACTCGTTCACTTATGTTGTGCGAGATCCATGTGATCCTTTTTTTTCATATATATATTTTTTTTATTAAAATCCCTTCTGGATCTTTGTAATTCTCAAGCTTGGGTTGTACAATAATGTCAAGTAGAAACAGGCCCAACAAACATGTCTGTCTTGCTTCATTACTGCTACATAAATCACAAGCCCTAGTTTTCCCCATACGTATATATACCCTAAGTCCATAAAAATCTATTTCAAATAGCAGTGAAACAACTGATGTTTCCCACATTAATAAGCACAATGATAAAAAGACGGAATGACGTCACGTTCACTGCTGGTACCCTGCGTGTTGGGCGTCATTTATGTGCCGGTACCCGAGAAGAAGTCACCGTATACCGATCTGCGGCCGCATCGATCACCCACTTGAGAGGCGTGCTTGGTTCAATGAGTGCTCAGGACATGCGGGTGACGATGGGCTTTCGGATAGGAATAGTGCGTGTAGGAATGTTGAGCTGACATGTGGTATAGTGTCGTTGATGACCTTTCATGTGCACATGCGCCAAGCAAGCCAATCCTCATTACCACACACATTTAGATGTTGTGTCTTTACTGTCTTTATAGTTGAGAAACATACGTCAACCAAATAACCCTGTATGTATGCATAGGTTTTGAGGAATGACGTAGTACCAGCATGTTACGCAAGGGGGCGTGTCAGGTGGGTTTCAGGACTGTTGGGGAGTCAACCCTTAGATTGGCAACAACTGTCTACACTGAGCTACGATATAGGGGTTAGTCGGGTTAAATCACACATGATATCCCTTTGTATTTGGCCCTAACCAAGTAGTTTTATTCTATGTATGATATAAAAGCAGATATACTTAAAATGAAATATATATTGCTTACAAATTGACAAAGATACCTAGATTTACCTTTAATATATTTTGAAAAACAGGAAAGGAAATAAGAAAATGAATAATTGGCATCTCTATATGTATATATACAAAAGGTCTGGCAGGAGAGTAACAGACATTGTGGGTCGAGGTACATACACTGGCCACCAAAGCAGATGTTTATAGCCTGGCAGCCTGGCCTAGTTAGACTATAGGCCAGGTAACGGGTTCCATTTTTATGGTGCATTATTGGTAACGCCTCCTGGTTCCCCGGTCATCCGCTAGAGGGCCCAGCGGAATTAGGTGTACGACAGGTGGATACCAGCCAAACCACTAGGCTGGTGCCAGGGGTATAAGCTAGTCACAGGCGGGCACCGGCCAAAGTTGAAGCACAGAGTAGCGTGGTTGAAGGTCGTGCCTGTGGAACCCGTTACCTGTCCCTTATTTCATTAGGGCAGTGAACCAGTCCAAGATGTTTGCAGCTGAGCGCAGACAGGAGACCAATCTACATTGTTAGGCTCTTGAATTCCTCTATCGTAGGAGTTTTTCGCAGTAGTACGTCAAACTCCTACGATAGAGGAATTCAAGAGCCTAACAAAACGTGTCATGCAAGAATCCATTCCCATTGTAATATAAACAAATCTAAAACGCAAACAATTGTATGAAATGTATAAAATAGATTCTTTATTTTGTCTGAAAGTCTTACAGCCATTCTAGAATTCCAGTGTCAGGTCAAAACAAATGAAAAAACTATATAACGATGTATCATGATGTGATATAAAATGGCTAGCCATCCAACAAGCACTCGTAGAAACTCGCAAACTCTCGCCCTGTATATATTGTGTGTAACATGGGAACCGATTGAAACCAGCACTAATGTCCGTGCTGACGGCAAACCCACTTTATTGAAACAAATGAAATCGAAATGAAAAGATGTACGACAGATATGATATCAATAAAGAAATTCTGAAGAAAAAAAAAAAAAATATATATACAAGTACTACACTGGGGGAACCAGCCAAGGATCAAGTTGGCCTCTGGATTCAACCCGACCAGCATACGATATCAACACACGGGCCCTTTGTTTGCAGTAGTTGCAGCATAGATGATGACATACACATGGCTGGAGCTAATAGCATGGTCCCAACCATTATCCAAGCTTCTATAATAATAATAATAATAATAATAATAATAATAATAATAATAATGATAATACTTACTCAGCTGGTATTGTTGGTCCGATGGTCAGGTCTGCTTTCCCTCACTCTTAGGACCGTCCTCAAAAATAAGCTGACTACATTTCATAGACAGAGAGCACTGTAATGTTTCTGAAAATAGCTTGTTACTGCATGATGCAGATTCATACACTTGGCTTCCGGTGATGCCGTCTCACCATGTCAGGCAATATCACAAATGTTGTGCCCTGCCTTTTTCCAGTAAAAAAGGCCTGTCATTGCCAGATGAGCTTTTATAGAACAGCTCAGGGTCCATCAATTACCTGACTAACGGTTTGCACAAGGACGTAACAGACCACCACATTTAAACATAGGAGTAAAGTCTTATGTGTAGATCTATAGGCTAAAATACTTAGTAGAAACCGAACGAGAGTTAGACTTACGCCACGATGGGCAGGTCGTGTATTACTACACGAGGCGTAGCCGAGTGTAGTGAGGAGCAGACCTGACCAGAGTGGCATAGACACTGACAAGTCTAACTCGAGTTCGGTTTCGTATTTATCCTACCCCGTCTATGCTTTTGTATTACTAAAAGATAAATATTGACTCAATGACCAACAGAACTTTTTCCATAGTAGCTGACATCCTGCTCTCTGATTGGTCAATATTGTTATTACTCTAGTGGCATAAAAAACACTTTATGTCACGGCCTGCCACATAAAATTTGCTTATGTTAAGTCTATGGCGGTTTTTTATTAGGGGTAGGATAATATTAAACTATCCAAGGCAAGTGAGGAGGCAAATTCATGAAGGGAGGATGTATTGGCTAACAGCAACAAATATCAATAAATGTAGGAAAGGAGTGGGTAGGAACAGTTAGCGTGGAGGCGCCTAGAGGACCGGCAGACGACACAAGCTCATAGGTCATCGGATCTCTGTCTCCACTCAAAGACAAAGGAGTCAGGGCTCAGTTTGAACAAGGCACGCCTTGCGCAGTTCAGGAGCAGGTCACCAGGGTGATTACCACCATTGAAGTCCTCGCGACAAGAGTCTCAGTACTCATCAAACCATCCAACTTCATAGTCACTTCAGCCCTCTTCTGACTTTGTCACATTAGAATACGAAGCAAAGGAAGTGCACTCTAAATTAATGGCACTTTGAAATACACGCGAGGGAGTTACTTACCGGTTACAAACTAAGTCTGTCCTAGAATTTGAGAATATGTACTCTGTATTAAGTGTTTGGTAACAGGTGCAGAATTTTACCCAATCAATACTAATATACTTTTCACAAAAATACGTACACTTAAAATATCTAGCTATCCAATCAGTGTTAGTGCTATTTTCGTAAAAGGCTGCATGCAAATACATACGGCTGGTTTACATTTTCAATATTAAAGCACCCTGGTGTTATGTATTTGGAACATGATAAAATCCTGGACGATAATCAGTATGGGTTTCGGCCCAAACGAGGCACTACCCATGCAGTTGTTAACTAGGTACAATTTGTACTTTCATCGATTTTAGTAAATTTTTTGACCGAGTGAATCATTCAAAATTAAGAATTAAATTAAGGAGTAAAGGTATTAGCAATATAATTCTAAAGTGGTTTAGGGCTTATTAGGGCAACTGTCAACATAAAGTTAGAGTGGGCCTTTCCCTGTCTGGCTTGGCTGGAATCAATTAGATTATGAAACACCATGAAGTCCTATAGGTGTATTTAAGCAACATATCAAATGGTTGGTATTTCTAGCTCGACTCAAGTGTTGTGGTACTGCATCCCTCATCCTTATCAAATGTATTCAACATACTATTTTCACATAACCATGTATATAGTTTGTGAGTAGTTACCCTGGGAAAAACTTTATATACACTGGTAACAGAGGGGCCAACATATCTACTCACAAGGTAGAGACAGCCTGTAATCAACTACTTTCTTTGAACTAAAAAATAATATATAGGTTCACACCAATGTAGCAATATTAATACAGAACTTCTGAGCAATTTCCACAAGAAGGTGACCTATTTGTGAATTCTCGTGTGCCTATCCTACGTCTTTGCTAGGGGACAGATAGGTAATGTTTCGGGGGGGGGGGGGGGGTTTGCCCCTGAGTAGACTCACTTCTAAAGATGCAAAATTAAGTGAGTGATAATAGACCTTTGTGGTAATTCTAGCCGCTCATGTGAAAACAAACATGTACTGGGTTCTAACTTTATGCCATCTTAAACTGGGAAGGGTGTCGAGAGACAATGGAGTAATTGTAAAACTTTGAAAGTCAGTTGAATTTTCTAAGATAAATGAGCCACATTAGAGAATCTGTCCACCAAATGGTAGCGCCATATGGCGGCCACCTGGTGACTGTTACATGAACTAACAATGGCTCTGTACCCTATAGCGAGGCCTGACCTGCTGAGGATATGTATGGCATACCACCAAGAACATGTTTATAGGGAGTATCATAAAAACAATTTAGTGTGATTGTCTCGTGTTCGCATCTCACCCAATGTATTGTTAACCTTTCTCTTTATTAAGTCCGATCTCCTCTGAAGTGAAGATGATACACTTAAAGAACATACAGATCTCGCGGTGAAGAGTATGATGAATTGTTGATATTTTGGTCAGATTTGTTTATACCTGCCCAAGTGGAAGGATAGTTCTATCATGGAGGCCGGAGGTGTAGCCTGTCATGTTCACAGAACGAGTAGTATAAAGTACTGGACGGCCGAGCCAATTGATAAGCAATAGCAGATACAATCAAACCTAACTTTAGTGTAAAACTACTTTCCTAAGTTAACTTCAAGTTATCTTTAAAACCGCCCGCAGATCGGTACAAGACTTCTTCTCGGGTGCCGGCACATAAAGACGCCCACCACACAGGGCAACCACTCACATTTACGAAGCTTTATAAGGTTCTGCAGGATCCATACATTAAGAATGCTGCAAGCAGATCATGACCTTGAACCTTTTCTCTCTTAGCTCTAACTTTTAAATGTAACCACAATTTACCTATTACTTGTCAGAACCTGCAGCAGCCAGAAAGGCCATTCTTGGCTTCCAAATAGGTTACCTGTCCGTATTGATCCGATGGCTTTTTGGGGACGGACTGCTTGACTCTACGATGATCTGAGGTGCTACACTGAGGCTATATTTAGTTCAAAGGGCTCAGAATAAGAAAGGCCACGATGGATACCAGAGGACAGTCCAGTGTAAAGCCTTTATTCGCTGGTGTTTGAAGTTTGGGACAGCTCATTAGACCGGGACCAGTCAGTGCACTCTGCTGTCACACCTCCTATTTTCATGCGTAGGATAAACCTCACGTAGAGGATATTACAGAAGTAACCTCAAGACATAACAAGTTATCAACTGTGCAAGTGCTAATCGGCCTGTTCCCTAATCATCATGAGGATTATGGTTACTGACCACGTAACGATAGACGTTCTCGTTCATCCTTGAAATACGGCCCGATGCTGTAGGCGAAGGGCCGTATATCAGGGATGAAAGATCGAGAATGTCATCGCTATAGGCTCAGTTACTAAGTTTCCTTATCATCATTATACACCTGACAATCATCAATTACCTACATGCTTGTGGTAATTCACTACGGCCCTAGGGCGCAACCATTATTAATACTGCACATCTGCTAGCAGGTATTATTTCACAGATTTTCGACGACGGGTATATGATAATGATGATGATTATAGCAGTTTGGACGATGTGTACAAATCTACAAGAGATGTCCACAAGGAGTTAATTGAGTCAAATTCGGAACCTTCTCCAGTAAGTGATTAATAAGATTCTATACTGACAGTAGAAGGTTGAGCTTTGCAATTATATATACAGTAAAACCCCGCGTAAGCGGACACCCTCCGTTCCAGGCCAAAGTGTCCGCTTACGCGGGGTGTCCGCTTACGCGGGGTTTTCAAGTTTCCTCCCGTCCAATATATATGTGTTATATACCGATATGTAGGGCAGACAGAGGCGATAATAGATCTGAAATCCATTTTCTGATATCTTAATTGGGTCCGAAATTATTAAACCTTGAATTACAAAATCTATTTTCTATGAATATACTAATAAACACTGAAAAAAAAGACAGATTAATCTATTTTGGGTAGGTTGTCCGTTGGAGGTGTCCGCTTACACGGGGTTTTAGGCCTTTTCGTACCCAAATAACTGTCCGCTTACGCGGGGTGTCCGCTTACGCGGGGTGTCCGCTTACACGGGGTTAAAATAAACATCTAATAGAGGGAAAAATTTCCGTTCCGAGCAAAAGTGTCCGCTAACGCGGGGTGTCCGCTTACGCGGGGTGTCCGTTAGGCGGGGTTCTACTGTATATGACAGTTGCAAAGTATGGTCAGATGGCATTCTCCCCAATACGTGGGACAAAACGTGGGGCATGTTCAAGTGCGTCTTCCATGTGTACACAATACCAGCCATTAAGGTTCCTCCTACGCACTACGCACAGTTGACGCCTATCACACCCAAAAATACAATAATCACTCTCTAATGTGAAACTACAACCAAAAACTATTAGCCAAGAACAAAGTATGCGTCAACTTACTGTGTTGATCAGCGCGCCAAGCCGCAGCGCTTTCTCACAGTGCACCTGACAAAATGGTGGCCAGTACCTGGCCTACTATGTGTTCAAACTATAGGCCAGGCTTCTAGGCTAAACTCTACATAGTTTGATTTAGGATTTCCCTGCGTTAGAGGCGATATTGTACTGAACCTTTCATCTTCAGCAAAGCGGGATTTCACAGGTAGAGACTAATGTACCTGAGACGGGAGTATCCCAACGTGTATGTGAAGTTGTTCTGTATTTTCCCGTCCAGAGTTTTTACGTTCTATGGCGAAACGGTGCGTATTTACAGTATATACAGTATGGGTATATAGTAATAAAGAAAACTGATGGATTGGATTCACAAGGAAGGACACACCTGGTACATAGTCCGTGGGACTCAAGAATCCCTTAGGCGAGGGGTGCTAAAAACCTGCTTGCTGGCTACCTATTGACTAAGTTGGGGGTATTTAGATAGCAATTCAGCTGTGGGTACATCTGTCTCACTAAAATTCCCTATGATTTTTTAATATGCTTAAAATCAAAATCTATTGAGATTCTGTATCTTGTTAGGGGTATTCTTCATCGACAATTGCAGGGTGAAAGGTTGTTTCTGAGAAATAAAACCCTACCATTCAGACGAGGGTATAGTCTTCCAGTAGAGAGTCCCAGCAGGATTTCTCAGACGAATACCCTGTGAGGTACATGAATCCCACCGTGTAAATTCTACTTCACACAACATACAAAGATAATGTGGTTATAAGAAAATATATGCATACACTTTCATATTCGTTGTGCTCCTTATATGTCATATCTTATATAATTAGCAGTAAGCTAAACTGTATAGAAAGCTTCTGCGATAGAATAGGTCTCATAACAATTAATGTAATATGATACGTGCCGGATAACTTCTATCTGAGAAACTCATCTATCAGATGAGAAATCCAATTAACTGATAAAAAGAACCCTTCATTTTGTTGAAAAAAGAAGTGCTGGAATAGGCTACATTGGTCATGTTGCAATAATGGGCAGATAAATTTAATCATGTGGATTCATATTACAGCAGAGGTCCTGCAGCAAAATCGTAGAGGTTTCCGAAGTAACTTCGATTGAACTATGCTTTGTCAAAACTCTGGCTGACTCATGTAACATTTCTTTCCTGTTCAGTTTAAAGGTTTTCCGACAAAACCTAGAGTGTTTCTTCAAAACAGCAGACAAAGATGATAGTGGCCAACTGACCTTGAAGGAACTGAAAGCTGCGCTTCGCGCCCAGGGATATAAGGGGGCGGATAAGAAGATTGACGTATGTATCTTTTTTTCATGGAGATTATGTTCCTTCTTAGTCGATGTTATCATTTGTATATGTGCTAAAGCCTTTAATAGCAGGCGAATGATTTTCACTTTCCTAAAATAAAGAGACAATATCCCCCAGATATTCCCGCATGAAATATACTATCTGTCTATGAATAAACAAGAGAATACTTATATAGAAGAAACAAATAAATGGCGGTCTCTGCAGCCATTTATACAATCTGCTGTACCCCGATTTAAACTTATTTAATTTAGGATCACTATTGGTCTAAGGGACCATAGTATAAACAGAGATGATGGATTGCTATAATCGCACTATATTTGGTAATATTAGCCATCATTAATTCTTTTTTCTTTCAGAGTTTCTTCACCTCAGCTGACACCTCTGGTGACCGAGAGATATCATTTGAGGAATACATGGAAGTTATGATGGAAGCACCATTTGCTGCTCACAGGTAAGTATTCACGCATAAAAAGTATACATTGAGGACAGTTTGCTGTCCAAATGTAAATAGACATGTACATGGAATGTAAAATGGAGGAATAATTTCCTGGTGCAGATCTATGAATCCATGGAGTCTATGACGCTGGTACCTGCTGTAACAAGGTTTATATATAAACAAGTTAATGATTAGTAATCAATACATTTCTTTGTGGTTTGAGACGTCTGGTATACTTTCTGTCCAAGAAATATAGGTGTGTTTCTGGTTACATAGAGCCCAAAACCTAGGAAGGGAGGGAGGGAGGGGTGAGGGTAAAAACATATTTTTTTAGATAACTTTCTTTGTCCATCCCATCAGTCACCAATAGCAATGAAGACGTAATAAATGGTTTAAAAAGTCTTAGTTTATAAATTCTGCCCGAGATTATCAGGATATCATCAATTGTAAAGGTACGGCATTATTTCTAACCTCTAAGGCTTCAGCCTAGAAGATAAAAATTCATGTAATGACTGCCTGGTAAGAGCCAGTACCGATTACTCTCTGAACAGCAGAAGCGAGTCAAATAGGATGACAACGACAGCTCAAATGTCTTTTATTTGGTCAGTTCTCATAACTTTACAGTAACGGTCTCCCACCTTCCCATTTACAATGATAAGTGGTTGGCACAATGGTTTGCTGCTCATATTGTTGCATCACATGAATCCACTATGAGGTTCATGAGTAGAATAATTGTTGAGTTGAATACATCTGGTGAATAAGACACATGACATAGAACTTTGTGAGTTTACAAATTCTTGAGGCATTTTCGTATTTGTACACTAACTGTCACTACCTCATGTGGTACTCCTTTTGTGAATGACGTCATATACTGCTTTTTTGAATGACGTCATATACCGCTTAGAATGCAAGAAGTGCATTATGCAGTATTTAGGTCAATGGTATGCTACACACCAACCTGTCAACCAAACAAATGGACTTGAAAACGTATCTATGATATGGTTTGGCACATGGAAAAACCTACAGCGACCCATACTAAAAACTGTGAATCAAACGAATATGTGGAAAAACATGAAAAAAAATAACATGACAGGCTACTACTTGAGTATCATATACTGCCCAGAGAGCCAGAGTCATCCCGAAATAATATCTGGATACAGTTCAACAGCGGTGACCATCCTGGTACAGAAGATATTGAAGTACATATGCTCTACTTCATTTTCAATTTATGCTTCATGAGATTCATTAAGACAAGGTACACTCTTGATGAGCTTGGGAATAATTGCCATTGAGTGGCACCTTTTCAGTACAGCATCTACCTCAGAGCTTCAAAAGTTCTCAGCCTACATATTAAAGGACGAGGCTTAGACATGGGTCACTATGCTGGATTACGTTGTAAGCTTGATACTGGAGCACACTATGTATAGATCAAGGTAAAGTTTCTTAATACTGCAGATATGCCATTTCAAAGCGTTAGCTATGCTTCAATAATCGATGCCTTCATCAGATAAGAACCTTTGGCCTTCCTGCCTTGCATTCTTGAACCGTCTTGATGATAATGCAGCATGCCTGAAGGGTGCTGAATGCTATAACATTGACAATAACTAGTACAACACTCTCAAAGACAGATTTTTCATATGATTCTAGGATATTACAATTCAGAAACACCTATGGGTAGAGTGATGCTTTCTGCTCCATGTCATGACCTGAGGCTATGGGCAAGGCACAAGCAAGTCCCTGCCCCTCCAATGGAAGATGCCATCTCTGATTCTCCTAGGTTTGCTGCTGCAGAGAAAAATCACACAATTTTCCGATTTAATCAACTTATGTATTTTAGTTTAATGATAAAAGAGCAACATCAAATTATACTATGTCTATAAAAGATTGAATGAATTAGTTGTTCTCTGTGCGAAATGAATACCATTTCGTTAATAAATGTCGATATTAAAAGTCCGCATTTTGCTGTATGTTTTGCCTTTGTGTTTTTCCCTCGTTCTCTGTCTCTAATGAAATTACACATCGCAAACTCTGTTGAGGCAAACAACTTTTTATGCCAGGTAAGGTTTTGCTTGGTGGAGGGGGATAGGAGGTGGGTAACCAGAAACACACTTTCCCCCTTAGTAGACCGATATGTCCACACACAGTAACTTTCGAGAGTTGTAGTATCGTCCCTATACGAATTAAATAGTGATGGTATGATGAAACGAATAATTTTTGTGTAATGTAAACGATATGTTTAAACTACAGTATCAAGCATCCCGGCTGTATACAAACTCAAGTAATCACTACCGATGAGCACTGTGTGTTAAAATGCATTTCTTTGAGCATATACTGAATCAACGTGTTTCGTGAAGTCAGAAAAAATAATACAATTATCACAATGAAACTTTCTTACGCTGTCTTGGATTACAGCAAAGCAAGACTGAGGAAGATCTTCTCCCTTTTTGACAAAGACGGCAACGGCAACATCGACAAGACCGAGCTACAAGCAGTGTTCTCCCAGCTTGGTAAATCCGTACCTGATGAAGAAATACAGGAAATGATCCAGCTTGCCGACAAGTCAAACACAGGGACTATCAACTATGAAGATTTCATTGCCAGTGTAATAATCGACGAGTGTTAAACAACAGCTCAAACAAATAGATATGTTACAACTCTGACCATCAGTAGAGGGGGACACGGTTTTAGAATGAATACAAACTGAGAGGTGGTATTGATTCCAAATAGATTTTCTTTAATATATGAATATCTCATGATATATAACCTTTTATCTTTACTTGATAGAGTTAATGTGACAAATTTCTTTTTAGGAAGTATTCTGATTGTGAACGGTATACACACACCGCTTTATCAAGTTTTCTCTAAAAAAAGCCTTTTTTGCTATGGTGCTATTCATTTTTGGAACACATTTGTTTATCTTTTTAGTTTATATCATAGACATGGGCTAATGATAGAGATATTGTGTTGTCTCACAGTGTATTCAATTTGAATGAAATTCTTGTTGATCTAAATCAGACGATAAATAAATGGTTTCCCGCCAATTTGTAGGCATTAGGCCTACCTGCGTCCTCTTATCGCGTCTCAGTGTGTATCCTCATCAATAGCCGCCAGTCCAAGCCAGTGAGAAGGTGGAAGATCCGAGAGTCAGCACATAGACGGTGCTCAGTTGTAAAAGAATTGAAAAGAAACCGAACCATGCACTTCAGAATTGCTTAATACCATAATAAATCCCTTATCATTTTCTTTATTTCCTTGAGAAATTATTAAAATAAATGTAAGCTTTTAAAATAATTCCGGGTAGGCTCAATGGAAACTACATCTAGATTATATAGTCATGAAACTTACTGATTATCCGTCCATTCAAAAAAGGCCAGTTTATGGAAATGTTATACCTCTCGAAGGGACCAACATTTTAGAGGTAGAATAAAAATACATCCGTCCAGAAATAACAAAAAAAAAAGGTCTTTCCATTATATAATGCTCTGGTATTATCTTTTAAGTCTTCACATGTTTAGAATATATAAACACGGCTGACAATTACTACAGAATGTAGCTGGTAGAACGGTCTGATTCTACAGTGCCACCTTCCAAGCAGGTCGTTGAAAAGTGTAGTACTGTAATCTGATAGAAAAAACCAGGATTGTGCAAGACAAAATATGTATAACATACATGAATGTTAGGCATCGGGTAGTATTGTTTGCATGTGAGTTATATCATTTCTGCAACTATCAAATACGTTGTAGAATGGGCAAGCTTAGATAATCACAACAACGAATAAATCAAATACAGCAGCAAGTGTACACAATTGATTAAAGCTTCATAAAATTGCATCGCTTTATGTCTTTATTTGTGTATTAATCTATTAAAGCTATCTATATCACATGAAAAGGGAACATTGGGAACTCGTATCCAACGTCCATGAGATATTAAAGAAATATCCAATGGGGGATTATGTCAGAAATGTTAGCCCATTAGTCAAAGTGAAGGGTGAGATAAATTCAGGAACCCATTCATGTTTAGTGTCAGAGCTCGATCCTATCTTGCTTGAATCGCTATGTAACTCACGAGGCCTCACCTCGTGAATAACTACGCGATTCAAACTCGATGGGATATGAGCTCTGACCCTAAACTTTCATAAAAAACAGATGTACATGTAGGCCTATACTTAGTTGCTAGAGACCAGATATACGTTTAAGAATGATAAAAGTTTGCTTCTATTTGATTAGTAAATTAGATCAAGTGATTCCTTATCCTAAGATGTCAGACGATAAGGGATCCTTAAGGAGCACAGGGCAGGAACATCGGGCAGTATAGAGTGATCTTCAAAGGACATAAGTATTCCTTCCTAGCGTTCAGGGAATGGGTTTTTAGTCTGGCCTTACCGCAGCATTTAAAAAATAATTGACATGCACATTTCGATAACCGGACATAACTAAAGACGTACACACTCTGAAATATACAAGTTCCACACAGAGATGGCACTAGGATAAGAAAATATCCACCTATCTATCGTTCCTAACAGCATTTTAAATGCAGACGAAAACACGAACTATCCTGCAGCGGCGCAGCCCTTTAGAATAAAAACACAGCCCTTTACATAGCCGAACGACCCTTTATAGTACAAATAAAGTAGAGTACATGCTACAAAACGAGATTGGCATAGAAAAAAATGCTTACGGCACCCGAGGGTGAACGGAAGCAAAATCTTTTACAAACATATATTGGCATAGAAGACATGCCAGCATGAAAGCCTCCACAATGCTGATGTTTCAACGTGTGCAGTATAGCAATATATACTGCACAGGGTCCAGTATACAATTTATACTGCATAGGGAGTCTATAATCCTATATCAATTTGCTAAATAAGGTATTCTCTTAATTTCAAGTGAACTCATTTAATTCAATGTTATGATTAGCAGATGTGGTATGGACAATACATTACCTTTATGATTTATTTGTTTGTTTGGGTAGTTCAATGTCCAATTTCTTCAATTAGACTTACCTTTGTTTACTTAACCCTTTAAGGGCGGATGATGCCTTAAGGCATCACCCAGCAGGGGACGGATGATGCCTTAAGGCATCAAGCGGCTGGGGGTGGATGATGCCTTAAGGCATCATTTGCTGGATATTTATGAAATTGCCTTTGAAAAGGAAAAAATTTAACAATAAACTTGAAATTTTGACAGAATGTAGGTAGAACACCATACTTTAGAATTATAAATAATAGAAATAGACATATTCAGGATAACAGATTATATCACGTGATTAACCTTCGAATTTAGAACTGTACAAAGTCTCTGGTAGCCGTCCCCAAGGGTGTAGTTCTGCCTTTGGCGGCCGTCCTTAAAGGGTTAATTAATATTTGCATATCCTGCTGGAATGACAAGATATGCTCCCTGGTTGATCCGATCTTTTTGCTCTTCTCGACTTTATCTTATCGAAAAATCTTACATTCCCGAGGAAGTCAAGAATTTCTCTCTTGCCAGTGTTAAGCAAAACACTGCACCTTCCTGTTACATTCTTTAGGTATCTCTTCCTGCTCTTCTTTGTGCCTTGACATTCGCATGAGATGTTTTATACTCAATTGAGTAAGTCTAATAGAACATATTGAACATTGAACTACCCAAACAAACAAAAAAACGCAATGGAGTGTTGCATATCTGGCACCAAGGCACTTTCTTTTACCTCTTAGGAGATGCCCATGTGTCAGTTTGGTGTGACTGGTCCATGGACAGGTCAGTTTCACTTGTTCAATTCTTGTCAGGTTGTCTTTTCTAAGGGTCAGGCGGGTGCACCCCCGTTCATAAGATCTCACACGCTCTAGGTGGTATTCTGTACATGGTTCTCACTATGCTCTATGGGAGAAGAATTCTTATCGAACTAGGTTTAGAACCTTGACAATCTACTGGCACACCGTACAAGCAGACCTCGTAGCCACCTATGGATAGCTCCATGAACTGGCTTATACTGGACCGCCAGTGGCGTCTGTGCCAAGTCAATTCTGATATCGGTTCTCGTGCATATTGTTTACTCTACCTACCTATGGCACCATAGCTCTGTGTACACAATGTCAGCGGCGGCCGTGATTAGCGCAGGGAGCCAGTGTAGAGGGAAGGTTTACCTTGCCCCAGCAACCAACACCACCGGTGGAAGCGGCCCAGCTGACGTGTGGTAACAAAACAGGATCCTTTGAGAACACCCGAGAGGAACCGGTCAACGTAGCCCTGTCATTGCCTGCATGTAGCAAGGTATGTGCGTGCCGGTCTCTGATACTTTTTATTGAGAAGTGCGTGTGTCTTGTGGAAGGTTAAACGTTTCAAGGTCTATATATCGTTAACTGCGCTGAACATGGTCAAGCTAGCCCTGCTATGGCTACAGGTTAAGTGGTAATACCCGCAGCAGGTACTCATAGTCTGATACCTGTAAACACGCGTCTAAGCCTGAATGGCAAACCACAACCACCAGCTGAGACTAATCTCAGAGACTAGAAGACTGTAGACTATACTCACATGACTACACAACGAGCCATGGGCGGATATAATTTCCTGAATTTACAATATTTATTATCAATATACAAATCATATTTTGTATATATATATAAGCTATATTTATATAGGTAGTCTCGTGTATAAATCTCATATGTGTATTTCCAATCAAAATCACATGGATGCTGTGGTCTTTATCCATCATCTCTCAGATACACTCAAGGTACATATGTGCATCTATTAAGAGGGCTTTACTTTATAAATACATCTGCATACCCTACGGGCTAGTAACGGCTACCATTAAGGTTGACAAAATTGTGTCCGAAACCATATGAGCAGCTCATGCATTGCATTAGACTTCTTATTTGCTCGATCGGCTTGCAGTGTGGTCCAAAGTTCCAACTAACTTCGCGTTAGTATCCTCTCCGCTTAAACCCCTGACACGACCGATCGCGAGATGCATTTAACCCCTGGTGCATATCACCACACACCTGCTGGTCCGCAAACTTTACCGAGGAAGTGTTTCGTATATAGGTAGGTGATGCATAGACCTGTTAGGATGAAAAGATCAGTGATAGCGTTTTTTAGGGGGTTCTAGATTTTATTAATGTCGAATCAATAAAGATTTTCCAGACTTGGCACTATGCCGTTCTGCCGTCTGGTCCCCCATATAATTATTGTTATACATACTATAGGTATAAGTACTGCAAAGTAGTGGTCGTCAACCAACAAGGTCTAAAACTTATTTGGATAGAGCAGGGAGGTGTTTTATAGACAAGGTGTTGCTTAAATCTGTACAGTTGAAACGATCACTGACTGTCTAAGACCTATTTGGATATAGCTTTGCCATACATGCACAGGTAAGATAATTCGACTGTGCAACGGAAACGGTCGCTATCCACGATCGTCACTACTGTAAAACACCTCCCAGTTTTATACATTTATACGCAGGTTTCAAAGTGTCGAAAGGCACATCACAAGGTGTAACGGACCATTTCAGCAAAAGCGACACAAGAACACACAAATACATACAAAGTGACTGTTTCTGTGCTGGGAAGGGCGTTCTTGTGTCATGAAAACTGTTTTCATTTGACAAATGGTGTGTTGTATTGAAAATAATTGGCCATATAGTACACTAAAATTCTAGCATTCTACTGCTGCAATACGTTCAAATTTAGATGTTCTCCTCAATGTGCAAAGTTGTGTTAGATAGCATACTGAAGGTGGCGCCACAATTGTGAATAGATAAGCCACAGTTGCACAGAGCTATTAGATTCCCCTCCCCCCTTCCACCTCGCCTACACCCAGTTTACTAGTGATCTATATTACTGTATAGAATTATTAGATTCTATGCAATGACAGCGGCCCCGCGTGAAGAATATAGTTGGGAACACTTTGTAACCTTTACTCAATTAATGTCGATTTTCTGGTGTCAAGAATAACTAAAAGCATTTGGAAGTAAACATGGAATACGCATGGAATGAACACAAAAAAAAGCGTGCATTTAAAATAGGAAGAGAAAGACACATATGTTTTCCTTGCTGGAAGGGCTTATACTAATATATAAGTATATGAATGTATTCATTGGGATCTCGGAACCTGCCCCTGCATTCAAAAGATACCGAGGTGTCAGCTCCGGATTCAGAGACATAACACCAAAGGCATATTGACCATCTGTTTGTTTATCCATTGGGAGTTGGTGTTATCTAAGCGTAAGAGTGTTCCGTCTCTCATCTACGTTAGATCACTGACAACGGAAAGCAGACTGAATTTACACTTCCCCGGGTCACTTTGTAAGTAGAGTGAGGTTGTGGGCGGTTAGTGCTAGAGTAATCGGCTTACAATACGACTTCAAAACATTTTACTGTGTGGGGTCATCGATATAGGCTAAAATTCTTACATTCGAGTGTTTTCTCAATACATTGTAGCGATTCATAAAATCATTTGTGTTGTGTGTTTATTCTAAACCATCTATTTTTCTTTTGGTGTTTTTTTCTTTCTCTTTTCAAATCGGTGTGTGTGGAGGGGGGGGGGGGAGGGGGGGAGGGGAGCTAATATGGAGTAGCTGGGTTGAGGTAGACTGGAATCATATGCTTACCTTTCCACCGACCCAATACCTCCTTGCTGGGTCTATTTTTGTTTGTCACTGTCTACCAAAATCCTGGTTCTGTCATTCCTTGTCTATCGATTTATCTGTATGTCTGGAAAGGACAATCTGGAGGAGCTATTTGTGTAGGCGTCTCTTTCCCTGTCTCTGGAATAGATCTATATGATTTTTTTTTTTAATTTCAGGAAATACGCACATTACAGGACATTCTGCACTTAGCAGGTTTTTTGTATCCTCTTACAAACAGGTACATAGTAGTCGGACATGTAACAATATAGGTCAATGCAGTACAGGTATATACAAGATTTGTACAGTGGGTGAAATGATGACAATGGTTAAGCACATGCGCTACTCTAGGTATTCTCTCTGTCAAACAATACTTTACTCTTCAACTTTGCATATTTCTTGAATTGGTATATAGAAGTATTATCTTGTATCTCAATAGGCAAATCGTTCCAAAGAAGCATTCCATCGTACATTGGGTTCTTCTTTTATAAATTGGTCCTTGGTCTTTTTAATTTGACTAGTCGCTTACCTTGTCCCCGTGTTTGCGGATTGTCCACCCGTTCTATTCCCTTTGCGTATCTCCGCATATAGATCATTTTCAGATAGGTTCGTCTGGTCCCCAACATGCTTACTCTGCATTTATTATGTAATTCCTGAACACTTATGTCTCTGGTTTTTGAATGCTATATGGATAAGTTCCATCAGATATACCTATTTGAATATAGAAGTTCCAATCCTATTCAGTCAGTCCCATCAGATTATGAAATGTACATGCATTGTAAAGTGGAAGCAGAGCAGTGAGCCAGAACAGTGAAGATAGCTGGTCAGTAAAATAGATATAGAGTGGTTGTAGGAGGGGAGGGGTGGAGGCTATTATGGCATAACTGTAAGGTAGAGTGGCTTCAGGCCCAAAGTGTAAAACCTAAACTCTCAGCTCTCCTTGTCTGTTAGTAGTCTATTTCTCTTTGTTTATCTGTTTTTCTGTATCTCTGTCTGTCTGTCTCCCTGGTGCTATCCCTGTCTGTATGACTCTCTGAACTGTATGTCTGACTCTCTTTGTTTATCTCTGTCTCTATCCCTGTCTGTCCATACATACATATATATATATATGTGTGTGTGCGTCTTACTTTATTTTTGTCTCTGTCCCTGTTTGATGGCTTTTATGTCTGACTATTGTCTTTGTATGTGCTTTTCTGCTCTGTCTGTCTCTTTGTCTCTATCCATGTCTGTATATGACTGACTCTCTGTTTAACTGGCCCTGTGTGAGTCTCCCTTCCGTCGCTGTCACTGTTTGCTAGCATATATATATATATCACTCTTCGTCTGTCTCTTTGTGTCTCTCTCCTTATCTGCATGTATGTATGTCAAACTCCCAATTTGTCTCTGTGCATTGCTGTTTATTCATCTTTTTGCATCTGAATCTCTGTCTGTCCATCTTCATTAATGTCCGTGATTAAAGGCTTCAGCAAGTCTATGTTCAGGCCTCAAGCACAAGACCTGGTAACAGGGTTGAAGGAAAAAAATGGTTTGTCAGGTCTGTCAAAGTGGTTCTGACTGCTACTGTTTTACTTAGGTCTGTCCCATCAGATATGACAGTCTAAATACAGTGTATTTAGGTCTGTCCCATCAGATTTGAAAATGTAAATATCACACTTAGTCATTTATATGATATAAGAGTTTCCCTTTCTAGTAGCAGATTACAGTATCCATAACTAAGCGTTAATTATTCAATTGCAGGGTTGACATAGTGAGGTTCTATTTTTGGGAACCAAGTCAGTAGTGGGGCAGCATGTATGGTCAGTCTGGGATACTGGACACCTGACCATTTTACCAGGCCTTTAGAGTTGGCACATGGTTAGTGAAGGGTTAGTTTTTTGCAGCAAGCTGAAAGCCTATGTGAACACTCTAACCTTTAGGTGATGTACATCAACGCATAGTCCTGTGCTCAACTAGGGTGGTCGTGCAAAGTGCATCTGAAAAGCACATCAGAATGTGGCTTCGGCCCTCCCAGCACACGTTTGATGGCAATTGTGCCTCATCATTATTTGGTAAAAACCTAATTTATTATCGCTAATCATAGAGACAGTAATGCGCTACAGAAGGCAGTTGCTATGGACTCACTCATGTGGTTCTGGACACGTGGTTCCGGTCACGTGACCACCCCACTCCGCAACCCGTCTGCGTCCACTTCAACCCTGGCACGCCAACCGAAAGGAACCACCCACCCTACAGAAACTCTTCAATCTCATCTCCTAAATTTCTCCTACTTCGTAGAGCTTCTCAATAGCTCGTGAAATCTCTTTTATATTTTAATTATATTTCATATTATATAGACTTGTAAAACTTATCTCATACTTCAATAATTCCAATCTCTGCCTCTAGGGGGACTACACTGTTATTCTTATTTCATTTGCCATGAGTCATTACAGTCCGTGTGGTATAAAGAAAATCCAATGCTTTAATACCAATTTCTAAATAATTTCTAAAACCTGATTAAGTATCAATTGATGAAGTATATATGATGACTGTATCAGGGACCTGTGGTTATAGACAGGGGGGCCGGGTTCAGGGTGTCGTTGTCAGGGTTGGGGTCGGTGTCGGGGTAGGGATAGGAATTGGAATCGGAATCGGAATCGGCAACAGTCACCCTCACAACCTCTACCAAAGAAGTGGAGACAGAAGGAATGGCAAGAGAGGTGTGAGGCTCTTATCTGTGTCTCCCGTCCGGTCGCTGTGCGGCCGTCACGGTTGGGTGAATACACTGCATACAGTAGTTCCCCAGTCATCCGCTAGAGGCTTAGCCCTACCCTAATGGCAATAATACACAATTTCATGGTTGATTATACTGAACTAACTTGAAGAGCATAGATCATGGTATATAAAATATTGATACTATATTTAAGAATCAATAGTAATACCAATTTCATAGAAGAGAAAAATACTACATATTTATAACCCAAGATATAATGTAAATAATCTATAAGCAAAGACAAAGATTGTTTTTAGATAACCACATACCCTATATACATGTTCTATCTATCACTAGAAAGGCCTGAAACTGTACTATAGGAAACATTTTAGATTATCTGGATAGACTGTTTCATTAGTTCTCAACTGGCAGCTCAAAGGTATGTCGGTTGTTAAGCTAAATTCTACCATACCTTCTCCAACCATTCCTCTCCACACCTATTTTCGATAAAAATTGACTTAATTCTATATTTTCTCACATGAATGACATACAATATTACTCCCAAATTAGTGGGTTAAACTCTTAAGTGACCTGAATTGACCCAGTCTCCACATTTCAAAGTTTGCGTGCATTGTCAGTGTCGGTCACTGAGCCTCCGTCAGCCACCCGCCCGCTACAAATACGGAGTGAATTGTTTTGAGACAACTACACACCCTACATACATGTTCTATATATCATTAGAAAGCCCTGAAACCGGACTATATGAAACATTTTAGATCATCTGGATAGAATGTTTCATTAGTTCTCAACTGACAGGTCAAAAGTATGTCGTCTGTTGGGCCAAATTCTACCCGAACATCTCCGACCATTCATCTTCACACCTATTTTCGATAAAAATTGACTTAATTCTATATTTTCTCACATGAATGACATACAATATAACTCCCAAGTTAGTGGGTTATACTCTTAAGTGACCTAAATTGACCCAGCCTCCACATTTCAAAGTTTGCGTGCATTGTCAATGCCGGTCGCTGAGCCTCTGTCAGCCACCCGCCCGCTACAAATACAGAGTGAATTGTTCTGAGACAACTACGCACCCTACATACATGTTCTATATATCATTAGAAAGCCCTGAAACCGTACTCCATGAAACATTTTAGATCATCTGGATAGATGTTTCATTAGTTCTCAACTGACAGGTCAAAAGTATGTCGTCTGTTTGGCCAAATTCTACCCGAACATCTCCGACCATTCCTCTCCACACCTATTTTCGATAAAAATTGACTTAATTCTATATTTTCTCACATGAATGACATACAATATAACTCCCAAGTTAGTGGGTTATACTCTTAAGTGACCTAAATTGACCCAGTCTCCACATTTCAAAGTTTGTGTGCATTGTCTATGCCGGTCGCTGAGCCTCCGTCAGCCACCCGCCCGCTACAAATACGGAGTGAATTGTTTTGAGACAACTACACACCCTACATACATGTTCTATATATCATTAGAAAGCCCTGAAACCGGACTATATGAAACATTTTAGATCATCTGGATAGAATGTTTCATTAGTTCTCAACTGACAGGTCAAAAGTATGTCGTCTGTTGGGCCAAATTCTACCCGAACATCTCCGACCATTCATCTTCACACCTATTTTCGATAAAAATTGACTTAATTCTATATTTTCTCACATGAATGACATACAATATAACTCCCAAGTTAGTGGGTTATACTCTTAAGTGACCTAAATTGACCCAGCCTCCACATTTCAAAGTTTGCGTGCATTGTCAATGCCGGTCGCTGAGCCTCTGTCAGCCACCCGCCCGCTACAAATACAGAGTGAATTGTTCTGAGACAACTACGCACCCTACATACATGTTCTATATATCATTAGAAAGCCCTGAAACCGTACTCCATGAAACATTTTAGATCATCTGGATAGATGTTTCATTAGTTCTCAACTGACAGGTCAAAAGTATGTCGTCTGTTTGGCCAAATTCTACCCGAACATCTCCGACCATTCCTCTCCACACCTATTTTCGATAAAAATTGACTTAATTCTATATTTTCTCACATGAATGACATACAATATAACTCCCAAGTTAGTGGGTTATACTCTTAAGTGACCTAAATTGACCCAGTCTCCACATTTCAAAGTTTGTGTGCATTGTCTATGCCGGTCGCTGAGCCTCCGTCAGCCACCCGCCCGCTACAAATACGGAGTGAATTGTTTTGAGACAACTACACACCCTACATACATGTTCTATATATCATTAGAAAGCCCTGAAACCGGACTATATGAAACATTTTAGATCATCTGGATAGAATGTTTCATTAGTTCTCAACTGACAGGTCAAAAGTATGTCGTCTGTTGGGCCAAATTCTACCCGAACATCTCCGACCATTCATCTTCACACCTATTTTCGATAAAAATTGACTTAATTCTATATTTTCTCACATGAATGACATACAATATAACTCCCAAGTTAGTGGGTTATACTCTTAAGTGACCTGAATTGACCCAGCCTCCACATTTCAAAGTTTGCGTGCATTGTCAATGCCGGTCGCTGAGCCTCTGTCAGCCACCCGCCCGCTACAAATACAGAGTGAATTGTTCTGAGACAACTACGCACCCTACATACATGTTCTATATATCATTAGAAAGCCCTGAAACCGTACTCCATGAAACATTTTAGATCATCTGGATAGATGTTTCATTAGTTCTCAACTGACAGGTCAAAAGTATGTCGTCTGTTGGGCCAAATTCTACCCGAACATCTCCGACCATTCCTCTCCACACCTATTTTCGATAAAAATTGACTTAATTCTATATTTTCTCACATGAATGACATACAATATAACTCCCAAGTTAGTGGGTTATACTCTTAAGTGACCTAAATTGACCCAGTCTCCACATTTCAAAGTTTGCGTGCATTGTCAATGCCGGTCGCTGAGCCTCTGTCAGCCACCCGCCCGCTACAAATACAGAGTGAATTGTTCTGAGACAACTACACACCCTACATACATGTACTATATACCATTAGAAAGCCCTGAAACCGTACTCCATGAAACATTTTAGATCATTTGGATGGATTGTTTCATTAGTTCTTAACCTGCAGCTCAAAAGTATGTTGTTTGTTAGGCCAAATCCTACCCGAACATCTCCGACCCACCCTCTCCATGACCATTTTCCATGAAAATTGACTTAATTCTATATTTTCTTACATAAATGACATACAATATAACTCACAAGTTAGTGCTTTATACTTTTAAATGACCTGAATTGACGCAGTCTCCACAAGAGATCCGTCAGTGGGTTGGTTTGTCAATTGGTCGGTGGGTCAATCGGTCAATCAATTGGTGGGTCTATCGGACGATAGGTCAGTCAACCAGTGGATCGATCAGGTAGGGGGTTGATCAGTTGATGGGTTGATTGGTCAGTGGGTTGATTGGTCAGTGGGTTGATCGGTCAGTGGGTTGATCGGTCAGTGGGTCGATTAGTCGGTTGGTTGATCGGTCGGTGGGTCGATCGGTTGGTGGGCAGTCGGTAGGTGGGATGATCAGTAAGTAGGTTAATCGGTCAGTGGGTCAATCGATTGGTGGGTCTATTTGTCAATCAGTCGGTGGGACGATTGGTTGGTTGGTCAATTGGTCAATCAGTCAGTACATGGGTTGGTAGGTTGGTGGTTTTGGACGTTTGGTGGGTCAGTCAGTGGGTGGGTCGGTCGAGTGGGTCGATTAGTGGGTCGATCAGTGTGAGTAGATTGATCAGTGGGTTGATTAGTGAGCCAATGGACCTGGGGAGGGAGGACGGGCGGTTTGATGGGCAGGAACGAGGGAGGGAAGGAAGGAGGGAGGGAAGGAGGGAGGGAGGGAAGGAAGGAAGGAGGGAGGGAGGGAAGGAGGGAGGGAGGGAAGGAAGGAAGTAGGGAGGGAAGGAAGGAGGGAAGAAGGAGGGAGAGAAGGAGGGAGGGAAGGAAGGAGGGAAGAAGGAGGGAATAAGGAGGGAGAGGAGAAGGAGGGAAGAAGGAGGGAGAGAAGGAGGGAGGGAAGATGGAGGGAGGGAGGGAAGATGGAGGGAGGGAGGGAGGGAGGGAGGGAAGGAAGGAAGGAAGGAAGGAAGGAAGGAAGGAGGGAGGGAAGGAGGGAAGGAGGGAGGGAAGGAGGGAGGGAAGGTGGGAGGGAAGGAAGGAGGGAGGGGAGGTGGGAGGGAAGGAGAAGAATAGGGGCAGACTTGTTTGACAAGCTGGAAACCGAAAGGGACATCAAATCGGTGTACATAGCAGCGGGTGCGGGTTTCTGTATAAACAAGAATCTGAGTGGGTTTGAAATAGACTGTAATGTAATAACAGAAGAAAACATAGCTAAACTGATCAAATCAGTGGATCATAACAAATCATCAGGGATCTTTGGCGTAAAATGCAGTTTACTTATGAACATGTTGTTGAAAAATGTCACTTTATTTAAAAATCTTTTGATTCGTTTGATAAACACGGCATCGTGTCCTAAAAAATGGAAGGCGGGAAGAATATGTCCTCTGCCAAAGCAAGGTAATTTGTCATCACTAAATAATTGGAGACCTATATGTGTCCTCCCTGTACCGGGTAAAATTCTCGAGAGATTGATACATACTCAGCTTTATGATTTTTTAGAACAAAAACAGTTCTTCTCCAGAAACCAATTTGGATTCAGAAAACAAAGAGGGACAGGGAGCGCTGTTTTTAGGCTGGTTCAGGCACTGCAAGAAGCCGACAACAGGGGAGATTTTTCGATTGCGTTATATCTTGATATACGCAAGGCATTCAATTGCGTAGATCACAACATCCTGTTATATAAATTGTCAGAAGCAGGTGTAGGATATAAATTATTAGGCTAGATTGAAGAATATCTTATGGAGAAAACGTGTTTTACAAACTATGGTAAACACAACTCAGAATCAATGTTTGTTAAGTATGGGGTGCCCCATGGGTCTATCCTGGGGCCCCTTTTGTTTATTTGTACGTTAATGACCTTCTGGAGATAGTGGATGAACATCTGGCAATAATGTATGCCGACGACCTCGTGGTGGTTATCAATGATGTAGACCTGAAAACAGCAGAGAACAAAACACAGCTTGCGTTAGAAAAATTGTATAGATGGTATACTTCGCATAAATTAAGTGTAAATATAAGTAAGACAAAGGTGGTCTATCATGGTGACAGAAGAAAAATACAAAGGGAGGTTAAAACTAAAATTCAGATACAGAACAGGGAAATTGCATGCTGTGACGAAATGTTATACCTTGGAGCAGTAATTGATGCTGAATTAAACTTCGTGAAACATGGAGAAATGCTAATGAACAAACTAAACAGTAAGCTGCAAGTATTCAGGAGATTACGGGGTTACATGGGAAAATCAACAGCAATCCAAGTCAATAAAACATGCGTAATGACGCTCGCAGACCATTGCTCCTTTCTAATCATGGGCAGTACTAAAGAAACCACATTGAAACTAAACAAACACATTGCAAGGGGATGTAGAATAGCTCTGGGGAAATCTGCATACGTAAACAACAGGAAAATCAGCAATATAGATTTGCAGCAAAAGTGCGATATATCAAACCCAACTGAAAGAAGAGTGGAGTTATTGTTAGGTGTTATCAAGGGATTACAAAACATCAATATGCTTACTTCCTATGACATATGTAGACCGGCAGTAACTAGGATAACCAGATCACAAAATAAAGCGAATGTATACCTAAGTAAGGTAAAAAAAGAAAGGTACAAAAGGTCAGCGGTATATAAAGGATTGAGCATATGGAATAAACTCACAAGGGAACAACAGCTTACCGAGTCAAAGAAATATTATAAAGAAAGTGTATTAAAACTATATAGTGAAGATACATGTAACTAACATGAGTACCTTAAAAGTGTATATTTGTGCCATGAACATCTCAAACTGCCCACTAAGTGTATATGTATATATGTTCCTATAGCTACCGTAGCAAGAGTGACTGAAATACCTGGGCTAAAATGTCCATGCTATCTGTACAGTTTTTGTTGTATACTAATACTTACTTGGTATCTCATTTGGATAGCAAAATGATTGAGCGAGTAGAAATCATTGTAAAAATCTGATGTATATTGTGTTCGTTGGAGTTATACATTGCATGGAAGAGCAATTTGTATGAATTGAATGCAATAAAATACTAAGGGACCAAAGGTGTGATCACTGGAGCGCGACGGGCGTGTTCGCGGCCGTCACGGGCCGTCGCACACGCCGCACCACCCACATCAGGAGAACAATAGGGAGACATAGATATTGGCCCATATGGTCGCTCCAAGTCATCGTTGCTATTCCTTCTTCTACAATTCCTTGCCGCTACCAACACCACTGAGAGGTCAAGAGATTGAAGGGGGAAGCAGCAGGGGCGGAATACTGGGCAGTCGGGTGGCGCCAGGGCGGGCAGGTCAGTGTGGTTGTAAGGGGTATTGGGTAAGCCTTTTAAAAAAAATATTTTTATCTATTACACATACATAGACCAAACATATATAAATGTATACGACCTGCATATATATGTTACGCAAAGGACATATCTTTTCATATATGCTTTGCGGCAAATACAGCCATTATGCTGACGTATACAAGGAAAACACAGTTGTATACACCGTTTACACTGGTGTGCAATATAGGCATACATATACATGTATATACAAATATGCTTATATACATTGTATACAAGCATGTATGCGGTGGGTGGTGTAAAGATGAAATATATGCATGCAGTGCTCTTTGCCTATTGGCTGATATTTTCTGACGTCACTAATTCGCTATTTTTGTCTTGATGAATGGGTAAATGATATTAGGGTCGGTTATCAAGCGCTGACAACCACCTCTTTCTCCGATGGGAAGTCCCTTCTCAGACGAATTGCAATAAGTCTATGTCTGCAGATGGATCCTCAATTATCGCCCTCTGTGTAAATACAGCTCTCAGTACATATTTACTGAGTACGATCAACATAATTATTCCCCGTCATTTCACACGTAACATCAATTTCAAGATTACTTGGCTTATGTACCTTAATCCAATACTATAGCATAAAGGGTCGAGTTCAAGTGGCTTTCGGCAGATTTAACAGAACCTGATGATTTCCTTTTGGCTTTACACCTCGTCTATTCACACCTCTTTTGGGTTGTTGCCACAAGTCAAACAGGATTTGAATTACTACAGAAATGACCACAATCTTAATGCCATGTATCTATTGAATACACATTTTATAATCATGCGTGGTGGCAGAAAGAGTAGTCGCCTGTGGTCAACTTGCCAATACCAAACCTATTTCCTAAATCGAGGGTGCTATTCTACATTTCATCCTACCAGGCGGATAATTCGGTCACTATTCAGCTTTCACCCTTAACTTTTGCTTATAATTATTCTGGCAAACTGTCTTATATGGTGCCACAAGGTTCGGACATGTACTTTGTTTTCAAACATATGTGTAAATATGTTTTGTGACCGGGTCTAGAATACCCACATTGGACTGCAGTCTCAAAGCTACATTTAGTCGTGTGCTTCTTGGATCGCACCGATTGACCAGCGACAATGTAAGTCTTCATATGAGAGATTAACTTGCAAAATGATTGATATGATGACTATCATTACTGTAAGTTGTCAATTATACTTCATTTATTTTTGGCAAAGAAGTGTAGTGCCTAGTTTTGGCTGACCTGAAGCATCCATATATGTCTTATACACCGTCGACAATACGAAAGATGTATCATTATGGCATGTTGCTGATAGGCCGTGAAGTCATGCACCTTCCCGCGTCATCTTGACCAGTTTGTTTTAGTCCGGTTGTGTTAGATTCATACCAAAGTCCCGCATCTCCTTGATCTGTCTTTACTCTGTCACAATCGTGATTGCTCTAATTACTTTTTCCAAATTGTAAACTCTTATCTCTGCTCTATCCTCTCTAGCTTGTACTCAGCTCTCGCTATAGTTACCTGTAACGACTAATTTTATGTCCTATCCCCACATCTGTGCTTTTCTAGTAACTGATTTCTCTGTTTGACCTCATCTTCTGAGGTGATCATCTATACAACTTACCTGTATGACATGCTCCCTTGCACAGGTGCTACACAAACAGGTGAACCATGAATCTAGGGGGCGCCGGGTCGAATTCCCCCGCTTCCCGCCAAGTTCTCATTCTTCCTGATGACGTCACTAGCCCCCCGCAAGGTGGGTGCATGTGTGGCAAACCATATACAGAAACCTTTTGTTGAAATTCTCTAATCAATAAGCCCCTTCCCTAATCAACCCTGCCAGACCACTTTTTCAGATCGTGTGGAGAGCCCCATCCCATTCGCTTGTTCACTTAATATGTACTTTAAGTTTAAGGCTTTGCGGTGAAAACTCGGTCGACTCACAACAGTCATAATGTGTGTGATACATTGAGTGTCTTCATTCACGAATTGTTAATTCTCAACAAGTTATAAGTTAACCTTTCGTATGGAAAACTGATATAACGGAATTGTGTGAAAGCTGTTTTATGTATGTCCTGTATTGGTCTTGTCTTTGTCTTCTCTGTACTTCCGTTGACAATTGTAAGGAAGAACGCCGACCAGGTGATTGCTCTTGTCGTTAATAATTACTGAATAAAAAAAATAAAAAAAACAACCTCACCTCGTATTGACATGCGAGTGTTAAAGTGCAATATACGAACTTTGACCATTTATTTTTTCTTGCACACCAAAAACCTTTACTTTTACCAATAATAATAACAACCGGATTGCCTTTGGGAAGTGATTGATATGTTATACTATTCATTTACCTAACCATAAAGGCCTATTGCCCCGCTAGCACTACAATATTTTAGTAAAGGATTGGTCTGGCTTGGTATAAGGTATTGGAGTATAGAACATGGGCGTGGGCTATACATATGTTTAGAGCATGAGGTTCTGGTATAAAATCGGATGAAGTATGGAGATCGACTTAGTTTATTGTGTTAGATAACAATTTGATATCACTGCAGTACACTTATATATATGCTTTGGATAAAGCGTTAGGATCCTGGGATGAAGTACTAATTCCGAGTGTAGTATCCAATTTTAGAAATGCATATACTTTATCTTTTTTTTTTTTTTTTTTATTTATCAACACAAACATCTCTCAGATTACCTGAGTTTTTTCAGATGATGCAGATGGTATACAATCTCAGTTTCTGATGAACAACAAAATTGGAATCAAAAGCAGTTTTAACAGCCATTTGGCTATACAGTTGGTTATGACAAGTAATAATGAGTATGTAGATTTTTGGTTACATTAAGAATATACGCTCTCATGTACATGCGCTCTCAAATTAAGTTCATTCGACACCTCATTGTAGATATGGGACAACGGCCCGTTTAAAGTTTTCATTGTCTCTTTGCTCTTGAACCAAGGTTGGAAGGGCGTCCCACAATTTGGCACCACAATAAAAAGGGGAGTTAAGTACGAGATTACTTCTAGTGAAGGCAGTATGGAAGCGTATCTTGCAAGTAGCTCTAGTATTTCTGGATGGTTGATCTAACCAGGATTCATTGTGTCGATTCTTGTACATTTGGCATAATAACAACTTTTTTCGTCTTATCAAAAGAGGGTCTAACTGACATTCTTTATCAAGATCCTTTAACCTGGTGAAACGATTGAATTTGTTGAGCATGACCCTAAGACCTCTATAATATAGTCTCTCCAGAACAATTTGGTCCTTTCGCTGGAAACTGTCCCAAATGAACGAACAATATTCGAACTGTGGCACTACATTAGATAGAAATACAAGTCTGGCGGCATGTGCGGTTAAACAATGCCGAAGCTTACCATATTTGAAAATTTGACCACTTATGTTTTTGACCATCTGTCTGACATGTGCCGACCATGTTAGGCAACTATGCAGCGTGATACCAAGATATTTATAGTGGTCGCATACCGCAATGTTGCTACCGTATAAACTGACTTTCAGTTGGGGGACATTTTTTAGCTTTTGACCAGTACCAAACCACATCAATTTTGTTTTGGAAACATTGACGGTTAAACCATTCGATGAGCACCATGCTCCTAAGGCGGTAACATCCTCCTGTAGCTTATGAACAGTTGCCTGTGTGTCAGACCCAGAGATAAATAAAACCAAATCATCGGCATATTGAATATATTGTGCATATTTTAAACTACTGCCTAAATCATTTATAAAAAGTATGAACAAAAGTGGGCCAAGTACGGAGCCCTGAGGGACTCCATACTTGACCACTCTCTGACCTGAAGAATTGCCATTAACGAAAACATGTTGTTTCCTATCACTTAGATAGCTTGTCAACCAGTTTACAATGTTTGTTGGAAGTTTCAGGACCTTTGAAAGCTTAAGTATAAGAAGGTCATGGTGTATGCTGTCAAATGCCTTTCGAAAGTCCACGTAGCAACAGGCAAGTAACTTGCCTGCGCTACGTGCAGCATACAACTCCCTACAGAAACAAAATATGGCATCGTTGGTACTGTGGTTAGGCCGAAAGCCATACTGTTGGTCTACCAAAATATTCGCATCTTGCATTAGTTCATAAACTAAGTTATGTACCAGCTTTTCAGCGATCTTGCTAGGTAAGTTCAGTAGAGAAATCGGGCGCCAGTTTTCCAAACGAGAACTGTCACCCGGTTTCCGAATGGGAACTACTTTGGCATTCTTCCAGGCACAGGGAAATTTTTGGTTTTTGATCGAGGCATTTATGAGCGATGTAAATCTGTTACTAATACTTAACAAAATAGTTTTAAGTATTGAGGTCTTAATATGTGATAGGCCGCTAGATTTCGAACAGTCCACAGATTTGATCAGATCGGTTACGTCTGAAGCAGAAAATTCGACACTTAGTTCTGAAACAATCGGAGGGGACATTTCGTTAAGTTTGACCATATTAATATTAAACATTTGCTGATCCAAGTTGCAGAACAGCTGTTCGCCAATGGATGAGAAAAATTCATTGAACACATGCGCAGTTTCAGAATACGGAACCGTTTGTTTGTCAACTATCAATTGACATTCGTCACTCTTTGGCTTACAATTCACGATTTCATTTACAAACGACCAGAACTTTTTTGATTGGCCTTTGGTAGACGCAAGGATATTTTTGCAAAAGTTACTTTTTTCTAGCCTTATAAGGCGTTTTATCTCTCTGGAAATCCTTCTAGTTTCAATCAGTAATGTGTGACTTTTCGATTTCTTATGCTCTGCGACTAGGGCACGCCTGTGTTCGATCAGATTTTTTAACTCCGTGCTCATCCAATTTGGCTTTTTTTCTTTAAAACATGAACTTTTTACTGGGCAGGTTTTATCGAGGTAAGTATTGATAACATTGTGCATGATTTCCCATTTTTTGTCTACGTCATCCGTTTTTTCGTACATACTCCAGTCATGGTTTTTGAGATGTACATCGAGATCTTCCGTATCAAGCCGTTTATAACTGCGTCCTTGAAACTTAGCTGGTGTCCATAGGCTTAACATTGGGATCTCGTTCTCCATGCCCCTTCAAGTATTGCAGTCCGTTCTCCATGGTCTATATCCTATTTGTTGCCCATTCTTTTAGTGTGTACAGGGGTGAGATAAATACAGAAAGCAACTAGTTTTGGTCACAGAAGTCGTTCTCCAACTCGTTTGAATGCTATGTGATATTCACTCAGCTGTCGCCTCGTTCATATCACTCCGCATCAAACTCGTGGAGAAAGACGACTTTGACCAAAACTTGTGGGTTTCTTCTTTAATCTCACCCTTGGTATTTTCCCAATATTAAGTCTATGGCCATAGACTTAATATTGGGAACTCGTATCCAACGCCCATGGAGTATTTAGAAAAAACTTTAGCCCATTAGTCAATATGAATGATGATATAAATACACAATATTACCATGATTTCGATCTGAGTGGCCGTATTCTCCTTGTAGTTGACACTGTGTAATACTCCTCACGATAGTGAAGAGTATTACACAGTGTCAACTACAAGGAGAATACCGCCATACAGATCGAAATCATGGTAAAATTGTATTCATTACTCGACTATTGAGTATTTATTAGGAAAATTTTGTGTGTGTATAATTAGAAATTCGACCCTAGTGCCGTGCTTTGTTTGTATGAATTAGTTCCTATAATGCCCGTCAGGTGGCCGAAAAAGCTGTATTCTCCTTGGAGACCCCGGAGGTCTGTATTCTACTCAGTAGCGATCTGTAAGCTCCATAAGCTTAGCATGGAGACTCCGTACTAGGTGGGTAATAAATTAAGAAACCTATTCATGTTGAGCGTCATAGCTCGACGCCATCTTGTTTGAATCGCTACGTAATTCACATGGCTTCGCCTTGTGAATTACTACGCGATTCAAACTCGACGGGATACAAGCTCTGACTCTAAACTTTCATAGGTTTCCTCTATAGAACCCTTCCTTATTTTGCGGGATCTGATAAGGCGGTATTTTAGGTGTTGTACATGTATAGATAGTTTGTTTTGCTTTGTTATCTTTTTATAAATATGTATGGTTACATTACATATCATCATTAGGCCTACACAAGTACTCCAGTAAAACGACATATTATACCTAATCCTTGTATTAATACTAACTCAAAACACCGTCTTATTGTCCTCCAGTATTCAGTATTTGACATCAGTCTTTATTTAGACAGAATCTGGGCGATGTTTTTAAAATTCGGTATCATATAACCACGGGCGAATGCATCACTTTTACTTACCAGGAGTACGGATTTCGCTCGTCACTGAGTGACAAATAATATTCATACGTCCCTCCGTACCAGGTGACCTCTGTAAAATGGCGTTTTTAATGATTTTCAGGTATATTTATTTATAATGCTAAGTAGATCTAGTGAGTGTACTGAATTCGATCTGTTTTCGACATTCTGGTCAGAAATATTTCTGAATAGATTCCATTCAGGTACACTAACCATGTCTCCATATATTATTCCGTTCCCCTGATTATGTTTCAGTTGTATAATATCATAATATCGATATTCCCCTTTTCATTAAAGCCTGCTGTCTGTTATTCAATATACACCTGATGTGATCCTTCTGACATTAATGTGAAGCTTGCACGATGTTACCAGGATACTTTAAACTCTTAAGCTATTCAAGATTGTAGCTAAACTACTATGATAACTTCATGCAAAAGCTTCATTTACATGTCAACTACGTATAAATACCCACCATGAGAACGTAATGACATGACGTTTGCATTGCGGATATACACTTGGCTAGGTAATGCCGAGGTCATTCTCAGCATGTGGGGTTCTATTCATGTTTATGAACAATGTTGTGTTAGACTGGCACTGTATTGAACAAGGCTGAGTACTAAACAGGTTCGTGGACAGGTACATAAATCATGTTAGGTTGAATAGACATTCCGATCCCTTTACAAGGTGCAGTTCTGCACATATATACATACTTAATCTTAAGGGAATATGTGTGTATATCTCATGCAATGTCTGTAAGGCTCCGTAACTAAACCCGCTATAGTGGACAGTTGATGAAAGAAAGGAATTTCCACCCTCTATTAAATTTTCCAGTAAAACTTGCAATAATAGACGATTTCTTGCACAATTTATATCAATCAGACAAGGATAAGGAGATATGCCTGCCTGTCGACTTCATAAATGGTTTGAGGGAGCTATCTCTCATATTTGTGCTGAAACCTCTGCACATCCATCAGGTAAAAAATTGCACTAGGCTCCCTTATGAACATACACCGTCAACAACACATCAACCTGAGTAGGGGTGAGATTTTTGCCCAAATCTATCACATAGATTCGGTCAGCACCCTGTTAGTGTAGGGAAACCTTGAGAAAGTCTGGCTAGAACCAAATGGTTAACTGGACGTTAAATCAAACCAACCAGCAAACATCATCCTCATACTGCCCACTTTGAACTTTATAGTGCTCCACGTAGTTATTGTCATATTATTATATACCTGTGGCCGTATATCCTACGTGTAACGCTCTTAACCATTAGTCAATAATATATATATATACCTCAACCCACACAAACCGCTAGAACCCATGAACTCAAACAACTGTATTGAGTTCAACTGTGCACCTACTGCCTTCGTTTCACCACGATAGACCTCCCGATGCACTATGTTTAGAAATACTTAACACTATGGCCAATGAATCAATTTTTTTTATATCAATCGGTAAGTCAGTAGCTAGGTGTATCGGCGTATATCGGGAGCGCAGTGGGTTCACGGTACATCATCATTTCTTATTTTTACGGAACATGAACTACTTTTTATCCTTCCCCTCATATACATCTCTATAAATCTAACATGATGTGACTGTATGCCAAGGTTATGTACTACAATATTCATATGACATTGGTGACATATGAAGCTAAAAACATGCGATGGGGTAGGATGAAATCTAAACATCTTTCAATTTCATAAATTTGTTTACATGGCGTTAGTTGTCTTCTGCTACATATATCACTCAGCTCTGCTTCGTGATATTCCGCAAAGACAACTCACGCAATATAAACAATCATACGAAGGTTTGTTACGTTTCATGATGGTACCTCATACTATTTATTCATTCATATTTGTATCATCAACATATAATGTAACTTTACAAGCACGTATGTATGGGCATACAGTATATATCGAGATATATTTAGACAATGCATGGTGGTAATAGAGTACTGAATGTAGATTTGAATGTTTGAATAACAAAAAGTGAATTAAAAAAATCGCGTATGTATGGCTGTACAGGCTATGTTGTCATTCGACTCGGTAAAATTTCACCATTTTAAATTTTATAATAATACGATAACAGGCTGACTGTCTTTGGGTATGAATATAAATTCACGGCATATTTTTGACGTACGAAGACAGTAAACCAGTTTTGAAGTCGGTGGATATTTAATACAAAACAACACGGAGCAGATTCCATGCATCCACCCAAAACATGTCTCCCTATATTACTGCATGCTTCAACACATATTAGCAATAAAGGCAAATCCTGTATTCGATACGACTGACCTTAATGCTAGGTTCTCTAGAGATCTCTGGATTTGTCTTTAGGTCGGACGTATTAAATTGAATACCTCAGACGATAGCGCTCGGCGTCTCCTGCTTTCTGCGAGAAAGCTCGAGTTCATGGTGAGGATTCGGAATCATCTTATCAAGCATGGTAGTAATAAAAAATACCTCTAGGTGTGTATGATGAACGTCGATACTATTAGATTCATAGAAAACATATAAGTGGATGTAATTGTAAGTGAAATCTGATTTATAGAAACACCCAAGCAGGATATGGCAATTTGTAGCTGCTACCTGATTTAGAGGAAGAGCGCCCAGGTGGATGTAACAATTTTCAGCTTCTAACTAATCCATAGAAAACCCCTTAGTTGAATATAGATGGTAGGTACTAATAGTTCATAGTAAACCTTTTGATATAATAGGCAAAATATGTATATCTATACATCATATTATTATAACTTGAAATTAATCATTCAAAAGTGAATTGTGAGAATCACATATTGATCTATCTATTTAAAATGTGGTTCAATGGAGATAAACCATCGTGTCTGATGTAATCCACTGGCCCTGAGCTATTTGACCCGAGCCCTGTTACTTGATAATCCCCGTCTTACCTCCGTAAACGGTGTGCTGGAGCAATCGGATTTGGTCAGTAATTCCTGAGTCCAAATACAATGCCGATCCCAAGTGTTGCTTTCTACACACAGACTGTGCTGGCAAAATGCCCGATGTTCTCTAAATTATGTTGGGCCTACATATATACATAAAAAAAGTGAAAAAATCATAAGCAATTAGATTAGGATAGTTATGGAAATTTGGCAATCTAAGCAGAACATCTTTCCCGTTAACTTTGTCCTTGCAGTTGTGTGGTTTAAGTAGTATTGTATTTATGATGATATGGTTATTTTGAGTTTCGTATTTGGCCGATTTCCTTTTAATTTCAGGGTGCACGTTTGTATGAATCTGGTTCCTCTCTTTTGATTATATTTACAACTGAAGGATTATGGTGTGATTTGTTGCTAAATTTGGTTAAAGATGGCTGGTGGTGGGTATAGTGTAAACTCACATCGACATTTCTATGAAATATGAAAAGGGCTTTACCTTAATTTACATTGTTTATATATATTGTAACGGTTTTATTTACATTGAATGGTTAGATGTTAGAACGCTTATTTGATTCCTTATTTAGTCTAGGTTGATATACGTTCTATATTGCCCGTGAACATTTGCCACATGAGAATTCCCCAATCTTTTTTTTTTTTTTTTTTTTTTTGGGCAATTTTTAATAGGGAATATTGTATGTTCACAATCACCGAATTCGGCTACGGCCGTTCTTCCACTCGGGCCCTTGCCCCGACCCCTCATTCTAATGGCGGATGTTTAACCGAATGGTTAATAATAATAATAATACATAATGGCTTCAATAGCGACCTCCACTCAAATATATGTGATCTATCTTATTGCAAAGCGTCATAAAGAGGAATTAAACTGAATGGGTTTGGTTATTAACAGGACCAACTGCTTGGAATCCAGCCTCATTTAATAAACCGAGTGGTAACATACATAATTACGACAAAATCTACATTGCAGTGGGTTTAACCTCAACCACGTTAAATGTGAATAATTTGAACACTGTTATTAAGAATGTCTTGTCCAATATACTTGATTACCGCTCTTTTCCAATTGTCCTGAAAGAATACGTCTTTTGTGTAGATAGAGTACACATTTGATTAAGGAATAATCCGGAATTCACATTGTGGTTTATTTAAAAACATGTATCATTTGAAACCCGTTCGCGTGTGAATTGTAAGTAAACACCTTTTACTCATTCAACATTTAGAGAGAGGCATGTCCGGACGCTTCCTGTCCGGGGATACTCCTCCCGCTAGGGGCGCTGGAGGCAATAGCAAGTCCCGCGTGCCCCCAAAGCGGTCGTCGAACCTGCAGCCGCCGCCTCTCCAGCCTTTGCCTGTGGACCCGGGGCCCTTCGACCTGTATGGAGCCCTGGACACGGCCACCACACCTACTGGCGCCATGATGCAGATGAAACCAAGTCCGACTCCCAGACGTTTGCAGCACAAGACTCCAGGAAAGCTTGCTATGAAGGCTACACCACCGAAGGGAATAGGGAAGCCGCTGAAACGCCTAGATTCGTGAGTATGATAAGAATTACACCATAATGTAAGTATTGATTTCAGTATTTTGTGCTCACCTCGTTCATAGATCGCCAAGGAAACTAATATCAAAGTACTTTGGGATATTATTCATGATAGGTATGAATTCAACCGAAGACATTCCATTGAAATATATATTTCTTTCAGGAATACGAAGAAGTCCAAGAAACTTCCCTCTGCTAAACCAGGTAGGTTTTGTTTATTTTTAATAACAGGAAAAAGCATTGATAATGACAATATCATAATGTTCACCTCGTTCAACCGATTATATATATATATATATATATATATATATATATATATATATATATATATATATATATACATCATTAGATACGAAATACATAGTCGTTACTAGATATATTTAATCTATCCATACCTATCAACAAGTAGAAGTATTTTATATCTAAAACTGATTAAAGATATAACCATATTGGCAATATTATTCGTTATCTTTAGATCAATTCAGAAAAGTGTCATTTCGAGGCGAACAGATATAACCAACCATTCTACCTTTCAGTGCTACCGGATATAGCGAGTCAGTATGATCGGATGTTGACAGGTTACCTTGATAATTTACCCAATCCTCAGTCGTCCATCGTGAGGATATTTCTCAGCTCGACCTTTTCTGGTGAGTACCAATGGTATCATAGCACATGGCCCTAAAAGGTCTCGATAACAGGTTATATATATAAATATATATATATATATATATAATATATATATATATATATATATATATATATATATATATATATATATGTATATATATATATATATGTATATATATATATAGGGAGAGAGAGAGGGGGAGAGAGAGAGAGAGGGAGAGAGAGGGAGAGAGAGACGTTGATCAGCAGGAGGTAGTTAACCTTAAGCTTGAGCATCTTATTCCACGTTTAACTATAGTCTCTTCTTCGATTTAATGAAATATCCCTCTAATCTGGTTGTTGGCACTGCCAGGAGGGAAGAAATATGGTGGTAAAATGATTCACAAAGGTACCTAGCATGGGATCACTGGCTATCTGGGGTAGATGCATATATTAACATCTATATTTCTCAGGACAAGACGTCATATAAAGCAGATTAACTATACTAGCGAGTTAACACTTTCCCCTGTACAGCTTTGGTTGCGGACCTAGACTGGTTTTAGTCCTGCATCCTATGCCTACCTAGCCACATACCCCATCCATCCTCGCGGGGATGCAGGCAATTTCTGGGACTGTCGGGCATTTGGGGAGGTTTACAAGATAGTTTAATGACTTAATGATTGTCGATATTTAAAGACTTTAGTGAGGCTATTGCGGTCCGTACCACTGCTCTACCTTTAGTATAAACACTAGGGCGCGCCGTAACAGAGATTCAGTTCCCGTGAGGGTGAAGATCTCTATTGATCCCCTAGTTACTCAGTGGGTCATCGATATGAAAGCAGCTGATCATGATTGGGTGCAACCTCAGTCTAAATAATCTATTGAAACAAGATCGATTTAAGCCTTGGAGGTCTGCCAAGTATTTACCCACTCACACCTGGTGTACCACCTAATCTACTGTTTTCAGGAATTCGTTCTCTTAAGGTATGCATTTTCTAAAAAGATAAAGGGGGATTTATGTTTGACCAATTGTTTATGCTAAACATTATACATATCTTGAAAAGAAAATTCTAGAAAATATGTTATGTTTATAGGTTTATCAGTCTCCTTCTTTTTTTTACCAATAACAAACATGAAATGCATCGTTCCATGTTATGAATAGGCCCATCGTGCTAAGAACATGTATCGAGGAGTATGAAATATTCAGAATGTATGTACCAGAACTTTACATTAACCTCTTCTAATAATCTCGAATTTCAGATTTCAAAACGGAGAGAAACTATCTCATTCTGAATGCCTACCCGGTCCTGCGACAATATTGCCAAGATAAAGGTTTCGATTTCCAGGTATGTTAGATGCTAATTTGATTACCCATATTATAAATGCACGAGTCATTGCCGTTTTATAACGGCTGAACAACGGTCATTCCGCTTCCAACCTTGTTTAATTGAAATCAGGTATACGGGGCAGATCCAGACGCTACCGCTCACGACCACTCTGTTTCATGTTTGCGTATCTGGGAGCTGTTTCAAAACGTGGGTTAAGTCTATGGTTTTGAAACAGCTCCCTGTATTTGCTAGCTCGTTGAATAAGTTCGAAGAGCCCGTATATTACAAGAGGGTAATACACCTGTCAAGGAGATCGAGATTGTTTTCTACGTATACATCCTAGACTTTCATAAAGTAAATTACACTGTTTCCCCTACGGAATTTCGCTTTAAGGAGAAAAATGATACCCGAAAAATAGTTCGAGTCACAAACATAACCATAGATAACAAGGTTGTGCTTCATTTTGGCCATTTCCGCTTCCTACGCCATGAATACATAATCTACTGGAGGTTGAATGTGATATTGTCCTTGGCTTGACCTCTGACCCTATATGTATTTGCAGGTGGTGGATCTGCGTTGGGGCATCACGGACAGTTCGTCGAACGACCACACGGTGGAGAATCTGTGTTTGAATGAGATCGCCAATTGTCAGCACCTGTCTCCCGGGCCGAACTTTGTAGTAAGTAGCTCAGTGCTCAAACCGCAAAGTAATCCTGGGACCTGTTTCAGTAGTTTCGTGACATGTCTAGATGGCGTCTGTGACACCATATGGACAGATCACAAGCTTGCAATCGATGACACATGGAGTTTCACTCACTTCTCGTAGGAATTAAGCAATGACACTTTAACATGAGTAGGGGATACATATAACCTATAATCGTTTCAAATATGAAGAAGATTGGCCACTCCGATTTTCTGATATTTGCTAGTCCTTTTCCACTGTTGCTTGCACTGTTGGTGCTGCTGCTGATGTCTGTCTAGGCCTAATGTCACGCATTCATTATATATATATTTTTTTCTCTCTTTTAAATTCAGTTTAAATGGGGTTAGGTACAATCATCACCAATGGACGCTCTTCCTTGGACCGATCCAAAACAACAATATATGATATATTTATTTTTCGTTTGCTTTACATGGTACCACTATGGCCAACTCATGTGACTTTATCTTGATAATCTAAGCAATGTACCTAAAAGTTAATAAGACTATTACAGATCGAACTGAAAGGTGTGTAGAAAATTAGGGTGAAACATGCAATCTACCAAAGCTAGACTACAAATAAAACTGAATATTTCCGGTACATGTTGTGTAGGCATGGTCGATGTAAGCCATATTGCGACAACCTACTCGATTTGCTCTACTAGACATTGTATATCCGACCGGAAGTATCAAAACCATCTTAAAATAAGATTTTGATAGAAACAAATTGGTACAAATGGACTTACTCCTGAGTAATGACCTAAAACGATATCGAAATTATAATTCTGCAACAATATTGAAAAAGTGATTATGTCAAAGAGCATCATGCATTAATTCCGAAGAAGAATGTACTAAGGAGTGCCTATAATGCACTGCGTTGTTGGTTACAATTACAATAATATAAAACCTCCACTTATATCAATACCTACATTTATAGTCCAATTTCAAGGAATTAAATGCCCACCACACGTATAATACCCCGATTCTGGCTTCTCTATGTCTTTATCCAGGTCTTGTGAATTCGTTTACACTATTGTTGGTATCGAAATAACTGATTTGTTTGTGTTCATTGACTTCAGACGATGCTCGGTAACCGATATGGGTTCCGCCCCATTCCTACCACCATACCTGTGGGTGAATTTGAGATGTTGTGCCGCTCGTCTACTGACAAAGACCTGCTGACTACGTGGTATAAGCTAGACGAAAACGTCTTGCCACCAGCCTATATTCTCCAGGTGATCTAACACTAACACACCCCTGATTAACCCATTAAGGAGGGATCATACCTTGATGCAATCACAACATTCCAATATCTATAATATTGTTTTTTTTTCTATCACGAAACAGAATATGGATATAACATCATATCTAACAGTTCAAGGCAAGGCAAATGATAGTATCAAGAATAGCACATCATATCATGTTATGAAAAAGAAATCAATCATTAAAGTTCAGACGACAAAATCCTCTAGCGGTATACACTGAGATTACCACACGTCCCTACTTACAATGATCTGCCAAAGCTTCTTGTCATAAAGGGTGAAGCCCCTACATGTTATAATGTTGTAAGATCTTGGATGAATATCACCAAAACCCCAGACAACCGTAGGAAACATTATCAACAATTCTAGAGTACGAGTTTTACGACTCTAAATCATTTCTGAAATTCCTGAATCTCCAGCAGTAACAGGAGGTCTACTCAGGGTCCTGCATCCTCTATCAGAGTGAAATCTATCATTAGAATCTCAAAGATTCTGCCCACCTTGATCATCAGTGTCATCAGAGCTCTTAAATCAGTGGAATTGATATACTTTGATCATTATAATGTTGAAACACCAATATCCCCTAGCTCATCCATAACTGAACCATATAACACTACAAAAAGAATTTAAGTGTAAAGAATATGGCAGGGAATATCAAATTGGAGTAAGTAGAGGAAATCTATCCCATAGTAAAATATCTAAATCCCAAAATATTTTTCTACCAACAGGTGATTTCCAGTCAGATTCCTCACTTCCTTGACGATTCAGATGAAATTAAGCGGAAGGAGGCTAACGCCACCTGGAAAGAGATTCTAACGCGTCTTCATCAGACTCTCTGGGATGCGGCGGTTAAAGCGCATGCGCAGGGGGAGATTGACGAAGAACGGTTGCATGTGTTTTGTGAATCTGGTGAGTTATCATGCAAAAAAGACGTATAATATCATCGTTCTGATGGATGCGCGTAGTAGGGACATTGCATTACATTCTGCCTATAAGTAGAGATTGAGATGGTGATACAAGGAGACCACATTTGAAATTTCACCAGCGTTGGAGACGAATATATATGTAGAAGAAATGCTATTTTACATTCTCTTTACTTTTTCTAGTGATAGAGGTGGAGGTATGTTGCAGTGACACATGTAGCTCAATTTCTACATTACAGTATGGGTACTTTTTCCGTTGACGGAGACCGAGATGGAGAAGCGTCATTATGTGTACTTTCTCTAGGAACCTAGATGGATATGTGGGCCGGGCTTGTTACATCACATTATGTGCCCTCTCACTGTTGATGGATATGGAGATGTAAGCAGAGACATTACATTACAATATGCGTCCTTTCTCTAGTGACCGAGATGGAGGTGGAAGCTGGGCTGCTGCGGACCTCTTTCCCTGATGCCTCCTGTTGCGCCTTCCTCAGGGACTTCCGCAACGTTGAACTGACTGACAAAACTGCGTCCCGCTTCAATAGTGAGTTACCATAAAACTTTCAATGGAATACTGAACTATTGTACTGTATTGTCAATAATAAGTGATCCCTTGAAGGATCGACAGGGTACGACTGCAGCTATTTGTTAATTGCTGTGCAACACAAAGCCGGGTAACATATGATAATACTGATCGCGCATGTTGCACATAAAAGAAGGCATTCTATCATTACAATCTCAATACCTGCCGTAACTACTTGTTAACGGAGTGATTAGATTAACATACTATTTCTGGCGTCACACACATTATTGGATCCATACTTTAACTGGTGATCCGGGCCCCGTTTTATAATCCACGCTATCGAGCGTTATAAGGTCGAAGGGGAGGTCGTAGCAGCGTTTGGGGTTAATCATTCAATTTATAGTGTGGAGGGACAGTTGTAGCCAATGATCCACGAGGTATCGTCCATTTTCGTTAAATAATTCAACATTCCTCGGGATTCGATAATGGGTTTGGATAACCTACAAACCATGGGTGTGATTTACGGCCACTAATAAACAATGGGTAGTGGTTTACTGTGGCCCCATACATTTCGATGGGGACACCTTAACCCATGGTAAGTAAAACCCTCGTAAGAGTCTCCCCAAAACTTCTCACATGCCTATTTTGTCCTTCCCAAAAATGTTTGTTAGTTGAAGGAGACTATAAACGAGGATTTCTCTACCTATGGACGATAGGGGTATAGTTGAGGGGGATTAGCGAACTCTTGACCAAAATATCATCCCTGGCGGTCTCCTTCGTCGGGACTGTCGTCCCCGATGAGAGTATGATATCAAACGGGCCCAAGATGTAACAACGCTCAGTACTATAGTTTCAAAAGATAAAGGTATTAAGATAATATCTGTACTATTTTTATATGACTTATTCATAATTCTTTGATTTCTGCGCTAGATACCAAGCCTTCCGGAGAGGGTGTTGTTCCTGATACAGAATCTAACACACTGATGACTTCGTTGAGAAAGAAAATCAAACAAAAACTAGCTTCTGATAACTCCCACAGTTATAGCATACCTTGGCGAGATGGAGGCATATTGCCTGATGATCCTGATCATGCCAGCTATCTATCTGCACTCTCCAATGACTTTACTACAACTATAAAGTCCCTTGTTGATGAACAAGTGACCCGGAACAATGATCAACGCACCAAGCAGGTCAACCATGTGGTTACGATACCAAAACAGTCTCAGTCAGACGTAAAACCAACACAAGGTCCCAAGGGCAAAACTCGTGCAAAGCCAACTCCATTTTCAGCTGCATTTGAAATGGAACCAAATGCAAAGGCTGATATAATGCGGGGTGCCATGTCACTGCATGGGATTTTACACGACCATAAAGCTATTGAAAGTGGGAAGGGACTCTTTACAACTGAAGCTGAGTTGAAGGTGCAGCTACACGCTGATATTCTTCACCACCTTAATTTCTGTAAGAGACGTTGTGCCGTGTTTTGTGGCCGCCAGGATGAACTGGTACATATACAACAATATCTGACGTCAGACGAGAAATCACCACCCCTTGTCGTGACGTCACCACCGGGTGGTGGGAAGACGTCCTTCATCGCAAAAGTGGCACAACAAAGCAAGGTCTGGCTAGGAGAACAAGCAGTAGTGATTGTTAGGTTCTTGGGAAGTTCTCCACAAAGTTCAGGTCTGGTGCCTCTTCTGGGAAGTATCTGTGCCCATATCAGTCTAGCATACGGCGAAACACTACAAACAAATCTACTGCCTCACGTAAGGGCAGTGGAAAAGTACTTTGTGGACCTGCTTACTCTGGTGAGTGAAACTGCAAATAGCGGCTACCATGCTCTGCGTCTTGAATAGCATTTTAGTGAGTTCTAACAAAGCTATGTTCTAGGGTTAATGGCGTATCAAATGATAAATGAGCGACGCAACGGTCTTTAGTCAAGTACTGATGAAATAAAGAGATATGGTTATTGGGTCTTACTACTCTGTGTAACGTAATGTCAAATATATATGTATATTCTATATTCCTGTGATGGAGAATAATATGAATATTCCAATACTGGCCAAGCCATTGGACAGTAAATAAGCAAACTCATTTTCTACAGGTGTCACTGGAGCATGGCTCAAGGCGTCCTCTGGTGATATTGTTGGACTCAATAGAGGGACTGGCCGTGACAAATCGACCCTATCTTCTTCATTGGTTACCTAAACAGGTTCCTCCCAATGTCAAGGTCCGTGGCACTGTAACAAATATCATTGAAATTTGAACTTACTTTATATTGTGATCGGAAATGAACTCCGCATATATATGTTATTTGTTTCTGGAAAAGGAGATTATAATGATATTAGTCTCACTATAATAGTTCAGATTCGAGCCAAAATTCTGCAAATGTTCACCCCTCTTTGGACGAATAATTCTACTAGACCCGCTTCTAGCTGGATTGAAGACATTGTTAGCAGCTAATAATGTATCATACTCCCCTCCCATAGTGATTAACTGTGTTGATTAGGTTCTACATATTGACCCACTTCAAAAATCCAGCCCTTGCCCAGACACCAACTTGTTGATTTGATTCTTCGTATACCCCTGTGAATAACGGTCCTCTCTACATTTACATATTTTCAGGTAGTTATTTCTCTGAGCCCAGAGGTGAACAATGGTCTTGAGCATGCCTGTTCACACCTGGAATATAACGACACCTTCCTTAACCTGCATTTACAACCTTTAAATGCCGAAGATGCAAAGGAGTTTATTGTCTCCTACCCACAGAACCACCAGAGGAAGCTGACCGAGAAACAGCAAAACAAATTGATATTGAAATCTGAGACTTTACCTCCCCCTATACTCCTCAAGCTGTGGCTAGATGAGGCATGCATGTGGAAATCCTACACAACAGAACTGATGCTACCTGGCACATTAACGGATGCAGTGAACCTGATCTTTAACCGACTTGAGCAGAAATTTGGCTCAGTTTTTGTGTCGGCCGCTCTGGGATATCTGACCCTCTGTTTTGACGGGATAAGTGAAATTGAACTTGAAGATGCGCTTTCGGCAAATGATGAAGTTATGGATGAAGTCTACCGATATCACAACCCTCCGCTTGAGGGAATTATACGTATTCCTCCATTGATGTGTAAAAGAATGCATTTTGATCTGCAAGAATACCTAGTTCAGAACGAGACTCCTGGGCGTATTATCCTGTCCTGGTATTACAGTATATTTGGTCAGGTGGCTAGGGAGAAATACGCAATGGGTGATTCAGGTATGAAACTTCATGCCGGCCTCGCAAAGATCTTTTTAGTTGAGGACAGACTATGCTCTACTGTTGTTTTGAAGCAGAGGAAGCTAACTGCAGAAAATGCTGACAGGCTTGTCAATCCCCAGAAGCTGAGTCACAAAAATCGGAGAAAGCTGATGGCCGTCACCTACCACCTCAGCAAGGGTGGCGATGCTGCTAGATTCAAAGAAGAGGTAATCTGCAACCTGCGGTTCCTGAATTGTTTACACAAGGGAATCTTGAACAAACCTCAACAAGCTACTGCCTCAGCTTGGATATGGCAGGTTCTAGAAAACATTGATGAGGAGTCTACCCTTGTAACTAGCGCTCTTCGACTTGCAAGACCCTTGATAGCACAAGACCTTGATCTTTTGCCCGTACAACTTCTCGGTCAGTTGATTTCATATTCTCGCCATTATAAGCACATAGCTGCTCTGTGCAAACAGGCTGAAGATGCCCTAAAGTCAGCAGAAACAAGGGCACTGGTACCACTTATCGGCAGTGTTGGTGCCTTGTCTTCTCCTGCAAACTGGTACTTTGAAGGCCCGACCCGAATCATCGAGCAAAGTCAGGATGGTTCAATGCTGCTGGTAGGATACGGAGGTCGCCAGAAAAGTGGCCCGCTTTTCAGAATATTTGATGTAAACAGTTGCCAGATTACTCACACAATCTGGAGAACAAAATCTCTGTTGAATGATATCTTATACTCAGGGGTCTTGTCGAGAAACAACCGACGTGCTTACCTACTGTGTAAGAACCACTATATACTGTGCTCGATCTTGGATGGAGGTAAGCTAAAAATGCAAGCTACAAATAATAACGTGAATGGTGCAGGTTCTCTTCATGAGTGCATAGTTGCTTCCAGCAATGACAAAATGTTCCTTCTTGCTGGGCCATCTAGACTTGCCATGTTTGAGGATACAAGTGCAAGTTTCGAGGAGCCTGAATTCCGGGTGAGTAAGTCAATACTGAATATGTGTGAATGCATCTGGGAGGTCGTTTGTTAAGAAATGTAGGGTGAATATAAATTACAATAGTGCTAAACCAAGATTCCAATCAAATGTTTTAGAAAATGATAGTATATCAGGAGTGCATTCAGAGAAAAAATGTTTATATAATCAGTAAATACTCACTAGTAGCTATTTAAGGTCTCTGTAACATAGCATAAAGCTGTTGCCGATAGAAATTTTGCTGGCCATTCTAGATTTGCCTTTGAACATGAGCTTTACATTGGCCCTGTTTATTAAATAAGATCATTTTAGGTAGAACAAAAGACAGTTCTTTAGGTTCCACCGAAAGTAACTTCCTGTCGCGGCCTAGGTATAACATTCAATATAAGACTGTATTTTCAAGGACATTTGAATTAAATATCGTCATGTTTTTGTCTCTAGGCTAGACGCGCAATGAACTTCTCAGGAGCCAAAGCCACAACAAACATCATCTTCACCGATGATGAAACGGGGAGCATTTCCTCCCACACCGTGCAGGGTCAGAAACGTGTGATTGGTGCAATCAACAGGTGGACTTTCTCCAGTGAGGACCCCTGTGATAAACTACCTCTCCCTGAGCCTATCCCTCCAGGATGCCTCAGGAGGTTACCCGGCATGGGTCAGCCTGATTGTGTGCTTGTGGCATGTGCGGACGGAAAGCTTTACGTCATATGCATGAGCTCATGCTCCATACTTCTAGAAATGAAAAACTCAGTAGGATTACGAGGAAATGGCCTTCTCTTGGACTTACACAGGGATTGTAAAATTGCTGCTGTGGGCAGTAAGGAGAAGACTGTTGTGGCTCTGTTTGATATCACTGAGGAGAAAATGACGGGTCATGTTGAGGTCTCCTTCAACACTCAAGCGGTGAGATTTGGACCTGATGAGAACCATCTGACTGTGTTGAGGAGAGATGGCAATTTGAAAGTCTTCCAAGTGAGCAATTTAGAAGAAAAGTGTTCCATCCTTGCTCATGATATTGATGCTACTTCCTTGTTCTGCCCTGATGACGGACATATTCTAACGTGTGCTTATGACAAAACACTGAAGCAATTCGATCTGAGGAGATTGCTCAGCACATCGAGGCAATCCTCGGGAGTGTCAGAAGAGGACACAGAGAAGATGATAGAATATGCTGATGTTGACACGTTCTGCGTTGTCGATGACACAAATATCATCACAGGTGAGTTTCTACTGGGTAGCGAGACGGTAAATGATATTATATTCCCTGATAATTCCTACTGTTGGCCAACCAATGATCGTTTCCTGATAACTAAAACTATACTGATGATGTGAGTGGACGGAATAGGCAACAGACTCGGCAGGAATCAAAGTAGGTGCAGTAATTTGTAATTTCGGTGGTAAATAGTATATGTGAAATATTGTAGTTGAGCTAGAAAGGTTTAAATGGGGAACGGGAGGTGGCGCAGTGGTCGACTGCTAGCATGCACGGGCCCACACTCATTTCGCCTTATAAGTGTAATAAACCTTTACTCTCCATTGACGTTTTATCATCTAAATACGCCTATACCATCTAGACATTTATTACCCACCAAATACGGAGTCTCCATAGGAAATGTATAGAGCACCTGGAATCAACTACCCGGAGATTGGTGTCAGAATCTCCTGCAGGAGATTCCGGAAAAAAGTCCCATCCATAATGAGGTCAAATTATCATGTACTTCAAAATAAGTTTTTGGAATGTTCATTCAATAATTTAAAATCAGTCATAATTATCTCATTTACCATCAGAAATCACTGTCATAGCATGCTTTTCACGCTAAAATCATGGGAAAATGGAGAACTATATTATTGGTGTAAGTATACACCGAATTACTGCCACGCTTGACAGTGCTATGGTGTTTGGAACTAAATGTCTTGCAGAAACATATCTATTGCAATAGATTTGTTATTAATCTTGAAGGTGGGTAATAAATACAATAACGACTGGTTTTGTATACGAGTGACCGTAATCTCCTCGTAGATGACGACGCAATATCCTCGCTATTCGCTCGGATATTACTACGCGTCAACTACTCGGAGATTACGGCCGCTCGTACACAAAACCAGTCATTATTGTGTATTTACAAGGGGATGTCTATTCGCTCCTGTAATGAAAACTCGAAAGGAGAGGGACTAGTTATCAGTGATTGTATATCATTTCCTAATATCACGTGTGTGAAAGGTAAAATGCATCAGTATATACAATACGTGCATATATGCATATACAAATATATATATTTATTACCCACCTAATACGGATATATAGAGTGCCTGGAATCGGCTACCCGGAGATTCTGGCATGTCAGAATCTCCTGCAGGAGATTCCGGAAAAATAGTACTGTCCATAATGAGTTTGAATCATCATGTACTTCGAAATAAGTTTCTTGAACGTCTATTCAATGCTAATTATTTAGAATCAATCATAATAATCTCATTTACCATCAGATATCACTATCAAAACATATTTTGCATGCTAAAATCACAGGTTAATGGCGAACTATATTATTGGTGTAAGTCTACACCGAATTACTGCCACGCTTTACAATGCTGTGGTGTCTGGAACTAAATGCCTTACAGAAACCTTTTAATTGCAATAGACTTGTTATTAATCTTGTAGGTGGTTTATAAATACAATAACGACTGGTTTTGTATACGAGTGACCGTAATCTCCTCGTAGTTGACGACGTATATCCTCGCTAATCGCTCGGATATTACTACGCGTCAACTACTCGGAGACTACGGCCACTCGTACACAAAATCAGTCATTATAATATATATATATATATATGAAGTTTGTGAACACAAGATATCGTGACACAAGACATCACTAATTCGTATACTATTGCACATTTCATTGAATCAAATTCCATTCCTTTCTGATAATAGGCAATCAGAGTACATCGCCCAAGGTGTGGTCTCTTGAGTCTGGCCAGGATTTGACGACTTTACAGCCCACCAACACTGGATCAGGTGTTGTTTCCGTCGTGGCTAAAGGAACTCGGATCCTCTCGTTTGACCATCCCTCCAAGATAGTGAGACAATGGGAGTGGCCATCAGGACAACCAATCAAAGTCCTACCCGGAGTCAAAGATGTCTTAGCAGTCGCGGTATCTGAAGACGGTCAAAAGGTTGTATTTGTATGTGAGCACACTCCTGGAACGATGATCTTCCTATACAATCCATGCGCTAATGAAGAGATAGGTCGTATAATGATTACCGATAAAATACCAAAGGCAACACCAACTTACCTCACCAAAGATGTTCGATACCTTGTGTTCGTTCTCGAGAAGATTGAGAAGAGTGATGATGATAAAGATATTAAAGTCCTTGGTGCATTAACGACAGATCTGACTAGGTTTGGCGACCAGGACACGAGCTGGGTGGAGCGGGACATTCAAACAGTATCAGCTATCAACCCTAACCTCTTTGTTCTGAACGGACAGGGAGAAGTGGTGATATGGCAACCACCAAAAACTGCAGGTCTCTATGATATGAAGAAATACCGTGGCTGGCTGCAACATAAGCAACTGCTCTTGTCAAAGAAATTGAAGGCTGATAATGACCTAAAAGTGACATCAGTAACTGTGTCACCGGATGATAACATGTTAGTTACTGCGGCAGAGGACGGGACGCTGGGGCTCTGGAATAACATACTCAAACCGAATCTCGTTGACAAAATGACCGGTGTGTTATTGAAGAAACACACAAATATGGTATGTGAATCATAGTTATTATCATCAACTATTGTTTATGCGTGCCATCATCAGCGATATGAAATGCTTTATTGTTTTGGAGTCTTCATTTTGTGATTTCTCCTCTTTACAAGTTGCCCCACTTTTTCTCATCGTGATATTTCTGCCTTAGAATCCTGATATCCTGCATGAATTTAAGATTTAAGTACTCTATACCTTAACTCAGACAACTAGTTTTCTAGGCTGTGAACCGGTGGTACAAGTGGGGCGACCATTGTAGCTAATCTCGTACCCTTCTCAAATATCTGTCTTTACATATGAATTTACATTCATATCCTTTCCCATTTCCCACAAAACGTTAATTTGGGTGCAAGAAAAGAGATGATGAAGGACCTATTTCCCCTCTATTGTGCAATATATAGCCAGGTATCAAATATGCTAAAATAGTCCCTTGCCACCCCACTCCCTCTGTGACCTACCAGAGATGGTAAAGTCAGAGCTGCAAAAGATATCATCTACTTATACATGTATCGAATGACATGTCTTCATTTCTCTCCGCAGGTCATATCCACGAGATTTTCACGGGACAGCAAATATCTTGCTTCTGGATCAACAGATAAAACAATTATAGTATGGGATGCACCGTCAGGGGATGCAATCGCGCAGATGCACACGCATGCGCGCGTTATGGACATTAGTTTCCTTCCGGGCGGCAAGAAGATTGTGGCACGTCTGTCTGGAGCTGGCCGCTCCCACCTTGCTATGTGGGAGCTCAGGGGTTAAGTAGGGATAGGATATATACACGGATGGCATAATACATTATCATAGCAAATCTGTGATTATGTTCTCAAAATGTACATACACGCATCATAGTTAATGGTGGTGGATTATCATGTAAAGTGACATTTCGGATTTTGGGCTTGCTGTTGAAGTGTTGGTATCGGTGTTTCTAGCACATCAGGGCACCAATTCCGATTCAGGCATGACTCTATCCATCTAGGCAAATCCACATATCAATTATGCTTTGCCTAATCGGTTGTTCTATAATGAAATGGAAATATGGTTCATATATGATGAGAGCCATACATACAATGTATATAAGATATGTTCTTTTGTGAATAAATGTATTTATAATAAATGTTTTTATCATGCCTAGTATCTAGTTTGGCACTGTATTTTAAAAAAGTCAGTGCTTTGAATTCAGTACGTCCAGGTACTGTTCAGTAGGGCAATACATCATATTGATATATTATATATGCCAATATCAGATACCTCATACAACAAAGGATTAAAATATTTTCATGCAACCACGATTGTATTGTAAAGTATGCCATAGAATGTGACTTCAACTAAACTAATTCAAGAAGACTAATTTTTACACTTCATATCTGGGAGGAAATTGGATCCGGAAATAAGATACCTGAAGTTGAAAATTATGTACACGTATTTCATATTTTCATGCACGACAAAGAAATCGCGAAAAAGAAAACCGCAAAGGTAAATTCAGCCTTAAGAGTACCACTTAGGATAAAAAAAAACCAAAAAAAACCAGAAGAAGTATATTACGTTTAAACAATTGATGAAAGAGTATATCCAAAGAGATAACCCAAGCATAGGGACGGAAGATCATAACATCTACAGTTGTGGTAAACATGTACATGTATATAATGAAAAAAAGGAAAAAACCCAAAGGCAAATTCAACAATTCGACAACGAAGGTGAATATATGTAACTGTAGTAAAACATTTACTGAATAAAACAAATTGTGTTTTGGATTTTGGAGGGTGAGGGGCTGAGGTGCACCGGGAGCCGAGGAAGAAGAATCTATTCTTAAGAGCCAATCACTGCAATACTGTTGTCCTCGATAATCTGAATTTTACTTCAGCTTACCGAATTTTACTTCAGTCTCCTAATCAACTATTTTACTTCGGCATTACTCATTCACCCTGACCTACATATATGAGGTGTCTCGGGTAGTAGGGTTAACGTTGTGCCTCCTGAAGGCCTCTTTGCACCACTGGTCCGTTAATAACTATTGACTACAGTATTGAAAACTGTTACGCTCTACTAACGTGCTTCAGCTGTATTCTCATATCATAACTGCGCAATAACCTACTTTTCACATCATGACACTCCATCCATCACCCCACCTGTATGTCATTAGTTCTTCATACCTCGTTACACATTTACCAAGCACCTTCTTATGCGTTTTAGTTAAACCTCCATAGATCTTGTTGGCCCTTTATTCATGATTTGCGATTTTCTTGTGAAAATAAAGAGACTCATTGTTCAAAAGCCGTCTGAGGAGCTAACAACAGGTATATATCTCCGTCTTAATTCCTGATTCATAATTCGGGATACACAAGTTTGTGAAAATTTGGACACAGTTCACACATTCTTTCTGGAATCCAATACAGTCCATGTATTTCAGAAGCAGATACAAATTTGCTTAAGGCAGTGATGGGTTGGTCCTTAGGTATGTGCCCCAAATCTGTTATTTTCGGCAGGTGTGATAAAGGTAGTGAAGCTGAAAGATATAACTACATCACTTCCCATGTTGAGTTTCATATTTACAAAACAAAAGATCAAATCAGAAAATTCCTTATTCATAGAGAAAAGTTTGAATTTTTAAAGCTAGCTCGGCGTTTGTACATGTTTCTCTTATTTTTAGTGTTTTGTAAACGTTGAATAATCTTTTACTCGAGCGATCTTTAACAAATAGCAATTAAGATTGTCCCAGTTTCCATAATATGAAAATCCCTTGATTCCTGAAGTATAACACTCACCCGAGAATATCCTCTACCACATCATGCTTCGTTGCATAGCAAGGCCTTCCCAGACCACTAAAATCCCCACATCTTACCAGGAGCACCCAATGGAGCATTCATTGATTATAGCTGGGGGTGCAGATTTTGGAACACCAAGAGGTAAAAAAGAAATCCCCCCCCCCCCCATTGGAATACCCTAAACAATTTTGTCCCCTCCTTGGTTTACTGAAAAAAAAGTTGCCCCCCCCCCCTCTTGGAATGCCAAAAAAGAAAGTCGCCCAAACTCCCATAGGCATAGGGTAAAAGCACAGGGGAGGCTAAAATAATGTGGCCTTTTTTCGTAGGCTTTCTACCTTGTGCATTATTCATGACTAAAGTTTTGCAACTAATGCGATTTCTTGTGAGATGATATGAATGCATTTCATTACAAACGTCAATTCTTGTCACTGAACACAAATGTCTGCCTCATTGTTTAGCTAAAAATGTCGACCCCAGCAGAAATAATGAAAAACACCCACAAAAATGTTAGCCCCCCCCCCCCCCTTGGAATACAAATAAAATTTGCCCAACCTAAAAACTGTGCACCCCCGGCCATGAATATTGAACGCTCCTAAGAGCCTTAGCTGACGCTTTCATTCAAATTTAAGAGTGGAGCAGTAAAGATATACCACATTCTTACTCCTACTGGCTAGGCGAAAACATTATCTTCAGATACAATACTGGTAAGTACAAAAGATCCCGATACTCAATCTTATTGCATTAGTTCAGCTGTATGTTATTCTGTTGTGGTATTGATGTCCATACCTCTATGATATGGTAATGTTACTTGTTGTAGTGTTATTGAGGAGCGCTCTACTCGCCTGCCTGTGATAACTAAATCTCCTGCCAAATTTCAATTGTCTAGATTTAAGGAACTGCCTCACCTGGGATGCAGCAAAGGGTTCCTCTACTTAGGAGCCATAGTACTGAATTTCGAATATTGTTTGTATATAATAGAAAGTATGAAAAAGGCTTATGTAAACCTACTAGATAAATTGAATAGAAGAGCCGTAAGAACTGTCTTGGGGGCACCGTCAAGACTATGTTCTACAAGAGAAAGGCAAGCAAAATGCAAACTGGATCCGCTATCGGTTAGAAGAAAATGTCAGTTACTTTGTATGATATACAAACAATGTGTTAAACAGCCCATACTATAGAGGGGCTCGTGGTTGGAACAATGTACGCAAAGAAATCCGAAGATGCGATACTCTAGAAACTTTCAAAAAGCGAATTGAGCAGTCTAACACTGATCTGGAAGGAAGTAGATAACATGTCTTGTGTTGAATTGACCCATCTCAAATTTTCATACTATTAGGCTACATAATCATCCTCTTACATAATCATTACCAACCATATTTCTCTGTTTTTAGCATATGACGATGTATAAATGGAGTCATGTTTATGTACATGTGAAGGCGTTGTAGTGAAAAATTCATAATTATGAGAGTGACAATAAAATTCAACAACAAAAAAATCTGGCCTGTCTAGGGAAACACACCCTTACTTGAAAGAAATGTGGTACATGATGTACTTCTAACTAAGGGAATGCGTTTTCTAAACATGAGCAGTAACTAGTTCTGTAGTCACTGAACAATATGGCAAATATGACTCCCAGATCTGAGCTCGTTTTACTATATACCCGTGCTGTATATACTGTAAATTTATACGCACCGTTTCACCTCATAACGTAAAAATACTGTACACTGTACTGAACACTGTTCCGTACGAGAAAATACGGAACACTTGTTCCGTATACGTAGATGAAATATTAGTTCTTAGGCCAAATGAAATTAATGATTTTTTTTAATTTCGGGTATATAGTAAATATATAATGTCCAACCATGCTTGTACAAGCCACAAAACTTGATGATAAACTACGGTTTGTACGGAACTCGGCGTAAACGCCTCATTCCGTACAAACCGTAAATTATCATCTTGTATTGTAACTTGCACAGCATGGTCAGGATGTTCTATATAAGTATTGATACGTAATTAAGAAGAACAAGTTAAGGAGGGTTTTATCATCTTAACAAGGTGATGTAGGCAAGGTTAAACAAGGTTTAACAGTCAGGAAGGAGTAATGGAAACCTGAGAATACATATCTGCAGACAGTTTGCATATTGATGTGGGCATGTGGGTAATTTCAAGGATTCGAGGTGATGACAATCCAGACATGCATGGTGTGAGGATATCAGTGTAATGATGTGTTGAGATGTAGAGGTGAAACACCAGATGGCATCGTAGAAGCGCTGCTCCAGGGCTAAATTATACTCATGTACGCACCATAAATTATTGTATTTTTATTGTTTTCAAAATATCGATTAATTTTTGAATGATTGAATCTCGATCTTCATGGACGTTAGATATAACTTTAATGGACTTTAAAAAAATCGTTTTACTGTTGTAGAGAAACGATGAGGCGTGTCCATCTCATCCTTGTCGTCATGCTGGCACTGGCACTGTTCCAGACCGAGGAGTGTTCCGGATTTCTGGTGAGGAGAAAAATCACCCAATGCCCATTCTAATAAGTTCGTTGGGGTTCATTTCGGCCATTACTGTGTGTGGGATGTATTCCGATTATCAGTAACATTATTTTGTTGGGAGAGACAAATACATCCGTAGTGTGGTTTGTTGGGTCATCTCATCATGGTCGTTCTCCTGCCTAGTATAGTGGTATACAGAGAGAGAGATTATTATTTTTATTCTAATTTCCATTATTTAGTATTGTTTATACTACCTAATTCATAATTAGTCTTCAATACAATGAAATACAAATTCACCATGTGGCTGTCTAACCTTGATATATATTTGACAAGAGGAGAACCACCCACACTTTTTTTGTTTTTTTTTGTACAATTCTTTATTGACATTTGACAACTTACAATGAGTATGTTACACTTGCGTACGAGATTGTGTATCCTAGCAGATAGACCTTATGCTTTTTACATTTGTGAGGAAGAGAGGCCATATAGGCATCAACTGTTCTTTAGAAGGTATGTTAATGTCATCACTATCCTCAGTAGACCTAAGATGGTCTTTATGTTACATGTTCGTCCTAGCTTCAAGCTTGCAATAGATTATGTGTATAACATGTTAACAACAATATATATGTCATCATCAATAAAGTAGGCAGAGTTTCAGCTTCTCGGCCTTTTGGCTAAGATCAAAAGTGTAGGACATTAGGCTGGTTTTCTTATTCAGCACATTTCCCTGTCATCCTCAGGACAGATAATATCAACCAGGTTGTAGAGCAAGGTATACAGTACGTCGTCTTACTTTGCATCACAGATCGTAACATAATTCAGCCAGTCAAGAAATAGTTCACTACAACAAAATAGAAGAGACAATACATTACTTGGGACTAGAGATCAACTTGGCTATACAATAAAATCAATAGGAGACTCCAGTTTGTGACATGCACTATCCAGTTTGTGACACTATGTGCTTGTACATGCTTAGGATCATTAAGTTGGTATTTTGATCTTTAGCATGGCCTTTGACATGGCTTTATACCGCCTGTATGTTGGTGTATTTCTTGTTATCGGCGCCAAGCTATTCCAATGCTGTGCCCCAATGTATTCAACTGACCTTTGGTATGCACCGCCGTTTGGTCAAAATTGTTTGATTTTTGGTGCATTCCCACCTCGGACAGTTCTAGGTCTGACGTAAAGATATTTGGGATTTGGGGCCTTGTGGTACATGAAGTTTGAGAGATGGTTCTGTTGCCTATGTATTAGGAGGGGCAGCTTACATCTATGGTGAGGATTATTTATACTAGTCATATAATTTGCTTTTAAGCATATTCTGAGGTAGCAGTTTTTCATACGTTGCAGTTTGTCCAGTAAGGCTTTAGATGCTCCCATATACAGTATATCCTGCCTGGTTCGTTAGATTTGGCCGCATTTTGGCCAGTAAATAGATTTTATGGGATACCAATCTAGTTAGTTTATTCATGTGCGATTTATGATCCAAAGCTGGGTTTAGGGTTACCCTGAAATACTTGAAGACATATACCCTGTGTAACCGCACTTTGTCTAGTGCTAGTGACATGATATAATCTCTATTTTTCTTTTTGGTATAAAAAAACATGAATTTTTTTTTCGGTGTTTATACTAAGTTTATTTTGTAAGCACAGCATGTATAGGCAGTCTAGGTCACTTTGTAAAGATTTCACCAGACTTGACAGGTCTGCTCCAGCTTGATACAAGACTGTATCATCTGCATATAAGAGAACAGAGGTATCATTGATATAATTTGGCAGGTCATTCACATATATTATAAAAAGGAAGGGACCAAGGATGGAGCCCTGGGGGACTCTGACCTTGATGTCCTCTTCCCTAGATACTAAACCATTTATTTTTGTTCTCTGAGTTCTGCAGTGTAGATCCTGTGTATCCAGTCAAGATTTCAATTTCTTATCCCATACAGATACATTTTATCAATCAAGATTGCAGGGTCGACCGTGTCGAAGGCCTTATGTGGGTCCACAAAGATGGCAGCAGTACTGACACCCATATTCTTATATTTTAAAATGTCGTCTGTTAGCTCAGATACAGCCGCCACCTAACTTCAATAATGATCACCAACGCGTTTAATAATGTATGGTCCTTACCCACTTTGTATTTCTGTTCTACAGTTTGGAAAAAAGGTGAATGGCATGAGGATAAGTAGACCGGTAGCTCGTTTTGGCAAATCATCCCGTCTCATTCGGCGCCAAAAGCGGGATTCGGAACCACGAGTGCAGAAAGGAGGATATCAATGAAAATATAGCACATGAACCATCTGATCAATGTGACAACACAGTTACAACTTCTGTCAGTACCGCATGTGTTTGATATGGGATGTCATTGAAAGTAACTATAATCGCTGGCCAATTAAGAACCCCCTGCCAAACTAACCGCTTGTATTTGAAACGGAAAGTAAAGTGCATAGAAATATACATATACACAAAGAGAGTAAAAATAGTAAAAAACCAAATTATCTATATTACTAATAAGTAATTTGCATGAAAATTTTTGTTATCTCATTGAATCATGATATTGTCTTGACGGGACTATTGTTGCGAGTATTCCGTTTATTGACTATAGAATGTGTAGGTAGAGTAAAGTTGAGAAACATACATTCAATATGATGGAGGATTATCAAATCCGAAATGTTGTATTCTAACAGTAATAAACACCATCTTGTATTCCACTTGTTTTCATTTGTCTTGGGTTGTGCATTCCTCCATAACATATATTCAGTAATTAGGTAAAGAAACAGAAATGTTTGCCATTACTGATAATTATAAGGAGGAGAGTGAGTCTGCTTATAAAATGTTTATTGGAAAATTTATAACGTGAAAAATGAATCCTCACTAAATATTTTTAATGTGAAAAATGTGTTCTCACGAGGAGAAATAATGCCAACGGGCACAATGCACTAGGGGAGTCAATGTTTGTAAATTTGTTGTGGGATGGGTGGGTACAAATTCTGAGCAGGCGTTGCGCTAGTCCGTTTACTGGCCGTGCCGCCTAAGGCTTACGGTCTGTAAGGGTCTAACAGAGCACGGCTCCAATTTTCCTGTTCCCTCTGCCTGACGGGAGAAAGGAATTTCCTGATTGGCTGTTCTAATTTTAGGACCTATGCTTGAAGTATAATACTCTGGTTACTGGCAAATCTCTCAAGGCAGCATAGTACCAGTGGAGGCAGGAATTCCAGACTCAAAATGGCAGTGCATAACAGTCTTAGTTTCAGCCTGTGCACCCTGGCCCTGGCGCCTACAGACTGGACTAGAGTCTAACGTTACGTGGACTGCTGGTGGCGCCCTCTGATAAGCCGCTGTCTTGCACTCGTCTCGTCAGTAAAGCGTCAGATAGCAGCACAAACGTCACCCACCCCACAATTATAACTGCGCGAAAACCACCAGTTTATTCCTATATATGCCACCGCGGAAGTGTATCGGCTGTAAATCGACTTGTTTTCACATATTTACGCCCGTATTTCACGCCGGCGTATAAGGCGTATACAATACTGTTTCCTCTTATATACAGACACGTCTTAGCTGTATTTCCCGCCAGGCGTATACGAGAGGAAATATACTCTGCGTGATATATACGCGTATATAGGCCTATCTGTACCGATAGAAAATTAAAAAAAAGGTTCGGCCCCGCCGCCTCCCGCCCATATGTGTTGTGACAGTGGTCTCAGTGAGAAACCCTAACCCACACTGGTGTCAAAGCGGCGGGTGTCAAGGCGGGGATGTCAAAGCTGTGTTAGCTGCAGATGAGTTGGTGGTGCAAAGAGAGGGCGGCTGCGAGGGTGGCTGTGAGGGTGGCTGTGAGGGAGGCATTCACACAGAGTGTGTATGGAGTGGGACTAGGACTTCAATGTTGGTATCTGATCAGAACTTGTCTTAAATATACAGTATCCAAAGTATGATTACAAAAGAGTGGTGTTTAGAAAAGTAAAATCTATTCAAAAACGTTAAAAAAACCCAAAAGCTGGGTTTATCATATGTATTTAATGAAAAGATAATAAATAGGGTTTTAGAGCAATTTTATAATAAAAATTGATAATATAACATTGGATTTTTCATATAATACAGACTTGGTTGGTTAATAGAAAATGAAATATCATACCCGTGGTGTCCCCAAGTGGCAGAGATTGGAACTAATCGATAGTGGTGTAAATACAACAGAATCAGGTTTATATATATGAATCAGGCGTATATATGAATCAGGCGTCTACAGATGAGGCGTATGCACACGGAAAATAGTGTAATATAGAGAAACAGGCTTACTGTCTCCGTACGGATAAAATACGCGGTAAAATCGGCGATCAGATGATCCGATGCCGAAGGCAGAGGTTCATCTGATCGCCGATTTTACCAAGTATTTTATCCGTACGGAGACAGTCAGCCTGTTTCTCTATTATTATATACCTTAAAATATCGAATTTTTAACTTTGCTACTGGGGGAATATTTGGATTTTGCCGCCGTACATGCCCCGTACGCCACATACATATCCCGTACGCCACCTAGGTGTCGTACGGGTATAAATACGACATGGGTAGGAGCGGGCAGTATGTGTAGGATATACTACCACAGGTATATGATAATAATTCATATTTAAAGCTACAATTTAGACGAAGAAATTGTGTTCAAGTACAGAATCTCAGCATGATTTGTCTCGGACAAACACCCTGTGAGATATATGAATCCCATCGTGTGAATCTGTAAACACATCTAAAACCTACAGGGGCACTTTGGTGAGACAAATAGACCCACTATTGAGCAAGCGTATTTAAAGTGGGATTCACACAATGGGATTCATGTACCTCACAGGGTGTTTTTCTGAGATAAAGAGTTTCTGTACTCAAACACAATCTCTTCGTCTAAATTCTAGGTTTACATTTCACTGAGACATGTTTTCAACCCTGCAATTGAGGGCGACATGTACCCTAACAAGGAACAGAATCTCATGAGATTTTGAACCCTGTGAGGTACATGAATCCCACGGTGTGAATCCTCTGCTGGGAGAGTGATATCGCCAGTCTCGTGACTGTTTTTCCAGGAAACGTAAATTCCATCCCAAATCCGATTTGATGGGTAAAGGATTATTTTAGATTCTTATTTTCAGTTCTATATATAAAGACTAACAAACAGAACTACAGCTGGTGAGTAGGAAGTGAATCATACAATACTACCGCATATACGGTATCTCCTCATATAATATACAAGTACCATATATCAATTTTTAGCAGAGACATAGGCGATGATGAATCTGAAAACGGTTTTCTAATATCTTAATCAGAACATAAAGTTAATAAACTTTTAGAGTTCTGACCAAACTCAGAAGTGAGAGGGTCCCTCGTGATTAAAATTATCCTGGGAGTTTGTGGTAGAACATTAATGAATAGGCAAGTTTCCAATTATTCTAGTTTAAATCCTTCTGCGTAACGACTTCCTTTATCCGCGCGTGGATGGAGGCATCACCACAATAAAGATGCATGAGGCCTGGAGGCACCACTGTTCCAATATTTACAAAAATGTTTGAACAAAGAAATAATAGAGCAATATTAATGAGATCATCGCAAAATGTAGATATGACATCATATTTAGTATTTCTATTCAAAAGAAACAAAATATTTAACATATATCGTATTGCGTGATTACAAACTTGAATTTTGAGTTTTAACCATTATGTGCCAGTCCTCTAGTGGGGCAAACTGCCACCAGCACCCGTCCTTATGGGAGTAGCACGGCCGCAGGCACCCGTCCTTAAAGGGTTAAGGCCCGTAAATTCAAGCTTGCGCCCCGTGTATAGTTGTACATATATATTTGATATGCATATTGTTTCTCGACCTGACACGCCGTGGTCCATTCAAGTGTTCCTGAGAAGGAAGACGGTGATCAAATCAATTCTACAATTAGCATTCATTGCAATCCATCAATTGGGGAACAAGTCATTGTTTCAAGCAACATAAATGTAATTGAAACGTTTAAATGTTAGTACTTCTACAAACATTAAAAATATTGTGGTGTCTCCAACAGTCATCAGGTGGCCTCACTGTTCCGTGTATATCTAGCGTAACGCCATGTCAACTTTCTTCATGGTGAAACACTCTTCATGCCCAACCAGTACAAACAACACTCACATGACCAGAGAATGATACTTGATTGGAGTTGATAAAATGATGAATGAACAGAACTCTGTATGTGTGAGTATTCTCTGTAACTTTATTATTTATGCAATAGCATGAATGTATTCGTATCGTAATTATCATACTGATATCAAGTCTGTAGGGTCATTTATAACATCCATTATTTTATTAGGTCACTTTGCATCTTAGGTATTTCGTCCAGGGTGCAATGATGTATTTTATGTTATGCCTTCTTAGTTTTCTAATGAGGTTGGTTAAATCCCAACGTCAGAAGGACGATAAGTAAATTCTATCTTAAAACATAGGATCTATAAGTAAAACTACTTTAATCTCAATTCAAAAGAAACGGCCTTCAGATATTACAATGGGTTACTCTATTTCTTAAATATATGCATGAACTGAATTTAACAAACATTCAATGTAAGCCTTTCAAGGTGTTTTGTATATGCCTGAGCGCTATAATATGCTGTTAAACTGGTGAGATACAGATAAGCTGAAGTCCCTTTGTTGCAGCTTCAGTATAACTTGGTTTGTAGTGCACGCAAACGTTAAAAATACGTCAATAGATTGTTGCAGTGGTACATTTTTATTCAGGTTCTGACCCCCTTTTTTGGTGCTATTATAAATGTCAACGTGGAATATTGGGAAACTTGTGGAGGATAACTCGATGTTTATAAGAATTCAATAACCTGCCTGCAAAAAGAATGAAAATGATAAAGAAAACTACTTTGTAAACACTTCTCAGATCTCTACAAGGCTGCCATTGAGATTCAGAGAAATATCTAAGAGACTTCAAGCGGACTATTTTGAACTGTTAAACTGATGGGCTATAGATATTGATTGTACCAAGGGAGAAGGGGGGCGTTTACTTCACAGATAAGAATGTCTTACATTTCACATCACTGGACAAAATACGTGTAGACCCTTATAGGGAGTCCCAATGGAAAGTCCTATGGAAGGACTATCATCTCAAATACACAACACTAAACAGATGTCGGACATCGACTTCGGAAAAGAAGTGATCAAATGTTTTGTGAGCGTCTCCAATGAGGATAAAAATGAGATTGCATTTCTTTTTACCTTTATCAGCAACATCTATCAATTCAATCTTGACCTTTATGAAATATAAGCTCTTGGAGCATCTGGTTTCAATCTGAACATAGCGGTTAGCTTTTGTGAAATTGAAATCGTAAGTGGCCAATGACTACCATGTGTTGTGCAGATATAAACATAGGAAGAGTTACCTCTTACTTCCTTTGAAATCATAAAATCAAAGTCAAGCCTGTAGAACTACTTTCAAGCAAAACAAAATCTGTATGGCGAATCCGTGTATCCTACCATACCATAATCTCGCCTTATGTGTCTTCAATCTGCGTCACTGCGTTGATGCCTCAATGAACAAAGATATAGATGTATAAATTATGGACAGTTTTCTTTGGATAAAAACGTTTTACTGTAGCGCAACTGTTGGAGTATTAAACATTGATAGAGGGAGAGAGAGAGAGATGTACAGGGGAGTTATCATTCAATCATTTGAACTCAGAAGCTATTAAAAGAACGTTACAACCTGAGTAATTTGGAATGACGCAGTAGGGGTTGAAGTATTAATTTGACATCAAGAGTGATCTGATGAACTGTTGATAATTCATTATAGAGCGGAGTTTCAATAGCATAATAATTCATGATCAGTTCGACTGTTATTTCTTTTTTTTATCTAATATTCTAGTGATATTTTAGATTTCTATAGGTTTCCATTGCAGATATAAGTGGTTATAATTTTAGTTTGTGTATGAGGTACACTTTTGATATACCTTTGTTATTGTTCTAATTTGAATTTATGGTTAAGCACACTTGTGATACATGGAAACTGCAGGGATCTATAGATCCACAGACGCAAGTTGTGAACATGAATACTGAACATGTTTCATCCCCCTCAAACGAGCCAACACCAAAGCCAGTCCTGGCATGAACAGCAACAGGAATGTACAATTTCCTATATATCACTCTCACGTCCGGGATGAAAAAAGAGTACATGTAGTATCATAAGCTCTACTCAATCCAATGAAAAATGAAAATGTTTTGATGGAGTCCTGTATCCATACCGCCATCTGTATTCTCGTGCCCTGTGGCGAAGTCTCTAGGCTTAGCCTGCACTTTGTATAGCTCTATACTGGTTTCAATAGTGAATGTCAATTTCTATAGAGAATGTCAATTCCCTTCAGATTGTCTATGGCCCTTCTCCCACGCCCTCAGGGTGGTAATGTGACTTTAGAGCAGGTGAATACTGCACGGGGACAGATAGAGATATGAGTGTGACACCGCCCTGTGTGGCCCCGCGTCGTGCGTGTTGACGCCGTCATCCATCACATGACCGGCGCCGTCCGCTGAGTACGTCACGCGTGGATGATGACGAGGTGTGGGGATCTGTGCCTGCAGCAATGTCCGTCACGCTGTCAACGCTGTGGCGTATACAGCATCGATTACAACAACATGATCTGTATCATCTTCTGTGACGTAATGCGTTCTTTACACCACGATGTATACTCAAATTGTTTATAAGTGAATTCCTCAGGACCTGCAGGTTGTTAAAATAGAAATATATTGGTGAGTTGCATGATGTATGCCTTTACATTTTGTCCACCTTTTATGGTCAAGTGATGATAAAGATATTGAAATATTGTTGAATTATGTTCTGTTTATTCTCGTCGGTGATAGAATAGAGAATGATTCAATCTCTCATATTCCGCTTGATTGTATTGCTGACTTTTCGCCTGTATGATACATCATATTCTTTATCCTACCCCTAATATAAAATCCCATAGGCTTAACATTGAGTTTCCGTATGCCACGCTAACTGGCATACAGAGTTTTATATGCCACTAGTGGCATACAGCATTATTATCACGTAATATTTCAAAATCGAGGAGATAGGGTAGGATAAAATCAAAACCTGATTCATTTTAATCTTGGCCACCGCGTTCCACTCCTGAAGTTTTGGCTCCGGACTTCACTCGGCTTCACCTCATGAAGTCACTTTGCCAAACTCCAGTCGTGGAATACGGTGGCCAAGATTAAATCTCATCCAGTTTTACGATAATGCTTGCATATGCATGTACATGTATGGTAACTGGGAACAAACAAGGTAACCCAGTGCAATTCCATGGTCGGTTTCCAATCATACACGATATTGTCTATACTTCTCTCGACCAAGAGGTTTCTTTCATAAAAGAGGGCATGCAATGTTTGACAGTAAGTTATCATTAACAGTGCGCATCTCCAGGCATGATCTCCTCTTGACATACATGTCGACGCATGGTGATTCGCCGAGACATAATGGATGCTATAGGAAGGTGGGTGACCTCCTTGGAAAGTGAGCGAGTATTTGAGGCTTTACAATTTTCACTCGATTGAAAATATTTCATTTGACATTTTCCTGCATACATGTACATACAATATGCTATGATTTTAGCATAGAAATGTTGTTAAAATTATCAAAGATATATTAATATCAAGTTATTAAGATGCATCCTACTTTTGTAGGTATAGGAAAAAAGGCAAATATAGAATTACAACTTCAAATAAAAGAATGATAATTCCTATTCTTTGAAATATGAAATAATTGGGGGGGGGGGGGGGTATTCCCCGTTGATTTTTATAATCGTCAAATGTTCATCTTTTGTCTGGACTTACTGGATTTAACTATAGTTTCTTAGAATTTAGTAGATAAGTGTATTACACATACACTTGCCATGACTCTAAGTTACTGTCACGGAAATTGCTTCATCCTGCAGTTTCAAGTGAGTGCTCCACCAACCAGACAAAAATGTGATACAGCGCCCGTACAACGGTTGCCAGCAGATCTGGTCTATTTGAACCGGCCAGGTTGGTGGAATCACCCGCCAGATGCGTCGAAAGAGTATCTGGTTGGTGGAATTCTCGCTTCCAACAAAGAGTAATGAACATATTATCAATTATATGTATATATTTCTTAATACGACACATATTTACCACAGTAAGCTGTAAGCTGACATGAAGGAGCCGCTCTGTCACACTTAAACAGGGCGTGAGTCACTCACTGATAAATAAGACAAGTACTGACAACGTATGACAGGTACTTTGACTTTTCTCTGTCACCCTTATCACCCAGCAGTGGCAAGTGTCAACAAGATTCACCCTCTTTGCCGTGAGATGACACTTTGTGAGACGCATTTCTTTCAATTATTCGATGGTTTTCCGTATCTATATATAGGAGTTCTGAGAACTCTTAACCGAGCGGTCTAGACTCAGAACTGTGAAACACTTCAGCACAATTTGTACAATTTGATAGGACGTCGAGTGACAATCCGCACGACCTTTCGTCCGTGTTGGTAGGAGTCACACAGTATTATGAGGCGGTTGGAATATGGTCTCTGAATGAGACCGACATATATCCCTTCTTTTTACTGTAACCAAACGGGTCAACGTTGTGGGGAGCCAATTTTAAGAAATACGTCGTAGGCGTTAGAGGAGACAACTGTGAAGAACCCCTACATCATAGGCAATATATATATATCATCACTTTAATATTGCGAATAACCCCACAACGACTGCTTTCTCCTTGGCTCATTTCCAAACAATCAGGCGATATTCTAATTTCTGGTGTGTAGACCCAATATTGCTGCAATGGAATATGATAATGCTGAGTGGTAATGCAATATAAAATAACACACTGTTAGAGAGTCTGTGGCCTGAACACCCAGAGTTGGTGGCGTAGGTCGCCCCGCTTTATCAACTCGTGGAATGCGACCCGCGGAATGATTCCAGACCATATAGAGGCTGGCGTCTCTTCACCTGCAGTTGATTTGCTCTGGCACTTTTAGATTCCTTGAAGAAAGTATAAAAATAGGCTTAATCTATCTCCAAGTCACAGCTACTTGTTCCATATGCCACAGCACTTCCAACCTGTCTTCGTTACTCTTCTCTTACCGTATGTCCCCAATGCTAGTTGGATGCAGTGAAATGACTGAACGTTGGCTCCATTTCAATACAGTAGAACCCGGCCTAACGGACACCCCGCGTAAGCGAACAGTTTTGCTCGGAACGGAATTTTTTCCCTCTATTAGATGTTTAATTTACATTGCATATATAATATACATTAATTTACATTGCATATATATATTTATCCTACCCGTAATAAAAAACGCCATAGGCTTAACATGGGATTTGTTTATGTCACGGGTAGTGACATAAAGTGTTGTTTATGCCACTACTTTCTGATACTGAAAAAATATGAAAACGGGGTAGGATAAAATTTTGTTGGCTCCGTAATGTCACTCGTCTTCGACTCGTGAAATTGTGGAACCAACAAAATGCGTGGCATAAATAAACTCAGACTCAAACTCATGACGTCTCTTGATAATATATACATGTGTGTAATACGTGTGTAATGTATGGATCTATATTAAAGGCATAGAGTAGGTTAAATGTCAAGTCAAGGTTGTACACCCTTATAAGTGAATGCTCTATATATCAGTTGTGGTCGTGTGACAGCAAGAACTCATGTTTATTTTGAACCAGCAAGACAGGACAATTGGCCATAGGCTTCTGCGATGCAGGTTTTGCCGATTGTGATAGGCGTGTGAAACATAGACCCTATCCATGGTTTATAATGCTTGACCGATGTAGAAGAACCCGTGAATGACATATATTAAATGGGTACTATATCCGTTGCCACCAAAAAACCTGCATCGTGTTTCTCTTGTTGTGTGAACGTCTTCAGAATATGCTGGCATGGTAAACATGGGCACTTGGCACGATGCAGACTTTCGCTGCAGTCTCTTACAATAGCACGACCATGGTGTGTAGTAAATTAATGATGATTTATATGTCTCATATACTTTCTCTGATACTAGATAAGGAACATTATGAACTCCTATATGGAAACAAAACCGGGTATTTGCAAACAAAATTGTAAGTTGAGTCAGTTATTGCAATGTTACCATTTTGAATAGAATTTCATAATACTTCTTTCGTACATATTGTTATACACTGTTGAAATATCTCTTAAGGGATGTTATATTCTTTTTTCATGGAACGGGAAGTTGTGATAGCATATTTGGTACAATTCATTCAAAGCTCCTGCAAAACAGTTCATGAAGATGCATAGTCGCTTATTTAAAGCTCTATGTTTAGGCTCCAGGGAGTCGAGATTCAACTGGGCAAGTTAAAGTTGTTTCTTTATTTTGCTAACGATTACAGATTGAATGGAGTACTAAAACGTCTATGAATATTACCGTGAAGATATTTTATGTAATTATTTTCGCTTTGGTAGGGGAAGTGGAGCGGAAAATGCGATTAAAGGGAAAATAACTTAAAGAAAGGTTGTTGTGACTTTTGAGAGAAAGTAAATGGCTGTAAAAAAAACCGCGTGACGAGTGAGCTACCACATAGATTCGCGGAGAACGGGCGCTTTAGTGGGTCATTTGTTGTTTGGGATATTCTCAAAAATTTAAAATCGAACTAACTTATGATGGGTACCCGGTTATTCTGGAACTGAATACTTTGAGGTCGATATCACGACGTAAATCAATTCCTGTCCAATTACATAATCCCTGTGCTATTACAGAATTATTTTAAATCACTTGTATTTTTTTTTCATTAAATCTTTTATTTATACTGAAACAATGCTTAGGCTCTTATGAGGCTGGTTTTCATGCATAGCCAGATTTGGCAGATTTTACAAGCAAAACATTCCCTTTTTCTCAAGACATGAATAACAATTAACATAACTAAAGTATGGCTTACTTCACATCCAGAGCTTGTTCTACACTTCGAAGTACAAGGGAAAAAAGTAGGGGTATATAAGTGAGGACAGTAGACACAATCAGAGAAACTATTTACGTAATTAAGGAATTTGCGAGAGAAAATTCTTTTTTTAAAGGATTTAAAATCATTGTAGAAATTAATGTTTCTAATGTCTGGAGTTAAGGCATTCCACAATCCTGGACCATAATAAACAAGAGATTTTTAAAAACTATTGTTGTTTGGAAACTCCTATTTAAAAACTGTTGTTGATTTTCGTCCAGTGATTCTTAAATATGGCTCTAAAAGATCATGATTGTCTTGTTGTTTGTACATGAAGTTCACCACATGTGCTTCTTTTCTATAGCACAGGTACGGTAATTGTGCGCTTCTATGAAGAAGGAGTCTTGGAGTTCTTGGATGGGCTTTAAAAGTTGTACGGATGGCTTGGTTCTGAAGCAATTGAAGTTAATTGAGTTCTTTGTTACCAGCTTTCATGAAGAGAATGCCACGATAGTCAATTATTGGCAGTATCACCGATTTATAAATGTTTAGGGCGGCTGCTTGTGTAATATATCTCCTTATTTTACGCAATATTGGCATGTTCTACTAGACTCAACATGAATCTCTCGTATTGTATCTCTCTTAACGATAAGTTGTTCTGATAAAATCATCCATGTGCAAAGTAAAGACAGTTGTCCTCGTTTATCCAGTCTATGATTATAGTAATAATGGAGAGTTTAGTATGGTGAAAACAATACTTCTAGATATCACAATATTAACCGGGATTTTCGGAGATAACAATGGAAAAATATGGTAATGAGATGTTGTATAGTAGCTTCAGATGTACTCTCCATCGGACGATAGAAAAATATAACATCATTATGAAGTACATTCTAATAGAGAATATAGGGTACTGCTGCAGTTTCCCATCGTCTCATGTATGATTCCTTTTTAACTAACTATAGACCCTATTGAGGTATCCCAGAATTCAATCTGTTTACAGTTCCTGGTGTGCGCTGGTTACCGACGTAATATGGTAATAGACCCTTGACCCGTAACCCACAATCATTGCTTTTTAACGGTTTTTATAAATCTTCAAATGGAAAATCCGATGTCAGAAATGGAAATTTCAGCTATTTCTACATGTAAAGCCGCTCGGACAAACACCGCGAGTCTGCGGCTATGTCTATAGAGACATACAGCAATCACACCTAGAGTGTGAACGGTGGGTGTGATTGCAGGAGTGTTGTTTTTTGACAGATTAAATTGCTGGAAGAAACTAGAGTATTGTATCAACAAGTCTGAGCTGTCTAAACTTTATAGTTGATAATTATCTTGGTTTTAACTTGGAGAAAGATAAGCATATTAAAGCTATGCCTGCCAATGTATTACTGTGTATACAAGTTGGGTATACCTGTGTTATCTAAGTTATATCTAAAGTATTATTGAGGTTATATGCATGTATGACATTCCAAATTGGAGCTGGAATACCATAAAATATAGTGCAAACACTTTTGTTTCTATGGGAATAATGTACACAGGTATTATGAATGTATTACGCTCATACACTGAGTGATCCAATGCTAAAGAATACGTTGCCAGGTGAATGTTTGGCTTCAGGCATGGCGTAACTAGGCAGATAAGGTGCGACACCAGCCAGTGGAAAAAGGCCTATTATTTTTACTGGTGTTGCCGTTCAGCGCCGCCTAACGGCCCACTGTCTAGTAACGCGGCCTCTCGGACAAACACCGCGAGTCCAGCGGTATTCATATAGAGACAAACGGCAATCACACCTAAAGTGTGAACGGTGGGTGTGATTGCAGGAGTGTTGTTTTTGACAGATTAAATTGCTGGAACAAACAAGGGTATTGTATTAACGAGTCTGGGCTGTCTAAACTTTATAGTTGATGATTATCTTGGTTTGAACATGGGAAAAAATAAGTATGTTATAGCTAGACCTGCCAATGTATTACTGTGTATCCAGTTTCAGTGTTCCTGTGTTATCTAAGCTATATCTAAAGTATCATTGAGGTGATATACATGTATGATACATCAAATTGGAGCTGGAATACCATAGAATACGATGAAATCATTATCATTTCTCTGAAAATGAGATACACGGGTATTTTGAACGTATTACGCTCACATACTGATAGATCCAATGCTAAAGAATACGTTGCCAGGGGTATGTTTGGCTGCAGGCATTGTGTAACCAACCAGATGAGGTGCGACACCGCCCTGTGGAAAAAGGCCTAATAGGCCTTTTTCCACAGGGCGGTGTCGCACCTCTTCACAGACATGGTAGGTGATAGAGGTGGTCAGTCATGATCGGCAAGCAAAACCAAACAACACTATTGTTTTTTTTTCAAATAAAGTGAAAGTCCACTGTTGGATGTGCTGTTGAACTTTTGACTTCTGACTTTCATCTGGCGCCAGGTACTCATGTTGGTCATGACATGAGCGTCAGTAAGGTCAAGAGCTACAATTTTCATGATTGAGTAGAATATTTTGCACAGCTTTTATGTTGAGCAGAACCCCACTTAACCCATTAAGGACTGCCACCTTAGTGTCTGTCTATAGTTTAAGGGGACGGGAACATTGTTATTTGACTTCAGAATTTTAAGGTTCATCACGTGATATAATACATTGTGCTTTTAATTCGTTTCTCTAGAAATCTCAATTATGATGAATTATATAGGTTAGAGTTCAACAAGGTTGGGTACAATAATTCTTCTCAGAGTCCTGCCTTTTAAGCACTATCCAGCTCAACTGCCCTTAGCCACTGCCGATCCATCCATAATCTACACTCCAATAGTCCTTGAATGTTTCCCTCAGATTATATTCATATATACCTGCCATCCCAGGCCCCTCACCACACTGCAATTTGTCGCCGCGTTCCCGCGTGAATCCCGCCGAGTCACGCCATTTTGCGGACTCGGCTGGAGACGTGACCTTCACACGACGGGAGTTCACCACGACCCTGGCGGCAATAAGACGAAGCATTCTGAGAACAGGAAAACGCCTGGCGAGAAAATAAAGATCCTCCGCCGAACACAGCTGGACGCGGCTTTGTGTTCCTCCACTACGCCTGCGCGGTGGACGTGCCGGGACTATTTTTTGTTGTGGGTCGGCGCGGAGTAAACAGACGCTGGAGTTATGACAGGTCCAGCCCTTGAAGACGATACCCAGAATGCACAAGAGACGTTTGTGTCGAGTTTTCCTAACAGGTGTTCTGATAATGAGAGTGATAAAAAAACGTGCTTGCTCCCATCTAGGCTGACATTGTTGTCATTTCTCAAGACATAGGGCACATGGTCGCCGTCTGTAAGTATTTGTTTGCCCACCAAGATGACGCGACCATACATCTACTTTTGCTTAGTGAGACATTATCTCTAAGTTTATCAGTGAACGCCCATGCCTATATGCAGGGTATTGGCCAAATGGTAAGAAATGTGTTTCATGTAGTCGCTATATGGATTATAACAACTATGGAAAATAGGCTGCTCACCCGCTGCCCACCGGTTTACTCTGCTGCACTATGTAATATCCCTACTGTAAACCATATTCCCTGCCCTAATAATAATGCTTTTCCACCACCCTTTGCTGCTTAGGGGAGTCTCTTATTTCGCTTTCGACGCTTTCCAAAATTATCCTTATCAATATTTTGTCAGAGCAGTATAGATATATCCCCATCTTAGAAAATCTACCTATTGTTAGAATGAATGATTGTTCAAAGATACGATGCCGGAAGTTGAGGATGTGAGGGAGAGGCCAAAAGATTTGCTCGCCATAAATTATAGACAGATACAATTGTCGATAGTTAAATAGTTATTTTGTACTTCATACATATCTAAGTGATGTGCAAGTGCAATACTTAAATTTTTTAAACACAGTATGGCCATGTCGAAAACAACGACACGTTCCTTTTGTATGTGTTATGATATTGACTGTTGAATGTAATTTAATATTCTTTAGTATGGAAATGAGCAAGTGACCTGCTGAAGATTTTTTTACCTATGATTCATAACAGGTCATTGATTTAAACGTTTACCGTCATACTTACAATCTAGACTCATTATTGTGTTGGGTGCATCACAGGGCACATCAACTGAACATAAACGGCAAAGAACGTAGATAGAAGATCATATCAACGTTAATAGTATTTCACAGCATTTGGATAGTTTCTTCTGAGTACACTCCTCGAGGATTCGGTAAATTCGTTTTTTATGCTCTGTTTATCCACCCGTTTATAGGGCATTACAATGGAATATATGACCAGACATTTTTGTCCAGTGTTTAAACAAGGACATCAAAACCTTCAGTCAATGTAAATATTTAGGGAGTCTGCTGATGCTCCGTGTTAAAGCTGCAACCTTTCGACCACCAGTAAGCTTCCTTAAAGCATGCACCCTTTGGAAGTCTGCAAATAACCAAAGTACAAATTCAGGTTGATATACACGTATCTGTGCGATAACATGATTGAATTCGTGCTGAAAGATGTTTATCCTCATACAATAAGATTTAGTAGTATATTATGACAAAACCTTGGAACATCTTCCTACATAAGGAGACACTTTGAAGTATTTGCTTGGAATTTCTGTAGATGTAGCAAAATTCCCTAGTATTTTTATTGGTGATTTCACAGTGGAGTATGAGAATTTATCTCACCTCTGGTATTTTTCCCTATAGACTTAACATTGGAAATTCGCACTCAACTCCCATGGATTATTGCCCCCAAAAAACAAATCAATGAACAATAATGTCACAAACTGTAGCCACTAGGGGTAACATAATTTCTTTGGAGTATGAAATTTTATCTCGACCTACATTTTGTTCTGCTACGTAATACCACTCGGTTTTGACTGGTGAGATTACTCCATCACCAAATCTCATGGCGTATTCCCAGCAGCTACGAATCTCGATGCTTTGTATTTAAATTGTATTGGATTCAGATGATGAGTGCCTGATTTAGAGACAGGGTTTGACGAACACGCATCCTCCGGAAATGAGCTGGGTGTATACACTTGGATCCTCTGTGATCCCAAAGCTGTCACCCACGTACGTTTCTGTTACGTCGCAGACACTCAAACCAGCTGTTGCAGCTCACTGCCGTTTAACCCAACATCTTCAGATGTTTCTCTACATTCCGGCGTCTTTAGGTCTGTGACGAAAGCTGGATTTATCACAGACTAGATAAGCAGTGTGTAAAGATTCGGGGTGTGGCAGAATGTGTATGTCAACATAACCAGGGCCAGGCAGCAATAGCTGTTGGGTGTCAGCATATAGAAGAGAATAGGACCTATAGAGATGTCGCGGCATCGAGATCGGGTCAAGTAGCCTGTTGTAAAAAGAAATGTTTAACAGTAAGTCTAAATTCATGATTGGCAGATTACCCATCACACTGGAAATAAATATGGTTAGGAAAAGTGGGTAGAAGAAGATTTACTTCATTTCTTATGTGACGGATGTACCTGATGTTTCTAGCCTCAAAGGAACTAACACCAGAGAACTAGACTGACTACTTCTATGCTAACACTTAGCATTACACAATTAAGTCTGTAGAGAGCAGTTGGCAAACCACTCCTCTAAATAACAAACATCATTATCAAGGGACACTGTATTTTCTTTTGATATGCCATTTTAAAGTAAAAGCACGCCGTTTTCCCCCCATAAAGGTATGTGGTGTTACAGTGTCTCTAGCACATTCACATATAGTAACATCGCTCCAGTCAAATACATGTATGTCATATTTAGACACCACCTTGGGACCTATCAATAGCGCTGACATTAGTGTGGACACCGCCTGCGTGGGGCGCCACTCTCGGCCAGCCTGCGATACCATAACATGAGGCGGCTCCGAGTTTATCATCGTGCGAGTTCGTCCGACCGAGACTAGTGTAGTAGAGGGACCTGTGATTATGGAAACCCCGAGAAGTGCCTGGACACTACATGGATATACCTGTTGAGCACTGGAGGCAATCATTTTAAAAAGCCTACCCACATACCCCGGAATTACCATCGCCATCCTAATAAGTTCATATATATTTTTATTCACAGAATGTTTATCGTCAAGGCGTTATGGGTTTACCTCTCCAGCGTATGCATTACCAGGCTAGTATCAGGGCGACCACTTAAAGTCTTAGCCAAAGGTAAGCTTTTTACTTGGGTGTTTCCATACTATAACGTTAAAGTTTATGATTTTTAACAATTAACAGTACATGAATCCAGGACTGAGGGAATACGTGTTTAATTGGCTGGTTGAGATGTGAATAATGTCAAACTTGTAAACAACCACTGACTGTGGATGTGGCAGATCCTAGACAAGACTCCCCGGGTTAAGAAATCTTGTCAACCTCCAGATAAACTGCGTTGCTCGGAGCATAGCACACACTCCTACTGCCAACAGCTCTATTGTACTTGAGGGTGTTTCACATTCCATAGCACCATTGTCCATATTTAGTCCTCACAATACACAGAGCCAACAAGAGAAAACAGGTTTGAGAACCATACTTATTACGGCCACTGGAGACGTTTTAGTTTGATCCATTTGCGGTTTCAGGCGTGGTAACATAAAGGGCGTACAGGGACTGTCCTTACAATATAAAGATTGGCTAGATTTAAACTACCACAGCCTAATAGTGACACACACCAAGTTCAATCATATCAAGGTAAAAAAATCTGAAATGAACTTGATATAGAAAATATAAAGTATAAAGAAATTAGGTGTAATCCAGATGCCAGACTAGCCCTTAAATGTTAGGGAATCACATGAGAGATATAAAAAGGATACAACCTATTAACCCTTTCAGTCCCACGCTCCTGAGAGCAACGTCACATTAAAAAAATAGGTTTTATATATGTTGTGGTCATTTGAAGACTTTTCAAGTGATTGAAAAGATTTTTCATATATGAACTTCACATTTCATTTGGATTCTGTAACAGTTGTAGTTTATTCTAATTTTGGTTACCATGGCAACCATTCCTTCTATTTTTCAGGGAAAATTGCATTTTTTGCAGAAATTTCTTGAATAACATGAATTTACAGTGGTTAGTCATCAAACTCTCAGGGGAAAAATTCATCAGTATATCTTTAAAGTTAACAATCTAGAAGGTTTTTACTTTCTTTGGTTGCCATAGTGACCCTCAAAATCGGGTAGGAAGGCACTATCATAGACGCACCTGACCAGTCACTTGAAGGTAATGCACCAATGTTTTTAGCTGAATTTATCACGCAAAGGGACTTTGATACATGTTCTGCCTGTTTCTCAAGTTTTTGACCGATTGAAAAGATTTTCCATGTATGGACTCCATATTCCATTAGGATTATGTAACTGTTATAGTTTATTCCAATTTTGGTTGCCATGGCAACCGTTCCTTCTTTTTTCAGGGAAAATTGTATCTTTTGCAGATATTTCTTGAATAACATGAATTTTCAGTGGTTAGTCATCAATCTTTGAGGGGAAAATCCATCAACATATTTTTCAGTAAATAAAGTTAGTAATCAGGAAGGGTTTCACTTTCTTTGGTTGCCGTAGTGACCCTCAAAATCGGGTACGAAGGCACTATCATAGACGCATCTGACGAGTCACCTGAAGGTAATGCACCAATGCTTTTAGGTGAATTTATCATGAAAAGGGCCTTTGATACATGTTCTGCCTGTTTCTCAAGTTTTTGACCGATTGATAAGATTTTTCATATATGAACTCCATATTCGAATAGGAATCTCACAGTCTGGATGGCCTCTGGTGGCTGCCACAGATTCAACAGGGTACATACCAGGAGTATCACCATCGGCTGAATCTGGGCCCTTTACTTGTTCATGTTTGTGACAACCTGGTTGTCTAAATACTTCAGGTACGTTGACATGTGCTGCGGTTCCCAGTTTCCTACCCTATCGGTGCTAGTGTAGGTCTCAGTAGTGTCTTGGAATACACATCCCTTGATGCAGATGCAACTGTAGCCGTGGAAGCCACCAGTGCAGGCTGCGTTTCCTTCTGCTTCGGTGCCGCCTTGGGGGCAAGCCCAGCTGGAGAGGGAAGAGAAGGGAAATCCTCCTCCATCGCGGCCCCACCAGTCCCTTTGGCATCTGTGCCTTTCTCTTTCGGTCTGGCTCCAGCAGTGCTTGTCTTTTCCGAAGCTTCAGACAAGACTGCTGCCTTTTCAGGCTCCTTAGAGGATTTCTCCCCCTTGGAAGTGCCAGAGCTCTTGCAGTCAGGCTTCACCTTCACTGTTCCTGTCTTTGAGGAATGTAAAACATCCCCCAAAGTTACACTACTTGGTGTCCGGCTCCTGTCTGACTGACATGACAATACCCTAGCTGACCAATTGTCTCTTCTCAATTATCCTAATGTTCCCAGAAAAGCATTTTCAACTCTCAATAGTATGAATATGTGTTGCTTATCCAGTCCGACTACGTGCTAGAGTCACATAGGTCGAAGGAGAGGGCTTTTATCAATAATTGTATTTCAGACAGTACCAAGAGGGCCAGAAGTGAACAGTTAACTGTTACCTACACTTTTGTAAGTGTTAGCATTAACCTTTTTGGCTATAACGGAAAACAAACTCTCCAGCATCCATCTTTTAATGTCATCGCGAAAAGGTCCCTGGTACAGTTTTACACTCAATACTAAATATCCCCTTGGGAAGCGGGTACACTCTCTAGGTATCCCTGGACACCATCTCACCCCAGTATCTTCCTCCACCTAACTGCCTGACCAGTGTTCAATGTGCCATATCCATAGCCCATCTGTAACAATTCTGAACTACGGTTTCCTACCTTTAATCACTCCTCACTGTATCTTCCATGGCTGTTGCTACCTGAGCCCAGCTTCCTATCCTGTCGCTCACACCCTCAGAAGACACGGTCCTCTATCAATTAGATGTACGGTTGAATGCTAAGAAGCTGCTCTCATCGATGATCCCCATGTGGAATCAATCCCCGATTGATCCATGCAGTCCATGAGCCCAAGCCATTGTGGCTTCCCCTGGCTCTCATGATGAACTGCCAGTTCCCAGAACCTCAGCCACTGGAGTCTGTCCCAGACTGAACCCCGTCCCTCACTGTTGCCACCATACTGAACCCCAATCCACTGTTCAGTCAGCCATTATATCTTATCTGTGAAGCTTCCAGAACCTTCTAAATGCCTCGTCAACATCATCCATAATAGGCCTTTTTCCGTAGGCCGGTGTCGCACCTCATCTGCCTGGTTACGCCACGGCTGAAGCCAAACATTCACCTGGCAACGTATTCTTTAGCATAGGATTACTGTGTATGAGCATAATAGGTTCATAATACCCATCTACATTATTTCCAGAGAAATAATAATGATTGCATCGTATTCTATGGTATTCCAGCTTAAATATCATGTGTCATACATGCATATTGCCTCAATACTGATTTAGCTATAGCATAGATAAAATAGGATCACCGAAGTTGAATACACATTAATACATTGGCAAGCCTAGCTATAATATGTTTATCTTTCTCTAAGTTAAAACCAAAACAATAGGCTTTTTTCCACAGGCCGGTGTCTCACCTTATCTGGTTGGTTACCCAATGCCTGCATCCAAACAAGCCCCTGGCAACGTATTCTTTAGCAGTGAATCACTCAGTATATGAGCGTAATACGTTCATAATACCCGTGTATAACATTTGCAGAGAAATAACAGTGATTTCATCGTGTTCTATGGTAATCTAGCTCCAATTTGATGTATCATACATGTATATCACCTCAATGATACTTTAAGCCTATAAGACACAGAAATTTGTTCCAGATTGATCCCGACCATCGGCTCGGGGAGAGTCGGGAATAAAACTTCGGTGTCTTATACCTATAAGACACCGACATGTAGACTCTTCCCGACGACACCTCCCCCTTTTATAACCTCGTAAAACGACCCCGATTGAGATCAAAGAGAGCAAGCGGGAGCCGGACCCGGGCCGGGTGATAGGTATATGTAGGAATAATGCAAAGTTTAATAACTTCTTTTCTATTCAAGATATCACAAAACGGATTTCAAATATGTAATCGCCTCTGTCTCCCCTACAAATCGGTATAAAATACTCGGGTATAGAATGAGGGGATTCATAGCATCACTATATAAGCGGCCTACTCAGAATCGGGAACAGTCGGTGAAAGTGCGTACACCGAAATCTTATGGTCGGGGACAGTCGGTCATATCTGACATGGTAGTAATGCCCGACGCGTCGGGAAAAGCAATAAAATCGGGTCGGTGAAGTGCGTACACCGACCCGATTGATGCAGATTGTCACAGACCCGACGGATCCGTCGGGGAAAGGTAGAATCGGGCACAGCCGTCGGGTCGGTGTCTTATAGGCTTTAGATATAGCTTAGATAACACAGGAACACCGAAAATGGATACACTTTAATACATTGGCAGGCCTAGTTATTATGTGCTTATCTTTCTCCAAATTAAAACCAAAACAATTATCAACTATAAAGTTTTGATAGTCCAGACTGGTTGATATAATGCCTTTAATTGTTCTAGTAGTCCAATCTGTCCAAAAACAACGCTCCTGTAATCACACCCACCGTTCACACTTTAGGTGTGATTGCTATATATCTCTATATGAATACCGCCAGATTTGCAGTGTTTGACCGAGCCCTTTTCCTTATGACAGTTATAATCTATCTATCTATTGTGCCTTTCTATTACAATTTCTAAAATCTCAATCAGGAAATACTTATCCGCAGTTAATTCTGAAAATACGAATAAAGGTTTTCCAGGCATGTCGAGTGATTTTATTGTTGAAATGACAATTAAAAGATCCAAAGGTCTTCTAAGGTATCAACTTCAGCACAGTAACCCATATCCTGTTTTGACAGGAAGTTAATGTATTCAAAGCTACAAATGTCTATTGTTGAGGATTTAGTCTTTTGGTTATCCTTTCTTCTGGATTTCAGAGGATTATTCATAGCGGTCATTTTGCTGCCTAACCTCAGCTGAACTTGACCTAATATTTCATTCTTACCTCGCTGATTTAATTGGTATTAACTTACATATATTTCTAGATGTCTAGGTTAAGTTCCACTGTTATTCAATAAAGTATGTTGAGTCCCACTGTTATTCAGCAAGGCATGTTTTACTATTTTTCCGCCATGCTGCTTTCGAGTCATCATTTAGTTCATAGTTCATATCAATACCTGATTGGATTTATAATATCATATGTTATTTATCAGTACATCTATTTTGGTGACGTCTTGATATCATTGTACAGTGTCTACTGATTATTTTACCAATCCGGATTATACCTTGTAGGTATTCTTAGTATTCAATTAATTCAGTCAGACTTATAAATGTTTTCGTACAGAATAAAAAAATAGCTGCAGCTCATATCTCCACAAAGGGGGTATATATATATACATGATATTGACTGGTTTCAAATACAAGTGGTTGTATGCTCCGAGGAGTTGTCGCGTAGTAATATCCTCGCGTACGCTCGGATATTGCGCAGAGTCAACTCCTCGGAGCATACCACCGCTTTTATCTGAAACCAGTCTATATTGAATCTATTATCCACCTTTTCCTTTGGCGTACGGATATTAGTTCGTTTAGGTACGAACTATTTTCCAGAACGCACTATTTCCAGTAGGCAGCGTTTAGTTAAGTTTACATTCGATAGCTAGATAATGTAGTATGGAAACCTTGTCGCACTTACATGCTTCAGCATGAATTGTTTACAAAAGATCAAGTCGGAACTCACATGTTCCTTTAGTGTTTCCTCGATCATTTTTAAGTTCAGTCCATCATAAGTGCTACTTTACTAGTCAGCCGCAGATATCAATCACTGATTGTGCAGTTTTTCGACAAGCTGCGCAATAAGTACATCATAATGCTTACTTCCGATAGGTTCTGTTTTACATAGTTTTACATTCATGGACAAATAGTGTGCCGCCAGAATAGGGGCGGGGGAGGGGGAGATGACTGACCCCCAACTTTTTTGCCAGCCAAAAAACAGAATCAGCAGCTTCAAAATTTACTTGACTTTTCAGCATCGAAAAATGTCTAAAGTCTAATGTTTAGCGTGCAATGATGGTTGAGCCTTGACTTTTCACCATAGGAAAATGTCAAAGTCTGACTTTTTAGCGTGCAATGATGACTAAGCCTTGACTTTTCACCATGGACAAATGTCAAAGTCTGACTTTTCAACGTGCAATGTTGGCTAAGCCCTGACTTTTCACCATGGGAAAATGTCAAAGTCTGACTTTTTGACGTGCAATGATGGCTAAGGGCTCCCTGACTTTTCACCATAGGGAAATGTCAAAGTCTGACTTTTTAGCATGCAATGATGACTAAGCCCTGACTTTTCACCATGGGAACTGTCAATGTCTGATCGTTTAGCATGCAATGATGGCCAAGCCCTGACTTTTCACCATGGAAAACTGTCAAAGTCTGACCTTTTAGCATGCAATGAAGACTAAGAACAGACTTTTCACAGACTTTTCACAGATTCATGGTAAATCATGGTACAGGTATACAACTTTGCTATTGCTTGATGTCTGAGTTTGTGTTTGAAAGCATTATACACAAGTGTGTTTCCCAGAGTGCACTATTGGCTTATACTTAATTTTATCATTATTGTTAGTTATTATTAGCATTATTATTTTTGTAATTGCTATCATTTCATCTCCTATGAGCAGAGATGTCAGTTAGGGCCATGAAAGAAATAGAAAATGTTTTTCATGAGGAATTTATTTCTTCATAGAGACAGAGATACACGGAAAACACATCGTTATGAGCCATGGAACCGGGCTGGGGTGTGTAGACCCCAGTCCCACTGTTTATTGGTGTGAATAAGGCCCAAATTATTCTCTTTTTGATTGACACCAGAAAAAAAAGAATTTTATAAGCTGAAAATGAAAACAAAGATTTCCTTGGTAAAGAGGAAAACTACCATTCCTGTATGGGGAGTTCCTCTGAGCAATATCTACGCCTCCATCAACCCAGGCCACGCCATTCTCATATATCCTGTTCTTTGGTTATCCGGAGTTAATAAAAAAAAATACCTCATTATAATGATTGCAGGTTACACTGGCAAGACGCTGCCACCAGGTGGCTGGACACACTGGTTCAATGTGGACTTTCCAGATGGCGCTGGTGACTTTGAGACGTATGACAGCATTGTCAGGCTTTACGGCAGGACGTGTATGGGCATCCCTTGTCGACGTCCTCTCGCCGTCAAGGCCGTCAGCATTTACGGCCGTTCACCAAGACACAGCGGTCAGTGTTCATATCATATCTCACCCATGGTACTTTTTTCTCCATAGACTTAACATTGGGAATTCGTATCCAACGCCCATGAGATATCCAGGAAAAAGATCCAATAGGGGATTATGTCACAAACGTTAGCCCATTAGTTAATGTAAAGGGTGAGATATATTCAGAAACCCAATCAAGTTTAGGGTCAGAGCTCAAATTTATCTCGTTTGAATTGCTATTTAATTCACATGGCTTCGTTTTGTGAACCACAAAGTCGTTAGGATACGAGCCCTGTCCCTAAATTTCCATAGGGTTCCTTTATGATATCTTTATATCTATATATCTGTTTTTTTCTTAATATCTGGTTAAACTGGCATCACATTCGAGAACGCCAATGAACAATTAGAATCATACAATAAAATCTAAGTCCATAATTAAATTGGAAATATATTCTACTAACAATTAAATGCGTAAACAAACGTTGAAATAAGTAGAAATAAATTGTATTACGTAAAGCAATGATAATGGGTGTAAATGATCGTAATTTGACGTAAAGCTGAAACGTCGAAAATACACGGCTGATTTAAATTACATGTGAAGTCAAGGAACAACGAACAGCATTGTCATACCATGCCGATGGGAATCCCATATAGCATTCTCCCACCATGGCCATGTTAATGCTAAATGTCATTCTCCTGCCCTAAAGAGGGGTGTTTCCCAGCCCCATTCTCTGTAAAGATAATCCACATAAATATACTTGTATTGTAATCCTGCCGGTGCTATCTGCTGCTATATGTAGTTTAAAAAAACACTTTTGATTGACATTCGACGTAGACTTGTCGTTCTTTCATGCAATAATAAAGAAAATCACTTAACCTAGTAACATGATCATGATGATTGGCTGATAAACATTGTGTGCATACCGTATCATATCAAACAAGAATTATGCCCGGTCCACTTGTACGTAATATTATTGCGGGTTGGCAGTTCCAGTATTCAGAAGTTTTTAAATAGTCCTTTTGAGTCTTTATCCTGAATTTATTTTGGTAATTGATTCCAAACATACGATCCTATATAGTTGGATGACCTTCGGAAATGTTCTGTGTTCGGCTTTGGTAGCAATAGGTCTGATTTTTCCGCTTCTTCTGAACTATATGACAGTTTTTACTGTCAGAAGGAGTAAAAACAATTTTCCTAGAGCTCGCTCGAGAGGCACCACCCCTGTTTTCGTTCGGAAGAGTAATATCAAAAATATTTGCCCATATAGAACTTTTGATAACTGCATCACAAATGTGCCTCCCGTATCATATTATTGCTATCCGTCATTGGGGCTTATTGTGCACGTATGCTGAAGATATTTATATCATGTAGCAGAGAGTAAATAGCCAGCTCTAACCCACTGAACCATATTACCTTGACCGCATCTAATCGCATATGAAGTGTATAACCAACATAGCCTATTCATAAACCACCAATTGACAGCGCGGTATTTATGATAATCCCAGATCAATACTAATGGGATAAATGATGGGCCAAGGCAACTGACCTATTAATATGACAAGGACAACACATAGTACCATCTGGGATCCATAGGCAAAATCCCTTTCCTGCCACCTGGTGTTGGTTGTGCGAACTAGGCAACGAAATGGAAACTGGTGTATAGTCATCTAGTCCAGTATCTTTTTAACAAATACATAGTTTGAAATCAGATTTGAATTCGCCATTTCAAGGCATTCAATGGAACATGGTGATGGTTGATTATAACCCCACCCACTACTATGATTTTTTTCATGAATTCTTTGTTGCTTTCCATATTTTACCATCATCATCAGTGATTAGTTTTTGGTTTCCACTAAACATCATCGTGGATCACAATAAAGAGGGCATGGTCTTAACTATCTAAGTTGATTTTCTTGGCCTAGCCCTATCACTTAGCAGAAATCAAGTTGATACTTTAGGTACAATGCTAAATCAATCATCGTGAGCACGAGATATCAAGAAATTCTACTTGTGATGCACAGCTAAAAGAGAATTTCTTCTACAGTGAACTTTATTTCACCGCCCAGCAAATACAAGTATCTTACATCTTAATAATTCAACCATGTTCACATTTGATGGCACTACTCTCTTCGTGTTTGTACAATAGAATTCTGACAGCCGTCCTAGAGACATCCCGCTAATGAGGGGACACAACGCCTAGGAGGCTACTTTGACCTTGAAAGAAATCCCATATTTTGGTGTTTCGTCCACAACCACCCCGCTCCCCCTACCTAAAACAATTTTGACAATACAGAGTTTGCGACGCGCGATTTCTCACGAAAAATACATAAGGACAAAACATACAGCAAAGTACACACCTATATTCTTTTTGGTCTAAGCTAAGCTGGACACTCCCAAGCACAGATATTGTTATGATGTTCGGTACGGTGGGTGTCCCTCTTAGAAAGCTGATGCTGCATATATGAAGTTGTTTTATTTCCTTAAAACAAAAGATAACATTCATTGCCTCTGACCTTTTTCAAAAGACATGTGTGAGTAGCACAGAATACAGGTGTTGCCGTTCAGCGCCGCCTAACGGCCCACTGTCTCGTTACGCGGCCGCTCGGACAAACACCGCGAGTCCGGCAGTATGCATATAGAGACACACAGCAATCACACCTAAAGTGTGAACGGTGGGTGTGATTTCAGGAGTGTTGTTTTTTGGCAGATTAAATTGCTGTAACAAAATAGGGTATTGTATTAACGAGTCTGAGCTGTCTTAACTTTGTAGTTGATAATTATCTTGGTTTTAACTTGGAGACAGATAAGCATATTATAGCTTGGCCTGCCAATGTATTATTGTGTATACAATTTGGGTATACCTGTGTTATCTCAGCTATATCTAAAGTATCATTGAGGTGATATCCATGTATGATAATCAAATGGAGCTGGAATACCATAAAATACAGTGCAATCACTTTTATCTCTATGGGAATAATCTATGTGGGTATTATAAATGTATTACTTTCGTACATTCAATGATCCAATGCTAAAGTATACGTTGCCAGGGGTATGTTTGGCTGCATGCATTGTGTAACCACGCAGATAACGTGCGACACCGGCCTATGGAAAAAGGCCTATTCTTAATAACAGTTCGCATTTTGCAGGTGGCCGTGTGACGGTGAATCCGCGCCAGGGTCTGAAATGTTACAGCCATCACCAAGACGCATTGCGGTGTGACGATTACAAAGTGCGATTCTATTGTCCCAATCTGCACACAAAGTGCAACGCCAGCTTCTTCTACCCTCACCACCACCACCTCGATCCCGAGCGGAACACCACGTCCAAGGAGTCCCCGCCAGATGCCGCCCGCGTCGCCCGTAAGCAGCGCCTCCTGGTGCAGAAACAGCACGGGGTGAAAACAGGTAACAGCGCCTACAAACAGCCGGGGTTGCTCCGCAAACGGCGCGCCAAGCGAAAAAAACGCAGGAGGAAAGACAGGACAACCACGAGACCCTCCACCACAACCAGTGATGTGTATCTGGCCAGGCCCAACTTCCTGTCATATCATCCACGGCATCCAGCGTCTTGATGATTACATACGTGATGCACACTGTCTAGGACTGCTATAAACGTTTGATACAGATATATACAGCATGTGGTGTACACAGTGCAGCCCTGACACACATATACAAGCATGCACAAAAATATGTACATGTATATTGTACAGTCTTTTCGATGTCCGTATACTGCATAATGGGCATCTTCCCGCCTTTGATGTATATATAATAGTCCTTGCACTTGTAGAAACATTACCAATGTAATATTCACTGGTACATGTTAACTAGTACATGTTTACAGAAAATGGAGCATATGATGTGCATTCTATAGTTTTATATCAAACTGAACAGATATACAATATATGCATACTGCATATATCTAAACCTAATGCTTATATCAAAATACCATCTAAAAGTAAAGGACACCGTATATCCGGACAAGCATGAGGTGGCCTCATCATTGTAAATAGTTCTTTATATGAACACACATTCGCCTATGAGAACGAGAAATAAACTGTGTAAATAAAGCTATGTTTAATAGAATGACTGGCTTTCTGTTTAGTCCATTCATCAACGAAGTCTAGATCTTTCTCCAATTGCCACGCCATTACCAAAGTCATTGGATTTGAATTTACAGTAGAACCTCGCCTAATGGACACCCTGCGTAAGCGTCCACCTTAGGGACATCCAGTGTAAGCGGTCACCCCGCGTTGACGGACAGTTTTGCTGGGAGCGGACTTTTTTCCCTCTTAGATGTTTATTTCAACCCCGTGTAAGTAAAATGTTCTAGACTGATGATAAGATCGAACAGGAAACATAAAAAGTGACCTATGATAATTGTGACAGAGTATTTAGCAGAAAGTATACATGTATTAGTTCATAATGTGTATTGTACTTGTCCTTTGTAGTCCTATGTAGTTATAACATGTCCTTTGTAGTATACAACCTATCTCTGTGCTGTTCACATGTCCTTTTTGTTCATCTCTCTGAGATATCGTATATGTTTTTGTGGTAATTGTATGGGAAAACTCCATTAGGCGAATATGATATGTCGTTATTGTTTGTTACATTGAATTGGGAAAATGTTCATGGTCTTACAAAAGTAGTTTAAATGAAGCAATGGAGTCTAGATGTTGGTGGTCATAACTGACTTGATCCCATATCTGTACACCCCTGTACTTGGGGGACTTTGTACAGCGGGCAGTCCTATGTCGGATCGATAGGAATTACAAGTGGGTCACCAGCAAAAATAACATAAAGAAAGGGCTCCCTCAAGGAAATAGCAGCTCCCCCCCCCCCCCCCCACACTCCCTTGGACATTTAAAAAGATATATCCCCTCTTCCGTGTAGATATTAGAGAAAAGTTTGCCCACCATGGAAATGCCGAAAAAGAATGTTGTTACCCCAACCCCTACGCAAGGCTAGAAAGTTTCGCATTGTTTGAGGATCTAGTTCTTGTAAGAGGCTGCAGACAGTTACTGACAGACATGATCATAATGTGGTCACATACTTATATGATCTGTACAAGCTTACAAGATAATGGTGATATTGTTGATGGATAAAACTGGCAAAATATTAAGGCCTAAATCGATTTTGTAAGTCAAGCGAGCTCAACCTGGGAGCCTAAAATTGCGTCAAAGGTCTGACACTGTGTGATGCCACCGTCCAGTTTGATAATCGGAAATCCCATAGAGTTTTTTGACTACGGTGAGGTCATCTGCCGGCGGTTGGTTGAACTAACCATATTGTCGCTTTCTATTGCTCAATATAAAAGTCCTTATGATATATACCACATTAATGGTAGAACTATTCTCGTCTTGAAATTATGATAAATGTCTACACAGTTGATTTGTTGATTTGTTAAATTTATCTGAGAAGTTAAATTTTAACACCACTGAGCGATAGTTATCACTGACTTTTTATGTACTCATCTGTTCTATAGGCCTAGTATTCTTATCAAGGCTGGATCACTTTGATGTTTCTAGTAACCTATTTGTTCTAAAATTTCAGAACGATTGGTTCCCATATGCATATTGATATGAAACGAATAATTCATAATCATCATGATGATATTTCAAACCAACGCTAAGATTTAGGCTATATATAGAAATAGACAGAACCTATTGATCATTGTGCAAGAGAATAAATGTTTCTACCCATGTATAAAATAATACGGACCTTTAGGCTATGGCAGCTGTAGTGTACCGTTGTCAGGTCTTAATGTTGTTAATAAGACATGGGGAGTTGATGATCGTCCAGTCGCCTGTAAACCTAGCTATAATTTAAGTCATTCTAGATAGCTGGATAGTCTTGAGACTCTCATAGGTACCACTCTCATAGGGATATCATAGAGATACTTGCTGTGCATAGTTTTAGGTGCACAGTAACCTCATACATCCTCATAATTAGAGGTACATTTAATATTTTGAAACCTCATATGTAGTAATAGATCGATTTCATTTTAAAACTTGACACATGAGAAAAACCCAGCGAACTAATCTGGAAGTTATTCATCTATCCCCTTGTTAACTATTAATCAACTACCTTGTTGGAAATTACATTAACCTGTCAGACGTGATGGTCGTAGACCAAGTCTATACAACATTCTCATTTGCTTCAATCTTTCACAGTAATAAACCAAAAGCTAATTTCCTTACGGGAAACGGCTAGAAAACAAATATGGCAGTGAGCAAAATGGATTTCCGCATGTGCATATGTGTGGTATAGAGCCCTCTTTATAAGGAAGTAACTTTCGAAAACATGTTTTGCTCAGAAAAGCATGCCAAACCTAGCTACTAACGCTTTTTTGTGTTGGTTTTTTTCTCATAAAAACAGAAATCACAATCACCCTATCGCGGGCGTTCTTCCTTGTATGGTCCGGAAACATATATATATATATATATATATATATATATATATATATATATATATATATATATATATATATATATATATATATATATAACATGCCACGACGACAATTACACGGCAGACAGGACACCACAATATAGTTGCTCATGTGTCTGGATATGAACCTAGCTGTGAAAATTTATCATGAGATAATATTGTTTCCACAACAATTATTACTTTTAATGCATGAACAGTAAACCCCGCTTCTTGGACACCACGCTAAAGGGGCCACCCCGCTTAAAAAGATAGTTTCCTCGTAACAGACTTATTTTTTCGATTAAACCCATTTTAAAATTGAAATTAACTAATCTGTAGAAGTAATTGCAGGACTTTTGCTCTTTAAAACGACAAAACACACTCCTATGCATATTCTAGGGAGATAAAAGCGACAGTTTCTGCATGAACTAGACTGTAAAGTGAGATGGAATAATGACACTGTACAAATGTTGGATGTTACCTCAACATGCTGGGCATTACTCCCAAACTAGTCTGCAGTTTGGAAGCAAAAGAGCAAGAAATAAATTACTTGAAAGGTACATTATGGTGGACAACCATGGTCCATGATCAAAGTATTTATGCTTGCATTTACATACTTCTGAACCCCATCTTTGAAAGAGAAAAATCCACCCAATCAGCATGTTTTCATGCTCATTGGTTGCCATGGTTCCAGTTTTGTGTAAGAATCATGCTGATTGATTTTCATGAATATGCATGCATCGGCTCTCCTAGACCACCTAGGATGCAAAATATTTTACCATTCTTTGCATTAGCTTGCTGTCTACTATATGTCTATATTTCTGGGAACAAAGTTGACTACCTGGAATTTATAACAGCTCAGGTTCAGAGACTACAGTGACTTAGTTTTCCAATATATATGTATATCTTTTTTTGGTATAGATAAATATTTATTGGTCATAATTCAACATGTATACATGGTTGGTTATGGATTATGGCCATCTGCATCAATCAGTTTCTGGATCTCACACTTACAAGTCACCTCTTAAATAATGGATGGACACTGTTATGTGTCATGGAGAACAAATATAACAAAGTGTGAGTGCGTAGGAAAAAGGATGAAATAATGAATATATGTCATCTGGACAAAATGAGATTACAAACTGTCACAACACATTGAGCAAGCACATTTGACAAGCATCCATATTTTGATTACAGGATCTATCATGATGCTCCAAGTAGTAATTTTAGATTACTCAGTGAGGATGCGTCAGGGAGGGTAGGTTAAACAGGGATAAGCAAATATTGTGTAAAACATTACTCAAGTCCCAGTGATATTGGGCAGGCCTCCCGGATATGCTTCAAAGGAAAGTTTGTTTGGTCGCTCATTGATACCTTCTGGTAAAGCAATCCATTTTTTTGGCTTCTGTATTCAGGCGATTTCTTATAAAATTCGAAAAAGGGTCTCCTCATTTCAAATTGACGCTTTCGCTGATATCTTGATACTAGTCATATGTCTATTTTTTGCATAACAAATAACTTGTGTGGAACCTTCTATGAAAATATCTATGAAAATATCTGACGTTACCCACATTTCAAATGTTAGGCCTACTCCCAGTCAAGCCTATCGTGTGGAAGCAAAGGAGGTGGAATGGAGTAGCCTAGATGTATTATCGATTTAAAATAGATTGTGAGCACAGTCCAAGATTCAAAGCATTTAATATGATTTATGCTTGCATTTACACACCTCATATATGAAAGGGGAATCCAAAGAGCAAACTTTTAGTACACATGGACAGTCCAGATCGCAGGGGATGCAACGACATTTCCCTATTCGTGGGACTTTTTTTAGTTTCTGATACGAGTCCATCTTTCATGGAACAAAGTTAACTTTCATTCAACAAAGTTAAGACCGGAAATTTAAGGCAGCTCCGATACAGAGGCCACAGTGACTTGTTAGGCCTACCTAAAAATGTGGGGATATTTCATAGATGTCAGACATTATTATTTAGGCACACAGGTATTGAGACTTAGATTCGATTGTTTATATCAGGTTATTGATGCAAACATGTGGTATATTTGCTCGTAAAAGAGGGCGATCCCTTAAGCGAGGTTCTACTGTACATCTGGTGCGGGACTACATATCTGCATTTACGAATGCAGCCGATACCCGGTTTGAAACTAGGTCGGGATTTCCCCACTGTGATGACGTCACAGTCAGCGCACATCGCGTGTTGTCTACGCATCGTATCGGAAGGTGAGGATTTTCTGTTTGTGCAGGTAATTACTACACCGAATGTTCAATTCTATGTTTATCTCTGTTATGAATCTAGTATTCTGGATGATGCTTATTTGATTAGGTAATATATGGTCATAGCGTGAAATATTTAGCCGGGAAACCTCGTATCTCCACTGCGGTTTCGGAGGCCGCAAGACTCAGACTGGATACGAGAGTGACTGCCTCGGTTACTCAAGTTCATGCTTCTACTAAGGGAAGGCCAGTTGCAGCAGCTGACATAGCCCTGGACTCACACCATCAATTCAGTTATGAATGACTCATCAGTGTGAGAAGTATAGAGAGATATATCGTCACATGTATTAATTCCAAGCGTCCCTACTACCTCACTTATGCGAGTTCTTTTCCACGAACTGCGGAGACTTGTAGGCTACTCGATCTAGAAATCAACATTGATTGACTGGGTAAAAATCGAACTACGCTACACTTCCTGGGCGAGGTTACAGTAACCAGCAGTAAATAACCTTTTTTTTAGATATCGGTAACACATGCACAAAGATCAGCGCACTGCTGTCACTGGCAACAATCTCACTGTCATTACTACAGTGAAAGTATTGTAGTTGTGTCTATTGCCGCAGACTCGGCAGAGCTCTACAAATCTATGTCATACTATGAGAGCCCCGCCCCTTTCTAAATTCTAGATTACAGTTAAGCCCAAGGGGAGCCAGTAGGGGATATTTACATTAATTTATAAATATAAGTTTAATGTATTTCCCGGTACTATTATATCAAGTATTGCTTACAATATTGGCTCTTAGGTCCTATGGGTGGCTGAAACCATCGGCGAGGCTATTGCAATTTTACAAATTAGTTCCTTCGTCCTCCGAACAACGTTTCCTGAGAAAATTTGCAATGGTGTTTATTTTACTCTACTCTTGCAGAGTCTAGAACAGAGAACCGACACCCTGCTAGTGGTGCATTTCCATGTGTTTCATATACGGTAGTTGATATTTCTTACCCAGGCTTCCGTGCAAGGTCATATATTTTGAAACTTTATGTTATTACCATTTCGTTCTTTTAAATTAACCACCACATTAATTTCAGGGCCCCATGAAAATGAGTAGGTCTATTCACTGCCGGTACCATCTATAAATGGACCTGAGTCACCTAAAACTTTATGTGTCAAAGGTCAAAATCTGTTATGCCAGTCCCACCCCCTGAGTCACGAGTCTACACGGTTACTGGAGAACTCGACCCGAAATGAACTCGACCCGTAGTTGTCAGGAGAACTCGACCCGTTTTAGATACTTCTGGATAAGACAATTTCATATAGAAGGGAAGGTCTGGCTTATTAGCTTTTAGACAAATAAACTTGGGGATTTTGAAAATAAGTCCAGCGAGGTTTAGGGTTTAGGTTAGGGTTAGAGATAGGGTGGGGCTTGGGGATAGGGTTATGGACAGGGGTTTTTGTTTGTTTTCTTCCCCCGAGAAGACCAAATTTTAAGCCAAGATAACATACTTCCTACTATTAAATTAAAGTAAGTATTCACAGTTATATTAATAAGATACTTGAGTTCGGATGATTTAAAAGGGGTCAAGTTCGTTATGGGTCTTGTTCTTCTACCGGGTCGAGTCCGTGATGGGTTGAGTTTTCTACAGGTCAATTTCGTTTCGGGTTTAGTTCTCCAGTATCCGGTGCTCTACTTCTTGCAGCTGCTTGTATCTCTGCCCCAACCTGCCTGTTTGGGACAAAATATAGCCCATATGCCAGTTTTTCAAATATCCTAAATTCTTAGTGCTTTGGGAAGTATTTTGTGTTCTACTTTTATATAGAGATGCACATATATTTATATGGTAAATGATACACACTCATTTCTGTAATTTGTAATATCAAATCAGGCATAGTCCTAGGGATTACTTCTTCAGTGGAAAGGAATCATAGACGTTTTGCGTTGATTACGTTTCATGGTGGCGATTGGACGATTTGTGGTGGATTTTTTGCGTTGAGCGTGCAGACGATTTGCTGTGATATTTTCACATTTCCGTCCGCAATCATTGTAAAGATTAATTATAAGATTTTGTCACAGTCCTGTTTCTCTACTGGGAGATGGATGTGCACCCTCCCTCAGTTTTAACAGACTGATGTGGAGGGAGACAACAATAGACACACACTAGTATATTTGTCCCAGAATCAATACAGACTTACAAGATCAATAGTTTTTTCTTAATTGTAAAATTCGGCCGTTTATTAGTGTTGGCTTCACTCTAACACTCTTCACTTTGCACCGCAAAACGTCCACCACGGCCCCGGAAAATGTCACAGCAAAACGTCCAAACCCCCCGCAAATCGTCCACCGCAAATCGGTAGTCAACGCAAATCGTCGAAGAACCATGGAAAGCACCTCATGTTTTGCAGGGTTTTGTTTGTCAACATAACACATGTGCTCACTTAAAGGGGCAGTCTAATCAAATGTGGATTCACATTATAAAGTGGTTTAAAGCTAAAAAAAAACAAAACTAGATTGTCTCTGAAGCTCATTTAACGAGTCATATATTTCATAAAACATACTGTATAGGGTATCCTAAACTGTACTGGTTGAGTCCAGAAGTCAACTGTGAACCCTGAAACCATACATTACAGTAAATGTATTTTAACAACACTCTCTGAGCCGATATTTTGAATATAGTGCAATCATATGACAGTGAAGTAATCAGACTATGACTGGAGAACGAATCCAATAGTTAAACGCGATCTGCTTCGTTCCATATGCTGGCTCCCGGGTAATTGGGTTGGTTTCAGAGTATGTGGGGATTTGTTCATCCTGTGTGACTTACCAGCATAGGCATATAATAATGCATATAACATGAGAATTGATATGTACTATTCACAGTGAAAGTTATTTTATTATACTGTTTACAGCTAAATCTCAGAGAAATCAGAACTGAAATAAATATATCCCCATTAAATTGCCTCTCCAAGGTTTCCATTCAAGTGTTCAACCATTGCAGGCCCTTCCCCACCACCTGCCAGTCATGGATAATTGACCAGTCGACTGGGTCCATTCTCCAGTCCTTTGTGGACCCCTCTCTGCCCACCTAACCTATTCTTTCTTTTAGAAAGTGTATTTCTGCTCTAATATATATACACAGAGACAGAGTTTGCCATACATTATCATATTAAAGTGGTTTGGCACTTGAAGCGGGAGCATACACAAACTTTGAAAGTATATCTCTTGAAAAAATTGCAAGCCCACGGCGTAGCCATTGCATTACATTTTAGGCAGAACATAACCAAAGTCCAATATTCAAGTCCACCAGCTCAGCATTTGCATCCCATTTGATGAGCTACAGATGTTCCAGGCTGTGATGTGGCATTGAATGCAGCGCAGCCATGGTGTATTTTTTGCACAGATATATACTTCCGTTTGTTTACGCTCGCTAAAATGAAGGCCTGTTTTTTGTGTATAAGGTAAGTGGCTGGACCTGCTCAGCTCCTATGTGAGGATTGAGGTATATTGTGCTAGCTGTCTAGAGACCTTGCCACCCATTTGTCTACACACATGGTCTCGGTACATTCTCCTTAATGGGCTTACTCTAGACAAAGCCAAGTTCGAAATGTAACTCGTCAATTGTATAGACATCCCGAGGTTCTTACCTATGTACTGAAGGGAAATTGATGTTAATATGAGCCTAGGGCGCTATGCAGTGCCCCCAAAATAACAGGGATGTGATGGCATGCAGAAGTGGGGTCCCAGGGTGTTACTACACCGCATGGTGTATTGTGACCGTATTGTGAATCATAGCCTTGATATAAATTCAATGTCTATTGGTCGATTCGAAGAGGAATGGTATAAGGAGGCGTTGGTTTTTTTAATAACATAAACTCTTGGTAAACCCTAGGAGTTCAGCCCGAGAGATAAACATTTGTCGCGTGGCGTGCTGAAATGAATTTGTATGCACTGTACAGGAGTTGCAAACATCACTAGCATGTACTATGGGCTCTTGACCAGTACTGATGCGTTATATATACCTTAAATTATATATAATTCAAAGGTTTTAGAAGAAAATATAAATCCGAAAACTATTTCCTGAGAACTTAATTTGATAAAATAATCCGATACTGAACAGTCATCACAGGGTAGTTCTCAAAGCGTTGGTTACTGAGTGAAAAGTGAAGTAAAAGTCCTTTTCAGCAGTTGACAATACAAGGCTTAACCGGCGACTTCCACCACAGATTGATGCATTAGATAGTTGTTAAATACTACTACTAAGAACAGGAATGGTGTTCCAAAAGACTTACTTCATGCTCTATGCTTGGTATCTGTTATACTGCACACTGATTTTTTTACAAGCCGTAGCAAAAACACCTCTAGCTCTCAGTGAGATGCTATCATCAAAATGATTGTTTTCAGTTAGATCTAAATGGTTTTTATTATTATTATTTTTTTAAGGACCACATGTCAATGTAGTAACAGAATCTACACCATGTAGAATACATGGCTTGTTAAAACCCCATGAACCACATAGGAACCTTGATATAGCCACTTCTTGAATATGTTTTCAGAGGAGTTAGATGTATATTTTTATTATTTTCTTATGATGCCCGATAAGCTGCTGTGCAGCGAAACCTTGCACATACCCCACAAACAAGAATCCCCTTGTAAAAACATGGACATTTGATATCCAGAAACTGTGAATATCAATTTGTTGATGCTGCAATATCATGACTACTGGGAAACAGTGGAGTTGCTTAGTGATAACTGCTGTCATACATTCACTGACGTCTCAGTTATGAGCACGTCATGGTTACAGCGACGGTTCACGTTCATGCTCTCACTTCAAGGTAGCATCAAGGTAGTATCTCACTGGGGACAGACCTGTCAGCCTTGTATTCTAACATCCAGATGATTTTCATGCTACCTCTTGGATACCTTCTGTTTGAAACAATCTGTTATGATTGATACACTCTCCACGCCGCTTACATGGCCAGGGAATTGGTAAAATAAGCAGATTTTAGGTTCAGACACTACAATGAAATACAATTTGGGGTAGGAATTACGATTGAAAAAAAAAGAAGTACAAACTGATTCTTGGATCTTGCAATGGGTTTATATTCCCTAGTAGGACTGAATTCGAGGTATACCTCGCAGGGCTCCTTCTTTGGCCTGAGAAAAATAATCTAGAATGTTAAAAGCATAGAGGAACGAAGAAAAGAAGCACACAGTGAAACTGAAAACTCTATATGCCGATGGTATAAGCATACCAAAGTACAAAATATATTGATTTCTATTTAGGATATGTCCTTGGTCAAACTTTACCAAGGATGCAAGTATTCAGACGAATTACATTTAAGAAGAATACAAGACTGACTTGAGCACCATATGTAACAACCGTCTGGTTCTGGTAGAATTGCTTTTTCGTCTCCCATGTTTAATCAGTGGTATATTATAATGAGTAGATACAGCGCTGTACTTTAGCAATGTACACTGTGGGGCATTAGTGTAATTTGACACAAAATAAAGGAGTGAAGCAGGGTGTTGTAATCTCAGATAATTGGTTATCTGAGAAGTGTCAGGTAGTACTGTCACCTGATACCACTACCAACCCAGCTCTAGTGTCCTCCCCGGGAGGCACCCATTTAACTGAAGGTTAAGTCATTAGAGACAAATGCAGGTAGGTATCTACACTACGAATTAAATTTATCATTGGTGCTGCCATCTAGTTTCATGAAAATATAGCAGTTTCCCATAGACACCAATGGTAAAGCATTTACCTTCTTCAGATGGCCTTCCCATAGAGGTTAGCATGGTGATATAGTATTTCCTTAGCATTTCTAATTTGTATATGTTCCCAACTATCATAATCCAGAATTATTTGCAGATAGCAATGGAACAGCAGTGTCATTTAGCCATGAAGTCAAAATATTGCAGTTTCCCATAGACACCAATAGTTAAGCACTTACCTTTTTAGATGGCCTTCCCATAGAAGTTAGCAGGGTGACATGCCTTTTTTTTTATTGTATTTTCTATTTGCTGATATATGTATATGAAGCGAGGGGGATGTGGAGAACGCTAAAAATGAAGTCCCAAAATAGTATCTTTACCCTCATCTAGTTTTCTGATCATTACATACATAAAAGTGATCACAATATGTCGTATTTTGCCCTTCGCACTCAACAAAATCGACATTAAGACAAATATTGTATCCGCTTGTTTAATGATTTGTTCCGCTGGATAGGCTGGACTTTCAAACATGCTGTATTGAAACCCTTTTTAAGTGGCACCCATAGGACGGCCGTATGGTTACAGTCGGCGGGTAACAGGCAAAAGTTATTCGATAAGGTTTTAGCAGGCTTTGGCCATAAGAAGGCTGTATGGCCGCCGCCAGTGAGCATTTGGCCTCCTCCACCGCACCGTTAGGCGCGGTTCAGTGAGCCTGGTGGAATACGCCCTTCATGCTACTGACTGCTGTTACAGTTTTTCTGATTGTCTGATTCGCACGAAGTCACATGATTATAAATGTGTCATGCTCGTCGCAAACTCTCATATATGTATATTCGTCTCACGAAAACAAAAGTGACAGTGTGACGAACTTTATGAATACGACATAGGCATCAGCAGGCAGTTTCTTTGAGATATTTGTGCGCAGGTATTTTATGATAGGCCCCTAAAGTGAATCCCGCTGGATGAAAGCAACCGTTTTCTAAAACTATGAAAATGGAGCAGAGATTCCAACCGGAAAGATTTATGCAGTGTTCCAACTGAACTACTAACACAATCATAGTACGTGCAATTTAAAAGTATAAAACAACTACGCGTGGATACCCATATCCCTATTGCGTTTGAAAGCTATTCCCTCACCCATGTCGAGTATACATCGCAGATTTTGACATCCTTCAGAGATGGCGGCTTTTCTCTTTTCCATGGAAATTCAATATTTCGTTTGCAGTACAGAGATTTCTTTTTCCTTGTAAAACAAAGATGATATTGCTTGTACCTCATTCATGCCAATGGAGCAATAATTTCAACCTCACCATAGACCTTGAGGATTATGCAGGCATGATGTGTTTTCCACAGTGTCTTGGCCTCTCTGATATATGAGGCAGACGTTTCCACATGAAAAATACTTCCTCTTGATCTTCTGCCCGCAACTGACATCCCCGATACTTTGTACTTGGCATTTTTACACTTGCACTGATACCAATATGCTGATCTAGAGATCACATACTTGAACTGATTACAATAAGCACTCATACCTTAGACTTTCTTATCTCACAAATACCTGTGTCCAAGCATCTCCATGCTTTATGTTTATGAATCAGATCGGGGTCTATCTCTCATAGATAAACACACTCCTTGTCGAACCGTCCTTTTAACCCTTCGTCCTTCACCCCCTACCTTTGCCCCCCAGGTTCGGGTATCTCTACGAATATTTATTACCTAACAGCACTTGAACATTGTCCAGGATTCCTACAGCAAAAGAAGTGTCCATTGTTTGGTCCTTACCTGGATAGACAAGGAGATGTGACCATTATTTCAACTCCTTATCTCTTGGCTTGCCATTATTGGATAGAAACCTCTCTGTGTATAAGTTCTCACCTGAGCTGCCCAAGGTCTACACGAGAGGAGGTAGTTAGGCTAACATTTGATAGATTTGAATGATGGGAGTATGACCACGAACCACTCAACGACCGGACTGGTGCTCAGAGCACTCTTTATTGGTAGTTCCTTTCTGTTACATGAGCCAACTGTTGTTTTTGTTTTATTGTCCTATGTTATGCCTACGTTTCGGACCAGTGTGGCCTTTGTCAGGGCAAGGACTATAGTGATAGATGTAATAGATTAATACATTTACTAAGGGCAGAGTTGTTTGGAAAATTGAGGACTTCATTCAACATTTATGGACAACCTTATCGATGGCTAATACTGTCTTAGCTAACAGACTTACATATACGATAACCCCATGTTCCAAGTTCAGAAAAGGGTCATCATGTACGATCCCAGATTATCAAACGGGCCCGTTTCCCCTAATACTCCAATTTGTAAGTAGGAAATCGTGTTTAGGTCTCACATTTCCAGAGCAGGGAGAAAAATATCAACTTGAAGAGGGACGCTAACTCATAGTGATTTTCTATAACATCAAAGTCGATAACACCCAATTGACCTGGGAAGTGAATCTAAACCACAAAATGATACATCACACCCCGTCTAAGATAGCGACCGTTTGTTTCGACCTGCGATCCTTGAGATCTATAATTATATCAATCTAAGCAACACATGAGGGGCGTCTGAGCGATCTTTCAATTATCTTAGCTCAAGTGGGATTCACACGATGGGATTCATGTACCTCACAGGGTGTTTTTCTCAGACAAATCCTGCTGAAATTCTGTACCTGAACACAATTTTTTCGTATAAGTTATAGGGATTCATTTCAACGAGACATGTTTACCCCCTTGTAATTGTTAAAGACATTTCCCCCTAAAAAGGAACAAAATCGCATGCGATTTTGAGCCCTGTGAGGTACATGAATCCCACCGTGTGAATTCCACTTAAGAGAATTATTCCAGGTTCTAAGATAATTCGATTAAACAACCCCTTGCCCTAGAAACGTTCGCCATTAAAGATTTCCCCCACTATGAAACACCTTCCAGGTTAGACTTGTTCATGTCTATGATTATGGACATAATCAAGAAATAAAACTACTTTGCAGTATTTGGACTTTCCCTTTGCGCCTGACAGGCCGAGGAAGGGAGGAGTAGGTGGAGGGGTAAGGGTAGGAGACAGGGACTGAAGCCAGTCTACTTCCAGTTGAATAAAGTTCGCTCATTTCTGGTGCTGGTCTGAACGATACGACAACTCCAACGATAAACGTCATTGTGGACGACTTTTTTTCGCATTCATTGTTGTATGGCAAGACAGAAGATATTATCTAAATGAACGTATTTGTATACAACACCTTGTAGAGGCTTTAGATTACCTTTATCATCAAAACATCTTATGCTTACAACACATTGTTTTATACAACACTATGGCCTCAAAGACAATTCTAAGATACTTTTTTGTCGTCCGTAGTTTATTCAACGAGCCCTGGTCTGTCAGTCCCAGACGAAGTGGCCGAGTGAGTTGTACTTGACCCTGCTGACCTGGTTTTTAGGTGAGTGTGGTACATGGGGTATTTACTCCCTCTGAGCTGTTTACTCTAATAGTACGTGTATTTGTCATTAACTTTGATTTACCGAGTATGTTGAGTAGGGGTGACTGTGGTGTACAGCACAATTAGGTATAATTGCAGCAGATCACAACTAGATAAGCGTGCAATTCCCCTCAGGACCATGGAAGTATACCTAGAAAAATCCATCGGTAGAATAAAGAATACCTGCCGAAATAGTATGCACACAAAGAGACTATAAATTCAATATCATTTTGGTACGTTCTCTATCTAGGTATAGATTTTAGATTCCTCGGGTGATATCTCAAGACGTCTCGGCAGTGTTTTTTTTTTACAAGGAAGAAGAGTAAAGCTGAAAGATCACTATTTCGAACGACGCATTTATATCTTGATAGTGATACTGTCATATCAAGTGGCTTACAGCAGGGGAGTTATTGTCGACTCCAGTAATGATTGAACATTGGTCCATTTCTCTGAAATATATACGATGACAATCAGAAGTAACGTAAGCTGCAGATTTTATCATCCGCTGTGTCTCATGGAAGAATTTATTTACACCAGTAGTAGAAGTGGAGGAGATGGGAGAGAAAGATAGGTACTTCATAGGGTATTTTTTTTTGGAGAGAACGTTTTGGCCATTGCACTAGCTTGCTATTGGTAATATGAGATCTGTGTTCACGTTGTGGAAGCATCAACCACTATGATGTAAAGAATAATTATATCCTTGGCACATAGAGGAAGTGGACTGTGGTAGGATGTGGCTGCCAAATGGTCTCTGACCATATGTAAGAATATATTTGGATAAAATTATTATTTCAGATTTTGTTATCTAGCTTAGCGCTAAACCACAGATAGTAGTTTCTCTAACGTTGGAGGTGTATGGAGTTATATGGATGATAAGATATTAGTCCGGGACATAGTGAGCCAAAAATAATGTTTCTTGGTAATCTCTTGTAAATACCCTGAATGTGGCTACGTAGGAGTATTTGGGCTGAATTTTTCACTTTTGATACTACTTTTGCTCTAAATGTAGACATTCTATGTGAAAATTATTTTTCCATGAAAATCATACAAATTTACATTTTTGGCCTAAATTTAATGGTAGACCGAACCGGCAAAACCTAATAAAGTAGGCTTCGCCAGTTACCAGCTGTTACCCAGTGGCTAGCGGCGGTGACCAAGCTGGTGAGCTTGTACACTATAAGCAACGGCCAGGAAGTGCTCTTTTGAAGCTATACCGCCGGCCTGGTGGAGTACAGCCTTTAATAGCATAAGTATAATTACCAAATTACCACCATGCTTGACAGTGATTTGGTCTTATGGTGTAATATGAATTCCATCTCTTGCAATACACTTTTTATTAAAACAGACTTGTTATTAATCATCTTGATGGATAACTAGGAGCAAATAACATGTTCATCATAGATGAATGAGCGTGCAATTATAAATGAATAACAATCAAAAGGTTTGTATTCAGTCTATGGATAGTTTTCTGTAACCCACTTGCACCCAGTCAACTTGCTATTTCTGCAACTGCCTGAGTCTAGGATCCAAAGATATCAAGCACTGTGGATCTTGAGGTATTTTGGTCTTGAGTGATTGGTCATGGTCAGCTGGGCACACTTCTAAGATCCTGCTCTGTTCTTACTATCACAGTGAACAGCATGCCTATAGTAAAGAGATTATATTTATGAATATATCTTGATATCAGATATAGCATAGGGCTCCTCAGAAAATCAGAATGAGAGGTAGCCTTGAACCATTCTACTGGGGTTCAAATATAAGAGACAAGAATAAGTGAAAGAGATTATTCCCCATGCCTGATTGTACTCAACTGGGATGACGGTATCTTGGCAAATCTGCCGTGTGTTTTCACCAAGTATGACAGATTATCCTACCCCTAATATAAAAAATCCCATAGGCTTAACATTGGGTTTCTGTATGTCACGCTGACTGGCATACAGAGATTTATATGCCACTAGTGGCATACCGGATTGTTATCACGTAATATTCCAAAATCGAGGAGGGTAGGATAAAATAAAAACCGATTCATTTTAATCTTGGCCACAGCATTCCACTCCTGAAGTTTTGGCTCCGGACTTCACTCGGCTTCGCCTCATGAAGTCACTTTGCCAAACTCCAGCCGTGGAATACGGTGGACAAGATTAAGCCTCATCCAGCTTTACGATATTACACGTCTTGCATATGGATGACAACCGAGTACTTTTTTCAGCGGACAGTGTAGACGCAACATTGGTAGTCAGCGTCGTGTTGATATACTAGTATGCATGGATGGTGGGGAATGTTGTTACGCATCGATCACAATATGGTTATTTCACTAGTGGTATCTCTCGGACGAACGATATCAGTAACTGCTGTTATTTACACAATCCGTCTGACAGGCATAGTGGGGCTACGGATGATAACATAAGTGATATCTGAGCCTGATGACCTGTCTTGTATTTTCCACCTCGAACTGACTGAATCTCGTGAACAAATCTACAAGCGTGTGTTAATTTTGAAAACATACTCGTGGTTTCAAAGTAATGGAAATCATATTTTACTCAATTCCTATGTGGATCATTATTATTCAGTTCTCCACTTCTCCAAGGAAATCCTTGTGTTTATTTCCTACTCGTTTTTCATGTGTAAAACGAAGTATAAATTGAGCCTCATTCACACCAATAATCAGTAGCTCAAGCCTCCACTAGCCCACACACCCCAGTCCATGGGCAGTAACAATGTGTTTTCAATGTTTTCTCAGTCCCTCAGGATCCTCAAGCAGTAGGTTAGTTTAGTTAACGCTATGATACTATATCACAAGCGTATTGTGTACGACAGTGTCAACACATGTTATGATGCGTGGGTTGATTGGAGGGTCAGGGTTATGTTATACAAACATCAATTATATCAAGTATTGTTACAAGAATGAACAGGCAAATAATGATAAACTACCAGCCTGTGATTAATTGCTGTTTGCCCGCTCAGTGACAACATACATTATAATACATAATAACATGTAGATTCGACCAAAGGAGATTGCGACTAGGTCCGCACCAATGTATTTCAATAATTTCACTCGTAATAACTAACATGAAGAAACAAACTTTGCAGATTCTTCATATGAGAATATAGACATTGTAGGTTGATCAAAGGAGAAGTACATATGGCAGTATGAAAATATTTGAATTTGAGAAATGTGGTAACGTGAGTGATGAAATGTGTTATATAAACACCAGTGTATATAGTTTATACACAGTTTTCTTTTTCTTTTTAATAGAGTGGGTGGGGGACCTTTCAGTGGTCCGTATGGAGAAGTGAAGTGATGGATGTCGGGAGGGAATTGTCACATGACGTCTCTGTCTGTGCATGGAGATTGTCCTGGTTCCCTACCCATATTGGACCAAACTATTGTATTTGGTCTGTTACATAATTAGGCTGTGACATGTTCCATGAAGTCTACTAACTTTGAGATACAATTTTTGATCTATGGAAGACAACTCAGCAGCACTGGGTGCTGGAGGCTGGATTTAGACTCCTGTGCAATCTTTTCAATGATTGTCTGATGCTCGTATTACTCAGATGTTTGGCTGTCTAAATACTGCGAATATTCATTTCGAAATCGTTTATATTATGGTTTGTTCAAAATTATTAAATTCTAGGAGTTGCTCCTTTTTCACCGGATTTGTGACCGTTCTTCCAGTCGTGACCTATATTTTGGGTCACTTAACTATTTGGACATCACCCCATACCATTGCTTTTTATACCCACTTAGTGGGGAGTTGCAATGGTCTCTTGTTCTGGTTTTATTAATAAGTAAAACAGAAGGGACAGGCACAACACAATTTGACAACAATTTGCCTTGAAACAACCAAACTGTTAGATTCCTGAAGAGTTCACTCAGATGAAACCTTGAAATACCACCCATTCTGTCTTTTAGATGGATCACAGAACCAAAAATCTACTTGGTTCTCCCACTCCCCACCCCAAATGGTTATAGGAGAGTGTAACATCAATGTTACGTCGTTGTGTTTAAGGGTGGTAGCTAGATGCTCAATTCCATTGAGCGTGGGTTACTACAGAGGCCAGATCATAACGGTTTGGATCTTTACTGGAAACAGTCAAATTCAAAGTAGCATCGGTTCTGTGTAGAAGTCTGTTCCGCCATATCTCGTATCGCTATTTTAAAATAATAATTATTAGCAGTACTTTTCAAGACATGGCTATCGAATTTGGAGAAATTTTTGGAATGAAGACTAAGGAGCACTCATCAGACATAATTTATTTTGATAAAGCTTATTATTATATCAACTGTCAGACTGTTATTGAGGTCTACACAGGAATAGAGCGTGATAACCTCAGAGGCGATTTGAATATCTAAAGCACTACATTGAAGCTGGGATTCTATAGAATCCGATAGATTTACTTTATTTCTATTGGAAGTAATTTAAAGGAATGTTCGAAATAAATTGGCTCTGCAGCCGAGTTCTCTAACATCATTAAAAAGAACATATCACTATGAGAATGTTTGCTTAAGTGTGTCATTCCTTGTGCTATGTATGTGCTAATGAAAATGTATCCTGTGAGTAGCCTCATGTGGGTTTGTAAGGGAGCAAAATTGGTGAGAAAAGAGGCGAACAAAAACCTCCTCCAAATACTGGTCCCTTAGCAGTACGGGTTGGAGCTATGTGTGTTAGTGACGTCATACCACCATAAGCGCATTTCACTGTGTCGCAATGCAATAAGAATGCATACACGTACATGGGCAATCAATAATTTCCAATATGGTTTTTTTTTGTGGTTTCGGTTTCACATATCTCTCATATCTATGTACATAGGGACGTGTGAAAGGTAGAGAGAGAAAAATACCCCCAGTGACATGTCGTTTGTTCAGTGCACCTTCCAAGGTAGAGACAGGCCCATTTATTGTGGACATTGATATGCTGATTAAAATGAAGGTGATGTTTTGCTATATAACGATGTATATAGCTTTGACCTTAGGATTGGATCTGAAGGATGGCTTACCTAACGCTACATATGATCATACTCAAACACTTCGCAAATATATAATCCCACAACATAAGCCACACATTTTGAAGCATTTGAAGGTAGGGGATGTGTGGAAATTGATTATCCTTGTGTAATGAAGTATCGCTTAAGTTGGTATACGAGAACCATTTCTTCGTTTCGCGGAAAGAGATCTACATCTGGTAGTGAAACCCTTGCTGTTGTACTATATATATATATGTTCCAGTGCCCCCAGATATGGAAATATATGTTTTAATTTTAGCATGTACAATGTGTGAAGCAAGTCCGATATGATTGAGATATACGAAAAAATGCTGCATTTTTTCAGCCAGGGGCCAATCGAGGTGAGATAAGGATGATAGGCAGTTTTTTTTAGTTTCTTGGAACAGCTTCAACTTCATATATTTTTCAAAATTATTTTCCCTCAAAGATCTCCTCCCTGTTGAGGGTAGGAGGGAAAATTATGCGGTTCTCTTCTTTTTGGAGTTTGAGAACTTCACTTTTCCGGTGATTTTTTTTCTTCATATGTTGGTAGAATAAATATATACATGTATGTATATAAACTTATATTATTTTCCAAGGTCTAAGCCTGTTATTAACACATGGTATTTCTCATCTAGAGTTCTAAAGATTTTTAGATTTAAAAAAAAGAGAAAAATCGGGCGACAGCAGTGAAACACGGTTATTTTTATCAGGCTTGGCCTTATTGATCGCACGGTGAGTTATTGATAGAATCCACCTGACCCGGTTAGACGAACCGGGTGCGCGCCTGGATGAGGTATGCAGGGGCTGGGGTGGGATAGAGGTGAGATGGGTGGGTGGTGGAGGTATAGCCGATGATTGAGTCGGCACCACTGTGTTGAACCAGGGCTTAACATTTACATACACGCCTTTGCTCGTTGGATATCATACATTGAGGACAGGCTAGCATGAAAGAGCTGCTGACACAAGGAATCTACCTCAGTGAGGAGCAGCTGATTCTGTGACACAGTTGAGACAGGCCGGGAACAGGTCGCAGCAGGGATATATTTTTTATTCAAAGGAATCAAATGCACATTCTGTTATTCAAGGGTGTGAAGTCAGGACAGTGAACCGGTAAGATGATAAAAAAAGAATGAGAAATGTTCTAAGGTTTATATATCAGAAACAAATGATTAGACATAAAAACATACAACTTTTTTTTAAAAATAAAACATACAGGTATGTATTCGAAAATAAAGACGCCGTAATTTTACATGAAAAAAATGTCCCTTTTTTGCAGCATTCTACAAGGAGGATATACATTTTTCACGACAGATCTGGACCAGTGGTGATTTCCTAATATCTCATGGTATTTATCATAGATCATTCTTCGTTAACTTGCAAGTTTATTTTAGGAGTGAAATAAGCAAGAAGGGTACGCAAATTTTGACCTTTCTAGTTATACACAGCCATAATACGATATTTGAAAAAAGAAATACATAGGCAATGAAAAGAGAAATGAGAAGAAATGATGCCAAAATTGTGATTATAAACAAAATTATTTTTTTGATATACTTTCGACGTAGTTGTCATTGGTCTATTTTTGGGCGTCATTTCAGCATCAAAACTGACCGACTTCGGTCACACTTTGGATCCCGTAGCAATCACCGCTCCAGATCAAAATGCCCAGGTAGGTGAACCCTGGGGATGAGGACACCTTAATGAGAAGGCCTCTCTCTTTCAGTTGGTACTGGAGACCACTCCATATATGGAGGTGCCTATCATTGGCTTCGACTTTTAATTTTGACCAATATTTGTACTGAATTTTGTAGCTTCCTCTAGTTTCAATTGATGTTTGCTTTCGATGACGGCTTAACTCGACTTGCAGACTTGTCGCTCATGCTGCAAATGGGTTTTCCTTTCATATAATAATACATACTTAGAAAAAGAAATCAAATCCTAATTTTTATTTTGGCGCAGATCTTAGACAATCTCTTTCCACATTCTGAAATACTAGTTGGTATACATTGTATATAACTATATGTAGCATCACCTGCTTTATTGGCTTGTACTCTACATCAATATCGACAGATGTTTGTGGCAGTTTGTGTTTTACTGCCTGAATACATTCGTGACGTAAATCCTCCATCTGTCGACTTTTTAATACTTTTATGAATGTATTACCGTGACTCTGTGAACTTTAGAAATACAGTTTAGATGCTTGTAGAACGTGTTTTGTATGTTCCTGTCAGTAACTCGTCTTATTTTATTCATGACGCATGGCTTGGCTTAAGCGAGATTTTCAGTCTGACGAATGCTATTTAGTAGACGTGTATTATACCTATATAGAAGATATAATGAACGATTGTTATATAAAGCTTTATATAATGATTGATTGCAAGCAACTACATAAATGTGATAAACCTAAACTGGGATAGACTAAAAAAAATAGACTGATTTATTAAATTAGTTAATGAGTGAATAATAGCCAGCAATAAGGAAAAAAATCCAATTTTCATAGCGATCTAAAGTTTCATAGTCCCAAGGGTCTTCTGTTGGGGCTGTCACTGCATCCAGGCACACCTTGCTACCGTCCGTCCTTGCCCCCCGCCACCCCCCCCCCCCCCCACCACCACCAATCAACAACCAGACAGCGCTAAGTCGCCTACCTGATGCCTATAGGGGCCTATACATGTTATTGTCTGATCGTTTACACACCAGTCTATGTACCACACATGCATATTGTAAACGGTGTCCTAGAAGCGGGGTTCTACTGTACATTGAACGCGGCAGATTCTAGTTGGATCTGTATGGCTAGTGTGTCTCCACCCATTCATTACAAGAGTAGGAGAACTTGGTATGTTCATCATCGATGAATGAGTGTGGAATTATAAAAAAGAAGAAGAATTAAAGCGATTTGGATATAGTCAGTCGATAGATTGATTGTTTTCTGTAACCCACTTTTGTAACCCAGTCAACTTTCACTTTCTGCAACTTCTGAGACCAACACATAGTGGGTCTTGAGGTATTTCGACCTCGAGTGATTAATCATGGTCAGCTGAGCATGCCTCTGAGACACTGGCGCTCTGCTCGCTTGCCAATATCACAGTGAATAGCACACAGATAGTGAAGGGATAGTATTTTTTTGCAGCAAGCTGGAAGGCTATATGACAACTCTAACCTTCAGGCACCATATGTATTTTGCGGGCGATCATGCTCTAAAGGGAATATCAATCGCAGTACCTATGCCAAGAACAATATTTTTCTTGTGACAGTTTCCATTTTCTGATCTTCAAAAAGATTATTGATGAGACTCTGTATGCAATGGAAGGGGAAATTACTAGACTGTGAATGAAGGGTTACATACCGGAACAGCTTCTAGCATACTTGTTTTCTAACTAAATGCCAGTTTTTCATTTAGCTCACCCATACGTTTCCCATAGATGCTTAGTACTACTTTGCTTTCTGTGATTCTGTCATGGGTAACATGGGGAAGGGAGATTACCAAAGAAATTAAGTGTCTAGTAACCCGCTAATTACGATTAATGGACAGAGGCACCTTTTAGATGGGTCATACAGAGATCTCTTACTCCGATGCAGACACAGGAAGTTTGTATCGATAAATTCAATGAAACACGTCGATGAATTTGGGTTACAGTATATTGAGAGGGTAACTGTAGTTACGTCATACACATATAGTGTGTCTATGGTTACATGCTAAAATCGATTTAGCGTGTGTCCTGAAAGAAGTGTTTTTCCATCAGCTGAATGAAGCTTTATATTTATAACAGATTTTATCTCACCCCGGTATTTTTCTCCATAGGTTTAACATTAGTAACTCATACTCCCCGTGAAGGTAGTGTGCCCAGTACTCAATGGCTAATTGGGTGATTTATTTTATTGATTAATAATGTTATATGGGTTGAGATAAAATCAGAAACCCACTCGATGAAAATAACTTAGTCTGCACTCCACCTCGTATGACCACAGAATAATTCACTCAGCTTTGCTTCGTGAATTACTCTGCGGTCAAACTCGGTGGAGTATGGACCAAGTTATTTTCATCTCGTGAGTTTCCTTCTAATTACAAGGATTTATAAAGGCATGTATGTATTCTTGGATTATAAAGTAAAGTCCATATAGATAGACATACCAGGCTCAAAACTGGCATATTCAGGAAATAGCAAAGATTGTAATCAATGGCTCGTACCTTTTTTGATACTCATGCTTGTAGATTCAATCTTTAAAACATCAGAGCTATTCACAAACGTGTGTTTATCGACCAAAGAAAAGCTGTCATTTGAATATATATGCTTTGTAGTACATACATGTACGTGTTCCTGGTCTATTTAGCTTAGGTCCGTTGTTCAAGTACTACAGTTCATGACCTGATTTATACCCACGATATCTGCCTCAGCACTGGGCATACACTCAGCACTAAGCATACGACTGAAGCCAGTGCAATGGCTACCTATACAGACGTAACTTAAGCCAGGTCAGGGGACATTGAAATCCATGTTTCTCTCTATCTACCTTCTAGAAATAACAGAAAAGGAAAATACAATTATTGTAGTAAGATTCCATTGTCACCTTCTACAAGCTTAGGTGAAGTTGTCGTGTAATGAGGGGTTTATATCAATAATTGCATAAAACTCAATACCGCAATTTGCAGATCTCAATATCATAACATATTTAGCTTGAGTATACTAGTTGGCAGGAAATCTTCTAAAACAGGTAACAATCCAGCATTACTTTATATGAGACGAGGCGTTATATGGTACCTGCACCTGTGCGTGATACATATTCGGTGCTACTTTACCAGGTAGACGTGACTGGATAAATTGCTATAAACTCTATTCTTTTACTAATTATATGCCTGACAAGAAACATATTTGGCATTGGGCGTGTACAAATATACGCACGAACCTTCATCGAGATTCTAATATTTGCCGTAGGCAGCTCCATAGTTTATACAGCGTCGTTTTTCAAATAAATGTTCGTGTTTACGTAGATAGTTCTCAAGCACGCTTGAGGTGCAACTATACTGTAGGTCAATGGTATCATCTTTGGCAATAATTCATATTAAACAGGCGTCCTGTCATAGACCTGTGTGAAGCGAGGCAGGATAATTAGGGCAAGAAAATTATACATGAGTAGGGAGGATCAACTATGGATGTTATAAAGGGGAGAATTTTTATATAGAAATATGAAGAGGCAGTAATTAGAGTATGCTTACACAAATATTGTTATTCAGATAGGTTCCCTTTGCAACAAGTACAAGCATTATTGTGTTTTCATCAATCGTTTCAATTTGTGTTCCTTTATTGTCTCGAGAGTATTGGGTTTTTAAGGGGGTCTTCCATTGGGATGACTGCAAAAGAGCATTGTGCGGCCGCCGCATAACTGCCATATCTCAGTTTTAGTAATTGCTAGAAAGTATTAGGTCACATACTCAATGGCAACCGCCACATGATGGTCTAGTAAAATAACTCAGATGCCTACAAACGTGGCCCGCACAGCCATCATGCGATGTCGGCCATTGGACTGGCTTGTAGGTTTCTACATTATAAAGTGAGTATTCCACCAACCCGGTGCTAGCCACGGCCAGGGCCCATTCACGATGTGTTTTTGGTGACGACCTGCTCAGTTGAAGAACGTGGCCACTGCCCCCGCCGGTGCTGGGTGCTGAAGCTGTGCGCCAGCAGCGGCTTGTACAATATTTGTGGAACACATGCTTTAGCATGTTTGACCAGGTTCACAGCCTGTCCTATGGAATCCCCGCTTTAGGATCCAGATTTGAAGAGAATATATGTTTAAGTTATCCCCCCAACAGAGAATTCTGCACTAATGGGGACCTCTGTGGATACCAATTAACCATTATCAAATATTGTTATAGTTTTAGCAAGCAAACAGAATGAATAGCTCAGAACACAAAAATCCGCCTCTTGAAAGAAATGTGTCACTTTATTTCTCAAATTCTTTTTTTATCGAATTGTTGAAAACATTGAAAATATTTTACTGAAATAAGTGAAAGCTTACATCTGTGTTTGTCCTTGTATAACCTCAGGGTTCTCTGGGACATTAAACCTCAAACAAACAATTGTTACGCAAGAAGAGACTACATACATATAGCAAAATGATAGTTTTCCCATAAAATACAGAGTTCCATATTTTTAAAGAATAACCTTGTTATGGTCGTACATTAGGCAAGGCAAGATGAGACTTGATGTTTATTTATGTTTTAGTACTCCTTCTGTGAATAACGTTAACCTCCACGTACACAAGTTTTGTATAATGTGCGACCATGGTATATTGTTCTTTATTTATCATTTACTCTTAATTAATGATGATTTACTGTAAATTGGTCTATAAACCATGTCGAAGTGAATGTTCACATTCTGCTGACATAACAATGTGTTCTGTATACAGTATATGACACAGGGTGCCATACACAACATTGACCTCATCCCTGGTATTTTTCCCCCATAGACTTAACATTGGGAACTCGTACGCAACGCCCATGAAGTATTTAGAAAAAAAATCAATGGGGGATTCTGTCACAAATGTTAGCCAATAAGTCAATGTGATGACTGAGATACATTCAGAAACCTATTGAAGTTTACAGTCACAGCTTGATTACATCTTGTTTGAATCGCTACATAACTCATGCGGCTTCGCCTTGTGAATTACTACGCTATTCAAACTATTCAATGGGATATGAGCTCTGACCGCAAACTTTCATAAGTTTCCTTTATAACATCGTATAGGAAGTAGCCGTGTGTATCTATCAAAAGTATGTGCATGGGTATATGATAACCTATACTGCCATGGTGACACCTCGATTCAAGTTATGGAAATACTCCCCTCTGTCTATGTTTAATGTAACTTGAATTGAGTTCTTCCATGTATACCTAGAGCAGTTCTGTCATAATACTTGTCACAAGTGTAAGTTAAAAATACAGAAACACGGTTTTAGGTTTTATACTTTTTATAAACATTTATGAATTATAATATGCTGCAATACAACTACCATGGGTGACTTTGTGTTGTCTCTCTATCGACCCGGCAGGAAAACAGACATGATATTGTTTATCGGAAGGGGCATTGGGGTCATAATGGGTGGTAGTGGGCAGTAAGATCACAGCCTCGTAAAATCAGTCCTATTTTATCTAATGTAATGGGATACATTATGAAGCTATCAGTATGTTTTCTCCATATCAGAATCCATTCTGTTGTAGTAATACCAATTAGAGCAATTAAAGCAATACCAAACTATACCAATGGCAATGTCTGCGAAGATACTGACCGGTCCGATTTGACCGTAGATTTAACAAAGATTGTCCTTGTGGATGTTTTCGTTGTTTAGGATCTTTGCAAGGTTCACCTTAAGAGTTATCACCAACCAATGTAATTTACATCCACACAGAGTTGTAATTGTTATCATACCTTTTCGCAGACGATCGACGGAGAGACTGCGACGTGAACGCCGGTCGACTGACGTAGACGCCGGAAAAAATAGACTCAAACAGACGCAGTGCGCAAACAAGTCGGATATAAGTGACCTAGTGAGGAAACCCGTCAGGTTAGAAGTAATATTCACCACATAAGCAATGTTAAATAATGCCGAAACTGTCATTTGAGATACCCTTCTTTTTTACGACTACAGAAATTGTATTTAAAAAAGATGATGGTATAAGGCCACTTGCCAAACAGTACTCACAACTTCTAGGATTTGTGTCTGAATTTTATTGGTATGGTTGGTTCAATGTCTCTTAAAAAGTACGATATACAAACGTACTAGTTACAAAATATAAGTGATATAATTTTATTGATGTTGATATTACAGGAGACAGTATATATATATATGGGAAAATAAAACCACAGCGTTCTCTTTACTAGAACCTACTTAGGATTAAAAAGCTAAAAGAAGGATGAAAACTGATACAAGTATATTTCAGTATATTGTCATAAATTTAATTTCTGTCTGAATAAGAAGAAAAATCTAGAGATATAATCAATGGCAACCCATTGGAGCCATCGGTATATTCCTTATTAAGCCATCATGGTTTAGGGTGTGTAAATAATAGTGGGTGTTCCATAATGACTATTTTTAGGAACTACGTTGATTTTAGTATCAAAGGCAGAGCTTATCAGATTTGGGTCAAATGTTACCTTCATATCTTGTACTTTTCAATTTTTCAGGCGATATTATATCATGTTTGGAAACCCTAGGCCTGATATAATCCTTGCTCACTAAGTCACCTCTTATCAATCTTCCTCTACTGAGCACTATTGTTTTGTTTGTGTCACAGGACGGAAGGTGCGGTACTGCCCCCACTGACATACGAGAGTGAGGACGCGTTAGAGAGGTTGGACATTCACGGCTCGGACTGTGGCAGTGATGCTAATAGCACCATGAGTGGACGCAAGAGGATACGAAACCCCGAGGACAGCGCTAGCATGGACTCTAACGACCGCGACAACTCTCCACCACCGCCCAAGAGAATGGTACGTTCATGTGATATGTATAGAGAAGTATGGTTCTTGTAATGGATTCACATGTCAGGCTTTCGTTCCATGATATTGTTTCAGTAGAGTTTCTTTTCCTTTTATAGCGTTTGATTCTAGTTTTCTGTTGATCTAGAATTATAATTGTGAATCGCGGAGTGGTAGTAACAATTGCTTCTTCATGGGGCTCTAACACAGAATGGCCTCATTCAGTGTATAGGCATTTGAAACTCTATATATTCAGATATATTTTGCTTCTTAGTGAATAAAGGGGGTTTTCCATCATCATGATCAGGACGATGGCACCTGAACTTTGAGCTGGTCCGGGCCTCAATGGCAATAATCCTTTACTGATTCCTGGTCAATTCTGGTGAAAATAGGCCAAGAATTACCATATTGTGGCAGCACTGGGAAGCACATATCAACCTAAGTAAGGTATTCACCTCTTATTTCCATTAAGGGGTCAACAGCCATTCTATGTTGAAACATGTGATGTTCCCTTCATCTCTTAGTTGATACCCGGAGTACAATAATGAATGATGGATACCAGCAGGGAAGAGTCCAACTTTGCTGGATTTTGATAAAAGGAAACTTCAAAATCTCTACACAATTATAAAGTAATAGTGTAGTGTCTATTACTGGCAGGGCTGACTATACTGGACTGTCAACCATGCCGATAGCGGTAGTGTTAGATCATTTGAAAAAAAACAACCCAAGAATTCCTCCCGATCGCAATCCCATCCATCAAAATAATCATGATGCATAACATTTATTCACCCCAAAACAACACCTACCTTCGAATGTATAGACACACTTGGGTCAAGGTTGTACCCCAAATAGCAACAGAGCCGCGATACCAGCGAAATCCACCAGCACTATCAGTGGAACCATCTAGTGAAAAAACGGTGTACTAGGCCATACTTAAAGTTCTTGCAGCGTCTGATACTCAAAACGTCATGGAAAAGCTTCCACTGAGTTTCACTGAACCTGCCTTGTGGTGTCTGATGGTGCATTTGCAGCTGTTCCATTATGTCAATGCCTCCAGAAAAGTGAGTGAGGCACTGCCTGACCCGTGACCGATAAATGGATCTGAAAGCCTTTTTTTCAGATGAGAATTCAAGTGGATGGAACACCTCCGGAACGTGGACTAACAATCAGAGACATAGAAGGAACCTATGACACTGTTGAGAAATCCAGGCAAAAAACACGAATTAAAAAATCTTATTTATCAAACATGAACACCCATTGACAAACCTTGACAGATATAAACCACGGTTTAAAATATGTGGCGCTATACACTTCTGGCTCCAACCGATGCAAAATAACAACAACAAAAAAAAACCAAAAAAAAACAAACCAGATATGAAACCACAATAATCTTATACTATATTTCTTTAAAGGAAAAAGAAAAGATTTTTAACCTTATACTATATGATTTGATTCTTATGCATTTCTGTCATTCCTATATCAATCTCCAAATGTAATTAACATATCGCCTTTTGTTCCAATTTTTTTGTTTACCATTTGACTGAAACATGTTAATTAGGTTCTAAGAAACTATGATTAACCCTTTCCATACCGGTTCCTGGGACCGAGCTACTCCCTTAAGGACCGCTGCTGGTGGCAGTTTGTCCCCCTAGACAACCGGCACACATAATCATGATAATGGTTAAAACTCATAATTCAAGATTGTAATTGCGTGATACAATATATAATAATAAATATTTTGTTTCTTTTGAATAGAAATACTAAAGATGATATCATATCTACATTTTGTGAAGATTTCATGAATATCGCTCTAATATTTATTTTTATTTTGGCAGCACGGAATTTTCTATGGTGCTGTCATTTGGCACCAGCGGTTCCCCCATGGTGCTGCCATTTGGCAGCATCGGTATTTCTATGGCGCTGCCATATGGCAGCATCGGTATGGAAAGGGTTAAGCACATCCACATACTGTATCCACAGTCCAAAACTACAACCACAGCGTCCTTCATGGTTTGCCTCGATAATAAAGATCAGAAATCCTGGAAGAAGAAAACATTAAAAAAAAGAAGACATCAGTGATCTTTCACATTATATAATATAATGTGAAAGATAAAGTAGGTGCTCTTCACTTTGGAGGTGAAAAAGTGAAGCGTTCTTCACCACCGGAGGTATAAAAAGTAGATGTTCTTCATTACTGTGGAGGTGCGAAGTAAATGAGTGTTTGATAGGCTATTGTCACAACGCTAGCCTTTCTTACAAATGTGTATGGAGCCTTCTTTGTCTTGACAAACATGTCCTGGCCATCATCATATAACTAAGATGTGTTTTGAGATATGAAGGAGTCAAGTGAACTGTTTAAAGTCAGCTGAAAGTCGTAGAATAGGTCACCGAACAGTGACGCCATCTTTTAGATACTTCAGTTGGCCGTCTGGTACCTAATTGATGAACTAACATTAGCTCTGCCCCTATAGATAATGTGTAGCACGTGCATTTCTACACCCAGAACACACATCTAGCCACTTAAACAATCAATCGCCTATAGAATCGATCACTCATAAACTCACAAACTAAATGATAGCTTACACTCTGTGGAATATACTTATCCTGTAGGCAAAAACATGCCTGTTTCCATTCAGTTCCAGACAGTAGTACTTGTTTAAATAAGCACTATATTTTGACTAGAACACTTTGAGCTTAGCTAATTAACTAAAGGTTTTGATAAATATAATATGTACAGTAGAAAGTCTTCCCAATATCAATTACGGGCATTGATTTGTGGTAACAATCAATCATCAATATTTAATATCCATAATACAAAGAACAACGTTTGTATTACTATACACCTATGGCCGAACATGTATGAAATACTGCCCGCTGCTAAGGGTGTAGTATAAATAATGTTCGGGCCCGTTGTGACAGCGGGCCGTAGTGAAATGCAGTAATCTTTGTTGTCTTTGTAAAGTTAATAAAAAGGCGTTTTGAATGATTGACCATCATTGGGAGGTGCATAGTAATAAGAAAACGTAGTGACTGAGCCTGTACGGTGTACGTTCTCAGTCATTTGATGAAAAAATACGGCCCTCCCACCTGCGGTGTCGGGCCGTATTTTCATCATCAAATGACCTCGAACGGCCATCCGTACGGGCTCAGTAACCACGTTTTCTCATATTACTATACACCTATGGGCGAACGTCTATGATATACTAACCGCTGCCAAGGGTATCGTATAAATTCTGTTCGGGCCCGCAGTGTAGTACGACGTAGTGATTCCCATAGGCTTAAGCATTGCAAAACATACGTCCCGCTGCTACAGACACTACGGTCCGCTAACGTAAAATATCGCGATAGCTCGAGAGCAGTGTCCGTGTCAAAAACAAACAAACAAAATGGTCGTTCTCTCCCATTCATAACTGCTAAGCCTTACCCGTATGGACTGGTAGTGTATATTGTCCAAATATCGAGGTTAATAATGTGTAGCTTTCACCTAAGACAGTTTCAATGGCTCAAATCCGCAAGACTGATCGATATCAACAAGTCTGACCGCTTCCCGTTAGGCCGCTCCGCGTTGTCGACGTCATAATTACGTTGGCTACCAGAGTTTCAGGTCGTCTTGTGTCATACATTTCATAGTCCGCTCCACGTCGACCGCTGCCGGGTTTTCACCCTCCCATCTCCCAGTGTGCAGTGAATGTCGAAGTCGCCGTATTCAAATGCCGATATCTTCGGTTTAAAGCAACCGATCTTCATCATATTTGGTAGGATTATAGGTTATATATATGCAGTACTCGTGTTAAAATTTCATTCCTTAACTCATACGGGAAGGTAAGTTCCAGCGTCAATTGCCGGGTTTTCCCGCTAGCGGGCCGTAGTGAAATGCAGCGGTATTATACGGGAATGAAGGGATTGAATCATGAACCAGGAAAGTTGATGAAACGGATTTTAAATGAGTTGGAGGTGTATAGTAATAAGGAAACGTAGTGACTGAACCCGTACGGTGTCCGTTCTCGGTCATTTGATGAAAAAATACGGCCCTCCCGCCTACGGCGTCGGGCCGTATTTTTTTCATCAAATGACCTCGAACGTCCACCTGTACGGGCTCAGTAACCACGTTTTCTCATATTACAAAACTCTATTTTATGTGAACAAAATGCGACAATAGATACTTTAGCTTTACTCATAATGCACAGCATACATATTTAGTTTAAAAACAGTTATTTCATGAGATCAAGATTCACCCTTTTGAATATGTTTTATATAATCCATCATATTTGTGATTTGACCCTGACCCAATTTGAAATACTGGAAAAGTCTAATTGAACAAATTAGACGTTAACCCCGCCCCCCCCCCCCCCCCAAAAAAAAAGAATTTAAAAAAAACACTAAAAAACTGGAATCATTGAACTTTTTGGACGCCAGCAGGTCCGGTCGCCTATGGCTCTTGGCCATGCCTGGCTTTGCCTGACTTCTTCAGTGCCTGATCTAATTACAATCCCGGACAGGCCTTCGGGTTCCATTTGATTTGTATCACTGTACGCACGAGTACGCACCAATGATGCTAAATCGTGCCCAGTATCCAGGTACTTACCCGTTTACCGTCTCTATTTTACATATTAGTGTTGGTCTATACCACATGTGATGTAGAAGTAAATGACTGACATTACTGGAGGTCTTTTTTTAGCGATGTCAGGTATTCATGCATATCAGTGTGGTAGTATTTAGTACAAAGTGATTTTAAAGAAACTCACGGGATGAAAATTTTGGGCCGTACTCCACCAAGTTTGACCGCAGAGGAATTCACGAAGCAAAGCTGAGTAAATTATGTAGCGGTCAAATAAAGTGGAGTGCGAGCCAAGTTATTTTCATCAAGTGGGTTTCTGATTTTATCTCACCCTAGTACATTATTAATTGGTAAAAAAAATCACCCAATTAGCCATTGAGTATTGGGTACACTAACTTCACGGCCGTGGAGTATGGGTTCCTAACGTTAACCCTATGGTAGAAAAATACCGGGGTGAGATAATAGTCGCAACATAACCCACGATTGAAGTGAGGCATCCGAAATTCATGAATGGAGATTTCTTCAGAGCTGAACCTTTCTTGGTCTTTACAAAACTCCACTGATTATTATCTTCATTTCTTGGTTCGTCCGTGTAGAGTTCGGCTCCAAGACGGATGTTGGGGCGTGAGGTATGATCATCAACACACAACTTACTGCTTGTAAAAGATCGCCCGCTCTGCAGGCATATTTTTTTTTGTTTTTTTACAAATATAAGGACATTGAAAAGATGAGGTGTTGGTATAGGCAATCTATATCCCTGCTGTCATACCCTTAATAGTTACCAAGTTTCTTCTAGGTACTACAACTGACCATTGGGAATCTTGAGATATATACGCGGTAGCATAAACGGCAAAATTTCATAGTTTGTTTAATTACATGTATTTTGCTCGACATCTTTCTTATACTGATTTAAACTCATATACTATCATACATCTATTTCGGTATTCATTTCATGGTCTTTCAGGTTGGTGAAGGTAGTGTCGTTTGGTAAATGGGACGGTATGCTTTTTTGTAGGTCAAATTGTTAAAAGGTTAATCATATTTACACACCAAATTAACTTAATTTGACGATTTTCTTGTGGATTGGCCATTTCTATTTCATCTGATGAAAACTAGGGAAATTGTCACCATTAGTTATACAGAATCGATATCTTGAAAGAATTAGTTAACTATGCAGCTTGTAAAGATTATGGCGATCTATACAGTTCCCATTGGTCAGTTTTGTGTTTCTGGAACCACATGGTAACATTTTATAAAGGGAATTAAGAAGAACTTGCAATCAAATTGAAATTTACTAATCTTCTGAGAGAGGCCCATGGAATGGACTACTATATGCTGACTACGCAAACCTGTAATATTGCTTTTTCCCCTACTATGTTATGAAAATTCCCATCAAAGAAGATAAGTTTGCCGACGAAACCTGCTAGTCGGTTCCAATCACTTTGATATTGATAGCATAAGTAAATATTCAATAAGATTTTAATTCCCTTTAAGATTTTCTAGGATTATAAACCCTGAAATGGTATGGTCTTCAAATACATTATTTAAAAAACTTTTTGAAATACTCAGCTTCACTATCGGTTCATGGATCGAGTAATCATGGGAGTAATCCGTGACATTTTCTTTGCTACAGTCACAGCAGATAGAGCAGCTCCTCTCCCTGTGTGCCAGCTCCAACCTCCTCAGTTAGCAGACAATGTGTTCAAACCACTACTGACGTATCCGTAAAACAGAAATAACTTCATAGATACGCAATGGTTACAGGGACTTACAATTCTATTATTTTTATTTTGATAAAGAGCCTATATATGATTAATAAGGACACAAATTAACCTACCTCACAGCTTAGCTGCTATGAGTGACTATTGGCCTTAATTGATTAAACAGGTTTCCACTTGATATTATGCATATATAATCAGCTCATATATAGCTTCACCAGTTTATCTAAAAACAACCGTTGAACTTATTCTCAGTTTGATTATTACATTTCTGATACTTAAATAATAGCGTTTATTTATACATAAAACTAATACCATATTTAAAATCTAATAATTCTGCCTAATAGACCTAATAAAAACTTCGGTACTGGAGCGTGCTACACAAAAATAATTGTAAGTCTAATTGAACAAATTGGACGTTAAACTACCCCAAAAAACAAAAGTAGTTGTCAGACAAGTATACACTAGTTGTTCTGACTACCACCTAATTTATAGTACACTTCAGGCTTCCCATACATTCTATCTTATCAAATCAAGATGTAAGTATATATCAACCTCCTTCTTTTCTTTATGATAACCTTAAGGTCATAAAGACGACTTACATAGCTCATGTCCTCAATACATCCTTTTAGGAACGCCCTGACTCTTTAAAAGTTTGATATCTTAGAGTTGGGGGTATAGCCATGTCCTCTGACAAGGTCTCAAGCCTTGGAGGCTGAAATATGCCAGACATGATAAAAATGTAGTTTATTGATGTTGATCAGATTCATGAAAAAGGTAGGATTTTTTCCCAAGGTATGTACTTCGAATAATTATACAATATAAAATCCTTAGTACATAACACGGTATTAAAAAAAACCCTGAAATAATCTAGCACCTTGAACACCTATAAATACCTTGTCTAATGTTAAAATCCCAGATAAAAGTGCAAAAAAGGTGAGGGTGGCTGGGTCAGTCACAAGATAATTATGTAATTGTACTTAATTCTCCAATCCGCAACTTACTGTTAAAATAGTTTGTAAATTTCCAATAGTCAGGTGTAATGTGGCTGCACTACCACGCCCTTCTCTGAACGCTGTACACCTTCTCTATGTAAAGTGCTGATTCCACCGATTTGGTTGTCTTGATAGATCAGGCTAAGTTTGAATAAACGTGTGCCTAATTGTTGCGATGTTTCTTTAGGTGTCGTGGTGGTGGAGCACCAAAACATACACCCGACACCGCACAGCTATGTTTTGTGACATAGGAGATATGACATATCCCGACACTGTAAAATGTAACAAGACAAACCAAGACATATCACAGCAAATGCATCCTGTTGGTGGAATCAGCACCTTACTCATGTACCTCCTCACCCCCCACCCACCCACCAACCCCCACCCCCGCTTCTCGATTAACTTTTTTTAAAACGCTGCAGTTCTCCAGTTAGCTGCGTGGTAGTCCTTGAAGCATGGGACATGCCCTTTCCTAATTGTGTCAGTTTTAAAGGTTTAAATACATGCTTAGAGTTATCATACATGTATATATAAAAATCACCAAATTTAGAAATAATAACAAGTACTTGATTACAATCATCACAGGTATTGTCAGCAAAGTAATCAATATCGTTCGTAGCTGCATACATTCCCCAAGAAAACAACATTAATATATATGTGTGTAATTGATGCAATAGTAACAGAATTAATGTTACTAGCTCCTGTATAACGTATGTATTTAAAAGGGGAATCGTTTCAGTGGCGTTGTGCACGGGAACAATCAGTATAGAAATGAAGGCAATATGGTAACAGTATATTTGACCTACTTTCAGACATGTACCGCACCTGCCCCACTCTCCACGGACGCCCAGGCACAGGCAGAGCGGGACCGCATTGACTATTCACTTAAAATGACCAAAGAATTGGCAGACTCAGGCAAAGGTAACCGTGTTCATTCGAAAGATGATTTAAAGAAAATATCCAGGGATGAAATAAAGGCCTAGGATTTCTAGGCTGTTGCCTATGGATGAGGCTGGCGCACGTGATGATGTTTAGAATCTAATATGAAATGAGTATGTTTGAATGAAAGCTAGAAATGGAGAGAAAGAGTAAAATAAAGTAAAGGGTAATCTGGTACCCTATTATTGAAAATATTATACATTTGATTTCTTTAAGTAAGTTTTAAACAATGATCCCTGTAAAGATAGGTGTTTGACCGTTTTGTAGTACTTAAAAGGGAAATAACACCGATCTCCATACCACTTACACCGGGACAGTTTGAGAGAAAGCAATAAATCCCTTAGACTTTGATTATGGACATAATCAAGAAATAAAACTCCTTTACAACATTTGTACTTACACTTTACGCCTGACAGGCCTAAGAATCAATCTGGTGAGGAAGGGTGAAGTAGGTGGAGTAGGTGGAGTGGTCGGGGTAGGAGATAGGAATTGATGCCCATGTACTTCGAGGTAGCAAGTTGAGGAAAATATCATGAATAACGATTATTGTGTTGCACTTTCCTCCACCACAGCACGTCCAGTGAGGGTGTACGCTGACGGAATCTACGACATGTTTCACTCTGGCCACGCTCGTCAACTGATGCAGGCCAAGTCGTGCTTCCCTAATGTCTACCTACTTGTCGGAGGTACAGTTCATCATTATAATTCCTGAAATATTAAAATCAGTAAAGCGCACACAAACTAGCGTGTAATGATTATGATGAGTTAACATATTGATAAAAACTTCAACCCCATCTAGTCTCGTATGGTGTACGACCATGGTATGGTTGATCTAGATAAGTACTTGACCTTTATTATTCACCTTTTGCACATAAGCGTGGGGCGTCGGTCGTCGTGATAACGGGTTGCGCTAGTCTCATATAACTGCGCACCACTCGTCAAAAACCAGGGCCCTGTTTTTTAGTCACGACATTTGTGAGTGTCGCAGGCCTACGATCGCACAGCCGATCTACAACCTTTTTTGACGACAAAAGATGGCCGGTGTTTTATAGACGGTGTCGTAGCGCGTGACGGATGATCGCCGCGAAAAATGTCGGCCGCTGCGACAAGTATAGAACTGTCTTAGGTTCTATAACACATCACTGTGCGTATATAGAGGATTTCTCCACTTCCCGACGGAATTAAGCAATGAAATTTTACCACGAGTAAGGGGTACATATAACCTATAAACGTAACAAATATGAAGAAGAACGGCCTCATGGTTCCGAAATTATCGGCGTTTGAATTTGAAACATCAGGCTATCGATCGGATATCGCACAAGCATTCTCCTATCTATCTATCTATCATGAGAGTGGAGTTATTCGCTCCCTCGTGCACTCTCCCGGTTTTCCGGGTCGCTCAAGCAAGTTTTATTAGTGCTTGCGAGCTGTGCTAGTTGGGTTTGGTGGGTTCGGTGGGTTTTGGTTGTTGTGTTTTGGGTGTTTTTTTTGGTTTTTAGGTCTTCCTCTATTGTGTTGGTTATTGTGGCTATTTGTTTTAGGGTTTGGATATCGTTTGAGAAGATCTGGTTTATGTAGGTTTTAGTTTTGTCTGTAGGGTGTAATACTTTGCATTGGTTTAGTATGTGTTGGGTTGTCTCCTTGGTGAGGCCACACCGCCTGCATTTGTGTGTTTGAAACATAGATTTGAAGTTTTCTTTGGTTTGGTACATTCTGTTACGGAGTTTGAATATTTGGCTTGCTTGTTTCCTGGTTAGTTTGTTCAGGTAGCTTGGTCTCTGTGATCGTAGGGGTATACAGGCCACCAGAGCAGTAGTTGCTATGACAAAATTCAAACGCCGACATCTTCGGAACGCTATCGCCGATATTCTTCATATTTGGTACGATTATAGGTTATATGTATACCTTACTCGTACAAAGTTTCATTGCTTAATTCCTACAGGAAGTGAATTTTCACATTGGGTACGACATGTCCATAGATGTCTTAAAGCCCATACACACTGTACGATTTCGGAACACGAATGTTCCTTTCTCGGCGACAAAAGAACAATCGTAAGCTCAGGCGAGGCCTAGAAAATGTGTCGGCCAGTGTGGCACCCCCCTACAGAAATTTGCCTAAGATTAGGAAATCCCACCCGTGGCGATGTACCTTTGTCGCCAACAAACTGCAGTCCAATGTTCCGAAATCGGGAGCGATAAATTAAGGAACGTGTTCCTTCCCGTTGTCGCCGACAACGGAGTTTAAGAAATACCCCCTGTGGTGCCTACCAACTTTGGGTCGCTGGGTGAGCAGAAATGCCCCTGCCACACACAGAGTGAGGCCAGCTCACCGATTTAGCTCCCATATACTGAGATTTTTTACTTGTTCCTTTATCGGTGGCCTTGAATCACCGAGAAAATCGGAAGTCAGTCGTCCAGTGTGAACAGAATTTGTTTAAGATAAATTCCCACTAATGACCTCCACCCCCATCTATAAATCCTGCTGTGATGGTCGATGCCCAGCGCAAATTCGCCTGAGACAAGTTAAAATGCCCTTCCGATTTAGGGAGTTAATCGGTGGGAACGAAATCGTACAGTGTATTTCCCCTTTTAGGGCTACGATACATTGGGCGACAAATTTACCCACGTGACCCTACGATTGTCGTGACTATAGCACACCTCAGACCGCCCTACGTGTCTTAGAGCGGCGATGATTAGCCGACCACCTAAAATATCGCATCTATAGTACACTGACAGCAAAAACATGTCGCCCATAACGATTGTCGTGACTGAAAAACAGGGCCCAGCTTGCCTGTGGATTTCGAAAACGAGACATGATCTCTGATGTGGCTTCACAGTGCAGTGGGTGCCTATGCGTAAAGGTTTTTCTTTCTTTTTTAAAGATCTTTATTTGCATTAATGAGTTATCATTGTTTTCCCAACAAATATCGATCAGGTTTTAGAGATACCATTATAGGGTATATTTATGAATAAATGGTGTAGGTCAGTTTAGCTACTTCAAAGTTTATATATGGTCGATTTTTCCCAAGTTTGACAATTTTCATGGATACTGACTCTTGCTTCTTACTGCTATGTTATGTCAAGAAATATCTATCACAGCCTGGCAATATAGGTATCATATTAATCGTTATGAAATACCTATGGAGATAGGATGTTTCTATAGGTCATCGCGATAAATTTGTCATAAAAGGACAGTGAAATCAGGAATATAACATGTTTCAGTGTTTTTTACCTAAACAATCCTGATGCTCAATCTATATAAGGAAATCTTATAACACAGGTATATTATATATATACAAACAGATAAGTCTCAGCTTTGTGTATTTATGGTTTGTTCATAAATATTGGCTGGTTTTTCAAGACACAAGAACATTTTTCACTTTAGAAAAAAAGGTGTGGCCTAATTAACCGCCATTACAAGATGGCGCGAGTGTGAAGGAGGTGAATTATATACCCGTGCACATACTTTTACTAGTTACCTATACTGTACATATTATGTACGCCACAGTGTGCCGTACACTGTTATACAAAACATGTTGACCAATCACCTGAGTGTGGACGTTCACTTCCGCGTAGTTTCTAAACCAATTAATTTTGAATAATTATCAATTCCGGGTATATCATAGATACAGAACAGCTTACCATGGTTGTACATGAGACAAGGCGAAACGGAGTTGACGTTTAGTTATGGAATGAAGTTGGAATCCGAGTTTCGTGAATAAAGGCAACCTCATCGAGTCTTGTATCATGTAAGACCATGGTAAGGTTTTTCTAAATAAGTACTTTTTTTTTTCATTATTGCAAAGAAACGGTTCTTATAAAAGTAAGATCTTCCACCGCAACTGCGCGTGGGATCGAGCATGTTATAAAGAGTACACAAATATATTTCATCATTATTACATATGTTTAAAAATCAAAACAAGATGATGAAAAAATATGATATGGAGATGAGGAGGGGAAGAGAACCCATAGCTATTTAACGAACAAGTGGGCGCCAATCGTAACTGGAGTATTTCACCTTGACGTGTCGTTTGAATTCCATGAGGACCTTAATATTCTGCACTGCTGGGTCTAGAATGGTCCAGAGGTTTGTACCTCGATAGTAGGGTGATTTATAAAAACTTCTACTACAGATACGCTCAGTTTTGAAAAACACTTTATTTTTGGAACGGGTGTGTTTCAAACCTGAGCATATCTGTAGTAGTAGTTTGTATAAATCACCCTACTATCGAGGTACTTGATGTTGGCCTTTTGTAATTATGACGAGGTGGCTTGTATAAATACTCAACACTTTGACACTTGATGTTGACATTGTGTGATTTTATATTTGACACTTGGTGTTGACAGTATTTATTGATCAGTTTACATGTCGATATACTTAACATTTGACATTAGCAGTGTGCAATATTCTTAATTTTTAAGACTCGATGTATTTTTCTTCAATTATTTCAAATCTGAGCTTATTTTTATTATTCTCTAAAAATGTTTGTTAGCCATTGCCCATCCAACACCGTACATGTGTCCATCTCACGTATGTCTTTGAACTTGATGTTGGCAGTGTGTAATGATGAGTTGACACACCGGAGAAAAGGCCGGACGGTGATGAGTGAGAAGGAACGCTATGAGGCAATACGTCATTGTCGTTACGTAGATGAGCTGGTGCCGGACGCACCGTGGACGCTAGATGACGAGTTCTTAGAAAAACACAAGGTACTCTCTCATTAACTACCCAGACCAAGTTTTCTACTGGTCTTGTATTGATTCTTCAGGTACATATTGCTCCCCAGGCTACCAAATTCAGTTTTGGAATTTACTATATACCCATTTACTGTATTTACTGTAAATACGTACCGTTTTGACATATAACGTAAAAATACTGTACGGACCATTGATCCGTACACTAAAATATGGACCACCTTGCCATACACATTTATTAGATATTTAATAAAACAAACGAAATTAATGATTTTTTAAAAATTTCGGGTATATAGTAACTATATAACGTCCAACCAAGCTTGTACAAGTCTCAAAACTCGATGACAATTTACGGTATGTACGGAACTCGGCGTAAAAGCCTCGTTCAGTACAAACCGTAAATTGTCATCTCGTTCTGTGACTTGTACAGCATGGTTAGGACGTTCCATATAAATATTTCACCACCCTGATGTGATAGACAAATTATTCTCATGATTCTATTCCGATGCTGCTCTAATATTCTGTTGATGGTTTCCTATTTGTTTCTGGCAGATTGATTTTGTTGCTCATGACGACTTGCCGTATGGAGCAGTCGGATCTGAAGACATTTACAAATGGCTCAAAGACCGCGGACAGTAAGTCACTTTGTCATATAATTCCGTGTTCAACTCATGCAGGGCTACTATAATAGTCTAAGGATGTAGTCCATGTGGTAAGATATGGTAAAATGATAAGGGAAACAGCACCTACTTTTGTCACTCAGCGGGAAATGTATATATATAAAGCCCATTTCAAATTGACACTAGCCAATGTTTTAAAATAACTTGTAGCTGCAGATTAGTAAATCATAAATTTATCTTTCAGTCAAGTCCTAGCCATGAAGAAGGCCTCATGTGTAAGGCCGGAACGTTGACGACTAAGACATTAGAATTATTGGTGAACTGTAAAAAAGGTCAATCATTCAATAGTGTCATCAACATCATTCACCGTAGATGTGTAATTTATGATTATAATACCCTTAAGATTATATTTCGTTTAAATCTTTGTGATTAGATAATATCAGTTGGACTTTCTTTCTGAAAAGCAGGGAATTCATAAGGTGAATATCAATGTTGGAGATTCGTGGATAAAAATCTAAATAACAGTACTTAGGAAACTTGTTTTCTCTTTTTCATTTATACCAATTACAATATCCTCCTGGATTACTCATACCATTGCTTGCAGAAAGTAGAAAACATAGGACTTCCAGTTAACGTCAACTTCCTTTCTTTTTTAAAACATTTTGTGGTCAATGTGATCCTTTTTTATCTTTATTAATATATGTGATACGTAATCTATATATACTAATACTAAAGTTGCCACTCTTGTATTTTCTTCTAGTCTGTCATATATACAATATCAATGAGAGTATTATCTTTGGGTTGACTCGTTTCTTTTCTTACATACAAGAACAACTTTTTCCTATCTATAGGGGCTTACATTTTTCAATTTCGTCGCAGATTTGTGGCAACACAGCGAACAGACGGGATCTCAACGACGGACGTGATCTCGCGGATCATCAAGGACTATGACATGTACATCCGTCGTAATCTGGCCCGCGGCTATTCTGCTAAGGATCTCAATGTTGGATTCATGAAGGTACATACGTCTCATTGTTATGGAGAAAGAACAACTTTTCAGTGTGTTTGTATATCTAACTGCATCGATTACTATCACCCAATGCCTTGTAGTTATGTTGGTGACACACGGACAACCTATAGATTCAATAAGAACTGAGATTTGGTTGTTATGGCAGCATGCGAAACGGAAGTGTATAAAATGACCAGAGGAGATATATTCTGAATCTGCTTACTAAAATACTTCTGTTGGTCATACCACGTGTATTTTAAATCAGCCGTGTATTCCGATATTTCTGCTTTTACGTTCCATTACGTTCATTTACATCCATTAACATTGCTTTACGTAATGCAACTAATTATTATAACTTATATCAACGTTTGTTTACGCATTTAAGAAAACGTAATGAAAAGTTTAAGACTGACTCTGACGGCACATTTTTCCACATTCTATTACTACTTCATTTCCAATTATGTTTACCTTACTCCACATTTTGAAATTAATACGAGGGGATGTCCTTCCCCCACAGCGATGTTACCTTGAACGACAGCTTTAGAAGTATCCCTAACTTTCGTAACCATGGAGCACTGTCTGGTGTGATATCACACCCTCGCCCTCAGGAATTACGAAAGAGGACTATAGGGAGCCAAAGTGAACCCGCTGAAACCACAGATACCCACTTACAAAATACCATTTCCGGTGGCCAGTAAGAACGAGGCTTAGTGCTAAACCTATGGAGGTTTGAGGCTAGACTTTTGTTTTTGATCTTGTTTGTTACTTTTGAAATGTTGTTTACTACTATCATCTCTACATAACTCTGTTTCGAAACTACGATGACAGTTGTTCAGTTTAGCAAAAATATGGATCTAAAAGATTGGAGAATGAGACATATAATCTCAAACCTACATAGTCAAAGTACTGAGCGCCTATATCCGGAAATGGTATTTTGTGACCGGCTATCTGTGGTTGTAGCGGGTTCACTTTGGCTCCCTATAGTGACTGTGAACAGTTATGTAGACTGTGTTTCAGTTACTTCATATTTTACTGCCAATTACCACATAATTCCACGTTTCCTAAAACTTTTAAAATAAACCTAAATGTGCGTAGACCGAAAAGCGTCTGATTTTACGCCCGTGTGACTGAGGATTCACCAGTGTACATCTGCCGTGATCCTAGCGCCACCTTGTGTTACAGAAAGGTCCCACATCCATGGATGCCAGTTTTCAGGATATTTTAGATGTTCAGGTTTTCCATCAGCTCTGCACATAGATTTCATGTATTCGTTTTAAATCTAATGAAAGGTATAGCGCCATGATGGCTTTCCCGTTTCCCTGCGTGTCTCTGTATCTGAAAGCTTTGGTTGTGTGACTTGCAGGAAAAGACGCTGCAGTTCCAGGAGAAGGTGGACGTGATGAAGCAGAAAGGGCGTCGCGTCATTGAGCGCATCGAGGACAAGAAACAGGAACTGTTCACCCGCTGGGAGGAGCGCTCACGTGACTTCATCGGCAACTTCATGGAGCTCTTCAGCGCCGACGGTCGTCTGCTAAGAAGTGCTGTAAGTACTGGCAGGAAGTAACTACCGCAGCAGCTCAGGGCAATAAATACAGTACAGTAAAACCCCGCTTCCGGGACACCTCGCTTAAGGGGGACACCCCGCTTAAGGGGGACACCACGCTTAAGGGGGACACCCCGCTTAAGGGGACACCCCGCTTAAGGGGACGGAACAGAAATTCTTATTTAGTTTGATATAACCCCGCTTAAGGGGACACCCCGCTTAAGGGGACAGTTTCCTCGGAACGGAGTTTGACCCCTTAAGCGGGGTTTTACTGTATTAACATGGTTTTCATCTGGGTCGTTGTGTTCTCCGCATAGTTGACTCTACGCACTTTATCTCACCCCTGGGATTTCGGTCCCGTAGCCTTGATATTGGTAACTTGTTCTCCATGTCCCTGTGAGTATTACAGTCCGTTCTCCTTGGTCTGATATGTGATATATCCAGTACGTCATCCAGTCTTTTAGTGTGTACAGGGGTGAGATAAATACAAAAAGCGACTCGTTTTTGCCAAAGTTGCCGTTCTCTAAATCTTTTGAACGCTGCACGATATTCAGTCGGCTTCGCGTCATTCATATCACTCTGCGTCAAACTCGTGGAGAACGACAAGTTTGATCAAAACTTGTTGGTTTCATCTTTGATTCTCACATTATCTCACATTTGGCCATAGGCTTAACATTGGCAACTCATATCCAACACCCATTGAGTATTTAAAAAAAACTGAATACATGGAGATTATGTCACAAAGGTTAGCCCCATTAGTCAATGTGAAGATTGAGATAAATTCAGAAACCTATTCAAGTTTAGGGTCAGAGCTCTATCCCATCTTGTTTGAATTGCTACTTAATTCACGTGGTTGTGCCATGTGAATTACTACGCGATTCAAGCTTGATGAATACGAGCTCTGACCCTAAACTTTCGTTTATCCTCATTACATTTCATCTAATCCATGGGAAAACCGAAAAAGAAATCTTGTATTTTACCCCAAAATCTCGGGACAGCCTTATCAAGTTACTGAATTACACTGCAAATGTACTACCGACGAGACCCGACTGGAAATTGTTTGTAAAAAAAAAAAGAGGACACTATTTACCCAGTAAACGTGCTAGAAAAAATTATTAAAAAGATTCCAGACTTGCCCGTCTCGTCTCAGAAACTCACTGTTCTCACATGGTGTTGGTACAGAACCAGTGGCTGCACCGTGCCATCACGCCGCCGCCCGTGGACGACTACGACGACGAGGAGGAGGAGGACGACGACTACCGCAGCACGCCGCCGTCACACGACAGCCCCGTGCCCAGCCCGCCCAAGAAGCGCGGCCGCCCGTCCGCCTCCGCCGGCAGCGAGGAGGACCTCGTCGACGAGGATCTCTAGACGCACGTCCCCCACTATTTGTATGAGGCAGGATCGTGATTGCCGACGAGTCGCACACGTGTGGATCACAGTGTGGATCATGCTAGGCCTGTGTCGAGCGGCTGGTTTCTAAGTGGACGTACAAAGAATATATGTTTATTGTGTGCACTGGAGGTAATGGAGGGGTTCATCAAGCTGGTTTTGATACAGTAAAAGCCTCATTAAAATGAGGTTTCTTGGGCTTGCATATATGTTAAGTGGTAGTCACGGAATGCTCGCTCTAATTGAAGATGGCCTTTAATCATATATCAGAGGGTTTTATATATTTCTCTCTAATTGCTTACAAGTGTAAATCTGGTGCCTAGCAGACGTTTCCGCCATCCCAAGCCCCGAAAAGTTAACCAAGACAGAATTGTATCAACTATAAATATCATCATTATTGGAAATTGTATTACTCAAAAGAAGCCAGGATCACATTAATTGCATTTGTGTGACGAGTCAATGCCTTTATGCATGCGATCAAAGGTCCCTTACTAAATCTATTCCACATGTCAAGGTTGTCTCTAAGAATCAATATTCTAAAAGTATATACTAAACAATTACATCATTTGCATAGTATGCACATAGACAATCTAGCATGCTGAGGTTGTTGTAACCGAGTTATACAACTAGCCAAGTGAACTTACTGTAGAAGTCTATAGGACAAGATCGGGACGGGACCAATTCCCTCTTTGTAAGCTGGTACTCGTTCTACGAGGTTTTACTGTTCTGCTCGTGTTCGTCTAAAATCGGTCTGCTTTAATTGTGGAGTGCTGGCCTTGGTCTGACCAAGTCAAAGTAAATGTTGCCATTATATGTGTTCCCCCCTGTGCACGCTCTGTCCGTGTGCTCACTAAGTGTAAGGCCTAAAGATGAGTCTATGGATGTAAATCACTATGATATCATATTTCTAATCATACAAACAAATGCAACAACAAAAGCTTACGTATGATTCTTTTTCAATATGTTCTTAGTAACTTATATGAATATAAATGAATATTCGAACACGCTTTTGAAATTTTCTTTAATATCAAGTTGCTGACTTTTAAATAACGGTTGATTAAATTTAATCCCACAGTTTCTGAAAGGTCAGTTTCCTTCAGATATTGATGACTTAACAAACGTGCACAAAACAACAAAACATCCCATTGGTTTTCCTTACACTATGTAGAGAGACAACTATCGTTTTCCTGCGTTGCATCAGTACATGCGTAAATGGGAATCTGCCGAAGATGCGTGCATTATAATGTGTGTTTTTCTCCTTGGGCGTATTTTGTGTTGTGATCGATACTCCGACAGTGTTAAGGTTTTAAGGAATCACAGAGAATCATGATATCATTGACAGGACCATACTGAATATAAAGCGTTATCAAGATTATTTACACTATTCCACCAAATTGTGGTGGTAGGCTAATAATCAGTTATAAGTATTTTTCATTCCATTGGGTTGCATGATTCACATATACCAGGTGATAATGACGGGGACTATTGACGTAAATACCCCAGGAAGATAGTGTGTCTAAGTAAAGTGAGCTCGAACTTTTATGTTATAGTAAAGTTATTGATATGAATCGTCTGTTACCCGCCATCTTACAACTGTTGAGTCTGGGAATGCCTTTCATGTCACAATTGCTTGTTTTCCTACATTGTGAATGCATCTAGGATGTATCTCTGATCTAGATAAGACCGGCTATGGAGATTATATGGTAAATGTTATTGGCTTTATAAATCTCAAATTGTGATATATCAATTTCATCCAACACATACACGTGCAATTATGGGAAATAAGCCAAGGTTGATTATATCTACTAATGGGATAGTAAAGTATGTTATACCTTTCATTTCGGGAGACTAATAAGCTGTAAGATACTTCATAAACTGATGGCATAACAATATATACGTAAACTGGAAGCACCAAATCTGCCATGATTGGGTAACGTATGAAAACGATGGGTGGCCATTTATGGTCTCCCTATTGGCCCAAAGCTGCTACCGTATGCATTATGCACCAAATTAAAGGTGATATAGCGATGTAGTAGATTTAGGAACCATTTCCCGACATATTGATTAGATAAGAACAATATTGAACTTGGCATATTTTCCATGGGGAATCAGTATAAGGAGACTCACAATCAGCTCTAGGCTTCCAGCAGGTCGATAGTACTGCCCTCTGGTGTGAAAATAGCAAAATTCTTGTCGAAATCTCCATACACTGCTGTATGGTCAGCTTTGGCATCGATTGATATTGGCTAACAAAAAGAAAGCTTCAGTTTTGAGATTTATCCTCTAGTCACAGCTTATGATGGCCATACAACCATGAACTCATCGTCATACCTACCATTTTATTAGGTGTATATTGTCAATGTTTATATACACTCAAACAAATGTATGATGTATTATTGTTTACAATTTTAATTTGTAGTTTTGTTGATCGGATGTTACTTTCTCAAGAATGTTGCGGGATATAAAATAAGGTTTCCCTCTTGGTTAACTTTACTTAACAGTTGATGGCTACCAAGATTTTACAATCACATAATTTTTCTCTTGTCATAAAGACATTTTCTTGAGCTCTGCAAATTATTTATATTAATTTCGTGCAATATCTCTTGAGTCCTTTGTTTTGTAAATTTGAATTGGGTTGTATTGATGGCAACAACTGGTTATGCCCTTCCTAGTTTGACAGAGATCAATCAAAGTCAAGAAAATAAAGAAGGCATACATGTTTTAATAAAGGATTAATACTAAAACAATTTTCTTTAAGAAGTAAAACTAGAGAGGATACAAACAACTATAAAGTAATATATTGTATGAAGGGACATATTGTATAAGGAAAACTTCTCAAGAAGCCCATGGCCGTACATTCGTTAAATGTTCTCTGGACACTGCCAAGGGAAATACGCAATGGACATTTGTTCTACGTTACGTTCCTACGTTGGAAAACTAGGGTGTGGTTCAAGTTAACACACCTTCCGTCATAAAGCCAATTTCTAGAATATTCCTGTTAATTCCACGGTCAGCACAATGATTTTACCGTACTAATAACATAAAAGGTGCTTCATAGAACAGGAAATATGATGTATGTTAGATAAAGAAACACTGGAGTAAATGCGCAAGTACTCTGTGGATTAGGGGATAACTATTCTAATGATATATATGTTGTTTAGACATATCTGGCAGGATTGTATTATGTTAATAAATGCGGGTTTCAATGATAGTATCAATGTCTGTTGTTCATAGATGGGTGGATATAATTACAGTACTTCCATTCTCAGTATTGTTTGTTTTAAAACATTTGTTGGGAACATGTTCATCAACATGTATATATTTTTTCAGATTTGTTATGGCACTTTAAAAAAATTGCAGTAAAACCCATGTTTAAGCCTTTACACATAGGCACCCACTGCACAGTGAAACCACACCAGGTCACACGCCTCGTTTTCGATTAGGACAGTGAAGCTGGTTTTGAGCGAGTGGTGCACGGTTATATAAGACCAGCGCAACCCGTTACTACAACGATTGACGCGCCACGCTTATGTGCAAGAGGTGAATGCCGATATTGCCAAGACCGCACATCGTATATAACTAATCTCCGAAACAGTAGGCTCCATAACTTGTGAGGGTAGTTTATTTTGTGATTTACCAATTGGTGTAGGTTAAACCTTATTCCTTTGTTCTATCTTCACTAAGCATGCTATACTAGTAACCAGAGCACTATTTCTATATTAGTCTTATTAAACTTTGTCAACCAGAGAAACATAACTTAAATCGTGTGGACAGTACTGCCACATAGTGGATATAGTTGAAAACACTTCAACTCCTAAACAGGTGTCGACATCATATTATGAAAAATAACCAAAAGCATATTGATCCAGCTGTCGATGGTTAAAATCTTAATTCAACATCATTATGCATTATATTTCCCAATAATCGATCAATGACTAATAGAACCCACAAACATGTATGCAAAATATTTTAAAGACATTGTTGCTATAACTAAAGGACACCTTTGGGCTTTTTTAAAAAGTTTTTTTTTAAATGCTAGGTTCGTCTTCTTTTTACAGCGATGATTTTATAGCTGCAGTTAATTGCAAGGGGAATCTATTCAAAATCATATATAGCAGACTTTCAGAGGGACCTGTCGAAATAAACATTCATCAGATCTCGGATATCTTGAGAAATAGTTATTTTCTCATCTGTAATTTGCACAATGTTCATGTAATATGCAATAACCTAACTATCAGAACTTTTATGAGATTTTATGAGACGAAATAAAACTTCCACAAGATATATAAACTAGATAAAACCTTCACAAGATACCGAGACTAGATATAATACTGTTATGAATACTCATAGAACTGTGACTAAGTGTAAGGTCCATGTTGGCGAGTTCTTGTTATAAGCTATACTTTTGATAACATAGTACACTATTGAAACGATATCTCAGGTTTGAGTGGAAGGGACAGTTATACCAATTTAGTCTCCCTAATGGTCTGGCGCAAGAGCTAAGACAGTTCACTAGTAAATTGAAGGCGTCCTTTGACAAATTGCAAAAATGAAGACATTCGTCTTTTAGGTTCATCAATGATACCTCATCATGGAAGAACTAGTGCAACAGTGTTATAATAGTAATCAAGTACTCCTGTCATTACTGATGAAGCTAGGCTTCAAGATACACAACAATCGGAGGTGTTCGGGTAGAATTTGGCCTAACAACCCACACACCTTTGAGCTGCCGGTTGAGAACTAATGAAACAATCTATCCAAATGATCAAAAATGTTTCATGTAGTACAGTTTCAGGCCTTTCTAATGATATATAGAACATGTATATAGGGTATGTGGTCTCAAAACAATTTACTCCGTATTTGTAGCGGGCGGGTGGCTGCCGGAGGCTCAGCGATGGGCATTGACAATGCACGCAAACTTTGAAATGTGGAGACTGGGTCAATTCAGGTCACTTAAGAGTATAACCCACTAACTTGGGAGTTATATTGTATGTCATTCATGTGAGAAAATATAGAATTAAGTCAATTTTTATGGAAAATAGGTGTGGAGAGAAAGGGTCAGAGATGTTCGGGTAGAATTTGGCCTAACAACCGACATACATTTGAGCTGCCGGTTGAGAACTAATGAAACAATCTATCCAAATGATCTAAAATGTTTCTTGTAGTACAGTTTCAGGCCTTTCTATTGATATATAGAACATGTATGTAGGGTATGTGGTTATCTCAAAACAATCTTTTTCTTTGCTTATAGATGATATACATTATGTCTTGGGTTATAGATATGTAGTATTTTTCTCTTCTATGAAATTGGTATTACTATTGATTTTTAAATATAGTATCAATATTTCATATACCATAATCTATGCTCTTCAAGTTAGTTCGGTATAATCAACTATGAAATTGTGTATTATTGCCATTAGGGTAGGGCTAAGCCCCTAGCGGATGACTGGGGAACTACTGTATGCAGTGTATTCACCCAACCGTGACGGCCGCGCAGCGACCGGATGGGAGACATAGATATTAGCCTCACACCTCTGTTTCCATTCCTTCTGTCTCCACTTCTTTGGTACTAAATACGCGGAACTCGCATCCTTTCAAATGCGTAGAAGAAACGCCAAATTTTACGTCCATGTGACGCCGGGATCTCAATGCAAATGACTCTGCAATGTTACGCCGAGGCCGCAGTGGGTGTAAACCTAGCATTAGCCCCGTTATTTATTTTTTAAATACGTTGGAACATTCTACGCTGGTCCGACCTCGTCAGATTTATATCTGCTGCTTGTTCTTCTTGAATGGAATCAGGCCTTTAGTGTGTCGGATTTGACCCAGTTTATTGATTTACGCAATCCATAGTCCATTATGATAGAAAACCAATCAGTTACTTGTTTGTTACTTCTCTTACGAGAGAGATCAAAAGATTAAGATTGAAATCACCAAATACCCACAGTTCAGTGTTGGCACATAATCAGTTTCGTTATTGCAGTCATATCATAAAGGCCTGGTCTATCAATTCACTCAGCTGAATATTCATCCAATTCTCCAGACGTTTAAGTGTCTTAAGGCCCGGCCCCACTGGTGCGACGGATTCATCGCAAGTCAATGAAAGTCATAGACGCCGGGCGAGGGTAATAAAAACGGTGCACAATCGCACCAGTGGGGCCTGGCTTGCGCGCGTGTGCGATTGTGTGCGATGCGACGGATCCGTCGCATCGCACATCATGAAATGTTCATGATGTGCGATGGATTCATTGCATGGGTTTGGTGAATTTCCTGCTTTAAACGTTTATCATCCACCAAATAAAGAGTCTTTACATTAAATCAATAGGGAGTGTAATTCATCGGGCAGAGATTATAGTTGATCGTAATCTTTGGCCATTGTATCTGATATCATTTAATATTTTGGGTTTTATATACATACCAGATCTAGAGTTAATGTTTATTGACTAGTATGAAGCTCAATGTGGATAAAGTTATAAAAGAAGGTAACACTATGAACAGAGGTCCATTTCCAATTTCAAAGTTAAGAACATGGCGATGAATCCATCGCATCAGTGGGGCATACCCTTTCCTTGCGATCGAGTGCGATGGATCCGTCGCACTTAGGGTCATAAATGCCGCCGCCGGGTAGTTTAAGGCCCCAGAAAACGTGTGCGACGATCGCGTCGCTTCAGTGGGGCCGGGCCTTTATACTTAATTATTTCATGGGGCTTATCGTAATGCATTGGTAGAGTATGTCATATCAACCAACTTTTGAACAGACAAATTATGTTGTGGTAAAGTTCCCAAAGTATCTGACTTGGGGTGAGAACTGAATTATTTGCGAACAAGTGTTAACAAACATGTTTTAAGAATAACTTTGATTTTACTGATGAACAAGCTATGGTGCTGAGCCATGAAAGGCTGATGTTGAAACCTTTTTCTTTAAAGATATTCTCGACGAATCTTTGTCAAGATTTCCTTTACACAGGTATCATAATTCTATTATGAATCAGGTCTCTATATATCATCATAACACCCATTAAAAACAGACTCAATAGTGGGAAAATATGGATGAAAAAACTCACATGAATAACTAATGAAGAAATATATATGCTTAAGTGGCAATCTGAAAAGTGAAAAGGTCAGTTAGATGTAAGGTGATATATAGTTAGTCTCGTTATTACAATCAAAGCATAAAAATGGAAGCAACGTAGAGAAAAACATGAATGAAAGTATATTGTAAATACTAGTTCTAATTTATAAGGCACAACCTCATGTAACCATACGAGAACCATTTGTTCAAAAAATAAGTTTGCTGAATAAAAAAAAAAAAATTCCTGGGCTTTTCAAAAACTGATAATAATTCCAGAGATAGAGATATGGAAATTAACGTCGTATAATACCCATGGTGTACCCTATTTTTCATCAGATCCGTCAGGAGAATGGGCGAGTTCCAGTGCCATGCGTGAAGATGGCGCTACTATACTATGGGGCGAACTGCTATCGTAAACCATTCATAACCGCAACTACCATCTAGTATTTTTGTTTGGCGTCGGGGGCAAAATGACCGTCCCCATGACTAAATTGGCCGCCGCCTCTGTGTACACTCTGATATAACCAAGAGTTGGTCAGGTTCAGCCACATGTAAGTTTTAAAATGACTAGGTCACCATCCTTGGTTTTGATAGAACTGAAGAAAACCATATTTTTTCAGTACATTTCCTATGTAAATAATGCAAATCAAATTGGCATATTTTACCAATTAAGATTGGATTAACTGTACAAAATTTTAAATTTACTCTTTTAGAATGGATCACAAATAAACAGTTTTGACTGATAATTGACAATATTCAAAGATCACCAGGTGGCGTCACTGTGTATTGTATGGTATACATTTAAGACTTCAATTACCACAAGGCCATTGGGATGATAACGATTTTTAGTCACCTTTGGAAATATACATTTGTAACATAAAGACACAAAATAATACAAATAATCGTGGTATTGAACTTTAGTGTATTTCATACTTCCATTAATTTCAACATTTCTTATTCTCAACTTCTATTCATTAATAGACCAGAACTGCCTCTATACGGAAACTGGCTTACTATCTTCGTACGTCAAAAATACGCGGTGAAATTATTGATCACATACATCCCGATGCCGGAGGCAGAGGGATGTATTTGATCAATAATTTTACCAAGTATTTTGACGTACGAAGATAGTCAGCCAGTTTTCGTATTATTACATACCTAAAAATGGCGATATTTTATCTAGTCACGTGATCACATACCCCGTACGGCACAGTGTGCAGTACGGGTATAAATACGCCATGGGTAGGAGCGGGCAGTATACGCACTTGATACAGCCATAGGTATATAATGATGAACAATACACACCTATCCCTTCCTAACACTCTTTAGAACCTCCCCATAGGCATACAGATATAGCCTATTCCCGCCTCCATTATATATACATGTGCATTCATGTGTCCACCTGTCATAGTCAACTCAACGTCTTAAAGCTGCGGACCAGTGGCCGTGCAAAGTGCTGCTTGGCATAAAGCCCCATGTGAGTCTAGCATTCTCTATAACTGTACACAGCAGCATGCCCAGGCGCGGTATTTGTTTGGATCCCCGCAGTACTCACTGAAGATTAGCCCAGCTTAGATCGACGTTGCTGTTTGGATTTGCAAGGATTTCTTAATGTTCTGATCGAGTGTGCCTTATTGATTGTCCGGATTAGTAGGCGCCCAAAGGATGAGAGATTAAGGTGGCTTTGTCTCTTGGATTTAATGGTTTATTCATGTCTATACCATTGAGGAGGCTGATCGGATCTCATTGTGAGGCAAACTGTGGATATGTTGATTAGTCTCTGAGGCAGGAGCACTGTACGGACGGAAGATATACATATGTATGCAGTGCTATATAATACTAGCCAAATTTCGTGCCTCTGGATTATGAAAAAACAATGTGTGGATATATGCTGAAGCGATGGTAATGCAAACAATAGTATTGTTGAAACCATCAATAGCGGTGCTCTCTGATACCTGTAACTCTACGGTCGGTTGTTTCTTCACTTAGATATATATACATGTGATGATATTTTATGAGGAGACGTTGCAAATCCGATCCATTCAATATGAATCAAAACCGAAGACAAGAGGAATTTACATACTTGTAAAATATTGAAGCCATAATAAATGGATATGCAGTGACTTACCCTTCAATGACACCTACAGTGTTCAAGATATAATTATCCCCAAGACTAACCACAGAGGAGTAAATCAGGTATAGACATCTCATAACTATCGCGAATAGGTTTTATCAGTTTTTACCTCGGCAATGTTTATCCTGGACCATGGAGAAACCAAGGACGATATCGATTAGGAACACTAACAACACAAGTAGTGATAGACACATGGTTAGCCAATATCTAGTGATCAAACAGATACGGAAGATGCATTGTCAATGTATAGACTCACATACCTTATTCATATACAGGTATTAGAAGCACATGTCTGGCATATGGGGAATGATAAGACCCTTTGAGGTGTGGTGTATAACGGTGACTACGCAGCTAAGTACAGAGGCAATGATAAGACACACATGGATAGTATGCATATAGAGTCATCGATGCATGGTGCAAGTAACGCAGCTTTTTAACAGAGCCTCTAAAGGCTCGTGTCTGGTGTAAGAGCAAAAACCTGACACTGCACGCGGCAGCACGATACAGCTGTAGGGAGTTATCAAACACCTAGATATGGATGGTGGACACGGGGTGACAGTGATCGACGTTATCCGTGGTCACTGCTCACCTGGACATTTACCTGATCGCCGATACCGGACAGTGCGAGTCTATGTGTCCTCAACTCCAGGTCAGTGACAATTTTCTATCATTGAATTTATAAAATTACCGTAATTGGGTGATATCAACTTCCAACCATTTTATTTACCGTCATTTTATATACCGTATTCTTATATAACAATCACAGAACATTCTCCGGCTATATGGGTTGCTTCTAGTATCAATAGATTGCCAATTTTATGTAGAAAAGGCATTCATAGGTGTTTCCCATGAAAGTGAATTCCAGGGGCTATCCGCTATCAATGATGTTTTTTTTTATTTCGACCAGTTCTACAGTGATATAGTGGAGGAAAATCTTGTGCTGCAATCAAGTCATATTTGTTAAACCTGCAGGTGAAGATGTTTGTGTATCAACTTAGATATTTATATGGAAGGCTTTCAAATAACGGTATCTACCCAATATCTTTTGAGAGCTAAAACTCCTTACGACAAATTCAATATCGAATATGGTCTTAAAGAGTGTGTATCTTATCACTATAATGCTACTAGCAGTAGTAGTCTGTGAGACGATATGTGGTAAATATACGTGCTGGTTTCAGTATTTTGTAATGTAAATATATGTTGCTTGTACTGACATATTCTGTATTACTTGCTAGCTGAGGTAGTCCCATGGAGGTCTAGTTATACATGAGCACCTAATAATACATTATAGAACTTTATAGAAAGATGGTCATTGTCCTGTTGTTTTTCTGTTGTTGTCGTATGGTACCTGGGTACCCGTGGTTAGTATGACCTGACCCCCCAGGGATCCTCTGTGACTTAAGTAAAGTGTCTGGATAAATGACTCAATCGATTAACATGGGAGCCGGTAAACACCAAAGCCGGGGTCAAGGAGGATTAAGAAAGCATATATATATATATAGATAGATTTAGGATAAATTACATCTGACCGATCCCATCTGGTAATGAAATTGTAATGAACACGTAAACCAAAAAGAAAAAGAGAAGGAAATTCAAGCTAATTGTAAATCAGGATGACAGTTGCTATCATCAAAAACCACAAAACAAATAGTCCGCTAAAGTTATTCCATATAAGCCATTTGATTAATACGCTATAATGGAATCTCTAAAACTAGAACTTGGTCCACAGTATCTCCTCACTGGGTTCTCCTTCTGTATTCATGATTGGTTGAGCCGCATTTCTATTTTAACCTTTTTTTTACCCTAGATATCTGAGTAGTCAAGATGTTATCAGATACGCTGCGGCAAAGATCAATATGCCATCAGTTTACAATTCATTAAAACGCTTATCGCAGTCCTTCAAGCTCTAATTGATGTAACTATGGAACAATATACACTGTTTTTAATGTATGAATAGCTACAAAAATCATATTACACCTAATAGTACACTTGAAATATCATAAACCTTATAAGCTGAAATTAATAGTCATTATATATATCTAGGTCTATATGCAATAAATAAAGTTGTCAGAAGAAGACATCTATTTCAGAACAACCTCATTTCCTCTTTATTCCTCTTTGACAACTTTAGACCCATCGTACAGCCCCCCCCCCCTTTAGTACTCTAGGGCTTTGAGATAAATAGACACATTGACCAAAGGAAAAACATGAGATGTCCACCAAGAAAGCCTTATCATTGCAACCAAATTGACCAAAGACAGTAAATAATGTTCTGAAGTGACATTGGAATGCAAAGTGAACTAGAATATCTTTCTTTAACAGAAGTATATGAGAAACATCCTCTGCTGTCTAAGGACATCAACTCTTTGTACTATACATGGGATACAATAGTGTCTGCAACAGCTTGCATAAATCACACCCTGATTGTAAACTTCCAAAGAAACCTATATCTTCAAGGTCCTGTCTTTGACACTTCGGTTACAATATAAATACTGAGCCTCAAATGGTTGGTTTGTTGACATAGGACATTGCCGATTTGATTTGGTTCTGTTTCGTTTCACACGTCATTCTGATATACCATATAAACATGCAGGATCAACGCTGCTTATATAGAATGCACATGTTAAATAAACTATCGACAGTTTTTCCATTTCACTCGAAGGAGTATCCAATAGAGGTTGTAAGCGACAGCATTGTGATAGGGTCTTGTCACACTGCTACTAAACGATCGTCAACTGTTATGGTCCCATTCATAAGGTCTCTTATGACGAATCCGCCACATTCGAGTGCAAATAAGCCTCTTTGGTGACCATGGAAGTTCGAAGGAGGACCTCTGAAAATATCTTATAAACATTTATTTTGATCTAGCTAGCGCTTGTGCTGCTATGTTAATTTTGTACACCAACGTTTCTGTTATCATTTATACCATGGACCTCTATACATCTTCAGGGCATGCTGACTGACGTTGATTGATTCTATCATCTTGTATACTGATAATCAGAACCTATTTTACATCGGTCAACTGATTGATCATAGATATAATAAATGGTATGATGCCAATTAAGATGCTTAATGTTGGGGATCGACACATAAATCTGATCAGGAATAATGATTTAATTCCTTTTTTTAAAGACATGTGGACGGAGACCGATGCAATACAAAGAATCGTCCATCCCAAACTGAGAAAATACTGTGCGGGAAAATACGGCATCGACTTCAAGGTAAACTGTATAACTGGTCACTGTTCTCCATATTGTACATTGAATGGCTCTTACATAACAGATTCTCAAACGTCAACGAAATTCTACTTAGGTCAACGAAACGGTTCAATATATAGTGTAACAGTTAAGCAGGAACGAAGAGTTGTTTTTCATATTGGAGAATATGAATGAATTAGCGATCTGCTGCACGTTGACAATGACAGGCATGATTTGAATAAGTACAACTGATTTCACCAGGATTGTGTGTATATGGCCTATCGCTATAGGCATTTGATATTGTGAATATTATTTTCGTCCTCAGTTTGTGGAGCTGCATTGGGGCGTTGAGGAGTCTACTGGATACCTCAACTCAGACCTGGACCTGATGAGGAAAGAGATCACTTCATGCAGGACCAAGTCTATAGGACCTGCATTTCTGGTAAGGGAGTGTCGAAATGAATATGCTGTTATCCTGCCAGCCTTCATATAACGATTTTAATGATGGTTTTTAGTATCATCTATCAAATAGATTACAGGATTGGTAGTCATAGCCCTTTACATCTGGGGCAGACGTATATACGTATTTGAGAAAAATAAAGTCGACTTCTTTTTTTATATAATCACTACACAATATCGTTTACTTTGACATAGTTTACATAAGTTGCGCAAAGTTGGATTTTGTCACCAGGTGATAGTCTAATTTGAGATATGTTGATGGGATCCTCAACACACATTCTCAGGAATTGTTCTAGCTGCACCATACGCATGTCACCCTACTCGTGAACCTGAAACATTTCGACCACGCACTCTGCAGAACCATTTCTTCTCTGTTGTTCAGGTTTGACTCAGCCACACAATAGCTACAACCTGTCCACGTCCACTAATTGGTGCCTTTAATGGCACTTTAAGAATTGGTGGCGTCGTAAAATGCGTTCGCCTGGGGTTCACCTGGATTATTCTGAACGCAATAGGTGAAATACAAAGAGCCTCTACTTTTGCGAAGCAATTGTGCTTGAGGTATTTGATTGCTGAACTTCAGTTGTAAGGAACAGTGTTATGAATATATTTGGTGAATACTATTCCGGGTGGCCTGCAATACAAAGCATATATATGGAATCAGAGAATCAGGAATTTGTAAAACTTCATATCCTATAAAGTGGATAAACAATATCATCACGACCATGAATTTTATCTATGACTCTGAACACCGACGTGCATAGTGATATTGAAGTGTCTCGTTACCAAACAAATGATCAAATAATCAGTACATAGTAAAGGTTGCTTTATGCCGCCATTTTCAGTGTAAAAGAATTAATAGTTTATTCTAGTATATATTAGGAATGTTTTCATGAAATAGCTTTTCTACACCTTGTTACATAACATATATGAAAAGGTGCCTTTTCGACAGGATTTGTTTAGAATTTCACCCGCAGGCCTAGGCTTGAAAACTGAAATACCAAACTCAAACCTGCTATTCTTTTTTCATATATAAGATACCTCAAGATAATCATACGATCAGGTAACATACAGTATTGATTACTTCGTAGACAGGAACCCTTATAGGTGTCCCACATAGTACCATTCCTGTGTTTCCCACATATCTTTTCCCGCCTTCCTGACGCCTTGAAGAACGTCAGATATTTTTGACATTGTTGAGGAACACATTGACAGACATGCAACTATCTTACCAAATGTTTAAGAATGATACAGCTAATTCGTAATATTTTGATGATGGCAGTGTCTGATCGGTCACAAACTGGGGACAGCCTTCTTACCACTTGAGATACAAGGGCCTGATTATCAGGTAATTGCTGATCTAATGGAGAAGTGTGGCGACGGGTCGGCACGCCTCCTGGAGAGATTCTACCACCGCAACGACCAAGACCTCCACGACGCAGACCGGCCTCCAGACCAGCCCCCACCTGTCGTCTACAGACTGCAACATGAACAGACTTACGGCTCAGACAGAAAGGTGAAATATATTCTTTATCTTTTCACCACTCACACCATTGGATTACTACCGTACATCTTCCGTTATTCTGATCATATCTTTGATGATATGATAGTAAAAGGTCTTTTAAGAACTATTCCATTCATATGATTATGCTGTAAGCTAGTTATTTGTACTAGTCTGTAAGGTATAGTGTTCTGGAGGCGGCAATCTTGCCCCCGACGCCAAACAAAACACCAAGTGGCGGTTCCAGCTATCAATAGATTTTATTGACTTGCCATAGAGGGGGTTTAGCCTTCTCTCACGATTATCTACCTACCATAACAGCAGATAATAGTGGTTGTCCCTCGTCTTCAGTGCTGCTATCTTGCAATTTCCTGGCAGATGATTGCAGAACTGGCAATCATCCTGTGCGCTATATGGATATTCAAAGTGCGAGTTCAGCTTTTAGTATGGGAGCCTTTGAGAATACATTTCTGAACCAATCCAACCAATTTTTCCCCGGCAGACGACAGCAAGACGCGACGAACGAATGGGCGATCTGATGTCATTTAAGCGGACATTTCGGTCTTGCATACATGAAGCTGCAGAGGAAGGACTCTTTACAGAAACAACAAAAAAGCAGTATACACCCACAGGTATCATATCATGACTAGATATATTACTTGGTAAATGCATTATAGAAAAGTATTGTGTTCTAGCAGAACGACTGAAGTAGCATATGTCTGAGTTTTGCAGAGTGTCGTATTCTTAAATGGTGGATTGTGGACTACGACTGTATAAATGGTATTGGAGATAACTGTCCTAGAAATTTCTGTGCTAGAAATTCCCAAATATAGGCTATCGAATGAATGCTATATGGACCTCGAACTCTCCCTAACATATACATGTATGTATACCCCTTTTATACACGCAGTCTTTGAGACGGAAGTTGACGCTGGGCTTAAAGATGCTGGAGACAGCGTGAGGGGCACTGCCATCTGCTTCATCCGGACAATGAGAGACATTGACTTCCACCTGGAAGATCCCCAATATGTCCGCTATTCTGACGTCATAGATGGCGTCGAGGATGAGGAGAGTCAAAGCCGTCTGCTCAACATCAGGGAAATCGAGGTTGTGAATCTCTCGGTCATCAATTAATGATTTGGGGTTTATTTTTATTTCTTTACATAACCAGTCAGATATCTTGTAACAGAGCCAGGCTAAAGCTCATATCAAAGCAAAACAAATGTTTTACACAGGTCCATAATGACTATTTAACTGTCGGGCACTTTGGGATCATATCATTCACACAGTTAATTATTGATAGCGATAATATCAAGAGACGTCACGAGTTTGAGTCTGAGTTTATTTATATCACACATTTTGTCAACTGAATGTGTGACATAAATAAACTCAAACTCAAAAGAGTGGCGTCTAGATTTTATCCCACCCCATTTCCACATTTTTCAGCATTAGAAAGTAGTGACATAAACAACACTTTATGTCACACCTGTGACATAAACAAATCCCATGTTAAGCCTATGGCGTTTTTTTATTAGGGGTAGGATAATGTTATTGTCAAAGGTATTTTCTACGAATTAAACTTTCTTGTACTAATAGATATAAATATTACTAATCAGTTTCATTGTCTATATTTCTATTATCACATCTCTTGAATCTCTTGACAATATGAAAATGATCTGCCCAGGTCCGCCAAATGCTGCCGGTGGCCAACCTGAAGCAGGTGACGTCGGAGTGGGATTCTGTGGTTCCCACGGTGCATCGACTCAGTGAAGAATTCAGGATGGCGAAGTTTGCACAGAAGATGATGCGTGGTGGCAACCTAAGACTGCTGAAACACGAAGAATATCTAGAGGATTTTTGTAATATGGTCAGTTTGAAAGTAGTTTAACTGCGATAACGTATTAAAAGAAATGACTACAGGTAGTAATATTTGATAGAGTGATACAAGTATAATTCATACGGGCGATATCTACTAGTATTTAAGTAATCCTATCTTCGGTATGATACAGGTCCAAAGCTAATGATTCTTCTTTTCTTGGTATTGAGGAACAATTGAATTTCTGTAATTTGCCGTTTTTTGGATGTCAATATATAGCTGGTTCAGATGTACTGACGAAGGCAGCATTCACAAAATGATTAATAATCTATAACGTGTATGAGTGATGAGAAAACACGAATACGATCTAAATGGAATACGTTCACATATACCTAATATGGTCAAAAGCAACTAGTTATAGTGCGATGGATTGAGTAGATGATATATGCTAACATAAAACCGACTAAAAAGAATTGAACTAACAGCAATAACCTATAATATTAAGTTAGCTTTCATACAATCGTCAACGTAGTTGGGTATTTTCACAGCAGTAGTACAAGCATTAAATATGGTCAAATCTGTTATTGTTTTAGGTTTTAGACCAACTAAAGCAGCTTATAGACAATGCTGCAGCACCGCTTGTCACGGGGAAACAAACTGCTATCGAGGAGGTATATGAAGAGGTCATCCAGGTAAGTGGATAGCATCATTATATTGTTCTCTTGTGAATAAAGAAAACAAAAAGGAAATAATCATTGCAATGGGCATTGGTTTCATAATGCTTCGAAGTATATATATCGAGGTTATATTCATATCACCTAGATTGGAACTGTGCTTGTTAAATCATTCATAATTCATGACCTTTATATTATGCTAGACAGAGAATGAAAATGTTTAGACCGGGACATTTCTTCGAATCGCACCTTATACTTAGTCTTTTATTAGGACGTTCCTCACTAACGTAAACAAGGTTGCTACACTTCAGTCCAGTCTTACGTTAGTGGTAGCACCACCTCTCTCAGCTGGAACAAAAACAACAGTAAACCTTTTCCATGCACCCTGAAGCGGTACATATGTGAGAGAGAATATCCGCGGTTCCCGACTGCTCAAGTGTAACAGATTCCTTTTCGAACAGTGTTTATATATGGACTAATCCACATATGATGTGTTGATACTGGGTAATTCCTACTGAAACGAATACATTGCTGTGTGCTCACTGTCCAGTGCAAATATTTGGAGCCTGCTTGGAAACTGGAGTCACGTTTGTTATTGAGTTTGTCAGGCTGTTTCTAAAAGGTAAATAGCCGATAAGCCATCTCAATATGATGAGAAATCATAAAATTGGGGTGGCGCTTGTAGGATCAGTTGTATTATACCATTCGTTTCTCATTGGATCTGTTTTCATTGTTCTATAAAGTGTTCTTAGACCAATATTTCCATCTGGACACTATACTACTTACAGTGGTTAAGTAAACACTTGAATACATTGGAGCATAGCCTCTTATAGACATTCCTTACATATTTCACTGTATTTTAATTCTTTCCATAAATGTTACCTTGCTCAGACAATTATATTATTAATGATTTTCACATAGTATATACTCTACGTGTAAGTTTAAAAAAGTCTAAATGCATAACAACAAATTAGAGTTATCATATTATTCATTCATTCATTGAATCAAAACACCTAAATAAATATTCAGACTTAAATCCCGCATGAATAACTTGAGGAAAGAAGTAACATGTTATAATGTATAACTAGGCTTATGAGAACATTAAAACTTCAAATGGGTGTTATTTTCGACGTATATGTTCACACAAAAATTCTATCAATGTGGTTTCTCTGTCAGTAGTTTCTCTTTGTATCCACAGCACTGGAGGAAGGTACAGGAGCTAGTTGATTGTGACATGACGGAGGAGGAGGCAGTGTCTCAGGTTACAAAATATCTCACAGGTAATTGAAATAAACTAAGGTTATGAAGTCAGCTAACTGTTATTCCTAAAGCCATTCCACGGCCAAAAATCAATGGGACAGGATATAAACCCAAGCATATAATATGACCATCAGAATTCAATGATCTGCCAATAATGTTACTATGGAAAGCAAGCCTTCGTCATCAAAGGGGCAACTGCAACTGAAACTTTATGCCCTAACCGGCCGCGGGTCGGTTGTTCATGTGTTTCTATAAAATTAGGATTTTAGGAACTGATCCTATGTATAAGCGTTTAGACGCCGACCACCATATTGAAACAGCGGCCTAAAGTCCATTTCCCTGGATTCTCTGTATAGCGCTCATGCTTACGCTTTGTTGTTGATTTTGTTCTGATAGGGGAGGATATATATTTGTCTAAATTTATCTAACCTGTACCGGTTTATCATAGTCATCAACGGGCGAAAATGGTGTTTTAGTCGCTTTTTGCCGATGTCTTCTAATGATGTGTGCGCATTAACTGTTCATCACGCCTACTAGAAACTAACCCTTTTTGGTGTTCCTCCTCTTCATGTTCCAGAATAATTTCCTGTAAGAATGTGATGGAAAAACAAATAGGAACTTAGAAAGATACTTTGACATCCATCAGGGTTTCGTTGTTACTAATGCTTAGACAGCTCCGCTTGAATTTCATCAACTTTGATAGCTATGTTGTGATGTCGATAACCATTTCAATCAATTGATTTTACAGGTGATAAACCCTTCGCCTGCATTATTCATGGATCAGATGCTCTGGTGAGATCCAGAGTATTTGCAAGAGCCACAGCCGCGCCTGAAGTCTTAGGCATGAAGGCCTTCAAAGTTATCAGGATTATCTCTACATTTCAAACTCATGATCTGACACTCAGTTATCTGCTCTGGAGCCTCTGTAGACAAATATACTGCATATACCAGAAAGAGTGGGTAGAACCGACTGGCCTTGATCAACTCAAGAGGGACTTTGAACGTTGTCTGACAGACTTTCCAACAGAGATAAATCAACTTTACCTCCAACTTGATGGTATGGAGCTCATTGGAATTCCTGATGATGAACTAGAATTCTCATGGATTCCTGCAAACTTATCACAACATGTGAAGATTGTTGTTACTTGCAGTAATTCTTCAGAGGATGTTCTCCAAGGATTGTCTAGCAAGACTCCATATGAGGAGTTGATAATCAACCTTGATGGGGATGGCTGCAGTGACTGTAACATTTCTGATGCTGAGAGGCCTGATATCAGTATCAGAACAGAGCTAGACTTCACCGAACTCAGCAGCCAGGACAGTGATATTCTGCTAGATACCAATAGCGGCTTATCTGATGGCAATCAAAACAGAGTCATCGAACCTGAAGCTCATGATATACCAAACGACATTGAAGGACCCTCAATAGAGAAGAATTCACAACTGTCCGAGATTCTTAGGAAAGAGTTATACACAAGAGGCATCGAACTAGTGAATTCATCAGACATCAGTGTTATGACACGAATCTGGATGGATTACTTACAGGAAAGACATGGGAAGCCCATGTTGGCTTCTGTATTTCGGTTCTTGTCATTGGCAAATCGGGGACTAACCGAATCTGAGTTACTTGACCTTTTATCTTTGGATGAGGAACTCCTGAATGAGGGTAAGAAGATTACTTGATCAATCAATAGCATAGTTATAGGATAACAATGATTTTATCAAGCTTAAAAATTACCTAGTTTTATTCAAACTGAAGGTGAAATATTTTATGGTAATACAGCTGCCATATTTATAGCCACATATAACTCAATTCTAAGAAACATCGTATATGATAGGAACCTTGTTGTGGAAAAGGCATATCAAGCTAATTCATCCGTGTAAATTTTCATTATACACGTATACCTATGAGATTGACTTTCCAATACCCTTTTCACTTCTTTCAGGAGTGTTTCTTGGAGTACAACCATCCTTGAGAAGATTTCCTGAACTCTTGTGGACCAGACTAAGACATGACCTTGAACCTATACTACAGGTATTAGATCGTGACAACCGTGATGTCCTGTCATGGGTCGTGCCTGAAATAAAAGAATTAACTCGAGACACATTTCTCAATTCAATAAACCCAGCTTCCAAGATGCACCACCAAATTGCATTATACTTCATGGGGATAGCAGCCCGTCCCAAACCCATCGATGATTGCCATAGTTCAGCTAGCAGTTATGGAGGACCAATATCGGAACCAGAGATCAGAGTTAACCTACAACCATCAATATTTGAGAACCCAGACCTGGCAAACATCAGAGTAAACTACAACCTGAGGAAGCTATCCGAGCTCCCACATCATCTCCTATACGGAGAACAGATCCAAGAACTCAAAAAACACATATTGTTTAACTACAGGTGGTTATATAACAAGTTAAATGCAACTTCTCCAACGGAATTAATCTCAGTCGTTTCAGGAATATCACAAAGTACAGCTCTTGAGGAGGACAGTGATGTCAAAAGACTCCTGCAAACACTGGAAGATAGCTTTCAGTTTATCCAAGAGATTCCTATGTGTTTACGTTCAGAACTCACAGGTAGACTTGTCCCTTCACTAGGACAGTCAACCAGTATAACAGCCCTGGTTCGGCAATGCGATGACGAAGGGTACATTCACTGTCCGATAACACCCCTGAAGGCAGCATTTGATGACAGGAAGGATGAAGTCAAACAAATTATCCCTTGTGATACAGGCTTTTATGAAGAACTGTATGTGACATCTGTTCCAGGTAGAAACCAGGTCATCACCTATACCGTGCCTGACAAGATATGTTTGTGGGATACAAGCACAACTGAACAAGTCATGCACTATCAATGCGACCAGTACACCTATTGCACAGAACTTAGGGTATCCCAAAATGGGATGAATCTCCTTGCTCTCAACAATGGCCGCCCAAAGCAGTCCTTCTTGGAAAATTCACCAATTTTAGACATCTATGATATAGAGAGTGGAAAAAGACTGCATCGAATTCATTTCTTTAAGACCAATCATAAGCTTAAGAGACTTTTCAGGGTATTTGGTTTGGGTGAGCTGAGAATCCTGTTTGACACACATACGTATGTTGCGATCTGTGTAGATGTGGTGAGACTGTGCAATGTCCGAACTGGTCAGGAAGTTTGTAAAATACCTTGGCCATTTCTCGTGACCCCTGATGAGAATTTCCTTGTAATGACTGAGCATGATGGACAAAGGTTAATCATACGCTCTTTCCCCGATCTCCATCGTGCTGGAAGATTTACCTCCCCGAAGAATATCACAGCCATGGTCGCAATGGTGTCAGAGGTTTCATTGGGCTTACTTGTTGCTTCTGGATCATCAGGTATTTTGAACATGTACAGTCTTGATGAAACAGAAACAATCAAATCGGAACCATTCAAACAAGGAATTCTTGTCGAGAAGAAAGACATCACGATGAAAGGAGGCTGTGGCAGCCTAGTCTTATCCAAAGACAACTCACTGGTTCTGGCGATATACATCCATGCCTCTGGACGGGAAATTCACCGTACTAACTTTGTGGTATCCACAGAAACACTGGAGAATGTTCACATCTATGAGAGTGGAGTTAAGGACCAGGTAGAGTTCTCGCCAGATGGGAAATTCCTGGTACACCTGAAAATGAAGACGGGTGTTATTGATATAATTGAAATAACATCAGGTGATGTTATAACAACATATCAGACCCAAGGTCATATACGACAGATAAGTCCTATGCTGGGTACAGATGATAATATTCTCTTTGTTGTTACTAAAGATGAGCTTCAAACAATATTCCTCGATATCGTGATTGAGAAAGCCAGAAAAGAACTGGCCGATACTGATTCAGACAGCGACTCGGTTTCTGTTGAGTATAACACTCCTAGAACACGGTTGAGGACTTTGCACGCAGATGTTCCTCTTTCTGTGTCGATGAGCAGTGATTCAGTGCAAAGTATTCCTGTTCAGCTTACTCTGATCAACGAGGAGAGTGGAGAGGTCAAGAGTAACAACCTCAATCTTGTTCAAGGAATTCACTTTGATGAATCTGAGCTACCCTCCTACCTGTCAGAAGCAAAGGTGACTCCAGATGGAACGAAGATCTTGATAATCTTTGAGCAACTCTTTATCATAGGAGGAGCTCGGAAAGGCGAAAGAAAAGTCTTGTCAGGACCTTTGAAAGATGATTTCAGTCACACCAAAGTCACAGGTGGGATGACAGGGATGGGAATCGGGCGAGATGTTTTTGGTGTCGGGACAAACTCACTGTCACAGGGGACCCCACTACAAAAAGGATCTAAAATATACGGAAATAGTGACACCCGGCGCGGCACGATTTTTGAAGCTGAGGGGGGTGAAACTATCCAGAGATGTCCAAGTGTCATTAGGGTTTACAGTGGGGAAAGTGGGAGTTGTCTGCAGGCTATCCCCGTGAAGAATGAGAAATTACTTACCTGTAATAACGGCCATGTGGTTACATCGTCAAGTGATGGTAACTTTACGAATATATATACCCTATCTACTGGTCAACTGATCTCTACACTGGACTGCGCGCCATCAAGCGCTGTATTCACTATAGATGACAAGTGCCTCATTATAGTCCCCCAAATGAGATCAAGCATTCTAAACATTTATTCTGGAACTTCGTACCTGACCCCGCGCAGGTGTGACCTTGCTGATGGTGACATTGTGATTTGGGAAGTCTTCACATGCCCAAGAGTCCCAACCAGTGTCCTCGTCTCGCTTCTTGGTCAGCGTGCAGGGCAGGAGGACTCAGAAAGCATTAATTATGCCTGGATTGAGATGACCTACGGGAGCGTAACGCACACGTTTACCTGCCAATCAGAACTGGTCCAACTATCATCTGATGGTGCTACTGGTGTTGATAGTGAGTTCCGCTTCTACAATCTCAGGGAGGGCATCATGCTCTTCCAGATTCCTATAGAGAATGTGACACTCGCGGAGCATTCATCTTTCATAACTGATGACGGAGATCTCATGGTTTTTCTTGATAACGAAAGCGGAAAAATCAACATCATTGACATCCAGAAAAAGAGACTACTTTCTCAGAGCTTTTTCCACCCTATTCGTTCAAGGGTGGACACCCTTAGAGGGCATCATGAAATGGCATCTCTGATACCATTACATGGAGGACTGCAGGCGGTTCTCATTGATGGAATGAGTGTGAAGCATTTCCTCCTGCAGACTTTGAAGAGACAAGTGGTGGCTATGAGCATGGTAAAATTGCGGAAACGTGGCTTTGATAGCCCCGATGCCCGCACACATTACTACCACTCAGTGAATGCAGATGGAAACAATCCACTCACACGAAGAACTAATCACAGGATTATGCACAGAGGGTTTGGAGCCAGAATGATTCACGCTCATGGTAAAAGAAAGTGACCACAATTCGTCTGAATATAACCGTTATGGCTTGAGACAATATGGGATATTTTCAAATAGGAGAATACTCTGCTTCTCTTTAATGTTCCCGTTTTAAAAAAAAAACACACTCTCGAATAGTGGCTTAGATGTTCTCTTTTTCGAATTCAGCTGATATCGTTATATATGCAGGAAGTATTTATTAGCCATTGTTTAAATCAGTTATTGTCGGATGTAGGCCTATATGAATAATAAACTATGATTAGAAAACAATAAGTGAAATATTATAAAGTTAATGGAAAATGTGAAAGATGCCAAATTGTAATAAAAGTAATTACAAATGAAATGGCTTTTAGTTCGACGAAAGGAGAGAGATTCCCCAAATAACTTACTTATACTTGTTTATGATGAACGATGATACAAAAATAATGTAATTTAGCACCCTTTCAAAAGATAAAAGATAACTTATTAGAATGTTTCTTGAAAAGAATAACAGATTTCACCACACCGTCTAGTGGGGAACCAGCGTAAAATCCAACTAGCATCAGTCAGGTATCAGCTAAATGCAATCCAACAATGCACTAGAAAAATGGTGGTAGTTATTACATGGCCTGATATGTGAGGAAAATATAGGTCAGGCTTTTCGGCTTAGTGCTTTAGTGGACAGGCTCTAGGGTCAAGGTCTAGGACACTGGTACACTGATCATCCACTAGTAGTCACTAACCCATGCCCCTTAGGGGTATTGAGAGCCCTGGAGACTCTGGGACGTACTTGTCTAAGACTCTGGCGTTTCAAGGCCCCACAAGTCCCTCAAAATCCCCAGAGCATCTGAGCTAATAAAAGACACGTAAAAAGCGAGGAAAGCAGTGTGCACCAGAGTTAACGTAGTTAGCTCTGTTGGTCAGTGTATTATAAAGAGTATACCACACAAGGAGGTTCGCCCGTTGAATACAAGAGGGCGACACATGTCTAGTCACCGGAAGTCACTGAGTTACTGGACAAGTCATACACTATGAATGCGGGCCATGCGCCGAGATACACCCTGACAGCAGCCGTCGATACCAAAGCACAGATGGCTAGACAAGTTCATAGTTCACCCTTTCCTTACAGGACCCAGTAGCTGGTGCACGTCATTAAATGCTGTACACCTGATGCCTGATCACCTGTGTACTACAGGCCTATGTTACAATTGGTGAGCAAATTGGTTATTTTCTACCATATTTAAAGTTGTATGTCGAAGATTTCCTGGTGATCAATATAATATCTTTCATTCATTATCACTATCAAGACGTTTTACATAGTCTCTGAACAAATTGTAAAGACCGATGTCAAAACAGCTGAGATAAATAATATTCTAACAAAAGTAGGAAAATGATGCCTTGAGGCATAATGATAATTTGCACTAGCGACGGGAGTGCTCCGAGGCATCATTTGCACTAGTCATGGGAGTGTTTTGAGGCATCATTAGTAAGGAAAGGGTTAACCTTCTAAAAATACCTGCCGACACGCAAGATTGAAGCTGCTGAACAGGTTTGATCGTCATATCTTCAATCTTTTGGACTTCGATCATTGTTGAAAATGGTATTTAAATGTTAAAGTCACAAACTCACACTAGTGATAGATAAACGAGCATTAGTCATCACTGTCAACTGACGGGAGTTCCATAGGAATTAGTCTTGTAAATTAAATGTATTGCTGATGACAAGCCATGCAATCGATATTGAAACATGCATCCAGTTTTGAATAGGTTTATAAGGGAGTGTTCATTAATTATGGCGGGTACACCAGATTGCTTCCACAAACATTTTTGAGTAGATTGTATTACATACAGTTGTCGTCCGTGGACGCTCTTCCCATGAGCAGTTAACAAGGGATATAAAAAAAACAAGACAATGTTTACAAAGACAAGACGATATTTGCATGCTACAATCAGACAATAAGTAGCGATTGATTATCTACTGACCAGACAGACCACTTCTCTGGTGGAGTGCAGTACGAGAAGAATCTGTATGGAGAGTGATCTATGCGCTATATATACCCACCTACTACAAAGTGTCCAAAGAATGATGTACAAAACGGATGCGGAAGATTAGTGCATAACACCCGACTCCATCGTAGTCCGTCAGAACTGTTCCCTGCATTGCTATTGTCTGAGATCCCTAGTGACCAGTTTATGAACACGCTATCTGGTGGAAGTTGGCCGCACTATAATGGTTAGGCACTCTCCTCCTAGATCTTTTGCAGCGCTTGCGCGCACTAACGGCCGCAGGAAGTAGAGCGCTGGATCTCTGCTAGGAGAGTGATGGTCAGGGTTGGCTTAACTGATTGCTCATAACAGGTCATAGTGTAGTCAAAATTTCGGAACCAGCGCATCTTGCGCCATTCTACAATGGCGGAGGCTCTCAGAGGCTTGTTTCAGGGTAAGGAGACCGGAAAACTACAGCATTAAATTTTGGTTTCAATGTGGCTAGAAATAAATCATGAGGGATATCTGGGTATAGCCCTACAAAAGGGAACAACAGGTTTGAAGTTTTCTGCAAACGAAAATCTCAATCTTGTGGCATTCCAGTCTCCATGGACAGGTCTAGGTCTTTCTGTCTATATGTGGGGGAGAAACTCCAAGCAGATCCTGTCAAAATCGTGCCTTTTTATTTGGTGGGTAAAAGCTAGCTCATCTAGATTCATTATCTACTGACAATTATCACATTGAAATCATTCCCACTTTGATTTACACCTACACCTACATTTTCTCAACGTTCAAATATATCAATATATTCATCTAAACAACCATGAAATTAACTCCTGATTTAGTTTATTCACAAAAGTATCGTTGCTTTTATACTCTGTATATTAGTCCTTAATAAATCCATAATTGTCCCATCCTCAAGTATGCTACTGTAGTACGCTATTATAATAGATGGAGAATAAAACGATGATTCCAGTGGATGCACTTTTATCAGTATAAAATGTATAATGGACTACTCAATGGATAATTAATAAATATTACGAAACTGAGTATGGAAACAATATTTGAAGATTTACCAGGGATTATGGCGTCACTAAAGGGTGTCTAATGAGACCTGCTTTTGTTGATTTGTTGATTATATATGTGCATTGTACAATTCATCATTACGATTGACCAGTCTTGAGAGATTAGTTCTTTCAATTGTCACTAGGTGGCTTCCACAGTTTGTTTGACGCTGGTCGCTGATGTGGTCTCGTGTAACGTTTGTTCACTGATGAAACCGGATTAAAGTGTAATAGTTATTGATGCAATTGGTATTTCCGGAAACAGACATAGAATGTGCAATCGGTACAACTCTCTATCATCTATCATAGAAATCTGAAAAATAAAACAGTATTTAATGATTAGGCAACATAGAGTGATAATGAAGCATAAATAGACTAGTTGCTTTAGATAAGAGACCCTAACTAAAATACTGAACCAAATAAATAGATTTAAATTTGGGTCATTCTGGATACAAGTTTCAGAAATATTTATCAAGTCATAATTAAATTCATATAACAATCAATTGTTAGAAAGATTGTCATATATCATCAAATGAGTACCCGATAGAAAAAAGGTTTAGAAAATAAAGTAAGATTCAAAATTCGAGATATAGGCCTTTTAAATTTAATCGAGTATATCATGTTGTAAAGTCCAGGTCTATACATCCCAATCGTGGCCAAGAAATATTGGTTCCTAATCATCAAAATTGTCCATACTTATTAGAAAATAAAGTCATTGTATTAGAATAGTCACCATCTTGGTTTATTCCCCTGCCATGCTTTGAATGGTTTAGTCATTCCCGTTATTGTTCAGCTATAGTTCCTAACCTGTCCACATGATGGCAGAGTGCTCTATCAATGTCACCCTCACAAGCATGTACTGCAGACTGGAACGGTGTGACAGGCAAGAAAAGTCTGGGTCATCCCCTATTGGGTGTTGGTTCAGCAGCCAATCATAACACAGAGGTCACAAGCCAAGCCTGCATTGTCATATGTCTGGATATATCCAGACATATTTTGGGGGTTTTATAGATTAAACTTTGTTTCTGTCTTTTACAGTTAAAAAGTTGTGATAATATATACATACCATTTTTCATGTAGGAAAAACATATTGACAACATGCCCATATTGAAACCTATGATGGGGGCTTGTCAGGGGGTATATTGGTAAGCCAGTCCAAGGTGTTACTCCCCCCCCCCCCCCACACACTCTAATCAAAACAGATGTTTATGCCCTTGCTACTGTGTCATTCAACAAAGCAACTATGTCACTGAAAACAGTCTATCTAAAAGGTGGGCTCTTGTGGGGTTTAGCCCCTGGACCTCTTGCAATTTAATTTTTTTTTTTTTTATTCAATATAATTTACGACATTACACGTTCATCGGTCTCCCGACGATCTTCCACGGAGTTGTCACATCAAACATAAGACGTTACATAATATACATCAGCATAATACATGGACAGGACATAACAAAACACCACATTCATTCACTCAATCATACATTATAATACCATTACACCTACAATTTTAAATTCAAAATAGTCTTTTGGCCTATCTACCAGTTTCGATCTTCACTATCAGGTTTTTTCACCTTATCTTCGCGTGACAATATTTTGAATTTCGGATTTAACTTTATTTTTAAAGGCAAAACCGTAAGCAGTTCTTTGAGTTTCATTCGTCAAGCCATTCCACAATTGTTCTCCTACATAAATTGGTGAGTGTCTGAATTTTGCCAAATTTGGTTTTGCAATATTAAATCTTATTTTGCTGGCGCCCCTTGTCCTACCATCATCATCCTAAAAAATATGATCTCTATCAATCGACCACCACTTCATCATGGATATTAAATTCCCCGCTCTCCCTATTTTTAAGTTGTTTATTTTACATTTATCATATATCATACCTGCTCTCCATAATAAAATCCTAATAATAGAATCCTGGGAACAGCTCGTAAAAACGATAAAATCCAAGTGCTTCCAGGGGCTTCAACCCCCTTGACCCTTAAGGCCCGGCTCCATCAGAGAGACAGATTCGTCGCAAGTCCATAAAAAGTCATAAACGCCCGCCGAGGGTCATAAAAACGGCGCCGCCCGTTGCATCGCACACAATCCCCCCAGTGTGGCCGGACTTGCGCGTGTGTGCGATGCGACGAATCCGTCGCATCGCACATCATGAGATGTTCATGATATGCGACAGATCCGTCGCACAGTCATGGAGTGCTTCCTATAGTTAGTATGTTCTAAAGCCTGATGTATTTGAGCAAGGGAGTCCATACCACTGGTACATGGTGTGATAACATAACAAGCTGTGAAAACGGAAGGCTGTGACTGTAGGCATAAGCCTGTGTCCATTATTTCTTTTTCCTTTCCTAAATGTAATTCTCTTTATTGCTGGTGTGGTGGTCGCCGCCTGTCTAGCAGGTTGGATGACCCCAATCCGGAACGCTAGTTCCAGGCAGGATCCCACCCTACGCAATTACGTAGGTTGGTTCGGTTTTCGGTTAGTTTGCACAGACCTAATCACACACAACACAACAACGTCATTTAATAAACAGGGATGTTTATTAATCACTTACTTCCTGGAAAGATCTGGAAGATCTTCCTCACAAGTACAGTACCCTAACACATGAGTGCTAGGTAACGCTGGATAGGCTAATCCGGAGGATTCGGCTAACCACCAGGAAGGTTACAAGAACCCGCCTGCAAAGTGAGGGCCCAAGGATCCGTTCCGTAGAAGGGACGCGCGAGGACAGCCTGTCGACCTACTGTGAACGCTGAGTATATATACTAAGCGTTACGTAATCCCGGTCTCCGCCGCGCCACTCTCGTGTGCGGCGTTGCCCGGAATCACTACACAGTAAGGATCGGCATATCGCGCCACCTTCCGTGAAACAAACGAACACTGCTGGATTCCCGTCCCACTACACTGTCAACATTATACACTAAATTGATGATATATCTTATACACATGTATATATAAACATACAAATTATATATATATATATATATATATATATATATAATGAGCATGTATTTCTGATCGTCCATTGCAACAATTCCATCGCTTCAATGTGGCATACCCTGGGTTTTCCTGCGACTGATTCATCGCAGTTTGGGTAATAAAATACCGCCGATGGACCCCCGATGGGTCCATAAAACGTGTGCGACGATCCCGTCTCTCTGATGGAGCCGGAGCTTAAAGCTGGGATTGCTGCTGGACCCTTGGAAGTATTCCCAGATAGCCTAAGGCGTGAACTCCCCCTCCCCCCCCCCCCCCCCACCTCCTTGAAATAAAATGCTGGATACAGCTTGTATAACCTACAAATTCCAAGTGTGTCCGGGCTTTGCCCCCTGTTATCCACAGGAGGGGCTCCCGATCCTCTCATGCGCCCCCCCCCCCCCCCCCTACAAAACCCCACCTCTGGAAACAAAATCCTGGATATGGATCTGGTTTCGGATTGTTTTAATTTCATGTTGAATAAAATCAGTCGCAAAGAACTAGAATAATTCAATTTGGAATCCGTTAATAGGGAGAATGGATTCCTACCAGAGGCTTTAGAAAATCCGCCTTATGAAGTATGTACACAGACCAGTCCAAAATGATCCACTCGCTTTGCCTGCGATTGGTGTGAAGGTGCCTTGGGAGTAAAGTGGGTCACAAACATATATATCACTGATGTGGTTTGAGGCAGCGATGGTAGCGGCAGTGGTGGCGACTGAATATAGGATCTATGCTATACCACCACAACAACAGTAAGATAAGTACTACTGCCACCACCCGGATCCCAACACTACAACGTGTGAAGCGGTGCGAAAAATACATCCCTCCTTCTCGCCCTACATGTGAGTGCACACTGGATTGGCTTGGATCTCCAGTGACGTTCTAGTCAGAGCCCATAGATCACCCGGGCGCTGGCACCGGTCTGCAGGGCACACGTTGGGGCCGGGACGGGGCGCGATACCTGTGCGGGCGGAGTGTGGTGCTGTACATGTATCTCTCACCTGTCTGTGTGCTCGTGCGTCGACGTACAGCGGCTGTGTGTTCACCCCCACCTCCTCCCGCGTCAGACACTTCCGTCATGCTCTGACCGGGCCGATTGAGAAACCTGGATCTCTTCCTCCCGCCCTCCACTCAGGGGACTCACCCCAGCACCACTTGAGACCTCACTCGGTGATCACAGACCCAGAGGGTACAAACTGAGCCCCACAGGCCCAAACCCCGTGGCCAGGTGTTACTATAGAGGAGAGACCGGCCGCCCGACTCGTCCTCACCGGGGACTCCCTGCCGTCTGCCCCGCCTCGTGCCCCCGCCGCTGAAGCCGTGACCTGACGGGAGGTCACGGCCCCACCTTGGACGTCCAGTGAAAGCCTCCAAGCGTCATCTGACGTCACAAAGGAGGAGACTGCAGAACATTGCCCAAGCCAGAATATCTATATATACAAATCCATACGACGTAGTCACGGAATTGATATACAAGTAAGTGATGGTCTAGCCCTATTTCTATACAGCATTTCATTATGATAGAATGGAACAACGGGTAGAATATCGTGTTTCTTGGTTTTTTTCCCCATCAATGATGAAGTGCGTGTGTGTGGTGGGAATGGGGGTTCTGCTGGAATGATCATGAACCGGGATTAATCCCACACGTTCCATCTCTATCTCTCTACCTCTTGTCATCATCAATCGTCTCTCATGTCTTTGAATTTGGAATTGTTCTGGCTGTCATATTACCGACTCCGAAGACGCCAAACACATACTGGGTAAAGCCCAACCACACGCCTATGGTGTAGTAATAGCAAATACAACATAGTTGACATAGAAGAGAATGGGGTGGCTGTGGCCCGAAGTCAAAGATGAAATGCGTTTGTTGTCAGTGTGTATTCTCTGGCTGACAGATATTCACTTCCTCTCTGTCCATCCTCTGTCCCACCGTACGCCTGTTCAACCTCCCACTACATATATATATATATATATATATATATATATATATATATATATATATATATATATATATATATATATATATATATATATATATAAAGTTTATGTGGAGACTACATTGGTAACATGCTAATGCAGATTGCATGACGTATTCTTTCGTTGACTGATAATTGAGAAAGACACACAAGACTGTGTACCAACATTTCTCCTCCCGAACACAATATCTGTATCAATATCTGTATCAGGGGCAATGACTGAATGAAAACAGAACTTTTATTCACTCCTAACATATTACTTAAGGTAGCCTGTTTAGGTTGGCTACAGGAAATTAGACCCACCTACATATGATGTCGCCAATGTAGTAGGGGGCTTTAGCATACACCTAGAATATGCGCCGCATCTAATTACGGGTATAGTTGAATATTCCCGTAATACACACTTAATTGACCAATTATATTCAATCATATTTGGGTCTCTGGAAGACTAGACCCAGCCAAAAGAAATGTATGCATCCATGCATAGATGTACTTGAGTGGATAGACCAAAACACAATGTCCATGTATTCACCCGGGCTTTATTATGAATATATATTTTTTACGTATTTGTTTATATTTACATGTATGTGTGGTTCTTTAGGAATGTGTATATTCACGTACTATCTATACAAGTATATATGTATACTCGATTAGTAGTAGTATATTATTCATGTATTCATATGTGTGTCTATATATGCTATATATATATGCTATATATATATGCTATATATATATATATATATATATATATATATATATATATATATACATATATATATATATATATATATATATATATATATATATATATATATATATATATATATGTAACTATGTATGTGTGTTACTGTATTGCGTCACTATATACTTGTGTGCAGCATGCCTCTATGTATATTAGACAGAGTACTCCTCAATAAATAAGACACTTTCGAGATGGATGTGTCGCCAGTCGGTCTGAGGATATGTATGAAGGAATTAAGAATGATGTTTTACTTATGACGCCTCCAATTCACACAGCCATAGGCCCTACGTGGAATGCAATTGGGGAAATTGCTTAAAACACCTTATCAGATACAAATCTAATCTAGAACCAATGGTTTTGATATTGAAATATACTCAGGAACGCATCTAATTCTTACCGTCTGAGTTTTCCAGCTGTATGAATTATCCTGTTGTATTGGGGAAGCTCTGGAAATGTTACATTTTAATTTATAAGTATTTGCAAGTATGTCAGCCTAGCCTGTGATATGTATGATATTTAAAAAAACCTCTTTAGAGCTCGTCAGTGCTAACTGCAATTGCTTAACAATCTTATTTGTCTGCATGCAACTAATTGAATTTTTCCACCAAACACACACCGTCAGCATGCAGGTAGATATGACCTTTACATTTAAAAGGAGGGCTTCTTCGTATCCAGTTATAAGTCCTGGATTATGATGATAAGGGGAGTAGATCGGCAGATCATATTGTGAGGTCAATGCTATCAGTTCACCCTGTCTGTCTGCTGATATCATGGGGAGTAGGTGATAAAAGAGATTATCGTGCCTCATAGATTATACAACTGGGCGATAATACCATGACCCATCATGGCGAGCTAATAACGCGTAGATCCGCGGCACGTCCTTTCTTTATTCTCTGAAGGGGCATTCTCTAAAAACCTTATGGTGGTTGTTCAACATGTCCATTAATGTGGATATTTGCTTAGAAGGAAGTGAAGTGTTGACAGCTCTACCATTCTCCTAAATGCCAGGGGTATAATAATTATATAAAACCCATCCCTTATGAGTGTTTTGGTCGTTCTATCTGAGAGCACGCGTAGCGATATCCTGGCATTACTGACATTTTGGTCGGATAGTTCCGGTAGAAGTAAGGAAGACTGTATGTCATTTCATAACCTTCTATACAGAGTTACTGACCTTGTCCATCTTTTATGTGTTCAGAATAGGCGCCCCTCTTGGAAATAGATTATCTTCTCTTTTTTATAAGCAGGGGGCCATCCATAAAGTACGTACGCAGCAAGGGGGGTGGGGGGGGGGGGGGGGTAGACAAAATCCGTACAAAAGCATACATGGGGGGGGGGGGGGGGGAGGGGGGTTGGAGGCTTGATTTTCCATACGCATGCATACGTAATTTTAATGAAAATGTCTCGTAAAAGTCTGTGTCTGTGGGGGTGTGTGTCTATGTGTCCATATATATATATACAGCAGTGCTGTTGTTGGGTGGGCACCCAGCGAGATGGGTAGGTTGATGGGGCGGGTGGGGGCCCTCAAACATACTGTCATTCAACCATACTGCTCATCACCATACTGCCTCTCACCCATACTACCCCTTGACCGTGCTGCTCCTCACCATATTGTCCCTTAACCATACTGCTGCCTCTCACCAAAAATGCTCCTGAATCATATTGCCACTCCACAATACTGCCTCTCCATCATACTGCCCCTCAGCATACTGCCTCTAAATGATACTGTCCCTCATCCATACTGTCCTTAAACCATACTGCCCCTCAGCACAGTACCCCTCCACCATACTGCCTCTCACCCATACTGCCCCTAAACCACACCGTCCCTCACCATAGTACCCCTTATGAGAGGCAGTATTGTTTAGGGCAGTATAGTTGAGTGGCCGTAACATAAGGGCCAGTTTGATTTAGGACCAGTATGGTTCAGGGCAGAAAGGTTGAGGGGCATTATGGTTTAAGGAAAGTATAGATTAAGGGCAGTATGGTTGAAAGGCAGTATTGCTGAGGGACAGTATGGTGGTCGAGGGAAAGTATGGGTGAGGTACGGTTGAGAGGCAGTATTGTAAAGGAGCAGTATGGTTTAAGGGCAGCATGGTAAAGAAGCAGGATGGGTAAGGAGCAGTATAGGTGAGGGGCAGTACGGTTGAGAAGCAGTCGTTCAGGGGCAATATGGTGGAGGGGCAGTATGTTGGAGGGACAGTATGGTGGAGGGGCATTATGGTGGAGGGACAGTATGATGGAGGGGCAGTAAGGTGGATGGGCAGTATGGTGGAAGGGCAGTACAGTGGAGGGGCAGTATGGTAGAGGGACAGTATGGTGGATGGGGCAGTATGGTGGAGGGACAGTATGGTGGAGGGACAGTATATTGGAGGGGCAGTATGATTGAGGGACAGTATGGTGGATGGGGCAGTATGGTGGAGAGACAGTATGGTAGAGGGGCAGTATTATAGAGGGGCAGTATGGTGGAGGGACAGTATGGTAGGGGGCAGTATTGTGGAGGGGCAGTATGGTAGAGGGGTAATATGATTCAGGAGCAATTTTGGTGAGGGGTATTATGGTTGAGGGGCAAAAGTGTAGTTGAGGGAATGTCAGGGTAAGGGGCGGTATGGTTGAGGAGTAGCACGGTTGTGAGACTGCTGTGAGACTTGTAAGATTGGGTTTGATGTACTCCTAGTCTGAACGGTAGGTACTCGTGATTGATAGAGGTAATTCTCCCCAACAAATTCCATTCCCAAATTTCAGAATCTCATGAGATTTTGATTTCAGACATGTTTAAAATACATGGTTTTAAAGGAAGCCACCAGGTCTCAAGGGTACTCAAGGGGAGGGTCCCTACTTTAGCAAGTTTCTCCCAGTACAGCAATCTAGGAGCAGGGTGTACATTTTGGCTTTTCCCAAAAACTTTGGATTTCTTGAAAAATGGCGGACTGGATTGACAATGACATATTGGATACAAGTCCCTTAAGGCAGGTTAGATTATCACCAAGAGATTGAGATTAGATTATCAACAAGAGATTGAGGGAAAGTTATGAAGTATACCTGTCTAAGGTACATTATTCCTACATGTGAATCCTGCTTCAGGTATAGGAAGGGGAGGGGGGGGGGGGGGGGTCCAGAAAACGTACATACGCAAAAAGGGGGAGTCCATGAGAAGCGTATTCTGTGCAACAGGGGGGGGGGGGGTCGATTTTCCAGGAAAATCTGCGTACGTACTTTATGGATGGCCCCCAGTTGTATTCCATTAAAGGGGGAGAGTATCTGAGGTTAAGTGAGTGATAAAGCGTAATTATGTTTGATATATTACATAAAGCATAGTTAAAGGAAATTCTCAATAATGATTCAAAGAAGGCACCAGTGCTGTGACCACAGGTTGTAGCCTGAGGATACTAAGGCAGATATCTCATAAATGACGAGGTTTATGAGGTCTAGGAGGTGTTTCATAGGCCTCAAGGTGTTGCATAGACCTGTTTTGGTTGAAATAATCGCTGATGGTCTAAGACCTATTTGGATATAGCTGTGCTATACATGATGATTTGAGTATGCAACGGAAACTGTCACCATTAATGATCGTCACTACTACAACACATCTCCTTGGTCTGCTAAGAATGATAGCTTCCCTCTGAGAATTACCTTGCAACCGCTGGTAGGGGCGTGGAGAGTATAACTTAGGTATAGCTGAAACATAAAGAAAGCAGATCACCTACAAGGCGGAACTAATTTCACCAACGAAAAGAAATTACACTTGTATATATATCTAGAAACTTAACAACTGATCTCCTTAGGAAACCACACTTTCCAATTAAATACAATTTGTCAATCTGCAAGCAACAGAGTAGCTGTGATACACGCCACTCCAAGGCTGTTTTGTTTGTGCACATGCATTTTGTTTTCTTTATACCCAGTCTTGTCCTGACAGCATATGCCCATGCTTGTTACGAAATAAGAAAGAAAAAAGGGAATGCTTAAATGAAGAAACTTACGAAATCTGGACCTTGAGAGGATATTTATCAATGAGATAATCCCTTGCTTGCATTACCATGAAATTTAGTATCAAGGTAATTTCTCCACTCCAACTGTAATTTATATAGATGTCTGGTAACCGATTTATATTTTTGTATGTAATCGTGCCAACAGTTTCACAGTATCCTTAATTGATAATTCCCAAATTTGTTCGTCGACAAATGACTTTTGACTCTGTAATGCCATGAGAGTGACTTGACGGGCCAGAAGTGGAACGTGGGAAGAGAATGTGACTTTCCTGTTAACAAATGCTATCGTGACCAATCTTGATTGTTACGACCATTCCCCTTTAAGTAATTAGGAACTGAGACGTTTTCCTAAAATTACAAATGACTTTTGAAAAAATATAATTTGTGTCGTATAAAAAGGGTAGAATTCACATCTCAAGACCACATTTAGTAGCCGTTGGGAAGCTGTAATCGGACGACCTCAACACAAACTCAAGCTTAAATCTAAAGCAGTTTTATGAGAATGATTGACGCATACATGGAAATGCCCCAAGACAGCCCAAGGCAATCCAAAAGAAAGATGTGGCGATGATTCAAACACCTTCACGCGTCGAGACAATGCACATACATGTGATGATGGCGTAAAATCCACTCCTAAAATTTGCGGACGAGTAAAAAGCAGACAGACTCTTCTCAATAACAGAATGAATTGATATTTCCTAATTTTATCTGCGTCTTACACAGAGGACTCCCACCACAAAGGGTTTTAGCATTATTATGGCGAGCTTCTGTCTTCCTTGATAACTGATCTAGTGAAATTTGATCAAACGGGGTTTAGATAACCTAGCTTAACCCTTTAAGGGCGGGTACCTGTGGCAATAGTAAAGGTAAAGAGGCGGGTACTAGGGCTAATGTATACTGCCAGGGGGCGGGAAGTATCAGGCCTACTGTAATAGTTCAATAGTTTAGGACATGATAAAATATACAATCATTAACCTTATTGTCCATTTCACCCAGAAACATTGCCTGGGTGTTGCATCTATATTCTGTGAAAATTTCATGACTCTATATCCAAGATTTCCTATTTTATTCCACAAAAACGAAATTTTGCAATTTTGGCATCACCCGCCCCAGCACAGATGATGCCATATGGCATCATCCCGTCCTAGCACGGTTGATGCCATATGGCATCACCCGCCGTGAATGGGTTAACTAAATCCTAACTAGCATCCTACTGAAAGACGATACCGAAGATAATTAATTCAATCATTAGGGAGATTCACTACTCTAGTTTAAATGATTGTACCTACCTTTTAATCTTTTCATTTTCAATTTACTTAATATTTCTCAGCAAAAGACAATTAACAAAATGCACATAGCTGCGAACAGCAAGGTTGGAGAAGTCAAACATGCACCAATACATGCATCACCTCCCACTGTATTGCCTTTGGCTATACGTGAAGCTACAACTAGAACAAATAAGTCAGTTACACTTGAGTCTCTATAAAACACCACGTTTTATGAGGTGGTGGGGTCAGATGTCAATCCACTTCCCCTCTTTACAGAGGACTCCCAATCACATTTAACTCAATGTTCTTTATCTGTGATGGTGTTACAAATTGCACTTATCTGACCGTCTACATCTTTACCTGTTATTCTTCCACATGTCACCTATGTGATTTAGAACTTTAGTCTATAGTGAACATGCCAGGTAAATCTAACTATCATGTGCACGAGTGTCTCACATTTACTGACCAGCTGTACGGATTCCATTCTCAACACTGTGCTCAAACTAATAGTTTGTGTTCATGTACTCTGGACCACATGACTAAATATAAAATGACTTGAAAAAAGATTATCTTATGGTATACAATAATAAGGAGACATAGTGTGGGTATCTGAATTACATCTGTTCCTTGTTGTTTGTTTGCTCACATACATTATGTGGTAGGAATAAGCAATCTTTTTATGGCCTCATCGCATCCCGTCACTCTCCTAGCAGATCGCTTCTCTGTTTTTGCTTATCTAAACCCTTGGGAAGAACAGTCCATGATGGCGTCCATCCTGTGATTGGTTGTTCTTTGTGTCTGTCCCCATTGCTGGTTGGACTGTTATATTAGAAAGAAGGTAATCAGAAGGGTCTGGGTTACTGCGTCTATGCCATACTTCATTTTTGTTACGAATGGTAACTCGATGAATCCGCAGTCAAGGATAATATCTATGGCATTGTCAAGAAGGTCTAACATGCCTAGGCTGGCTGCAGTCCCTGTCTCCTCTGCCTACACCTCCACCTACACGAGGGTATTGGGCCTGTCAGGCGTAAGTTGAAGTCCAAATGATGCAAAGTAGTTTCATTTCTTAATTATGTCCATAATCAAAGACTTGAGCAAGTCTATAAGATGGCCAACCATTGTTAGAAACTCTGAAGGATGCTATATCTGTGTGTACATTAATTATACTTATGTATCTATGCTTTAGTTAGGCTACCAGCTTCAGAAAGGACACCTATTGAGATGTCCTTCCAAACGTAAAATTTTCAGTGTCGATGTCAGGACAATGACAATTTCATTAAATGACCTGAATGGACTTTTCAGGTTTCTTTCCATCTTGCTGTCCTTTGAAATGACAATCCCTGTTTATTAGACGGGGACCATCCAACGACTCCGAGAGGAGAGGACAAGAGGAGATCCGTTAAAAGCTCCCCTGGACACATGTATAAGAATCTGAACTAAATCAAACCGTGCTAGTAGTTGTTAAATGTGTCTATTGTTCTACTGATTCCAATGACTGCGTCGGTAAACTCATATGTGAGGGATGATTTCAAACTTAATTAGACGAACCTTGAAAAGTAAAATAGATGGGAGACATGCATGCAAAGGGTGAAGTAAAATGTCGCCTCTGTGCGTAGTGACATCCTGCAGCAGGTGGTTGAACCGCGGGCCCGATTAAATGCCCCCATTTTATTTAAGCTACATTTCTTTAGGTTGTAAATCAAGTTAAAACTCTGGTCTACTTGACATACTTTAAAAAGGTCAGGTGCATATTTCTTGAGAGTCAACAACTGCGATGGCAAGGAAATGTCCACACTGGGCGTTATTCTCATTTTCCTTAATGGCCGACGGAGACAGGGGCCCGTTAAATAACCTTAAAGTACATGAAGACCCATTTCTGTATGCCATAGAGACCTAGCGACGATGTGGGTCAACTTTATTCTTATGGACGACGGATAAGACTGTCTTAGCGAATGAACTTAGATATTATTAAACCATAACCCTTGTACGAGTTACAGAAAAAGGTCTTTATGTGCAATTCTAGATTATTAAACGGGCCCCAGATGTCAGAAAATATCAAGCACATGATATGATGATAAGATATCATAATTCATTTTATAGTTTTCCCGACAGCAAAATTCAATATGTGGTCTCAAACAAGATTTATACAAAGGATGTACCCAATCCTCTCATAATATTAACTGATCACATTTGTATTATTTATCTAGTTATGCAGGTAGTGCTGACAGTACATCTGATGAAGGTTCATCATAGTGCGATGTAGTAACAGTTGTCAATGTGATATACCTGAGCATGTTAGCATCTCACATGCTACCTTCTATATGTATGTAGGTAATTAGGTCTCCGGGCCGGCTACTCTGGACAATAGACCAAGTAAACAGGAAGTCCCCACCACCTGAGGGCTTTCTCTAAGATAACATTATGGCAAGTCACTCTCTATGATTTATTAAAGTTTTAGAGGATGTTTGACTCAAGAATTGTATATTTTGATCTGACGCGTATGGATAGGTTTATTTTTGCTTGAATCATAGAATTCCATTCACTTTGTATGGAATTAAAATGCGACATATCATTAATGACACCTTCAATCACTATCTAACTCGTTTCTAAATTCTAGAATATCTTTAATGTGCACAGCACATTTATGTTCATCTTATAATATATGTTACCTTTACGTTGACTGGTTCCCTATTCAAATGAATAATAGGACAGGCTACAGGTGATTTGGAGCGACCTTGAACTTTGCAAATCAAACCTCTCTCCCTCATGAGATTCCCCAAATACCTTATTTAGACTGGTTTAAAATGAATGACGATACAAAATAGAATACTGTCAGCCTTTGAAAATATAACATACACATCGTTTACAAACGGTCGTTAAAAACTGACATAGCTAGACTGTAATACTACTACTCCTCTCCAGAAGTCCTCTAAGCAGTCTGTATGACAGGTTCAAGTGCTAGTAACATGAGTTTAGTCATTTATGTTTCTTGATCCATCCAAAGCATCAGCAACTTTGTCACAAGAAAATGTAATACCTGCTCCAGTGTTCGATACTAAAACCAACCAGATTTGCAGAGAACAAAATAATCGTCACCTATTTGAATTTGGGAATTGAAAATCCAAGAGTGTTGGTCAGCGTACCAACTCAGGGCAATCCCACTGCGTTACCTGTGCTAATATGTGAATACATCGGCCAGGCTTCCAGGCTAGTCGACATGCTGCTCACAGTAGATACTACGTGCCGCTTGTGCTTTGCATTTGTCACATCAACAAGACCAAAAACCGAAACCACATTCGGGCAACAAATCAATGGAAATGTTAATAGGTGTAAAGAATACCACTAATGTGTTATCAGTTTTCAAAACCTTGCAACACATGATAGAGTTTTCCACTCAAGAAAGTAGTCCCAGAGATTATACCAGATTGTGCACAATAAATAGGAATAAGTATATTTATGATACATGTATCTCTCTTTTACAAAAAAAAAGAACACAAAGCTCTCATCGAAGTACTCACAGATTATGATACACAATGTACATAAAATTGGTGTATGGACCAGATTTTGTCTCAGACAGGTAGGTTGGAGCAGAGATAAAACCAGTGGCTCTGAATCTCTTATGGGAAAGTGTATATTACTTTGACTGACATACTGCTCACTTTAAAGTAATGCAATCTGACTGGTTGAGCGACTTAGACACATTCCTTGGCGGAGTTTTATTAACTCACCGAAACCTCAGTACGTTCCTAGTGATAGCATATGAGTAACTTTCATCACAAGATGGGGTCAGCCAATTCATACCGATCAACTACTACTTCTTTTTCTATAGTATCATTCTTTGCTTATCGAATCACCTTTGCATCTACACATCATAGATGAATCTGCCCAATCCGTAAACCATCAGCTACATAGCTATTCTGCTGCATTTTGTCTCATTTCTACAGAACACTAAAGAGAATCACCAAGTCATCATAATAAAGGTTGTTGGAAGCTTTGAGAATTCGGTATATATAAAGAATATATTCTTTATATATATATTGATCTCTCAAAGCGTTCAGCAACCTTTGCTCTTTCCACCATAAAATAGTGCAACTCAATCCGTACCCGGGAACACAGTATGTCGCAATGAGGATATTTGAATATTATGGTAGAGCGGCGAGAGTACTCATACAGCAGAAATGAGATGAATATGAGACTTTTCCGTGTCGTTATATGGGCTAAGTGGTAGTGTTGTGTGGTTGAGGGTCGGGCCAAGAGGTCAAACCTCGTAAGCCTTCGTTATTATCATGCGTTATCAGTAGCCAATCGTCTGGGAAATATGGCAAGCCGTATTGCCATCATGAAGAATTGGACATTTTTTTAATTAATCTAACATGCGTATCTAATAACAGTAACAAGTTCTGGTATTTGCAATTGGAGTTAAGGTACCTAGAATTTATTTCGGAACTCAATAAGCAGAATTTAGAAAAAACCTCTTTATTCGAATTCCGAATATGCATCTTGATTTAAGTTTCAGATATCTTCAGTAATATCTGGCATTCGGCATAGGCTCAAAAGAATTATAAGAACATCAATGATTTATGATTCGGGTAGATTTATAGAACTAATTAATTGAATTACACAAATGAATGTTAATGCATTGCATCTGAAATTCGGGAACAGATAGCAAACGGCTTGCCATAAAGATGAATCAATCGCTTACAATGTGCATGCACATAATTACAGGAGCAAATATATGACGCCACATTGGTCTGGATCATAGCAATTGTGGTTTGATTCCAACCGAAGAAAACTTCAGCGTTGTTACTTACACGTCTGTTGGTAGGATATGAAACTCAAACAAGATCATATCTGCGAATTTTATTATTTCATCTCCATGCTTCAGGTCGCTATAATGATGGTGCAATTTCCCAACGAAGGTACAAATTTGCACTAATCCTCAACTATCTAGATGAACTTCATAGTAATGATCTCATCGCATTTGACGTACACTTGATTGTGCCTCGATAAAGACATGATTTAATTCCTATAATCTTCTCTTTTATATTAATTTAAGGCACTCTTAAGAAATAATTATGGAAATATATGCTGTACAACATCATCGATCAAACGAAATGACGCCGATAGAATAGGACAATCTGCCGGTAAAAAACTGATTATATTGTATGTGGTTTTAATGTATGTGTATAATCTTCACTGAATTATAGTAAGGAAGACAAAGCCGGTTAGGGAATGTAGATCCAATGGGCTGGTTATCCCCTCCCCTGTGGTATTTATCATTTATGATAATGATATGCGGAAAATATTAAACAAAGGAGTGATACGTTGGAGATATACCTTATCCATGTACATGTATATACAAGGATGTATACTTTGCATAAAGTGTGCCACATAATGTTTGATAATAGGCGTCGCTACTGTTGACAAACGGAAACTCTGGCATACACAGGGTTGTCACTGAAACACCCCGTTGTAGTATTCCTACATTGTACCTATACATAGTGAAAATATCTATTTCTCTAACAACTGCAAGAATGAATAGATTTGTATGCCGTTTCCCGTTGACATGGGCACTTAGACTCTATTCATGTCATCACAGTCTACAGATCCGGCTGTGATATGAGTTCAAAACCCAGGTAGCCCGTATTCATAATATGTACTAGCGACTTCGTCGAGTCCGAGTTAAAGGGAAAAATATTGAAAAACGAAATACAGAACGGCCGACTGCGGAAATCGAACTCCAGTCACTCACATTCCCAAGTAAGAGCTCTGCTGACTACTCCACAGAGACAGGTGGCATAAAAGGGCCAAATACTTAGGCTGGTGGTGGGTGGGGGGAATCAGTGGAGTTTTAATAGGGCTACCAGCGAAAGTTGAGATCTCATTGGGTTCTCACGAGAAAAATAGATCAGAAAACTACAGTACTAAACTTTGATTTCGGCATGGTTCAAAATGAACCATAAGAGAAAACGCATGTCTGCATATAGAAATACAAAAAAGAGTAGCTGCTTACAGTTTAAAACTGCACGAGAATCTCACTCTCGTGGCCCTTCAATCTCCAGGCCCAGGTCGGGTTCACTATGTCTCTATGTACGGGAGCAACTTCAAGCGGATTCGACGAAATTCTACCGTTTTAGATATAGTAGGTAACCAACGTCGAAGTAGATATGCGCATTTAAACGTGTAGAGATGTCTCTGTCTCCAGCTCACCACTTGTCCATCTCTCTCTCTCTCTCTCTCTCTCTCTCTCTCTCTCTCTCTCTCTCTCTCTCTCTCTCTCTCTCCCTCCCTCTCTCTCTCACTCAAAATCTCACCCCTCCCGTATTGTGTTTCCCTTTCTCTCGTTCTCTTTCCCCATGTACTTTGTAAGGGTTTCGGCATTTGTCCTTGTCTTCCTGTGCCTCTTTTATACAACGCTTTTTATTTACATATCTATCTGTTTTTATTGTCTTTGTTTCTACTTGTTTCATTACGTCTGTGTAATTAAATCTTGCGTGTGTGATTCTATTTGCGTATGTCTGTCTGTCGTTGTCTCTGTCCCCCCCTCTCTTACCAATTCACATATCAAACGTATCACTGTATTTAGTGAATCCACAGCATGAGGTCAGCTGTCCTCGCCTGTCTCGTGGCAGCAGTCTCTCATGCCCACTGACACGCTGTGATCTAGGGTTGTTTGGGGTGATTGGGACATGATAGAGAAGGTCAGAGAATGACCTACGTGACTCCTCACTGAGCAATTCGGTGCGAACAAACTGCTCCTTTCCCCGGCATCCGGAATGATATAGGTTGTGCTTATCTATATATTTGATCCCTACTTTTATGTTATTGCATGCAATTCATCATGTCTCATTTAACAGCGATTCTTAAATCAAGAAGACATTAGATTCAGTGGCATTTCAGACGTCACTTTTTCCCATTATGCTGATATAATTTAGTTCTGAGCTGACAGCCATTTGACAGAGATTTATTTGATATTGTAGTCCATGATATATATACCTATACACATATTCCATGGGAATTATGATGTATAATCAAAAGTCAGGGTTGATGTAGGAAACAGTAGGTGGTTCTAGAAGACCGATGAAAAAGGATCAGCTGGTACATCCTAGGTGTACTATTGCTATGAACTATGCACCTTCGGCTAACTAGAGTAGTTAGCAGTCAGTCTCTGGGAAGTTAGGCTGTGACACTGAGTGCTGGGCAGTAATATGGGATTTTTTTCCAATTGCATCGTCCACTTAACTATAAGTAACATGGAGGTTTACTTGTCGACAAGCACGTCTCTAGTTTCTGTGACCTACTGAATATAATGTTCTCATGGCATTCATTTTGTATTTACATATGCCCTAGATGCAAAAGGCAATACAAATGATAGCCCAAATGGTGTTAAATTGGCAATCCCCGTGTAATAAAGCTACAGTCGATTAGATGAAGTATCACACATTCCTGAATGTTCGTAACCTTTGCCATTTTTCTTTATTTGAATCGAGAAATTATCAAAAATATCTATTAGGTTAATTAGTTGTGAATATGGTAATGATTATGGCATTATCATATAGAATTATTTAACCGTAGTTGATCATCATACAAGGCGAGATGAGCTTTGACTTTATCTACAAAACGAGGCCTCGAGGCTGAATTCCGTGAAAAACGTCAGCCCTCATCGAGTAAATTGGTGTAGAAACTATGTCGAAGTGAACGTCCAATATCTCAACTTTTTGCGTATAACAATGAATGGCACAGATTGTCGTACACAATATATACGATATTGAAGAGTAGTGGTACACAAGTATGAAAAATACGTGCGCATTGTGTGGTATGAAAATTTTACTAATACCTTATCAGAGGTTGGTATCTGTGACTTAAAGACATATCGGGCAATTTGGGTTGAAAATTAAAACCCATGTCATTTTCCTGGAATTTGAATATGATGATCTCTAAGTGTTGTAGAATACATATCTAACTTACAAAATCGGAGGTCACCTTGCTAGTGTTTGATTTAGAGATGAATATAATGATAATTTTACAATAGAATATATAGAAATTCTAAGAAGTTGCTTTTCATATAGTAAAACCCATGTAATTTTCCTCAAACTTTCACAGAATATAGTTGACGAAACCCATATTTTCAGTATATTTCTCATGTAAATCGTGCAAATGTAAATTGCCTGTAAAGTATCGAATCGAGAAATACATTCAAATTGAAAGTTTTATTATGAAGACTAGTTTCTGACCTCCTTCTAGAAGACCGTAAATTATATATATCTATGCAATCCCACATACTGTTACTGTAATATCAGTGCAAATATTCAAACAAATACGGGCATGGATGTGGTATACTGTATTGCAGAACACATTTATGAAAATACGCGGCGTGAACTAGAAGCCATGGTTGGATTTTCACCACGTATATCCATTTCGGAGATAGTCAACAAATGGACTATAGATAACAATTCGTACCAGTATAGATAGGTCAAAGAAAGGTAGATTTACCCACCACAGTAATCCCACTCCATCTAGTTGACTTTCCCACAAGTAATTCACCCAAATGATACTCCTAGATTCACCTTAGGGTATTGAAGCGCATAGATCCTGCTCGCATTTAGGAGTTTCCGACCAGACCAAGCAAAATCCAACCAGACGCACAGGTCGATCCTGCTGTGACCTGGCATACCTCTAGGTGCAGGCTCCTTCGTGCTAATCACCAGCGACAGGGCGCACGAGCGGCCTTCATTTAGGTACCACGTGCGCCCGTTGAGATCCCGCGAGACTACCCCCTCCCACTGCAGACCTTTGTTAGCAAAGGTTCACGTCAGGTGGCACTGGCAGTGGGAGGTGAGACCACGATAGGCTCAAGTGTTCTCACACTACGTGAGACTTGGGCGAACCTTTACCTTGGTGTACGTCAGGAGTTACGTCACACGGTCACGTGGGCTGCGTTACTCAACACGACTGGTCAATGTATATATGTACATACTGCGACTACTCGTCTGCGGAATTACCGAGTTCAGGCAAGGTCAGATAGACTCACCCCAAGAAGGTAGTTCATCTAGCTTATACCATGGGGCTAGTATGGTATTGAGGGCTGTCTCACTCAAGCATACTGTTGATATCATGGAACTGGAGGAAACTAAGAAACGATTGATATCTTTTGATTTTAATTCAGATATCGGGAGAATAGTCTATTTGATTTTAGGGTTTTAGCCTCTCTGTAGGGGAATGTGTAATAAGAGATGTGCAGCCAAAAAATAATGAAAAGCTAATCAGTTTACACATTGACACAAAAGATGTCGTTTAAATGAGTAAATTAGAAGGATTCATAATGACAATGGTATGAGCCTAACACCCCCTCCATTTTCACCTTGCCTATGGGTAAAAGAAGTCCTCATCACGTGCCTCCATAAAGCATAAGTCAATTCCTTGAATGCCCAAAACATCCTCTTGTATATGTATATCCATATGTGTATAAAGATATACACTAAGTGTGTCCCCATATGACCGACCTAATGGTTTGATTGTGAATATATTATATGAGCGGATACGATGTAATGCACACCAAAGCCAGTGGTATCGTGTTAAATTGACAATACTAACATACAGATGTAATATAAACATGATGTAGAGTTTTAATTTTTTTTAGATAAATCATGTACCATAGTGCTTCTGTATGTAAGTGAGGTCATACTCATTCACTCTAGTTGCTACCGAATGAAAAAAGAAGAAGATAAATTACGATAGCAATGATATCAACAAAGAGGGGGAATACCGATTTAGCAAAGTAGTGCCCCCTCCCTCCGAATGGAACAAGGAGTACCTGGTCAATGTTCTCGGGGTTAACCAGAGTAGTGTGGTGTATTTGTCCTGAAGTGACACAATCCACAGACTACATCAATACCTCACACACACCTAGCGGGGCTTTTAACCGTGGTACATATTATAACCGCTGGATCTATGGCCTTCATCTCACTTCCCCGGGTGGCACCCCAAGCGCTGGGTCTGCTGATATAACTTACGAACGCCTATAGCACATCTGTATTCAGAAATAGGTACTTGGAGGAGACGATTATTTACCATGTCCAGTGTAAAGAGGGTCAGCTGATTTCTCCTACTTACGTCCGGGAGTCCTTACTTCGTATATATATTGAGGTCAGTATGGATTAAAACCCCATTTGGGTTACCTATGAATTATATGAAATGTATTTTGTCGTGCAGGACTTCTATCAAGGATTTTAACAGGTTTGTGGGAAACTGGGGGTTATTTTTCACTATAACAATAGAGAGATGGTTACCTACAGTCATAGTGCCTGTGCTGTTGACCTCAATGCACGTCCCAGGCCTGACTTGAATTATACTCATCTCCACGGATCTGACACAACTGTTTATAGGGACAAGCTATTATAACCATCACATCAGGTTGGCCTGAGGACAAATCAACCCTAGCGTTCAAAAAGAATTCATATAGGCAGCATTGTCTATTTGTCCAATCAATCTCACAAGCAAGAAGCACATACCGAATACGCTGGAAATTGCGTTTCAAGGATGATTGAATGTGCCCACTTCTCGGTTACATTTTCTATGCTCGTTTTTGCATGTGGCACTTAGCCCGACTAGTGTGAAATGTCTGTGAGACTGAGATAATCTCACCATGAGTGGCATGCTCACCAGGCCCTGGCCCCCTGAAGGAGAGGCTACACATGAGTGCACGCAGTGGGTGCTCATTGGGCCGACGCGAGCAGGTCTGTCCTCCGGCCACGCCTGAGGGCAGTCAGCAATGCGTGTCTGGCCAGACAAACACGCGTGTGTCTCCTGTTATCTATGCATACGCATTCTGGCTACATCCTACTAACGTTTATAAACCATGAGGTCTTGAAATATGATAGACTAGATTTGACATGATTACATTTATATAGACAATGTCTATATAAAGGAATCTTTATTGTTGTATACTCAAATCAGGAATACAGGTGTCTTGATTGTTATAATTCTATGATAAGGGAACTCAGACATGTAGGTATACTATGCATTTCGAGAGACAAATTTAAACGTTTCTTCTCATCTCATTATTATTATTGTAAATATGGTATGAGTTGGTTATCTTGCACTATACAAACTACTTTGGTATCTACTCCGCGTATTTACAAGAATAAAGTGTATAAAGTGTATACGTGGCTAAATATTTTATGGGTTGGTAGCTTTACGCTGGTGGTTGCGCCAGTTATCACACGGGTTAAGTTAAACCCTATTGTCCGGAACCATATATCTGAAGGCCCTGATATACCTAGGAGATTTCTCCCAGGTGCCCTCCCCAGATAGGCCTTGGAGACTCAAAATGGCATTCCCCAGGTCGACAGTGATAGCATTGAAGATCCATTTATAAAGGCACTCCCGGGAAGTGTTTGATAGTCAAGGTGTTGCATAGACCTGTTGGGTTGAAACGATCACTGATGGTGTAAGACCTATTTGGATATAACTGTGCCATACATGCACAGGTATGATAATTCGACTATTCGACCGGTATATTATATTTCATCTTTATATGCATGGAGTTACAGTGACCCCCCCCCCCCCCCCCCCATCGACATTTAGTTTCTTCTTTTTGAATGTGAGTGATATTGACGTGACAGTTCTCCTTATTTTCCTTTAAAGCTGAAAGTTGGCCCCTTCGCTCTTTATATGGCCCTTTTCATCATAGTGTGCAAAGCTATATTAGGACAAAAAACATTTACTGCATAACCAAGACACTACGCATATAACCAAAACAGGACCCATGTATAAATGTAAGCTCAAATCAATCTTTAACGTTCCCCTTATCTGAGAAATACCGGAACTCACTTATATATTTAGGCAATCAAATTTGAGAAATGTTACCAACCGCAATACAACAAATAAACGATAAAGCTTATTTTAACGTAAATTTAAATTTTCTACTCAATGCAAACCCGCACTATATTATCGAATGAACTATCCCTTATGTAATTGTGTTTGGTCAGCAAAACACTTCTCTCCCTTTGGCTCTTCTTTAATGTCTGTAAAAGGCCTCTCCTTGTCAAATGTCATTGTCTATTTTTCTGTGTCTTTGTTTGGTAAAATGCCCAAACACAGGATGAGCATGTACGCCTTTATCTGAATAAAAAAAATCTTATTTGAAGCAGCTACCTGTGTTATAACACATGAGCAATTACAACATCTTGTTATTCGAAGCTCAGCTGCAGGCTTCCCGCTATGAAGAAAAGGGTTTCTTGAAGTGGATTCATAGGCCATATAACGATTGCGTTGGGTACTACAGTAAAAGCCTTCTTTAAGGGTGGAATTTAAGAGGATACATTCGGAACAGTTTTCAAATACCTAGCGTGGTTTAAAGCATATCAGTCGACCAATCTCCGTCATACATGTGTCTTTCTCTTACTGATTTACAACAAACTAGGTCAGATTTGTTTCACGGTTAGCTGGAGTTGTTGACTTATGAGGTAAAGATGCATTTAACTTTGAATCATTCAAAGAAATAGCATATCCTTAACCTCTCATCGAGTTAAGACAGACAGGCAGGTAAGATCCTACATATTTGTGGCATTGCCTGCGGGGAAAACACGTGTGCATTCATATGACGTTCAAGTATCTGGCATCTAAAGGAGATTGTAACTGCTATAAAAGAAATATCCCAGTGACAGAAACATGGACAGTTATTATTTTTCGTCGAGAATTAAAGTGGGATTACTAGACCGGTTCATATATATCATTCCCTACTACACTCATCCCTGCCTAGTCCTTTTTCCCTATTTATATTCAAATATAGATCATATCTAAAATATTGATCGTTATATTGTACTGTACATCATTGCTGAGGTGTACATTTACGTAGTTCATGATGCGTATACTCCCTATAGATGCACAACTTATTTGAGCTTTGATATTGTAGACCACCACACGTGTTTCCAGTGTGCATTGACATTAAAGGGGGGCGTCCACCAGCCACGACAAGGCTACGACAATGGCTTTCCGACAAAGTCCACGACAGGCCTACGATTGGAAAGCGTGTCGTAGCCTCGTTGTGTTCGGTGGACCCTAGTTCCCGACAAGAGTCTACGACAAGGCCACGACAGGCTGCGACTGGAAGCTTGTCGAGGGCCTGTCGGGGGGCCTTCTGACAAGGCTACGACAAAATCGAACATGTTCGATTTTAGAGCCATGTCGTGGCATGTCGTGGCATGTCGGGAGGTTGTCGCAGAGGTCTACGATAGAAAATTTAGGTGGAGCTTGCTCTTCCCGACATGCCCCGACAACGCTGTCGCAGAGCTCCTCTCCTCACGACAGGGCTGCGACAAGGCACCGATTGGAAATTTCTTGTCGCAGCCCTGTCGTAGTTGGTGGACGCACCCTCTAAGGCTGCGATTGAAACTTTCATGTCGGCACTTGTCGTAGCCTTGTCGTGGTTGGTGGACGGCCCCCTTAAACGTACATTTCACTGACTAAGTGCTCATAAATTACACTTATTCTAGTATCGTGATGTCGCACGTACATTGTATACAGTGTATATTTAGATATATATATGTGCAGATCTGCACATATCAAATTACTCTGCGTACACTGTGTACATATTTATTTATCATCAGCGTAATAAACAGTGTGTATCTACACAGCCGGTGCAGGCAAATATGTTGTATGCTCTGGGTTGCTATATAATAAGGCGTGCATATGGCGTATTGAAAAATAGTGCGTACCTATAACGAACAAATATCGGCATGACACCTATCTGGGAAAGGTGGATATGAATACGATATATACTGGTTTCAGATGAAAGCGGTCACATAGTCCTCGCATGCGCTCGGATATTACTACGCGTTACCTCCTTTGAGCATAAGGCTGCTTGTATCTAAAACCATATTGTGTGTACGCTGACTGCCTGTACACCCGCTGAATTCACATGTACTCGGCCATTTTAGTCTATATTGATTAAATGATTCGCTGGTCATATGGACTCGATCAGTAGACGCTAGCATACTGTGCACTCGTTGAGTGTACAGTGGCTGACAGTACATCCATTGAGTGTACAATGATTGACTGTACACTCACTGAGTGCACCGTGATGTTTACAACCGGCGCAGTCATGAACACTTCTTGATCGCTCCAAGGTCAGCCTGTTCTGACCTGATTTTTGCTCGGGGTAATATTTCACGTGCTTTTATGGCAAACTGTTTTACCAATGTGCCATCATTGATAAAAATTTGTGCTAACAAAAATCGGAATGATGCGTGCACTGATATTGAAGAAGCCTCCAGATATTCTGCCATTACTGATAGATTTGTTTTGTATTTGTTTGTTTATCTTATCAGGCTTTGATTTCATGGATGCACTCTCATGTATTCTTTATCTTCATGTATTCTTTATTTTCCTGGTATCAATGTAGGACAGATATAATGCAACCAAATTTAAAGTCTAATAGAACATATTGGACGTTAAACTACCCAAACAAACACACATAAAATCGAAATTCATCTTAAAATATTGCAAGTCAAAAACCAAGCCATAATTTGAATTCGAGTGTGAAAATATGCACTGAATTTTCTTTTTGATGACATAGATATGCCTGTACATAGACTATACGACACTCTTGCAAAACGCCCTGAACTCTTTTTTTAATCCGAACTTCGAATCCAAAATCCAGCTTTAATATCCAAACTAAATACACACGGCACTTGTTAAAATATAATACAAAGATTAGAAAAGTCTTCATAATGCCTTGATTCTTAAGTCATTCGAGACATCTTAAGTATGATTTTATCCATACGAAATTACGAATAAATCATGAAATGGTTTGCCATAGCGCCTTATCCTGCACTTGTCACGTGGCTTGAGCCCACAACAATAACAAGACGGGCGGACATCTCGCCACAGATCGGTGATGAAGAATCAGAGCCCTGCCAGCACACACACGTGTAGCGCTCTATGCGTGATGCACGTACGAGACAACCACACCCAGAAGTGATTGATATCCCCAGCAGGGTATGAGTGGGCTTTCACGACAAGGTCCATGTTGGTCCGACCAGCTTCAAGTTCACCAGAGGTGGGTCTAATATTCGTAAGTGGACCACTGGTTCGTTCATTTTTCAGTGAGCTGAAAAGAGGTTAGTGTATTGATATACGGGGCTCCTGTATACATATATGTATATATATAAAGCCATGCCCTGTCACGCATGGGCTAATACCTACACCACAACCCCCCTCCTCTTATCTTTTGTGTACCCTGTCTGGCTGGGTGCCCAGCATACGCCTCCCACACCCCATTCAGCCCCTCTATACACTGCATATCCAGCAGCATCCACCCCTTAATCCGCCTTCCTACTTATATTACCCTCCACCTCAGTATGCCTAATCCCCTGGAATCTCCGCTTTTGTAGGGGGGTTGAGACGTTATGATGATGATAACACCTCGGGAAGCTAGGGATATCTCTATTTGTTATGCGAATGCTAAAGACATATTTCTGTCGTGTGATGTATTGCTTGGGGCAGAGATTCGAAAGTAACTGATAATCTTTCAGGAGGTGTAGCAATGGAGCCATAAAACTTTGTTGATGATCAGTTACTCTATGATGCATTCAGAATTCATATTTACAATTACATATGGGTCATTTTGGAGTGGTCTATATTATTTATCTCAGTATTCTCTAAATAGAACGTGTGGAGCATTCAACTAGCTTTACCATACTCATATCATCACCTAAGAGATATATTTCTAATGTTTTACTATATCTTATGTATACATTACCATATCATCATAGATAATTGTTGGCATAGACCATATGACCAAATGTTCCATTTTAGTTAGTGATGCGACCATCTATATACACTCGATTGGGGTACCCCATAATTCAGTCTGTTTACAGGACTTGGTGTTCGGTGGTTGCCGTCGTTGTATGATGGTAGACCCTTGATCCATAACCTGCAATTATTGCAGTTTAACGGTTTTTATAAATCTCCAAATTGGAAATCAGATGCTAGAAATGAAAATTTCCGTTATTTTTATTTATACATTTCGAATTATATTCGGTTTCTACAGTTAGAAATCAGTCTCTAGTTAGAAATCAGAAAAATGATTGTTTATAGGAAGACAGGTGGCCTAGGTGTGGCCAGCCAGTCGGCAGCGGATCCTGTACTTACCGTGGGCGATATTAGGGAGTTTAGTAACGTCTGGAGGGTCTATAGGCTAATGAGGGCCCTTTTGACACTCACATCTCAGAGTGTCATCATTAAAGTGCCCTTCCACGATGTGGCAGATTAGGAACGACAGTGAGTAATAATGGGGGTGACCATGCCATTCAAGGCATGGCAGCTGTGCTGTGAACATTAAGCTGAGAGGAGGAGAGTCCAAGATGATGACTGTTCCAATTAAGTCATTTTGGTACTAATATGTACGGACACTTTTGAGGAATACTTTCTACTGAGGACTAGAAACTAATATATCTGGCCACTATAGGGATGTATAGCCCTGTACTTTACAACCTCATCCATCACATTCATCGACGTTCTCTTGATTGTTATCATGTGGCTAATCTCATTATCTCTTACCCTTTGTTAGTTCTGGTTGATTCAAACTCCTTCAGTTATATGTAGTCATTATGACTGCATGAAATAGCCATTTATCATGTGCATAACGGTATCGCATGTGAATAATTAAAATCCAGAAACCAACGAACTAATATCAAAATTAAATCTTTTATCTGCATCCTTGAACTAATGTGCCTCAACAATTTTTTATGTTGGCCGGTATCTTATCCCAAAGCAAACGATCATTCTACAGTGGGGTTTGCTATATCTCTCTGTATTAATTTTCTCTACTTTCAATTTAATCTTGTCATTAGTTCTTGCGTTGCTTCTCATTGTAATCATATTTGTCTAGCGATGTACTATTATTTGTAAATGAATGTTTCTCCTGGATTTTAAAGGACTGATTTTACACATTGAACAAAACTTTTGATTCCTGCCATCCCTAGTCTTCTTTATCCCAGCCGCAATTCTTCAGAATGCATTTAAAGTATACTGTAATTCATTCCGTTGTTTAATCGTACAGGAGTGATGATGTATCAGCGTACTCCAATTTTGATAGGATGATTTGCCTTAATTTAAAGAACGTCTATGCTGAAGTTATTAACTTATTCGAATATTGTTTAATGCGTTAATTACGATACCAAGATGGTTGTAGGATACCAACGATACTTATAATATGCTCTTGGTACTGAAGTGCCAATATTTAATTTTCGTCTCATTCCTTATATATTCCTTCGTACTTCACATCATCTTTTATTCATCAAAGTTACTTGTTAACGTCATCATTATACACCATCTATTGTGGTCATCAAATATCCCTAGCATTTTTATACATTACATAGGTATCAATCCATTAACCATTATCTTGTAAATTATTGATATAATAAATGAATAAGACTGGACCAAGAATGGAGCCTTGAGGCACTCCACATTCTATTTTTTTGTGTATAAGGTATTTCTAAATTTATTTTCACTTTTTTTTTTACTTCGGTCACTTAGATATGCTCTCACTATTTACGTAAGGTTTTTTTTATCAAACAGACCCTCATTTGTCATCGTACATAATTATCTAGCAAAACATTATGGCTGATAAAGCCAAAGGCATTATGTAGGTCTATGAGTAATAGTAGTAGTTAGTAACATATTTCTGCTATTGAATTATAAGTTAGAATTTTAGATATTGCCTGAACGGTCGAACGACCTGGTAGGAACCCATTTTGTTCATCTAAAAATACTTCCTATCCATAAGGTCTGGAAGAATTTGGTTGTGTATTCCGTTTTCTATTGGGTACTCTTCTTTCTATTCATGTTACCAAATAAACTAGCAACTAGTTTATTATTCTGGAGAATGCCTGTGAGGTCTATTTATTTAATATAAAGCCATACTGATGTTCATTTATTAATTCATTTTCTTGAAAGATATATTTGTTCAACTAATTTAGATATCAAATTAAGGAAGGACCATGTGGTATTATATCATACTAGTGTAGAGGGTATGGATGGTGAGTGGTAGTGGTTTCTCCTTCACTAGAGGATGTGGTAGTCCTTCCCCTGTGGTTGGGTAGTTCAGTCGAACCCATGCACAGAAGTGTTACAGGTTTGCCTCGGATTAGGTACCTCGCCTTGTATATAAGGCTGGGCCTGCAACAGGTCGGTAGGCCTCTTGCTACCGGCCTTCTGTGAGAAAGAAATCACTTGGGATCTCACACAGTGTGGTCTTCCATACTCTCCTGTGTGTGTTACCTACCCGCCAGCGCTAAGGAACTGATTGCTGAGATTGAGCTTCAGCTCTCCTGTAGAAGCTTGTAGAGTGTAATTTTTCTGTTTTATTGAAATCTCCTGCCTTTGAATGTGTAAATGGTTTTTTTGCCTAGCTAGTTTATACTAGTTATGAATTGACCTACGGGTCTGGTCAAAACAACAGTAGGGTAGCACTTAGCTGCAGGGTATCATAGTTACGATTATATTGGCCAAGCTATTACAGCCGGCAACTGCTACACTAGTATCTTGGGATTTTGGACTTGGTTTGTGAAAAGGAAAATGCCTTCACAAACGCCTTTTTTTTAAATAGTACAGCTTTATGTTCAGATATCATGGCCATCATCTAAGACGTTCGAGACCTTGTCCAATGAACGGTTACATACATTGGTGTGAAATTCTTCATCTTGTGATAAATCGTACAGTTCAATGCACATACATACATACCTTGGTTTCATCACGTCCCCTCCTCAACTTGGGCCTCTTATTTCACTACGCTACTTACGTATATCTTTTCCATCTTTTAAGTATAAGGTCTGCCATCTATTCCACGCCCCAGTTACATTTTCCTTCCCGCTCTATCGACCACCATACATCTTATCCCCAAACCTCGAATCCCCAAACCTAAGCCAAAGCATAATCCGTTAAAAAGAAATAGTTCCCGATATTATTGTGAATACCATTATATCTGTATTGAAATCATTGAACGCTATCAATGTATGCATGTTCATTGACCAGTCTGATATTTTCAAGGAAATACATCCAATAAATATTGTTAAAAAGAAAACCGACAGATATTTCCAGCAGTGTAACTCCTTAGAAAATACAAGCCAAATAAATGGAAAGTGATTGATGATCAGAATTATCTTTTATTCATTTTATATGAAAAGTTCTTATTTCATTTCTAAATTTGGATACTAATTCAACTCGAACTTATCCTTAATCAAAGGAACGAAAGGCATGTATTGATGAATTGGCCTATGATTGGTTGCCTATATTTGAAATCCTACCAGTAGGCATGAAAGCAGTTAGTGATTCTTTGCAATCTGCTATCGCTGCAATAAGGCTATAATACATACCTGTTAGATTATGTCTCAGCAGACCCTGACGTATGTGGCTTCACATCAATCAATGTTTGAACCCCCTAGGTAAACGACGTACATGGGTAAATCTCTCACATATGGTGACAGGCCAGAACTTACATTTATAAAAGAGAGAGACAGTTTATCGTGTCAAACAGTAAATTATTCTATGGTTTGTTTGAAGTGAAAGTCAATTCCATTGCTGGCATAACTATATTGTGGGATCACATCGAGGCACAGTATCTAATTAGGTATAAATATAATGATAATATCATATAATGCTAAATCCTAGACCAAGTTTTGAAATGAAATATTTAGATCTTATTTTATGTATTGAAAATGTTGTACTTTATAAGAGTATAGTGAGGACATGCATGTGCATGGACCTGCGCTCATTCTCCATAGATGATATACATGTGTACATATATTTTGCATTTGGTCTAAATGCGACTTCGAGGGACATACATTCTAGTGAAATATATAAATTACCATAGGATAGTCCAATTAACTACTGTTTCTTGACATTTCGAACGTCTGCACTACATAGATTGCATCATGTATTGAAGGATGGCCAAGTATTGATAAAATACTTCATCAATCTTTAACACACTTTTAGTTATTTAAGGGACATATGACCAGGTAATAATGGCAGGTAGGCCTACCCGAGAGGATATTTTCTTTTCATAAATCACCCTTAGTGAATCGACTCGTGACACTTACTCAATCTAAACAACAGGACATCATATATTGACTGCATCTCGTTCACCTCACTGACCCCTGTCCACGCGCCTCCTCTCCACAGCTATGACACGTTTAACAATCAGTCCACCTGTTCCTATTGAGGCGGTGGGAGGGGTGTCCAAATACAAAGGTACTCTAGTGGATGAGGAACGCCCCCGTTGGTGGTATCTCTACGCTAGGGTGCCTTTTCGGGAGCAGATTTGTCCTAGATGCAACTTTTTACATTCCTCAATTTCTGAACGCTTGTAAAAGTAATTGGTCTTCTGTTGGCAACAGAGATGTATCACATAATGTAGTACATATTATACAGTTCGTCATCTTGTCTATTGTGCCAAATCTGGCACAGTGTGTTGGATTACTTTCTTATGTAGAAAACCCTTTATATATTGCAACGTTGTTGTTAGATTAACAAGGGCAATTTGAAGTGGCAGTAACGTCAAACTTGGATGTAGATTACACCTGCTTATATCTGAAGGAGAATGAGTTAAAATGCATGAGGTTCATTCAATACGGACCGTTTCCTTCCACTCATATTATAGCAATAATATATAGCTTTCTGAATGTACTCTCACTTCCTGTTCTTGTAATTGATATCCTGGCAAGTAAACCCAAGGGCCATGAAAAATCTGCTCTGAGAAAAGATATAAAATACTAGTCGAATCTGGCCTGAATTTAGATAAGAGAAGATTAGACTTTAAAGACAATACGTCCTGCTGTGCTAACCCGCTGACTGGGCTCGTGAGACTGTTGATTGGGGGGAGGGGTGTTCCCAGACTTGACCACCAATGGAAGGGTCGTGTATCGGTCATCGCATGACCCCATTTGACCTGAACTATGACCCCGGATGCCCCCGGGCTCACCTCACACTGTCCGGTCAGCCCGTGAGCAGGCGGTTAGAACTCGGCGAGTGCACTCTGTTTACATGCCTGGCCGCCGGTTACAGATGAAGCGGTGTCACAGGTAGGAGGTTGGGGGAAGGGGGTGTGCGGAACTGAGTAGGGGAGGGAGTGGAAGGAGGGGGTGGACATACAGGAGGGTGAGAGTAGGGACCAGAAGAGAAAAGGAGAGTAGGAAACACGTGGAGAGGAGCAAGGGCAGGGTGACGGCAGAAGATATACAGTGTGTGTGGGAGGTTGCAGAGCATAGAGACTAAAATAAAGATTTATTCTAGTATCTATGGACGGAGGGAGAGGTGAGAGGTGTACACGAGAGGGGAGGGAACTCTTGAGACTGGTGGTGGGGTCGGAAAAAGGGTATAGAGAGGACAGGAGGGGCTGTGGCTTAGAAAAGAAATGGAAGAAGCTAGGGAGAGGGTAGATGAAAAAGGAAGTAGAGAGTAGGAGCCGGGGAAAGGGACGAACGGAAGGAGAAAAGAAAACGAGTGACAATAAGAGAATGCAGACTTAATGGCCACAGGGAGGAGGGGCTAGGGAGATATTATATGTCGGGGATGAAGATGTCTCCGACACAGGGGCTATGGAAAGATGGGCTCATTTCACTTTTCACTTATACTCAGCAGGTATAATACTACTGGACGTTCAGGAGCTACCGACCTATCAGTGGACAATTACCACTTCCATGAAGTTAAGGTGGGGGAGGGGTAGTGGAAGGGGATAAGGCGGACAAGTGTGTACATAGGGCAGGTGAGGCCAGGGATCACAGCGCGTGTCGTTAATGTATGGGGGCACAGGGCCAACGTGTAGAGCTTTGTTCTGTTTGTTGGTACTGCCTTCTCTGACCTGAGGCTTTCTCCTGATGATGTCGGATATGTTGCTGAGAGACAACTTATGACTCTAAAAGCGGAGGCTTGAGGGATCAGTAGCTCGGACAGCAAAGGTGAACGTGGATCGGCGTTTGGAGGTTGAGGATGAGCGTGTGGTCGCGTATGGCTAAAAGAGTGTATGAGGCCTGGGGATATGTCACGTGTGTTTCTGAGGGTTGAGGATGGGTGTACATAGTGGTGTGTGTATGGAATATCAGAGAGGTTCACCTTTGAAACCCTGGTTTTATATAGGACGGGTTACACAGAATTCTCTGAATCACCTCTGATTAGCTTGGCTTATCTAAACTGCATCATGAGTGTACACCATCATATCGATAGCACTCCATTTTCTGCGAGGTTCTAGATATAGATTACGTTATATTCTTCAGGGGACAATTCATACACCGACATTTGTTTTGATCTCGGCCTCTTGACTTCCAGTATTTCCACTTCAAGAGACTGATAAAGAGTGTGTGGCTTTGTAGATTTCGTCGTTAGTTTAATTCAAAATTGTACAATGAATACGCTTTTGTCATTTTCTTGACGCTCTGAAATAGACGAACTTGATTTGATAGGCAAGGCCTAAATTTCAAAGAATTTAACAGGGAACTAGTAATTACTAGAACGTGTGTCTATTATAACCTTTGGTGTGGGTGGGTGGGTCACAAGTCCTTTGAAGTCGGCAGCTGCGGCTTGAGCTTGGACCTCGTGGTGACGTCATGAGGGCTTAGTGTTCTGACAACCCGTCAGAGGGGGTCGTGGATTACTGGTTAGTGTTCTAAAGACCCGATAGAGGGGGTTGTGAATCATTGTCTTAGAACTACTGGCAATTACCTCCAAGTAAGACCTAGTTGTATTGTGATTCAGCAAGTCTACATCCATCGTTCCGGGACGACGTGATGCAGAATGTCTGCATATTTTCAGTCTGTGATCCTACCATTGCTTGAGCACAAATTCCACTTGGCGATGATATACAGTTAAAGTATATCACACTCCTTGAAATGTTTCCAAATGTTGTCTGTAGCAGGTTTTACAATCTACCAAGCGGTATTTAAGGGCAGTAAATTTGAGAGCGGGAAGTATCATGACTGATGAGTAGGTGATAACACTCGACTATATCACTGGTACTGGTAGAATCTTGAGAGTCTGATGGACTCTCAATATCTGGTGTTCCTGATAAAGAGAGGAGAGTCATAATGTTTTGTGTTCTAGAACTATATGTCGACGCAATTTGGTACAAACTGCTGCTTGATGCATAGACGCCACCTGATTTTAGCTGACATTCATCAAATTACAATCTTAATCGTGATAAGCTATTTTAGAAACTGAATAATCTTTTATTGATATGGAACTCCGGATACTTACTGAAACAAGCAGTCAGACAGATAAATGTATGTATGTTTATATGTATATGGTTTCTTGAATATTACCAGAAGCCAATTCTATATAATTATGCTAAGAGATAAAATGTCACATTTAGTCTTCTCTTATTGTATAGTGAAACTATTGCTTTCGCATTTTTGCTATGATGCACCAGGGAGGTTCAGAGTTACCTTATCTGGTTACGACGCGCCCTACGACACACGATTTCATTGAATTGAATGGGCGTCGGGGTGCATCGGCAGGTCTGATTTCTGCGTTGGCGTTGGTGGGTTCTAGGCCTTGCCGGGACCAGTCCATGCTTGTGTATACTATTGATTCTCACCGTGTAGAGAGGAGTGGGGTGGGGGTGAGAGTCTATTTTGTCGATGAGTAGGAGTGCCAGTGGCCTGGCGGGAGGGTCAAATGAGGTGAAACGTTAGCTTGACCCCTGCGGACTGGTGGCGAGTCAGTAAAGTGCTAGATAAGAGACGGCATCATTATTACAAAACGGTAGTTAGGACGGGGGTGTGGACGGGAAAGAGGAACTAAAGTGCTCCGATACATGTATTTAGAATGCATATTCCGGCTATGTTCATAGGGAAAGAAGATGTCATACTGTACATTAATAGACCATGTAGTAAACAGGATTGCGATACGAGAGATGGAATAACAGCTACGAACATACGCATGGTAAGCTCTATCGTGAACTCGAGACTACATAGTATGATGCCGTTTATTGCATACGCCCTGTTAAATATATTTACATGATTAACACTGTTACCAGCCCTATATATATATATATATATATATATATATATATATATATATATATAAATCCAATCTTGTTGGTTGATAGCAGAACAACAGAAAACTGTAAATCCTCATAAACTTACACGCTTAGAGGCTTATATGTTTTGTCCGTTTGATTTACAGCACTGATGTATATGTACAGATGTTAAGACGGGAATACATGTTACAGACGATGCTGTACTATAGGTCGACCTCCCGCTAGATGAAAACAGATAGAATGGAATAGGAATAGTGATAAGAATATGTATTAATGTCTGTGCTCTCTGCGTATCTTTTCAGGGCGGTTCCCAATTACCCCGGATGTAGCTGAGTGAAGAAGACGCTTCCACTCGCAGCCACTATGGCGGAGGTTCCCCGGCCTGCCTACCGCGGCGGGTGGCGCTCCCTGCTGCCTGTCAGGATGTGCAAAAGGTGATATAAAGAGCCGTTTATTAATTTCCTGTTCTACAATCCATGGTTTACAAAGCACCCATTGAGAATGTATGGGGACTCAGTAAACCACAACCCATTATGTAAAAACTGTCAGATATCATAACCATGGTATACGGATTCAAATCCGTGGTATACTGCCCCAAACCATTGTATACTGGAGAATAGTCCTTTTGTGCTATACAACAAAAGGAAAAATGTCCCCATTGATGAACCCTTTAATATCACTATTCCTGATTATTCAATTTATTATTCAATTTACGTTGTTTACCTTTCGTGGTTTACAGCCGCCTGTAAAAAAATCGATTATTGTCCAATTACTCTCTCTACAGTCTAAATGTTAGACAGGGACTCAACTGTTTCGTTTTGGTAATAGAGATTTAATTACATCAATTACGTGAAATTGTACTTCACGTAAACTAATTGAATTTAGGCCATAAAGAGGATTTATTATAAGGCAATTAGGATGTTTTATACACGAAATACATATGGTTCTATATGTCAATGAAGAAGGAGATATTGGCCTGATAGAGTGGTAGCCACTGTCTGGTAACGATGCCTTGAGTACTCCATCTCCATCAGAAAACCTATCGTAAATCTTTATTGTGGAAATCAGAGAGTATAATACACTAAATACCTATTGCATCTAAAGTAGAAATAAAAGAGAACGAGAGTGCCCATAGCACTCAATCAATAATAGCCGCCCACATGAAATACATTTGAATGTAAGCGTGAAATACAGCGCTTGACCCGCTATGCTAATTAAGAAAGAGATCCTATAATACGGTCCCACTTTCGCTTCCATAAAAATGGGATAGTTTGTTGTTCTGCTGCTGCATGTGTTGCCTCCAACTGGGGTCTCCACTGTGTGGCGACCAGTTGTGTATGTGGCCCCAGTAGTCGGGTCCATCGGAAATAAATGTTCTTTTATGACTGTTAATGAAAACGCACAGGATATAAACACTGAGATCTTTATACAAAATAGAGTATTAATCACTGAATCAATCCGGGTAACGAGAAACGATTCTCAAATATCATTAGATATGTAAGTTTCCTCATGCCCCTTCATGAATCTAGTGGACAAATACTGACTCACATCACATCCTGACCGCTCAGAATGTCGTCTGCTTACACTTATTTGATGTACATGGTGTTTGTAGGAGAAAGCTGGAGCTGCCCATTGAACACGTGGGTCTGCTCTCCTTCCTCACATACAGCTGGCTGGACGCCTTCATGTGGCGCGTCTTCCGGTCCGGGATCAACCAGCAGACGCTGTGGAAGTGCCCGGATGTAGACGGTGCCGAGCACAATGGGGACAAGTATGTGTTGTTTAATACCACATTATGAGATTTCAATCTTATGTGCTATTAGGATTTGGCAAATCATACCGCGTTTCTTTGCCATTTATAATTATCAGTTGTGAGTACAGTACTGCGGAAGCTGTGGTCTAATTACTGCCTGATTAGATGGCGATATCGATGTAACGTGTCTACCATCTGTTGAAATAGATGTTGAAATAACATTTTATAATTGATAGGGGTATGTCAGAATTTCTAGAAGAACTCGTACTCTCTCAAAATCATTGTCATTATTCATAAAGCAAATACACTTTATACACGAAAGTTACTACGCACTGCGATTCCCTCCATATTTATCATACTGCAAAATGCTTTGAAATACAGGTTGCTTTACTATCGTTATGATGATATCCTCTTCAAAAAGATATATTAGTTAGAAACAGCTTTTTACACTAGGGTATACATTATTTTCTTTCTGATGTTTTCCTTTTTTCCAACGTCGCCGCAACCCCCTTTTAGCATGGCGCCATACGGATTTACATATTTGAATCAGCCATGTTGGGGGCTGGGAGGAAGGTCCTTCAATAGCACGCCCCCTCTGTTTTAGAAATACTGCATCTTACCCTGATATGAATACCAATATTGAACGGTTCAATACTACCTCCATTCCCAGAGTTCTTGATTAAAGCCAACGAATATGAATCGACGATTAACTACATTATTGGACGTTTCAGGTTGGAGGCCATGTGGGAAGCAGAACTTAAATCCAAGGGTCCTGAGCGAGCTTCTTTATCTGCGGTCTTTATGAGATTCATACGCAGACGCCTCCTGCTGGCCACAGTCATCCTCGTACTAGCCATGGCCCTACTACTTGTTTCTATTGTAAGTTCTACTTTAGTTTCTTTCATACAATATTTTTCACAAAGATTCTGTTTCTCTACAATTCAGATGGATTCTTTTTCATTATTGGGTTCCACATTATAGTCATTATCTGCATAATGTCCTACATAAACTCACAATCTATTGAATTTCTCTTTTTCACCACTAACAACTCTACCTTCTACCTTTTATCAATACAGCTTATGTTTTCATTACTTCCAGCTATGTAGTTTGTAATGTCATAGTGTTCATATAATTCGTCCGACTTTGTGCCCTGATTCATATAACATATACAATCGGATGCATAGTTCGTTACATTCACAATCGTGTGATATTGAGACTACGCTTCTATTACCTATATCCATAGATATCCAGATAACATACCTTGGCATTCAGAGGAAACCTTAGTATATGAGTTGACATTGCGTGTCACCAATTATACATATATAATGCATGATAAAGCATAATTATCCCTCACGCGATATCGATTTCACTGTGCATTGTAAGTAAATAATGATATTACAACATTAGAACTCTGTGTTGTGGACTGCATTTGTACAATTTGTCTTTTCCGTAGTTCCTTTAGTGATAAATGACTTAAGTAATGTAGCTTTTGACTTGTGCAGCCGCACGTGAAAAGCCTGACCTTCTGTAGTAGTGGGTTAGCATATTTATGAGACGTGTTAATTACGCGTCTCTGATAGTTCTGTGCCATGACGGAATAAGAAGGGAGAGGCTAGGCACTGATCCAACATGTGTCTCTATATGTCTATTCCGTTCTTTCTATCTATGCCTTCTCCATCCATTACCTACAGTGCATATATATGTGTCTTTAGATCGTATTTAAAATATATACCGAATCTTCGCTTTGGGAGTGTCTACGATTGTAAATATCAAAGTTTTAGAGTTGTATTTGTATTGTATTTCTGTCCAATCCAAGGGTCCTGAGCGAGGTGCTCTGTCTGTGGTCTTTATGAGATTAATACGCAAACGCCGCCTACTGGCCACGGTTATTTGCATTATTTCCGGCTATATCTATATTCCTTTGTTTTCAATTCATTTTCCAGGCCTATTTTCTGCTGGAGGTATTGAAATATTCCTACACCAGAGAGCAGCCATTGTGGGTCGGCCTTGTTTTGGTCCTCGGCTTTCTATTGGTCGACATCCTGCAAAATGTTTTTTTCATCTGTGTTTTCAGTATTACACATATCGCAGGTATGTTGACGTTCATTATACTATAAACTGAATTGTGCTGATTCTCAGGAATTGATTTAGACGAGGGCGTCAGTGGTAGATGTTAAGTGCGGTTATTTCATCATTGAAAATAAAATGGACCTTTAGTGGATACATCCAGTTTATTATCCATCATAAACAAAGCCCCCATTGAAAATGTATAGAAACTCAGTAAACCACTACCCATTGTATAAAACCTGTCAGATACCATAACTGTGGTATACAGAGTCAAACCTGTGGTATACGGCCTCAAAACCGTGGTATACGGGAAAAATAGTCCCTTTTGCTATAGAGCAAAGAAATAGTTCCTATTGTTATACCTGTTAATATGACAGTTACTGGGTTTAATTTATTCGAAAAGATGGATAATAAATGCAACAAACGATGATTTTGTGGACAGGCGACTCTGTAAACCACACGCGGTTGACCTCGTAATACACTCGCTAGCGCTCGTGTATTACTACGCGTCAACCTGTCGTGGTTTACGGCCGCCTGTCCACAAAAACATCGATTATTGTCTATTTATCCAGGTGACACCTCACCGTAAAGACTATTCTGAAACTTATAGATTAAACTCGGAGCAATTACCTTATGTTATGCCCTTTCACACTCATTCCCAGAGTATGCCAAAAATAGACTGCAGCAACATATCTCAACAAAAACATGAATTTTAGTTACTTGGCATGACACCTCTTCCCTAAAAGGCTTGTGCTTTCAGAAGATACACACCATAGGCTGTGAGCCAATAACGATTGAGCATATTAGAAACGTGTTAGCTCTTTATTACTTCAGAGGCTTAATTGGTAGGCACCCAGTTGCAGTGTCGTTTTGAGGGATTACCATTGTTCACCCTGATTTTCTTGTCATGATAAAAAGTACAACATAGGCGGACAAAAGGGCGAACCATTACAGATCTCGATTGCCACTCTGTTCTGAGCATCTAGAGTGCACTAATTGGCCCCGTATCACAACATTATTCAAGCGAGCTTCACCAAAATGAAGCTGGAGTATATGGTTCAGGAGAGACAATAAAAACAGTTGAGGAAAGCCTCGTGAATTGTCGGAGAGAAGATCGTTTGTACACGGCAAATTCAAGGATAACATGTTTTTAGTTGTATTGTTCAGCAATACTTCAGAAAATGTAACTAAAAAGCATCGATCAACCATGGATAAACCAGGATAAAGAGTCAACCAGGTGCTTACAACCAGGCTTGGGACCTGTCAGTACCTGAAGTCTACAAGGATATATAAACCATGGTCATTCTCATCCATCATTAGATAATGATCACCTGCTGGAACCATGTCAGCTGGAACCGTTCTCTTATCTGTGTCCCAGACCTGCTTTTCACGCTATCCAATCAGGTCAAGCGTTACGGACACTGCATGCAACGTACAATCAGGTCAAGCGTAACGTGCCGCACTATTGTGCAATGTGTTATAAAGGGACGACATATGTCATACCTGGTGTAGCCATGTCGTGGTTTTGGACACCTGAGACAATGATATTTATGACATCCTTTTGGCAAAGTGCCTATTTGGTATGTGGTGTATGACTGTAATAAACGGTCTTCATTTAACATCTGGGACTGACACCATGAGGTGCATGACATTTGACATCTGCAGAGAGATCGTGTGAGTTATGAGTTTTGCAGGTGATATGCTCCCGTGATTCTAGATCATGTTTGTTTAGGTCAGAGTTCCTTTAGTTGAATGACCCAACTTCTTTTACATCACAAAAATAGGATTTATACTTATGCCCCTGTATTAAAGGTGACACAGTATAACAGAATTATGCTTAAAAATATATTTTAATTATGATATTAATGCATACCTTAATTTACTAAATTGTGTCGGATGTCCTGAGTGCCATAAACATACGCCATCAATACTTGTGGAATTGTAGATAATTTGCGCAATGATATAGGCAAGCGAATTATTTTGTCCTACCTACCTTTCTAGCTATTAGTCTTATTAAACATAAGCCAAAGAATAATGCTATATTTACAGAAGACAGTCTCAAATTGTGACAGTTTTTTAACGTTTTCAATTTGTGAAAATGATTTATTGATTTTAGATAAAGTAATACAACATACATATGTGATATATATCAGGTTTACGACTCTTTCTGCAAACTACTTGGAAGCTTCCTGGTTACAGCACGGGGCTTTACTTTAATGCTGGTATGCTATGCTGTCTACAAATTTGTAAACAGATATATTTGAGATTTAACCGGATTCTCACCTCAGAGAGTTACGTGTACTGTCAGTCCACCTTCAGGTGATATATAGAAATGTCAGTCATAAACGGTCTTCTCATGGTGAGCCCTACAGCCACGGGGGCACGTTGAACGATTAAAACCACATATAAGTAGCACTTGGTATTGAAGAAGATCGCAAGGTACTCTTCATAGCTGTATCACACGCAAACCTACAGCTGTTGACACCCTTCACGCCTGTTACATGCATACTACGTCAACATCGTGAAAATGACCATTTAAAGATGTGTCTGTTCAACTCTCCGTTCTGAATGCATAGGTCATCGCATTATGCATATGATATCGATGTACGTTATCTTGATCATGCTATAATGTCGGAGATCCCCAATTTTTTTCTTTTCCTTCCAATAGTGTCTTCAACTTCCACATGCCGAATCATTTAACTAAGTTACCCTGACCAACATTCGGGACATTAGGCGTATGGCAAATACATAGCTGGAAAAATTAGCATGAGGTTCCTTGGTAACTTTATTTCACTAAACATCCATATCCTTTATAATATAGGTGAATGATGAATGATTGCATGAAATGAAATGGCTTTAATCCTTCGATGAATTCAAATGTGTTTTACCTTTTTTCTGGCCCAATATCTTGTTATATATCTCGTATATGAAGTTAATTACCAAGTTACCTTTAGCAATAATTTTCATCGCTATTAAGTACTCTTTATTTCAAAAATACTGTCTTACCATGTCTGATTTAGCTCTGGCGAGGAATAATAGATTGTAGTCTGTTTAGGCACATACACGTCCCTTACCACATGTGCGCCTCGTGCCATGAAGTAATTAATATAATTTAGGAAAGCTGTCAGTGGAAGCTATACTAAAACAGCATTTTAAACACCCCATTACCTTAATCAATTCTCTGGACCATGTTGAATTCATGAGGCACACAGCGTAAATTTTTTCCACGCCAGTGGATGTTTCAATAAATTTCGACATCCCAACCAGGGTTTAGAAAAGGTCCATATTGCACCATCAGAGTTAGAGGGATAAATTTTCACAATCAATTGTTTAGACCATCAATTCACGTCTCTTTCGTTTCTCCCCGACTGGATTCTACTCTCATAGATAAGACATGGTAGTACACAAGCTAGGCAGGTGCAAGTGAGAAAGGGTTGCCAAGTAACTGATGTTTCTCGTGGTCGTCCTCTCTTAATTCCGAGTCAAGTCCTTAAAGCTCAATAGAGAGTGCGTCTTGGTTTCACACGCTCCTGCGCAGCCATATTAGTATACACGAAGATATTTACGCTCCAAAATACACCCACTATCCACAGCCTTACATTCCCAACATTCCATGTTGGCATTCCCTCTACAGATAACCCTTATTAATGTGTGTACTGAATTCTCCCCTTGTGGCATCTGAAAAGAATCCATTCACTATAAGGGTTAGCTTTAACACTGCCTTTAAACATATGCTACCGTTATGTCCTGTTTATGTCCCTTGGGTATCTCATGTGATTTTATTTGAAAGTAGCAATCTATTGAAACTATAGACTTAACTGTCGATATACTAAAAGGACTGCCTTATGTAACCCGTTGCAGTCTGTATATTTTCCATCTAATAAAGAATAAGAAAGGATATGGGAAAAAGGAGAGGGGAGGGTAAGATTGATGTCGGCATTTCATTTCTACACTGAGACAAACACGTTCCTTTCTGTATACGCCAAGGTCATACTATGCACTTTTCTATTTTTGGTAGACTTGATAATTTTGCATTGATAGCCTTGTCAATTAGTTTAAAAACGGGTCTTGATAATTAAAAGAGCTGACGGAGTCACCGAGGTTTTTTTTTCGTTCTATCGTACACAGGTTTTTAATAGACTCTACTTTCAATATACATGTTGAATTACACGATATATGTATGGGGGTTGGAATAATTTCGCATGTAATCCAACTTAACTCTATTGAGAAGGAGAGAGTTCTTGATAGTTCATCTTAACAAACTCTCTTTTCAGGTGCTCGGTTACGAAGTGGAGCTCTCCTGTTGTTATACCGTAAACTACTTGTAGTCAATAATCTAAAAAGTAAAACCACTGGACAAGTAAGTTGAGCCAATCTTTCATTCATCAATTAACGGATTAAATATGATTGAATACTTTATACTTATCACTTATCTATAGTTAATAGATATATTCAAACTTGATTGGATTTGTTCATAATGACAAGACTAACCTCTTTAAAAGACAGCTCGAGTCTACTTGAGTCAAACGCCTATGTATTCTTTACTCAATATATAAGCACCTTTAATCATATGACAGGGAGATGTATCTAATAATTGACTTTTACCATATAATATGTTATTTTCCACCAGATTGTGAATCTCTTCGCCAATGATAGCCAGCGTATCTTTGATGGCGTGAGCTATGCACCGATGTTATTGGTAGCTCCCTTTCTGGGCATCGCCACAACGGCCTACTCTATTTACCTGCTTGGATTATGGCCACTGCTGGGCTTTGCCGTATTACTCTTTCTATTCCCAATCCAGGTAGGTGTCATATGAATCCCGTAGAATATGACATGGTCTTGTCTTCACAGCTTCTATCCTTAAGGTTATAATTCACATCATCTACTTAATGAATAACAAATTGTACAGGTTGTGCAAAGGGATAGATATTTGTATTCCAAGTATGTAAAAGAACCCTGATATATTGTGATACACGCAGAGAAATATCTTATATGATCTAAACCGTCAACCGGGGATGTGTATTACAGTAGTGACGATCGTGGATAGTGACCGTTTCGATTGCACAGTCGAATTATCTTACCTGCGCATGTATGGCAAAGCTATATCCAAACCATCAGTGATCGTTTCAACTCAACAGGTCTATGCAACACCTTGTCTATAAAACACCTCCCGGGTCAATTAGTATGAGATTGAGATATTTGTCAACTTCGCAGTCGCTTCATTCCATTCCAAATGCCAAACGTTGGATGTTGTGTAATAATACATTTGTAAGCATATATACAGGTTTGCTGATAAAGAATTGGTGGTCCACCAGGTTCATTGTATATATCAAATGTCTTTGTCAGAGGACACATCCTTCAAGTATTAGATCCAATAGACAACTACCTGAAAATTTAATTTTCATGTCACGAAGACATGAAGGAATTGAGAAATTGGCATTTGAAATGCTTACATATACCTCGTCTTTTTTTCTTTAAAAAGATCATTTTATTACATCTTGTTATTACAAGTCATTCTGATTCTCTTGCTTTGTCAGATGTGTATAGGGAAGAGCATCATGAACTTCAGAAGTCGAGCCATGCCGATTACAGACAAACGTATCCGTCTGGTCGGTGAAATGCTCGCCAACATCAAATTTATCAAAATGTACAGTTGGGAGAAGCCTCTGTCTAAAGACGTCACGGGTAAGTTAGACATACTCAATACGTGAAATTATTGGTCCTATTGCCAAATGATAAGCGCATGACAACCATGCAGTACCTTTATCTGAAATAGTAGAGTCGAGAAAACAATTCTTTTTATGCGCGATAAAAATGTTCTTGAAACTCCTTAAGAATCTGAAATCATGAAGCTGAAAAAAGTGTACTAAAATCTAAAGATATATGATAGAAGTACAAACAACATAAATCTCTCGACACTGATATAATAATGTATTGTAGAGCATCATTGATTTTGGATACCTTCATTATCTGACACCAATTAAAAGAAGTAGTTTCAATTTCATGGAATCTTAGATGTTATATTTGCATCTCCAAGGTTAGCTCCATTTATTGTGAATATAATCTTCATTTCCCTTAGAGGTTCGTGACCAGGAGCGGTCACTTATAGAGAAAGTCAACATGTCTACCTCCCTCATGTTCTCTGTGTCCGCCATTGTGGTTGCCATGGCTACAATAGCCACCATCATGGGTCACACTCTGACAGGGCATGACCTAACAGCTGTCGAGGTAAGTCTGTTTTTTATAAGGGAATATACATCAATGTTTCATTATATCTCCATCTTGTAGCTACTCTCACCAATGAACCTCTGCCATTGTGTGTCCTCTTAGATCGTTATCATTGCCACGCAAATTGGGTATCTTTTGTATTCATGTCAAAGTTCAAGTAAACATTGTAAATGTTTATTAAGGATTTACAATAATCACATGTAAGACTGTGAAGTATGACTAAGGAATAGTATAAACAATTTCAGCAGTCTGTCATAAGAAACATAGCGTTAGATCTACTGTTTTAGAGAATGTGTAATGGTCATCCAACCATTAGTGTATATTATCCACTCCTTTTTGCAGGCCTTCATTTATTTAGCGATATATACCAGTATTCAAAGCAAACTAATGCTCAGTACGATAGCTGTGAAGAGTTTCTCTGAACTGAAGGTAGCAGCTGACAGGTTCCAGGTAGGCAGAACGGCATGCATTTCAAAGTGCGCTATATCTCGTATGGTATTGGATCTAATAAATGCAATCAGTCGTTTGACCTTTTATGACTATAATTAACCTATCAGACAAAGTAATATTTTTGATTTCTTTTTTCATTAACAAATAAAACTCCATTAAGTGCAAATGTCAGCAGTGTACCAAGAAGTGTACAAAGATAATAGCTTTATGAATACGAATTTATCAGTAACAAAACTATAGTTCGCAATTGACAACAACAGACACCACGAGACAACAAGATAATTAAGTTCAATGATTGATAGTTTCATTTCCTACAAATTACTCATGCTAATGTGGTGCTCCAAGGTGCGCAATTTTCACATTCCTCAAAGGGTCAAGGCATATTTCACTAAGGTATTTCAAAAGCATTTAAATGCAGATGTGGTTATTTCAATGAGTTTATAACTGAAAGCATTATACCAAATAGGGATGTTAATTTGATAGTGCTTTATTCTCCAGCAATCATCATCGTCTTAAAATATAAAAGTATTAATACGTTCCCTTCCCTGGATAGACTGGGAATGTACGTGGTAAATAATACCTTATCTTGGTTTCCTTTCAGGAGGTGCTCCTCTTACAGAAACACAATAATCCTGTAGAAGCCGTGGATGACACTAGGAAGTCAATAATCTCTGATGCCGTCATCGAGTTTACAAACACGACCCTTTCGTGGGAAGATACCCGCTCTCCACAGACCCAGGAGACTGTCAGCGTGAACGGCATGTCCAAGAGTGGTGAGTAGCTTGGAGTGAGCACATGTTTACAAATGAGCCTATTGGTAGCTATAAAAGGCACTACCAGAATCTGGTACCGGCATCTAATTTCCCAAAGTTCAGATTCTCAAGAGATCTTACTGGGTTTTTTTACATGTTTTAGATATATCGAGGCATTTTTGTAAGATAAATGTGCCCACTGCTGATTCTCCGTCTAAATACCCAACCTTACCAATAGGAGGCCAGCAAGGAGGTCATATTTTTGCACCCCTCACCTCAAGGGTACTTGAGTCACTTTTGTCTTTTTTTTCTAACCCCGTAGGGATGCATTTCCTTCTTAGCGTGATTAGTCTGAAACTGGCCTATCACAACAGGTACAAAGCTGCTTTCCTGTCTGGTATGTTTAGACATAATGGAAGAGGACCTCTTTAAAACATGTATTCCTTTGTTATATCATCATTTCAATGATATAGTTCACGAGTGCCAGTGTGGGATATTCTTTCTAAATCACTGACCTGAACACATCTATGCCCTTTGAATAATAATACGAAGTAGACAGTTTCATGTCCAGTATCTAACTACGAATCAGCCTGATACTCTGCTCATTTCCGATCACGTGATGACAGACGCAGACACCACGGCCATGGAACTACTCAATGTCCATAACGAAGCTGAGCAATCTCATGACGTACTTCATGACGTCAGTTTCCGAGTCCGGCAGGTGAGTACTATCACGATTGCTAATGGGTATTGTCTAGACTTAATTTGCACGAGATACAAATAATATACTGTACAGACGATTTGATGCAATCCTTTCAATGTGTTTTCTACTTGTTTTAATCTCACAATCTTTAGCCATTCTAATATTTTAATGGAATAATGGAACATGCTGACAGAAATTAATTATTTTTAAGAAATCCATTTATAAATACTGTATAAGCAGTACTGTATATCTTGCACATGTCTGTGTTGTTTTTCACAGGGTGAAGTAGTAGGAGTGACAGGCCCCATAGGCAGCGGCAAAAGCGCACTTATAACGGGACTACTAGGCCAGGTAGGCATTTTCCCAAACATTTGATATTATGATCTTCAGTTCAATGTGTATCTATCGGAGAGGGATATTTAGAAGGATATTGCATAACTGAAGGACTGAAGGATAGGTTGACATCTATGAATTATTTTAGTTCTCAGAATTATTTTACTTCGACTATGCAACCAAATGGTCTCAAAACAATTCCTATTAACAATTGTTGCTACTCAGAAACACTTCCCTGGTCATTTCGCTTCCCTACCTTCTTCCTCGTTTGGATACAATCTCATCTCTCGGTAATTTGATCCCTGCTTTTGCTATGATAGCCCCACTGTAGTATTGGTTACATGTATAGCCAATCTATGTCCATGTACAAGTTCTTTTTTGTAATGACATGAACACATTACCGTTTATTGCCAATCAAGATAGTAGTAGGTGCATATAAAAGATAAAGTTGTTTTTCATTTTCATTGTAAGATGCGGATAGTTGGCGGCACAGCGAGGATAAAGGGCAAGTTGGCCTACGTCCCCCAGCACGCCTGGCTCTTCAATGCCACGTTACGAGAAAACATCTTGTTTGGCAGTCAATATGAGCAGGAAAGGTAACAAATTATTGATGCATAGCTATTACATTTGATTAGAAATTGATAATTCAAATTTCTATCGCTTTACTGTCAATCTTATGACTAGTGAGTATGTTTCTCCACATAACGTCGCATATTGTAATAGTTTTAATTCATGTTGCGTTTTGTTCGTCATTGGCATATTGCTATTAGTTAGATATATGCGGTGGCAATGATATAGATTATAGGTGGCTTATGTGTCCAGTCAATATACACATTTCATTATTCATTGGATTCAATGATACAGATCACCCACCTAAGTTCAGCAAACACTGGGTCCTGGAGAAAGCAGGATGTTTTATAAGGAGTCAATATTTGCATCGGAATATGAGAAAACGCATTTTAAAAAGAATCTAATGGGATTTCAAGCATCTGTCTCATGCTGTCAGGAAGGACACTTATTCAGTAATGTCTATGTCTTCAGATATGACCAGGTGGTAAAGTTGTGCTGTCTGGAGATGGACTTTTCTATCCTGCCTCATGGGGACAGAACAGAGATAGGAGAACGTGGAGTTACATTGTCAGGTGGACAGAAACAACGCGTCAGCCTCGCTCGCGCCCTCTACAGGTAAACGTGGAAACCGTATATTACTTTATTGATAAGGTTGTCATTGAAATACATAATATGGGGATTGCGATAGGAATTTCAACAATTAGACGCAAAGGGGACTGAACATACACCATCTGGTATATAAGACATAATTCTAGTTCTGTCAAAGTTGATTCTTATAAAGAATTAACGAGGCTAGAAATGTTAAGTACTTGATACATGAGTGAACATGGTACATGTATATATCCGACCTATTTATGACATTGACGTAGTCCTCAATGGGACTGGCAACTCAAACCAAATTTCTCAGGTTCCCATGGCTGCCGCCTTGTAGCCTTGTGATAACCTTGTGTAATAATACTCCAGGTACTGAATCTGTTTAGCTTCTCAGACTAGTGGACACTTCGATACATTAGACAGTTGACATCCGCCTCAATGTTATTCATTATTCCGGATTTATTCCATTGTATATAGTGTGATGCATGCACCAGAAGCCTTGAGTTTTAATCCCCATTTCAGCATGTGTATATACATATGATGGTCACTACGTTGATGTGGTTAGTAGAAACAGAGTCATCAGGACCGAGAGAGTTTACCTCTACAGCTTTATTCCCATATTCTCTGTGGCATGATATTGAATGTAATTCTTTCTCTCGGTGTGGTTTCAGTAACCGGGACGTGTTCCTCCTGGACGATCCGTTCTCTGCCGTAGATCCTGACGTGGCCGATACTCTCTACCAGAACCTTATTCAAAACGCTCTGGTCGGCAAAACCGTTATCTTCACAACCCACACGGCAAAGGTAGGCTGCACCCAGGTCTATCACATGCTCTGCCTATCATTTAGATATCGCCATCATGTAATGGGAGTCACTGTTATTTAAAGTAAGGTATGATGGATAGGGCTAGGGTGTTCTTTGAAATCACAGTATGATAAATAATAAATCGAAATGAAGGAGAAAGATGCGATATGAAAGTGAAAAACGATAAATGTTTGTTGTGGGAATGAGGGAGGCGAATTAATTTTAGTTTTTGTTCTATTTTTGGAGGCCATTTTTGATTTTGGCTTTTATTTCGAAATTCCTACATTTCCCAGAGGTTGGACCCAGATAGAATTAAAGAGCAGAAATGCTATAGAAACAATTCTCAAAACTTGGTAGGCTCAAAATGATTATGGGGCTCATGAAATAACCCCTACTATATAGTGGTTAAATTATTTTTCGCTTGCCATTTGGAGTGTAAAATTGTTTTTGGATTTCTTTTATAAGATGTCTATATAGAACCATCACTCAGAAGCCACTTTTTCATATATGATAAATGATAACTTGTACCCTTACCATTACAGTTTTGTATTAATTTCAGTACTTGCCCGGATGTGATATGGTACTTTTCCTGCGAGATGGCGCCATTGTGGAACAAGGGTCACATGATGAACTTCGGGAGACTGGCGGCGAGTATTACAGTTACTACCTGACTATGAAGGAACACGATGGCGACAGTTAGTGTGATTTCATATCATCATATTTCATTGTGTATATTGGATATTCGTCATTGCATCGTGCTCGATAAAGGTTTATATATTATTCAATTTGAGATCGATCTTTACATCAAAAGGTAATATAATACAGGAATTAGGAATAGTGACATATACTTTAAGATGGTCTAGTAATTATCTTAATTGATCTTTCTACTATATCGACTAATTCTCTATGATAGTTATGATTGGCCTAATTCATGGAGAAGGATACCTGTTTAATTACATGTTGCAAATTGTAGTGATATTATACATGTGTATCGTCGTTCATTCACATATTCGTTAAGACCAGTGCCATGTTTACTAGGCTTAATGATGCTGTATTATATGACCATGCGATGATCTTCCTCACCTGTAACTTACAGTCTGCATTGCTTGCTCACTATTTTGCTCAGCCCGCGACGTAGCGCCTCAGGTTGGCGACGTACCAAGAACACCAATTATTGAGGAGGAAATCAATGAGAACAAGCCTCTACTAATACGAAGGACGACCCGAGTTAAACCCAAAGAGATCAAAGAGGAAGGTAATCTAAGCTCTAATGTTATTTTATACGTTAATAAAGTGAGCCAGCTGCTTCCCTTTAGATTATAGCTATTTTTTGCTTGTTTTAGTAGAGCAGAGAAGAAAGTGAATTATTTTTCGCCGTGTATGCATCACAATGTGATGTGCTTGCACAACGATAGCAACTCGTTGGGTACCTATATCATCGTACATACATCGCAATTGTTGGAAGAAAACCACAGGACTTACAGATAATCATCGATGTTCTGAATGAAAGAAAGTCCATTTATAGTATGATAAAAAGAATAACATAAACTACCTTATAAGGAGAAAGATTCCAAGAAATAGAATTTTGTAACAAAAAATTCCGCCTCGACGAAAAATTACACAAAATATACACTACCTTTTAGGACCCTTCTTTGCATATCAAGCTCATTTTTGTTGAGGCCACTTACTTTCTTCATGATCTCACGCGTTTGTTTTTCTCTGTTAGCTGAAAAACTGATGCACAAGGAGGAGCAGGAAGCGGGCGCCGTGTGTAGTCGCACGTATGCCGTGTACACCCGGGCGGCGGGCGGCATCCTCTCCTTGGTCGTCCTCATCCCGCTCTTCATCTCAGCGGAGGGTTCCCGCGCCTTCAGCTACTGGTGGATCGCCTACTGGCTCTCTCAGGGCAGCGGGGTAGGACGTCCTGTATTACTTTACTGATGCCTCATGAACACTATGGAACTTTGTTGAGCTTGGTAGAAGATCATGTATCCTTATGTATATGAACCTTGTCAATAAACTATTTTAAAAAATCATGCCAGAGATTATCCTGGCAGGGAATCTGAACCTATCTTTATATCTAAACATAAGTGCTGGAATTGATTCATTAGAAATTCTATATTGATATCTATCTGCCTGAGTACATGTTATCTCATGAACATCATGATAGAGATTATCCTGATAGGGAATCAGAATCTATCTCTATATGTAAATATAGGTCCTGCAGTCAATACATTAGGATTTTTATATCGATAACTATCTGCCATATTAGGAGTGCCTGAGTAATCAATGGAATACCCAGGTACTAAGTGAGTAAACCATTTCTTAGATGTCCAATTGGGATACATAGTCTATTGTCCGTTGTCAAAAATGATTGATTTCCTTTGGCATTGTACAACCATGATGCCATATATAAAAGATATTACCCAGATATAAGTATGTCTCCATTGGCGCTTAAATAGTATATCCTGTTGAATTGCTCTATTTGTCTTCTTCCAGAATACCACAGTCCAAGTTGAACGCATTATGGATGTGAGTATTTCCCGGAATATATATGAAAACCTCATTTACCTACAATGAATGTACAAGGATCCTGGTAATTCTGGCATACACTTAGGGAAAGCAATCTATTTTTCTCCATTGAAAATTGATATAGCCATCTATCATATAAAAGACTGTATACATACGATATATATTTTTCTCTCATGATTTATTTCTAGCCATGTTGAAAACAAAATTTAATGTTTTCTGATCTCTTTACACTGAGATCTGCCTCTGGCAGCCTTCGCCATTGTACGATGACGCAAGCTTCACCATGACCCATATCACGCTGCAATCGAATATTGCTTAGTCTATATGTTGTTTGGGTAACCACCACCCCTCTGCCTATTTGCATATTCATGATTGGACACTTGGCTGGTCCCTGCCTTACGCTGGTTCCCCGGTCATCTGCTAGAGGACACTGCGGAATTAAATATTACACTTGCCACTAGAGCTAGGTTGGCACTGAGAAGAGACAGAGGTGGCGGCCAATCAGATATAGTCTTTTCAAGTTGGTACACCTTTATTTGTTTTGCAGAATGAGACAGTGATTGTGGATGAAATCAGCAAGGATATTGCCCTCAACCCGAAGTTGTCATTCTACAATATGGTCTACGGCCTCACGCTTGTAGCTACACTCATCTTGTTTATCATTCGGGCATTTATCTTCACCAAGGTCAGTTTTCCCCTATATCAACCTACAGTAGTCAAGATATTTAAGCACGCAATATCCAAATGTATCTATTACTGTATCACCAGCCGTCATTTGACAGTCTGTTGATGTATACATTTGATTGACTATTAAAGATAGGTCTACGTGTGCTTCACAGAATATAGACATGATATGACCTAATATTCATATTACCATGCTCATGCAAGCTGGGACGCTGAATATATCATCGATAATGATGATATCATATTCATCTTTTGATGTCCATGCACTTTGTGACACTGAAATACCTATCGATGCTAGGCCTTCATTATTTAATCCCTCTTTTTGTCCTGTTGCAGCTTTCCATTAGAGCTTCTCACAGACTGCACCAGGACCTGCTTAAGAAGGTTATGCGCTGCACAATGGTCTTCTTCGACACCACGCCGCTGGGAAGGATCATGAACCGCTTCTCCAAGGACATGGACGAACGTAAAGTCATGTTCATTCCCTAGATATTGTACACATGTAACGATTATCTTCAATTCTGGTGTGACTGACGCACAACCTCTCCTAGGGTCCGACTCCAAAGGGTTCTTGCTTTTTATCTCCAGTAAATTGTTCTCTTAACTAATTAATAGTACTTTTCCCACGGGATTTATATCATTTTAGATAAGGAAAAATACATTTATAGCTTATTTTGAAGTATTCTATCTGCATTGCTTTCCCTTCTCTTTAAACTAATGATTTAATACAGATTATATAAGGTTCATTCTAAAAGAAGAGATATTAAAATCTTGAATCTTTTCGATTATGGTTGAAAGTCCATACCAACGATAGCCTGATGAGGAGACAATTTTTTGCCTTGATGCTGTTTCAGTGGACTCTCATCTACCGCCCATGGTGGAGCAGACACTACAAACGATGGTGTCGATCACCATGTACATCGTCATGGTGAGCGTCATCTTGCACTGGTTCCCGGTCGTCATCCCGCCATTGCTGATCATCTTCTCGTTGGTGTACGCCGTGTTCCGCGTGGGACTGCGAGATATAAAGAGACTACAGAACATATCTGTGTCCCCGCTGCTCGCGCACATCAGCGCCACTGTACAAGGCATCCACTCCCTACATGCCTACGATAAGGCCCCCGACTTTTCCGCCAGGTTCGTCTGTCTTTTTATTCAATTTTATAACTAGATACAGGTTATATCATATTCGCCTGAAGGTGTCTTTCCATACAATAGCCGTGAAAAAACATAAGCGAAACACAAAGACAGGACTCTATATGAATACAAAATTGATCAACATTGTATGGAAGACCAGTGCATTAAAAAAAATCTTTTAAAAAACCCAAAAAAACACAAGGATAGGACACCATACATGTACATTGTCACAGACAGGTACAAACATCATCTCGGTATCACAGCAAATGGCTCATTTTCTTTGTAACTCTAAAATTATCAACTACATACCAATAGTATTGTTTTATGAGGACTATATAGAATATTTCGCTCTTTTAAAAAAAAAATTGAACAAATGTAGATGTATTTCAAATTACCTGGGGGTGTGAATTCTTGCAGATTCGTGGAGATGTTGGATTATAATACAGTGATGACACTCCTCTTTAACTGCTGCATGCGGTGGATAAATCTCCGTCTGAGCTTCATCACTTCATTCACAGCATGTATCACTGCGCTGTTGGTGGTACTACTTCCAGATGTAGTACGTCCTGAGTACGCAGGATTGGCCATCGTCTATTCTACACAGGTAAAACTCCCACTTTGTTTAAGTCACTGATTTTTAAAAGATATAAATTCCATAGGATAATCTGTCCGAGAAGAATTTGTTTAAATCTTACTGACTTGTCTTGTACCCTATTTATTTTACTTGTTTAGTTCCAACAAAAGGTTGGGTTTATTTTCAATTGTTGCCAAACAATATCATCATCACCATATACATGTCTAATTGTAAAAGTTTCCCATAGTTATCATGATTGTAATAGTCATGTTGCCGCAATATCTGAGTCTATATGTAGGTATGTACAATAGTTGATTATCAATTATTATTAATCTAATCATAGATCTACAAGAATGACATTACTCTCTAAAAATCTAAGATATTTGATATAAAGGTAATTAGTTATTGTATGGTTTTCGATATTTGGAGAATGCAAACATTTCTATTTGCTTTTAGTTAGCAGGTCTTTTCCAATTTTTTACCCGAAGTGCAGCAGAGGCCGAAGCCAGATTTACATCTGCAGAACGCATCAATAACTATATACAGGTCAGTGCGTTCATATGCCGGAAAACATGTCCAATCACTGCTGTAGCGGTGTTGATGTCACGTAAAGATATGATAAGGACTCGAAATTTATACCATAACTTTTAGAATAATATTACGAGTATCAAAAATGGAAAAATGTAAACTTGAAAACATGCTCATTTTCATAAGAAAATAATGTTTAAAACATGACCAGAGTAGAGTGCACTACCTGCAAACATTGAAAAGTGGTCCGACAGCACCATGTTTTGATAATATTTAATTACTTATCAATAATTATAGGTATATAATTACAAGTGATACGTATTCACCTTGTTCCTTTCAATAAAAAAAAACATATTAAAGTCGCTCTACGCTCTCGTTTAATATTTTGTCGAAAGAAACGCGGTATGAGAGGATGTCCCAAGAAGGTGAATACGTTTCACTAGAGTATCACGATGCCTAATATCATTTAGATATATATTGTCCACACCTGACAAAATCTACAACGGCGATAAACTAAGTTAGTTACAACACATCTAGATATCAAATCATTCACGATCTGCCAGTGTTCTGCTAACTCAGCTTTATTTTCAGGACCTTGACTCAGAGCCCGCCCTGGTGGTACCTAACTACAGGCCCATCGGTGATTGGCCCAGCGCTGGTCACGTGGCCTTTTCAGACTACAAGATGAGATACCGGGAGGGTCTTCCACTTGTACTCAAGGGGGTGACGTGCAACCTGAAACCTGGGGAGCGCATCGGTATCGTCGGTAGGACCGGGTCAGGTAGGTCTGGCGTCATCTTAGAAGCAGCTATTCCTGAATATTTGTAGTATTAAGAGAATATATGACCTGGCAAAAACACCTCTTAACAAAGCAGATGTTGGTTTTTTTAAATGTTATATTTTTCATATTTTGTATTCTGAATCCTTATATTAGCTCAGGTATACGTACACGTGAACAAGGACTTCCATACAGGTTCATGATGTGAATGAATGACGAGTAAAAAGTATCATATTGGGAAGTTGGGGACTCTATCGTAGCATACTCATTGATAGAGTGTAAAGTGTAATAAATAACTCTTATGCGAATCTAAATATGATGCTGAAATGCATCGCGATATTAACTTAAGTGTTATGAAAGCAATGTAAAGTAGTTAACCTTTATGTGTGCATGACTGTATTGCAGGTAAGTCGTCGCTGGCGTCCGCTCTGTTCCGGTTAGTCGAGCCTGCTGGAGGTAAAATTGAGATTGATGATATGGACATTGGTCAGATGGGTTTGGAGGATCTACGCACACGGCTTTCTGCCATTCCCCAGGACCCTGTACTCTTCTCTGGCACCATCAGGTAAGCAAGATGTGAAACAAAAAGGAAATCCTACATGTTTGTTATAAAAGAAAAAGCAGTAGCATACCTGCCCATGTTTTGTAATTTGGTTATAAATACAAAATATCGTTCATCAGAAGTCCTATATTCTATCTCACACCTGGTATTTTTGTCCCATAGGCTTAACATTGGGAACTCGTTCTTCATGCCCCTATGAATATTGCAGTCCGTTCTCCATTGTCTATATCCTGTGTACCGTACGTTCTCTTTGTGTGTCCAGGGGTGAGACAAATACAGAAAGCAACTCGTTTTGGTCAAAGTCGTCGTTCTCCAACTTGTTTGAATGTTACATGATATTCACTCGGCTGTGGCCCCATTCATGTCACTTCGCATCAAACTCGTGGAGAACAACGACTTTGACCAAAACTTCTTGGTTTCTTCTTTAGTATGGATATAAGTACGTAGCAGATATGTGGATATCGTGTGCTCGGTAGTTCATTGCATCATCAATAGGTGGCAGCAGTGTGTGTTTCTCAGTAGATTTTCTTTCTACTTCATGCACGCTCCTAAATCGTATGGGGTGATCAATATGTTGCTTTGTCCCCTCTACCAGGTCCAATCTTGACCCCAGCTATCACAGTATTGACGAAGAGCTGTGGAGGGCGCTGGAGAAATGTCACGTTAAAGATCTGGTACGAATTTTCGTTTGTTTGGCAAGCTACTGCTCAGATGCGCATAACAATCCCAAAGTCCCTCAGCATTATATCGGAGAATAAACTGTTAAGAAGCCATTAAGACAAATATGTACATCTATTGAAGAGCCTAGGAACTAGATAATAAAAAAGTGTATTCATAAAAAGAACTACCAGTCCCACAGATGCTAATTTTACTTCTATTAGCCATTCAACATGCGTCTAAAAATACCTGATATAATTCGATAACGTACCTCACTTAACACTGCTTTAGGTTCTGACCCTGGAAGGTCAACTGGATGCGCTGGTGACAGAAGGAGGGGATAATTTCTCTGCTGGAGAGCGTCAACTCCTCTGCATGGCGCGTGTTCTCCTGCGACACTCTAGGGTGTGTATATTTCCTCTAAATATCTTTTTTTCCCCTTTTTTTAATTCAGTTGATAAAAGGAGGATTAAGTACATTCATCCAGAGTAGGACGTTATTCCATAAACCAGTCCAACAAACAAAGGTGTAAATAGATATTGACAGGTGAAGTGAACATATATATAAACGCTACATTCGCCTTGCAACTGTATTTTAGCTCTTAACTACTATATATACACATCGGTCATCTGAATCTTAAGCATAGAAAGAAACCCGGCGTTTACACTTGACGACTAAAACGTGGCTAGATCGTCTAGCTTATTGTCATCAGGTGGCTTGATTTTGTAATATCGGCCGCAATAGTCATCAACTCAAGAAGCGTTTACACTTTTTACGTGTACCCACGGACAAACGCAGCGCCTTGCGGCGCCCATGTCAGCTCCAATACAGAAACTGGTGCGATGGAGCAGGCCACATGCTCACCGACGGCCACCGCATTGCAATTAAACGGTAATACCTATTAAATTAGCTTTTACTGGTTCCCAGCTGCTAATTACCGGACAGCTACTGCATGGCGCCGCCGGCCGTGAACGGCCCGCTGCATTTCAACAATATAAGCATATTCGGCAGAGTCTGATTCATGGCGACCAGGTGGAAGATGCCCTTGATATGTCATGCATATTTCGTTAACTTTATTTATTTGATATTATCTTGTACACTGCATTGAATACGTGCTTAATCACCATCAGTTAATCAGATTACTTCCTAGGTAAGTAAATTCTCTTTATCAGTAGTTTAATGTGCTCAGCTAAGAGTACACCTCAATATTTTACAGATTCTTGTGCTGGATGAGGCGACGGCGTCCATGGACTCTGAGACGGACGCTCTCCTCCAGGAGGCGCTGAAGGATGCTTTCTCCTCCTGTACCCTCCTTATTATCGCCCACCGTTTGAGTACCGTCCTCACATCAGACCGTGTACTCGTTATGGAAAAGGGACAGGTAAGTGAAGTGTTTCACCTAATCGTTTTACGTCAGTAATTTCCTATAATCCATGTTAATAATTCACTTTCCAATGACCTAATAAATAATCAATAATTTGTATGTAAGTATGCATTGTAATCCGTGATTCAAAATATTTTCTATTATTGTGTATATATTAGATTTTATGATATGCTGATGTACATGTGTATATGGCATAAAGAATTTCACCATCTATTATAATTTTCTTTTTTCATTTTGGAATTAACTCTCGATGTATATATTCCTTCTAATTTATAGAAAATCGATTTGACAAGAATGTGAAACATAACATTTAATGGTACCGGAAATCCTGCATTAGGCAAAATCATTCAATCCGCATACATTGCTTATCCATATTCAAATATGATAAAATGGCGAGATTTATTTGATGATTCAATTATCTGTCGATAATTTTGAGTCAATAGGATGAATTCGTTTCATAAAGGGGAATTTTAATTGGTTTGCATCCATCATTACAGATTGTGGAATTTGACACACCTGCAGCGTTACGGGCCAACCCGGACTCATGTTTTAACTCCCTAATGGCGGTCTCAATGGACAACAAGGACATTTTTAAGGATGACGCAAGTGACATCCTTGCCAGTGACGCTTGGGTATGAAGAGGCTTCCATATACACAGCTGCAGGCCTACAGGTTAAGACAGAAGTCTCTACTGGTGAAGGGACTGTCCTCCAAACAAAATCTGGTTTTTCATCATGGAGTTATTCTCCAGACAATATGAGTGTTGAGCCAAGATGAGATGCCATCTTCTGCCTTATCTGTGGAGGATACAAACTGCGATTGTGTTATACAATTCTGCCATGTGCCATGCTTATTGCATTCCTTCTTTGAAGGAATTAATACCTTCTACAATAGGACCTTCTGCAATCCACAGAGGTGGGTTTCATCCTTAGAGGATTTCACCACTATATGTGGCCTTATGCAAGCAGCAACAATTCTGGAAATACAAAATTATTCCCAGTATAGTATTCATTCTCATTATGGTTGCAATGTTAGAAAAGATATATCCAACATCATACAGGGAATAATTCAGACCTTTCTATTTGGCATCAGTACGTATACGCCAAGATCGACATATCTTTTGAATGTGGTTCGATAATGTTTGACACAATTCTCTTTACGGATGGCTTTGTTTTCTGAATGTTGATTTATGGAAAACTCGACTCTCAGTGTATAGGATAGGCCAGAAAGCCTGTAGTTTAACGAGAGTTGTGGCCAGCGAACTAAGATATAGTTCGTCTGAGAGAAGATGGAGGAGTCTTCATCATTTTCTACTCCTTTACCTATGAGGGACTAAATCACCTGATGTGAATCAATCATCTTGAGAACCTACAAGTGGAAAGTTCCTCCACCAGATTACTACACGTTACGTTTTGCGGCATCCCCAGTCCGTGCCACGCACTATATCCAGTTCTCGGGGTGTATTCTTAATAAGGGATGTGTTTAGATTTACACGCTCTATTATATCAAATACGTAACAATGCAAATGAAATGATAGAATAACGCTCTACACAAACTACCGCAGCTACTGTTTTTAGCATTACAATAAACCTATCTCGTAACTAATTATTTCTGAACTAAAATATATTCGTGTATATATGTATGCAAGTCTTCCAGTGAATCTTTCCAAGGAGTGGCCCCCACCCAATTATATATCTGTTTTCTAATACGAATTCCGTGAATCTATTGATGTGATATAACGTTGGTGTTACGAGTTTGAGCACTCTCCACTGTTGCCTTTGAATATTCCTATGCGTTGTGATATTAAAACATTCCAATTTCTAGATGGTACCTGGTGAAAGTATTAGATGTTATTAGGCATGTTATTTTTGGACGATAACTTGATGTACAGCTTCAAGATATGGTACAATAATGATATCATATCATTGTATCGTTCATATTTGCAGTTTCCATGTAGACTTGGTGTGCACACATATGCCCAGGGAAACTGATATTGCAATACGTCAGGGCATTGCAATAAGAGAAATAGATAAATGCTAAGATGATATTGAAATAATATGTGAATGCAAAGGGTTTGATGTGCCTTAATATTATAGTGTGGGTTTATGGTAGCTTTACACCTTGCATGATTAAGTGCCTCTTTGTACAGTAAACATAGTCCTTCAAATCTACCAAATACCATTGACTACATCTCCTGCAATACTAAGCTGCTTCTGTTCAGAGTAAGTTTGTTAATTGTTTAAGCAATTGCCATAATGTTCTCTTTGTCAGATTCACTTTATGTACATAATATATATATATGCATTATATAAATGTAGCCTTAGAATTGGTGCGAAAATGAATTACGCAACCATTGAATGATGGCCAACTTTGTGATGTTTTTGTTGAGAGATTAGAGGGTTCATTATCATAGACCATACTGCCACTCTGACTGTAACAAACGGTGCTAACACTGACAGTGAAACATTCCTTGCCATTCGTAGTTGTGAAGAAGGTATGTTCTAAATGTGAATTAATAAAGAAGGGTATGGAAACTTACCGAAAATTAATGAGATTGCCTTGTTGAAAAAACTTACACAGAAGTGAAAGCGTCTGTTCATGATAAAAGAGTATTTAGGTGGTGTTCTGATCGCCGGTGTCTCCTAAACAAAGTCCCCATTAAGAATATATGGGACTTAGTAAACCACATACCCATTGTTTAAAGACTATCAGATACCATAACCATTGTATACGAATAGAAATACGTGGTATACGGCCTCAAAGCCATTGTTCATGGGGAAATAGTGCCTTTGTCATGTAGAGCAAAAGAATAGTCCCTATTTATATATGACCAAATGAAAAATAGGTGTGTTTCTGGTTACCCCCTCCCCCAATCTAGCAAAATCTTGCCTCACCATAATTTGCATCGAACCTTTTCACAACACACAACTAATTTTTTACTGTTTTAGAGAGATTTTAATTTCAAGCTGCTATTTCAATCTTAAGTGAGCATGCTGTGACCAACTCTGAACACTATATGCCTTTTCTGTATGACCACACGCCTGGTAGAGTCAGAAAAGACACCTTCCACCGGGATTCTAGGAAATTGCTAGTGCAATCAAAGCCCATGGCCTGTAGCCTCAGATTATGACATGGAGTAGTAAGCATTACTTCCACTTTTGTTCTTTCTGAAGTGTAAGATCCAAGAATCATCTGGAGTATTTCTAATGAGGTGTTGGATCAGTAACTGTTAATAATCTGGTGTTGCAGCAATCAAGACCCTTCAGGCATGTTGCATTATTCAGCACATTCAATACTCCAAGGCAGGAATGCCAAAGATTCTTATCAAATACTCTGACGGAGCACCAACCATCACAGTACACTTGAATTTTCCAAACGTCTTATCTGCATTATTATGAAGTTTGACCTTGATCTATACATATGACCTTGATCTATACATATGACTGTCTCTGGTGTAATTCACCAGAGACAGTCATGTCAAATTTAAACCTTGCCCTTCAGAATATAGCCCGAGGACCTTACAAGCTCTGAGGCAGAATGAAAAGATACAACTTTATGACAGTTATGCCAAAGCCGATTCAGAGTGAACCTTAGCCCAAAGGGGAATGACCACAGTCAATGATAGCCAAGGGAGAAAGTATATTTGAACATTTACTCATGGAGGAAAAGTTTTCGGTATTGGAATAAATGTCTGATGAGAGTATAGATCAAGTGAAAGGGGACTGTCCGAATCCTGGTCATGAGAATTGGTATGGAGGACTTGAGAGGAGTCACATGAATGACATTATTACAGATGGTTGGAGAAGCACAAAATCCAACATCAGTAACTGTTCCAAATACAGAAATGTGATGACCTGACATGCTTCTCACTCAATCTTAATGCTCAGATCCTGTCATTTTTCCTGCAACATAAATATCAGAACCAAGGAAAATTAAGAAACTATTAAGAAGGTTCTATGTTGGTACTAATGTTATGGATGAGGTACAACTTTCATGAAACAGCAGAAAGAAATGAAAGCAAAGCATAATCAGATAAAAAAAAAAGAGAAAAAAAAGCATTGAAGAGAAGTGGGCAAGGTGAGAATGAGCAAAAGGTGACAGTTTATCTGAGTATTCTAAAGGTTTTTCTGCTTGTTGGGTATTTCATACATCAGAAACAGAGGGCTATATACTTGAATAGAGCTCTGTTAAAGAAGCAAAAGGTGTGCTTTCTCAAATTGGTATCAGTGTATAACTATTCATGTGGCAGCCCTTTGTCCTGTCCAGATCACATTCTTCACAATGTGGCTTTTCGTAGGAATGGGCCCTGACAAAGCCTCCTGGAAATATCATTTCATGACTTTCTCATTGGCTAAGATTTTTTACTTTTGTAACTGGACAAGCGGCTCTGTCAGTCACTAGTGGTTGATGTCGTAGTGCACTGGCTAATGCTCATGTATTACTACCCGTCAACCCTCTCGTGCTTTACGCCCGCCTGTCCACAAAGCCGTCAATCATTGTCTATTTATACACCAGTGAGAAAGCTGTCTGGCTTTCATACCAGCACAATTGGTATATATGTATATATATATGTCCATTTAACCAATATCAAAAATCGATTATTCGCTGGTAATTGCTCTCCGTATTACAGTGGTCTTAGAATTTCGGCTGGATATCCACTTCAATAGCTGATGTCTGTAGCAGAGCAGGTCTGGATTTTACAGACAAGTGCATAACACATGTCACATGCTGTATACGACCACGGACTTGGATGACTGAAAACGGAAAGTCTGCCTGCTACTTCTCTTTTTCCAATACCTAGTTTCATTTGAGGAAGAAACAGTGTGACACCCAACGGTTCATACCTTGAAATGGTTCATACCTGAAATCCATATGATATATAAGTACATAGCTACAGGTTTGATTTCATAGACCAACCAGGAATTATCTATTTTTTCTTGGTAAACTAAAACCAAATGTAATTATTCATGCAAACACTACCGGTTAATGAATTACCAACAACGATCCAGAGGAGATTGAGACAGACGCGTCTTTTTGTCAATTATTATTTTTTAAACTTCGACCAAGTATTTTCATCTTAAGGTTTTATGTCGCTCTCAGCAGCTGTGCCAGCTTCCCCAAGCTGCATCCTTTCTTCTCAAAAGCTCATTTTTCTGGTCTGTCCAAACTGTCTTTGTATTTAGACCTCTTCGGTAGCGTATTACATCAGTGCACATCTTGTGAAACCGAATATGTGGCTGATTACCTTGATATCAGTCAAAGGTAATGAAATTATATTTTAGTATAACGGTAAACATATTGATGAGGCTTTATCATACACAATAAATATCCATAGGCTATTATAAAGTCATTATACGTCATTATACGTAACCTAAAGGTGTCCATCTTTACATCCCTTTGGAGAAAAACAAAGCCAGGCAAGATTATTAATGAAAACACAAAGATCTATCAGATTTGACACACCGACAATGTACCGAAATGAATTGAATCAGAACGATCTGGGCTCAATATATTTGATTTATTCCATGATACCTCTGACGCATATTAGAAGATAATATCGGAGATTTATCACTTATTTCCCATTGCGGTTTGATTAATTGATAATCCTTCCATTGTTCACATGGAAATCCCCCATGTTAATAGTACATTCATATTCTGACAAGTCCCCGATGTTCACTTCCCTGTCATGACATCAGCCCCCGGCCGCCAGTTCCAGACCGCTCATGCCTATGTTAATGGCACTTTCTCTTAGGAGGATCTCTCAGAGACCTTTTTCTATCATAGTATTGGCATTGGTAGTTGAATAACGGTGTGTAATGTGATCGGTGGGTGTTGTCCCATGGTAGAAGAGATGATTCTAATTTCTACGGCGAGGTTAATTACATGTGATATCATTAAATACACCAATTGTATCTGGGATGGGGAGAACCAATCTGGTGAGAACAAAATAGAAGTTGAATACAGAATACATTACTGCAATTCCTTTCTCACATTTTACTCACAATATTAGAGGAAAACTGTTCCATCAAAAATGGGTAGATTAATTCTATCACATATCTCTGGCAAAATAATAGACTTGAATAAACTACTAAGAGGGTATACCAGACAAGTGGCCTCTTAAAGAATGCATATGTGAAAATATGTTCAGAAATCGCTTAGCATCTGTAGATATCAATATACAAATCACACGTTCCAGGTTGCAACCCTATCGATTCCGCAATACGGTTCGAAGTCTCGACCACTACTGTAATACTATTTACTACTATGATTGTCATTTATGAGTTAAACATATAGAGGAACGTATATATTTTTGTGACCAAGTTCATTATTGTCTCTCATTGATCATCTATCCCACTGTTGTTACTGTTATTATAATTTGATGTGGGAAACAAGGCGCACAGTATGAATGTTATACATGTTTTGTGTTGTCCACATGTATGTGACGTAACATGGAATATCGTCCACTGCGAGACGAATATTATTGTCGTAAAATTTTGTTTGGAATAAAATAAACACTCTGCAAAGGTTTTTCCCATAGGTTGAAGTTAAGCGAAACCTCTATCTAACAACCTACATTGAATTATCCTCTGGCTATTGTGAGCCTTCAGCTGTTTCTCATGATATATCCGCAAGTTCCAAAAGTTCTGAGAGGAATATGTATGGCGTATTTTTTTCGTCCCTGTGTAGGTCTTACGGCACTCCGAGGTTTGGAAAGGATTCCAGGGAATTTGTTAGTAGTATACGAAAGGTTCCTATGAGATGGGCTACAATAATTTGATGTGTTAGAAGTATATAGAAATGTGCTTTATAAGTCATTCCTGTATAATCTCTAATTACGAGAACGCCTGAGTGGAGAAATACATTTTATAATGCAATAAAAGTATTTAAAACACGATAAGTAATGTAAAGTATGACATTTTAAAAGCATACTTAGTGACAGTATGTAAAATGATAATTGATAAAATTGATAATTGTATAGATTAAAAATACAGTTTCATGTGAGATATTACATACAGTATGATACATTTTAAGAGGCCAAAGACGTTGCTAGGGCAGTGGCGGTTGTTTGTGGTACGTTCTTGGGGACGTACAAGCGGAGTCCTGAGGTTGACGCCCACGCTCCGTGCGCCATTAAGCCAGAGTCTGGGACGCCGTGTGCAGCCGCCTGTAGGGCTCCGGTCCGGCGCAGACTGTGGAGTGTGAAGGAAGACGCATGTTCGTAACTGGCCGCCTCCAGGGCCCTCCTGTAGATCGGGATCAGGTAGGAGGGACGGATCGGTTTTCGGGTCGCATCCACGAAAGCCGGATCCGAGGGGTGAGCCGGATATGCTTCGGCATACCTTCGCCAAGCCTCATCCGGGCAGTAAGGGCCTCCAGTGGCCATGACCGGAAGGAGGAAGGGAGCCGAGCGACGGGTTGTCTTGGTGGTGCTGACCAGCAGTCGCAGGCCATCGGAGTCGTGGCGCACATCTCTACGTCGGAGGGCGTGGTGAGAAGACATCGTGCCCGTCACGACCAGGTTGGACTGCCGTAGCAGGGAGGCGTATCCCAGGAGGAGAAAGGCCCGAGCCGGCAGGCCCAGTAGGGCCAGGCGATCCAGGGCGTCTGCCAGAAGTCGCAGATACTTCATCGGGAGTTCTCGTGCCGGCTGTGGTTGATGGATGGAAGCACGTTCAATGCCTGCCATCGTCCGTGTAACCAGCGGAGAGGTGAAGGCCGTGTCAGCACCCCCCGACAGTCGGACGAATGTACGGGCTCCGGATGCATAATTGCGTGTTGATGCGGGGCTCTTGAAGGAGTTAGCCAAAAACTGGTAATATAGAGATAGCTGTGTTGGAGTAGGGCTATTATAACAGAAGTTGTGTATTATCATGAAGGATACGTAGGTTGTAGCTTGTCTCCTTAAGTTCTCTGCCGTGCCTGGGGCCACGGCTGTGGCCCAGGATGTCTCCAGCTGGGCTCTGAGGTTGGGGTTCGCTTGATCTGGAAGAGTTGAAAGAAACAGAGTGAGCTACGTTGGTGATAAAACATAGCTCAATTTAACAGGGGAGCATGGCACTAATTTCCGATCGTTTATTAATTTTGCGGCTAGGATTGCTTTTTGGGGTTCCACATACGATCTCGACAGGGCATCAGCCAGGATTAGGGATGAGCCGGGGTTATGGGTCACCCTGATCTGGACGTCATGTACAGCTTCGATGAGTGCAATCTCTCTGGCGCAGGCCGCCAATGTTAGATCTCGCGTCTTGCCTGTATTAAGAGCATACATCGATGCTGTATTATCGGTTATTACATTTATGATGTGGCCGCGCGATGCGCTCGGGAGGAGGGTCTTTACCCCTAGAACACAATTTATAGCTTCCAGCTGGGAGATGTGGTACTGGTCTCGCAGCTGTGGATGTAGTTGGATGCTGTAGTACGTCGACTGAGAGGCGCAGAAGGCCCCCATTCCTGACAGGCACGCGTCACACTCCATGGTTACGACGGGCCGATCTTGTATCATGAGGCGTTTTCCATTCGAGTCACGAGCAAAGTCGGCGAACCATCGGACGTCTTTTTTCATTTCTTCATCCACCTCCATGCTGCCCTCACTTAGTGCTCGTCGTAATGCGTCTAGTAGTCTCGACATATACCTCCTTGCCGGTGGTATGCATTGACTCACGTGATTTATTCTACCACAAATCGACTGTATTTCCCTTTTTGTGGCGGTCGTCCGGTGTTGCCATTCACGACATTCTTTTTCCAGGGCGGAAAGTTTTTCGTCTGGAATCGTTATCTCCATCGCTATTGTGTCTACTTCAAAACCAAGCCAAGTCAGCTTGGTGGAAGGGAAAACGGACTTTTCACTCGCTAGTTCAGCCCAGGTCTGAACATATACTTTCAAACCCGGCGAAGGCTTGTGACGCTGCAGAGAAATCGCTGTGTACAGATATGAAGTCATCCACGTATGCGAACACAGACGCTCCGTATCTTTTTGCCATTATCCAACACAGGACATTGGACACCCGCTGCTGGGCCCCGCCCGAGAATCGGCAGCCGAAGGAGGGGCAGATGGAGGCCCCGCTGGGACCATCAGTAAAACGTCCGTCAGGTATGAGTGACTGGAGCGGACTGAAGAGTCACGTGGTTACAGGTAGTGAGTTCGTTGGTTGTCGTAAAGTTTTACACCCAGGCGCGAAATTACCAGCAATTTACAATTACTCTCCAATGAGTGTAGCATAGTACACACACTCATACGGAGATCCAAATAGTTCACAAACAACAGATGGATAGACCCTGGTTGTTTATAACCTAGCATTGGTAACTCAGGTTTCATGTCTGACACTTGTTAGCACTGATAGAAACGTCATGAATATAGGATATCATGAATTGCTCCAGTATAATAACATAGAAATTGATGAGTGTTTGGTCTGTGTCCCTGTTTGGCATCAAGTTTGGAGTATTAATTTGAACGAGGTGATAGCAATGTGAATATTTTGAAGTGCTCCATACGAGATGATGAACGGGGAATCGGACCAAACACAAATACGTTTCTGATCTTATCTTAGCCTAATGTAAAGCCTATGGACATATATACCAGGCTAAGATAAGGGCATGTTCCACAGGGAACACTGACGGCGTCACACGGCCGTGCTTTGCTCTTTTGCGGCAGTGCAATAAAAGGCAGTCAGTCATGTAGTTAAGCTCTTCTACTGCCCCCATTATTGACCGGGTGGCAGCCGTTGACTGCCCCGGCCGCAAAAGAGCACCGAGCAGCGCTGGGCAGCCCCGGCAGTGCCGGGCAGCACCGGGCAGCGTCGTTTAGGCTGTTTGGGAACACCCTGGCACTCATCCTGTAAAATTCTATTCAAAAAGGTCTTCCAAAAGGTTCAAGATTTTTGCATTTTCCAAAGAAACTCCTACAACGACAGATTACTGATAGTTTAAGACATCGATTCTCTCTGAAATATAATATAAGTTTGATACAATAGTTTAACATTTTGCATTAACGATTCCGCATATATATACGGGACCCGTGACGCCGGCTGAGCAAAATTTGTGAAAGAGGTGGATCTTACAAATATGTATAGACGCCCAGCAGACCGCCAATACTCGCCAAATAACACCTTTATTGCGTCCAAATTCTGTCAATGTGATCGAGCAGATCCATAATACTGGTGACTCGATAGTTATACCTTCTTTGATCTGAGCTATTTGTTAAAATTGCACGAAAAGATGCTTTAAGACATGGATAACATTCTGTAACAATCAACTAATAAGAGAAGCAGCTTCGATTTTTTTCTCTCCACGATATTCTCACTCTAGTGGCTTCTCAATCTCCAAGCCTAGTCTGGCTCACTTTCTCCATACATGAAACTCCAAGCGGATCCGACAGAATTTACACGTTTTATATATATATATGGTAGGTAACCATACAACAACACAGGCGGGACCGGACCCTGTATCTAGAAGGAATTATGGGATACCTCAATATGGTCTATAGTAACAGACCTACAGAGACCGCAACATACACACACACCTACACACACCAACACACACCAACACACACCCACATGCCCACACACCCCAACGCACATCAGTGGCATCTTGGCTGAGATGCCTGCCTCTGGCAGATGATTCCTCCTGACATCTGTGTAACCCAATCATCTCCTGCCTTATCTCATCCCCCTCTGCTTAATATCCACCCATCAACATCAATTATCAGTCTTCTACGCTTCCTTTCACGTTGATAACGCCTCACTAAGATGGACTGTGTCTGGCGATGACAGTCCTCCCATAAAACACGTGATTGGATATAGGTTCCAGTAGACACCTACTGATTAAATTCATTTGAGTGGAAATGTATGAGCGTTCTATTCCCGCCTCCGATATTTAGTGAAATTTAGATATTAGAATCCTTTGTATAGTTTGGTTTAGTTCGGTTGATTTAACGTCCGATGATAGCAATTAAGAATTACCAGACTTTCACTGGTTCTCCTTTGTATAACTAGTAGATAAGTGTATACATATTGAAAAGAATTACTAGTATGGGCTCGTAGTACCATTAATCATCCGCAGTGCCAGTTTTTGGTTCATTTGAATGTACAGTGTATGTAGTCTTTTAAATGTCTGTTAAATGAGCACTTCATATATATCAGTGTGTCATTATGGTATCTAAATTACCCGTGTACAATTTTGTATTAGATCGGCATCATATTAGATTGAAGAGAGACCGTGTGAGGTTTATTTTACCTTCCCGTATGACGTTCTCTGAACCTATGATCGTTAATTGAATTGTTTGTATGTCGCAGGTTGTGACCGTTCAAGCAAACTCCAATTGCTTCATGCCTATCGCCATATTCCATTTATATTTAGAATATTTTCCCAAAGTAATCACTTGTGGACCATCAATCATTTACCAATCCTTCTTTATTAATCAGTATCCTTCTTCCTTTTAAAGGATTTGAAACGAGGAAGGAGGTTGCTACAATCCTTTCAGAGTAATCAACCTGGAGAAGAACAGATCAGGTCTACTGCTTTAAGACATGGATAACATTATGTGGATGGAAATGAAGTTTGACAACACCGGAAACTGGGTGCAATGTGGCTACGTGAAACCAATACGAAAATATGTCACACTGATACAGATTTACGGACAGTTCCGAATCAGTAGTTTGTAGGCGGTAGTAGTATTCCTGGTGATGGTCGTAGTAGAGATGATAGTGGTGTCGGTAATGATGGCAGCGATTGGTGATGACGGTAGTAAGTTCACACATAAAAGGTATAGCTGGGGGAGTAATATCAAGAAACGTCACGAGATTTCATATGAGTGTTTATATGTCGTGCGTTGTCTTCACGGAATGATATCATGAAGCAGAGCTGAGTGATATCTGTAGGAGAAAGCTATGTAAAAAAATCATTTGAAATTTCGTGACATTTCTTGATGTTTCATTTGAAATTGAGTGATTTCCAGATATTATCCTACCCTGTCACAAGTTTTTAACTTAATATGTCATGCGTGACATAGGCCTATACGTATTCTATGGCATATCCGTGAGATACAGTCACACCCTGCTAAGTCTATGGAGATTTATATGAGGAGTAGGGTGATTGTAAAAAAACAAAGGATAGATAGAGGAAAACATGAGACATACACACATAATATATACACATTTATGAAGTCAACGTAACCTGATCAATCCTCTGGAATCGAGAAAAACGCAAGGACTAATGATCTACTATATACCTTCATGTGGCCGCATCAGTACCCTGCTGAGCAGGGCTGGGGCCACATATTACACAAGGCGCTATCACCTCGAGTTCCCATCTGCTGTCCATTATGGCTCTCCTTTTCGTGACCAGTGACACTGATGCCATTGACGATGATTAAGCCTGCTTGCTCCTAGAGGGCACCACTGCCAACGAATGCTGCGTTTGACGTAAGCACCCGGACTGTTCAATAAAGCTGCAGATCGAGCCCCCACCGCAGGAGATAAGCCTAGTTTTTTTCTTCTTCTCTTTTTTCCCCCTACCACACCGGAAGTCGATAGAGGCTAGAGGGCAGCCGTCGAGGCCCCTTTACGTACTCTCTGATCGACAGGAACAAGCGCAGTCGGTTCGCGCGCGCAGGCGCATATCTCAGGAAAACTTCCGGGGTCAGGGGTCTCTGTTTGAAAGTCAGTAAATTGAGTGAGATACTGACGAAGACGAGTAGCATACTTTCACTAGTGGTCGGAGAGAGTCTCTTTTCAACTTTTTTAGGATTGGAGGCCTACGATTGAAGAACTGTTGACCCTCAAGCGATACGTAGTATACAATATTTCTAATTGTGGGGATATATTCAGTATCAAGCGCTATTTGCTGCCTGTAAATCAATGACGCCAGTCCACGCAGTCACTACCTCATGTTGCCATGGCAACGTTCAACCAGTGCCAGCGATAGGATTTCTCGATCAAGTGGTTGGCAGTAAAAGATGGAGTGATCCGACGGTTTCTTTCCGGGTGGGGCCGATATTGAGTCAGTGTCAGGATTGCCCGCTAGGTGTGCATGCACACACGCAAATAAACACGCATGCGCGCGGCAGAGGGGGTTGCGCATGCGTACGCCAGAAGAATCACCAGCAGCGGGAGAGCCTCGCCGCGTTCTGGGCGAGAAGGACAGACGCTCACCGACGGTTGCCAACTGAAGGTGTGTGAGTTGCTCGAGGCGTTGCTAATCTTCCCTCAAGGGTCATGAGCTGCCGGCGCCCAGAGGTCATCTGGTCACCGACGCGTCTGCCACACATGACGCTCACAGTTAAGCTCGTGGCGGTCGAGCTTTTCAGAACACAGCGTTAAAGGAGGTGTAAGCAAGGCGGCCGGCCTTAGGAAAAGTCAGTGATTAGGTGTGTGGAGTTATATAGAGAAGGATACGTAGGAGTCATCATACACCTAACTGTGTCGTTCATGTCCTGCTAATTCAGTGGTCTCGTTGGTGGCTTTACTCACTCCTGCTCATTTACTGAGTATGTGACCCTGAGTAAAAGACTTCACAGTAACCAGAACTACTCACTCTTGTAGTTCCTGTTCACACGCACCGAATAACGCGTTCATTCATCTACTAAATAACGAGACTAATTAGACTTAATTGTGCTTGCATACCCACCAGGCTTACCGGGTGCATACAACCCTCTGATTGGCAGGGATTGACTCAGTGATTTCCTCGCTATTAACGGCCGGGCGAGTGCGTGGGACCTGCTCATCATATAACGATCTCCAACTGATCTATTCAACAAACGGTCACTACCAACTCGACCCCACGCAATTCATTCTAAAAGGGTAGAGTGAAGACTAAACCATGGCGACCTTTGAGGATAGCCCTTCCTGGATTAAACTTGCCTTCCTGAAGATCGTCATGGGACTATTGCTACTGCTCTTCGCGCTCCCCACCGTCTACCACACTCCTTACTACGGCGCCGTTCAGGCGTGTCTAGTGGCCACGGTCGGATGTCTCTTGGTTGCCGTGACCCTACTCTATACCTGGGTCTTTATACCTGAGGTCAGAGGCAACTCACCTGTGCTCATCACTTTTGTGGTTTTCGCCATCACGTCAGGTGAGTTGGGTGTCTTAGGGATTATGGTATATTTACCTGTGTAGTCTCTTTACAAAGGCACGGTCGATATGACACAATAACTTTTCTCCTATATGCATCATGCTTTAGGGTATCTGCTTCTTGTGATTGCTATTGCTGTTGAGGTAAAATTTCGTTTAGGTCTAGGATTGTCTAGATGCTTCATACAAGAGCCGAAACACCAGATCTTCCCATACATCACATCTCATGTAGATGTTGGAAAGGTTTCTTCTATATTAGAATGATTGGTATAATATGTGTAGAGGCCATCTATGGGGCAGATTGGTGCCTCTCTATGGGGGCATTTAACCTGGATAGTCACATCAAAATGGCATATCTCTGACGGCATAATGAATATTCATACCATTCTACTCAACATCACGTCTCGCTAAACAATGATCCAGAACGAGATATCTTTGTTGTGAGCTCCACAGGCTACGCTCTGAAGGCATTAACAGAACAGATACAAATGCATTGGTATGGCACGATACCCCAGAAGTATTTCGACATATATTGTGTTATGTATTTCATTTCGGGTGTCTTGTATACCTCCTTTGGAGTACATAGAGCCACAAATTCAAATTTACAACCTAGATAACACACAATTGATACATAACATACACAGAATAGTATATGCCAGATGTGCCAGTACGTAACTAAGTGGCAGGCCTATAAATATCACATATCACATGTCAAAAATATTCTGCGGCTACCTGATGTTTTTGCAACCGAGTGTCAACATCGATACACTAATCATGTGGCAGCACTGCCCTTCCAATAGATATGCCATTACTTTTTAATTGATGGATTTTCTCAAGACTAATAGCTAGAACCAATATAGTATAGATCAATAGTAAAAACAACTGTGTTAAACATGGCACAAGCTATTCCATTTAACCTATGCCACTGAGCAAATTGCGGTATACCAAACTGGAGTGCCAACCACACTTTCAGTTAGTCGTTATTTCCAATACATATTCATCAAGATGAACATCGTAATCTGAATGTACTCTAGCAGTAGCATGTTAGAATTGGGCTGTAAAATATGACCACAGTTTTAGATATAAAAATGACTATTGTACGGGAACTTCATTTTCGGCACACGAACGTCGTTCGCGGCACATAAACGGTACTTTTAAGTGTGTACCTGTAATTCCAATTGATTATTGTCACGATGACATGTCACAACTGCGCCAAGTGTTCGCCAAAGAGGGTCGTTTTTGTAATCACATACAACTCTCATTGGCGATATACTTAAAGATTAGAGCAATCTATGAATTGATATTGGACTCGCACATGTTCGTGATTGAATTCATCATGGAAGTGTACACAACTCCTGTAAAAGATACATAATGGTTTGTAAAGGTTGTTAAAATGCCAGTTTAACACTAAGCCTTGTTTTAAGAATAGGGATGCAAAATGCTCAGTCAGCATATACCATGACTGCTTATTTTATGACAGTCCTTAAAATAATGGCATTGAATTTGTGCGCGGGCAAAGGAAAGGATGTTGGTGTTTTACATTTGTTTAAACTTACAAACGCCCCGTCACTCACGGGAAAGGAAAGGTTGTTGACCTATAGAAAGAAAACACTTGATATGTAATACATCTTGGCCTGAAAGATCAGTTCAACAATCTCAGACTATTTAGGCCCGGCGTCCACCTACTACGATATGGCACCGATCTGCCCTACGATGCACCTCCCGATGCAAAATGAAAATCGCGTCCGAAGGTCACCTAATATCGGGGCAGTTGACCACGTTTCTGCGATTAGACACCGATAAAAACCCCATACAATGCGTGGTGGATTGGCATGTCTAGACATATGTCTACGATTTTGCACCTTCCCGATATGGCACCGATTTTGACATTTTGTATCGGTGCCATATCGGGAGGTCTACGATTCTATCGTAGTAGGTGGACGCCGGGCCTTAAGTTTCAGTTAAACCATTTATAATTTGATTATGATACATAGTAATGCTGATGTTGATTAGCAGTTAATGAAGCAAATCAGTAAGCTTCTTTTTCTAGTAAGGTTTATTGTATATTGTGTTTGCACCCCATGAATTTGACCAGTGAAGCACTTCAATATACATAAAGCAACAAAATACATGATTAAGATAATTCGGACTTAAGAGTCACAATGACAATGTGATCACCGAAGAAATCAATGAGATGAAACCTATGTGGGGAGGTTCTCGATTTTAAGCACACATTTGCATATTGTTTTGATGAGAAGTAGTCACTGTGGATTTTATGATGAATATCAAAACGATATGAATATGACCTTTTTAAGACAAGAAAAGGCTAGATGGTCCGGAAATGATTTATGCAGTAGTGTTTAATCAACAGCCTCCCACACTGTCGAAGGATGTGGCTTAGGGGCCATTCATAAAGTATGTACGCAAAATGTCTGAAAACTATGACCTCCATCCCCCCTCTCAATCTTGTAAACAATAAAACAAAGGAGGAGCACACTCAAAATGTCCTACATTTCGGTTATTCCATTCCTATTATTTCCATATCTTTGTTTCAAAGATACGGTTTAAGCACCAGTGTGGCATACCCTCTACTTCACTTGAGACTGAGTGCAACGAATTCATCGCAGTTGGAGCCATAAAACAGGGTCGACTGGTATTTATGGGCCCAACGATTCTGTCTCTCCAGTGGAGCCGGGCCTTTTAAGGAGTACCCATGCTGAAACCGTCACTACAGAACCCTGGTCACAATATGCACTGACCGTCACTTACTGTTGGATCACCACACTAAGGCCTGGCGTCCACCTACTACGATAGAAAGTTAGACCTACCGATATGGCACCGATACAAAGTAAGATGTGAGACGAATCCCCAATATCAGTCGGAAGTGGCATGGCGTAGGAACTCCAGCCTCATACCTCAAGGGTTTCGAGGCGTCTAACTTAATTACGACGTTAGGTCATTAACGCCACTCCAAAAGTCAAGTAGAGAGATGCTATAGGTTGACAGTTGGCCTTGAGGAGCAGACATGTCGTGGGACAGTAGTTGCAAGAAATTGTTTACCGCTGCATATGACTAGTTTTACCGATGCAAAACGTCATTGATATAAGAACGACGATCAATCAACTTTGTGCCTGGATCAATGCATCAGCGGTGAAAATAAGATGACGTATGACGAGTCATGGGTCCACAATGCTGCTGAATCCCCCTCCACGATTCACTGAAAACCGCATCAAGCCTGTTAACGCCGTATTAAGTAAAGTAGGTCGCGTTTTACACACGCCATTGATTCTGTAGACATTAATACGCTCGACGACTAACGTTATGGCACGGGTGTGTGTGAGTTTTTTCCCATAGAACCAAGGCGATATAAGATCGATGGATCTGGACTAAAATCATTATCCACTTAATAAGAAAGGAGGCAAATTAGTTGAGGAACGTTAAGTAGAGGGACGGTGTTAAGAAGCATGCACGCGGTTTGTTTAATGGGAATATGATGTTACAAGATTAGAGTGGAGGCACTCTCTCTACGTCATCGCTCCATGCAGGCGATAGATTTGATTTTATCGAAGCCACCTTTGAAGCTCAGACAGCAGTCTCTTGCCTCAGGCGTCTTAAAGGCTCTCAAAGAGAGTTTGTCAAATGAAGGTACAGCGAGAGGCGAGTGAGGTTTATGATATAAAAAGGTAGATATGAATTATCATGTTCTATTTTTTTTTTTTTTTTTTTTTTTTTTTTTTTTTATTGGACACAAAATCAACAACTTGGTTGGTCTTACAGTGTGACCGTAACAATGTGGCGGATTCATATTGTTGTAAATCTCTAGGTCGTCAAGTTTAGATAATACAGACATACCAGTATTACACTATGGGATAAATGATGACAAGGTCAATATAGATCAATATGTGTTCAATTAGCTTTACCATACAGTATCGTAACAATGATTAATGAACATGACAAGTACGATGAGTTTACGAATCCTGAGTACTTATACTAACAGTTGTTTGCCTTTGATCTGTAATTTATAACTTTTATTATTTTACCTCAATAGATTTGTAGCTGTATCGCGGGGTATTTTGTTAATCAATTAGATAACTTAGTCATAGTCACGAAACACAGTATCCATAGGGAATTTGACACACACCAGGATGCCTAAATTTTAAAGTTCCATGAAAAGGCATGTATCATTCAACAAATTTCCAATTGTAAAGATTAGCTACTATCTCTCCTTCCTGACTGATTGTAAAGTAATCCCATTAAATCTGTTGATTTTAATCTGAACACATTTTTATAACAACTGTGAACGACAAAGGGCGGTATTGATGATTTACCAATAATGTTATTAGCTGTTTGGTTATGCTCATGATATGATGGGTAGATGCTTGACCAAGTTTTTGAAACTGAGCTTGCTTTCTTGCGTTTTTATTTCTTCTGGCAAATTATTCCAGAGCTTTTGCCCTCTATAATCAGGTGCTTTCTTATAGAACTCTGTTCTGGGTCTCCGTAGTTTAAAGTTAAGTTTCGTTCTCGATCTTAGTAGTATATGCTCATTTTCATTTTCCAGTCCAACCTCTTCATTTATAGGCTCATCAGGGTTCGGGTATTTATTATCTTTAAAATAAACCTTTCTCATGTACACCAGAGTCATTTCATGCCTTCTTCGTTCAAGATATGTTGTGTTCGTTATTTCATGAAGTCTGTCGACAGTGTGCATCATGGCATGGTCCCTGGTTACTAGCCGCAGGCCCCGGTTCTGGAGTCCCTGCATTTTGTTAAGCCAACTTTTGTTCGCCCCTTCTAATATAATACATGCATAATCGAATAAGGGTAATATAGCTTGCTTGTAAACTCGTAAGGCTGTTTTTTGTGACATCAAATGTCTGTTTTTCTGTAAAATAAACAGTTTGTGGGATACTTTCTTTATTACGCATCTACATTGTTTTTCAATCGTCATACATGAATCCACTTGCACGCCTAGGTATGGGTAAGTACTAACTCTATCTAGTTTCCTTAGGCCTATATAATAATAAAGATTCATTGTTTCTATTGTCTTAACTTTAGATGGGGGCATAAACCAACAGAATTTCGTCTTTTTAGTATTAATCGTCAACACATTGATCAAGCACCATTCGCTAAAGGTATCTAAAGCAGTTTGTAGTAAAGCATGTACTATACGTGGATTAACATCTGAACAATATAAGACTAAATCGTCTGCATACAATAGACATTCTACTCCTTCTAATAAGTCCACGACATCATTAATATAGTAAATAAATAATAACGGTCCCAGAACCGAGCCCTGCGGCACCCCATAAGTTACATCCGTCCAGTCAGAGACATCATTACCAAATCCTAATCTTTGCTTGCGATTGCTAAGGTAAGATGCAAGCCAATTCATAATGTGATCTGGAAGTTTCAGCAATTGTAACTTCTTGAGTAGACGACCATGATGCACACTGTCAAACGCTTTTTTCAAATCAACGTAAATGGTACACCCGTATTCTTTCTTATCTCTTGATAAATAAAGTTTGTTCAATAATATGTAAATAGCGTCCATAGTCCCTCTTTCCTTCCTATAGCCGTACTGTGTATTACTTAAAATATCATTATTGTCTAAATGTGCCATCAAGTGCTTATGTATGACCTTTTCCGCAATCTTACCCGGTACGGGTAAAAGCGAAATTGGGCGCCAGTTACTTGGGTTGCGTATGTCACCTGTTTTCGGAAGGGGTGTTATGGTGGCATTCTTCCAGTCTCTTGGGAAAATTCCCGTACTCATACTGGTTTCCAGTAAAAATTCTGTTTGTTGTATGACCAGTACAAGGTATTCTTTCAAAATGCTAGATCTGAGTCCTGCTAGACCTGAGGTCTTAGCGGTCGATATTGTATTTATCAACTCATACAAGTAATCTGTGTCTACTTTTATGTTTTCCATAGGGTGAAAAATTTCATACTGTGGAAGGGTGTTCACATTTAGTACATTTGCTAAATCAGCATCTTTGGCAAGTTCACCGCCTATTTTCCCGAAATATTCATTTAAGTACGTTGAGGCATCTGATGCGGCAATAACTTCGTCCGTGGTAGGATCAATTAAAGTTGGGTTCGGAGTCGTGATACGGGGTTTTAACAATTTATTAAGCTCGGCCCAGAATTTCTGGGGATTTTTGAAATTATCGTTTAGTTTACTTTCGACAAGATTTGATTTTGCCCATCTTATAGCTGATCTGACCGAACGTTTTAATTTTCTAGCTTTCTCTAGAGTGTCGTGGGTATTCGCTTTTAGATGTTCATTTAAGGCTAATTGACGTTCTTGTATCAAAGATCTAATATCATCAGTCATCCATTCGTTGTTACATTCTCTACTTTTCCAAGTTTTGACTGGACAATAATAATCGAGGTACTCTACGAGCACTCCAATTAAATAGGTCCAAAGTTCATCTGGATCTCTCAATTCCCAGTAATTATCCCAATTGGTCATCAACACCCAATCTCGTAACTTATCAAACGAGTGATCTTTATAAATACGGCCTGTGATCTCTTTTTTATGAATTATAGTTTTCTCTCTACATTTAATGGCATAAATCGGAAGGTGATCACTCATATAGAAATTTATGACACCGCTGTCTGCGATAAAACTTGAATTGGTAAAAATGTTATCAATGCATGATCCATTCGAATTATTGGGACGTGTACATTGGTTGATTAAACGTTTTAAAGTGAAGTCTCTACTTAGGTCTTTCATGAGGTCTTGGTCTGCACCAGTGGGAATCAGAAAATTGATATTCATGTCACCTAAGACCCAGTATTCATGTTTAGTAAATAATGGGTTCATCAATATCTCTCTCAAGAAGTCCACTGCAATCGATGTTCTTCCTTTATGGGTTATGTAAATCACAATAATAAGTAGTGGTTTGGCATATGGTCGCGTTATGTTTATAGTTAAGCATTCTAAATCCTTCGTAATCTTGGTATAATCATTCACCTGAACACTGTGTTGTGCTATTCTATGCTTCAAATAACAGGCAATACCCCCACCAATTTTATCATTCCTGTCTATTCTATAGATTTTCCTGCCCGGCCAATTTATCATTTCATTAGTATAGTTCAGGTTGAGCCAAGTCTCGCTGAAAGTTGCTATATCTGCACGATCAAATGCTAAAAATACTTCATCCAATTTGTTGCAAATGCTTTGACAATTAAGGTGGGTTACACATAAACCTTGTTTCTTATTTAGTACATCAATAGTGATCGACATAGTATTGACTCAGGAGGGACAATGGTATATAATGATTATGATAAATTTGGCAAATATTACAATATGTCCAAGAAGGCTACAGCGCCAAGTTGGACTGAGAGTTTTGGGTTTTACCGTCGGTCAACACTCAGTTTGGCCAACGATAAACTTCAACTCGTATATGAAGAAATGAAGAAACACATAAGTACCATAAGTACGATACATGGTGCAGTAAATCAAAACCAAGTGTAAAGAAAAATGGATAGCGGAAGAGTTACGGAGAGTGCTCCGCTCGCCACTATCAAATATATATAAACAAGTCATTTTCAAAAATCTATATAAAATTATTACAATACTGTAGACTTCTTCACGTTGCACACCTGAATGCTTCAATACTCCTGCTGTTTTATGAGTGAGCTTAAACTTGGAATTAGTCTGTATACGTGGTTATAAAATAATAAGAAGGTAAGTGAAGTGAAGTTCCTACTCACAGTTTCCAGCTTAATTCACATATGTATCCACAGTCAAGTTACTCACATATAGTTAAGGTAAGGGTAGAAGTCGAAGCGCAGCTAATCGAGGCTGTGTGGTTCAGTTCATAGTTGTGTAGTTGTACGGTTTTAGGAGTAACTGCTGTCACTCCTTCTGTAAATACAACTTATTAACAGATACTCGTACAATATGACATGATATCATGTGATATCTTAGACATTAAAACACTTGCGGTACTGTTCTTGTTCACGTTGCTATCTTAGTTATATTAGTTCTGCTATTCTGATGTCAGTTCTGGTAGGCGTATGTACATTCGGGCATAATACAATGATGTTAGTGTGGTGCCAGCGTGTGTCAACCTCTTTTCCAAGGCTGGACACTGGCAGACACTCCCATCACTTGCATCTTGTACTGTCAAGTTTTCAGTCTCCGTGTGAGTCTTGTGTCTTGTGCTTCACTCAATAATGGTAACCATTTTGATTTTAGTTTTCGCAGTAGAAGCTAAGTTATATCATTTAGTTCATTCAATAAAAAGTTTTTGTATAAGTCAATATGATCAACCTCATATCTAAGGCTGGACATTGACAGAGTGAACTACACGTATGCATCTTGTTCTTAAAAGATTAAGTGGTTTATTTTTTTGTTTTAGTCAATAATTAGTCTTATTCAACGTAATCAACCTCATATCCAAGGCTGGACATTGATGAACAATACTACTATTTTATTTTATTTTATCTTATCTTATACAACATAGAAGTGGTATATACTGCCTCTTGACACATGTAGTTCTTTAGCAGTTAGGATTAATGATCCTTGTATCGTCATAATCATAGTCATAGTGTAGATCAGCCTCTTTTCCAAGGCTGGACACCTGACTACAATACTATTTTCTGGCCAACTCATGCTGATGTGATATAATATCATCTAGTGTCTACTTGACTCACAGCTGTCCCAGCGTAGGTCAGCCTCTTATCCAAGGCTGGAAACTGGGATTTACAAATAGAAGTGTTGCTTTGGTCCGTAGATCAGTTTATTCTTACGTCTGCTCGTCCATTACGTCTACTATTTCGCTTGCACCTCTGCCACCGTTTCTCTTTCAGGCAAGTTCATGTTGAAAACCTTTCTGATGGTCGTTTCAAAATGTCGCACAATGTGAGACATTATGGAAGTGGATGGGTGACAACCATCGTACAACAACCCATAGCGAGTAGTGTGTTTGATGGGACCCTTTCTGTTCTTGAATTTCGATTTGTTGCGTGTGGTATTGTGAAATACATGGTCAATCCGAGGAGTTGGCATGTTTCTAGACAAGTTCAGATGTACTATGTCCGCATTGATGTATCGAATAGCTTCGTTCAATACAGATTGCATAGGGTCGGACGGTTTGTTTAGGTTTTCAGTGCGTAGTTCGTGTTCTAGTCTATTTGCCTCAATACGCGGTACAACACGCCGTGTTTTGTTGTCATCATTCGCAGCTTGTGGTCTTTGACTAGGTATTTTGTTGTTGTATCTGTGTAGATCTAGACCATATAGGGGTGCAGCTATGACCTTTGTAAGTTTATGTTTTTCAGAGATATCATCAAGGACCATTGTTATTTTGTTTATCACAGTTGTACGACAGTTGTCCGAAGTGTCAAAAGCAAATTCAAACTTACGGTTTCGTGTCGGGTTTTCTACTCTTTTCGTGACATCGCAGATGCCACCGCAGAAAATCACAAGTTTGTAACCACTGGTCGTTTTGTCAATCACGTCCGGTATACGACTCAGCTCATGTAGTAGTGCCTCATGTATAGTCATAGAGTTGGCTCCCCATAGCGTTAGTACCGTGATATGCAAGCCGATATCAGTAAATCTAGAGCGTAGTCCTGCTTGGAGTTTTTTTACTCGCGAGTCACCCGCAATGAGTATCCGCATTTTAAAGCCTTCTTGATACACCCTTTATCAGCAACTTTGTGGGGTCCTGATAAGTTGGTCCGTGTGCCAATCTATCTGTCCTGTGGTCGTAGTTGCAATAGTCGCCGAACTGCCATCAACAATTGACCTTGCCTGTTAGAGCCCCGTAGCAGTGTACCTGGTTGGTCGTACTGAGGGGCCCCGAAAGGGAATCCGCCTCCCCAGTATGTGTTGTTAGTTGCTTCGATTAAGGTATTTTCTCGCGTGTCTAGCAATCTGCGTTTGAGTTCGGGATTTTGGTCGAACTTTGATATCATAAGGCTTTGCATTACAAGCTCAGCTTGTTCTTTCCATAGGTTTCCTTCAGGTACTCTGCAACCTTCCGCTAACTTTTTCACATCTTTGGCAGTGTTCATTTGAAGGGCAAGGTTTGCTTTCACTGGTTCGTCAATTGCATGTAGTTTGGCATAAAAGTAGGCGTGTTCTAGACTTCTGAAAGTACGTGTTACAGAGTCGGGGCCGAGTTGGTGGCAAATATTGCATATGTACCAGTTACTTAGGTAGGCTGAATCGCCGGCATACGTTATCCCTTTTTGTGTGTTACGGATATTCTCCGATTCTAGGGATCTATGTTGAGTGTTCGTAGAGTCCGAAGATGATATACTAATCTGCATTGGGGTTACTTGGTTGTCAGGTTGTGAATGGTGCAGTCTGCTAGTATGTGAAGCCGTTATACTGCTTCTATTATCACTCGTGTTGTGGACACTACTGTATGGTCTTTGTAATCTGTTTGGAACACCAAATATATTAGTTTGGATGGAATCGCTTATTAAGCTCGAGCTAGTGTTCCTCGTCCGATAGGGAGTTGCTCCCCTGTTTCGGGGTCTCACGGTCAGTCGCTCGGGTATTTGCCCATGGGTGTCAACAGTGTATGTTGAGTTGTCAATTTTTAGGGTGTTGTCGGTAAGTATCACTGTGAGTCCTTCTTCTTTGGCCATTTTAGCTGCTTGCCTGAGTCTAGCCTTGGCGATTCTGGTTTCCTTCGGTTCGTCATCAGATAGCCATACTGCTTCAGCATTGTTTATATACCTGAGATGCCATTTGTTTTTCATAATAATTGATTTTATCGCTGTATTACTACAGGCTAGTAAGAGAGGCACTTTCGATACTAGTGAATTAGGACCCTTTTTGGTCAACCTTTTAACTCGTAGAAAATCGTCTGGACCGTACTTGACTTGTATATCTACGCACAGCTGCTCGATTACTTCCCACAAGTTGGTGTCTTGTGAGGTTTCAATACCGTATATAACGATGTTTCGAGTCGGATCTTCCGTGCAATGCTTAATGGTTCCCATTTGTGAGACTACTTCAGCGAATGAACGCTTAGTTTGAGTGATATACTCATCATGACCGACTATGTCTTTAGCTACTAGTTTTGCTTGCAAATCACTGATTTCCTGGTTTTGCTTGTTTATTGTTTTGTTGAGATCATGGATGTTTTCCGACAACTCGATATATCTAGCGTTTTCTACTTCACAGTTGCGGTTGACTTTTACTGTGTTTTCATTCACTTGGAACTCGAGAGTTCTTAGTTCTTCTTTATTCATTTTGATTTCATGAGTGTTATCTTTTATTACTTTTTCAAGCATGCCGAAACGGCTTGTCATAGTTCTGTTTTGATCACGCAACATTTGTGTTATGTTGTCTAGGCGAGTCTTTATATCTATGTCACTCCCATGAACGCCCCCTTCAGTGCCTCTCTGTTCTTGGGTATCTGGGTCACCAGACAGCTGTGAGGCCATGAGTAACGATGCATATGCATTAGGAGATGAAGTGTTTGTGAGATTGTCGTTATCAAAATCTTCTATTCTTTCCATTACCAAACTTGTATCTAGACTCGATTTTTGTTTTTTAAGATCAGGTGATGCCGTAGTGACTGACGAAGTTGAGCCAACACTTCTGGTTCGTTTGACAGCGCTCGTTGCTTCGTCTTCTGTCGACATTCTTTGTTTTGTTTTGTTTACACTGTTGCTAGTAGCAACACGTCACAGCGTTGACTTCTCAGTTCTTCTGTCTATTTTTATAGTTCAAATAAGGACGTGATCAATATTTCAGATACAGTATCGGAATCACCATACCTTTATACAGGAGTGCTTCATTCGTCAGACTTATGCGTTTTCTTATTCCTACGTAATCAAGGTAAGTAGTAGCGACACGGAGCAGGCACCGGCGAGTCACATAGCGGTGAGGGCTTTTCAGGTTGTGGTATTTACAGAAATTTGATGATTGTCGTTCAATTATCTTTAGAAAGGTATGAAAACATGATCGATACTCAGTTAAATCGATTGAGCAAAACCTTGCCTAGGTTACAGGCAGCTGTCCAAGAAAGTCGATAGTTCTGTCGCTTTTTCTTAAAAAAAGACATAACAGTAGAGTCAAAGGTTGATTAAGCTCTTTATGATTTGATCTGAATGTGCCAATAGACGGATTACACCAACAGCATATGCATATATTGACAGATATAGTCAAGCGTGAACATAATTTCATATGGCATTTTTTGCCTACTGTATATTTCATACGTTATGAGGTCATACTACTTTATCCTACCCCTAATATAAAGTCCCATAGGCTCAACATTCAGTTTCCGTATGCCACGCTGACTGGCATACGGAGTTTTATATGCAACTAGGGGCATACAGAATTGTTATCACATAATATTCCAAAATCGAGGAGACGGGGTAGGTTAAAATCAAAACCTGATTCGTTTTAATCTTGGCCACCACATTCCACTCCTGGAGATTTGGCTCCGGACCTCACTCGGCTTCGCCTCGTGAAATCATTATGCAAAACTCCAGTCGTGGCATACAGTGGCCAAGATCAAAACTCATCCAGTTTTACGATAGTATGTGACATCCTTAGAAAGACCGTGCATAAAATGATGATTTTCGCTTAATATCTCAAATTCATTTTATAGTTTTTCATTAAAACCGAGCTTTTAGTGTCTGAATAAATACAATGTTGTTCTATATGCTGGTGAAACATTTATTCATAATCATGCAACATTTCCTGAATTATAGTGTACTATGCATTCAAAAATAAAAATGCTACCTCAAGATCTGCATTGGTGCGTCGCGAAGTGCGTCGGGACCGTTCACATGATCACCTTTCTTAAACTTAAAACCCATTACGATACCCGCCGATGTATCTAGACTCTACGATACAAATGTATCCGATCGTCTATGATATTTCACATTTTGCATCGTAATGCATTGGTAGTCTTCAATTCCTATCATAGTAGGTGAACGTTGGGCCTGGCATACCAAGTGAGAGTCTCATAGAGTTATATATCTATGTTCCATCGTGAGATAAGCATTAATTCCAATGTCCAATTGGTGTCATTTAAATGGCAATCTTGAAATTTTAAGTTACGCATATATACTATCACTGCATGAAAACCAATAGCTCCCCCACCCCTCCCACAGCCCGTCCAGGACTGGATATCGAACGCAATATGAGACTTGGAGTTCACAATGATTCTTCCCCCACCCCCTTCCGATATATAATGATCGCCCGACGTGGACGGGCGAGATGCTGAGTGATATGGAGTGGAGGCAGCAGACTAGGCATGTGATCTGATTGAGGGATCCAACCCGCAGTCGACAATGATCAAAGGTATTGTCCGGTAGGCTGCGACCGACGTGCAGCCGAGCTAATCTTATAGACGCCTCTCGGCCGTGCAAAATAAAAAGATCTCTCCCTGTGCCACCTCGCCTGCCAACCGCCTGTCTCCGATAGATCTATCCCTGTTTGTTTGTCAGTATCGCTCAGTTCCCTTTCCCCAGGGCCTCCCAACCGCTGCTCCACCCCTGTTTCCTCCAGACACACACATTCCCCACCCTTGTGTCCCTACAGCGTTTCCCTTTTACCCTTTTCATATCTCTCATCTATCGTCATTCGTGCAATGCTTCATGTAATATCTCTCATGCTTCTTCGGTCTTTCTGATATCTTATCTAAGATATCAATCTGTGCTGTTTGACATATTCATCATCTGCTTTTTATTATCTTCGATATGATTCTTTTTTCCACATTCCTTTGTTAGCAATATTTTCATTCCGATAATAACATCCATCTTGTTGGGATTTGCAATTCTGTTTTTTAAGGGAAAGTTTTGCTGTTAAGACAATGATTGTAAATCTGTCTCCTTTGTTGTCATAGTTTGTGTTGGTATTTCTGTGGTTGCCCCTTCAGCTTCCCGAAATGTTTCTACGATAGAGAGACATGAAATTAATGGGAATCTACAATACGATGGCCGGGATTTATGAGCAAAGCCACTTCTGATTGAAATTCCGATGCCTTTAGCTAACTGCCAGACATAGTTGTGTAAGCGGTGTGTACAAAGAGATTTAAGAGGAAAGGCGTGGCTCCTGTTCTAATAAACCTACTACTGTAATCTCTCTACATATCTACACCAGTGCCTTAATATTCTACTACTTATTTAGCATGCCTGTTTCAAGATAATGCACAATTTTCAAAATGATATTTTACTGACTCTCAATTCCCTTTCATTCCAAAGATTTCAAAAAGTAATACCCCTATTAGCTTAGTTACCCGTAAGGAAGATTGTAAAATAATTGAAAACAAAAGCTAAGACAAAATCCATGAGCAATGACAATATTACATAGTGAGGATAGATACAAAACTGTGTCATAGCGGAAGAAATATAACATTGATCTAACCTTGTATCGAGTGTTAGGGTTTTAGCAATCCACATGACTGTCGAACTCAACAATTCAGTATTTCATTATTACTTGGGCTTTTTTAAAACTTTGCTAATAAATGGTCCACTGGCAACTTTGGGAATAAATGGTCAGACGGCTTTCCATAGATGATATTTTTTGGGCTTTGTATTATTGCTTCTTTGGTCCGGGTATACAGCTTATAGCCTGCCCACTGGCATTCATGGAATCACACGGACCAAAGCTTTTAGACATAATTCCTTGCCCACGACACCACCCCCGCTCTGCACGTAAAGAATCCATTATAAGCTCTATTGACCTTTCTTCAAGTGCCCCAGATATCGTCCCTTTTCATCTGTCTGCATTATATTTCCTTCTCTATGCAGAATGTACCCCATATATGGCCGCCTGCAGGATTCTCTGGTAGTTGGTGATAACCATACCCCAACCGGCCGTGGTGGCTCGAGGGGGTCTGATAGGATTAATACTGCCGGCTGTAGGCGGCACCGACAATCGCTTTGTGACGTTCTCTATCGGATTAGTTCCCCTGGGGGCCTCTATTGTCGCCCACCATTATGGTAAAAGGTACAGCTCCAGCTTGGCCCCCCTGGGCACCTTCCCGAGCGACTCTCTTTGTCTCTGCACTTTGTAAATGAGTAACATAACCGAAACAATGAGAGCTGCTCTGTGTGAAGGTGCTTGGGGACAGTGAGGAGGCGTGGGAGATATGTCTGAATGAGTGTGTGTGTATATATATATATATATATATATATATATATATATATATATATATATATATATATATATATATATATATATATATATATATATAACGCAGGTTCATCTAGGGATAAATGTGTTCACAGGTATCTATACATCTATACAATCAGTGTGTGTCGATATCAATGGAAAGGGTTTCAACGTTTTAAACTTGTGTCGATTTTGTCGTCCATATGATCAAAAGCATCTCTACCGAAGCAAAATACAGTTCTCAGTTTAAATGCGAGCCAGGTAGGCGGGTGCCGCATCTTCCGTACACTCCTTCCACATGGTCCAGCAGACACAGAGACACCCGTGGCAGGTGCTGACGAGTCAGGAATCTCATCTATAAATTGATGTCACCATATCCCATTACTATCGTTCGTCTACTTTCCCTCTCCCATTTCACGGCTAAGAAAATCGTGCAAAGAACTCTCATTGAAATATATGTATATGCCTCGAAATCGTTATTAAGGTTGATGCGATTTTCTTCCTTATAAACGGTATCTGTGCCTGATTTGTTCTTATTTTTTCCCTTTATACAGCGTGCCTCATCAACACAAAATGCGTAGGATTCAGTAAAAATATCCATAGAATTACGCACTGGTCGATAGTAGAAGCTCTAAAAGTAGTCCTGGCCTTCATATATTTACTGCTGAGGGCAGGTCTTAAAATCAATCATGAGAAAATTCTCCTCCCAGTCTCAGACAATAGACTCATAAAAACCTACTCTGAACGGTAATATGTATGGCATATTATTGGTTTTCTGAAAAAGTGCAATGTAAGTGGGTGCAAGTCACCTAAATTCCTGGCAGAGGAAATCTCGAGGGCTGAGATTCTTGCTTTTCTTATGAATTTCTCGATTTTAGGAACTGGGCGATGTTGATGTCCGAAGCTTTTAGTGTCGGCGGCCGCTGCTCTGAGTGGGGAAGCTCTGAGTGTCGTGTGAGGGGTCGATATTCCTGAGTTGGAAAAAATGCATTATGCAGTCATGAAACACGCGGAACATGCGAAATCACACATAGAGACCACCAGACACGTATATACCATCCGTACCTCACCAAAGGAGGGCGAACGCGTTGCTCGCATGCCTATTACGCTGTAATTCCTAGATTTTGGCAGATGTTCCTATTGCTGCAAATAGACTGTGGATGTATAATGTATGCTCCTTCATGGATTTTAGGATAGTTACTACGACCTGGGTACATATTGAGCTTGTTCACTTCGGGCCGGACTGGGATGAGTGCTTGCTTGGGGACGGGGAGGGGGTGGGGGTTGAGGCTAGTCGACATAATGTAAACCATGCCGAAGTAGTTGCTCAATTTACGTCCATTTTAGGCCGAACTAAGTTTCCTCTCAGGCGAGGGTGGTCCAACACGCGGCACTTCAGAGATAGGGGAGGAACATAGAAGGCAGTACGTGCTATGCTCTGGTAGCGCTATTTATCAGCCAGTCTATTTATGATACATCATCTACATATCGTCTGTATCTTAAAACGTTTACTCAGACTATGAATTATTTGTTTGGTCAATTCCAATACTGAGTCCTAGTAACCAAAATTAGTACGGAATCTCAGTGTAGTTTAAATGCTTAATTGGTATTTATGTCAGGCAAATTTTGTATCTTTATATTATGAATACATTATATCAAGAAGAATCATATTGCTTTACCGGAGCTACTTTACATAACCACATAACCTCTGTTACATGAATGTATACCACAAGAAGATATAACATAACAAGGTTGCATCTACATATTTGTTCTACGTATTCGTGTCTGTAGTGGTGCTTGCCTGAAATAGCATAGCCTATCATTGATCACAGAGTATATGAGTTAAAGGATCTTATCTTTGACAAGTCCTGGTTGAAGACGAGCAACAATAAAGAGAGGTAGACGGAGATGGAAATATTTCAACAGTAATCTAATCTCAGCCCATATGGACTACCACCAAGGCAAAGAGTATTGACGATTGATGAAAGGCAAATATGGCGCTTTAAAACTAGTGTTTGTCCTACAAAAAATCGGGAATTCTCCATTTGCAAAAAGAACATTTCAATTCAAGAATCTGTTGACTTGATTTTGCCTAGTGAAAGAGGGAGGGTGCTTAACCTACAAATGTCCCATTGTATTTCACATGATGCTTATATGATAAAGTATTCATAGGTTTATTTGAAATCCACATTGCTCAGTGCACATATATGCGATATACATTCAGCCGGATTAACTGGGTTCAATCAAGCGGATGCCGCTTTTCGAAACGAGGCAGTGTGACAATATGATTTCAAAAGGAAGAACTAGGGCTTTGGAATAAACACTTCAAAGAAAAATAAACAGTCACCCAACATGCTATTGGTCTATTTCTCTCTACCAGTCGATACATGAAACCGATCATTTTGTAAAGCCCGACCTAAGCCAGGATAACTAAAAGAGTAGGGGAATAAAAACTCGGACACAAGAGTATGTGGTACTACTATAACTCAAGAGGAGACTGATTTTAATGACAGTGGATCGTATGCAAGCTCTGAGCTGTGATTGGGTGTTGAACCAACAGCCGATGATGGATGACCAGTCTTGTTCCAGTCTGTCGCATATGCTAGGAGGGTCACTCACAACATTAACAAATGAGAGTGTTAGGCCTGGCGTCCACCTACTACTATAGAAATCTAGACCTACCGATATGGCACCGATACAAAAAGCAAATATCAGAGACATATCGGGAAGGTGCAAAGTCTTATCCATAGGCAATTCACCAAGCATCATAAGGGTATTTTTCCCGTGCCTAATCGCAGAAACGTGGTCAACGGCCCCGATTCTAGGTGACCTTCCGACGCGATTTTGATATTTTTTATCGTCAGGTGCATCGTAGACCATATCGGAGCCATATCGTAGTAGGTGGACGTCGGGCCTTATTGTTAGAGCGAACTGTCCCCATGTGCTTGATCCCTATCAAGTTAAACGAGTTTGTGGATTAATGCTCATTTAATGATTAGACAAAAAGTATTGTGGCGGATTAAAGCTATAAATGAATTGTAATGATCGCAAGATAAGGAGTGTTATAGAGTAATCACACTACTTCACTTCATATAGTGTACACTGCCGCGATGTTGCTTTGTATCAATTGTCTATCTTTCGTTCAGATGCGTTGACAGAAGCGGGAGTTCTAAATTCAAGTGAATTGAAGCATCTAATCTTTTGTAAAGCTTTATGTTATTTATACTAGCGACTTCGTCGCGTCGTATTTGAGAGGGTGAGGGCTTAGTGGTACCCCCTACTATTAATACCTGAAACTATGAATTAGTTCCCAACCATCATTTCATGTGACACCAATTTTACCGACTATGAAAAACGAAAAATTTTACCGCGGATAGCAGGGATCGAACTACCGACTTTCGCATTTCCAGCCATCTGCCCTGCCGACCACTCCACGAAGATGGGTTATTGGAACTGGACCAAATACTTAATGTAGTGGTGGGTGGGGGGAATCAGCGGAGTTTTTAAAGGGCTACCAGCGAAAGTTGGAATCTCATTGGTTTCTCACGAGAAGAGTAAATCAGAAAACTACAATACTAAACTTTGATTTCGGCATGGCTTGAATTGAATCTTAAGAGAAAAAGCATGCCTGTCTATTGACCTAGAAAAAAGAAGAGCAGGTTCGAATTCCACCACACACGAGAATCTCACTCTCGTGGCCCTTCAGTCTCCAAGCCTAAGTTTGGTTCACTATGTCTCTATGTGCGGGAAGATCTCCAAGCGGATTCGACGGAATTCTACGGTTTTACATATAGTAGGTAACTAGAGTTAATGTTAGGCAGTAGATATTCTACCTGCTCCAGTTCTGTGTTTCATTCAACGTCGATGCCAAACTGTTGGGCTGACGTGATGGGCAAAGATGTAGGGATGTTGGGAGGTAGTGATTTAGGGATGTGCAGATGTAGGGATGTGGGAACGTAGGATGTAGGGATGTAGGATAAATGGATGTGGAGATGTGGGGATGTAGGCTGTAGGGATGTAGGATGTATGGATGTGGAGATGTGGGGATGTAGGATGTAGGGATGTAGGATGTAGGGATGTAGGATGTAGGATAGTATAGTGGAGGGGCAGTATGGTAGAGGCCTGAACCTGCATCCCTCACAGTATGTCTTTATAAGGAGATTTCTTACCTTGAGTGGATTCCTCCTTACCTGTTTATAGGCCTTGCCTGTGCTGCGGTATAAGAGATTACATAAAAAGGAAATCCCTTCAGTTGCTCAAAGAACGCAATTCGAATGAGCAACCCTCATTCACTCATGTAATTTTGCAGCTGACCCTTCTTCACACACAAGCCCACCTTTAACACAAGGTTACACCTGCAGGTGAGATGCTGAATAACACATCACACACAGACTAATCCCATGTAGACACAGTGCCTGGGCGTTAACCTGCAGAGGCAGAGGCTGGTTTGTGTCTTTCAGGGATCAGCAGTGTTTGCCCAAGGGCTTAATCCAGGGCCACTCGTTTAATTTCCTCTCCGGCAACAGGCCCTGGAATTTGTTCTTCGCTAAGCATAAGAACAAATGTCGGCTCCCCGACCTGAATATATGGGTACAGAACAAGCTGGTCTAGTCAGAGCATCTGGGTTGTATACGATTGAAATGTCAGCAGTTATCATTTATAAATGATAGAAGTCAATACCTTCAGAACAAAATTATCCAAATCATTTTGGATTAGGAATAATATAAGAGGCTTTATTTTTTTTATCTACTCCCTTGTGATCAAGAGTATGAATCCTGTTGCCCTTCCTAATGAATTAGCATTCATGGTCATGTTGCAACTAATCAACCAACCAGAAGAATAAATCATAGCATATAATATGATACATCCGTAATCCAATTAAGTAATGTTAACCACCTTAATGCTACTGTATAGCGTCTATGTGCTATCTCGCTGTGAGAGACCTTCGAGCTGGAGAAACTGTTCCCATAGCCTAGATCGTATATCATCCTTAGAGGTTGACATGTTCGTATTGCTCAAATACCATCTCTCTCAAATCTCTCGCACATCGCACGACGCACGTGCAATGGCTAGACTTATGTGTCAGGTACAAAGTATCCTGAGAGACTTAGCAGGAGATGATATGTAAATTAGCAACAAGAGAACATCCCCAGGACAAGGACAGTTTTTCATGCGAAGGATATAAGGTGCCATGGCAACAGCTCATTACGGCTGCAAAAGAAAACCCATAACCAGACTATACAAATTCTCTTTGATAATTGCTTCATCATCATCAATATTCCTTTTCCGATTGAGAGTTATTCAGGGAGACTCATCAGATGGGAATGCTGTTCCATTGATACCTTTTATAATACAGAACAGCAGGCTGCTAGACACGGAAAGCTTATAAATTTACATTCATTGAGTAGAATTCTGTCCCGATTTTTGGCGAATATCAGATTCTTCTCATAAAATTTTCATCCAAATCTTTCAGCATCAGGAAGAAAGATTCAGTTTCAGTACTTTCAGTACCGATGATGAGTAGAGGCATTCCCAGGCGAAGACCAATTAATTAAGATTAAGTAAGAACCATGATAAATCAATAAAATCAGATCTGGGATATTTTAAGATAAGAACCTAATACCTTAGGTAGAGAAGATTCAGGATTCTAACAGGCATACAGGTCCGACATGCGTTTTAAGTCAGCGAAGTCAAAGAAAAACGTATTGTTCTGCAGTATTAGCATCTATGTCAATATTCTGTTATCATTTTCAATGAGGGTGAAACGGGAAGGTATTTGTAAAAGGATTCCAGGCAAACCTTCATAATTTATAAACCACCCATATATATATATATAAAGAATGATCATCTGTTGTATCATTATAGATTCTTGCTGTTAGGCTGGAAACCGTTGGCTGTAAACGGGAGAAATTGTGGCTAAATATCTATGACATGAGCACAGATAGGATGTTGCAGTGGTGGAAGGTGTACCATATGCGGCGCCCTTATCACTACCTCTTTCCGTGTTTCTCCCTCCCATGGGAGGAATAACTGGCTATTCTGTGAGCGATACGGTTGCCGTGTAATATCCACTACCAGGCCTGTCCTCCGAAGGGTGCATGGACAAATGAACAAAACACGCAATCAGGTAACACACAAATAAAACCGTGATCACGTTTTTATTCTCTTTCATTCAATATAAGGGGGTATGTCTATTATAAGACTCCTAATAATATACCGACACTAACATCATATTACAGTGTGATTGACAAGGTGCTAACGCAAATAACATTATATATTGGCGCACTTGATTTCTTGACACCTAGAAAGTTCTTCAGGTCATATTTTTGCAGACTTCGTGACCTTGATATAGCTGGTTATGGTTTTTGAGCTTAAGCGCTATGTTAATAGCTTTTTGAGATATATGTAATAATTCAAAGTAGAGTAATCAAGTACAACTCAACAACTTCCCAAATTTGGTTTGGTGATTGGCTTTATTTTTGCAGCAGGTCACAACGTTTCGGCATGGAGTCGCCTCTCAAGTCATATATAAGAAGATATATGTAATATGCAATTTTCTTTTTATTGAGTCGGTTCGCTCACATTGCTGTTGCGGTCCACCACCTTCCCATGCAACAGAGGAGCTATGATTTGGGTTCATAGTTCGTGGTATACTAGTTACATAACTACTACATAATGCAAATAAATACCACATAACACTTTCCAGACAATACTGCGTGTAAATATATAAATACATAAATACAAATAATGCATACATTATATTACAGAACAACCTTGTAGGTAATGATTATACTTATATTTTTTGTAAAACTTTCCCGTCGATGCAGTACGGTGTCAGTGTATTGAGTCTCGGGGAAAAAATTTCCCCGAGCTCGACAAATGCACACGTCTCACATACAATGATTATACTTATACTTATATAATAAGTCACGATATTGACCCAAAAGTAATGTTCATTTTATCTTATGAAATTGAGCTTACTCTGTTTGAGTCAATCTATTATTGTTAAAGCTGGCGAATGAACTTAAATGATAATCTGTAATCCCATTAGTCACTACTTCAACTGACAGCAGAGCAAAACCCCATTCTTTAGATCCAAACTAAGTGTTATACCCATACCTACTACCATAGCTGCGGCCGAGTCCCATTCCCATAGCCATTTACACCATGATGATGTGATGGACCTAATACTTGAAAAACCTAATGAAATTAAAAAACGTACCTGTAGATATACAGTGTATTCTGATTTCGATGTCTCGCTTCATTTTACTACAAGTGGCATGAGTTTTTCAAATGCAATATATTTTAAGAGGGCCCTTCACTGTCCATTCAATGTATATGGCAATAACTCCTGTTAAGAGCGACCAGGCTACAGCGTGTGCAAACTGAATACCTTATCTCCTAACCCACTCAAGCCACTGTCCTGCTCATGACCGAGGGTCCCCTAGTTCGGCTCGGAATACAACATGGCGGCGCTCAGACTGCTACCTTCAGAGAGCTCTATAGGCGCTCCCTTGAATTTCATGTTTGCAGACACAGCTTGACGCCGAGTCGAGTCTCGCCAATGCAATTCCTCTGTTTCTCAGCTGGAATATGCGCCCGCCCACAATAGCAGAAAAGGGGGCGCACCATCCGAGGAGGTGTGTTTGACTTGGGTATTGCCTCATTTCCCGGTTGTCAGCCTAGTTCTAGGCCTGGGGTGTAGGGAATAGCAGCGACCGTCCTTGGGACAGGGGGATAAAACAACACGGTACACCACTCTCAGGGATACCGAGGGCTCGGTGCAAATAGAAAATAAGGTCAGCACAATCGTGGGTGGATCGAGTTGATTGAAATCAGATCTCCACTGAGGAGTGTGTGCTTGGCACGAAATAGAGTTGTCTATAGGAGGAAGGTTAAGCCTGGAGAAAACCAAGTAGATGTTGCTTTTTATGCGCAGCTCCTCAAAATCTGTGCGATATGAGTGTTGCTTTTGAGACAACTTATGCAGAGGAATCTATATATGTAAGACCGAAAATCGACGCATGTTTTTCGTAAAAGGTGGAATTTCCTCTCACATTTTTTCAATCTTTCCTTCCTACTGAGAGACATGTGCTTTCCCCATGCCTTCCCTCCCACCTTCTACGGGTCTTGTGCAGGTCCACCATTCCTATTTTAGGGGATATATTTATTTTTATTAAATCACATATATTCCATCCACCCGCCACCACCGCCCCCAAAGGCGTATCTTAATATAATTTCAGATGTTACACACTGCGGCACCACCCCCTTTTCCCCAGCTTTGGGTGAAGGATTGGACATATGGTATTGACCCTATCGCGCGGGGTACCCACGGCAATAGCACAGGTATGGAGCCGGGTACCAATGCCAGTGAATACCCCTAGAAGCCGGGTATAAAGGCCTCACCCTGCTCACCCATCAACCTGCCCAAACATAGTCTTAAACAGTAGATTATATTGTCCATTCACTAAAATTGTTAATAATCTCAAGAAATGAATTATTGTCTTAAACAGTAGATAATGCAAATACCGCAACGAATGGATTGAAGACGACGTGTTAGACGACCCACAAGATCTGCATAGATTATGCTCGTAGTACCATAATACAAAACAACCCCTACCTAAGGGGTGCCACACTTTGGAATCCGATCCTATGTATAGTGGAATAAAAACACTGTAAAACTAAAGATGGGCTTAAAGAGTATTTAGATGGCGTTTCTGTGAATTATGAACTGTATTTCCTGTCTGCAGCTTGGTTATTATTCGTCTCATTTTCATCACATATGTTTGTTTCATAATGATGGTTGATAAGTCCTCTTTGGAGGGTAATGTATCTTCTGTAATTCGCGGTATCTGAAAAACTCACGCATGTGAGAGATATCCTTTTTTCAATAAAAAAACAAACAAGCAAAAAATACAGTTACACCGTGTTTAGTCTATTTAGACTTATATGAAAGGTAGGATAATATACCGTATGGGAGCAGCGTTGCACGGTTATATAATAAAAGATAGGAATCCCTTTTTAAGATGTAGAGGGATAACACCAGCTGGTCAACATTGTCTTGCTCTGTTAAGAGAAAATATTCTTTTAAACATTGCTACGACTGAAACTGGGCTCCAATGTCATTTTTAGATCTTTGTCTAGATGGATTTTGGACCCAGAAATCATGCAATCCATTAGTAACGTACTGGTCATGTATAAATGTATGAAAATATTCTATCTATGTGTAGGACTGTAAAGGTACAAATACTTCAGAGAACATAAAGGCGACCTACAGTGGGTATATCTATACAACTTTCTACTTTGGCCAGCTGTTCTGCTGGTCACTGGTTTATGGTGATGATAAATGCAGTGAGCTGCCCGTCGCTCTACTTTGATCACGTCCCCATTAGGTAAACGTACAGGAGATTAAAGAGGTTCCTGCTTTTATCTCTAGCATTTAGCGCTGATCTCTGTCTCTCGTTATCCAATGACCCCGTCTTCCCTTGTTCTGTACCGTGTATATCGGAGTTACAATAGGAACAGATCTGCTCTTTAGATCAAAAGAAGCAAGAACACGATGAAGTGTCATAGCTCAACAAAATATGGTAGGGTAATTGGAATAGGATATATACATGGCATTATACATTGATGGGAGGTAAAGATTGACCACAGGACCCTGTGTGCCGGGGGAAGACTAGTATTCATCTTGTTTGAGGATCAAATTTAATCCACAGTAGCGAAACTTCATATCTATATATGTAATATGAATTGAAGTGTTTGCTATGAAGTAAGCCACTGGGATTCCAGTTTTCACCAAGATCGTATTTTCATCTTTAATATAAGTTAAGATTCCTATTTCTGTAATCAGGAGGACAATTCCCTAGTGAAATCCATTATTTCTTGTTACATGGCATGATTAGATTTAATACATAATCTGTTCATAGTATAGTCCATGCCACTCAAATTCTATGGATTCAGGGATAAACAGGGCTATAATGCTGGAACATTCATTCTAATTATATGTACAATCTTAGATTAATTGGACAATGTAGCATCGCAATTTATTAATAAATGCCGATTACATAAGAAGAATTGATTCTAGCCAAATGCAAGGTAGGCATTTTAGTCAACTGACATATATATCACTGTGTTCCTTGTTTGAACTTTAAATTCATCATATTCAGCGGAATGGCTAGTGCTAGATGCTAATGCATTAATGGTTTAGTAACGGCTTGCATAATATTCCAAACGTCATGGGGACTGATGTTGTTCCAACGGCGTTGAGTCAATTTCTTAAAAATGTCGGGGGGGGGGGGGCTACTCGAGAAGGTGAATGTGCTGACAACCCATGTTCTAGTGAGAATCTGTTAGACAGCCTGATAATGTTGATCAAGCATTATCAGGTATATAAACATGCCCAATTACCCCTAATAATATATGTTAATATTAACATGCACGTCATTAATTAAGAAAATCTATCACACTAACGCGCCACCCTATACTAACTGACCCAGTCCAGATGTAGTACAGTAATTAGCCTGTCATATATCATGAAGCCTTACGTTTAAATGATTGATGTTCGTTGCTTCTCGCGCACAGAGTGACAGCTCACCTGTTGTGATGCCTGGCGCAGAACGTGTTTCGATTTTCCGTATCATTTTCATGTACAAATGTCAATAAATGTGGCCTCTGCCCGTCCATTGAATAAAATAATATTTTTTTAAAACACGATCAATCTGCACCACCCGATCGTATGATAGGGACTGTTAGTATGGTATGTGTCCTGTTGACGCTATCTATTCTAGAAATGGCTTATTTCACTGGTGTTCTAGTTGACTATGCGGACAAGTTTTTAGTCACAAGGTCCGGCACCGTGAACCACTAACTACCCTGCTATCAATCTAGGACTAGAGACAAAAGGGTCATTTCATGAGTAAGAGGCCTCTTAATCGATTGAACTAGCCCTTCTGTCTCTTGACTATCCAACTTTACCTCTTTTGAAACTATTCCTCCCCAAAATGTTTATCTTTCGTTTAATACTCTAACTTCCCTGACCTCTCCATATTCCTTTTCCTGAAATTCCTTCAGATTACTCACCTGCTGTCCTTCAATCCACTAAGATTGATATGCTTTGCTTCTCAACTCGGGCATCCCTTCCCCGTTCCATCTTTATTTCCCCAATTATTTCCTTTCACTTTACCTGTCATTCCCCACCCAAGTACCGGGACCCTGAGAACTGAGGGTAAGAAAGGTTTCTGTTCGTACTTTTTAGATTTACCTGTATATGATAGGGGTTTTAGGACAAATAACGAGACCATTTGAGGGGCTCTAAATCCATGAAATGAGACTAAAATGTGAAATGAGATAAAATGTGCAATAAGTGGACAGACCAAATCGACCTTTGTGTGTGTGAAATGCTGTCTATCTAGGACTTCTGTTTCATGTATCACACCACCCCCCCCCCCCCTCCAACCCCACTCTCTCCTGCCCCCACTCCCACTGGCGGGAATTAACATTACCTGCAGCCCTTCAACGAATTTACTGCCCCTAACCATCCACCTCCGAACCCAGAAATTTTGCTCGAACTGCGGCGTCTACTTTTTGAATAATTGCGTTTCTATGGGTTAATTCCTATATAGTATGTAAAAATATCAGTTGATTCGTTTGTTATTTCTGGACTCTATTTAGTATGCCTTCTTCAGGACTGTATTCTTCTCGGTCTTCCTTCCTACATCTTCCAATTCCCGATCGTCATTCCACTTTCCTCCGTCTTCACCCCCTTGTCGCCTGTTTGCCCCTACTTTCCCGGTCCAATTTCCCCGATGTTACTCGCTCTCTCACCAACCCCAGCCTCATATCTCTCGTCAAGTATGTGTCGTTTTCTGATCGCCAACTGCCGCCACCTCATCGTCCACTAGGACGCAATCTGCCATGATTACACGCTCAGTTGTCATAGCAACGCGTGGACCCACGCGCGTGCGCGGACACCTCACTTCCGATAACAGTGTCGGTAAGTTGGACGGGCCTCCCTCCATTAGTGCTTGCCTGTACTAAGTATTTCATAGTAGAGGGAGCAGAGAACAGGCCGAGAAAATTTTCCATCATGGGCATGCTCAGTCTCTATTTTCCTATGTTCCTTCCAAAGGCTTACTTGTTTTTCTCTATTTTTGAAAACCAATTTCCCAGCCAGTGTGAAAAGATAGTTGTCGATTATTCCCGAAAGAAAAGCAAAACTGCTTTTTTTTAAAGCATGTGAACATCAATCAGTTAATTTCGGCTACAAAGGACAGTACCCTCTCCTGGCTTCCACATACAAAACAGATGGTCAGAAACATCAGGCTACGATTTTTTCTTACTGATATCAAATATCAAATGCTAAATTAAGTGAACAATGTGGACTAATAGCACTCTGGAAACTACGCAAAAAGCAAATAATGCTGACAATGTTCAAACACCACTATACTCCAGACTGGATTGACTATACTAACAGAATGACATGCTCTGGTGCTAGAATTCTGTCCAAAATACCACAACAGTCTGAACTTTCTGTCTCAGCTCACAGGGAAGCTTCTTGCAGGGGGTCGACCCCCCCATGTTGAAGGTGTATGTTGCGGTATAGATGTAGACGGGCGATCGGTCAACAGCAGGCTCTCGGCTCCAAGACCCAGTCAGCCAGGCAGCTGAAAATCAAACGAATCAGTATTTAGTCTGTGATAGAAATTACATCCATAGAATGTACCAAATATGCAAATTAGGTTGGGCCGGGGATCAAGAAATGATGGTCAGTCGGCCAGTCTGTTTGGTGGATCAGCAAAACAGTGGGATTTAGAGCTGACAGGCAGTCGCCTACACCAAAAGACGAGTTGATGCTGGCCAGCGACTGGGTTTTGGAGACACGATGATGGGCCAGCGGTTGGCAGGGCCGGCCGTGGCTGCTTTATTTGCTGATCCACCAAGCAGATCCTCCCCATCAATGTGCAATTTGGGCCGGCAACCGGTGACGACCTCCACAATTCCACCACAATTCCATCAGACAGTGCTAGCTCGGGCTTGGTGGATCAGCCGCAATAAGGTGGACTGATCCACGAAAAGCACTGTGGTGCTCAACTCGCCCTACCACAGAGGAGTACACTATCTGCATCACTACAACAGATAACAGATGATGAAGAGTTCAGATTACTGGTAGATAAGAACAATATTGTTCCAAAGAAGGTCAATCTACATCTCATCAACAAATCGTAATAAACACTAAATCTATTATTGTATCAAATCTTTGATATTGATGTAAACTGCACGATTCTATTTGTACATGTAAGAAAATTGTAAAAACTCACCTTTATAAGAGATACTACTAATAAACAAAACAAAATGTATATATTGTTCGAATCAGTAAAATTCTTTGACGCCTTATTCAATATTAAATCATGTGAACAGGAGACATTGCTTATAATGCTCAACCATAGAAATGTAATTAAACGCCGCCTTGATAAACATATATGAATTCATCAGATTGTGCAATTATTTCGGGATGAAGCGCTAAGTCAGGGAATTAAGTACCTAAGACCAAGAAACTAATTAAGGAAACACCAACCAATAAGTAGCAATCACCGTGACTAATGAACATGGATCAACAAATGTAACTTTACAAGAAGTGGGGATTAGCTATCTACTTAATTGTATGGGGAGTAATTTACCTGGATACGCTCAGGAATGATCTGGAACTGGCACTGGAATACCAATCACGGGATCTAACAATCCTTGCACTGAACGATAATACTTTCCCGATATTGCCGCTATTGGAGAATCAATCTAGGTAACGATAAAACTCAAATGATTCGAATATAGGACGAGCAGGTGGCTACTAAAGGGAGAAAAAAGACGTACTAGCTTATAATGTGTCCGCAGAGGGCTCTTTATGTAGGCACGTAGTTTCAGGTGATTGAAGCAACCCTGTCACCCTGCCATATTGCGATGTGGCTTTTGTTCAGGCATGTCCATCATTACTGCGCACTTATTTGGTAAGATGTCGTCTGGGTCACATACTCCCGATGAAAATCGACCTGGATTACCACCTTTCAGAAGTATTCGCGCTGATGCCAGCAGGTGGCCATTGCTAGGCGTCATCTCTGGTCATTCACTGCCGGCCTAACACCGGAAGTGCTTAGAAGTGCGCCAAGTGCACATGCGCAGGTTTTGGACAACATTTGTGTGAAGAATGAGCACCCAGTCACGTGATCTCAAAGCAAAAGAGAAATGTAAAATACCTTGTTGCTATCAACGGTTGGGTCTAACTAGGATACTATAACCAGGCATGACAGCTGATTGGAAAGTTAGGTGGCTAGTGAGATTTAGAACATTCATCTAGTCCTATTAGTGGGAGAACCAAACCCAAAAAATAGCCTTTATTCAACACGGAATGGTAGAAAATTGCCAATGGTACTGGGACATAGGCAAGACCCTGGGTGATAGCGTACTTGGGTCAGATAGTTCTACATGAACTGCTGTTGCCATTCAAATAGGTTCAATCTTGAAATTGGCCAAATTTCATTAAATTAGCTGTTGATGTAATAGCTAAAAAAAAAAGTTTTGAATTCAACCGAATTTCGTTTGACAATTGACCTAGGGATCCATGAGTCAAGATCTTGTGACTTGAGCGATGCAGAGTTTACCTCCTGAACTGCATAGCCTATTAGATAAGTCAAATAATTGTTCAAATTGGTATGAAAGCATGTCAATTGGCACAAAGGTCGGATATATGGTACTAATCCTTTTTTTAATACATATTTCTTTTATATTGCGATAGTCATTAATAGAATCCATATCCTAGTTCATTTAATCTCCTTTCGAAATATAAGATATCATCAATCTCGGCATATATTTCCTCAAATAGTGCGCTTATCTTAAAGGGTACTTTAAGACAGATCCAATTAATACTACGACCAATCTTCAGCTACTATCCGTTTATTCTGCGGGGCACTTTCACATAATTCCGTGGTTAAGAGGTTTGATTTACCATCTTAATCTTCATTGCGTAGTAATTCACAAGGCGAAGAAATGCTATAATATATATATATATATATATATATATATATATATTATATATATCCATATGTGATGGTAGGAGGGTGTTGGGCCAGAAAACATGGGAGTTGGAGTGTGTCAGAGGCGGGTGGCTGGTGTTGGGTACAGAGAATTGATGCATCTGAGGTGGAAAGGGCAAACGAGTGGTTAACGGTCTGCTTTCCATCAGTGATGAACATCCAATACCACCTGTACACGTCCGATATTCACTATGCCCGCTGAAAGATACTGGATGAGATGAATTACTGGCTAATGTATGTTGTTCAGTCGTTGTTGGTTTACTATAGATGTGAGGGGAATAAGGGGCGGTGCTAGCAGGGAGACTTAAAATCAATGAAATGATTGTTGTGAAAGCGGTGTTCTCGAGAGGAATGTCGAAGCTGGCGGTTTTTTAGTAATAAGAGTTGTGTAAATTTACATTATTACAAAGGTGTATTGATATATCGTTTATCCCTTAAATGTATTATGCTTGGGATGATTTCACAGGTCTTATTACGAGGGGTCGTGGATAAAGTGATGGTGGTACATCATAGGTGGTACAACTGGGGCTGGTTCCGAAACGCAAAGTAGGTATTTGAAATGCAGAAATAGTACATATCCATTGGCCAGAACAAAGTGGAAGGCCATTCCGCCACGTGGCTATAACTATATGTGAATACAATTTTCTGTTAAGTGTGTTTCTGAATGTGTATAGCTGATTATTCTCAGACTAAAAGGGTATTTTGCCCCGAAACAATGCAGAGGGTCAGAGTCACGCACGTTGATATTCCATTTTATTAACCACCGATTACAGAATCTCTATAGAAATAGCATTAGGTGTTAGTAATTTACAGTAATTACTGGAAAGAGCTCCCAAAGCGTCATTGGGCCCCCAGCGAGCGAAATACGAACTATTTTTTGGATCTGTTACATCAGATGATTGGATTTTCTGTATTTGATAATTACTGACACTGCACGGGGGGTAGGACCGGCGAATTGTAAGCGAGGACTTCAGTGTTAACTAGTACAGGCGCACTGAGAGGGCGGCTGTGAGGGCGGCGGCGAGGGTGGCTGTGAGAGAGGCGGCCCTATTCACACCTGTGCAGGGAGAGGACTTCACGGTGGTGGCAGCGGCGGCGGGGGGTTGGCTGCAGGATCGGCAAGGAAGTTATATCTGATGACTCCTTGTCTGTATATATAGTACCAGAATCATAATGACAGAAGAATGGTGTTTTAAAGTCAAATCTATCCAAAAACGGCAAAAAAACAAAAGAATTCTGGGTTTATTATTTGTATTTATTGCAACATGGACACGTATATACGCCAATAGATAAGGCGTATACACGATGGGAAAAAAGGTCAACCTTGTATACGTAAAATGATACTTTTATACGCTGGGCGTATAGAGATGTAAAATAGTGGTTCTCGTGCAGTGAATGTTTAATCCTATATTTGAGCATTTGACACGAGTCTTTGAGCTCCTGGTTTTTAAATGACCCATTTGTAAGAGAAAGATTTGGTCAAGATATAATCAAAAATCGAAATTAAGAAAAGCCCAAAGCCTATGAGGGATCATAGAGGTATGTATGTATATGATGAACCCCAGATTATTTATTACATTTTTTTATTATCATTATTTCCAAATAATTCGCCACAACGGCGGTCTTCCAATATTTGATCATAGTGACGAATTAAATCTCTTGTTGCCCACAAGTACTTGTTGTCCAAAACCTGCCAGTGTTATGTTGTGTAAGATGAGTGTATTTTATATTTCCCCCGCTTGAATTTGATAGATTGATCCAGAAATGCGCAAAGTAGCTTGTCAGAGCTATATAAGTATGATCACTTGTTTAATTATGGTAGTCCCGATATGTGTTAATAAAGTCAGTCATACTCTATGTGAGAGGTGTATATTTGCCACCTGTATGTGGTGGAGCCACCCGTACGGTGTAGTACATCTGGTGCCGGGAGGTGGCGGTATTATATTTATAGTAGAATACCTTGGTGTTGTATTCTTTCCATAAATATTATACGCTTAAACTTATTATAATGATAACTATATATATATATGTGATATTATAATATATATATGATAATAATGAAATACAAGATGACTGCGAGGTTTGGGCGTATGAGTGTATTTATTAGAGAACACCAGTCACCCAAAACGCCCAAACCAAGAAAAGAAAAATAAAGCAGTCAAGAATAAACTAATCTAACAATAGATTTGTCTAAACTAATTTTAGACTCTATAGACCTATCTAAGTATAATAGAACAGATAGACTTTTCCAATCACCCACATTTTTTATTTCCGTTAATGAAAACCCTGCTTCAAATAATGCAGTGGCTCCACCTCTACGGAGAGAATGAGTTGTGGTTGATGGAATACCTACTAGTTTACAGTGATGTTTCAATTTATTGAGGAACCAATTATAAGAACCTCTAACCAACATCGAACCTTTATAAAATGATATTAATTGAGATGAGATATTTGGGTAATTTGTAAGAGAGACAAGTTTTGATACATAATAATATACACAAAATGGAGATCCCAATATTTTTGAAAAGGGTAAGGTAAAAACTCTTTCGTTATACTGGATGGTTTTTGATCTCCTAATATGAATTAACAGAATGTCAGATTCAAATTCAATATCTGAAACCTTAATTGAAAATTCTAATTCTACTAAATTTGACTTACGTAATAAGCCTCTAAATCCTAATATTAGACAAGTCCAAAACGCTAAATCTTCATGAAAAGATAAATTCAAACTGTGAAAAATCATTTTCATATCTGAAATAGTGATAGGTCTAGCTTGGACAACAATATTACCAATAGTACGTTTTACACCTAGTAATACTCTACGAATACCATGAGTATCTGGAAATATATAGTCATGAACCTCATGTAAAACCTTAATGGCAGACAAATAATTAGAAATAGATACAAATTTAAATTTTTCTGCCATAAAAGTGATATATAACATTATTGTTTTTTCATTAGATGGTAATGGACATAATCCGAATTCTTCACAAAATTTGAAAAAATGCCTCCATTGACATCTTCTGGTCCTTGCGGAATTGTCAGAGAGCCATGCCTCTTGATAATAAGATAATTTGGAATTCAGCTCATCGACTGAAAACAACAAAGGTGATGAATAAGATTAACATCAATATTACACCTACGATTTGGTGAGAAATAACGTGATAAATAATCAGGTATGGTGTTCTCATGAGTTGAGATATGTGATGATACTACATGGAAGTTACAGATAAACGATAACCAAAATAATTCACGTATCCAACGCATTGTACCGATTGATCTGCTACGACCTGTATTGATCGCAGTAACGACTTGGGTATTATCAGAAAAAATTCTGATTTTACATCCTGACCATAGATAGCCCCAACGTTGTGCTGCACAAATAATGGGCCATAATTCTCTTACATTTATATCCATGGAATCTTCAAATTCCATGGGTGGTTCATAAAAATGATGATTCTTAACATAATTGGGAAAAATAAAGGAGGAGTCCCATACTCCTATCAACCAATCTGAACCAAATACGGCGCCAAAACCTGTCATTGATGAGTCCGCCGAGAAAAACAATTCTTCTCTAGATATAATAGCTTTTTTGCCATTAAATATCTTACAAAGATTCACCCACCAGGATAAATCGTCCTTCATCCAATTCGGAAGGAGGTGTGGACCAGATGAGTCTCTTATATGTCTAGAAAAGTTGATAATGCGACGAGAAAAGGTTCGTCCACCTCTGACTACTGTGCTACAATGTGATAAAACACCACAAAGTATCTCAATTTCCTTAAAACTAGTCGTCTTCTTGATAAAAAATTCATTAACAATTTTTATCAATTTTCTTAATTTATGGATGGGCAGGGAAAGTGTCATATCTACACTGTTTATACAAATTCCTAAATAAACAATACGTTGTGTTGGAGATATCACTTTCTTCCATGATACTGAAAATCCTAATGATCTTATCATTGCAATAAGTGCTAACAATGCCGTATTACAACTGAAATACGTATCAGATACCACAAGAAAATCGTCTAAATAACCATAGATTCCATCATAACCTAATCTGTGCATACAACGAATAATAAATTCTGTTATTCTTGTAAAAATAAAAGGCGCACATTTTAATCCAAAAACCAAAGAGTTAGAGTGATAGTAAGAAGTAGATCCGTTTAGATCCCATCGAAAACCTTGATATTTCCTATGTTGGGGATATACTGGGATGGCCCTGTATGCATCCTTGATATCCAAAACCGCAAAATAACAATTTTTAACCATATCATCAGTAATTTCGTCTAATTTTAAATAAGAGAATTTTGTACAGGTTGATGACATGAAATTGTTAATGCTAAAGTTTAGGGGTCTTTTACAATCAGTGATAGGCCTAATCGTACCCGTTTCTTTCTTGACTACTGCCCCTATCGCATGAATACACTGTGGTTTGGTATTTACTTTACTTATATGACCTGACTCCAATTCTGATCTAACAATTGTATCCATTTGAGTTTTAAATTCTGAGTCCATAATACTATTGTAATTAAAGGCATCATACTCTCCAGAGAAACTATTGTTGACAATTTTGAACCCATTCATTATTCCTTCAAAAATATAATCAGCTTCCAAATCGTTAGTATCGTATCCAAAACAATGGTCCCAGAATATACAAGGATTCAATGTATAAGAAACGCCACCTAAAACATGATTGCCAGAACAGCTGGTCGAACAAGGGCGATTTACATAACCTCTGTTAATAACAGAGTCCTGATCTACTGAGTACAAACTACTTGAACCAGCCGTATTGCTAACAACAGGTGGTAAATCTACAACATTAAGAGTATCTGGGTAACTAGATAAAGTTATTTCTGCATTGCTAACAATCAGGCTATTAGCTCCCTCAACTTCAATGTCAATACTAACTTGTTCAGCCGAATCACTGATCTCAGAGACAATTTCAATATTTGTATCAGGAGTAACCACAGGAGGTAATTCATAATTCGCTTGAATAACAGATTCACAACCATTAACATGTAAAGGTGAAACAATTTCATATGGGATTCCGATTGTACAATTATCACAATTTAGTCATTTTGAGTCCGTTTTTGCGCTCTTTTTGTAGCATTTCAAAGCTGGATGAGTGCCTGAGCACTCAGCGCACTCATGCTTGTATTTGCAGTCATTAGTTGTACATTCTTTTTCATTGTATCGCCAGCATACTCCGAATGGTCGGTTCTCCTTTCCTTTGCGAGTCTTCGGGCGATTTTTTGGTTCATTGAACTTAACATAGGCTACACATTTTTCAATATTTAAATATTTAGCCGCTAAATAGGCGTCACCATAAACAAAACTACCTGAACCTAATAGTTCCGCTTTTTCTCTGCAAGCTAAGTCATAGTCAATAAGTGCTTGCGGTGTTAAGAAGGGCCTACGATCGCTTAGGAATGCAATATGTTCTGCATAATTAGTCACATCAATCCCTTGAGCGATCATCGATCGCATAAGGCTCATGCTTCCGCTAATAATCTGGTCCAAAGTTGGTTTTGATGTGTCACATGGAAGATGGTCTTCTAGACAATATACCACACACTTACGTCTCTTCTCTGTCTTGCCTTGGCATGTGTGTACGTGCTCAACCGGTATACCCTGTATACCGGACCAAGAAGTTGTAGAGGCGCCATACACCGGAGATAATCGCACTTTGGGAACTGCACCACTGGACTTCGTGCATGGGGTTGTACTCTGAGAAGGAGTAGCCGTCGCTGTTACTGGAGGCACCGTTTGTTGGAATGTACTTGCTTCATTACGACCCTCTGTGCGGGTCGCCGGTACCTGGGTCGTGGGTCGTGTGCCGCCATCTTGTCCCACCATCATGAGCCTGATTTCCGCCATCATTTTTGTCAAATTAGACATTTCAGAACGAAGAGACTGTACCTCCAGACGATATCCGCGATTTTCATGTATTAAACGGTCAATTGCCCCGGCGTCGCTCTTAGGTAATTGTTCCCTTGAACTGCCGCCACCGGTAGCGCCTTCCTCGTCATGGTCTTGCAAAGTATCCGGGCCTTCGGATAACTCTTTTAAACTTCTGTTTAAGTCATCTAAAGTTTGTGAAACTCCTGGACATTTTGGACAAATCTTCGTAGTACGCCCATCGTACTTGTATTGGCATATGCCACATACAACGAACACCAGAAATGCAACCCAAGGGAAGCGCATTCTGACAAGCTGAAGCGTACGTGTTCACAGGTAAAAATTTACAGGTGAATGGGACCGGTGAGAGGTGTATATTTGCCACCTGTATGTGGTGGAGCCACCCGTACGGTGTAGTACATCTGGTGCCGGGAGGTGGCGGTATTATATTTATAGTAGAATACCTTGGTGTTGTATTCTTTCCATATATATATATATATTTACTATGACATAGGGTAGGAATATTCTCTACAGGTTTTATTCGCTGGCTTTTCACATGCTCCGCGTCCGCCATTGTGAACGTTTGTCCCTCACACACTCTGACAATTTTTTTTTACTTATGGGCTAAGGTTACAAAATGTTATGCAAAAAATTGTATACGCCAATTTCATAGCTTCCTCACATACAAATGTCTTTATATACAACCATGGACAATATACTATCCGGATTTTGGAACTGCTTCATATGTTGTTCCATTATCCTACGTCCGTAATTGAATACAGATGCCACAGCAGCTAGAACAGAGACACCTATTGAGATAAAAGACGTCGCGGAATGTGCTATCTTGTCAGAACCAACTACAAGAAGCTACATGTAATCCATATGGTCTGTCCCTTCAAGGACACCATCTAAAAAGTCACATCTGTTGAACGGTGCCGACTGAACGCGTTGTACAATCAATACCTCTCATGTTACACGCCGGGCGAACTGTCAAAGCTAAAACTTCTTCCTCTGGTTCTCTTAATTTAATCACATTTCGCAGATTGATTTCGGCACCCGTCCGTCCCCACAGCGACCATTAAACCAATACCTCAGTCTCATCGCTGCATTACCGCCCCATCCCTTATCCTGTCACATTGACTGAACGCTCTGACGCCTGCGATTCAATATAGACTTGATGAGAGCGGACTGATATTAAATGTAATATTCTCGTCATTATCGGCGACGATATGTTACATGAAGAAATATTGCGCGATTTATCGTATGAGTTCGAAGATATGATTGAAACTGCTATAGAAAGTGTTCCCAGGTGATTAAGATGTGTATATATATATATGTGTGTTAATGCAGTATCATTCACAAGAATTATTGTAATACATTAACGACACCAGGGAGGTGTTTTACAATAGTGATGATTTGATAGTGACCGTTTCCGTTGCATAATCTTATCTCACCTACGCATGGCACAGCTCTATCGAAATAGGTCTTTTAGAACACCAGCGATCGCTTCAACCCAACCGGTCTATGCCATACCTTGTCGATGAAACACCTCCCAGTTCGACTCACTGCGACCACATGCGCATTTCAACTAGTCTGAGTGTCTTGGGGTTTGGTTTGGTTGATTTAACGTCCGATAATCATAATTAACTGTTATCAGACTGCTGGGGTGTTTTCATGAAATAGATCTATGCATTCCAAGACCTATTATTATAGACTCTGGTATCCTGTTGTCGTCAGGGCCAAAGCACGCAGTCTCAAACTAAGACTGTTATGCGCTGCCATTTTGGGTCAGGAATTCCTGCCTCTGCTGGTACTAAGCTGCCCTGACTGTTTTGCCAGTAACAAGTGGCTTGAGTTGGCACTAAAATTAGAACAGCCAATCACGAAATTCCTTTCTCCCGTCAGGCAGAGGGAACAGGCAAATGGGAGTCTTGCTCTTTTAGACCCTTACGGACCGTAACCCTTGGGCGGCACAGTCTGTAAACGGACTACTATTATTATCGCACAGAGAAAGGGCACTTTAACTGCAAGTGGATTAACCAGACAAATAACTGACATCGTTAATTTATGTCGAGATAATATTACGCACTACGGTAGTAGAAACACTTCTTCAGACTTCGTGAGATATAGGCGATCAGAGAACTATGTGAGATTGGGCCTATTTGATACATTGATATACTGCATACCCATAAATATACTTATTTCTCTCACTAATTGATATATAGCACACACACAATAATAAAATTATTATAGTCCTCTTTATATGGGTGTCACCATGTGGAACACACTCCCACTGAAAAAATGCAATATATCCAATCTTGTATTGACTTTATGAGCGCTGTCAGTCTGTTCCATCTGAAAGATGAGATATTGCAAGACATATAAACTATGAATAATTAAACTATTGCAAACTATAAATAATAGGATATCATCATGGCCAGGGGTCTATCCATGGCCAGGGTAACAATTAACTGGCGTCATATGACCCAAATAATCAAAGACATCACAATATTATTGATATGTAATCATTATTGCTGCATGTAACTTATATGATACCAGTCTCTAGAGCAACACTTGTCTGTCCATTTCTGCCCTGTATTTGTATCGGGCTTATTTTACCGTCTTTGTAAATAATGTATTGCCTGTATGCTGGGACAACACAAGGAATAACGCCAACCCCATGGCGATTGTACCGCCCTATACACGATGGAATGAAAAAGAAACACAATACCACCAAGAAAGTAATACTCGGCCCTGTCCCCATAAAACAGTTTGCATTGTAATGGAGTGTTGTGTAAAACGAATCAATCCAATTCAGAGATCTAATTAAATCTTCCCTTGGACAGCACCATCCGGGGTATATTCTTGGCACGTTCCTCAAACTATCATCTTCTTTTCCATAGATTCGTGTCAGAGCAGAGAGTTCTTCGTTGGCAATCTGTAAACCCTCCTACCGCCATTTTGTATTCCACATGAATGGCGTGTCAGGGGCAGGCAGTAAATGGCATTACGTCCTACAGTGGAGAGACTAAAATGGGAGCAGTGTTTGCACATGCACTGAACGTCGTCTACAAACGTCTGTTTTAGTTATTCTGGTCACGTATGCCAGTCACAATGTAGAGAGAAGAACTCTATTGGTCATTAAACGCTGGTCTGTCTAGCCTTACAATGATGTCCTGAGCAATAGATTGAATGCAACACTATAAAAACATGCGTAAACATGACAAAAACTCAATGAAGTAATAAAAAAATAATAATAATAATAATAATAATCATAATAATAATCATAATAATAATGTGAAAACAAAAGTGTGTTAGATATGCATTGCTAATACTGTAATAAACCTTGCAGTGGGTTAAGTCAAGTTAAGATACTCAGAGGCGTTTCCATATACTACTAATATTCTATATCGGATCCCGAATACAAAATGGAAAAAGAGAAGTGTTGTTGCCTCAAATGACAACAAATTTGATATACCGTGTCTCCTAAATAGGCTATGATGAGGCTACTGAGGTAGTTGCAGACTACCTTAATACAAATCACATGTCCAATTCTCTGAGATACATTGCTTTTACTGCTTCTAACATACGTGTATATCTCGTTTGGTTATATATGTTTGTCTGCTACGACACATCAAAACGCCTACTAACTTCCTGTTCTGATTTTTATTGCAGGTTTCCTGTCACTGCTGGGAATCAGTTTATGGATGTACATCGACCCGGCGGTAAGAGGTACCTTCCCTGCCATGCTCACTATTGGCTGCAGCTTCATGACTCTCATGTCCTCCACCTTCGCCATACTGGAGGTCAAAGGGGTCAAAGTGACGTGTCGAGCGGAGACGACAACAGACCGTGATGTAGAGAGGGAGACGCTGTACCAGTGAGAACGTCACTGACGTGGAGAAAACGGCATGGAGGGAGAAATAATCATTGAAATGACGGTCCATTTATTGGTACAATACATGTCGTTTATAATGGATAGTGTGCAGGAGAGGTACTTTATGTTAAGGTGGACAATGTAAGAGACATTAACATGCTACAACATAGGGGACTTTGAATGAGTCAGATGTACACAACGTATGACAGAGATACACATAGTAGACAATGTATATGTGAGATACTTCTGAATACAAGTAGAGAAGCAGATCATATTTGTATGATATATATCATAACGTATATCAAGCTCGACAACCGAGAAAAGTGAAAAACGTATTTTTGAGATCCTCTGTGATGAAGAATCAAAACCTTTATTTATATTAGATGAAAAGCATGGCAAGTAAATCTTGCATCGGTGTACATTAATTGTCTATAGCGGAGAGAGCATGACGAGGACAGCCGTTCATGTAAAAGGAGGGACGCTTCAGTGTCAGCGCTATCGTCACTGTGAGTACGGTATCTTCATTAGTCTTACCCAACGCATATAGAGGGTTTGACATTTGGTGAGCAATCAATAAACAGAGGGATTATTGTGTAACACAAGTTGATAGAGGTTGACATAGCATCAGAGAAATACCCTATGTTGAAGTGGGTATCCCATATGTAGCAGCAAATTCCTTTACGTAGATTATTCATGCCCTAGATCTAGAGCGAAAGTTATTGAATTTTGCAAATCGATTTGGGAAAATCGTAAGTGATTGGCATTTGTTAACAACTGGACAATATTAGACTGAAATTACTTACACTTATTAAGAAAACACCCCATTGGGGATGAATAAGAGAGATGTCATGCGGAATTGATCATTGGAAATAGAGAAGATTATGATATTGGCGAGTTCATCTATGACATCTGGAGACCACCTTTGTATTGGTGATATATGTTCTATATAATTCAACAGCAATTAAAATGTTGATGCAAGACATCCATACTAAACCTTATAGTTGTGTCTGTGTATTAATTTGTATATGTCCAGGTGTTGTAAAAGATTAGGATATGATATGGCATAAGATGATAATATGCATAACGGTTGTGAAGTGATTGAGCCGTCTTTTTTGATAGGCTGATTGTAGTACATAGACTTAAACCAAACTCTAGGTAGCTTACAATGATGCAACCTTTAAGGTTCAAGGGTTCTGCCTTCACAAGACATTCAAACTCTGATATCTTACTATCAAGTCACTCTTTCTTTCAGCAGCGACCACGAGAGCTATTTAAGGTGATAAAACTAATTTCTTGCTATGCCTTGAAATACAAAGTAAGTAATTTTTAGGAGCTTTTCTAATCACCAGTGTATATTTTCTGCCCGCTAAAGCCACAGAAGAGAAACTTTTCCCCAGGAATTGACAATTACACATCAATCATGCGTTACACATGAGATATCTATCATCAATACCAACAATGATGATATTGTGAATTATCCATGAAAGTACGCAATGGTGGGAGTGCCATGTTGGATGTTTGTAGGCCTAGAATAAACACAAATAGACATTAACTAGTACGGAATAAAACAGTTTTCATGCAAAATAAGGCAATTTGTCCCTCAAATATCTAAATCATTTGAAGATCAAAGTCAAGCTTTTGTTCAGTGTCATTAAGTGTGATAAGAAAACAGCTTTTGTCCCCTTCGACATTTTTTGTAGATATACTAACATAGGTCAATTATGAAGTTTGAATTCCCTAAAGTATATGTTCCGCCAACTAGGCGTTTAACAGGCTGTAAAGTTTCTAGGCTATACCCATAGCGGTTCTGCTCCTAACGGTCTATATACGTAGAATAAGGGTTTGAAGTCAACGCATAGATGTTGTAGGTTCAGAATCCAGGTAAGACTGAATACTCTGGGTTTATTGGGCTCTTGTTTTATAGCAGTGGGACGCCTTTGTCTCCAGGTGGAGACGCTTATACGGGCGGTCGTGTTAGGCGCCAATTAGCGTCACCTTTGTAACAACGAGCGCGCCCGCATCTCCAGGAAGTTGGGTTAACAAACAACCGCCGGCCAAAGCCGGGTTCAAAGGGGGGATTATAGCTACAGCAGGAAGGACCAATTAGCCTGGCCAGTGTCGGCCATCTTGGATTTGGAGGAAAGAATTTAGAATAGATTGAATATATATATTATAATTAATAATGCTGCTTTTTCAACGCAAAAATACCACAAAGTTAGAATTATCGACTGCAGATTTTTAAAAACGTCCCTCACTCTGAGTTCGAAGAGCAACGGAGAACTTTAAAAGAAAAGAAAAAGATGTGCAGTCGCTAAAACCAACCTAACCGCCTTGCTCCGTCTCAGAGCAGTCGTGCGGCTGCTGAGACCAGCGCGGGAACGGTTAGTTCGTCGAGCGAACGCGGAGGCGCCACCAGCGCGCGCTCACGATCTCCCGACCAATGAAAAGGCAGCAATTCCCAACTTCCGGTCACCACCCAGAAACAACAAAAATGGCAGCGCCCACATCTCGGCGTGCTAAACAAACGGGTCTTACGCAAACAATGGCGGCCATCGGGTCTTCAAACAAGGTAGGTTCAACCATTAACACATATAGATCACACGGGTAAAGAGTAACAGAGATGATGACAGAAATACAGGTTATATTTTGAAAAAATGTCACTGCGGCCCGCTCGGCGTCAGAGCTCCGACCGTGTCCGGGTTATAGGTACTCGGCTGTACAACCAGTCGCGAGTGTAGAAAATGGCCAGCGAATGTCTTTATAAAATATAAATGCATAGTCCATTTTGATATAAAGCTGGGATACGAGTGTCTGTATCCTGTTGCTTCAGGATGTTGGTTATGAATGTAAAAAGGGTAGATCACAGGGATCTCACAGTGTATGGCGAGCGGTCTTCGGCGTCAGTGTCTCTTGGTTGACTCGCTCGCCAATCGTAGGGGTGGAGTCAATCGCGCTAAAACACACTTTAGCACGATTGATACGATTGTTACTCTTGTAGAGGTATATACAGGTAGGAACGGCCTGTCAAGTGCAGAACACACATTGTTCGTTGATGACAGGTCGACCGCGACGGAACTCCGCGTCCCGGGCTACCGAAGTGCGACAGCTGGCGGTCCGAGCGTAGGCGCCAGCCCGAGACCGCCGCCCACGCGAAGCACTTCGCGGGAGGATCGGAGCCCGTCATGTCACAATCAGGTCAAAAAAGGGTGATAGGAAAATAGATGTGAGTCACACGTACTCAGTTGACACGTAGATTACACGTTTTCCTCAATAAAAACGGTAATTCAAACAATTTTACACATCTCAGGCTCCTCACCAGCGCACATCCTGGCAGCCATTTTGATAGTACAAAAAAAAAGAAGATAATATCGCCGTGAAAGGCATGACATATAAGTAGCAGCGGGGTGCTCAAGATATAAAATAGACAATTTTGTCGCCGCTGAGGACGGTAAATCTTACGATAAAAATGGATAAGGCGGTAAATGACACAAAAAGGACGAGCTCCCGTAATCTTGATAAAGATTGTAGAAAATATGCTTGTGGCCGTATTATATACATATATGTACATGGTGATAAAACATAATATTGGCGTTTTCAGCGTGGATCTGAGCACTACGTTAAGGCCTGGACATCGCCATTCTCTACATATCGACTACAGCTGGCACCCAGCTTCGGATGACTACGGTTCATGACGCCGAGTCCCTCACTTACGGACCCGCTGCCGTCTTCCCGCCCCAAGTCTACTCAAGTTACCGAGGAGTGGTGAGATAACACTGTGGCCTAAACAAATAAATCGTAGAGCCCTCCCGATTAACCCCGATTTATAGAAATTTTCAGCGGCCTAAAATATCGGCCCATCTCCAGCTATTGCATACCTGACCGATAGTAACTCACTGTATCACTACTTGTCGCCTAATTTAGTGTCTAGAAATTAATATAAACGATATTTCTCGTTATTTAATTAAATTTTATGGTTAATTTCCGAGTAATACTTACTATTCGCACGCGGCTGGTATGCACTAGATGATTATAATTTCTTAAATTTTTGGTTTGTAACTAACATTTCTACCTGTCTCAGATCTACCTTGATACTAACCATGTCGCCTCGTTGGGCTATTCCAAAAGGACATAAATTAATATTTTGAAATTACATAATAATATTAAACAATTCTGGCCAATAGACTAAGGAACCGACATTAATTTAAGAGAATCATTTTAGAATTAAGGAATACTTAGCGCAGGGCTGTGATTGTAGTATGGTCAGTTCCTTATAAAATATAAAGCATAGCATATTATATATAGGCAGGAGCTCGTCAATATCAATAAATAGGTGTCATTGATATACATTGTAAAAAAGAATATAATATCTTGCTGCGTGGCCACGTTAAGTATAGGAAAAACCCAGACATATAGTCGTGCAGCGTGGCCACTTTAAGTATATAAGACTCGTGCAGCGTGGTTATTAAGAAATAGGGGGTTGTGAAGCAGCTGAGAGTGGTTCTTTCCAGAAAATTGCCAAAAATTTCAACCGGTGCCAGGGGATACAGGGGATACGTAGGCATCATACGTACTTCACTCCCCCAACACTCTAAATTTTTGCAATACTCAAATTACTCTAAAAATAACTCAACCACTCTCGGCGTGCCCACCCAAGAAGAAAAATTAGCGCGGCAAAGCACGGTAAGTAACATGTTTGATATATGTAAAAAAATTGTTTTCAGACTAGTAGGGCAGGCCCCATCATGGACTCCTCCCTGGGCGCATAGGCCCTTAAAAATCGTTCCTACGATAAACGATAAAAACACAAACGATATCGCACACACACGATATTACACATACACACAGACGATTAGGCTGAGCTAGGCCGGCCGACCTCTCGTGCTCCTCGTGCCTCTTCAAATCGTCGTTTCTCCACATAATCATCCTTCGGCCAAAGGGTCTGGGGCGAAGGGGCTGGCCGAGGGGCCCCAAGGCCAGCCTTTGACCGCCAAACACAGGGCCAAGGTCACTTCGAATAACCAAGGCCCTTACCGATGGCCGAGCAACATAAAACAAAACTCGTGGGTCTCAGCGAGGCTGCAAGCACCCCACGGGTTTCACCATGCTATCGGTCTTAATCATTCCAGTTTCACAATCGTGGGTTAATTCCTTTTCGTCAACGTTTCATACATAAAAAAAAGTTTTACACAGGGGGAAGCCGGGGATATATATCTTGGGGGCGTAAGTCCGCGAAGGAACCTGCTAACCGCTCCAGGGTTGGGCGTAAGCGGAGAGGGGGTATGGGGGCGGTCGAGGTCTCTGTTCGTATAGGGATTACGGGTAGGGATTGGGGGGAGGATTCCGTCGGGGGATTTTCGCTCACGATGGTGGGGGCAGGGAGGGACAGAAAAGGGGATGCTGGTGCTGCCTGTAGGCTCTGTAGGCTGATCTCTTCGCGTGGGCGGTCCTCTTCAGCCGACCTCGGCGGACTCCGCACGCAGATCAACCTACAACACCAGCGAGTGACGGGGATACAACAAAGCTTTTTGTACCGCAAGCAACAGACCGTCAGGAGGATGAGGAATATTAGGAGGGATATGGAGGAAGTGGAGATGAAGGGTACAGAGGATAAGATAGAGGCTGGGGAGCGTAAGCCCTGTAGGCGGCCTACTTCCATCACGGGCAGGACTACGCGGGGGAGGAGTTTGAGTGGTTCGGAGAAGGTGGGAGGAAGGGTGCGGGGCCAGGATATGTTAAGGGGGGAAAGCTGAAGGGGGCGCCGGAAGTGGAAATTGAGGGTATGGTGCCCAGCCGCGATGCCGTGTAGGCGCCACCCACGCGACTCCAGCGAACATCCTGGGGGGAGGTCGACGAGGGTGGGGCCGTAGACGAGCAGATTCACGGGTGGGCGGCCGGTGCAGAGGCGTAGCACGGAGGTCGACTGGTAGGCGACTACCACAGCTTGTCGGCCTCCTGCCTCGGGCCTCGACACTACGGCCGTCGCGTTGTTCCGGGCGGTGATGGCGATGTGGCACGAGGTCGGCTTGGTCCCGCGCACGAGTGCCGACTCGCAGGACCGTTCGGTATACACTACCGTAGGCCTACACACTCGTGGCTGCCGACCTACGCAGACATCAGGGACGAAGGCGTGGAGGACGACGAGCTCACGGCCAAACGGGGCCTACCCTGGACCGTCCGCAGGTGGGACGCGTCCAGCTGCACGGGGAAGTACTGCAGCTTGTACACCAGGTAGGCCTCGCTCGTGAGCCCGGGAACAACAACACGGTAGATCAACTCCCGTCCCTCCTCCCAGATGGGGTCGATGTCCACGTAGTTGTAGTACCACATCGCCGGGAGGGTGTGGTATCCGGCGTCTCGGAGGCGGCGGAGGACCTGGAGCAGGTGTTCTCGGGGGAGAACGTCCTCGGTCAGTTGGCCCCGCTCCAGCTCCATCCGTTGATTATGGAATTGCACTCGTCGAAGCTCGTGTTGGCGCACCGTCTCCTCCAAGATCCGTAGGCCCAGCTCGATCTGCCGGGCCATCCAGACCTTGTTCACCTTTTCGTCGGCCCCGACCGCGATCGTACCTCCGGCTTCCGCGAGGTGGATCGCGCGGGCGGCCTGCTCATTTATTGTGGCGATGTTATCGGCATTCTGTAGAACGCCTCCACGAGTGGCGTTTACTACCGATACCATCTGCTCCAGGTGGTGGGCTATTTGCTGCTGCTGGACCAGCGTGTCGCGTGCGACTCCTCGCAATGATGCGACGTCGCGGTCAGTCGCCAGTCCAAACAGAGCCTTTCCAGCCCACCCCACAATATTAAGCAGGCCCCGACGCCGTCGGCCGGCCTCCGGCCTGCCGTCGGTTACTATCCGACTTGCCCTGGGTAGTTCGGACAAGCGGGTTAGCAAACGCGACAAATGCCGGCGCCAGTAGGGGACGTGATTCGGCTCCATCACGTCCGCGACAGCGTCAATGGCGACAGTTAGGTTGTGTACGAGGTCATCTACACAGGGAGGGGACGGTGGTCGGATCGTGACGGCGACAGTCCAGGCGGCCGCGACCGCACGCGCACGACCGTCCGTGTAGACCAACACGCCATCGTCCGAGAACAGGTCCGCGTCGAGGAAGGGGGCGTATATGCATAGCAGAAATACGGGCATCCACATGATGAAAACACACAGTTGGATCTACTCACTGGTTTTTAGACGTGTCGGGGGCGACAATGCTGGGCGACGGCTGCAATGCACAGTCGCTTCTCCGCTTGTATCTCGGCCTCGTCCGGTGGCTGGAGGGTTTGGCGTTTCGCAGTCTCTGCTTCCAACGACCGGGTGAATGAGCGCGTGATACGGGTGAAGTGACTGAGCGGGGCCGCCGCCCGTCTTTTAAGGTCGTCCCGCGTCGCGTGGGTGGGTCGGCCCGAGAGCGGGAGGGAAGTGACCGGACCACGCACCAGTGGGGGGGGAGGGGGTGTCTCGGGTTCAGCCGCACGTTTACGATCTCGGCTGACATCAGGGGGATTAGGGACATGTGGTACGGGAGTGATGGGGTGGATTACCGGGATGGGGGTGTTTGCTCGAGGAGTGGGGGCGGCCGAGGGCGCAAGGGAGTTTGGACCCGTAGGGGGGAGTGGGGGCAGATCGATGGCCATGTTGTTGGAGGAGTTAGGCCGGGTCGGGACATCTGTGGGAGTTGATTGCATGGGAGTTGCAGAGGGGGGACGGGATGCGTCGTTGCCGGGGATTAGCTGCATGGGGGACGCGGGCCGGGTTGGTGGGATAATTGGGGTTTGAGGATTATCGTTTACAGCTGGCACGCTGGGGTTGGGTATCCAAGCAACGCGCGTCTGGGGCGGCCGGCCGCGTGGCCGTGGTGTGGACGGAGCCATCGCAGTCGGGGGGCGCGTCCGCTGGGCTCGGGTTAGGCGTGGGCGTAAGCCCTCCCAGTCGAGGCCCGGATCGGCCGCCTTGACATGACTGCGATTAACCGTCCGCCGTTTGTCTGTTGGGCCCACCACGTGCACCACGTTGCCGGATGCCCGCGTCACGAGGTATCCGGGGTCCCAGCGGGGGTCCAGCGGTCCGGGCTCGTGGACTCGTAGGAACACTTTGGTACCGGGTTCTAGGGGGAGGGCGTTGGCCTGTTTGTTTAGGCGATAAACGTTAGCCTGCCTCGCTATTTCCGCGTTGTGGGCGGCCTCCTTCAAAGCACGCGAGTGCTCGTCCACACGGAGGGCGAGGCGGGCCGACGAATCCCCTAGCGGGCGATCTCGGAGGTGGGAAAAGGGGGGAGGAGGGCAACGACCAAAAAGGAGGTAGTAGGGGGAAAAGCCTGTGACGTCACTGGGGGTCGTCCGGTGGGCGAGGAGTACATCCCCTAGGTGGTCCTCCCACTCGCAAGCACGGGCGTTTACCACCTTACGCAACATATCCTTTAGCGTGCGGTGAAAACGCTCTACGCGTCCGTTGGCTTGCGGGTGGTAGGGGGTGGTGTGTCGCACCTCGGTCCCGAGCTGTCGCAGGTAGCCCTCCACTGTCGCGTTTTTGAACTCTAATCCGTTGTCCGTTAACACGACAGAGGGGGGGCCGTAGCGGGGAATGTACTCCCGGGATAGGGAGGTATAAACCGATGCAGCGGACTTATCTTTGAGGGGAAAACAATCTACATAGCCAGTGGCGTGGTCTATGATTGATAATAGATAACGAGCGCCGCTGCGACTCAGGGGGAGGGGGCCGGTCAGATCCATTGCGACGACTTCTCCCGGGTTTTCGGCGACAGGCATAGGGGCTGGGGTTGGACGTTCTGCACGGACGCGATTGGCTCCGCAGGGGGCGCATCGTGCGAGAACGGAAAATACCTGTCGCTTCATTCCTGGCCATTTAAAATGGTCGTGAAGTCGTCGCAAAGTTTTTCTCATACCTTGGTGGCAGACCTGTAGATGGGCGGTCTGGACCAAGTTGGCGCGAATTTCCGACGGGGGGACGAGGCGAGGGTAAGCCGCGAGACCCGAGGGCGGTTTGAGGGTAAAGAGGAGGCCATTACTGACCAGATAATCCTCCTGTTCCTCGAGACCGTACCGGAACTCAGGCATCGCTGCTTGTCGCACTTTCACCTCCGCTTCCGTCAGCCCGTACGCTTCCCACGGCAACTCCCGCTCTTCCTGGACCGAGGCGATCTGTGCGACCTCCAGCGGCAGCTCGGCCGGTGAATCGGACCGGAGGCGCGAGAGCATATCCGCCCACACATTTTTGGCACCGGCGAAGTACACGATGGGTGCGGCGTATTCCGCAAGGAGTACGGCCCACCGTTGTACTCGCGTATTCTTCATTTCGGCCAAAAATAAGCTTTTGAGGGGCTTGTGGTCGCACAGAATCTGGAAGGTCGCACCGTACAAATACGCCCGTAAGCGCGTAAGCGCAAAGACTATCGCGTAGGCCTCCTTCTCAATGACAGGGTATCGGCGTTGCACCTCCGTAAACTGACGCGAGAGAAAGTGTACGGGTCGCTCGATACCCTGGTCATCTTCTTGTACCAAGATGGCGCCGAGGCAATAATCTGAGGCGTCGGTGTACAGTTTGTACGGGCGACCGGGGTCCGGGTAAGCGAGGGTCACCGTGTTCACGAGGGCGTCGCGCAACTCCTGCCACGCGGTCTGGCACTCGGAATCCCAATGAAAGAGGGCGTATTTCTTTGTCAGTGCGACGAGGGGTCGGACAATATCGGCATATCTGGGTATGAGCTGCCGATAATAATTGGCCGACCCTAGCAGCCGTCGCACCGCTTTTACGTCCTCGGGTGGCACCATGTCGCGTATGGCTTCCACTTTGTCGGGATCCGAGGAGACGCCGTCCGCGCTGACCACATAGCCAAGGAGTTTCACGCAGTCGACCCCGAAGTGGCACTTCGATTCCTTGACCACGAGGCCGTATGAGCGAAGGGCCTCAAGGACGGCCGCGATGTGGTGGTGGTGTTCTTCCTCGGTCCGGCTGTAGATCACGAGGTCGTCGAGATAGACCATAACGAACTTACGCAGCGGGGTGATAACCTTGTTCATAAGCCTCTGGAATGCAGCTGGCGCATTGCACAAGCCAAACTGCATCCGCTTAAACTGAAAAAGGCCCCGATGCGTCGCTACGGCCGTCTTCTCGACGCTGTCAGGATGCATCGGCACCTGCCAGTATCCGGACTTTAAATCTAGGGTCGAGAACACTTTCGCACCACCTAGATTATCAACAATGTCCTGGATACGAGGCAGGGGGTATGCATCGCGACGAGTAACTGCGTTTAGTCCTCGGTAATCCACACAGAACCGGACCGAGCCGTCTTTCTTAGGGACGAGGGTGAGGGGCGAGGCCCAGGGGGAGGAGCTGGGTTCGATTATGCCTTCCGCGAGCATCTTGTCCAGCTCGCGGTCGACGACCTCGCGCTTGGCGAGGGGAAGTCTGTACGGTCGTTGATTGATGGGGGGGTGATCGCCCGTATCGATCCTCATGTAGACCTCGGTAGTGCATGTGAGGGGGCGGCCGGTGACCGGGAACACATCGGGGTATTGCCGTTTCCAATACTCGGCCTCGTATACCAGCTGACCGATGTGTCCCTCGCGTCGCACCGACCGTCGCACCGCATGGCGACGACCACAGAGGGTTACAGATTTATCAGGGGAAGCATAGTCTACGATCGCGTGAGTAGCCTCCAACGCGTCGTCCCCTAATAAAAGATCGTGGGACATATCACCCACCACATTAAAGTCACACGGCCGGCCGTACAGCTTCAGGTTAACCGCCTCGCGGACGGAGATGCCGTGGCCGGTGAGGGACTTAAGTCGCGCCGGGGGTCTTGTACTCTTACCCACCGCGCCCACCTGTCGAAAGGCATCCGCCGCGGGGACGGACACCAGGGAGCAACACGCACCCGAGTCGACGAGGGCCTGCAGTGCCACGCCTCGAAGCTCGAGGTCAATGCAGGGTCGTCGGTCGGACGCGCGTTTTAGTTTCCCTGGGTCGCGGCGGCTACGACTTGATCCTGGGAGTGGGCCAACGACCGTGCCGCGTCCCGGGAGGCCTTCAGACTGGGGCATCCAGCCACATAATGGCCTCGTTGATTGCACGCGTAGCAGATGATGTCGTTTATGGGCGTCATCCGCCGACCGGAGTTACGCTGCCCCGGCGCGACGGCTGCTACGGTGGAGGCGACGGCTGGGGGCGGCGGAGCTGGGACGGTCGCAAACAGCGGCTGGGGGGCGGAAACGGGCGCGGGGGTCGGCGCGAACACAATCGTGGATTGTGGTGGCGCTGCTGCGGGCATCACAGCCGCGACCGTGTGGCCCTTGTTCCCCTTTTTCGCCTTCAACTCCCCCTGGATTGACTTTATCGCCTGCTGCATCTCCTCCATCTGTCGCTGGTGGGCGGTTGGCGCGGGGTGGTTGGCGGAACGGGCGGCCGTGGTCCTCGAGCCGACCGCGCCCACCTCCATGGCCTCCTCGATGCGAGTGTCGTCCGAGTGCGCCTCCTTCTCCACCGCCTTTGCCAACGCGTCGACCCTCGAGAGAGCCTCCGCGATCGTCGTGGGCGTGTTGAGATTGAGGTCCCACCGCAGAGGGCCTCGCGACAGGGTACTCACGAACTGTCGCATCGTCGGCCGTAGCACAAAGGGAGAGGCGAGTTCCTGGGCCGAGTAGGCTTTCTTGGCCGCCAACCAGAAGCGCTGCGCGTACTCGGGGGCGGTCTCGTGGGCCGTCTGAGAGAAGTGCCCGAGTGCAGCGCGCAGACTCTCCATTTCCTCCATGCCGAGGAGCGTTGATGTTATCTTGCGTTCGACGGCCTCGAAGTCGGTGACGCCGTCCTCGAAACAATCGTAGATTATCAACTTGAGGCGCCCTGCCGAGTAGGCCAGGGCCTCCGAGATCAGCTTCTCGTCGGGGGCTTTGGAGACGAAGCGCGCCTGTCGCACATCGTTTAACCACGTGCGGAGGGCGGCTTTATCCTGACCGTCGACGGTCGGCAGCGCCCGAAACAGCCGGATGAGCTGCTTGACCGAGGCCAACTCATGGGTCTCGGGCCGCGACCGGGGGGCGGAGTCTATAATGATCGCACGGGCCTCGGCGAGCTGTCACGCCGCCTCGGCAAGCTCCATGGCGTGCTGCTGGGATTCCAGAGCGTGTTGTTGGGCCCGGAGGTCGGCCTGTCGCGTAAACTCGGCGCGAAGCCGCTGCTCCAACTCGTAGATAGCGACATCTTTCACCTCCTTGCAGGTCTGGGCCAGGTACTGCTTCCACAGTTTGGCCAGTAGGTCTGTATTGGCGACAGTAAAGTCGGTCGGAATACTCCCCGCCAACTTCCCAGCGTTAAGCCACACCTGGAAATCCTCAGGCAACACACTGGGTTCGGCCATCCTTCCGAATTGCGTAAATAACCACACACGTTATATACGTCAATCACCTATATGGCACGAACCTGTTGCAATTCCCACGTGCGACAGCTGCTGGTCCGCTCGGTCCGACTGTCGCTAACACAGAACTACCGGCATGCAAGTACCTTCCACGCCCACATTAAAACGTTATAGCATAGCAGAATGTCACTTCCCTGCTCGCGTCCGTGTCTATGGAGTCGGTCCTCCCATGGTCATTCGTAACTCGACTGGCAATCTGTCCTCGAATCACACTAAAAGCGTCTCGTCGTGGTCACCAATGTAAAGTTTCTAGGCTATACCCATAGCGGTTCTGCTCCTAACGGTCTATATACGTAGAATAAGGGTTTGAAGTCAACGCATAGATGTTGTAGGTTCAGAATCCAGGTAAGACTGAATACTCTGGGTTTATTGGGCTCTTGTTTTATAGCAGTGGGACGCCTTTGTCTCCAGGTGGAGACGCTTATACGGGCGGTCGTGTTAGGCGCCAATTAGCGTCACCTTTGTAACAACGAGCGCGCCCGCATCTCCAGGAAGTTGGGTTAACAAACAACCACCGGCCAAAGCCGGGTTCAAAGGGGGGATTATAGCTACAGCAGGAAGGACCAATTAGCCTGGCCAGTGTCGGCCATCTTGGATTTGGAGGAAAGAATTTAGAATAGATTGAATATATATATTATAATTAATAATGCTGCTTTTTCAACGCAAAAATACCACAAAGTTAGAATTATCGACTGCAGATCTTTACAAGGCGTTAGTAGGCATTTCAGCAGGTCCGCCTGGCAGGTATCTGTTGACCGGCCTGGCGAAAATGACCATGCACTCCGTGCTGTTCCACCGACCTATCTTTTTTAGCCGGCAGACTACCACAGGCGGCCCATATAGCGACCTGGCAACCTGTTTCACTGAACAAAGCACCTGCTCGGAGGTGACCACGAGATTCAACTGTAGTGCAGCCACATTGCACCAGGGGAAATTGTGCATGGCAGATCCAATTTTCCGCCTCCTAGTTTGTGTATTTTGGTTAGGAGCTGACCAGACTTTCATGGTTTGCGAACTATCAAAGACATACTAGATGTTCTTCTTGAAAAAAGTGGTATCGTAGATGTATATCATACCATGTGTACAACGGTGTTTTGAACCTTTCAGGTGATATTAAAAAATGACCCTAGTCGGCCGTGCGTGCTCATCGAAATTCAGGTATTTCCACCATCAGAGACCGCCGAATTTGGTGTTTGGTGATGTTATGAATGTGTATAGCATACTCTACCAGTCTATCGGGATAACATTCAGTCCGAACATTTCGGAAAGTATGCTATTCAACCCAATCGTGTGGGAGCAGGCGTTGAACAGGCGGCAAACTACAGCATGCGTAAACTAATAAATCAGTAAGTGCCAACAGTCGCTAACAGGTGGAACTATACGAATTATTTAGAGCAGGCTATCCCAAAGTAGAGGTGTGACTTAACCTGCCCTGTTAAACAGCGAGTTAAACGAATATTACCCCGGCAGGCGCCTCAAAGCGCCAAGCAGGTGCTCCGCAGGCGCATAACTTCAGCACCAGGTGGCACCAGGCGCCTGGCCTACCAGGAGGAGTGGCTGAGGTGTTCTACTAGGCAGGTCATTGCCTGCTACAGGCCAGGTCTGCTGGCAACCCCGGTGCGGCCCATGCACCATTTTAGCTAGGCTGGTGAAACATACCCGTTTACAGCAAGTGGCGCATTGAATATGTCTATCACAGCAAAGAGGACATTATAAAAACAAAATGGACCATGTTCTAGAGAAATAACGTATATTATTAATGACGGAGATAAAACCTTTTTCTGTTTAGATAATACTTTTGACAGGAAAATAGAAGTGTTTTTATTGACCATATGGTCATCATATTCATATGGTTTATATTGACCATATTGACCATATGGTTATCACAGAATGAAATGGAGGTATGGGCATAAGTGTCATGTAAGATATAATCCCATTAGATATGTTTCAGGTCTTATTTCAACATTCAATAAAGAATGAAGGACAAGCAAGTGGTTGCATTCAATAAGATACTGCAAAAGTAGTCTAATGGAACATGTATCAAAGAAAGAACACAACACAAGAAATCAAATGTAATATGAAAGTGATGAAATCGACAGGCAGAAAAATAAGGCTATTCTGTCATCTTATCAAAATAAAACGTTGTTCCTGTAAACGTGCTTTTCTGGATCCGAACACATTACGCTGGACGTTTATAACGGGGTGTTTATACCGAGCTGTAAACGTCCTGGGGTGTTTCCTGATGCACCTCTATATGCCTATCTATTGTTTCTTTACTCGACTGTTTAATCATGAACAAAATGTTGATAGTACTAGACTTAGTGTGGCGACATCTGGTGGCCAACACTGGTAATGTTAGAGTATAAGTACCAGACCATGTTGGTGGATATAGGAAATGAGATTCTATAGTTTGGCAACCAACCCCTGTCTTCGCTGAGCTACGATATAGGGGTTGGTCGGCTTAAATCCCACACTGTATCCCTTTGTGTTCGCCTCAAACCAAGTACTTTTGTTCTATGTATACTATAAAAGCAGATGTACAAAATATGAAATATCCATTGCTAACAAATTGACAAAGAAACAAAGATTTACGTTCAACATATTTTGAAATAGTAGACAGGAAAGGAAATAAGATAAGTGGTTCTAGGGCCTTCTAAAAGCAGGGCAATAACAGATAGCCTGGGGCGTGAACTATTGGAAGGGGAGGGCGAATTTCATTTTGATGTATTTGCCGGGGCGAGGGGGTTACCATTCCATATTGGGGTATTTGCCTTTGTCGGGTGGGGGTAGGCAATTATGCAGCATTTGCCTGGGTGTGGGGTTCAATTTCAAGGATTCAAATCTTTAGATTCACCCACATGAGGGGTGTGTATTTGGATAATCTATCAAATTTAAACCTCAATAGTTTCTGATCTCTTCTAGTAGAATTAAGTAGAATTAGATGAGGTACTGTAACATCTGGCTACGCCTTGGCCGTGGATTGGGGGCCCATCATACTAAGACTTCTAATGATCTGCCATGCAAGAGTATTTCTAAGATAACAGTGCATTGTTTCATCAACAATCATCTTACTAAAGTTACCAGAAGGTTTGCTGGCCTATTACAGCAATGGTAGGGTCATTGCAGGCCCTTGTATTGTAATTTATGTCCTGAGCAATCTGTAATGTCACCATAAGGTACACATTCTCAGCAAATCAACCCACATAACCTTCAGAGGTCATGGAGTGCCAGGGCTTTGGCGCTCCTCACAGTAGCATGATTCAGGTTGCTCTCGGGCCTTGGATAGAGTGGACCCATGTAATCATCATCCTGTACTCTCCATCAGTCCAGTCGATGCATGTTTTAGTTATTGCCTGTAATAATCTGATTTCAGGTAGGCAAGGTGGCCAGGACTGGGCAGACACCTGATATTCCAACTTCAGAATGTTCTGGTTTGATACCTTTACTCTTTGCATAGTTTGACGCGGGTCTCCGGGGCACACGGCTGGCTCTGGCTACACTGACCTACATTCAAGTACAGTGGCACATGCTTTTAGTAGGACCATTTGCAGCCATGGAGTCAAATGTGTGCCGTCTCCTTGCAGGTGCACCATTCTACAGACTCTAACCCTCAGGGTGGCCCTTAAATAGGTGCTGTTGAACAATTGACTTCCAATGTACTAGATTTGGGAAATGATTTCTCATGCTCTTCAGAGGCAAAAAGTGAACTTTTTATTCCCGAAGCATGTGTGCATATCCTGAATTTGATTTGGGACTGAGCATGGTGGATCAATCGAGAGGCCACCGCAGGAAGCATGCATGACTACTTACTGGAAGAAGTAGGCTCTTAAAAAAAGAGACTCTCAACTGCTTCAGTGGTAGGGCCTAAAATGATTGTTTTATGCTGGTTTATGCTCCTACATATGAGCCAATATCACCGGTACAGTCAGTGACTATGACTACTGGGACCTGTTTCAGTAGTCTCGTGACATTAGGACTAGACAGACATCAATAGCGGCACCAACAGTGCAAGCAACAGCGGAAAAAGACTAGCAAATATCAGAAGATTGAAGAGGCCAATCTTCTTCATATTTGGAACGATTATAGATTATACCTATCTCCTACTCATGCTAAAGTTTCATTGCTTAATTACTACGAGAAGTGAGTGAAACTCTGTGTGTCATTGACTGCAATCTTGTGATCTGTCTGTATGGTGTCACAGACGCCATCTAGACATGTCACGAAACTACTGAAACAGGTCCCAGATGTGGTAGAGTGGGACTTAGGATTAGGGTCATAGTCCTGTGGGTCAGTATTTGAATGGGAAAGTGAAATTCTACCCACATCAGGGCCCTGTTTTTCAGTCATGACAATCGTTATGGGCGATGTGTTTTTGCCGTCAGTGTTCGATAGACATGACACTATAGTGAATAGGCGATAGGTCATGAGTGTAAGAGGCGTAGGACAGCCAGACGTGTTTTTCAGTCACGACAATCGTGGGGTCACGTGATTGAAAATGTCACCCAAAGTGTCGTCTGTTCATGACACCTATGGACATGTCGTACAGAATGCGCAACTTCATTTCCCGTTGGAATTAAGCAATGAAATTTTAACACAAGTAAGGTATATATATATAGAACCTATAAACGTACCAAATATGAAGAAAATCGGCCACACGGTTACGAAGTTACGGCGGTTTGAATTTTGTCTTAGCAAATACTGCTCTGGTGGCCAGTATGAGACAAAAAGAACAGCAGAAACCTAGCCTGTAGTGCGGCCACCGTTCACCAGACGGCGTGTTCACGGCTCAGCGTGCCCTGTGCACCTCGAGCGGTCGTGAAAGAGACTAAGCCGAAACCCCGCCACAATACGGAGGGAGTGAAAAAGAATAGCTACCAAGGCTAATGCACGGAGAGAGTGAAAAGTTCAAACCCCGATATCTTTGGAACGCTACAGCCAATTTTCTTCATATTTGGAATGATTATAGGTTATATGTATCCCTGACTCGTATTAAAATTTCATAGCTTAATTCCGTCAGGAATTGGACAAATCTTCTATAAACGCACAGTGATGTGTTATAGAACCTAAGACAGTTCTATACTTGTCGTAGCAGCCGACACCTTTAGCGGCGATCGTGAGTGGTGCACTACGATCATGTCTATAGAACAGTAGCCATTTTGTGTCTTCCAGAATGTCGTTGAATCGCTGGACGATCGTACGGTATCGTTGGCCAACGATGTCGTTACTGAAAAACAGGGCCCAGATTAAGATGCATCTCCATTTCCAGTTAGGTGGAGGCTAACACGATTGTGCAAAAAGCCTCATAGGAAGTGTAGACATGATGATTCATTGAATGAGGTAGAAATGGAAGATGGTGGTACTGCACAGCAGGAGAGTTTTGCAACAAAGCAACCACATATTGCATAAGATAGTGGAAACTGGAAGCAGGACCTTTTCGCTCTGATGAATAAAGTTGAGTTTCCTAGAGAGATAGAGGAGGATACAACAATGGCATATATCAATACCTCGCTAAAATGAATTGTTGATACAATTTGAAACAATCCTATGCCTAGGGACAAGGTTTCATGAATACATGTTGAATGGTCGAGGCCTACCAACCTGGAAGTGGTAATAAAATCTAGGCTTAACCCTGAGATCAGTGATAATATTGATTTTTAATTTAATTGGATGGGCTTCTAATAAGACAAACAATCTTAGGTTAAGTCTAAAGGCTTATATCAAAGGACCTGCAGTCTCTTTGACAAAGAATGATCGATCCAGAGGATATCATTGCGTTCTAATATCAAACCGCAAGGAGGACATCACATCCTGCAAGGCAATCCTGAAAATGGTGAAGAGTGTGTTCACTCAAAACAACACAGAAACCAAGCAAAAGTTGGTGCCCCATTACAGGGGAAACAAGAAACGTGGTCAGGGGTACTATGGACAGGAGAACAAGCATAGACAGAACAATGAAAATCTCCAGCAAGATTGGTACAAGAGCAAGAGGCATGTGATATGTCTTCCTGAACAGGCTAGCAAGCCAGACTCGGTTTCTAGTGATGATCTAAAGAACAGGTAATGAAAGACCACATAGATATGATGTTACAGCAGGGGGTTCATATAGAGAGGGCCCATCCAATATATTATTATGAACCCTTTAAAATATGAACCCTTTGAAATGGACTATTTAGACAAGGTAGTGGAATTGATTCCATAATGGCTAGTGTGGATCTGACACAAGCGTATCACTGTATGACATAGTCCAGGACCTAGGATTTTTACTCATATTATAAAATGCGTAGTTGCTTACCAACTAGGCAGATTGAATTTTTTGGAATTCATGGTAGACTTGGTAAGGTCTGAGGTGAATATGCCCCAAAAGAAGTTGGAAAAAGTCATAGATAAGGTTCAATGTATTCTGGATAAGCGAAGGATGAGAATTAAAGAATTTGCTGGAATAGTCGGTAAATTGTCCACTACAGCGCCTTGTAATGACAAGGCTCAGATGCTGGAAAATGTATTTGTCATGTGTAAGAATGTAAGGCTCTGAGCAAGTCAGAGAAACTTTGACAAGATGATGAGGTTGACAGATTCTACAAAGGGTCTTCTGAGCGAATGGGTACAGAAGACCTACAGACAGTTTGCGGAAGGTTCCATCTGGGCCCTCCACAAGTAACTATATACTGACATCCACCACAGTGTGGGGATGTTTCTTAGGATTATGAGTGTTACCGTGGTGAGGAGATTCTTACGTGGCCAGCAGAACCAGACAAGCAATTTCCCCTGATGGTGAAATGCGTTCTACAAGTCATCTATCTATAGATAATGTATGGAAGGTTATCGGTTCACCAGAGGGTACTTGGGACATCACGTCAGCATAATGGTTGCAATCTACAAGGAAAATGTATTGACTATCCTCAGGAAGTGAATTATCTTTACGACAGATCATGTGATTGATGTTCTTGGGCTGAACTGTGGACCAGCATGCATCACTGGTCCACAGCGATATGATGAGAAGAGTAAGTGTGAAGTATGTGGTAAATACTGGTGTATGTATGTAGATGGGGAGAACTGTAGTGTATGTGAACTGTAGTTCGTATAGTCCTAGAATATGTCACAAACACTGAAGTAACTTATCACTGGAATACTGTAGTTTAAGTTCATGCAGGTTGTAGTGGGTAGAGAACTTCTTCTTGGCTGCGTCAGCCCTTCACAGATAAGATCTGCTCAAAGAGGCACTTGAAATGCTTCTTTATTATAATCCACAGGGTTCCTCACACGCCAGACTAAGAACCCAGAATGATGGGTATAGCTGGCTTATATAGCTAGTATTGAGGTTGCATACACTACAGTGTCAAGGTCGTTGTCCCAAATGCTCGCTCTCAAAACTAAGTCCTACTAACCCAAATGACCTGTCCTACTGATCAAGGCTAAGTGGGACAGTAGGTGTGCAGGCGCTGACCTACTGGCCCAAATGATCCATCCCTGCTAAGTGGGACAGTGGGTGTGCTGGCGCTGTACTATACACCTGTGCCTTAAAATACTCCAAATACCAACCTCTGCTGTCCAAGTGGTAGCCGTACCACCATACTTTGAAAACTCAATCTCGTAAAATATGTTAATAAATCCTAAATAATCAATATCCGAAAACAAAAAGTAGACAGAAAATTGATAAATAATATTATGAGACTATTTGCAAAGAAAAGAATTTTCTAAGAGTTCGAATTTTATTTACGAAATTGCGGCTATGCGGTACACATTCATAGCAGAAAGTGACATCCGCCCGCCCAGGCGACTTTGTTTATCACTTCGACATCAACGTATTTTGGTGAGTTTTCAAGTATTTACATGTATTTAGAGGTGTATAGTACAAGTGAAACTTGTTAACCTAATTGGGACGGCATATTGTACCTTGTTACTATCGGTAAAATTATTGCATTCACTCTGCGAGCTCATGCTATAATTTTACCGATAGTAACGCGGTACGATAAGCCGTCCCAATTAGGTTAACTAGTTTCCCTTAAGACCCACTGACCCTAATGCTCCATCCTACGGGCCTTCACCTTGGGTGCTTGTGTGCTGACACACTGGCTTAGATACAGCTCTCAGGGCATTTCATATGGGATATGCTGGCCTATACTTCTGCTATATGAGAGCTCACAGTTTTACTTATACATTTCTTATACTTTTCTCATGGTTTCATTATTTGTGCTTGGATCAGGTCTAGTGCACTCTGTTGTCAAGTGTTGCCGTTTCTCATGTTTCTTCTTCAACAACAGTTCAGTTACGGTTGTGTTAATTCAGCTAGGTCTTGTTTGTTGTCGTTCATATAAATAGATCATATACTGCTTAGAGAACACCGGCTGATAGTCAGATTTATGAAGGGTCTCAGTAATGTGAGGCCTAGTAAGCTGAGTGTATAGAGATATGTGAGACCCCAAGCCGGTCCTAGATGGACTTGATAAGTGGGGTTTGATATGTAACATGTCTTTCAAGACTAACGCAGAGATTGTGTGTACTTTATCTTCTAGCTACTGGGCAAAGATTGTAGGCTTTACATAAGTTGAAGAGTTCTGATATCATTTGGCAGCCAGACCTTATGCATAACGTACACAGACAAATTATTATCAAACATTCTGGGGGTGAACCTGCTTGTTTTGACTTTCAGAAGTTTTGACAATGAGAATAGATGTGTATATGCTCATCTCAGAAGATGTATGGCTGATGTGAGAACATTGATGGCTAGACCATATGTTATATGTATGGTGAAAGAACCATAAAGATGTGCATCTTCGGAGACAGTGTCAAGGTTGGTCAAGTCAGTGCTCCAGGCTTTAGGCTTAGAGGATAGGTTCCAGGCTACTCATGTAGACATGCAGCTACTATGGCTGCTGATAGAGTAAAGATTTCTATAGTGTGGATCATGCTAGCAGATATCTTTCATCACCACAAATTCAACAAACAATTTAACATAAGAGTGTATAACTTAACTGTCAGGACATCCTCAGACTACAACAAAACCTGCATTCTCTCAATGTTGTAACTGGTATCAAAACCAGTGATCCTTTTAACCTTTGCAACACCTAAGAAACACTTGTGGTTTCTGGGGCAATCTCTGTGATAATTATGAGTATTTCTACATTAGTAAGACAGGTACTAGCCCTTCTATGATAAAAACATGTTCTGTGATAGCTCCACAATGGTTTTAAGGTCAGTATAAAAGGAGTGTTCCATTCGCATCCATAATTATGATGACATTGGCAACAGTGACTGTCCTCAGCTGCACATGTTTATAGTACACTTATCAACAACGCATGAGGAGAAATAGTGCCAACTGACATTGTGTGGTCACTGTTTTCATGGATCTAACAAAAACTGATTTATTAGATTTAGATATTTATAAATTCAGTTGGCAGTATTGGTTTGATTGTAAATAATACCGAAAGCTATGTGAACATTCACCAAGCATTTGCAATAGACCGCATTCATATGATGACATTTTGCCCACCATGACAAGGCTTTTCCTGTGCTATGGTGCCAAATACTGGGATATCTCTTCCTGAATTTGGCAATTGGTGATCCCAAAAATCTCTGCAGAATATTTAACTGTCCTATGGCATCTCAAAACTTGTATCAATATAATTCCATATTCCTGATCTATTGTCATACTTTCAAACAATCAAACATCAAACATACCAATCTTCCAGTCACAGTTTAGTTCTAAAACATGTTTCCTATCAAATATGCTCTCTACTTTCTATAATCTTTCTGGTATATTAACCTCTTACTTGAAATCTTTCATTTTTCTGGTATATTAACTACTTAACCCATTCCAGGGCAGATAATGTCTTGAGGCATCTGCCAGTCCAGCATGAATGATGTCAAAAGGTATCGGTTCTCAAAAATATGGAAATCGTTTTAACAAGGAGATAATGTTAATATTTTAAGCAATATCGATGAAATTTTCACAGAATGTAGGGATAACCCCATTATTAGTATGTCTATTCAAAAGAAATAAAATATTCAACATTATGTATCAAGGCCACAGGCACCCATCCTTAAAGGGTTAAGTGGGATTCACATGGAGAGACTCATGTACCTCCAAGAGGTCTAAGACAATTTCCTTGAGATTATCAACTGGTCGTGGTCTCCTCGCATGACATCCCCAAGTCTCAATTGTTAAGGTTGTTTTTTTCATGACTTTTATTTAACCTGGACGTCACTCAACTCTGAAAGAGTGCATCCAGCGATAATGTTACGTTTCTTTTATATGTTGGGTATAATCACAGCAACGTATGTATATAGTAGTAGTATATAATGAATAGATATATAATATAGTTGGATTATCTTGTCACAACGTTAGTTCAATCCTTTCATAGTTACAAGGGACTGTGCAGAAGCATTTTGTACCAGATGTCTGATGGTGATTTCCTCCCATAGCGCGATTATGAGAGTATGACTTAAGAGTCGATTATGGTATCTTAGTTCTCAATAACAGTATTGTTCATGCTTAAAAGAATTGAGATTGTCCATTTCTCTTTGGATAGATAGTGCATTCCAGCATGAAGCACCACGGTACTCAACACTTCTCTTATACAATTCGGTTCTAGATTTTTTTTATAACGAAGAGCAGTGCTGTTTGGACTCTAGTATTAGTTCTTTTGTATCAGCTCTTGATTTGAAGATCGTTTAAACATATAGACGAGGAGATGTGATGTTCTCCTGTCTTTTAGTATTGGCAACTGGACTGACCGATGTAGAGCAACTACGTCAGTTCTGCTACAGCTATTCGTTATAATTCTTAGAGCGTTGTTTTGCCATATTTGTAATTTAGATTTAACAAACATGGAGCAGGCATCATAGATTATGTCACCGTAATCCAAGATCGGTAATCCAACATGGTCTTATAAATAAGTGTGCATGCGCCCTCATTGAGATACGGTCAGACCTTTGATAATATATACAGTTTATGAGATAGTGCCTTCGTCAGGTTACTAATATGATTCTTAAAATTTAGATTCTGGTCTAGCGTAATTCCCAAGTAATTTTATGAGCTGACCCTCTGCAGGGTGACACCACCCAAGTCAATATTCAGGGTTTTATTTCTGATATTTATGTCTCTTCTGGATGTGGTAAAATTCATTATCTTTGTTTTATTCACATCTGTCGTTGTTATTTTCTACCACACCATTATGGACTAAGTATGACCTTTGAGGTGAGATTTCTAGGACAGTAAGACTGATGATTCAACTCAAAGCCATTCATTTGCTATCAAAGTTATTGTAGAATATACTGATTTATATGATCTAAACCCATCCAAACCTAAACCAAAACAGGTTGTTAGTTGACTGGTGCAACTGCACATATTGTGACTGATAAAAGTAAATGTGACAGTTTTGATGAGAACTTTCTTGCAGAAATCATTCCATTGAACTCGCAGATGGAAGCTGGCTGAATGGTATAGTAAAAGGTAAAGGTGAAGCCAGTGTGCTGATACACTTCACAAGTTAATGCTGAAAATGTTTTGTATGTTTCATCTTACCAACAAGATAACGTATTCTATCACGTGATCAAACAGTGAAATTACCATTATTGGCGTAAAAAGACCAGTCCCCTGCTAGTATATACTAACACCCTACACAACCATATAGACATTCGTTTGCCACAGGTGCCCAGCGTGAAAGGGTTAAAATGATGTGCAAAGTGATGTAAATGAATCAGTCATTGAAAAATATAACTATGTAGAACTCCAAGGAGTAGGTAAGCCCATAGTAAATGATAGTTCAGCATGGGCAAAGTAGCCTCTAAGGTATTAGGAATTAGGTGACACGTGTTCTGTCACACAACTCAGGGCACCCCCACCCTCTGATCTTTAAGCTGTGTCACACTTTTCAATCTACCCCACCACCCCTCTAAGTGTGACATCATTTATGGACGGCCCCTAACATAGATTTTACCTCTACCTTTCAAACTCTTGCACAATGTTGCTTCTCCTCATATCCGCTAGTGGTCGTGACGTCTTACACAGACTGGTGGACGTTTGCTGTACTAACTGCAGTTTACCAGGGCCCTGTTTTTCAGTTGAGACGATCTCAAGTTGAGACCATTTGGGGGCCAAAGTTTTTTTCAGTTGAGATGAACTTAGGGGATCTCAAGTTGAGACTAAGATAAGACCGTTTGGGGTGCTTTGGGTGTTTTTCAGTTGAGACGATCTCAGGGGATCTCAGGGGATCTCAAGTGAAAGGATCTCAACTTTGGTCTCACTTTGAGACCAGTTGATACTTGTCATAACTTTTTTTATCCGGTGCTAAAACTTATCAAAATTAAAAGATAATTAGAGCAAAGTGTATTGATAACCTGGCAAACCTATATTCCAAATTTCATAGTTTTATTGTGGTTATTATGACCATGGGAAACAACACTCTCCCCCCAGATCTTTTGCGGCGCTAGCGCTGGCTTAGTCTCTGCCCCAACCCAAAGCTAGTTCCCTGGGTGTCCACTAAAGACAGGGGAGACCAGCGAACATTTCAGATTCAAAACAAGGCAACTGTCAAAAGTTATGCAGGTCAAACAACTGACACATCATGAGTTAGGAAATATAGGAATTGTTAATGGGGTTAACAGATAATCCATCTGTTTCTTTTTCATCTCTAATCCACTTTATGATGTAAATCTACAGTTGATTAGACTGCTCCTTCGAGTGAGCACATGTGCTATGTTGACAAACAGAACCCTTAAACACATGAGGTGCCTTCCAATGAAGAAAGTAATCCCTAAGTCTATGCCTGATTTGATATAAAAGAAAAACAGAAATGAGTGTATATTATTTACCATATAAATGTGTGCATATCTATTTACATGTAAGCACAAAATACTCCCCAAAGCGCTAAGAATTTAGGATATTTTGAAAACTGGCGTATGGGCCAGATTTGAGCCCAAACAGGCAGGTTGGGGCAGAGATATAAGCGGCCACATGAAGTAGAGCGCAAGATCTCTGCTTGGAGAGTGGGGAAACAATTGATAAGCAACATAAAAACTGAGGCACTGCACCACTCAGTTAGTTTGTGCTGAACCTACTGTAATGCTCAAAGTCAGTCTCAACTTGAGATCGGTCTCAACTTGAGATCAGTCTCAACTTGAGATCAGTCTCAACTTGAGATTGGTCTCAACTTGAGATTGGTTCACAAAAGGTATTCCGAGGGACTTGACAGAACGGTTTGGGGCCATAATAGGCGATTTAGAGGCTCTGGTTCACTTAAGCTGGTTACCCGCAGGAAGATCACTATAGAACTTGAGATGGCCCTACACAGAGGGCTAGGGATCTCAACTTGAGATCCTTGGAGTTGAGATCCCCTAAGATCGGCTGTGTAGACTTGAGACAACGTCTGAAAAACACTTTCCGCCATTGATCTCAAAGTCGGTCTCAGGATCTCGGATTGATCTTAGCGGATCTCAAGTTGCGATCCTCTCGACTGAAACCCCCCCCCCCCCCAGGGTTACAGATGACATCACATACACTCCCCCTTTGGTGTTCCCTCTCAAAATAGTCAGAATAGTTTTGGGAACGTAATTTAATTGAAAACGAAAATTTAATCTACTTTTGAGTTCATATCGATAGGTTATCATAGTATACAACTAGAACAATCCTTATTTACAGTATAGAAAAATGATAAAAACATGTCAAACCCTCAGTTCTGGCCATAGCGATACACTGATCTTGGCAAATTTCGTTTATGTTTTGGACTCTCCCCCCAGATCTTTTGCGGCGCTTGCGCTGGCTTAGTCTCTGCCCCAACCCAAACTTAGTTCCCTGGGTATCCACTAAAGACAGGGGAGACCAGCGAACAGTTTAGATTCAAAACAAGGATACTGTCAAAAATTATACAAGTCAAACAACTCACATATCATGAGTTAGGAAATATAGGAATTGTTAAATGGGGTTAGCAGACAATCCAGCTGTTTCTTTTTCATCTCTAAACCACTTTATGATGTGAATCTACAGTTAATTAGACTACCCCTTCGAGTGAGCACATGTGTCATGAGGTGTCTTCCAATGAAGAAAGTAATCCCTAAGACTATACCTGATTTGATTTAACAAATAACAGAAATGAGTGTATATCATTTACCAAATAAATATGTGCATATCTATTCACATGTAAACCACAAAATAATCCCCAAAGGGCTAAGAATTTAGGATATTTTGAAAACTGGTGTATGGGCCAGATTTTAGCCCAAACAGGCAGGTTGGGGCAGAGATATAGGCGGCAACAGGAAGTAGAGTGCAAGATTTCAGCTGGGAGAGTCTATGTTTTGACCATATGAGGTCATTCACGGGATCTCCTTGTAGGGGTTGCCCATCAATTTAGACAGTTGGCGATGCATCATCTGGTTTATTTTACGCTATATGATTTCTTCGATATCTTGTGTGTATAATGTGTATTCCACCGTTTATAATTACTGAAATGTTTCCTGTTAGAGGTCAGTCTTTGATTTCATACTGCCCGATGCCAAAGGAGGAAGGCAGTATGAAATCAAAGACTGACCAAGAACGAGAAAAGTTTCACCCACAATGAGGACGTTTGCTTATTATTATATACCTTAAATCGATGAAAAACGTTATTATGATGACTTATTAAGTCACACTCACAGCGGGCACGAACATTATCATTACTGCACCCCTTGCAGCGGGCAGTATTTCATAGACATTTGCACACAGGTATATGATAATATAACTTACCCCACACATAAACAGTGGACACCAAGCAGATAACTGCCTCATCATGATTCCTTCTATAATGGAAATATAAGACATGTTTTTTTCCTTGTTAGGTACAGCAACTTCACACAAATGGTTACTACACATACACAGGATAACTACATAAATGACTTCCTATGCATACATCAGTACACAAATATTGGGTATATGGCTTGATAGAGGACACACAACAGAAGTCTTACCAGTTCAAGCACTCTTGGTATGTAGACAGGTCAATGCAGGTCAACCAAACCCCACTCTAGACAGTCCTAAGAAACCCTTACAATGTCATCCTTCATGGATAATGCATATACTAGGATAGCCAAGGTGTGGTAAACTTATATCAGCTAAATGGTCAGCATGTCCTTTGAAGAATCCTCAAGTTGAGATGGGGGGGCCTCTTTCACTTCAAAGTTACTTAAAAGTACCACTGGTCTGTGTGGCCTGATTCCCAGCCTCCATCTCTAGTGGTGGAGAGCAGCTCTGCCTAGGTTATGTTTGGAGTGTGACTAAGTGAGTGGCTAATATTACACAGGTCTACTGGGACTACCCAAGCACTAGAATTGAAGGGGATGCTTTCACAGCTAACACCTATCCCTGTTCTTGTATAAAGCACACTTGCCATCACTTGCAACATTAACAAATGAGCCTGGGCCATCTGTCCAAGCATCTCTTCAGTGTGATCTCCAGTGATCCCCTGTCATTTATTGGAAATCAGTGACTTGGCCAAATTGTATCAGTTAGGATGGTGCTCTGCACCTTTTCTGCTTGTTCTACCAGGACCCTCTTGCTTCATTGGGTTCTCAGTATCAGTTGCACTGTCACTGTCCTTCTGATCTGGTATTTGATGTCTTTAGGTACAATCTGTTGGAACGGCTGCAGCAATTACCAATTCATCCCTGCTGGATGTACTATCTACCTCATCACTCATCGGCTGGTGAAAAGGCAGATCATTATGTCATTTGGCTGCTCTTCTTGGGTATTTTCTAAAAGAAGGTCAATAGGACTAGGTTCCCAAACAGGAGGTAGTAGGGTTTCTTTTGTGTTTGTTTGGGTAGTTTAACGTCCAATTTGTTCAATTAGACTTGGTAGTAGGGTGAATAGCCAGTATAGCATGCATGAGTTATGTTATAGGCAAACGCCAATTAGGGTAAACACATTAGGGGAACATATAACACCATAGAAGCTGCAGAGTAGTAAATCTACCTCTGAGTCAAAGTTGCATTCCTGGTATTCTGAGAGGGACTCCAAACTGTACAAACCAATAATTGACTTAGAGCATTGCCACTGTAGTTGCTTTTTGGTCCCTGGTAGGAATGCCATTGTGTATTTGTTAAACACATCAGTCTCCCAACCATCTGTTGGCATTTCAAGAACAGTGAAGTCAATGGCAATAATGTCCAGTGGGTGCTTGGCAATGAGGCTGCCCATAATCAACTTTGCTCTGTGTGGTATTTTTGCTATGACACACTGCTCACATCTCCTGATGTGTTCTCAACATCAGCAGCCATACAAGGCCCAGAAGCATTGCTGGCAGCCAAGAGTCCTTTCCTGTGCCTGGTGTCAAGCCCTGTCATGGAGCTCCAGAAGAATATCCTGCTTCAAGGCCTGAGGCAACAGTAGCTATTGACTTCTTCACCTTAAATAGTCCCTTTCTGGAAACAGATGTTTGTTTATCTGCTCCAGTCTATCCCAATCCCCAAGAACCCTCCGGACCTCTTTTGGGTACTTCCCAAGCTGTTGAGCAGTAAGATGATGACTCAATTCAAATAGGTGTTTCAGCACAGGATCATTCTCCTGCATATGATGAATGTTTCTACGCGGTAATAATTGCAGTGTGCTGGTTCCAATAATTACACTCATCAGTAACTCTTGAGCATTGGTTTGATTTGATCTGACAGTTATGAGAACCTGTTGACTAGCTACCTGGTGTAAGGCTGAGGGGATACACATACAACTTGTAACAACATCTAAATCACTATGGTGTTAAACAATGCTTAGCGTAGATTTGTGTGTCATCCTCCCACCGCCATGCGACCACAAATAACAAAAAAGAATTTTTCCAACCATGGAGTTTTATACAAACCCCGACAGAACAAAAAAATTACAAAAACATCTAAATCACTGACCTGCGACTGAGGGAATTGATGTATTTCATTTTAACAAACATTTTGAAGCTGTACAATGAATCATCATGGATCTCCTCAAGGAGACTGCCATTTATCTTTAGCTCTATGAAGGGGATTTCTTTTGAAAAAAGGAGGTATGTGGTGTACATAATCTGATAGTTCTCTTAATTTGTCCCTTAGTTTTGAGGTTTTCTTCCGGTTCAATCTGAGCCACATATTTATGCTTGTACAGTAAATTTAGATACCATCTTCTACTATCTAACGTTTGTACAAAGATCTACAGCACTTCAGCACTAGCATCTCCAGTTTCAAGGAACTATAATTATCCATAGGCAATCACTACTTGCTTCCTATTCTGATCCTTCCTAAGCACTGCCCCAAGCCCCTGATGACTTGCATCTGTCTCAACAATGAAGGGCTGCTCGAAGTCAGTGGACCCCAGTTCTGGGGGGCTGGTCAGCCTCTGCTTCAAGGTCTCAAAAGCTTGGTCACACTCCACACTTGATAGGCTTCTAAACTCTTCTTCAATCAAAGGGCTATGTTTTTTTTAACTTTCTTTCTTTCTTGATTCTCCACCAAGCTCATGCAGCAGAGCAGTGATCTTGGCAAATCCTTCAACGAATTTACCAGACCCAGGAAAGAGCAAATTTGCATCAATGGCTTTGGCCCTTCCCACTAGCTTGGATCTGTAGCAATACCTTCTGCCGACATGATGTGTCGCAGCTATTTTATCTTTTCCTTATACAGATGCCACTTTTCTGGTGACCTTCAGAATGCTTGCCAAGGTGTTACAATATATTCTCCAATCTCCAAAGGGAATCCCAAAGACAAGTAGGTCATCAATGTTGATGAAGACATACTATCCAACAAATGCCAGAATACATGTATTGCTGGGGCATGCATAAACCAAAGGGCATCCTGTTGAACTCATAGAGCCCACCAGTCCCAACACGGAAGGCAGTGTTGAGTTTATGTGCCTCAGCCTGCAGGTAGCCATGAGCCAAGCCCAAGGAACAGAAGTACTTGGCTTCTTGCAGAGTATCAATGGCTTCTTCTCTCCATGGCAGAAGAAAGGCATCCCTGTGAGTCTTTTGGTTAAGTGCTCAGAAGTCCATACAGATTCGTAGTTTCCCATCCTTCTTCCAGACAACTATGATCTGTGGGGCTTGTTGATTCTCTAATGACTTCCTTCTCTACCAGTCATGAAGAACAATCCTCTCTTCCTTTTGCAGTGAGCCAATTGAACTGGAATCTTGTCTTCCAGTGGAATTTTCTTCAGTGGTCATTTTCTTCCTGACTAAACACATGAAAATGAGTGTTTAGTTTCTAACACAATTCAGAATGCTCTTCATCATTAGGATTGGAAGGAATGGTGAAAGGCAACTTTCCACCCCAGTCTGTGGTCTTTCCTACTGTCCTTACCTTGCCTCCTGCTTCCGAATCTGACACTGCTCCTCAATGTCACCACCAATGACAGTAACCACATGGCTCTCTGCCAACCAGGCTTTGGTTAGTATACAAACAGCTCCCTTGCCATGGTTGACAAGGGAGACATGCAGTGTACCCAGTGTGCCCATATCATCAATATACCATTCCAATACACCCAGAGTCATCAGGAAATGACGTACATAAGGGACCCCAAGGTTGTTGGTTGCCATTATGCTTAGCCAACTGCTTAGACCCACCAATGCAGATACTTTGGTCTTCTATTGCTGCTTGTAGAAGGGAACATGGAGCAATAATGTCCACCAAATCGAAAAGTGCCATGAGGGCACTTACTGAGCCTATACTGCACAATCTTCTCTGATGGCACACCCTTCGAGCTGGAAAAGCCCCCTGCCACTGTCTGGCTCTGGACAGGAGGTATAATTTTCCACCATTGGGGGCTGAACTCTTCTTCTTAGGGCAATCATTTTTAAAATGTCTGTGCTCATTACACTTAAAACAGTAGGGTTCCCACTTCTTCTTTAATTGACCCAGGTTGAGTCAGGTTCATGGAGGTCTGCACTCACCTCCACCTTCTCCTCTGCCATGTGCAAGACATGACACTCCCCTGATGACCACTTGGGGGCTTTGTCTTATGTTGGTCCATCATTGCCCTTCGAGTATCAAGGTTGAACTGCGTGTTCATCACCTATTTCTCAATATTCAATCCATTTGGAGTTGATGGTGGACCAGAGAAAACCAGGTGCTTCCTCTGCCTGTGGATGGGGACAGGCAATTGTGATGTCCCGCCACTTGTGCTATCTGTTAGTTCCCTTGAAAGCCTCTTATTTGATTCTACAAGCATCCTGTCTACTTCTCATATTCAAGCTCTCACTCATGAGCCGCCAAACTGTTTTGGAGGTCCTCGGCTGACATACTCGTCAATCATCTGTTACAGGAATCATGTAATCAATTGAATATGAGCGTTTTTCAATTACCTAAATGACCATCTTCATAATCTTTTTCTTAAATAACCAATGTTGCCAATGACCTAGTCAGTACTTAGTGCAAGATACAGGAGGGACAACAATATGACTCTGTTTACCTTAAAATCATTATGCAACAAAATTCTAGCAGACCTATGAGAATGACAGTGGCTATTGGCCATCTCTATGTAGGAAGCCCTCACCGCAGCAGTGTTGCCTTGCTTCATCTCCAGAGGTATCTCCAGTGTGAAGCTAAGGCAAATGAAGTGAAAAGAATAGGTTGTGAGATTCCGTTTGGGTATAATGGCTACTTTTTTCACGGTAGCGTATTATAAGGGATAGAGGCAGCACAAGAAAAAAGTTTTGTTTTATAGACTTTTAACATGTCTAAATTCAGTATAATGATAACAGTTATTCGCTATAGGGAACTTCACAACTCTACATAAGACATACAATACATGTTTTGCATCATGGACATGAGCAAGTTTATCTCACAGATTGACATATACAAATGTGTTGGATTTATGAAAGTAGAAGCCAGTCATTAATACCAAATATTACATGCATATTTACACAAGATAGTTCATAGGAATCATACTTCCATAGTTTGTTTGTTTTGGTGGTAAAACGTCCAATTTGTTCAATTAGACTTATGAAATACTTCCATAGACCTATAGATGTTTCGGCACTATACAGGAAAGTCGAGGCCAACATTAAAAAACACCATATTATGTGTTAATCATATACATCATCAATCTGGCTCCAGTTGTACACTACTCCATTTGCTTATATTTATATGTCACAGTTATCTTGGATTACAAAAGAACTGAGAAAGCATTGAAACCTTGGCAACTATATGTTAAATGTACCCACTAGACAGGCAAATGAATACAGACACAATCCACATAGTTAACAGCAATACAATTCCATAGAATAAGAATATCAGCAGTATAATCTTCGGTAAAGGGTTTATAACTTACCCCACACACAAACATTGGAGACCAAGCAGATCACTGCCTATCATGATTCCTCCACCAACCACCTCTCCTAAAATGAAAATACAAAACATGTTTTTCCCTTGTTAGGCAAAGCAACTTCACACAAACGGTTACTACATGTACAAAGAACAACTACATTAATGACTTCCTATCCATACATCAGTACACTACACAAATATTGGGTATACCTTGATAGAGGACAAACACTTCAGATAGAAGTCATTGCAACATACAAGGACATCCCCTAACCCTCTCCCACCGAGGCTATGAAACCCTTCTTAACCAGGTCAAGCACTCCTGGTATGAAAACAGGTCAACCAAACCCCAATCTAGAGAGTCCTAAGAAACCTTTACAAAGTCATCCTTTATGGATAATACAAAGATAAACTTACATCAGCTAAATGGTCAGCATGTCCTTTGAAGAATCCTCAAGTTGAGAGTAGATGCCTTCTTTCACATCAAAGTTACTTGAAAGTACCATGTGCTAGTCTGTGTGGCCTGATTCCCAGCCTCCATCTCTAGTGGTTAAGTGCAGCTCTGCCAGGGTCATATTTTGTGAGTGACTAAGTGAGTGGCTAACACTGCACCTACTGGACTACCGGGTAATAGGATTAAAGGGGATACCTTCACAGCTCACATTATGGACTGGGTGTGTCCCTCCATGTGAATCAGATCTGCCATTTTCCCTCATGAATGGGAAAGCTCAATATCAGGATTTTTGGACAGACGGAAAAGTATCGGAGTCTGGGGAAAAGGTGTAAAGCACTGCAGTCTCAAGTACAAGAGTCTGTGTGGATCCCACTTCACTGAAAATATTCGTTATTAGAAAGCATCAGACTTGCTTCGCCACAGTATGAATGTGGTGCTTAGCAGAGTTTTATATGTTTGGCACCAAAATACAAGGTGACAGCAGGGAACTACCAAAATGATTTCAAAACTAATGCGGTGTATTATTCACAATCTTTTAAAAACACTTATTTATATGAAAAACGAACAAGAAATATTAAAAATTGCAATGACTTTAAGACTTCGTGGTCAGGTTGTGTATGAATATGAAAAGACTACCAAAGGTGATACCAATGTCAGGAGATTGCTGCATGCGTTGTGTGGCATAGCTCCATTATATGAGTATCTATACCCAGTTCAACTGTCTCTATATACTATGGAACATCCCCTTAAGATAGCTCTGTAAGTAATAATAGTGAACGTCAGAAAAGTGAATGAGTAGATCATAAATTCCTACTGTCCTCCTCCAGCGTGATTCCCTGGTAACCATTCTTGACTTCTATCTTTGGAAAAAAAATCCTTTAATCTTGTGAATTATTTCATTAGGAGTTGGAAGATCATGATTGCGCTACCAGATGGCAAAGGGTACGTCTTCTGCACCGTATCATGGAGTTTTCTAGGGACTTTAGATGCTACATGTATGGCGTATTTCCTATGGGGGTAAAATAACATCCTGTCATGATATACGCCGGCATGTTTCCTAAACCTTCAATAGAGTTGAGATAAAGCCTTTTGTGACCGGCTATTGGAGGCATAGTGTAATTCGCTCATGGCACATTCCACTACAGTATATTTCTGATGGTCTTGATTTGGAAGCCCAGCTTCTCGGCGGCGTCATTAGTCTTTTTGTAGCACAAAGAATACTGTGAGCCATTTAGATTTAGCAAATCCGACAGGCATGCCTATGGTGCCATAGTTTATGAATGCTTGTATCTTTCATAGCTATAACCCATGTGTGTGTCAGTCCTGGTATCCAATCAGGTACCAATGGTAAGCGGATCCATTTAAATAACTGTCGTCGACATCAGGTTGGAGCAATATTCATGCTGGCTCCTTTATCAGCCTCTACCATCACTGTCACTTTCTATTTCAGAGATGGGGTCAGTAAAAAAGCGGGAATATTTCTCTATAGTGATTATTACTTCACTAGACAGTTGTTTCAGTATCTGCTTTGATCTAAAAGATTGTCAAGTGACCAATCTCAGGAAAAAATAGTTTATTCATACGGATCCCTCATAGGGTAATTTGCCACTTTGGCCATTAGAAAATAAAGGAAATTGGATATGTTTACTGGATTGACAGCAGTTTGGGAATCACGTGTCTCACTGCTTTAAGTCAACTTATAATATACAAGAGTGTGAATTGCTCAACAGAAAATTACCAAATTTAGGATACAGGTACACCACACACATAGAATCATTCGTTGCAAGAAGACTGATTGCCAAGGTATGAACAGTCGACTATGCAATGCCCTGCCCTCGTCACGACTGGAAAACATCTCCCTTGTGACACATGTCTGTAAAACTGTAAATTAAATGTAACACATGTATGCACCTATACTTAGATTAGGGAGTAAATAACCTCTTGGATTTGAAATAAAAATTGGCTTTAGAACACATTTAACTACAACGGCAGCTTTTTTATTTTCAAAAATAAAAAATATAGTAACATGGCCATCTATATCAAAGGTTCCCTCATACTGTAGCACTATCATCGAGTCCTTTAAGTACTATTGCTAGCAAATGTTAGCACTGACCAATGGAGTATATTGATAATTCCATGAACAAGTCAGGTTCAGTTCTCACTACACCCACCTGTGCTGGTCATACCATTCACGATCACAATTACACGTTCATTTACATTTATGAATGTAATGTCAGCAGAAAGTAATATCACACTTTTTAGTACATGAACCACAGATCTAAAGGTATGTGCATGAGCACGGAGAAGTTTGCCAGATCGTCAGTAATGTACTTTAAATGTTCTGATTGAATATATATAATCTGTGCATGAACACTTCAGTACTGATACTTTATAAATCAATCTGATGCCACATTCACGTAATATCTGCAATATATACAATTTAGACAGTAACCTTCAGAATAGCATAATTTCGAGGCATAAGTCAGAAAAAATAACAAAATGCTGCTTTATAACAAATTTCTATAATTAAAATTATTGCCATAACCGAAAATATCTGATTTACCATTTTTCCTCATTCAATTTCACTAGGCAGGTATTTTTACATTTATTTCATGATCAACCGAAAACAAGTGATGTAATCTTCCAACAATAATTACACAAAAACACTTAGACGTAAGATCGTGTTAAGTACAAGTACGTAAACAGATAACGCCTGGCAAGGTATCAATAGTATCTGTCCAGTAAATAAGGTAAAGAATTCATATAAATTCTTTGTTGACTAGTACATGAACATGATTCAACAACTTAATATGGATTATAATGCTGTGGCATTCACACCGTCTGAAGCAGTGCTCAACTTTAGAAAACACAGTAACAGGAATGGAGGACTTCTCAGGCCATATGTATCTGTACCTTAGTATCTTGGTCACACTTGGCAAACACTCGCTTATCAACAAAAATTTATTGAAACTATTAATAGACAGATCTAATTGGCGGCTGGCCTTCCGACATACGGTAACGTCCAAAAATTTATAAGTGGAAGTAAGAGACATGTAAACAGAATACGACATGAGTATGCCTGTCTCAACATTTTATAAGAGATGCAAAACCATAGAATCACTGAAAAACAAAACCTATCCATCGAACCAGTGAACATCATTTTCAGGGAAAATAGCTGTAACACGTCACTTTAACAACTTTCTAGCCAAGATTGAGCCTGGTGCTTACAGACAATTAGGGCGTATCATGTTTACGTCGCTATACATACCATGATTGCAATCAGTACTCATTACCTCCAAGTATGCCGTCACACTCTGCTTCCCCACTGCAGTGGCACACGATTTGAAAACTTACAAATTTTCGCCGTAAACATTCCCATTAGCGTTGGGAAAGTAGAGTACTGCACTTCAAAACGAGTCGCGACTTAGTCATTATGCTGTGCTTAAACCAGTCCTAAATGAGCATAGGTGGGCGGGGGAGTACCAACCTACAGGTACTAGTATGGACCAACTATGGTGTCTAGATGAAGGAAGACGTTTGGTAGTGCAGTCACTTTTAGATAGCACCTTCTTAGAAAACATGTTATCCTATCATGTGATTCACTGGCTCGATCTTTTAAAGTCTTTTCTAACCCTATATATATATTCATATGACATTACATAGATGTATATACTTTTGGGCGACACAATATTTCCCGAACACAAATGGTTTAAAAAAGCAACAGGGCAGTTTCCACTAAGCCAATGCACTACTTCCGGTAGGTGTCTTCAATGAACATGAAAACGTCGCCAATGTTGTGTATAGCAGATTTAAACACTTCACATCCTACCTTCAAGTGGCCGTGGCAGAAACAGTTGATCTGGTATGGTGGAAACGGGTCCATTGTGGAAATTATTGCAGACCCTTAAGTTAGCAGCAGTCATATATATTAAGAACATCCGTCTATCAATATACGAGGCAATATCTGAGACATGATGCTTTAATATTCTTTTGGAAACATGACTATGATGATAAAGACGGCAAGTGAAGAAGGGTGAATGCAATATCCTAAACTGGCTCTATTCATTCACAAATTCTATGATCTCTTTAAGTTTCATTTACTGTTAAGAAAGACCAACAAAGGCTGCAGGTTTACATAACCTGTCGATGATATCATTCAATAGCTCTGTAGGATGTAGGTCAGGCCGATAACTACTTGTTTGTGTTGTCATGTCGGTTGTAATGTTTTGTCAATTTTTAACGTGTACATGGAAATGGTATATTGTACCAACCGGCAACAGAAGGCTGTCCCTTTACTGACTTAAATATAGCTTTCTTAAAAGCAGAGGTGAAAAACTTTTGAAAAGGAAGCCATGGCTAGTACATGAATAGTTCGCATTACCCTTCTTCCATTGTATTAAATAGATTTCAAAGGATTTAACATAATAACTTCCACATGATAGAATTTAAACTAGTAGGATCAATTATATAATCGATTTTCTGATTATCCTCTTATGAATTCATTACAATATAGGTCTCATAATACATATTGGTCCTATCTCGTTATAGAACTGGACAAAAGCCATGTATAATAAAATCATCATATCAAGGACATAGACCTCATGAGCACCGACTATATAATGGCTGCCAACATTATCTCCTAGGAGCATCTGCCAAACAGAATAGCGACAATAACCGAAAAACACATCATAGGACCATTTCTACAATTGATACGAACCGAACTGGAAGAACGTACCAATATCCATGTGGCGGCGTGAACTCGTGAGTTTCACAAAAGTACACAATAGAAAACAAAATATCATGCGAGCACCAGGATTGCTTGTCTTCTGTTACTGTCGAGGTAAACATGCTGTTTCTATCCTGAGTCAACTTCGTAAGTAATCATTTGGTTCTAGGCTCTCCTAAACTATGTTGGAAGTGGCTACAACTAATTATTTCTTAAAATACATCACTTTCAATATATAACGTCGGAAAAGATTCTCAGCACTTAATCTCCATATCTTGTTGAGCAATACTTCTCTTGAGTTTAAGATACCGTGTACGTGTATCTAAAAACATTATTACTGTCGGTAAAGTATACTATTGCCATTACCTGACAGAACTTAGTAAAGCATCTTAACATATTCCCCGCCTTCTATCATATTAGTTTCCTATGTTGACAAGTGTACAAGACGTACCTTCACGTCTAAAACAGTTCTGGATTTTCAAAGCCTTCCACATGAAATTGGACCCTTTTAAAGTACCAGTCACCTGTAAAACAAGGGTAAAACTTACTCCGTGAATACTGTTACTCGTATAAGCAGAACATGCAGCATGACGCGATGGATTTCTCTAGAGACAAGTGATTTCAGCATATATAATATTCGTCTTTGAAAATAATGTTGGTCCCATCAGAGACAAGAATGAGCGTGTCAACAGCACAATATATTGTCAAGTCCGAAAAATAGTATGTCCGCTGGTTGATTCAAAATTACAATTTAACTTATTTCAGATAATATTTCATACATGGGACATTTAATTCTTCGATATCGTGTCTCGCTCTGGTGTAGACAAGATATGAGCAACTTCACCAACTGCGGAATTTGGCTCGGGTTAAATCCATATAATATTGAATTGAGCCGTGACGAACTGATTCAAAAGAAATGCAAGATCTGAATCAGAAAGCACTCAACCTGGAGAACTGAATACCATTATATTCTATGCATTGCTTCACTTCATTTATAGGAGTTGGAATTCAATTTGCTTCTGAGGAAAGAAAACAGGTCTATGGCGAGATTTTCAACTTTCGAATAAAATTGATGTTTCTAGAGGTTGGCATTACTGCGTGTACAGTTAATCTAGCAGGCATGTATGTACAGGAGGGACTTTCTGTCATTCTATATCATATTTAATGTAATAAATATTAAATCATAGAGGCATTCCCTATACATTTTGAAACTTGAAATATTACCATTAAAAAACCTAGTTGAGAAACCTAATTCAACAATTAGACAAAAACATACTTTGATATATTCCATGAAAGTAGATTCTTGTAAGCAATAACTTCATCAAAGACATTGAATTAGCCGGAACACATTTTTTGACAAAAAACTGAATCAATCAGTGTTGGGATTCAATATCAACAAAATATATATCTGTGAGCAACAGTTCTAATGCTGTGAGCATTTTAAAGCTAACGACCTGATCGTTTTAATGGTTTTTCTTACTTTCTCAAATATAATCTAATTGAGCCACAATTAAGGACGGTCGCCAACAACAGTGCTCGAATAAGAAAATAAAGGAAACGGAAGAATGCCTACAACGTGCCGTTGTTTCCCTAAATATCACATAGGCATTCCACTTTTGTCAAATACATTTATAAATACCTCTGAAGAAATCTATAGCTCAAGTAAGAAAATAAAAAAAACGGAAGAATGCCTACACCGTGCCGTTGTTTCACTGAATATCACATAGGCATTCCATTTTTGTCAAATACATAAATATCTCTGAAGAAATCTGTGGCACATTGGCCTCTATGCGCCTTTTTAAGTCTTTTATATAGCTGGGAAAATCCTTGAGCGATTTCTTGTCTCTCAGTTCGAGCTCCCCTGTCGGTTCAATCAAAACACGTTTCCATAGAGGATATTTCAATCCAGCTGAAATGAGATGAAATGAGAACGTTACTTACTTTCTAAATTTCAATCAAAATAACATATTAAATCATTTTAATTTGAAACTTTAATACACAGTGTCCATCTGCACACTGCCTGTTTGGACATCTCACACTGACCTCTTTAAGTGAATCTGTTAGGATGAGAAGCTACCATATATGTGGAACATGTGGTAATATACCTCTGTCTATATTACGGTATAGACACTCTATATCCCCTCTCAATATTTATCTATTTTCATAAATCTCTAAGATACCGGACGTTAACTTTTCTGTTAATAGCGTTAACAAACATACCTCAGCCCGTCACCCCTCTTTTGGTCTTTTTAGAAGGAACAGATAGATCTACCTTTTCCTGGTATTTGACAAAGTCATACCTTTTCCTGATATTTGACAACGTCATATGCCTTGATTTACCCAGACATTAAGGGGCCTAAAGAGTCAGAGCGCTGAAACCTTGCAACCCAAGTCACAGCTATCTTTTTTACTATTTTACATATCCAGAAATCTGTTTGGTTCAACTCACGTTTCCTAAAAAATACCCACAGTGGAGAGTGCATCAACAATGCAATAGAGTGCAACAATAATGTAATGTCATTGTTGTGGTGGGTGGTGTTGCTATACTCAGATCTTCGTGGTTAGTTATGACTGGTTAGCAACTGGTTTGAAACTGACTGGAAACTGTCACTTTCATGATAGCATCAGCTGTGGTTAGCGTGTTTTTCCACCACGTGTCTTTAAGTAGGTCACTGTAGAAACTCGACACCGCAATACGGTTTCAATAACAGACCGCTGTTGTAATATGATATACATGTATTTGAAATTCCCTATTTCTTTATTTTCATAACTTCCTGCGTAAGGCTATGCAACACTTCCTGGTTTCGTCTCTATCTGACCTGTATTTACTATCCTCAAACTCGTATCTTGTGTTAGAGAAAAGATTATACGTGCAGATGCATGTACATATTCTACTATATCAGTGAAGCTACATAAGGTTTACACGTTCTGCAAGCTTTTGGAAAGGTCCGCTACTTACATGGTCCATGGGGTGAAGTTAACGCAAGTTCTGATCAGTACCTCCCCACCATGCATCTTCTACACGATAGGGGACCTACGTAAAGTTCCCTAAATGTTTGACCTCCCCCTACCTCCCCATTGCATATAGTTCAGGAGATGAGGGGGTGATTTTGTCGCGAATCAGTATGAAAAGTTGAATGGTTGTTTCAATAGCAAAAAAAGGCATTTTTGACATTGAAAAATCTAATAAAAATACCAAACATCGTTTATCTTTCATAAACCATTTATAATGACTGCTGTAGTAATGTTCCCATGAAAATTCATGTCTCATATAGCCTTTAGTGTATGCAACCTCGAACCATATTTTAGAGACTAAATACAAAAGTGTCTTTACTCGTCAGAATATATGTTCATAAATCTGTTTGAAAAGTGGACAAAGATTTGTTGAAGTAGTGGACATCAACAACAGAACATGAGGGGTGATTGGATTGACAAGTTGCTTACCCCTGGGTGGGAGGCATCAATATGAATATCTTGAATATCTATGGATGCTGGTTGCAAAGAATATTGAGCACATCCTGCTGGGAGAATTCACAAAGAGCTCAAAACCGTGCTAGGCTTGGCTAGACTTTCTATACAGATTCACCAGATCAATATCCAACATCCAGAACTGTATTAGACTGTTGCTCTATGCTTTCCTAGTCTGGTGTATGTTGTATATTTTATATTTCTTCTCATCACATTATCATTTTGTGGCTGTCCCCTAAAGTTTAATTTGTGCTTCTTTTGATTGTTTTGAGTTGCAAGCTTTTGTTTGTTTGTTTGTTTCGGTAGCTTAACATCCAATTTGTCCCAATTTGACTTACTTTGACGTAAAATCTCACTCCCACATATTTACCTAGGTGAGAATTCTATTACTTCCCACACCACATAGATATGGCATGAGAAGGATTTGCCTTTGATATAGCAGTAAATCTACCGCTACTGGGGGTGAAGGAGAACAGTGGCTGCCTGTCGGGGGACTCAAACCATCAAAGTCCCACATGCTTGGGATTACAAGTCCAGTGCTCTTAACCACTGATGTATGCAACCTCTGTTCAGGTGTGATGCAGCAAGGGACATTTTGAAATAGTCTACAACCTTCAGACAGTAATAGTGGAACAACAGGTAACTAGGAATGTTCTCAGGAGAGGAGCAGCTTGGGAGAGAAGCAGCCTCGTCTTATTTATTTCCTATGGTAAATTGTGCGAAACAAATTAAGACGTGGCTACACCCAAGCTGCACTCTTATATAGCAACAGCAGATTGGGTGACAGTTTGGAATTGTCATCCCCTCTTTTATAGACTTGTACCATGTGACCTATCTCAACTAAGCAACGCAATATAATTGAAGCAGAAGACGATTGTTAATGTTCATGTTGTCATGGCTATCTTTTTCTTGTTAATGATGTCAAAAAGACTAGGATAGCTATTTTTGCTGTCTAGCCTTTGGTAATTAGACCCCCTTATATACCAAAGTTCTAAATGTAATTAAGACATCCGAAAACGGTTTTATGATCTATTTGCGCCTTCGTGTCTCCCTTGGGTAAATCATATATGCAGATTATCAAGTATATTTTGCTCCAGGGATAGCAATTGGAGCTGATTAGTGAGTGATTAGTCCTATTCGGCACTTCAGCTTGTGTGTTAGCGTGACTGTATACCTCTCTGCAATCTAACATTAGACGCTACCGGAAGGTCCTTGAAGTTATGTTTTTACCAGACCCTACCTTGTGTTGTTTCTTTGTGATTCAACGTCCATGGTATATATAGGATATTAAAGATTAGGTTTTTAACATTGTGATGTCAATTCTTTTCAATGTTTTTGATGTTTACTTATAAATTACCAAAGAGCGTGTTTCTTTAAAAAAAACTGATCATATTTTCCTTTTCATGTTGTTACTATTTCTGAAGTATTTTCTTCTATTTTCTTGTACCTTTCACTAGTTAAGCAGGATATGCGGTATATTCATAGGCACATTGCAAGTTTATGACAAAGGCGGTTTTTTCCTCCTTTCTGGAGGTATTCAAGTGCAAAACCTTGCACTAGAAAATAATTTACAGACTATGTCTATACAATGTAAAAGAATATAGCAACAGTCTGTTAAGCTATTATTCATAAAACACTTTTCCCTTGGCAAGTGGTATTGAAATTATGCCAAGAATAAAATTATTAAAAAAAAGAATAAAACTCTTACATGCTTGTTCAACAGGATCGTCTTCTAAACACGAACGACCGTGTCAGAAGCTTGCCCGTCAGCCTTCCTAATTCGTACTGTTATATGGCGACATAGGTGTCTTTCAATCATATATTAGGTTCGAGATAAATGGTGTCAGAGGGGCTGTGTAGATGTAGATGCCAGTTCACAAGAAAATCTAATGTGGTCGGGCAAAAATAACGAAATGGCAACCATTGCCCAAAAAGTCAAAACTAAGAGGATCATTAATTCCTTTCTTGACTCCAAGTGACTTTTCTGGCTTTATATCCACTGCAGGTCATAACGTGACAGGGTTGTTAAGTGACGGGGTCGTAATCTGACCAAAAATATGTTAAGCCTATAAGACACCGACCCGACGGCTGTGCCCGATTCTATCTTTGCCCTACGGATATGTCGGGTCTGTGGCAATCTGCATCAATCGGGTCGATGTACGCACTTTACCGACCCGATTTTATTGCTTTTCCCGAGGCGCCGGGCATTACTACCATGTCAGATATGACCGACTATCACCGACCTTAAGATTTTGATGTACGCACTTCACAGACTGTTCCCGATTCTGAACAGTCCGTTTAAATAGCGAGACTATCTATCCCCCAGTTCGATTTTCAAGTGCTTTATATCGTTTTGTATGGGGAGGCATTGGTGATTATAAATCTGAAAACCGCTTTCTGATATTTAGATAGACCAGAAGCTACCAAACTTCGCATTATTGCCATATAGACCTATCACCCGGCCCGGGACTCGGCCGGGTGATAGGTCTCAATCGGGGTTAATTTACAAGGTTATAAAAGGAGGAGGTGTGATCGGGAAGTTGGCATGTCGGTGTCTTATAGGTATAAGACATCGACATTTTATTCCCGACTCTCACCGAGCCGATGGTCGGGATGAATCGGGAAAAAATTTCGGTGTCTTATAGGCTTTAGGGCTGATAACTTTTTTCCTAATAGGGATAAAGACTTCATCCTTTTACCATTGTTTAGGTATATAGCTACCCTTGAATACCAAAAACCTAATTGATTCTGCCCCTTTTTTCATTACATCTTATTTGTGATTCTATGATGGTGTCGTAACATGACGCCATCACGTTTTCAGGCATAAGTGTCTAAATATTGATGTTAAGTATTATTTCCACATTCTTGTTTGTGCTCTATAATGCCCTAGATGTGTCTAAACTATTTAAACTATTCCCACAGATGTATTTCTAGAAATATTCAAAATATAGTCAATTTGCTGCTATTTCGTGATTTTTTACTGCCCCCATTGAAGTTAACTCTGGTATTCGGCTGCTATCATTTCTACGCGCAAGAAACCTCATAATGACATTAAATCAGCATAAATTGTCATATTACTATAATAAGAGCACACATTTTTGTATGCATATCTTCACGATGTCGCTCTCTTAATTATCACAGGTTTTATATTAACAGAGAAAAGAATACTAGCAAGCATAACATATTCTATGATATCAATGCAAATCTTTTACGATAGTGACAGTGAACACTAGCATTTTCGAACCGAAAGACATTACAAAGGGGTCATCCAGTCGCTTGCAGGGTGGTATCTGTCCTCTTTCGAAAATAAATTCTATTGGAAGTAAACCATGAAAATTCTGAAAAGTGAATGCAAATATAGATACCTTTAGCAGTAGCTAAGTAACTGCTGACAACAGTCCAGAGAAGAAGCACCAGTTCTTCCCAGCCTTCATCGTGGAAGGTGGGCTGGCGGCGTTGTCTCTCCATGTCCATCTCCTCCTCATCATCAGAAGATGGTGTGGGTGGTGGTGTGAGTGAGGTTCGCATGGGCCCTGCCTTAAAATCAGCCTCCAGGATATCCTGGAGGCACTGGGCCCCACACGTCTCGGCGCCACAGTGGTCCTCCAGCAGGCGTTGCGCGAGGGTGAATTTCAGCAAGGGTGAAGTCACTGTACTGAGAAACAACCTGCGCGCCTGCTGAGAGGGCACGCAGCGGAACATCTGAAAAGGCCATAAGGTTAGTTGATTAAAGCCGAAAGGTAGATAACTAGGGTTACACTATAGGACGTGAATGTTTCCTCACTTTATAACTTTGTTAAAGCCATTTTCCATTAGCCTACGGAAGCGGCACCGATTCATTGAGTTCCTTTTAATGTCTTTCGGGGGTAACACCGACTGTACATCGGCATCAAATAATCGGTGAGGGTGTAGTGTATACCTGGTTTCTCCAGCATTTATTAAGTATATACCGATTTCATGTTCATGCTGAAACCCTTGATTCTTCTGGATGAAATCAAAGCGTTTTGATTCTGTCGGTAATCGACCAAGTCAGTCGGTGGTGGCCTTATTGCTTAATTTTCGCCAAATTAATTGGTGATTATTTAAAATAGAGGCGGTTTCCATTCCCCGATTTAGCGTCTGTGTACACAATAGTCAATCGGTGGTTACCGACTTCAGATCAGTGCCGAATTATTGGCCCATGGAAAATGGCTTTACTAAAACCGTCTTATCTGCTAAAATCTTCACTAATGAAGCTACCATTTTGAGTATAGGTGTCATTAGATGAAATGCATTGCTGATATTTAAGGTATGAACAGGTAATATGAAATGCTATCGATAAAATGTTCATACTTTCAGATATCTCATTTTTCTGGTGAGGTTTTAACAACATGCTAAATGTATACCTTTGCAGCAGAGAGTAGCCATCGGAGAAACTACCTTGAGTGTTTATCAAGACGTGGAATTCAAATAGGCCCTTAGACCATTAGAACCTTCAGCACTGACGAGAAGTGCTTCCGTTTCCTTTTCCTGTGCATCTCCCAATAAATCTAAGAATCCACACTAAAATCCAGTCAGCAACGCCACAAAGTAAGCTCAAATTGTAAAAATAACAGTTCTGCGTCAGGGAACATAAAACTTCATACAAGAATCTTCCCACCATAGGTCATTCTATATATAACATAAGAAAGAAGTCCCTTGCTACAAAATTATGATGACAATTTAGTTGTTTTGTCCTTCCTAGTGCTATATATTGACAAAGTGCATTAAAAATTCCTAAAAATCTGGATGAAACTTTTAGTATACAATGCAAGAAATACTTTATACTCATTGCTTTACCCATGTACAGCCAAGGAAAACCAGTTTCCTACTGATGGCTGTACCTTTGTTGGAATACTTACCATGTAATACTCGAATGTAACGTCACCGTTAAATGAACCAATAAAGACTACATGAGAAAAAAAAAGTAGATGATAGGAAACACTAAAGACTTACATGGACTAGTTCTATTGATATCCTGTTGGCGCATTCTTCAGGACGTTTGCTGACGATGACAGAGAAATCCAGCAACTTTTGCAGACTTGGGAGGACATTAGGAACGTATTGATCGGGGGACGGGTTGTTAGTGTTGAGAGTTAACTTACTGAGAACATCTTCATATTCCCCATATAGCAGTGCCTGATTTAGCCACTGTATGACTTCTTTTACATGTCCGAAACATATTTCTGCTGAAAGCCATCTGTAGGCAACCGATCGCATGACCCTCATCTGTGAAGCTAGCGACCTGTGTAACAACTCTGTTTCAATAAGCGAGCAGATGATTTGCAGGGCCAGAACATTGCTGACCGCTTCACAGGGAGGTAGGTTTTTGAGTCCATAGGGCAACCGTAGTTTGTCGATAACCAATTCTAGATCCGACCATTCCAACGGAATGGTGCCCATCGGTGGATGTAATTTTGTAATTGTTTGAATTAAGTTGTATATTTGGAAAGATAATTTTGTATCTAGACTGTCTGACAAAATTTTGAACAAATATCTGACTAATGTATCCGGTGGCTCACACTGTGACGTTGTAAACTCCTTGACTAATTGTGTCATCCGTAACAAAAGACCATCACATGTAAGTGCTTCCTCTTGCATTCCTTCTATCATACTGAGCTGTAATTCAGCTATTTTAGTCACAGAATTGGAAGTCCCTGCTGACTTCTGGTCAAAGATCATATCACTGTGTAATGGCACAGTAAAGTGAGGTGGTCTTTCACTAAGTTTTCGAGTAACTGATCTTGAGTCGATTGGTAGTGTTTCAATGTTTTTAGTTGTCGCCTGCACAGTTCTACGGGTCGGTAGTTCTTCTGTATCTGATTGAATCCCTGAATGTGCCTCTGTCGGAGAAGAATTTACAGAATAAGGCTCAATTGACTCTAGAGATGATACTGAATCTTTTCTTTTTATTGAATACGGCTTTATAGATTCAAGACTGCTATCTGACTCGTAGGCTTTCTCTCTCTTTGTTTCCAATATTTGATGGTTCTCGAGATCCAAACAGGCATCGTGACCATGAGCCTCAAAACTCTCAATAGATTGCGAGTCCTCACTTATATCTGTTGTTAATGAAATAACGTCAAGGAAATGGCGATCTTTCTTTGGCTTTTTCAGCAGGGGCTCACTTGGGTTGGGTGCAAGTCGGCAATGTTTACACATGAGCATTGTTCGCCCGCGGGTGCTTTGACATGTACATAGACATATCTGACTATTACCCATGGGTTCGTCCAAATCTGGCAATTCATCTTCGTCCGAGATATCCTCATAGACATATGCTGGCTTTGGTGAATGGCTGCGTTTTTCCGATCTTTTAATTTCCGTCACCTCTCTGAAGGCTTTCTGCATCGTCTTCTGTAAAACATAATGTGAATTGATAAATGTAATAGGTAACAAAATAATAATAGCCAATAATTTTAACGTAGACAATGATTACAGTTAAATCTACATGATGATGTGATATATTCATAGCAATATCTCAACATATAAGATCATCGACTAGTCTAGGCTTGTGTGAGAAAATGTTTTCTCGTGAAGATAAAGCTATGAAAAAAAGATGAAATGCTAGCCCCTCGAAGCTACCATTTAAATTAATTCATCCAACTGAGACACGCCACTAAGGAGGAGATAGGAGATGATCTGGTGACAGACTGCTCCTTTGTCGGCACAGTCCTGCCAGAAAGGATATGCGCTCTGGTTGTTCCGAGACCGCAGAGCATAGAAATTATTCCACAGTTTATCATCTTTACCTATGAATAATTAGTAAGTAAATAATAACACCATATGACACGAACATTGCTTGAAGTACCTGTCTTAAAGGAATATGTAGATTTGAGATGAGGTAAGGTCATAATTTGTGTTACTGTAAATGTCATATGTACTACTGTAAACCTGTGTGACGAGAAAAGTTTAAAATCGCGTTTAATGTAATGTGAACTTTCCGTCAATAAACATATTTTCAACAACAAAAATAATGGTAACATGTAATTAGAGGGAAAGGCAGGCAGTATTTGCCATCAATGAAGTGACTTCGCGACACCTTGGTCGGCAACGGCATGTTTCCAGCAAGTGTGAGGTCACCTAATGAAGGAAGGCCCTCATATCTCTCTCAACAATGATTACTTTTCTCATAGTAACAGCACATATCCTGGCCGATAGGGATGGCTTAACTGGCAGTTGCTATTAGATGTCCTAATAGCCTTGCATTGCATGAACGCCTGAGTACCAGGTAGGTGGGAAGCAGTAGACACGCAGCACATAACAACCGATTACTTCTCGCTAACTGTTAATATTAGTCAACACACAGAACGATGTTTGATGGTCGTTTGGGTTTGTTTGTTTGAGTAGTTTAACGTCCAATATGTTCTATTAGACTCACTTTTGGTTTGGTGGTGATCCAATCTAAGAGTGGGATTTAGGTAGAAACCTCACCCCTACATATTTCCTGAGGTGAGTTACTTTAGTTCCCACACCACATAGACATGGTATGAGAAGGATTGGCCTTTGATATAGCAGTACATTTACCAAATTCTGGGGGTGAAGAAGAGTGGCTGCAGTGGGACTCAAACCCAGAAGGTCCTACAACCTTTGGGTTACAAGTCCAGTGCCTGGTGTGTAGTCCCATTAAATATATTTCTGATAGTTGCCCATGTAGGGTACGGGGAATGGGGCAGTACGTTGACCACTGAAAGGCCAACTCAGGGGATTGTAGTTCAGTGTGAGTCCATTATCCATTATATATTATCACCACATCCAAGATTAATCTTACTCTAATACAATACTTGCTGCTGCTTATCAACCCACTATAAACATCCTAACCCGCACATCTAATGTGAAATCCTCACTTCAGTCATGACAGTACAGACAAATGATCTATGTAGGGTTCAGTTTTCTTACCGACCGTAATCGATGAGCTACAGCAGCTACAGTCAATGTTAGATGGGCACCTCGACTCTGGTAATAGTCCATGCTGGCTGAGGTGACCCTCACTGGCACTCCCTCAACGATTTCTGGAGGCAGCCGCTTCACGTACACAAGCATCCTTGGAAGCCACATATTAACAAGCTTATTCTAAAGCAGACGACAATTTTTGCCAGTCTTTGCCCTTCTTCTGAATTAACTTGTGGTCTCTGAAGCTACACTTTTCTCATGAGGTACAGCTATGACACACAGTCAAATGATGACCTCAAATTCAGTTTAAAGGAGAGGCCTTCGGTAAATTGAACTGAAGGATATTATCTCCGTCTCCGGTATGAGAAGTCCTCTGAGTGTTTACCTGGTATCTAAGGTCGACATAGGATACGAGGGTCGAGGGTCAAAGTTCACAGGCTTTGTCCTGTGTTCCTTCAACTTCAATACCACTTCAGATAATATATTCATAAAACCTATCACGAATTTGAACTTTTATCTTATTCAAATTTGTCCTCTCTTACTGATTAACGTGGATAAAGCAGACATTTAACGATCCCCAGCAGCTCAGACCGTACAATTTATCTCGATTTAATTATACATAATAACTTAATAAATGAGTTAAGTGGTAGTTAACAGCTCTACATAATTGTGCATATGATAAAAAGACTATGTAGCCAGTGTTCACGCAGTTATTCATTTTGCAGTTATTGATGTGTAATTTTTTGTCCTATTTTTTTTTAATCGTTTAGATATCTAATAATCCCATCCCCTATACCTCCTCAATCACGTAGAGATATCACAATGAGGGCGAGATGGCATCTTTATCTTCCATTTGAGATAACAAGCCTCTTCGCTGATAAGGTTCACTGCACTTTCCTCTCGTCAAACTTGGTTTTTTCATAGGACGAACAATATTTGTAATATAATTCAGGGATCTCATTTGGGGTCATGAAATAAATAGGAAATATTTCTCATATGGAGTTTACTGCCCGAGAGCGACTGGGAAAATATGGAAAGCACATCGTTATTGGCCATGGAATGGGGTTTCGGTGTGGGGAGGGTTGAACCTCTGTTTATTGGTGCGAATAAGACCCAGTTGATTCTCTCTTTGTTTTTCACAAGAAAGAGAAAGTTCATTAACTGAAAATGATAATAAGGATTTCCTTGGAAACTAGGAAAACTGTAATTTATGATAAAGTTACACCTATGTTATGTTATAAAAATGCTAATGTATTTTCGCGTGCGTGCGTGCGTGCGTGCGTGCGTGCGTGCGTGCGTGCGTGCGTGCGTGCGTGCGTGCGTGCGTGCGTGCGTGCGTGCGTGCGTGCGTGCGAGCGAGCGAGCGAGCGAGCGAGCGAGCGAGCGAGCGAGCGAGTGAGAGCATGCAAATACTTTCAATAATCAATACTTATATAGAACGTCCTGACCATGCTGTACAATTCACAGAATGAGATGGTAATTTATAGTTTGTACGGACCGAGGCGTTTACACCTAGTTCCATACAAACTGTAAATTACCATCGAGTTCTGTGATTTGTACAGCATGGTTGGATGTTATATATTTACTATATAGCCGAAATTTTTTTAAAATAATTAATTTCATTTAGCTTAACGACGAATATCTTAATAAACGTGTATGGCAAGGTGGTCCGTATTTCAGTGTACAGACCAGTGGTCCGTACAGTATTTTTACGTTGTATGGCGAAACGGTGCGTATTTACAGTATATACGGCATGGGTATATAGTAAATAGAAGGATAGTAGCACTCCAGTCTCTATTACTGTACAAGTCGCACGTATAGTTAATAGTACCGCTAGCCCTAAGCTACACCCAGGTGCTTATCAGCAGGGAAGTTTACGTTTGTTTGGACTGGATAGCCTTAGTTTGGCAAACAATTATTAATGGAAGGCATGCAGGTCAATCTTGAGTAGTCCCAAACCTGGTAAATAGAGGGACTTTTTGCTGTCAGTATTGGATCGTGTATATAACGGTGCACTTAAAAAGTGGTCAAATATATTTGGAAATTCCAGTCTTCGATAGACATGACAAGACTCTTGTATCAAAGCAGGAAAGATGATAGAGGAGTCTATTGAAGTCTTATCCAGTCTGTCTGTACACAGCTGTATCATGGGGTTTATATATATATATGATTAAATGCAAGCATGAAAATGTATCTAAATCTATTTAAAAATACAAAAGAAGTTAACTTTTTCATAACGTTTGCATTACGTTCTATTCTACTTCTACTGCACAGAGACTGCCACAAAATAGCCTATGCAATGGATGCTTTTAATACACTACAGAGTGTTATGCCTCAAGGACTTCTCAAGATCACGCCACTTTAAAGTTTATCTTCAGATAACACAGGGTCATGTACATAAGGGATCTGTTCATTCCTGTATCAGTAAGGGTAAATAAAGTAGATATGCACTTGTGTAACCTAGAGAGTTTGTACGAAAAATAAGGTAATGAGAGAGGAGCAGATCTATATACCAGGGCCCTGTTTTTTAGTCACGACATTCGTAACTTATGACACATATCTGCCATAAGTGTGCTAGAGAGATACGATCATAGAGCAGATACGACACTTAGTGGAGATACGACACTTAGGGAGGTAAAAGGTGTGCTATAGTCACGATACTCGGTGGCCACTGGACCGGAAAATGTGACCCTAAGTGTCGTATGTCTAAGACCACTCTGGACATGTCGTAACAAACGCGGAACTTAACTTCCCGTAGGAATTAAGCAATGAAATTTGAACACGAGTAAGGTATACATATAACCTATAATCGCCCCAAATATGAAGAAAATCGGCCGTAGCGTTGCGAAGCTATCGACGTTTGAATTTAGTCATAGCACTCTCTGCTCTAGTGGCCAGTGTATCCCTATGCTCACGTGACCCTAATTTATGCACTGACCTCGACATTCACTGTGCAGGGGAGGTGGGAGGGTGCAATGGCCACCAGATCAGACGTTTGCTATGACGAAATTTAAACGCCGATAGCTTCGCAACGCTAAGGCCGATTTTCTTCATATTTGGGGCGATTATAGGTTATATGTATCCCTTACTCGTATTAAAATTTCATTGCTTAATTCGTATGGGAAGTACAGGGAATCTACAGTGACGTTTTATAGAACATAAGACAGTTCTATACTTGTCGTAACTTCAGACAATTTCCCCAAGATCCCTTGATTCGACTTACGACCGTGTCTATAGCACACCCGCCATCTTGTGTCTTGAAAAAACGCGTAAAATCTTGATCCGATCTCAGGCGATCATATACTTGCGATGTTGTGACTAAAAAACAGGGCCCAGGGATTACAGAATGAAAGATAATTCTGAAATTAAGTAAACCCAACTTCGTGAGAGTCCACAATTGCTTGGCTTTATCCACTCTAATTTGGTCAGCCATGATTGACAGGTAAATCTGGAGCAGTCCTAAAGGAGGTACAGAAAAGAATCGGTCGCCTACGAGTATCTCCTTGAGTTCACGAACATACTTGAAAACCTGTCACTAAGCCATACGTGAAGAGGTGTTTGCTTTGAAACAGGATGCATGACATGATTATGTCAGTGTCTCAGGCCTGTCCATGCAAAAGTATTTTCTATGAACTTTATACCTAGCCCGACTGAAAAATAGAATTCGGTACTGGAACAATATGTTGAGATATGGCACTTGTAGGCCGCTTGAATTGGCCATTCTAAATTATCCATGTGATTGTCTCATATGTTATGGTATTCCAGTCCTAATTTTGTGGGTTGAACATCAATATCGCCTCATTAATACTTCAGATATGGTTTAGATAAAACAAGAATGTCGAGGTTAACTATCACACACTATATGTTGAAGCAATGGTACATGTACCACAATTAAAAATTGACAGCCTTACATACAACAACATGAAGAAGCAACACAGACAAACACAAAGAAAAATCTAACAATTCATCAACTATGCTTTCACCCTAACGGTCTATAACACACTGGCAGACATGGGTATCAGATACGTATCTTTATCTTTGTGGAAAAGATATAGACAATTATCGACTATGAAGTTTAGACAGCCCGGACTCGTTATTACAATCCCCTACTTTGTCCCAACAGTAATATCTTTGGAAAACAACAGCCTTACGCTCATAATTTAATTGTGACAGCTTGGAAACTCTTTGACTCTAACCTATGCTGGCCAGAGTTTGACCAAACGACGGTTTTATTGTTAAAACCCTAAACGCTCAAACAACTGGGAGAGGGCGTCCAGCACTATTGAATGTTTTTTCTTCATGATAAAATAACGCCGCTACCGAACCATCCGATATTCTTTTGTGTGAGAACACAATGAATAAAGCTACGCACCAAACTAATAGCCAAGCGCAGCTTCTGGTTAATAATCAATCACCCTGGCCTTTTGCCCATTGTTCGTCAAAGGGCTACCATAAAAATATATCGATTGCCTCGCAGGTTAGTCAACCACACTACAGTTGATTGCCACATAATGTTTCATTCAGCGAGGACATTTAAATTATTTTCAAAAACACGAAGGAAGAAAATTCTTGGCTGAAGTATTCACCAGATGTGCTCAGCCGCCCACAGCCTGTTTTATAACCTGACTTGGGATTTAAAATCAGGAGCAAGTGCTATTCCCATTTCCAATGGAAGAGCGCGGTATTCCAAACGTTAAAGATTGTTTGTTTGGTTTGATTTTACATCCAGTCAACCATTATAAGTCCTTTCCAGACTTTCTCAAGGTTCATTTCCACCACTAGGGTGGTGATCGAATCTATGTGATGAATTCAGGTAGAAATCTCACCCCTACATATTTACCAAGGTGAGAGTTCTTTTACTTCCCACACCACATAGACATGGTATGAGAAGGATGGCCTTTGTAAATCTACCATTGCTGGGGGTGGGACTCGAACACACAAAGTCTTACAACCTGTGGGTTACAAGTCCAGTGCTCTAACCACTGAGCTAATGATGACTGAATCTGACACCTGGGTGTTACTTTTGGAAGACCACGTTCTACCATTGAAAATGTATATTCCCTTGTAATAAGTAATTAATATCCTTCCTAACCCTTGGTGAAAATGAATTAGTATGGAGACTCCGTAATCGGTTGATGATTAACGAGCATGGAACCACTCCCACTGTGAGGAGGATGCATGCAGTGTGGATGTACGTTCAGTTTTCTTTCATGATGAGGGAATGGAGATGGAGAGTCCCTGTACGACTGTACAACTGACCAGGTAGGTGATTTGGACCACAGATTTTCGTGCATTTTTCGCTGACTTCTGTTTGTGTTTCTTGTCTAACTGGAGGATACAGTGGTTGTCTTTGGTTACTTGTACACTAAGTTATGTAGGCCTAAAAACTCAAAAAAAACCATAACCCACTATCAGTACTTTGTGCCCTTAATTTGTTCTCCATTTTACATTAAACATTTTATTTACGTCATGGAATTATAAAATGACAAACTTTATAATCAAAATCTGGAAGTTAATATATGCCTAACCAAAAATATAGGTAATATGGCAGACTAGAGTCGACGAAACTGAATTTGATTGCCCCTTATTACTGAATGGAATTTTAGGGGAAATTATTACAGAAAACTTGTTAACATTGCATTAGGATAGCCTATCAAATAGTGACCGATTCCTATTACAGACCAGTTAACCATGGGTTCATCTAGGTAATACCAGTCTGGTTTTAGATCTGAGCAGTCAGCCTCGGAAGTACCATGGTTAAATATCGAACGTGGTTATATAAATCTTTTTTTACTCATTAGTTTACCCTGTGAAGGTATCAGCGGTTAACCGGTATGATTTACCTTTACAGTTTACAAGTATATCATTTTCATTGACAATACAAAAATAACATGTGTATAATCAGTAATCTCTACCTTAAGAGTTTCGAGTTGAACTTGGATGATCATATCCGGGCAGGTTGTAACTGCCTCCAGAAGTTGGTAGTGATAGTCGTTTGAAGGATCACCATTCAATTAGGCAAGATGGTTCTAGGTTTCATATCAGTTCATATGTTACTGTAGAAATCACAGTTACTTAGTCCAGGTATCCATCGAGGTTAACTATCACACACTATATGTTGAAGCAATGGTACATGCACCACAATTAAAAATTGACAGCCTTACACACAACAACATGAAGAAGCAACACAGACAAACACAAAGAAAAATCTAACAATTCGTCAACTATGCTTTCACCCTAACATCAGCAGTTCGCACGAGCTATTCGGGCACGCAAATTTCAAAGCTCAATGCAATATACTGGCCTAGGACTGTTCAGTCGACTTTATATGCATAACTCGAAATCGCTATCAAATTGACTGCCATAATACTGGAGTGTGTGTTGGTTGCTTAAATTGATGCAAGAGGAGACCATACCGCAGATCAGGCTTCTGTGGAACCTGATTCAGTAACAAGCTTACATGAGATTACAACTTCAGGGGAGGCTATGAGATCATCTATGAAAGGTAAACTATACTTACACTTTGCAATAACAGAACGTTTAAGAAAATCACCCATGTATAGAGGAGTCAGTATATGGAATGAGCTCTCATGCGAATTATAATGTACTAGCGACTTCGTCGAGTCCGAGTCCGAATAATAAATTGAAAAAATGAGATGTTGGACTGCCAAAAGCGGGGTTCGAACTCCCAAGACTCGCTTTCCGATACGGACGCTCTGCTGACTGCTACACAGAACCATTTGCCTATACGAGGCCAAATACTTAGTGTGATGGTGGGAGGAGGGTCATCAGCGGATTTTGAAAGGGTAGACTGTAGTATCATAAACTTGTGGCTATCATTTCATATGACACAGGTGCTTGAGCTGTTCATCGGCGATCAGAACACTATGGATTGACATCAGCGAAGGTTGGGATCTCATTGGTTTCTCACGAGAAAGATAGATCAGAAAACTACAATACCAAACTTTAATTTTGGCATGGCTCGAAATGAATCATAAGAGAAAACGTATGTCTGAGTATTGAAATACAAAAAAGAGTAGCGGGTTATAGTTTAGTACTGCACGAGAATCTCACTCTCGTGGGCATTCAATCTCCAGGCCCAGGTTGGGTTCACTATGTCTCTATGTACGGGAGCAACTTCAAGCGGATTCGACGGAATTCTACCGTTTTAAATATAGTAGGTAATAAACTCTAGGCAGATATTAATATATTGTGGATGAGGCTTTATCAGGTCTAACTTCAGCTAAAAAAACAATTAAAGAGATATTCAATGTAGTGACAGTGAAAACTAGCAAGACGGAATAAATTAAAAGGCACGGGTGAGTACTTGATGGAAATAGTGAGGTGTAAATCTGAATTGGTCTATAAATTACAGTTGCCAGTGTGACTAAAACAATACTATTAAGCATTACTGACTGCTCACGCCTGTGTGTCTCTCTGTATCATGGTGCACAAAAGAGTACCACTTTGTGAGTGGAAACCATTAATATCCTCATTTGTGTTTTCTTAGTTCATGAAAATTTAAAAAAAGATATCGGCCCTTCGCATCAATCATAAGAGCCTATTCACAACTAAGTTACCTGTTTACGTTTTTCAAATGACCCATGTGGTATTTATATGTTTCTGCTTGTGCGTAAGGATAATAGAAAAGCTACGTTGACACAGTTTAAATTCTGAAGTCAGAAAAGATCGAATACTGTGGGAATGGTTCCCATTTCTATCAATGCGCTAGTCAACATACATAAGACACATTGACCATATTTTAACTAACGAGCTCATCTCCGAAATTCTTTGTTTAGGTCGTTTAACGTCCAATTTGTTCAGTATGGGTTCGTGCCTGAACGATCTATAGCGCAAACAATATTTAAACTCCTCTACCGAATAACAACTAACTAGGAAAATAGGCGGACGATATGCAGACGACAATTTGTTTAGTTTCCGATATGAAAACGCTCTGGAAAGTGTTTATAATGTGACGTTGTTAAAAAGATTAAAAGGATTAGAATTAGGGCCTGATGAAATTTAATTTTTTTCTTTTTTTATATAAACTTTTAGAAAGCTACCTAAGTAACCGAAAATAGTGGGCGAAGTATAATGGGACTACCTGAAATATAAGAGAGGTGCGATATGGAGTACCATATGGTTCTATCCTCTGGGCGACGAGATTTTTCATAACTAAATATTCATTTATCACGACAGTGTTACAAAATTGAATCACTCTAGAAATCCAATGTACGCTGATGATTTAGTATTAATTTTATCTAAAATAGATTGAAGACAAATCTAAATATGACTTTACCAAACTGGAATTGTGGATTAAAAATTCTAAGCTAACCATAAATCACAATAAGAGTAAAGCGATGTGTTTTTTCAACTTGCGCATAATAGAGTACAAGAGGAGATAATAATACAGAGGGATGCCAGTTGGAGTATGAAAAAGATATTACATGGGGACTGAGGTCAGTCTATCTATCACCTAAAACGGACAGGGTGTAGGGGAATTCCAATCATTCTCCTAGCAGATCCTTTGGCAAAAACTAGCAGTATAGGATTTCTGCTATTAGAGTGGGTTTATGAGTAGTTGTTCTGCACTAAAGAAAATCATTTAGAAAAAGGATTACCACACATTATCAGTTCTATACTCTACAAAATAACTTTATAATCTCTTTAGGCATTCCCTTGATTTTTTTTCACTTGGTAATGTTCCATTAACTTTCACATGACATACTTTAAGCCAATCAGTTGTCAGCATTCTAGATTGCCCTTCTCCATGGGAACATTTAACACAAGAACCCCACCTCCCTACACCTCTATGTTGGAGCACTGGGTTTATACGCCCTCTCACTGAGCGTGCTGGGGGTAGCTGAATTCAGAATTTTGAAAGAATATAGAAGTTTATTTATGATTTACATTTTAGGTAACCTGGATTCTATTTCACAAAAAATAATTTTTTTTTAAATTTCCATATACGTTTTAGGCTAAAATGTAGGCAAAATCCTACAAACTGGCACCCCTGAATACAAGAAGTTCTCAACATTAATTAATCAAATACTTAGGAGTAATGCCACAGAGGACGAATAGTGTATGTCATAAAACTGTATTGTATAAAAAAATATTGATTGAGTGGAACAAAGTGTACCGTTGTGGGGTCTTATAGGATGTTACCTAGATCTGGGGCAGCTAAACCATTAACATCTCTGAAGTTCCTAGTTGGTTCTCTGTAGAAGATCGTTAGTAGATTGTAGGTATGCTTTCAGTGGCTTAACCACAGCAGCAAGGTAACCTCACACTGCTGTGGTTAGAGGTACTAAGGACAAAGAACGAAGTCTTGTTACGTTGTTTAATTAACAAGTGAACACTCCAGTTTCAACAGCTCCATGACAAATCAAGACCTAAAGACCTTATGGGTGCAAGCTTTCGTTCACACAATGGTCCACAAAGTGAATCATGTAAAACCAATTCTCTCACACTTATGTGTTTCACATAATCTAGTCTGTTAAACGTCTTATTAATTATTTTAAAGTCCAAATCTACTTCCACAATTTATTTATTTCAATTTGTTCTTATTATAGGCTCTTAGCCAACTTGTCTAATTGCTTTATCATTCCAAACCTTCGTCCTTACAGATCTCCAAATAAATCCATCAATGATCACAACTTTCACATTCACATAAGTCTGTCGGATGTAAGTCTTAAACATAAGTTCACACTATTAGGAGTCCAGAATATCCTCTCTGTGTTCTCTCCACACGAGAGTTAGTTCCTTGAGTGTCTGTGTTCAAATTGCTCACGGAGAAGGAAGTTTTCACGCGATAACATTCACCACAAGGCGACCTCACTCCAAGTAGACTGAGGCCTCTGGTGCCTATGAATAAACCCGCTCTATTGTAGGCATTCCCCTCATCTAGGTCTTAACCCTTTAAGGACAGGTGTCTGCGGCTGAGCTACCCCCTTAAAGGCGGGAGCTGTTGGCTGTTTGTCCCGCTAGGGGACGGGCACATAATGGTTAAAACTCATAATTTGAATGTTTAAATCACGTGATATGAAACATAATCCTCAATATTTCATTTCTTCTGAATAGAAATAGTAAATGTGGTGTTAGACCTACATTCTGTACAAAATTGATTAATACTGCTCCATTATTTCCTTGTTAAAAACGAATCTGTATGTTTTTGAGAAATGATACCTCAAGGCATCATTCGCCCTTGGCCGGTTGAAGCCTCAAGGCATTATTCGCCTTGGGCTGTATGATGCTTCAAAGAATCATTCACCCTTAAAGGTTTAATACTCTTACTCACTGCTGCTCTGTGCAGGCAACACAGAGGTATACCCCTCTGGTACTACATCAGAATCTCACGTGATTATGCCTTTCCTTATAATGAACACCTATGCTACACGTTACCTCCAACTACAATCGTCTCACTATGTATTACTCACTTCGTTTGCAAACTAGTAAGCCATTGAACTACATCCACATTAATCATTATATATGCATTAACTACGAAATACCTACATAATTTCAGACAAGCACGTAGTGCAATAGGTTTACATTTACTTTGATGATTGATACACAAAATTAAGAAAAGGAAATACAGGTATCGCCATATGAAAGGATGACATATGCAAGACCATGGCTTCTTCTGATATTTGTGGTTGAGGCAAACCAATTAAATAAAACTTGTCTATAAGCTCTTGATTCAAAGGCAAGTTTACCTTTAGCGTTCCTTAAGGGCAGGTTCAGGTAGCCTAGAGTAAACTGTAAGGATATACATTTAAAACCCGACTACTGAAGGGAAAATAAAGAAGGAAGGAAGTAATGCTGGAACCTGTTACACTACTTTGTGGAAAGCCACTGAAACGTAGCGTTGTCACCTAGTTCTGGATTCACAGTCGGTCAGTCATACACTCCTGAGTGGATTTGTTCATTCCCTACCGTGCTTCATTCACATCCTTACCCACAACTGCCATATAGAAAAGTGATATAATTGTAAAGAATATAAAGAATATCAAAAGGCATTTATGGCCGCATGAATCGCGTTGTGCTCAAATCCGATACCCGTGCTATGTGAACATGAATAACCAACTTAAATAAGTCATCCAATTTCAACGTTTATTGAAAAGGAGTGCCATTCGATTTGGCAATACCTGCATGGAGTTGTCCCTATGCCTTCACTGCCATATAAAGAACATAAAAGGCACGGATTGACCCAGAAGCCAATGACTGCATTCAGAGCAAACCACGACCTTCACCCTGACCTCCTTACATAGTGTTCATAGCGCCTTGGGACGATTCTACAGTCTATAGTCGATCTGAATTTCTTGGGCCAAAACCACCAAGACTGAGCACCTTCAGCAAGCGTTGTGCACGGTGTATCATACGGGCAAAAAACGACCTATTTCTTTGCTCTGGTAAGCAAAGCTTCAGATCACTTTACCTGAGACCATTTCCCAAGGGGGGTGGAGCAGGTACAGGTACAGCAGCATGTGCGTTAATAACAAGCTTTCCACAACAAAAGTAGTTCCTCTTGTTTGTTTGTTGGGGTAGTTTAATGTCCTATTTGTTCAATTAGATTTACTTTGGGTTTAACTGAATCTATGAGATGGATCTAGGTAGAAATCTAACCCTTTACCGAGGTGAGAGTTTTTTTACTTTCCACACCACATAGACATGGTATGAGAAGGATTGGCCTTTGATATAGCAGTACCACTGCTGGGGGGGGGGGGGCAAGGGGAAAAGTGACTGCAGTGGGACTCAAACCCAGAACGTCCGACAACCTTGGGATTACAAATCCAGTGCTCTTTACTACTGAGCTAACTCCCCACCCCAGTCGCTTTAGTTATGCTTGCGTGCAAGCATATCTGGTCTGCACCAGGAGGAGGCAAGGCGACCAAGAGGGTGAACAGATTGGGAATTGCTGTCCGCCCCAGCAGACCAATAGTTCCTCACTCGTGATTCTAAATAGATAATTACCAGAGCTATTTACCTATGTACTGAAGGGTAAGTTCTAACGAGCCGATGACACTACATATATCGGATAAAAATACATGCATATAAGATGGAGATAGGGCGGCACCTATTTCGAGTTTTATAAGCAGAAACAATCAGGTGAGTGATATTTGATTTAACGAACGTTGGAAAATTAACGTAATATCCTGCCCCCATGAAATCTAGGTATTTTGGGGGGAAATTTGGTATCTGGATGATAGGCGAGTAAGTCAACTCTGGTGCCTGAAATTGACCTAACACTTTCCCATGGATATTTGTCTCTGTTATTGGTTTATCACTAACGTACATAGAAAATACTGCAGTCTGTTCTTATTTTAGTGTACTCATGTACCGGATAACCTTCAGTTTGAATATATAATAAATGCAGATTACCCTACCTATTACTCACCACTCTGGGTCAGACAGTCACTCAGGCAAAACAGTGCGATGCTCGACGCTTGGATATAAAATGTCCACAGCGGACTGTTTTGGATGATTCACGTAAATTTAACCGGATATTCGTTGGTAGCATGACGCAATGCAATATATATATATATATATATATCAGAATACCTACCAGGAAACTGACAGCTGTTGGAACACTGACGGCTGGGGAATCGACTGCTTTAGGACTGTCAACATGAGACCTATCATCACGACTCTGGACAGACCATAGCCCATCGATGTCTGATGATGTTGATGTTGTAGCAAAGGGAGCCTTGGGTAAGTAAAGTACCTGATGATCAACACAGCCATTTTCTTCCCTTTCACATTCGGATACCATTTTCGCCACGCGTCTACAAACGGAGGGCCTGCTACCAGGAAGTTTGCACCCGGATAGACGACTGGTAAGCGAGGCAGCATCGACACAGCTCTCTGCTGCCGTTAATGCTGTCTGTTTTTTAGTGGCGTCTGTGTGACCTACATTTAAGTGCCCATTACAGATCTCAGGCGTTTTTCCCAGAGGGCTTTGCTCGTTCCTTATCGGAACGCGCGGTGATCCCTCTTGAGACAGACCACTTGTCTCTTCTGTGTCCCACGTGGGGGCGCTGATGTCGAGCGTCCCTACAAGAGACAACGCGGATGACTCGTCCTCTTCAAGGTCACCCTCTTCCCGTTCCTCCTCTTCATCCTCAACTTTAGTCTCTTGGCATTTTTCTCTAGTGGATGGACCCTGTGTCGCCGGGTACAACAATGGAAACAGCGCTGTCCACAAATGCCTTTCAGGGTTAGCTTTGACCTTGGCGCTGGTCTCAGTGACCATGACCTTGGCGGGAGGAGGAAATGCACGGCGGGTAAGTTTGGGCCCTGGTTCGGGCTTGTCCCGAGGCTGGGAGAGATAATGTCTGGGAGGCGGCGGCGCTATCGGGAGTTGCCTGATGATATCGGGAATGTTACTCAGGGTGTTCCTGAGGTTGGAGCGTCCCTCACCTGACTCGTCCTCCCGCCCGCCAGGCGTCACTGCAGTGTGCAGTTCAGCCTCTTGTCGAGAAACTCCATCGTCTGTGGTCTCCGATGCGGTGTAGCATGACGTCACGTGGACGTTCGATCTCTTTGTTCTTGCCCCTGTCTCTACGGCGCTGCCAACCAAACACTCCGGTCGACCTTCACCACTTAGTAGGGTCACAAGGCGGTTTGGGTCCCTCGTATCGGTGGCTGCCGACCCTTCCGTGCCGTATATTTTGTCATAATGGTAATGATTTCCAATCCTCCATGAAGAGGGCGCCACTGTGGCTTCCACCCCTTCGTGGTCACTTTCCATAACTATTGGCATTTTGTATCCGTCAGAAAAGGATGAATGGGCCGAACGGTGAGCGGTGGATACAAAACATTCGGCCTTCTTTCTTTATAATCATGATCTGCAAAGGAAAATGCAAAATGAATTATATGTAAATGTATACACTACTTAAAAAAACCCCACCATTGAACAATCTTAAGATTCGAACGTTTGATTTTCGAGATAGATAAACATCCTGGTTTTATTTTCCAGGATCTGTCAAATAGTCTACAAAATCTAGCACAATGACCTGGATGTAATGTAAATTTGAGAAAGTAATGTTTATGAACACGCTAACAGTGACTTTAGATGTTAATTATAATGAACAAAAATATATATTTGGTACTTGTGCCTTGTATCTTAAAATACTTAGATTTAAATATCATTATAAATGATACGTTAAAAAAAAATTCAAATATCATTAGTCACCATATAGGATTATGCACCAATACAGAAAAAGATATATTTTAACAAATTTCTTAATTATCTCATTCTCCTGCGACCTCTATATCATATGCTCTATCCGAGACAGTTTGTTGTTTTTTTACTTCAGTACTGGTTTAATATTTCAACCATAATTTTTATCAATAACGAATAAGAATGTTCCTACACCTAGGACCATACATTAAACATAAGAAAATTATATGCCAGTTTGATAGTCCTACTCTAAACCAGACTATATAACCATACAGGTCGCTTCTAGAAATATACTGTACTGTCTGAGGAAATGACTCTAGGCCAGGTTCTGACCCGCCAGGGACAATTCTATTGGCACGAAGAGCTGGCAAATAGTCCAACTAGGAACCTGGGGAGCTGGCCGAGGTTTATCGCCCAGCGCTATCGGTCGAAATTTTGCACAAAATACAAAAAACACAATGTACGTTTGTACGACTGTGATGCCATGTAAAACAAGAATTTCCAAAATAAGCCGAAATGAAATGATGTCAATTCATATTTTCAAAGGTAGATGAGGATAAATCGACATACATCGATTATCCACCACAGTTGTTACATTGAGCCAGTGACTGATTATTGAGTGGGTAGATCAAAACGTCCTCTTTTTTGTGTGTGATAATCGTATTGGCCACGTTATTCGAGGTACAGCCTACTGGGCTCGCATGACAATGGTCATTAAAACACAACAGCCATGTTATTCCTGTGCGACCATACCGTCTCATACATATATTTGCATGTGTCCCTGTTACGGTAAAACGCGCACCCATTTGTTTATATTCTCCCCCAGTACTGTGCCACCTTGTTGTTAGGCCTTGTTGCATGGAGCTTAACAGAATCCTGTTATCAAACTAATCTCGCAACTTGGACGCAACTCAAAATTCATTAGAATTCTTAAATGAACATGGCGACATAAGGTTAAATGAAGCCATCAGTCATGGTTATCTAAACATCTACATTTTTGTTTTGAATTACCAGTTATTGTAAGTAAACACATATATTAGTTAATTGTGGTGTGGTAATTGATGTGATATGTGTCATATTCATTACATAGTCGATGGACATTATCATTATTATATAGATGTTTTTTTCTAACTGTCGACAGTTTCATTTATGTTGTACTTGTATTTACTTTTGTGTTTGTTTGCTTTGCTGTAAACAATGTCCTTAATAATGTGAAAATCTGAGTTAAAAAATCAAATTGAAAATTTCTAAATGGACCTCTATGTACGAACCTACGAAAATGTTATCACTATCGCAGATATGAATCAGGATGAGTTTAGTACAATAGTACAATTCATTATCTACCAGGGAAGTGAGCACAAAAAGAGTAGGTAGAATATAAGTAAATAGGTGAGATCGACTTACCGAGAATCACGTTACATGCCGCCAAGTGGAGAAGGTGATAGCGATGGGACAGCCGCAGGCGCCTGAACTAGGTCATGCGACTGACGACTTGAGGCACGGTCCTGCTGATGGCGGTCTTCCTACCCTCTCTTATCCGTCCCCTTATCGCACGTTCACTGACACCCGCCGTTGTGTCTATTCTACCGCAGCACAGTCCGACCTGAGGTCAATCACCACCCCGGCCGAGAGTAGCTTTGCCCCGGTCCGGTCCCTGCGGCATGCTCGCACCTGCCTCGTTGGGGACGATCATTCTGATGCTGTTATGGTAGGGGCGGTGGTCTGTTGCTTCCTAGTGGTGGGTGTTGACAAAGAGCGCCTGCCTGCTGATTGCTCCTGTCGGAGTAACCACCCAACGCGCCCCACTCCCTCCTGAGGAATATCCTCCTGCCTCGCTGTTGAATCCAGCGCAGGTATCCAGTGTAGGTCACGTGCGGCGGTCAGGGTTGTAGCGCGGGAATATCCTCCTGACACTTACTCTTGACGAATGAGTAGAGGGGAGTCGGAGCCTACGTCGTCACAATGGCCACAGCAAACATAACTCACCGGGCCTTAACCATGCTTATAAAGCAAACAAACTGCGTTTAAAATCCGGGGCCAAAATCCGTCCTCATTACGCTTCATCTGCGGTTACATCATCCATTTTCTCAATCTAGGTCATGTTGCGAAAACCTATTAGGATTAACCACAAGGTAACACAGCGCCGACGTCCATAATCTCTCCTCATTGCAAATCAGCCAAAGGCAGCATTCCCCGGCGCGGAACTGTCACATTTCCAGTCAGCGTAGACGACTATGCTCTCCTGTGTATGTATGAAAATTGCAAGCACACATGCACGCACGTCTTCGTATAGCACTGGCCCTCTGGCTAGCGAAGAGGTGTCAGTGACAGTGAACAGCTGGCCTTGCCGCCTGCCCGGCGAGCTGCTCTCACGGTGCCGGCGTCACGGTGAGCTGACACGGCCGCCTCGTGACGTCCTCACAGGGCCACCGCGAGCCGTCAGCGGCCGTCTCTCCCTCGCCGAGCACGCGCTGCCCAACCCCGGAGCCATCCACTTTGTGTTGAGCTGCACGTGCAACCAGTGCGTGGATAATTAATACGTTTTGTAGAAGCTAGCCTACGAGGAAGTTGTGGGGGGCGGGGGTAGCTGTCTTAGTAGTAAAGGTAGCTGACAGTGCTCTCCCGACTGTAAAAAAATAACACCATCCCCCGTGGGGGAACCCCCACCGTGTCTCCAGGTATTAAACGACCCCGTCACACCACGCAGGCCATCCACCACACAGGATTCTGTTAACTAACCGGCCGCCTAATCTGTCCGCGTACCTTTCTTCTCTACCAATCTCGTGCTCGCGTATATATGGAGTATACACACGGCTCCTCATGTCTGTCAGACTCGAAGTCTCCCCTCCCGCTCCGCTGGCTCGCTAGTATGGTGGCGGGACGCCCCGACGCGCTGATGCGATTACAACTCGTGTCGGCCAGTCATTGGCCCGCCGGTCGGATCTACCGTCGCTACGACACCCAGCGCTAGCCGCCACCACCACCTCCTCACAGCCGGCAAGCAGCAGCAAGCAGCAGCAGCAGCAGCAGCAGCAGCGGCAGTGGCATCGCCAAGATCGCCGATCGCAGACGTGCATATGAAACATATTAGCCGCAGGTAACCAGCAATGGCATCAGCCAGGCAAGGTTGCAATTGCATCGTTAATGTACAATAGGGATGTAAAACTTAAAAAAAGAAATACAAATGTGCATATTGTCACCATTGTAGACTGTATATAATAAAGCTTATCTCACTGGATTATTTCTCCATAGGCTTAACCCTTTCCCTACTGCCCCCCCCCCCCCCCCCGCTAGGCGCTTTTTGCGTTAATCACTAATATTTCCAAGTGCAGGAAGAATTCAAGACTTTTTTTTCTCCATTGACGCAAGCCTGTGCCTAGGCCCAATATAGCACTGCGGCTATGGAGGTTTGTACCCTTTTTTTGTCGTGATGAGAGAAGTTTGTACCTTTTTTTGTCGCGATGACATCATATTAATTAATTACGTCTATAATAATAAAAATATATGAAGAACACGTTATTGGAGTTGTTTCGTGTAAAATTCATATATTATGGTGAAATCGTGAAAATGTGATACGCCTAATAGGTGGCGCCTATCGTGCTCAGTCTTATAGTAGGCATAAGGTTTTGCGCCTTATGTATACTAACCCATGTGACATGGGAAGTGTGTGAGTTGTATCAGAAAATTACAGATTATTAATATTCATCATAAATCTTCAATGTCACTACTACCAGAAAATAGAACAGACTTCAGGCTTTTTCATGGTGCCATTCTTTACATATGGGATTTACGTTAGATAACTGCAAAATTGGTCCGACGTTACAGTGTTCGCCATGTTAAATGAATGGGTGTCTGAGGCGACTTCAACGGGGACAGTTTGCTGGTTTGGCTTATTATGAACTCTTCTACCCAAACACATCAACAATGCTGGATGTCTAAATAAAGTCTTTTCTTGAAACTCTCCCCGCCTTTGGTCAGTTTGTGAAACGAAGTATCGGCAATATAACATAAAAACTGCATATGAAAAGGCTCTATAATCTTTAGATACCATCTGTCTTTAGTACATGTCAAACAACATTAGTGGCAGGGGTACCACAATTGGTTATATACCTGGATTCTGATATCCCAAAACATAAAAAGATACCTCAAATTGTTCCTAAGCAATGCCACAATATGGCCACGTATAAAAAACTGCATATGAAAAGCTTTTAAAGTCTTTGACTCATCTAAGAAACAGATACGTGTGAAATTGCATATGTGTAAAGCGGACATTAATAGGACACACATGAAAAAGGCTGCTGTAGACCACTGAGAAGACATATTTTGGACCTGTTTGCTGTTCTGAGTCTAGAAAGGACCAGAACATGGAGTCCAATACCAAATTCTAATCTAGGGAGCCACTGTAATACTTTAAAGGACACAGAACCAAGTAATGATTTTTAGCTTTCAGAATTATAGGAGCTCAGAAATTTTGACTGCAGGTCTCTTCAACAGCTTTTGTCATGGTAATCTGACCACTTTCCAGAGCGACAACAAGTGGAAATGTTCATGAGGAGGATATCCGGATGTACAAGATAAAACTATAAAAAAAAATATTTCCGGGGGGGGGGGGGGGGGGCAGTAGAAATGAAAATTTGGGGTCTTGGACCAAGGACTAATACTTACCAATCCAGATAGTTTCACATACAGGGTTGGCTCATAGCACTTCAGTAGAACGGACACCCCGCGTAAGTGGACCCCTCACATTAACAGTCACCTTTGCCTGGAACGGGTCCCTCTATTAGATGTTTGTTTCAACCCCATGTAAGCGGACACCCAGTATAAGTGGTCACTTTGACCCGGAACGAAGGGTGTCCACTCACGCAGGGTTCTACTGTATTGTATAAAATATCCATTGTGAATAACTGTATTGACTTCTTGTGTAATCATGACCTCGATAAACGGTATTCATATCTGCATCAGTAAACAACAGGTGTCCATAGGGATGATGTGCCAATGTTTATTAATTGAGTTGATTATGCCCTTTTCAAAGGCCAGTACATAGGCCAGTACATGTGCCATGTCATGACTTCTGGTGCCGACTAGTGCCGGGATTTCCGTATACCAAGTAACATCCATTTCAGTACCGTTGTAAATGTGACTAGTGTAAACCGCGGAGCGGCGCCACCTGCCCGCATGTTTGGCGCGGTTCGTTTGGCGCAACGTACTAGGCGCAACGGTGCGCTGGTTCCACGAGTACCCGCTAGGAGGTACGGCGGAATACCAGCCGAGCGCAAATGTGTCCCGCATTGTTACGTGATCGGCCTGCCAGCCTGGGAGTTTAAATTTGAATTGAATAAAGCAGTTAAGAATTGGACGTGATGGCGAAAGGACGTGTTGTCTTCTGTCCCCTGCCGACCTCACCTAATTTTCAGAGGCGCTCTTGCCAGGATAACGAATCCTGGAACACCAGCTATTGGGCAAGCGTTTTGCGGTAGTATATGTATAATTGGCTGAGAGTTCGCCACTGATTAATGAACATGCCGGGAAATAAGGCTCTCTATTACCGTCACAGTCTTGTCGTCCGAATGTGTAAATTCAAAATGCGGTAACCGTTACGCTATATATGCAATCACGTTAGTAGATCTGGAGACGGCTATGTTTGTTACACGGACACGTGAATAGTTACCTACTATATCTAAAACGGTAGAATTTCGTCGAATCCGCTTGAAGTTGCTCCCGCACATAGAGACAAAGTTAAGCAGACCTAGGGCTGGAGATTGAAGACCCACGGGAGTGAGATTCTCGTGTAGTGAAAAACTCGAATCTGTTCTTATTTTTTGTAGGACTATACTCAGACAAACTTCTTCTCTTATGATTCATTTCGAGCCATGCCGAAATCAATGTTTAATATTGTAGTTTTCTAATCTACCTTTCTCGTGAGAAACCAATGAGATCTCAACTTTCGCTGGTAGCCCTTTCAAAACCCCACTGATTTCCCCCACCCACCAACAGCCTAAGTATTTGGCCCATTTAGAGCAACTGTCTTTGTGGAGCAGTCAGCAGCGCCTCCGGCTGGGGATGCGGTAGTCCGAATAGTCGGGTGTTCGAACCCCGCTATCGGCAGTCTGTATTTAAAATTTTCTATATTTTTCGGACTCGGACTCGACGAAATCGCTAGTATCAAATTAAAATCGAATGTACGGCCGTTATTGTCGTTTGGGTTTTGTGATCCCATAAGGTAGCAGTCCTTACTGTTAACAGTAGGTGTGAAACTCGACGAGTGGTATAATTTGTCTAACCGTACCACCTTATTTTGGAAGAAAACATGGCAGAAAATATAGAACGGGAATGGTTGAACCTAGAGATCAAACGTGGTGTTAGACGTGTACTAGAGTTGCATGCGAAGGGGTTTGGACAGTGTGATGTGAATAGAGATAACTTGAGAGAATGGATCTATATGGTCGACCGTGCCAAGGGGGTGGCCAAAGCGGCCGACTCACTCAAAATCCCCTGTATTTAGTCATACCTGCAGCAAAAAGTAACCGGAGGGATAGATGTATCGGGCACAATTATATTTACTGATTAGGATAAACTTCAGTCTATATTGTATCACTGTGGTGAAGGTATTATTTCTCTGTAATTGTATTATATTATCACAAACGGCTTAAAATTACTCATTTGGAACCTGCCAATATGCATCAAATATGTACCTACGTCTCATCCAGCTTAAACTTATTCATAAACTTGTGACACATTATCTTGATGTAAGTAACTCCTACAAATAATGTTTGTGCATGAATTTTTTTTACTTTTTATTGTATTTGCAAATCTATATTGTACGATAACTACCATATGTGAGACACATATATCTCAAGAACTTGGTGTGTGGATGACCGCAACTTCTGTAAGCGAGCGTGCCGAATAGATAAAAAAAATAGAAAAAAAAATAGAAAAAATGCTTACAGCACATTATCCTACCCCTAATAAAAAAACGCCATAGGCTTAACATGGGATTTGTTTATTTCACAGGTGTGACATAAAGTGTTGTTTATGTCACTATTTTCTGATACTGAAATAATATGGAAACGGGGTAGGATAAGATCTAGACGTCACTTGTTTGAGTTTGAGCTTATTTATGCCACTCATTTTGTTGGCTCCGTAATGTCACTCGTCTTCGACTCGTGAAATTATGGAGCCAATAAAATGTGTGGCATAAATAAACTCAGACTCAAACTCGTGACGTCTCTTGATATTGTTTTATACAACACTATGTCCCAAAAGACAATCCTAGGATACTTTTTTGTCATTTTTAGTTTATTCAACGGCCCTCTGGAGGCCGCTGAATAAACTACGAACGACAAAAAGGTATCTTAGAGTTGTCTTTGGGGCATAGTGTTGTATAAAATGATGTGCTGTAAGCATCAGATGTATTGAACATACAAGTGCAAACTCACAACAGCCTCCCTAATGTCTGTTCGTCTACAGGCTTACAGAGTGTTTATCTTCAGGAATCTCCCTAGCTGGGGCTGTCTACTCCTTGCTGTTCCATACTGCTCTACATTCAATATGGCGGCGGACTGGAGGTCTGTCCACTATCTCTCTCAGTTCCTATTCCCGGGGTGTAAAACTAGGTCTGACTTAGACTTGCTCAAGTCTTTGATTTTGATCAGTCATTAATTGATTGAAGAAAATCAGAATAAAGTTCATTATAATATGTATCCTTCGCTGAGTGAATACCCTGTATCCCTGTGAGAAGGGATAAGGTAGGTGGAGGGATAGCCATGGGATGCAGGGACTGAAGCCAGTCTAGGTCTGCCTATCAAAAAGGATGGTTCTAGAAGACTGCTGAACCGGATAGGATGCTGTGGAACCGGATGAAGCCCTATGGAAGAGAAAATTCCCGAAGGAAGGTCCGCCACCATGTCAGTGGCTCCCCATGATTCACTAATCAAGAGTTCTGGGTTGTTATGGACAGCGCGATCCGCTGCATTTGAATGTTCCCGATCACACTCCCAGTGCGTTCCAGTCTGGTGGTTGGCAGTAAATGGACGGATTTTCAGTTAGTATCAATCTAACATTATCAAGGGCAATTGTGATGTGCATGCTATCAAAGAACCATACTACTAAGAAGGGCAGCGTGTTATGGCGTGACACTGTGCATCAACTAAAATCCAGCATATCATTAGTTACGTGAGACTTGTTGAAAGTGCCACATGAAAAGTACATATCATGTTTTAATACTTTGAGACCTAGAAGACAACACACTACATAATTCGTTTGTTTGCATTCACTTATGATAGCCTTAAATTCTCGAATTATGATGCCTGACTCGCAAAACAAGTTTAGCAAGGATGATAATTCATGGTTCGTCAGGGACAAGGCGTAAGCGCCAAGTTCTGTACAAACCGTAAATTATTATTGACTTTTGTGGCTTGTGCAAGCATGGTAGGTCGTTCTATATTTACTATATACCTGAAATTGGTAAAATTTATTAATTTAATTTGGCCAAACAATTAATATTTTAGTCAATGCGTAGGGAAGAGTGTTCCCTATTTTACCGTACGAAACACTGTTCCGTTGTGTATTTTTAGGTTATATGGCGAAACGGTGCGTATTTACAGCATATACAGTATGGGTATTTTGTAATATACGGAAACTGGCTTACTATCTTCGTACGTCAAAAATACGCGGTGAAATTATTGATCACATACATCCCGATGCCGTAGGCAGAGGGATGTATGTGATCAATAATTTTACCAAGTATTTTGACGTACGAAGATAGTCAGCCCGTTTTCGTATTATTACCTACCACATATAAAACGTGTAGATTTTTATATTATCCGCTTGAAGTTGCTGCCCCACATAGGGACAGAGTGAACCCAATCTAGGGTTGGAGACTGAAGTGCCACGAGAGTGAGATTCTCGTCTAGTGTTGAATTCGAATCTGCTCTTCTTTTTTTTAGATCGATAGACAGACATGCTTTCTCTCTTATGATTCATTTCAATCCATGCCAAAATCAAAGTTTACTATTGTAGTTTTCTGATCTATCTTTCTCATGAGAAACCAATGAGATCTCAGCTTTCGCTGGTGTAAATCCAAATAGTTCAGATCGCTGATGATCAGCTCAAGCACCTGTGTCATACGAAATAATAACCACAAGTTTACAATGGTTTCCCGTTTACCCGCTAGAGGACCTAACGGCAGTTTGAAATCGTAGGGGGAAAGGCACACTGCATCACTCGAGCAATAAACTCGAGTGGCGCAGTGTGTGTGTGGGGGGGGGGGGGGGGGTAAGGCGGTAGGTGGTTGTAGCCAAATATGAATAGACGAAGTCGCTAGTTATATACCTAAAAATGGAGATATTTTATCTAGTCACGTGATCACATACCCCGTACGGCACACTGTGCCGTACGGATATAAATACGACATGGGTAGGAGAGGGCAGTATGTGTAGATTGCTATTGCACAGGTATATAATAATATAAAACACGCCCCATGCAATGAGCATTACTGGTGGTGCCACCTAATAGCAACTGAGTGTACGTGTAATCATTATTTCCGTAGGTACTAAGTGCCGACATTAGATTTCGTTGTAATACACAACAACGTCGAGGTATTTTCGGAATACAGAAATAATTAAGTAGTTCTCATGTCATTATATATCTTTAAGTATTTGTAGATATGATTTTTTTTACCATAATAAGACATGGAACAAGTTGTCACTCTATGCCATGTTCGACAAAAGCGTTGTATTCATTGCCAAAGTGACTGCTGCGTCCCACCAACTTGTCACTCCTTTCTTTTATGACACTTGGTCTGTTCCTAGCGACTAATCCCCAGGACAGTATCTGTGCGTATTCCATTTCGATTATCGACATCGTGATCTACATCTATCTAGAGTTGTTTCGCACCTACTGACGTTTAGGGGTGTTTAATATATATAATATAAAAAAGAGACGTCGCATAACATGTGAAGTTATAGTCGACATCTGCCATTCTTAAATTTTCTGCGGCGCTATACATGTCAGTCTCTCACCCAAGTGGATTGTGCTATTGTACGCTCAAACCATGCTGTGCGCCCTCTTCAAAGGCTTCTAAGGGAGCGTTCATTATTCATGGTAGGGGTGTGTGTATGTGGGTTTGAATGAAGCGCCCTCCCCCCGACCGGAATGTCTCAAAATGAACCCCACCCCCTCCCCCAGACAAACACCTCAAAATGAAACGCCCCGCACTCAGGAATATCTAAAGAAAAAAGCGCCCCCCCCCCCCCCCACCAATACCTTGATATCCACACACCCCCAACCCAACAGGTAATTGCCTTAAATCGATTCTTTCCCATATACACATGTTTATGTCCATATATCATATAGTAGAGGGGTAAAGTGTGAAAAAGGCCTTTAAAAATGGGTCACAATAATACCCAAGAGTCCCCTGCATGAAACTTTCCATGTTGGTCAATTATGACCTCAGGAATCTGAATCTGATGCTTGTTTGCTCCAAAAGTGTAGCATCATATATTCATATACAGGGCAACAGAAGGAAAATATATTTGAATAATTACTGACGTAAATACATACGTTGATTATATTGTCAAAAGTGTACACTATGAGCATATGCCCTTTTCCATTTTCTTGGAAGACTTGTTGCTATGGTAACATTCCAATTTCTAGGACTCTTATTATTGTTTGTCTTATTACGGTCCTTGATGTTGGATAAAAAAGAGTTAATAAATGAATAACATCAAAATTGACGAATATAGTAATAGAAGTGGAGCGGAAGACGTGGCAGAACCGGTACGCTACCACGAATGACTACCTGGATCCGAGTCCTTTCCCAAATCGACTCGCTCCCAGTTTTCCTCCTTTCTGATTGGCTGTTGCCTGCCAAACAAAATCTTGTGCCCTTGTTATGGGTGCGGTCTGTGGGGACCAGCATAATCTTTTCCCGCAAACCCGAACGGGGAAAGAATTGTCAACAGAATATAGTAATAGAACACAGCAATATTGGGCAACACCATTTTAAAGTCATTAACTTGTTCCCCTGGCAACCATCACAACGTTTTTCTCTCTGACCATAACAGCCAAATAGGTGTAAATGCCCTGCGGGAATCTCAACATAGCAAGCAGAGCACCCTTGATCGGTTCCAAGGACAGTGAAACTGTTGAACAGTATGTGACCGCCTTACCACTGACCACTGTATATATACAAATATTTATTAATCTATCTATTAATTCTTTTTCGTTGACCTTTTTTGTTTCCTAAATGCAATTGCATATTATTTATAATGATACATATATTGAATAAAGGTTCCATATAATAATCGCTGTTTGTTTGTATTTATACTATAGAAATACAAATGGGAAATTCAGCACCCTATTACCAGTATAAATATGAAAATCCTGGATAAGTGGACACCCCACGTAAGCGGACATCCTGCGTAAGCGGGGGCTTTGGCCCAGAATGAATAAAGGGCTGAACCCACTGTGTGATTCTTGTTCCTTTCCCTGCGATATTTGGTAACCCCAAATCGCATCGCACAGTGGGTTTAGCATTGCGATTTCCAGCCCTGCGATTCCGGTACCATCCCCCGTGGAGGGTACATTTTCTCGGCGACAAATTGTACCTCAGAGAGACCCAGAATCGCATGCGTTAAATTTCAAACATGTCTGGAATTTTTCCTGCGATTTGTTGTAATTATGGCCCTAGCCCTTCTGAGGGTTTCTGAGCACTTGGTAGAATATGGGTGACTTTAGCAGAGAGCAGCCCTCAAAATAGAGTGTATTGTAAATGGTCACCAAAGAACAGTGAAAATTCGGTGATAAGCCCTCAGGCACTGGATTTCCCATTCAGTGTATAAAGGTCTGTGGTGTTAGTAATATAGTCACGACTTCTGTATAACAGGTGACTTCAGTATAACCCTGAAAAAAGATTTTACTAGGGTTGTGCTTTAGAATTGTATGTGGTGAATTTAATGTCTGTGCTCGACTGGCCTGGGAAAAGCTACTTGAAGAAGGGAAGCTTCGTAAACTGTTGCTAGCTGAACGGCCTATAGACTTAGAACACCATAAGCTACCTCTAATTCACAAAAAAGAAGATAAGATCAAAATCATCATAGCATATGTACTACAAGAACTCCTAAACAGTCACATCAAAATCAGTTTATTACTATACACCTATCGGCGAACGTCTATGGGTTACTAACCGCTGCTAGGCATATCGTATAAATAACGTTCGGGCCCGCCGTGTAGTAGGACGTAGTGATTCCCATAGGCTTAAGCATTGCAAAATGTACGTCCCGCTGCTACAAACACTACGGCCCGCTAACGTAAAATATCGCGATAGCGCGAGAGCAGTGTCCGTGTCAAAAACAAACAAACAAAATGGTTGTTCTCTCCCATTCATAACTTCAGAGACATTCTTAGCCTTACCCGTAACAAATGGAAGTATGTACTGTCCAAATATCGAGGCACCTGACGTATGGCGTTCACATCAAACCGTTTAAATAGCTGAAATCTGCGAGATCATCAAGTCCGACCGCTTCCCGTTGTCGACGTCATAATTACGTTGGCTACCAGAGTTCCAGTATCACTGGCGCCATACAATTCAGAGACCGCTCGACCGTCGGAAATTGCCGGGTTTTCACCGTGAATGTCGAAGTCGCCGTATTGAAACGCCGATATCTTCGGTTTAAAGTGCCTGATCTTCATCATATTTGGTACGATTATAGTTTATATATAAATCGTACTCGTGTTCAAATTTCATTGCTTAACTCCTACGGGAAGTGAAGTTCCAGCGTCATCTGTTGCTACAGAGACCGCACCACGTCGAAAGTTGCCTGAGGTGATCCTGTGTCATAGATTTCATAGAACGCTCCACGTCGACCGTTGCCGAGTTTTCACCCTCCCATCTCCCAGTGTGCAGTGAATATCGAAGTCGCCGTATTGAACCGCCGATATCTTCGGTTTAAAGCAACCGATCTTCATCATATTTAGTACGCTTATAGGTTATATATATGCAGTACTTGTGTTAAAATTTCATTCCTTAATTCCCACGGGAAGTGAAGTATCAGCATCATCTGTTGCTACACGTCAACAGTTGCCGAGTTTTTCCGCTAGTGGGCCGTAGTGAATAGCAGTGGTTTAGTACGGGAATGGAGGGATTGAATCATGAACCAGGAAAGTTAATAAAATAGATTTTAAATGAGTTGGAGGTGTATAGTAATAAGGAAACGTAGTGACTGAACCCGTACGGTGTCCGTTCTCGGTCATTTGATGAAAAAATACGGCCCTCCCGCCTACGGCGTCGGGCCGTATTTTTTCATCAAATGACCTCGAACGTCCACCTGTACGGGCTCAGTAACCACGTTTTCTCATATTACCTCACCCCGATATTTTTCTCCATAGGCTTGACATCACGAACTCATACTTCACAGCCATGAAGTTCGTGTACCCAATACTCAATGGCTAATTGGGTGATTCATTTCACCAATAAAGGATGTTATACGAGGTGAGATAAAATCAGAAATCCACTTGATGAAAATAACTTGGTCCATACTCCACCTCGTTTGACTGCAGAGTAATTCACTCAGCTTTGCTTCATGAATTACTCTGCAGTCAAACTCGGTGGAGTACGGACCAAGCTATTTTCATCTTGTGGGCTAAATCTGAGCCTGAGGATATGACAAGATGTACTCAGAAGATGATAATTCCTCATCAAATGAAGAGAGTCTGTTCATATCACTAATAACACATCAAATTACAAGATCTGGGCAGTGTTCCAAGAGAGCAAATTGCTGTTTTTATTACACATATTGGTAAATATGTGGAAAAACACTTCATTGCCGGAACACAAGATATAGCGAGATTGATCACGATTTGGGTGTCTTGCTCCATCAGACTAGGTTTGAATGATCGCGTGCATATTTGTCACGATGTATCTTGAGCTGTCGCTGTGGTGGAGTACCAAAAACTACACCCGACACTGCACGGCTACGTTTTGCGACAACAGAGGTATGATGTAAAACGACACTGTAAGATGTTACAAGTTATACCAAGACATATCACGACAAATTCATCGTGTAGATGGAATCAGCCCTTTAAGGTAATGAATGAAGGAAAGGTTTCTCTTAAATGGTCACATTATTCAAGCCTCCCATGTGCTTTTACCCTATTCCTAGGGTGTGTGTGTGGGGAGGGGGGTGTACTTTCTTTGGCATTCCAGTAGGGGGAGGCCAACTTTTTGTTGATAGGCTCCTATTCCATTCCAAGGGTGGGGGCATCTTTATTTTGGTATTGCCAATGCGTGGAAGGCAAATTAAATTCTTATACCGATTCATGCCGCTGGCCATAAATAAGAATACTCCCTTGCGAAATGTCAGTGAATGATTCTAGGTGAACTAGTGGAATTATAATAGGCCTAGGCCTACCTATTAATATTGATAATAGAGGAACTAAGATGTTTATTATATAAATACTTATATAGAACGTCCTGACCATGCTGTACAATTCACAGAACGAGATGGTAATTTACAGTTTGTACGGACCAAGGTGTTTACGCCGAGTTCCATACAAACTGTAAATTACCATCGAGTTCTGTGAATTGTACAGCATGGTTGGACGTTATATATTTACTATATACCTGAAATTTAAAAAAAAAATTTCATTTAGCTTTATATAATAACAACCAATATCTTAATAAACGTGTATGGCAAGGTGGTACGTATTCTAGTGTACGGACCAGTGGTCTGTACAGTATTTTTATGTTATGTATGGTGAGACGGTGCATATTTACAGTTTATCTCACCCCAGTATTTTTCTCCATTCGTCGAGTCAGCCTGGAAGTAGGTGGCGCTTCGAACCCCCTCCGCGGCCATCTTGGCAAGGAACTTCTCCAGTGCTAAGCCTATGGAGACTTCAAACGTTCATTTCTGTTTCTATTTGATATGTGACGATGTCTTTAGTAACCCACAAGCCAATCTTTTGACAAAACCAAACCACTCTGGCAGTTTCAGATCAAATGATTATGTGATGGCCTCAGTTTAGCCTCCAAACGTGATGTCAACAAATCGTCGAAACACCAGTTTTCTTCGAGTTGAAATGTTTGAATCATGCCTGGATGGTGTAAATAGTTAAATCTTAATTATTACATGTAACGATTGCACATGAAGAAGTCAATTAGTTTAGTTCTTCACTATTTTAGACTCTGACAGTGGTTTGTGGTCACCAGCAATATGGCGGACTGTGTCCGTTGTCAGGGAAATTTGCATAAATTGGAGGGGATTTTAAAGCGGAAGTTACCAGATGACTCGGAGAATAGGCTTAACCTTAGGAACTCGTACTCCACGGCCGTGAGGTTCGTGTACCCGATACTCAATGGTTAATTTGGTGATTCATTTCATCAATAAAATGTGTTATATGGGGTGAGATAAAATCAGAAACCCACTCGATGAAAATTACTTGGTCTGCCCTCCACCTCGTTTGACCACAGAGTTAATTCAGCTTCGCTTCGTAAATAACTCTGCAGTCAAACTCGATGGAGTACGAACCAAGCTATTTCCATCTCGTGGGTTTCCTTCTAAATATACGGCATGGGCATATAGTAAATAGTCAGACGAGTCAGACCCTATTCACTAGTATTTAAGGGGTTCTAACTTCTATTTAAGTAGGACGTAGGGCCTACTGTTTGGGTCGCCCACGATTAATAAATACACGGAACTTACCTTCTTCGCCTGTAAATCCCGTAGGCTTTCTTTGATTGCGCATTGCGTGTCTCTTTCGAAATCTGAGTCATAGTCTTCTTTTGGATCTTCTTGAGGAAGATCACTGTCAACCCAAACTTTCGGGGTGAATTCGATCACGGAACTGGAAATTGAACTTTGATTTTGAATTTGATATGTGCTAGTACTAGTAGTAGAATCCTCCTTAGTATCATCTGTATCTTGATCTTCAACTGTGATGGGACGTGACGACGACCTCCTGAAGTTATTTGGTGAATTTCTTCCTATAAATATGACATCTTCATCTTCTGTCACTTCAATAATTTCGCAGTCCGAATTACTGCTCATGGCTAAACATTTTTACTTAGTCTTAGGTTAGTAGTGTCCGTCAAATCCTGCTTGTCGGTCATGGTATCGGACGGAATTAGCCCATCGAGAGACTGCCGAAAACAAGCTCAATAGTCACAGCCTGCCACCTAGTGACACTTATGTGAACTACTAAGATAAACACATCCTGGTACCGTTACTTCTTCATACTCTTTTGACTGTTCCCGCAGCCCTGACTCCCCTCCATAGACCCCTGTACGGTATCCCAGAATTCCTGCGCTCAGTGAGTTTCCTGTTGCCGTGCAGGTGCTCCGAAATGTAAACAATGGCCGGGTTGCCGACTTCTAACCGTAGAAACTTCCTGTAAATTGGCTATTTGGTGTAAAATCATCTGGATTTCCCATTTCTGGCATCGGATTTCCGATTTGATGAATTTTCGATGCCATATTGTGCGTTTTTGTATAAAAGCACCTGTGGTTAACTGTCTGTGTGTTTGTGTCAAACTCTAGATTCTATAGTACTTGGGTACAGACAAACGTAAACAATGGTAGGAGCCACGCTGCATTTCGACTTCTTACTATAGAAAATGTGTGTAATTTGATATTATAATGTAGAATAATCTGAATATCTCATTGCTGGAATTAGATGTCTATTTTTTATGGATAGAAAAACCGAAAACGTTAAAAACTAATCTGTATTCGCATGAGCGATAATAGGAAGTTGGCCAAGACAGAACTGTCAATGGATCTGTACATTAAAAAGTGAACAATATATCAAGAGATCAAATGACAATTAAACTTAACGATATATATATATATATATATATATATATATATATATATATATATATAATGGGTGAACATGATTCAGTATATATATATATATATATATATATATATATATATATATATATATATATATATATATATATATATTCATTAATCACTTTTGTTCATGCATATTGTACCAATTTCCTATGTACGGTAGACGAGTACACAGTCGTTAAAACCCATAATTCAATTGTTTAATCACGTGACATGATATATAATCTTAAATGTCTAGTGCCACTCTTCCGTCAGATATCCTGCGCTCTACTTCCTCTGGCTGCTTGTAATGCTGCGAAAGATCTGGGCGGAGAGTGGTCTAGTGCGTATTCGTCGGAACCAATCACAGGCCAGCTTTCAGTAGTCCGGTTCGGACGGCACAGAGTAAGGACATTTATTATCCATCGTATACAAAGTCCCCATTGAAAATGTATTGGGACTCAGTAAACCACGACCCATTGTAACCTGTCAGATACCATAACTGTGGTATACGGATTCAAACCTGTGGTATACGGCCTCAAAACCATGGTATACGGGAAAAATAGTCCCTTTTGCTCTAGAGCAAAGAAATAGTTCCTAATGACGTTATACCCGTTAATATGGCAAGTTAACTACAGTAAAACCCCTCTTAAGGGGACACCCTCCGTTCCGGGCCAAGTGTCCCCTTAAGCGGGGTGTCCCCTTAAGCGGGGTTTTCAGTCTGGTTATACAATAGAGAATACCTACGTAAATGAAGGAAACGATGGTTATTGGGTTAAAAGGTTTATCAATAGCACATAGATAAGCAAATAAATATAAATTATATAATATAAATGAATATAAATGTACAAAAAAGAAAAAATAGATAAAAGAGGTTGAAGGTAGATGTGCCTTGCTTGTGAAATTCGCTCCTTTTTATACCCCCGGTCAATGCCCCCTCCCCCCCTCCCCAACTCCCCCCCCCCCCCGTAACTTCTGAGAGAAATCAGCAGCCCTATAAGGGACTCACCGTGAGCCGCCCAGAGCCGCGACGGCTCACTGAATACCGCACCTTCAAAGTCCCCAGCCCTCCCTGTGTCGCCCACAGCTAACCTGTAAGCGGACCTCTAACCCCCTACCTTCAAAAGGTGCGAAGTCGCTCATACTAATATCCACTCACAGTCGCCCGCCCAGACCCGCTAGAGATGTGGTTATTACCTTGAAAAAACACACTCCGGCCGCCCGGGCCCCCACGGGAATACTCAGTCTATTGTCATGTTTGCGACAACTATCTGTCCCGTACAAACGGGCACCATAAACTTTGATTTTCAGTGTTTTTGATATGATGTCCCTCCAAACTCCCCCCTTAAGCGGGGTTTTTAAGCATTTCTGTACCGAAAAACTGTCTCCTAAAGCGGGGTATCCCCTTAAGCGGGGTGTCCCCTTAAGCGGGGTTCAAATAAACTCTTAATAGAGGGAAAAATTTCCGTTCCGAGCAAATTGTCCCCTAAAGCGGGGTGTCCCCTTAAGCGGGGTGTCCCGGAAGAGGGGTTTTACTGTATTTCAATTACTGGGTTTAATTTATTCGAATAGATGGATAATAAATGCAACAAACGATGATTTTGTGGACAGGCAGCTCTGTAAACCACATTTAGATGTTGTTGCTGTAGGGACATCATATCTCTGAAGTGAATAGATAGCCATTGAGCATAATTCACATTGCTGTTTGCTAAAAAGTAGGGGATTAAACCTGAGAGTGCTGCACAATACAGATCAAAATCCGCTTCTCTGAATGAGCAAATGAGTGTGAATAGGACAAGCTCCATATCCAACACCAATTTCCAGAACTGGAACTGTGCAGTTTCAGGTCTCCGCTTATCACACCAGTCCCTAAAGGTCAAGGTAGATCTGCTAGATTCCTCATGGCTGTAAGTTTATAGGCATCTTTCAACAGTTTGCATAGGCTGCATGCTGGAAGCCTACAACCTTGGTGGTATTGTGCCTTGTTTTCCCTTAAGGTTTGGTCAATTTCATTACCATCATCAAGTCTTGCAGGGTCAAGTCTGATTGGAAGCTGGGTTACTGCCTTGAAAAGAGGAATGTTCTTTGCCAAGAGACTGTACCCAACTTCTGTTCTTTTGGCAGGATTACTCTCTGGTGATGTTAGAACTTCATTTTTTTGTTCATTTTGACAAAGGCAACACTTGTTTCAGTTTGTGTGTCTAGATTTGATGGTAAGTATTGTGTTATTGGTTGCCATTTTCCTAGGGTTGAGGGTTCATCCTTTTACCACCCATTTCATTGGCACATTTATTATATAGAATACTATAGAGGAAACCCATGAAAGTTTAGGGTCTGAGCTTGTATCCCATCGAGTTTGAATCACTTAGTAATTCACAAGGCGAAGCCGCGTGAATTGCTATGTGATTCAAATGAGATGGGATCGAGCTCTGACCCTAAACTTGAATGGGTTTCTGAATTTATCTCACCCTTAATATTGACTAATGGGCTAACATTTGTGACATTATCCCCCATTGGATATTATTCCTAAATATCTAATGGGTGTGAGATATGAGTTTCCAATGTTAAGTCTATGGAGAAAAAATATCTGGGGTGAGATAAAACTAGGTTCTTGCATCTAGCCCTGCACCTAGCCCTATTGTTCATTCAATATCATGATAGTCCCATGCAATCTGTACACCATTCTGATAACTAAAACCCCTTTATCCTTGGCTCGGCTCTCCCACACTTGCACATACTGTCTATTCAGGTGCAGCTGCCTCACTAATTCTGGGGTTGATTAGACAGCATTTGGGACACTAAATAAACTGGACATCATGAGAGTCAGTGATCCTTAGTTGACACTGAACCCCATTCTGAGTCTCACAGCAATGGTTTCACCAGTGTGCCCTGGTAGTGCCTGACAATCACTCTGTTAAAGCCTTATTGGAACATGCAGGTCACTAGAGTTGACTAAATGCACTATGATCAAATTGGAGATCAGAATGTTCCATCACACATAGACATATGCTACCCTCACCTAGTTAAGCCCATGAGCCAATGCGGTGTGCCGGGGAGTGGCCTTGCTGTGCAGAAACGACTACTTGGAGCCATGGGTGAGAGTTGGGCCAGCAGTGAGGACTAGTGCCAGTTGTCTATTTGAAAAATGTGGCTGACTGCTGAAATAAAGGTGCTACCTCTACCACCACACGCTACACCCCAATAATTAGAAGCTCTGTATGGTAATATAAGTCCTCTGGCAACAAAATTACTTGAAAATCAAATGAGAATTGCTAAATATTGGTTAATATTAGTTCTAGGCTATTTCAAATGGTAAAGGGTCATTCCACCAGAAAATGTACTTTTGGTGAAAAAGGGGTAAAAAAAAAAAATTTGTCCAAAACAAATTTTCTTATACTTGTGTGCAAAATATACACTTTCAAGTTTTAGGAAAACATGATTCAACTGGGATATTAGTGTGGGGTCAGTTTTTGTGAGGCTGCAAAAATTGTAAATATCATTGCCGTCACATCCGACATATAAAAAAACACTCATGCAAAAGTTGATGATAGAGAATTATATTTTATTTTTTGTAAGACATCAAGTTTTTCCCCGGTATTGTGTGTGTCTCTCTGATATTATAGACAAGTGGAAATAATCAACTACCTATGCAATCTTTTTCTGTGCTGCCTCAAAGATGCACATACACAAGGGGTTCTCCAAGGGATTACAAAAAGAATTTTGCTTTTTCAGCATATAGGAAAGAAAATGATATTCTCACATTTTCTTCTGAAAACCTTCTGCAAACCTTTTCTCTATGCTTTGAAATGAAAAAAAAAGCAAACTTTGACATGAATATTGCTCGAAATACCACATTTCGTGTGCACATGATAAATCTCTTGGACGTGATTGGTTTAATGACGGACGTGATAGAAGAGTCACTTCCACTTTCTTCATCACAAATAAGAAATATTGAGCAATTTTTTTTTAAATGTTGTTTGTTTTGGAAAATACAGACCTGAGCTTCAATTCAACCACATATTAGAGTAGCTTAAATGCCAATGAGCTGCTTCTTTCTTTTTTTTTCTGGAAAAACTACAAAAAAATCTTCAACTCTACCTTCTTATCCCACTCAGAATACAGGGAAGTACCTTTTTTTCTTACATTTTGCGGCAATGCCCCTCAAGAGAGGACTAAATACTGTAACTCAAGTACCTTCTGTGCCTCTATTAATACCTGCTGATCCTGCATATGTATATTTAATTATGTATGGTAGCTATGAAATGGAAGAAGTTAAAAAAAGAGCTATGCAGAGAGAGTATGTTTTACTTCACACACCACATAGACATGGTGTGAGAAGGATTGGGATTTGATCAAGCAGTCAATCTACCACTGCTGGCTGGCCAAAAAAGAGCTATGCAGAGAGAGTATGTTTTACTTCCCACACCACATAGACATGGTGTGAGAAGGATTGGGATTTGATCAAACAGTCAATCTACCACTGCTGGCTGGCCAAAAAAGAGCTATGCAGAGAGAGTATGTTTTACATTCCACACCACATAGACATGGTGTGAGAAGGATTGGGATTTGATTAGGCAGTCAATCTACCACTGCGTACCAAGAAAGAGCTATGCAGAGTGAGTGTGTTTTACTTTCCACACCACATAGACATGGTGTGAGAAGGATTGGGATTTGATCAAACAGTCAATCTACCACTGCTGGCTGGCCAAAAAAGAGCTATGCAGAGAGAGTATGTTTTACTTCACACAACACATAGACATGGTGTGAGAAGGATTGGGATTTGATTAGGCAGTCAATCTACCACTGCGTACCAAGAAAGAGCTATGCAGAGTGAGTATGTTTTACTTCCCACACCACATAGACATGGTGTGAGAAGGATTGGGATTTGATTAAGCAGTCAATCTGCCACTGCTGACTGGCCAAAAAAAAGCTATGAAGAGAGAGTATGTTTTACTTCCCACACCACATAGACATGGTGTGAGAAGGATTGGGATTTGATTAGGCAGTCAATCTACCACTGCGTACCAAGAAAGAGCTATGCAGAGGGAGTATGTTTTACTTCCCACACCACATAGACATGGTGTGAGAAGGATTGGGATTTGATTAAGCAGTCAATCTGCCACTGCTGACCAGCCAAAAAAGAGCTATGCAGAGAGAGTATGTTTTACTTCCCACACCACATAGACATGGTGTGAGAAGGATTGGGATTTGATTAAGCAGTCAATCTACCACTGCTGTTAAAAAAATAGCTATGCAAAGAGAGTTCAAATCTGAGTAGATAGGAAAGAGGAGATAATAGACCCTTTTAAGTGGGCTAGGGAAGCCCCCCCAAAAAAGTTCTCAAGAATAGTTGATGATTTCCTCTCTTTGGGAGGTAAGGGTTTACCCCCCATACTTTCAACCTTCAAGCCGCGAGGGTGGCTGGACCAAGTACTGCTCAGTGTGCACTAACTGTGGAGAAATGTTCATCTGTGATAACTCACCCTGCAAGAGGTCGTACTGCTACAGCTGCATCCAGGATCTCGTGAGTAAGGAATTTATGGAAGAACTAAAGGCTGCCGGTGACGTTGACAGATGGCAGTGTTTTTTGTGTGATGATTATGATGAGTCGACGCATGGGTTGCTGAGACCACGCACACCAAGTGACATTCAAAATCAGCTGAGGTCAATGCACTTTGGAAAACAATATACCAAAACTTCGTGAAGTGTGCAAAAGAGGGAAATATTTAAATTAAAAGACATGCACTTCTCCATTTCACATAGAGAAAGAGTTCATATCTGAGTGGATAGGAAAGAGGAGATACTATACCCTTTTAAGTGGGCTAGGGAAGCCCCAAAAAAACGGTTCTGAAGAATAGTTAAAAGAGAAGAAACAATGGAATTGTACCTGAGCCTGCTGATCCTGAGGCAGTGCAGGATCAGCAGGTACTTGAGGCAGTGCAGGATCAGCAGGTACTTGAGGCGGCGCAGGATCAGCAGGCTCAGGTACGCCATTGTCGGAATCACTGGTGTCAGTGTCCTCCAGTGCAGCAGCAGCTTTCTTTTTCCTGTAGCGTAATGCACGTGCAGCATCTAATTTGCGGCGGCAAACCTTTTCCTTATCTGTCAAGTTGGTCTTGTTTCTTTTCCTCTCTATACGTTTGCGTTTTGCCTCCCGCTTGCAGAAACTGGCTTTTTTCATTTCCCTGTTCCTCCAGTCCTTAGCAGAGTCCTTAGGAGGATATCGGAAGATATGTAAATTGTCAACCTCTTTTCTGTCAACCATTTTCTCATAGATCAATCGAAAGAAGAATTTCCATGTCGGACGTGATATGGCTAAACAAATTTTGTTGAAAAATTCACTAACACATTGAAAATACCCCCAAAGCTTCCAGTAGCAACCATTTTGGGAAGGCATCAATCTGCTCTTTTTTTTAAACCAAAAAATTTCAGTAAATACTTGTAAACTTTTCAAGAAAATGGATTCTACAGAATCACGAACTCCAAGTTATCACTATTAACACAGAAAATCATGTCCGGGATGGAAAAATAATGCTACCAGAGAAGAAATTGGGAGTACTCACATTAGCTCGACGTCTCCTCTTCCCGCTGAAGTGCCGGAGTGAGGGCGCATGCACAGTTAAAAGGGATAACATCCTCTTCTTGTGATCGGCTTTCCCGCCTTCGATTGATCGCTCGGACGTGATAAATATTACATTTGTGATTGCTCCAAAATTACTTTCCTTGTTCTCGCATAGTGCGGGGACTTAGGAATCAATTTATTACTCTTATACTACAGACCTTATGTCCACATTATTCAGTAAGTTTTGTGCCAAGTTAGCACCAATATAGAGAAGTGGAGAGTGCTAAATGCAACTCGTCACGTCCCACATATCAATTGTGTAAAATCGATTTTTTTTTTGTAATTCGGCTGGGGAAAAAACCCCGTGGCAGTTGGCCAAAAATCATATACATATGTCAAAAATTGATGTATGTACTGAGTTTTAAGTGCATGTTTGGGAAGTATACCATTAAAAGTATATTGTCATGAGGCTATGCCAAATATTACCTATTGCATTTGCTGAAAAAACACACTTTTCATTAAAATACACCTAAAAATTTTGCGGAGCTTTAGAAATAAGGGAAAATACTATTAAACAACAGCCAATTTACATAACTTGAGGAAATAAATCAATTAGGGAATATATATAAATAGTTTCCACAAAAGAAATAGTGCTAAACTTTAGAAATATCAAAAGGACATGCACTTTTTAGCTAATTTCTCACTTTGAAAGTCCACAGATTAAAAAAAAATGCAGATAGACCAATAAAAGTAATGATTTTCTGAAAGGGAAGGGTGTTTTCTCTGCACAGAAAAAAATAAATTAAAAAAATTGAATAATAATGAAATTATAGCCCATTAACCCCCAAAAAGTATGATTTTCACCAAAAGTACATTTTCTGGTGGAATGACCCTAAAAATGAATGCCTCATCCCTGAAAACATGCAAATTGACAGGCCTAGATTTCTAGACAGACATCAACAGCGGTACCAACAGTGCAAGCAACAGTGGAAAAAGTCTAGCAAATAGCAGAGGGTCAATCTTCTTCATATTTGGAACGATTATAGGTTATATAGCACACATACAACGTCTTAACGTTCTATTTTCGCGGTATTTTTACCGACCTATATAGATCTAGTATAAACTGCACTAGTTCCCAGTCTTGGGATCTTTCTGTATCATCAGTATGGTGTCACAAACGCCATCTAGACATGTCACGAAACTACTGAAACGGGTCCCAGTTGAACACAGTGGTATCAGACAGCCCCTGAAAATATTACATCAGTTACAGGAGCATCAGAACTTTTTGAAAGTGGGGGGGGGGGGGGGGGGGGGGGCTGCTGACTTTTTTCTTGGTAAGCCCCGATTCCACCAACCAGACGAAAACGTCATTCAGCATTTGTACAACGGTTGCTGGAAAATCCCACGAAATCCTGCGAGATGATTTTTTCGTCTGGCTGGTGGAGCAGGTCCCAATCCCACGCGATGGTCATCTGGACGACGTCTGCCACGGTTGTTGTGTTCACATGGGCGTCTGTTGTGCTTCTCTTGGCTGCGACCGGTGCATCGCCTGAGGGTTGCTGGCGGTTCCTGTAGGGTTGCTGGCACGTCGGTTGTGGCATCTGCCGGAATGGCCAAAAATGCGCTTCCACCAGCCAGAATTTTCAGGCGAAGTTCCAGCCAAACCTCCTACAACCCTATAGTATAGCATCGGCTGGATAACTGAATTATTATTTTTTTGCCTGGTGAAATCCCAGTTGACAGATGCTCCCACCGATGTTCACAGGGAAATGTAATTTATATCTTTTATTTTGCATGGATGTGGTATGTGGAAGCAAGCAATTAAAGCAATTAAAACCTCTTCTCTTATTTTTTCTGCTTGTCATTTTTGTTTGTATTTGTTTTTATAGTCGTAGGTCTCACACATTAGGTGGCACCACGATCGGCCACCTGTGTAGTGCGTTTGTTTCTCGCAAGTGGCGTTGCAGCCCACAACCACTGATATGGGAGATACCCCTGGTAGGCTTATCTCACATTGCGCGTCCAGGTGTTTCGCGCGTGCCGGATCACTCCTTCATTCACACATACACCTCGCTCGACTTCGACTGACCGCCATCACTCAAAAAAAGTTCCTCATACCTAGTCAAGTCAGACTTTGACAACCTGTTCCACAGGATTTACCATAAATCTCTGAAAAGTCAGGTCTTATGCCTCAGTCACATATTAATGGATAGAGCCAACAGATGTATCAAGCGCAAAACCTCCCATCCGTTTGCGAAAGTTGTAACGGATGGATCCCCCCAATGCAATGCACCGGAAGAGTAACGGTTTAAAACAGAAATAGATAGTTCATGCGGAAAGATTACGGAAGAGTTGCGGATCTTAACGTTTATATAACAGATGCCCTTGAAAGTCCTGCGGTTGAGTAACAGATGTCTACGGAAAGGTTGCAGATGTGTAATGATTAGTTGCGGATGTGTTACGGATATTTCCGGAAGGAAAACGGAAAGATTGCGGAAAAGTTGCAGAAGCCGTGGGCATATATAGAACACTTGAGATGCCCAAAGGAAGACTAGGAATGAAAGGCAAGGGGATGAGGAGACCCCCTGCACCTCACACAACTCCCCCAGAAGAGACTTTGACACAACAAGAAGAGGCACTAGATGCAGAGATGAAATGTAGCTGTGCACAGCTGCACCAGGGGCATACCCAGGGGGGGGGGGCACATGGGGCACGTGCCCCCCCCCCCCCCCAGAAATTTTTCCATGGATGGTCTGTTCAGACTGAAAATTCTATACACACTGTTTTTGGAATTTTTGTTCTATCATAGTTAAAAAGTTACAGCATTATACAAGAATGGGCTATTTACACATACATAAGATATTAGCCCGTTTTGGGGGTGAACCTTGCTTTAGCGTCCAGACAGTTTTTTTAATTTATTACTTATCTCCAGAATCTGATTTGTAAGACGTTCGATCTGCTGTAGCGACTGTTGGTATGTGACTAGACTCTTTCCACAGTCAGCATGAGACTGAGAAAATTATGTTAATGTCAGAAGTCAACCCGTGTTTCATTGGACATGTGTGGTCACATGTGTTCAATGCTCCCATTCTATTGGCCGGATCCATAGACAAAGAGAGGCGGGAAAGGTGCTGAACCAATCAGAACCACCCTTCTATGTGTCCATGGCGAGTCATGGCTGGTTACTGGTGTGTGTTAGTAGCTGAGCCATACCCCTGGTGGCCGTTTTGGAAGTTCTCATGGAATCCACTAGGTGGTGTTACAGTTTGTGAGTCTGTATTTCATGTCTTTGGGAGTGTTTTGTCCATATAGAGTTCTTTTTTGTCGAACTCTATCATACCAACAGTTTCGATTATAGGTAATATCATTCAGGCTATGATTGGCTGATCTTTGTTTGCAGAGAATTCCCCTTTAGTTGATTTTCTCGCATTTGGTTGGGACCACACCACTTCTGTGTGGTATTGTGTTGACATTAGTCTGGCCCAGTCACACTGTATGGCGATGGTTGGATGATGGTGATGTATGGGCATTAGTGGTGTAAAAATCCTTACCCATATATATATATCGACCGCCTCTTCCCCGTGGAGGTGTGTTGCGGGATATTGTTTATATGAAGAAAAAATTTTTGACATGGCATTATTGGTCTCCATCATCTGTACCTACTATCCATTGTGTTTAGACCCAATGGTGCCTGGGTTTTCATCCGGTGGATCCAATTGTATTCCACCTTGAGTCTCAGGTCTTTGGCTTTTTTGCTGTCCGGGTGCAGGTGTATGTAGTCTATCACTGTAAACTCCATATCTTCAGTGCCGTTGTGGTCCGGACGGTTGAAGTGCTTTGGGACATTGCTGATGCAGCTGTGAGTTTTGACCGATCTAAGGTGTTCCCTCATGCGGTCTTTGATCTTGCGTTTTGTTTGTCCGATGTACTGTGACTGGCAGGTTTTGCAAGTGATACAGTAGATCAGGTTGGAGCTGTTGCAGGTTGCTCCATGTTTGGTGGTTACCTTTTTACCGGTAGTTTTTCCGGTGATGGGAGTGGTGTTGAGGATCTTGCAATAGTTGCAGTCCTTTTTGAGGCACGCATTTTTGTTGCCTGTGGCGTTTTTCGGGTTAGACCTGTTTTCATAGTCAGAGGTTTGTGCTCTTACTAAGTGGTATTTGAGGTTTTTAGGTCTTCTGTATCCTTTGACCAGTCTGCTTTCATAGATGCTCTTCGTGGTGGCTGACTTCCCTAGGATTTCCCAATTGTTTTCTACGATTTTTGGGACGGTGGCTAGGGTAGATCTGTAGGTGGTTATGAGGAAAGTTGATCCATCATTTTTTTCATCATCGGTCGTTTTTGTTCTGTTCAGGATGGTGTCCCTTGGTACCTCTTCGAGTCTGCTTTTGCAGTCTTTGAGGATTTTCTCTGGGTATCCACTCTCTCTGAACTGGCCGATATGATTGCCGCATGTTTCTCATAGTCACTTTGTTTGGTGCAAATCTGTTTTACTCTCAGTAGTTGCGAGTAGGGGATGCTTTTCTTTTGTGACAGAGGATGGGCCGAATCATATCTCAGGTATGTGTTTCGGTCGGTGGGTTTCACATATAGGTCGCTGATGAGTTTCCCATCATTTTCCACTAGGATTTTCATGTCCAGGAAGGCTGCGCTGTCTTTGGAATGTTCCATGGTAAACTTGATAGTTGCATGGTAGTTGTTCAATCAAGTCAGCCAATTGTTGAGTTCCTCCTCTCCATATTCCCATATGAAGAAGATGTCGTCAATGTATCGCCACCACACCTTTGGTGAGAGTTGGTAAGCCTGTAGCATTTCCTCCTCTAGGTGTTCCATGAACAGGTTGGCATATGAGGGTGCTAGTCTCGTACCCATGGCTGTTCCACCTATTTGTAGGAAATTTTTCCCATTGAACTGGATGTTGTTTTTAGTCAACACCATGCTCAGTAGGTTGGTAATGCTTTCATTGCTTGGCATTTTGTTGCCTGGTCTTTGTGTGTTCAATTTCTCTCGTATAACCTCTATCCCCTCTTGGTTCGGGATGTTGGTGTATAGGGCTCCTACGTCTAGGGTTCCTATTATGTCTGATTTCTTCAATTTTCCTACAACGTTTATTTTCTGTAGGAAATGGTTCGTGTCCTTGATGTAGGACTTGATTTTTGGTACCTCTGGTTTTAAGAAAGTGTCCACAAAGGTGGTGATCTTTTCTGTCGGGCAACTGTTCGCAGACACTACCGGGCGCCCCGGTGGTGGTATTTTCCCCTTGTGTATTTTCGGGAGAAAATAGATTTGGGGTGGTCTAGGGTCTTTTGTCTTAAAATTTTTTCTTCATATAAACAATATCCCGCAACACACCTCCACGGGGAAGAGGCAGTCGATATATATATATGGGAAAGGATTTTTACACCACTTATCTCCAGAATCTTCTGATTTCAAATCTGCCGGGTGCAATGCTGAAATCTTTGGGCAACTTAAATTATCAGCATTTGAAAAGAAAAAGTGAAAAAATAATTTTTTAATCAATCAATAAATATGGTTAAAATCATATTGTTTTCATTGCTTAAATAACCTATAGATTTTGATCCCAATCATACATTCTGTGTATTGCATATTTGTTTTGATTTTAAGTCAATTCTTTTCTGTACCACGACCTATTTAAATTGAGTTATTAGGTCAGGAACATAGAATTGAATTAAATATCTGGCTTTGGTAAAAATTCAGTTAAAACATAAAAGAAACTACAAGAAAACAAAAAGAAATTACTCAAATGTGGCCTTTTTATATAAATTTTAGTAATAAAGAAAGAATCATATGTCCACACATTCTCTAGTCCCTGGGCCAATCTGGAAAAGGGGCTTATTTAACCAGGCATCAACCATCAACCAAACAACCAACCATTGAGGCATCAACCAAGACTGGCTGGGTGATGCCTCAACGCATCATCTGGGGATGGCTGGGTGATGCCTTGAGGCATCATTCACAAAATATTTGTTTTTGTGAATAAAATTGGAAATATTTGCTCAATAAACATGAAACGTTCACAGTATGTAGGTATAATATCATATTTAATATTTGTAACCAAAATAAAGAATAATATTAACGATCATGTGTCATGTCACATAATGCAAAAGTAAAATTATTGCAGTTAGGCCCCTATACCCAGCCTCTCGGGGTATACACTAGCACTAGTACCCGGCTCTATACTTGTGGTGGTGCTGTGGGTACCAGGCTTGATATGGTTAAGGAGTTGGCTGCCCCCCCTCCCCCAGAAACATTTGTATTGTTGGTTTATCTTGTATTTCCATCTTTCTGGTTAATATTCCCACTTGTAGTCGGTCTGGCAAGTGATCGGATTACCATGACAACAGCTCTTGAAGAGACCTACCATCAAAATGCCTGAACGCTTATATTTCTGAGTGCTGAAAATCATTACTTGGTTCTGTGTTCTTTTAAGTATTACAATAACTCATTAGATTTAAATTTTGGTATTGAGCTCCATATTCTGGTCCTTTGTGGACAGCAAACAGAATTGAAATATGTCTTCTCAGTGGCCTACAGCAGCCTTTTTCATGTGTGTACTATTAATGTCCCCTTTACACAGCTGCAATTTTCTACATAGCTCTTTCTTAAATAATCTAAAGACTATAAAATCTTTTCATATGCAGTTTTTTGCTATCCTGCCCTATTGAAGCATCCCTTAGGAACATCTTGAGCTATTTTTAGTATTTTGTTATATGAGGTTCCAGGTATATTACCGATTTTACTATCCCTTCCACTGAATGTTGTTTGACATATCTGACAGCCAGTGCTAAAGACATATAGTGTTTAAAGACTATAGGGCCATTTTTATGCAGTTTTTTGCTATGTTGCCATGTTCTGGCATCCCTTAGCCACATTTTAAGCTATTGTTTAGTGTTCTATGATCTTAGGATCTAGTTATATAACAAATTTTTCTATCATTACCGCCACCAACATTTGATATTTTTGACAGCCATTTCCAATGGCATAGTACCTGAAAGCTATCCAATCTTTCTATATACAGCTTTGTGCTAGGTGGCCATATTGTGTCATCCCTTAGGAACACTTTGAGTTATTTTTCGTCTTCTGTAATCCCATGATCCAGGTATATGACCTATTTTGCTACCCCTGCAGCAACTCTTGTCTGACATTTTCAACAGCCAGTTCTAAAGATATACGGTGTCTAAAGAGTCTAAAAGTTTTTTCTATGCAGTTTTCTTGCTATCTTGTCACATTGTGGCATTCCTGAGATGTCTTTTAGTGTTTTGTTATCTTATAATCCAGGTATATAACTAATTTTGATACTCCAGCCACCACTCTTGTTAGACAGTTTTGACTGCCAGTTCTAAAGATAAAGTATCTAGAGACTACAGGAGCTCTTTATATGCTACAATATGGATTTTGTATCAGGAGGTCAATATCAGTGCACATCGGGAACCTGGTGTTATAATTACATTCTCGGAAAATATCATGTTTATTCATTAATCATTTCCTTCTTGAACCCACTATAGTAAATATTAGGGAAATGATGCCTTGAGGCATCATTCGGCATGGGCTGGTTGATGCCTCAAGGCATTATTAGGCCTTAAAGGGTTCATTTAGCCTAAATGAAAGGTGGTTGAAGCGATGACATTCAAGTGGCATTATAAATGTTGTTGACATCTTGGACTCTTCTTCTCAAGGAGTCTGCCAGAATCCAGAGTTGGCTTCCAGCTTGGAGAATACAGTTACTCCAGTTTTGCTAGGTTTCCGATGACTGTTGCCATGAGGTAGATTTCCTAGACAACTGCTTTGTTGAACCGAGTGTAATCTATGCAGATTCTTACTTTACCATTTGGTTTTTGGATGACCACCATGCCTGAGCAACATGGTGAATGTTTATTTACTGGAAAGATGATGCCTTATTTCTCCACTGAGCATAGATCTTCTTTCTTCTCGTCTAATTGTGGGGTGTCCAGCCTCCAAAGGACTGCATCACTGCAAAGAACTATGTGATAGGAGGTCTTTTGCCACCCCTGCCCCTTGAAGAGTTTAGGATGCTCACCCTTTACGTCCAATGTCCTTTCGACATTGTACACACTTTCTGAAGGGTTCAGCAACGCCAGAGCTTCACAGACCACCTTATTCTGGTCCCAATGCTTATGGCGGTGTAGATGTCTTCTTGCTGTACCCTGCCAGCAATCTCCAGCTTGGCTTTAGGAGTATGGCCTATGACATGCTTTGTTAGGTCAATATTACCAGCATTACAGAATCAAAATGAAGTTGGTAGAAGGGGTGACATTTGGATCCATGGTGCTGACTTTGAGATTATCGTTACTGCTCCTCTGCTGTCCAACTTCAAGGTAATAGGCTACTTGTTGATCTGTGGATCAGTTGACCAAAATTCTGGTGCAGCTGTGGAAATATAGAGTAATTCTACATCATTGAGGAACACTACATCAACCTTGACAATGTCTTTGTTCTCAACCTGGTTGATCGCTTTGATTTGAGAGGCATACAGAAGTGTATGCCCTTTTTTGCTACATTTATTATGGCACAAAAGGCCTTGCAGTACTTCCCCGGATGCTTCCACACATTTGCATTGTAATTTTGAGGGTGTAAGGTATTTTTTTCGTATGTATTTTGAGGGTGTAAGGTATTTTTTCGTTTAAGCTTCTACTGCTGGTTGGTTGGTGTTTTTGCTGCATCTTCCATGAAGACTTCTTGTGTATATATTCAATGGTTGACCAGATGGTCACATGACGGCTCGACTATAATAAATACAGCAAGTGCAGTGCATATTGGGCATTCTAGCGATCTAGAGGCGAGGAGGCTATATATACTTAGGAGAAACCAAACGAGAGTTAGTCGTGTTGTTGTTTATCGCACGATGGCAAAGTCGTGTATTACTGCTTGAGGCGAAGCCGAGTGCAGTGATACGCGACTTTGCCAGAGTGTGATAAACAACACCACTAACCCCAGTTTGGTTTAGAATTTATCCTAACCCATCTAAATTACTTCAGCAAATTAAGAAATAACATAAAACTCACTGATAATCAGTGATAATCATTGGTCGCTTTTCAAATGATGTCATTTGACAACTGTATCCCACTAGAGCGATAAATTTCATTTTCCTGCACTGTAGACCAAATACAGTCCGCTAATGTTAAGCCTTTGGAGTTTTTTATTAGGGGTAGGATAAATAAACGTATATATTTATATGTAGGAATATTATAAGAAGCTATACAATATTTGTATGCAGTAATTTCCGTGGTATGGCCATGGCTTTCTATTCTGTTGAAAGGAGCACCAACATGTTAGCTGTCCCTTCAAACATGTTCAGCAGCTGAAACAGTCATTCTGGAAACAAAATTTAAAAGAACCTAAAACGATGTCTACATTCTGAAGTTTTGAAAGGGTTTACAGTCCCTTTTTACCATTCAAGCCAAAAAATAGCAATCAGAACTTCTTTGTCAGTTTGGCCTTGAAGAATCTTGTAAGATAACTCTAGTATCATTTAAGGAGAGGAAAACAATATTATGCATTGACAAGCATATTGAACTTTATTCTATGGAATGCAACAACAAAGAAACACACACCATTCAAAAATGAATGAAAAAGATATTCTTAAAAAGCTTGAAATCATATGACAAGATACGCCTATTCATACAAACTAACAGGATAATGAATCTAATGTTGTTATGGCACGGCAGAATAATGTTGTTGTATACGGAAGATATAAGGTGGTATGGGTTGAGGAATATGCTTTTGGGATGACTCAAAATTTACAATGGTCATGCGATTTTTGCAAAATTACAATAATTGCATGCATGATGGTAGCTCTTCGAAATGGCAGGTAACTTTTCAGATTGTGGCAGGTCGGATTATGTATCGTTTCAGGTTCCGCATAAACACATGAACTGAAATACTTTTTTTTCACAGGCTGGGAGTGCCAGGCACAATGCATTCGGCCAAACAAATACATGGCAACGTATTATTTAGCATTGGACTACTGACTTTATCAACGTTATATGGTTTTAATACCCGTTCAGATTGTGGTAGAGATAGACTAGTACAGGCCTGGAAAATATAGGCTTATAAATCCTCCTCTATGGAAAAAAACATATCAGTGATCAACTCGTTCTTACAATGCAACAGTCCTATCTGCAGAAAACAACAGCCTTGCGCTCACACCCACAGTTCACATTCTCCGTGTGAATGCGTTGAATTGCATTGTCATGAAGCCAGACTTAGTTGTGTTTGACTGAGCGACGGTCTCACCTAAACAATACATCGCTAGGCACGCTGACCGGCAACTCGGTCTTACGAAGTAGCAATAGTGGAATATTGGCATAATGCAACACTTACTCTAGTACCGTCTAGTGTTTTCTATTGGTTATGGATACGGGTCCATCAATGTTTGTTTTTCAATTATTCTAAGCGTAAAACGCTATTTCTGGTAGCTCATTTCGGATTCTTGCAATGATTTCATTCCGTTTATAAAGAACAACATATGAACGCATCGTTTGAATACAATAATTTCTTATCCAACTTCAGATAACAACAGGATATTTCACGCTAATGTATATCACATTGGCTTTAATCTTCAGATTCGTAGAGCCAGTGACATGGGGAGTGATATGGCACATCAAAACGATTCAGTAGCATGACAGGGTGGTTACTTCAGGTTCTTGAGCTCTGCCTCACTCGGGAAGTACCAGTATGTGGACGCCTCACAGGTGGTCAGACGCATAATGTCATCAGAATGGGCGTCATCCTTGCCTGTGCCGACCATCCTGTCGAGCATGTAGTTCAGGTTCTCTGGAGACGCCGAGTAGCCGATGAAAAATAGTCCCGCTTTGCCACTCAGCGTCCCATATGGCTGTGACTGACGCACAATCTCGAATGCCTTCTTCTGCTCAAAGCTGTTACCTACAATGTGCAACGTGAATTTCGATCAAGTTGAGTATCGGGATAACAAGATAGTGACACGTTCTTTCCATGATGGAATTATTCATTAGTTTCACTTAGTCTGAACTATATATGTCAAGTTTCCATTACAGATTATAACAGAGATGGCGGTCTTCCTATTTTCCATGAAAATCCTTGTTTTTATCTAGGTTATAAAGAGACTATATTTGGCCTCATTCACACCAATAAGCAGGGGCTCAAACTTCCCCAAACACCCCAGTCCCATCTCATGGCCAATACCAATATGTTATAAATGTTTTCTTAGTCTCTCTCGAGCAGAAAATTCTATATTTCCTACGACCCCAACTAACATCCCTTTTATAATCAGAATGAAAAGGTGGAATCCCTTAATGGCAATCAGAAGTTGAGTTTCACTTTCGGTTGATAAACTTTAATGGAGTTTCCTTTAAAATGATATGTACTTTGCAAAAATAAGCCTGTGGGTTCCTTCAGGGTATATGGCTGGTCGATGAGTTGAAGGAGGGCTTCCCCACCCTTTATATGCCATCTCTGTACAATAATATGTTGATTTAGAGATGGTAGTTTTCTACTTTTCTAGAGAAACCCTTGTTTTCAATATCTATAACACATTTTTCTTGTGTAAAACAAATATAGTACATATTGGGCCTCATTCACACTAATAAACTGGTTCAAACCTCCCCAAATACTGCAGCCCTATTCCATGGACACCAACGATATGTTTTCTTAGTCTTTCTGAGGCAGAAAATCCCACATAAAAAATATTTCCACTATCTTTTAATGGCCCCAAATGATTTCCCTGTGTTATGGACCGCCTTTTTTAAAAATAGATATGGTCCAGGTACATCATGGCCACTGGTTGGGTGCTTAGGATACGTGTTCAGTTTATTAGACGAGCAATCTGTTGATTAATCTTACCTCCTGTCATACGGGCAACGTGTGAAGTGATGGGTTTGTCCTTAAGTTCAGTGCTATCATCAATCTGTCTGCCCACGAAAGACTCAAGGTCAGCATCTAAAGGTATCAAGGTCAAAACATTATGTATTCTGCAAAACAAAGCAACCCATTACCTTTTACGATTATACCTTACAAGATGTATGTACGTTATATGTGCCACAATATAAAATAGACAGCATACAGCATAGTTCACATAGCTACAATTTTGCAATTGCATTTAGAAAACCATTGGAACTTTCGATAATTCAGGCACATTGTATTTCCCGCCTACCCTACAATATGCATAAAATCGTACCACATACGATACATGTTTATTCCGGAAATGGGTTCCTCTTTTCACGGATGAATCGATCGGGAATCGAACAAACAAAATACGGTTTTAATATCTCTCCAAACCCATTCCTCCAATTTTAAACAAAACTTTGTACTATGTTGGCAAAGAGAGGATAGTGTATGAACATTGACTTATTGACCAGCAGGAGGCAATGTAAATGAAGACCTTGTAATAGAAAAACAAAAAGATATTGATGCGGATGAGCATGGGTGGGGGGGGGGGGGGGGGGGGTCTTTTATTACTTTAACTTTGTCTGTATACCCGGTTGTGTTGAACATATGTGTGATACCCTTAATTAGCTGTTATTTGATAACCACTCACCTTTTGTGCGCTTGATTTTTTCAAGATTATGAATCCACCGTTGCGTTATCTAGAATAGAATAGTTCTTATAGTGAATTGATACAAAACAATAACTTAAAACGATTTGCAGTTTAAGTCTTTTACCCTCTGTATCCAGTGTATATCGATATGTATAGTAAAACCCCGAGTAGCGGACATACTCCGTTCCGGGCCAAAGACCCCGCTTACGCGGGGTGGCCGCTTTTTCGGGGTTTTCAGTCGGTCAATGGTTAGCATATGTAGTATATTATACCTTTATATATAGGTGATACTATGGCATAGATAGAATGCTATAACCACACAGACACCCCACAGACGTCTACCTGACGCCTACCAGACGCCTAGAGGAGCTGATGTTCTATTGTATATCATTATCCTACCCCTAATAAAAAACGCCATAGGTTTAACATTGACTCAATGTATTTGACGGAGCGTCGAATAAAGTGTTATTTATGCACCGAGGTGAATAAAAAAACGGACCACGCTACTTAAACGATAATTACAAAGTTTTCTCTGCATATCAGTGAGATGGGGTAGGATAAATACGAAACCAAACTCGAGTTAGCCTTCGCAATGTTTATACCACTCTGGTCAGGTCTGCTACTCACTACACTCGGCTAATGCCTCGTGTAGTAATACACAACCTGCCCATCGTGGCATAAACATTGACAAGGCTAACTCGAGTTTGGTTTCTACTAATTATCCAGGGATGCAAGTTTGCCGACAATTGACGGAAATCAGAAATTTCTGCCTCTTGAAATATGATCATTAACAGAGTATGAAAATCATAAAATGAAACTAAATTCCAAGAAATTCTGGCAGCAGGCTTTCACCGACGGCGTATAAACCTCCAGTCAGTACTTTGGCGGCAGTTAAACGCGCCAATTGGCTCGGCAATTGCCCCGGGAGGACGGCAACGATAATCTACGAATCGACTTCGCTGCCATTAGGGAGTTCTGCGAAACCGGAATTCCCTCTCCCGGAGTCCGGACCTACCCCGGTACGTTCGCCGGACACAGGCGGGCCCACTGGCCCCACTTCTCCGCCCCCGGGCCGCCGGGACACAACGACATATACGACCGGGTGCGGTGCACGGGGATGCCCAACGCCCTCGGGGCCCGTATCGAGATCCCGACTGATCTCAACATCCCAGTCTGGATCCGGTACCTCTCGGGCATCCCCGGAAAGGAGGAGCTGATTGAATTCGTTAGGTTCGGGTTTCCCCTGGGGTACGCCGGCCCGATTACCGACACACGGGGAGTGCCCAACCACCCCAGTGCCACGGGATACCCGGACCAGATAGCGAAATTCATTGACAAAGAGAAGGGGCATTCCAACCTCATGGGTCCATTCGAAGACCTCCCCTTTCTCCCGTGGTGCCACGTGTCGCCGTTAATGACACGCGAGAAGAGGGGTACGTCTGATCGCCGCGTTATTACGGATATGACGTATCCCAAGGAATCCAGCGTTAACGGTTACATCGTCAAAAACTCTGTCTACGGTGAAGAGAGAGAGCATGGCCTCCCGACCGTCGACGGCTTCGTCGGTCGCCTGGTGGCCTCGGGGCCGGGGAGCTATATGTCCACCATCGATATCGCCCGGGCATACAAGAACTTCCGGTGCGACCCCCGAATACGCCCCATTTTTTTTTTCTCCGTTTCCAACTTTTTCATCAGTCCCGACTTTCATCCCTGATTATCGAACTACCATGCAATCCTGCTTTAAAGAGATATCCCTCATCTATGATGTGCCTCTGTATTCGCAATAAGAAAGAAATTGATGAGTGTTTGGTCTGTGGCCTCGTTCGCCATTGAGTTTGGAGTGCGCAGTAATATTAACGAGGGGATAGCCGAGGGAATATTCTGAAGCACTCCAAGTGATATGGTGAACAAAGACTCGGACCAAGCACAAATATATTTCTGATTTTATCTTAGCCTGGATATAATTATCTGTTTATACGTGGTGGGGAAAGGAGCTCGGACATTGCAACGCCCCGTGATAAAACATAATTATCTGTTTATACCCCGTTGAATATGAGTTACCGTTCTCGCAAGCCCGTTGAGAACAAGTTCCTAATGTTAAGCCTATTGATGTTTACACCAGGCTATGATAATAGTCAAGAACTCACCACATAACTTCCTCCGGTGGCCTTCTCAATGCCCACCTCTGCCCGGGACTCGTCGTCGGCGGGGTTCTCGGTGCCGTCGATGAAGCCGCTGAGGTCGCGGCCGTTCTGGTACACCCAGCCGTACACGTCGTTCACCTTGGCCACGCTGCCCTCGGGTAGGTGCTCCAGGATCCTCTTGCCCAGTTCGAAAAGCTTGGAGACCTGGTTACACTTGGCGTGAATAAAGATGTCGCCGCCTGTGAAGGTGTAGAAAGAAGGAGTTCTTGATAATTTCAGATTGAATACTTTATTGTATTTTATCACTATCGGCAATTCGAACCGTTTGGAAAATGGGAAAGTTGGCACAAACATATTTAATCTTTACCTGGAATACATGTGTGAGATTGGCATTATCGTATGATTTTTTTAAATAGTAAAGACCTGGCTTGACGCAAAATTAAAATTAAAATTCTCTCCCACTGCAGAAAAAAATCTTTTAATAAATATACACAAAATGGGAATTGCGATAGTACACAGGCTAGGTTATTATAGGTTCGACGCATGAAGCGTTGTATGTGAGGGCGCAATGTGGGTGGCGGCACAGACAAATATCCGTCAACATCTCAAAGCCAAGGACATACAGTTAATAGTCCTGAGACCTGTTTCAGTAGTTTTGTGACAAGTCTAGATGGCGTCTGTGACACCATACGGACAGATCACAAGATTGCAGTCGATGACACACAGAGTTTCACTCACCTGTCGTAGGAATTAAGCAATGACACTTTAACATGAGTAGGGGATGCATATATATAATCTATAGTCGTTCCAAATATGAAGAAGATTGGCCACTTCGATCTTCTGATATTTGCTAGTCTTTCTCTGCTGTTGCTTGCACTGTTGGTGCCACTGTTGATGTCTGTCTAGGTCTAATGTCACAAGACTACTGAAACAGGTCCCTGATCCTCCTCTATCCTTACATCAAGTTATAAGTAGGCCAGCGACGGCTCGTAACCAGCCGCTACCTGGCGAAACCTAACTTAATTGGTTTTGATGGCTCATCCCCGGTTCATGGCCACATGGCTGCCGCTAGTGGGTGTATATATAGCCGACGTGCTCCACCGCGCTGGTCCATAGACTGAGTTCACACGGCGGCCGTTTGGCGCACTATTCATGCCATCCGCCGGCCGGTGGAGCACACGATTTATTGCTTACCCTCAGCAGGCATGTCTCCGTGAGGTCCAGAACGCGTTTTGAAAGAGTAGTCCTGCTTCGTCTTTCCAGATACCTGAAATAGACCGAAATAACTCTTCCCTGCAGCCTGAAAGATATAAAACATAGACTCGTGAGATCAGGGCAGCAAGAAACAGTCCTCCCATGGACAAAATGTCAGGAGAGAGATAAAAGGGGTATATTGGCAGTGATAAAGGGCATGCCACGGCTCAAGCTGCTACCAAGGCTCATGTCAAATGTATATTTTATCAGAATTATGGATGATCTCTTGTAATCTATTTTATAATCTAACATGAAACAACAACAAATCCAACGTAGAATGAGACTAAAGGGGATGAGGGATTTGTCTACTTCGGCTGTGCCAGCTATCATAGGGGAGGAACGAAGTTCCTCTCCAGAAAATTTGTTGAATAGAAACACCATAACCATGTGTTTCAAAAGCTATCGATAGTAGAGGATCATGAAGTCAAAATCAAGACACCTAGGGAATAACGATATAAAGCTACACATCATACCTGTGGACAGATGAAGGCTGTGTTCTAACTCAAATCTCGAAAGAACCCAAAATAGATAGAAAGCAAGAGTTAGTCTATCTGCAAATCAAATGAACTTGCACCAGCACTATAAGCATATACATGTACACAGAAAATTGGACAGTGAAGCAGACACATATGCCAACGAAAAAGAAATAGAGTGGGATAAAAATGATTAAAAAAAACATAAAATCATATTATTCTCCTTTGCTTTGTTTCATGAGTATCATTTGATGAATATACTTGATTAGAGATATAAGATTTAATATTTTGGTGAAAGTAAGTGCCATTCGATATCTATGGCATATCCTGTATTATACATCATTGAAATTTGTATATTTAAACTTTCGTGTGTTAACATTTTATCATCAGAGGACATAAGAATTAACATGAATGCAGTACAATTAGCCCTGGCTATACTCGAGTAACAAGCCATGCACATGCCATTCTTAAACTACAACATGTGGAGAAATGCAAGACCTCCCAAACCAACATAATGTACTATCGACGACAATTTCCCACACAAAGGCCACCCTAACACCAGTTGCCAAAGCCTTAGCTGAAAGTTATGATAACCTTTACCAAACTGAGAATAGCTATGCATGTATACACCATATATTCATCAATAGTAACTCGAGTGCGTCATATTTGATATGAGACAAAAATATATTTATCTTGCAAAATGAAAATACAGATTTCATCTATGTAAATGTCAATATTTAGTTTCCCTATCTTTTTCATTCACTGCTGTAATTGATTGAAGAGAACAATGCCCCTTTATCTATATTTAGCGTTCTGGACTAGAAAAAGGTGTAAATAATCAAACACACATGTACACACACCACAATGGGAGCACGTGACTTACTTATAGGGCGTATTCCACCGGGCAGGCTAAACGGCACCATGCAGGCCCAACAAGAGTGCCGTGTTAACGCCCGTCAGGTGAATATATAGAACCTGTGCGGTGGAGCAGGCCACATGCTCCCTCGGTGGCTGTACTGCTACTTCCAAAAAAGAACCTGACAAAATAGCTAGGTAAAAGCTACTTATTAGTTTTAGTATATTTTGGCCATGCAGCGGCCATACAGCCGTTACCCGCCGGCGACGCCCTGTGGCTGCCGTACAGGTTCCGTATAACGAATGGGTCTCTCTATAAGTATGTTTGGAAGACGCCTGGTGGAGATGAAATATGGGCTATCTGGTAGAACACACCCCTTACCTTTGCGTAGAAGCCCGGACCGAAGCCAACACCAGCGAGGACCTCATCTTCTTCATCACGCATGTCAGGAGGGCACACTGCGTCCACATGACTCTGCAGGTCGGCCACTACGCGTGCGCATTGCTTTACGTCCGCCTCAGAACGCACATGGATCCACAAGTAGAGGGCATGGTCCTTAGTACCTGAGATGACCTGGGATGAGAATATGTGAATACATGTAAATACATTCTTATTCGACCACAGGGAAATTTGAACTATGACCCTAAATCCTACGGTCTGATATTTCATTGTATTCCCCACGTCACTGAATTTCATATTCAGATCTAAGAAGGGACTGTATACTGAAAATGTGACATGAGTATTGGTTGTGGAGTATTCTCACAAGGCAAAGCCGGGGGATATCATATAGCAAACCAAAATGAATGGCTTATTTTCAGTGGCTATGGATCGAGTGCGGTTCAGATTTGATCTTATTCCTATCACTGACTAATTTGCTAACATTTTCGACATCATCCCCTATTGAGTCTTTTTTAGATACTCAATGGGCGTTGAGTACGAGTTCGCAATGTTAAGTCTATGGGAAGAAAATAGCAGAGGTACCTCTCTGTGTATACCCGTTAACGTTAACAAATAGTAACTAGGACAGATGACGCTTATAGTATTGTGAATAATACTCTATGTGTTATAATCATTTGCATCATACTCAGAATCGAAATCGAGGTAAATCCTGCCTCAGAGAGCAAGAGAGTGTAGAAGATATGCACAGAAAGTGAATTACACAAAAAATACACAAAAGCTTTTTACGGAATGGTGTGGGCGAATGGAGGGACTACAACTTTTAAATAGACCTCACCATTTTAAACAGGAAGTCTATACCTCGGTCAACACATCCTAGGACACCAAACTGCTGCGATATCACGACAACATGTTTGCTCTTGAGATTTTTTCTTCTCACTCAAGCTCCCTAGCACGCTATCATTTTGAGTCACAGTTTACAGATTGTAAATTCTAATGTAACACATCTATATGTACATATAATAAACAGTAAACTTTTGGAGAATGTTGTGAGTACGGCAATTTAATTACCGGTGAGGTGGTTTTTTTTCATCCTCGAGTAATATCTTCAGGGGGGGATATATCTGTTTCGCCACGCTTGACATCTAGATCAGAGGAAGTGGCCTGACCTATTTCTCTTGTTTTTTTAATTCGAAATTTATTTTAGTTGTTGCTTTTTTTAAATAAAGTAGACCTTCAATCTAGGGCAAAGTGTAATTCAGGCTGAGCTGAATATCGCATGTCTTCAAAAATATTGGCCTTATATAGATGTGTTCATATATTTTTTTCCTTCCGTTGCCTCTCTCGAGGCGTTGGTTTGAAATTTCTTTATACATAGATGTGTGATAGAAAATAGTCCATGAATTCACGTCTAGATTACAACCTTTTCATTTTAGCTATATGTACCCAGTCATTAGATGCATACGCGTTATAATTATACTGCACGGTAATCTCTTATTAAACGAGGACTATTGTATCTGCGCCAGGACAAGGGTAACTCTTCGCCAGTCTCGGATACTCGAATGTTCAAAGCACCATCTCTAATAAGATACTCTGTGCCGAATTGGACAGAACAGCATAAATATATACAATGTAGTAACTTGTATTTTATATTGACGTCATACAGCTCCGTATTACTTGACACATGGCTAATCCCAAAACCTAAACCAGTTTATCAATGTTTGTGTACAGATCATTTTATTGTAGGCCTGTGTGTAGAGCATGTGACTAACCTTTGCCCGATAGGCAGGCGGGTGTCTGTTCTCAGGAGATCGGTGTATACACACCGGTCTGCCCCTGACTGAGTGGCGACCTGACGGCGTTTTTGCAAATAGTGTACGGTAGGTCCAGGCTTAAAGGGTGTGTTCCGCCAACCAGGCGAAAATAGTGTACGGGACCCGTGCGGGGGTTTGCCAGCAGGCATGAGGCCCGTTGAATAATCTAGGATCTTACAAGATCCTTTACTCTACCTTGTACAAGAGTAATTGTTTAATAATATTTAAGCTTTTTTTTGCTAAGACAGTATCAGCCGTCCATAAGGTCATCTATAAGTGTTGAATAAAGTTGACCCACATCGTCCCTGGGTCTCTATGGTATACATAAAGGGTCTACATGTACGATCCTAGAACACCTCGGCCACGCATCCCTTACGCACCTGTCAGGCGCCTGGTGCTGAACTTATGCAACCGAGGAGCGCCTGCCTGGTACTTCCAGGCGCCTGCCGGATGTATAATGTTCCTTTAACTCGCTATTCCACCGGTTAGGTCTCATGTCAGGCGTCACTTTTGAGATCGCCCGCTCTGAATAATCTGCATATTTCCGCCTCTTAGTGCCCGCCGGCAATAACTGATTTATCAGTTCTCACCTGTTGGTGTGTCACACACAGAAAATGTTTGTCGTGAACGATTATGCTTGTGGTATAGTTTCATGGTCAAGATTAGGCTAGTTTCTTAATGGACAAAGCAATATACTGCGTGATCTATAGCTGCCCTCCTGTGCGGTTACCGGTAATACACCATATTCATGTGCATCATCCATTAAAGGCATAGCGGACAATTTACCTTTAAAATCAAAACCCTTGTCATTATCATGAAAATTGAATATGACCAGCTCAAAGTATTGTAGAACACATACATTTAAATTAAAAATCGGGGTCACCATGCAAAGATTTCGATTTCGATATCGATATTGTAATACAATTATTAAAGAATATATAGAGATTTTATGAAGTTGCTGTTCACATAGTAAAATCCATGTCATTTTCTCAAAACTTTCAGAGAATAAAGTTTAAAAAAACATAGGTCACCATCCTTATTTTTGAGAGAATTGACGAAAACCATATTTTTTCAGTATATTTCCTATATGATTCAATCAATTGTGAATTAGCTTAATTTACCTATTGGGATTTGATAAACTGGACAAAACGTTATATGTACTCATTTGGAAGTAGAATGAATCCCATGGAGCCAGTATTGACTGATAATTGACAATATTTAAAAATCACATGGTGGCACCACCGTGAATTGTAGGATATGCCTTTAACAGGCCGGTGGCACGCAGTCTGCAAACAAACTAACCCAAGGTGATATCGCGATGGTAGCCTAATATCAGCACTGCCTGTTGAAGTTTGGGCCCATTGCATGTATTAATCCTTATCGAGTTATTTAAAGAATTTATTTTGATCTGTTAAGATAAATTTAAATTCAAACACAAATGCAACCAGGAAAGCCGAAGATGGTGCCAATGATGTCAATCTCTGAGACTATATTACAACGTTACAGTATGCAGACATATGTTGTACATGTAAAAGCTTCAGCTATGACAATTCTTATAATTTATAGCTCTATGCTAATCTGTCCAATATATATATATATATATATATATATATATATATATATATATATATATATATATATATATATATATATATATATATATGTATATATTTATATGGTGCTTTTATCTTTTTTCGTACTATTCTTTTACTCATGTTCAACATTTGGACCATGATGTACTGATATACTTCTGATTCGATATTCAATTCGACAAATCTTAACAACTATTGTAATGTAGTTTAGAATACAAGAAAAAAACACCTTTAATCACAACCGATGCTACCTTGAAAATTATTTCTAATCCTCAGAACAAAACCGTTGCTATGCAATCTCCCAGTCTACATTGTTTTTAGAAAAAACCAATAGTGTTGTAAACCAAAGTGGTCCTGTCTGATTGCACCACAGCGATGGCATCAAAATTCGTTGTCAGCGTCAGCTGCAAACAGGGACGCACTAATGTTCCTCACTTCCATCCATTATTCATGGCAGGGAAAGTTATATCGACTCCACAAACATTAAAGACCCTGTTTTGCCTGTGTTATTCATAATCCTTCTGGACACTGAAAACAACGCTCTACTCTATGTTTGGGTAGCTTGACGTCCACTTTTTTCAATTAGACGTATACTCTAACTACCATTGCCTATTCAACCACGTATACTGTATATAGGCACGAATCACATTAGGAACAAAATGTGAGTGTCTGAAAAGTATACATGTACAATAAGGACTGGTTTTGTGTACGAGTGGCCGTAATCTACAAGTAGTTGACGTGAAATATTACGTCATAAACTACGAGATTACAGGCTACTTGTAGATAGGCTTATAGTCGTTAGACAAAATTCACCATTGAATGATTACAATCCGGCATCATTTGATCTTTGGGTTCTCTTTTTTAGTTACCTGTCCTTTCCAATCCTTTTTTCTTTGATCATTGTATTTGAAACATATTTAGATGATTGTAGATGGTCCCGTCTAAAGGATTGCAGTGACATGTAACTGAAGTATACTGTAAAACTCGGATTTTTTCTAAATCATTAGGAATTGACTTATATACGTATACATGCCTTATTATCCATTGTATACAAAGTCCCCATTAGAAATACATGTATATATACCTTGTATACAGGTTCAAACCCATTGTGTACGGCACCAAAGCCATTGTACATGGGAAAATAGTCCCTTTCTGCTATAGAGCAAAAAAAAATCCCTATTGATATATCCTTTAATATGGCAGTTCCTGGGTTCGGCTCTTTCGAGAAGATGGATAATAAGTGCAACAGTATTCCATCGTCACCAAATCGCCTAAAAACATAACCTGACGACCTATTGTTACGCTCAATACCCAGTAGGTCAATCACACACAGAGGCTTACCGACGGCTGGGAAGCAGGGGCGGCGGCGTGAACCACCGGAGCCGGGAGGGTGATCTCGATGTTCGGCATCCATTTCTGGTTCTTATAGTGACTGTAGATTCCATATGTGGCAGCTGCGGCACATGCGCCAACGAGCACCGGACGCATATACGCCCGGCTACCCACTCGTGTACTGATGCTCCGCCTGGTGGCTGTATGGGATTTCAATGATAAGAAAACACGTTATTGTTATACTGTGTTGCTTTCGGGTTTTTGTGTATCTTTATTAAACACAGAACCAGCTTCCAATCACTATCAAAAACGAACATCAATGAATATAATTGGCCTACAGACCAAAAACAGGACCCAGATACAAGAACAGTACGTATACCTCTTGGTATCAGAATATCCCCCATTCACATACCTCACCCATAGACTAGAACTAGGTGCAGATGAATGTTTAGATACATGTTGCAGCTGAAGATACCTTAGAGAATATAATTGGCTTACAGACCAAAAACAGGACCCAGATACAAGAACAGTACGTATACCTCTTGGTATCAGAATATCCCCCATTCACATACCTCACCCATAGACTAGAACTAGGTGCAGATGAATGTTTAGATACATGTTGCAGCTGAAGATACCTTAGAGAATATAATTGGCTTACAGATCAAAAACAGTACAACAATAGAAACATACCTTAACACTTGGTATCAGAATAGCCCCCATTTACATTTCTCACCCATAGACTAGATGTAGGTGCAAATGAATGTATAGAGATATATTGGATCTCAAGGTACCATAGTGAATATAATTGACTTACAGTTAAAAACGGTACCTCGGTACAAGAACAACAGGACATACCTTTACTCTAGGTATCAGAAAACCCCTATTTACATATATCACCCATAGACTAGACGTAGGTGCAGATAAATGTATAAAGATATGTTGCAGCTGAAGATACCGGGGATCAAGATTGCAGAGATAGTGGATTAATCCCATGGCATGGTATATGCTCAAGCTTAGGTCTACCTAGAGTTTTCATGTCAAGGGGTCCACACATTGTGATGTGTGTTGTTTCGTGTTGCTGTAAGTGAGTTACCTAATGTTTAAACCTTTCATATATAACAAAGAATATAGCAACTCTCAAAGAAGATGGTAATAAATACATAATTGGATCTATGAGGAAAAAAGGAGAAGAGAAGATCATTTCTAGATTGGAAAGAGAATAATAATCAGCTAAATAATGTTGAAAGAAGTATAAATGCATGAAATACATGTACATGTAAAAAAACAATGAATGAGCACATATATCAAAGTAGCTAAGAATGAGCACTTGTATCAAAGAAGTGGATGAGCAAATGCAATGCACTGAATTATGGTAATTCTAAAATGTTATGATAAAATGACAGGGATGAAGGTCGGGACTGAGAAAAAATGGCATACATGACAATGAAATGAATGCCCTCCCCCCTCACCTGGCAGATACCTGAAATACACCCCCTCCCTCCCTCAGGCAGTTGTAGTATATAGAATGTTAGTGCCGGTCATGAATGAGCTCCAACATCAGCTCGACAGGCTCTGAATTGACGACTTCTTGAATAAATAAAATAGCTTTTTTCATATCATTTAGGTGTATAATAATGATAACACAGTGACTGATCCCGTATTACAAAAGACCTCAAACAGTTATCCCTTCTGGTGCAGTAACCACGTTTTCTCTTACTAGCAAAAATAGAATCTTGAGGCGATATGTAGTGGGCTATCTAACAGGTGTTCAAGTAGGATTTCCTCTCCCATCCACTTTAACTTCAACACTCGAGAGCCGACATATATGAACTTCTTATGAATGCGTTATCGCCTTTATCTGGGAGTCAAACCAAGCGGAGTAGCAAACCTTTAGAAATTTAGGTGTTTTCATGCAGGCCTAAGGATACATGCTGATGATCCTGTAACTGAATTCTGTTATTGACAATAAACTGGCGAAAACTACATAAATATCCCGCTCCTGGTTCTTCCTTTTAATGTGTGGGTTGCAGGTGATGGACGGGACTCGTGTGCATTATATTCATCATAGTCAAGCAGTTCTCATCTCCTCTCACCTAGAATATCATAGGGCCAACGACTGCACTTGTATACTTTATACAAAATATTGACTGGTTACAGATACAAGCGGTCGTATGCGCCGAGCAGTTGACGCGTAGTAATATCCGAGCACATGCGAGGACACTGTACAGAGTCAACTCCGAGGAGCACACACCCGCTTTTATCTGAAACCAGTCTGTATTTAGATATTACCCACCTTATCCTGATAAGTGGCGTATCAACATTAGTTCATTTAAGGTACGGACAATTTTACAACACAACCCAGAGCATACAACACATCTGTATACTCTGGGTATATCCAGATACGCTCCCTATGTGTTTTCTATGGACACTTTGTATTAGGTGGATAATAAATTCTCTAGATGAACCAATGGAATAATGATTTAGAAATATGCTGGGAATGCATTTTCTAATAGTGATGTAAATCCGTATCCTATTTGTTCTAGTATACAGTCGATTTTGCGATGGGATATTTACAAAATCTGACTGAATTCATTAATTCGAGGTAAGAGGAAAGTAGGTGGGCTGTGACGATTCTGAGATGGGTGTGTAATTAACGTATAGTAGCTTGACTTTTTCTTTCCCGTGGTTGGGTTAGACTTATATTTGTTTCGGAGTCTAAACGTATAGCTTCACCTGTATGGCGTCAAATTAATTTTCAGTTTCAAGAGTGATGCCCAGAAAAAGACACATCTTTGCCGTAAAAAAGATAGACCTACTCTTTTACCTGACGAATGGACCAAAAGTGTAACCCAATGATTCATGAATATCCAACTTCTCGTCCCAGATTTATAACACAAATATAATACATGTATGTCGGTGTTGGTGTAAGGAGTCTGCTGTCTGATAATGCGTGTATAGGGGACTCTGCGAGAATCAATTTTTTTTTTTTATCTATTGTACAGTTGCAGTGCCTACGCCGACGAAGACATCACATTGGTGACGCATATATATATATATATATATATATATATATATATATATATATATATATATATATATATATATATATATATACATAGCTATGCGAGTATCTACGCCATTGTGTAACAATAAATCTACATATTAAGCCTGTGATATTACCTGTTGAGTAACGGTATATATAGATTAGAAGATGGACCCCATACTGGCACCAAATCAGCGTGGAAAAGCTCAAAGGTGAATATTAGATAAACTAAATGCATCCCTGATGGCCAGTGGAATACTATAGTGCTGTGTAAACTTATCTTATAACAAAAAATGAAGATGAATATGGCATTATATAGCATACTAGGCTAAAAAAGGGAAAAAAGATGCATCCCTGATTGTTCTAGTGAAGGAGAATAAAAATAGGTGTGAACTCCGTCTTGAAACAAAGAAAACCTGGAAGAGTATCACTCCTGGAAAAATAAAGAAGCAGAATAAATCCCCATGGCCTTTCCCGTCCGATGAATTTCAAACAATACATGGGAAATGTATTCCTTTATACATAGACTGTATAAAGTTCAAATGAATTCAATGACTAAAATAAAACTGAGACGGGCGTCTATATATACCTTTGCACATCACTCACCTTCCAAATCGGTACTGCCGTGCGGGAACACTGGTCCGAGACAATATTCTAGTTTGTAAATTATAGGTCTTATTCAGAGATGAAAGTACATCAGGATAAATATGTGCAATTTAACATTCACTCTTAAAGGATGTATTCTACTTCCGGTACTACGGTTCCCCTACCTCATAGCACCAACATCATAGGCTATAACCTGAACAAGGTTTCGCAGCACGTCGTAATATCCGCCTGTCGTCGACTGGACAATCTCCCTCTGGGTGTTAGTCTATAATTCAGGTTTTATTTGGACGGTTTTCGTCAAGGTTCTAGAACTAATACCAGCCGAACTCAATGGAGGAACTCTATGCTTCTCGGTGGGGGTGGGTCGAAGGGCAGAAGTCGAGATCGCTTAATTCATGAAAACCACACTTGGAAACACCATTAAAGCACGATAATAAGCTCAGATTCCAGGAGTTTCCGAGGGCTCCTCCTCAAACTACTGCACATGTGCCATTCTAGTAGCCTTATCGCGGAACTCCCACCAGGAAATCTTTTTTTGATCTTCATTGATTTTCTAGAGAAATAATTGTTCATTAATTCACAACAAGTACCAAAAGGCCTCTAAACCATTGGTGACATTCTAAAGACCTATTTCCTGAGCGACCTAGATTTTCAACTGTTATGAAACGAGAATGTTATGAAAGTTGTTTTCGTACCAAATGGACTTTAAACAGAGGGTGCAAACATCGTCGGCGTAGACCTGCAGTATATATACTCTAAGATCAAACTGTGTGTAAATGATTTTGCTGTTTTGAAGGTAGATCGACATATATGTTCTGGTGTATGTGCACCTGTAGGAAACGAAGGCATACTGAATGATGACCCTATAGATACTACCTCAATTATACATTTGTATATCACACCGCGCTAAGCGAGGCCGATTGGTAGGATTCCTATGAATCCTATAATCTGACAGTTAATTGGCCCTGTCTAAACGGTCAATGCTCTTTTTTTTCTGATGTAAGTAATGTACATGTCAATGTATAGACAGCTGACCGGGATTGAACCTTTATATGGAGCCCCGGGATATACATTGTGGACGCAGAAGCTCGATGATATGGGTGCTGTCAGTAAGTAGAGCGTGCCTGTCAAGATGAAAGCTGACAGAAACAAAGGTTAGAAGCTTGAGGGTGTTGAGTGTATTCATGTGAGATACAGAGCCGAAGGGCGAAGACGGAGATAAGAGACGATCTTGAGTCAAAGAGGGAGGGCAGCGGGGAGGTGGAGGTAGGCAGAATAAAGGGAGGGAAGGACCGAATATGTTTGTAAACTACCGGAGACAACTTATCTATTATATTTGAGATTCAATGAGCGATTGAGTAGGCAGTCGGAAGAACACTACGTCATGGTTACCTGGATCAGACACGTCGGTCAAGTATGGCTACAATCCTAGTTACATGTGAGGTACAATTACAAGTGTACTAATTATATTATTATATGTTCGCTTTATGTTTCCTGACATTTACAGAGAATTGGATTTTATTTTCCCTGGTTAATTTACAAACGCGGTTTTACGGTTTTTACATCTCCATGTACAGAGTAGAATCCATGATTCCAAAGAGAGGAGGCGCTATTGGCGGGGATGGCTGGGCTTATACAATAGTACTCAGACTCAAAGCTAAACTCCTTACTTATGTTGTATATTTATGGTTGTGTCAAGTGTTCGATTATCTTTCTTTTATGTCTACGTGAAGTTCTAGTATGCTAGTATTGCAGGTCTGCAAACCTATATGATTTTCACTAATGTCAAGTCCTGCAATGGGTATTTACTCTGATTTGGTATCTGATCATACTATACCTCTGTGTTGTATTTGTTTAGTGCAACGAGTATAGAGACTCGTTGGTTAGTGTTTAGGCCTATACACTTGCCCATGCAGGATTGGATTTTTGAGTTCAGAAATAATCCGAAATATTTCATATCCGAATTTAAACTAATTCAAAGATTGATTGCAGAGAGCATAGGCAAGGGAACTGTGTAGAAGGTCGGGGGCGAACTGTGTTTTGTAACAATAAATAACTGGATATTTTACTTAGACCTGCGTGCGGTTTGAAACGTTCACCTATATTGAGCAAAGTGGTGACCTCTATTACCGTCAAAGTGTGTAGTTGTACAATTTTTGTTTCCTGACATTTACAGAAAATGAGATTTATATATATATTCAGTGGTTAATACACGGACCTATAAAAACAGAGAATGTTAACTGTAACATGTTAGATCTTAGGGATAAAAACCGATACATATCAGGCATGCGGACTCTCACAAACAGAAGTTTATAATAGGTTACAATCATTGCCTCCACTGCACATCATAATTGAATGCGGAACGACAGATAGATATGTGTGGAGAGTAGTGTATAATGCACGCACACCCTCCTCAACGATATAACACAGACAGCGAGCCATACTATCAACCACCCATCAACCATACACATTGACTCGAGTCGTTGCTTTATATAGTCGAGGTAGTGAAAGAACAATATATATCTGGTACAGCGAGAGCAGACCAACTACGTACCTTGCTGTTGCTGTGCTCTGAGCAGGACTGTCAGACCCCTGCTTGTATTCCGAAGTGATGCCATAGTAACAGTGTCTTTAGCAACGGACAAACTTGTCGATCGAAGAAGTTGTGGCACTAGAAGGCTGAGTGTCTGCGCATACAGTGATACGCTATACCCGTCGACTGTCACCTACATAGGATATCTAGGTTTCTTGGGTGGATGAGTGACTGGACTGTGATGGCGTCACGGAACTAGAGTACGATGGTGGCACCACCTTGCGGAAAACACAGATTCAATTACTGATGAAAGCAGCTGCTGTCCTACTGATTAGACTTAAGGAGAGTATGCCTATATTCTGCAAAATAGCGTGTACTTTTTATTTTCACATTGTTGATGCATGGGTCTTTCCATCGTTGATATGGAGTATGAAGCATTCTTGTGAACAGGTATTACATTGCTTTAAACACGTGTAGTTTAAATTATGCTAAACATGCCAACTAGATCTACTTCTGTATTTTCGTTCAAGTTATATAGTCGTAGTTCTATATTTTTCTGGGCGTCTTTAGCCCGGTACCCCACTCAGTAGACCTCATATAAGGTAAGATATTCACGCCCTCATTTCGCTGTTGTGGACAAGGCTGGTTACATTGGCTAGCCCGATATCAACATGGGAGCGTATGTTTTATTATTTTCACATTGAACACAACAATATTAGATATAAGTGACTTTTCACAATACGCACAAAATAAATTCAGGAGAATTTTTTTTTTACTTTTATCGCAAGGGATTTATGTATTTTGGGAACGTAAATTTGTCAGTGAAAAAATTACTGCTTCATCTTTGTTTATATAATTTATTTCAGCTGGCAGTAGTAAAGCTCTGGTTGGCTGGTTTAGAGCTTCGCAAACAACATTGAATCATATGCATTCGTTTGCTAGTTGCATTTATGATAATTGGTAAAATATGTGCAAGAATTGTCACTTAAGTTGAGTCATGGAAGTTAATTAGTTTCCCAAATTTGATTAGACAACAGCGTTCTTGGTCACAACTTGTCAAGTCCAATCTTAAAGCCTGATCAATTTCCTTCAGTAGTCCACGGTATAGGCTTTAGTCAATAATCTTTTCTCAATAAATCATCTTTCATATAAATGAATGATAACAGTCCAAGGATTGAGCCTTGTGGCACGCTGCCTAAGCTCAATGCTGGGAGCTATTATCATTAATCCATTGGTTAATGTCTGCATGTTTACCATTGTCAATCCTTATCCCTAGGCCACGCTCCTGTCTCTCCTGGCGTTCAATGCGGCTATTATTAGGTCTTAAACTTACCATATACTACTCTTCTATTCCTATTATTTAATCATTAGTTCATATATATATATATATATGTATATATATATATATATATATATATATATATATATATATATATATATATATATATATATATATATATACACACCCTTTTATTCCTATTACTTAATCATCACCATACTCTAATATCACAGTCATTAATGTACTTTTAATTCCTATACATGTACTTATTAATGAGCTCATTCGTTCGGGATACTACAAAACGCCCTTTTTGGCGTTGGGAGCGACCCCTGAGGTTGCCAAGCGCCTCCAGTCTTGGGTGGTCATGCTCCCCGTCTCATCCATCTCAGCACTCACGACATTATTTTGAATGTGATTTCATGGGCTCTAGAAGCCAGAAAGGTTGGTGAAATCGCTCAAAGGGCTTTGAAAAGGGGACTAGAACTATCCTGTGTGCCCATTTCTCGTGCGAGTGGAGGCCCCTGGATATTTAGTAGGACCAAACATGTTTGGCGCAGCTAGAGTAATCAATAGTGAATGTTTGCTTTCGAAATATTAGGCTGATATGGCACCGATATTATCTACGATGCACCTCCCGATACAAAATCAAAATCGCGTCGGAAGGTCACCTAATATCGGGGCAGTTGACCACGTTTCTGCGATTAGACACCGATATAAACCCCATACAATGCGTGGTGGATTGGCATGTCTAGACATATATCTACGATTTTACACCTTCCCGATATGTCTCCGACATTTGCTTTTTGTATCGGTGCCATATCGGTAGGTCTAAATTTCTATCGTAGTAGGTGGACGCCACACCTAAGTCTCCAGAAGAGCGTTAATGAAGGGACTAGGATCTCTAAAGTGTTTCTTGATACCGATAGGTAAACTGATAGTATAAGTTACACTTAGATTCTCGACAATGAGGGAATCGGGTATCAGTTTCCAGAGATTTGTCTTTTATGGTACACTGGGATACAAGTTTGTTCTTGATAATTAATTTCCAGATTTCTGCATTGTTAGATTGTACACACGTACCCTAGAATTCAAAAACGATCTCGTTCAGCTTGGAACTATAACATCTCGTATTATTGATATAAAATAGTTCAGCAATAATAGATTGCGCACTTGTTATCCTGAAATTTTGGTTGGAAATGAAAAAGAAAGATTGACATGCCGCTGGCTTTAAAGCTAGATAAAAAAGAGCTTCCGGCGGTCTATAAAGAAAATACTTATGTAAGTCAAGGTTGGCACGTTACGTTCAGATGGAGTTACCCCTCCCCTCTCCTCTCCTTCGGTATTCTGACTCCTTCCACTTTTGATTCCCACAGTTTCGGTTCACCTTTGGTACATACCCCTTTGGAAGGTCATGGTGGTGTAGTACGACTGTCTCACATCATTGCTCCTCTGGTTGGCATCTTTTGGATTTGCAGCATGTATTATCATAGTGATTGGGATCAACGTTTAACCCTTCAGGTTCTGGATGTCATTATTATCTCGCCCCTGGTACTTTCTCACCATAGACTTAACATTGGGAACTCGCATCTAACGCCCATGAGATATTCAGGAAATATATCCAATGGGGGGTTATGTCACAAATGTTAGCCCATTAGTCAACGTGAAGGGTGAGATGAATTCAGAAACCCATTAAAATTTAGGCTCGGAGCTTGTTCCCATCTTGTTTGAATCACTGCGTAATTCACGCGGTTTCGCCTTCTGAATTACTACGCAATTCAAACTCGATGGGATACAAGTGCTGGCCCTAAAGGTTCATAGCTTTCCTCTATTATACACATACGTTATAAGTTTTATCAAACTTAACTGGTAGCTCACTGATTACTCTCTGTCAATTCTCTCTGATCATATAATGCTCATCCTTTCGCCAGTCTTCATTTCATCCCATAAACTACCCATTCACAACATCTAAATTCAGGATTAGTGATGCTTGTAATGCCATATAGAGTTTTGAATTGCACTTATCAATATTTAATTTGTAATATGATGCATGTTTCGTATTAAACAATTCATTGCATATCGTTTTCCAACATTTTATTACATACTATTTCATTAGGTCATGGGCCATGCACATTGACATGAACATAAGGGTGGTCATGAAATAAGAGTCTAACCAATAGATACAAATTAATTCAAACATTTGTTTTCATTCCCAGCGTTATTCTTCAATGGTGATATATTTAATACATCATTCCTTGCTGAAATACTGTCCGGTAATACAAAAATACATTTCAGTTAATGAGGTCTGCCATCTCTATTTGTATACCTCATCCGATAATTATATATGCAGATGGCATGATATCTAATTTGAAATATATTAAATATCTCATGTTACTCCAGTGTCTCACAACATATCATTTTTACATTTCATATTAGTTTGTTATAAAGTTAGTTCCAGACTGGACTCTATAAGGTATTTAATCACTGCTTGGCATTGTATTAGAGTTTTTCTTAGGCATAACTACGACTACGTATGGCTGTTCTGACATTTCCTTTGACTGCTCATAACCTCCATTTTCCATTGATTTCATTGCAGGTGGGTCCATTTTATACCCGCTCATCTGACTTTCCATTCTCTCATACTTATTCATCATCTCATTGATTTCCTTTACAACAGTTGCCATATCTTTATATCCTGTCATCTTACTAGGCATCATCATGGTCTGACCATACCCTGGCATTGGCATTATGGGTGTGCTCCCTTTCATCCTTTGCATTTGTTTGTTGTCCATACTGCCGTATCTAGACGCCATGCCCTTCATTACCTGCATTTTTTGCATTCCACCATAGCCAGACATGGGTTTTTCCATTTCTTGCATTTTTTGCATTCCACCATAGCCAGACATGGGTTTTTCCATTTCTTGCATTTTTTGCATTCCACCATAGCCAGACATGGGTTTTTCCATTTCTTGCATCTTTTGCATTCCACCATAGCCAGTTATTGGCTGTTTCTTCATCTGACTCATTTGCATTCCACCATAGCCATTCATTGGCTGTTTCTCCATCTGACTCATTTGCATTCCACCATAGCCAGTCATTGGCTGTTTCTCCATCTGAATCATTTGCATTCCACCATAGCCAGTAATTGGCTGTTTCTCCATTTTACTCATCTGGCCATATCCACTCATCATTGAACTAGGTTTCATCGGTTTTGGATCTCCATAACCCATCGGTGTTTCGGGTTCTTCCATGTCATCATATCCGGTCATCATCTCGTCCATCTCGTCCATCTCCTCCATTTGGTCATATCCGGATTCTTCTTCCTCTGCCATTTCAGTACCATAACCCATCTTTACCATGGCATTATTCACCATTTTCATGATTTTAGGCATACTATAACCTTGTACCTCTGGTTCCATCTTCATCGGAGGATAACCAGAAGAAGATCTAGTTTTCATTGGCATCACTAGCATCATGGGTTTATAGCTCATCTGTGGCTTCTTCATGGGCGTAGGCATATCCTTTGGATTTGGATTGTACGAGGACATCATCATGCTAGGTTTCTGAGGCTTAGGCATTCCATAGCCACCCATTTTTTTATCACTGTCAGCTTCCATCTCCATCGCCTCCATGATCACGTTTATCATCTTGCTGCACATATATTTCATCTCCTGCTCCCCCATTTCCTTCTCACCATAAACCACCTCATTTGCTTTACTCATCAGATGACCCATTTCACGCCCGAGCGACATCATGACTTGCTTATCGGGCATTGTCTTGGGCATCATCATCATCACAGAATACATCTCCTTCTCCATGGTGTGCTTCAGTGTCTTCATCATATTCATTACCTTACCATAGCTCATACGGGGCATCTCTTTCTTCATCTGCATCATTTTCATCATGGTCTTCTCCTTCTTGGGAGGATAACTCATAGGCATGGAGGGCATCGATTTAGCTGGTTTGGTCTTTTCTAAAAGAAAGGGAGAAATATCTTCCTTTATGGTTTGAAAACACGATTAAGAAGTATAGTTTTTTTCAAATGGAGTGAAAACCTGATAAGGATTAGCGGCAAAAATTATGATTGCATGAAATATTGGTACTGCGGCATATAGGAGGTTTTGATAAAGCTGTTTTCAAAGTACCTTTGAAAGTTGGAAGAGTGCAACTAGATTTTGATTAATGATATGTCACCCTATTGTCATATTACACATTTATCGGATGCATTAAAGAGAAGACACATGTTAAAGTACCACCCACTACCTGGGAACAGTTCTCATATCCGACGACAACATAATGCCAATTACCAATGACAATTTGACTTCACTGTAACTTGAACTGCCTATATATACCCATATGCCACAGAAATCTTAATTTAAAAGAAGAAAACTAAGAGAACCAAGACTGAACAATTTACAACCTGGATATGGTAAGCCCTTTTTACTGTAATTCGCGCAAAATGAAAGCTTGAGTGTCCTGTTGTATAGTTCTCTAAGAGAGTTTTAGTTGATTTTGTTAATGCAACTGCCTCCTTATCCATATTTGATACCGAATGATAAATCTCATAAATTACGATAAACCATAATAATGAAAAGAACATATCTCAGGTCTGGGTATCTGAAGTATCTCCGTCAAGTTCTCTACACATTCGATACCGAAAAGTAAAAAGACTAGACTTACTCTTAGGTAAGCACATTTTGCTATGACGCCCCCTGCAGGGATTGGTGATCGCATATCCTTTTGTAGAGGAATCTTGCACGAACGTCCCTGGGGCGCATGGCATTTCCACTGTGAAGAGTTTTATGTTGCCATAGCTGTCCTTCCAGGGTTCATTGCCGTAGTCGCACACAAGAAACTTGCACTGCTCACCGGGAATTGAAAGGTACTGTCCGACCTTTTTACATCCTGAGAAAATAAAATAAAGATTACAGTTATTTGTTCTATACATCGACCGATGAATATTCACAATTGGACATTTAGTCAAATACATGAGTGTACATAGCTTTCTCAAAATATCTTTCAATCATAGCTTCATTCAATAAATCATGCTCCTCAAGAAAGTTACACTCCTCAGGAAAATAAAAGCAGAGTTTCTGTTGCCAATAAAGTCTAAAATCTATACTCTTTCTAAAACAGATATTCCCCTCTAATATACATTTATTAGAGATAACTTTCGATACTGATATCGTTCTATAGAGGAATGTGGGTGAAATGAGTTTCCCTTAAAGAAAGTGACCTATAGAAAACAAAAGTTCTAAAATTCATAAAATAATATGTTATTAAGGTATTCGAAACCCTTGAGATAATACCCGTTTCATCTCCTTTGTTAGTCCTGACGTTGTTGCATATGAAGCTCGACGTAATCCCAGTCTCCACTGGAGCTAATCCGGCTAAACATATCATTTTGTAATATTCTTGAGATAATATTTATGATTTCCAAGACAATATCCTGGGCCTTTCCACTTTTCCAGTTTGAATAAGAAAATGTACCACTCACTGTCATCAGGCTCCTGCTTTTGTTTCTGTGCCTTCATCATCATTTGCATCATCTTCTGTGTCGTCATCTTCATTGTAGACATTCCATATCCTTCAGTGCTCCTCGCCTCACTAGATGCTAACCAAATAGCTAGTAGTCCCAGGTAAATCAGCCCCTTCATTGTCACAGTTTGTATTTCAATGTTAGCACGGCAGTGTTCGCAGATTGACTGTGCATGGAGTCTGTTCTCCCTACCTTATATATAGACCCGCTACACAAGGTGTTCTCGTAGGCCGTAAAGGCAAAGGCCCTGTTTGATGAGAGTTTGATCGCCCATATTAGGGCATCACCGCCTGTCAGTTTTTCTACAGTTACGGTCGTTTTGATCTATCACGTTTGTCTGGAGGGACTGACCTTCATCAAGTTTATATGTTCTTCAAATGACTCATCACATGAACTACTTGGAAATGCACAACAGGTAGTTTCACAAAAGACAAAAACAGGTTTCTGTATTGTGCTTTGTTCGGTTCAAATTAAACTTTCTTTTTGTTAGCAATGACCAATACAACCATTGTCTAATATCCTATATGCAACAAGGTTATCTCATTCCTTCAACCTGTATATTCATGTTGGTATATCTACTTCTTATTTTACCATCTTTATTACAATAAGCACAAAATGTAGTAAGGTGGCCTCTCCTCTTTTTTGTTACCTTATTTGCACTCTCCTCGATTTGTAAACAACAACATCATTTTGATAGGCATATTTCCCCACATTGTTCCATTACATATACGCAATATTGATCTTATTACATAAAGAAGGAAGAGAAAATATCACAAGGGCGTTTGTTGCTGGTTATTAGTAGTGTCTCAACTTCTTGCTCTGGTTATGACTAACCAGAATCAGCAAAGATGGATAATTTGATATATAGTAATATCTATATCAAGGTTGTCATTGGAATAGTGGATTAGTGCATTGTATCAATAATAGTAAAATGAATTTACTTGTCAATGTAGAATGAATATTTATGCAACACAATGATATACGTTAGCAGTCTATCTATCACGTTACGATATATTGTAACATGAACAGACGCATAGCTTTAGAAGTAGTTAACCTGAGAGTAGCATCCTAAAGGTGAAAGGTATTTCCGCTGACAGACCATAACGTATCGGTTTGGAATGATGGATCACTGATTAAACGTCAGCTTGTCAAGTGGACTACCGGTAGGTCTGAGTGGATGCATAATCTAAATTTTTTCTGGTTCAAGTTTTTTTAGATGTATTTTTAACGTATGCTATCAATTCCGGATTGCACACAACTATACTCAAGCTGTACATATCGTTTATTTTTATATTGCTCCATAGAACCCCCATGTAGATACCATTACTTCAGCGATATGGTACCACATAGGTGATTGACTTAATTATATCTTAGCTCAGCAAGGAATCATTGCTAAAACAAAGTAAATTGTAACGGAATATAATAGTTGATTGCTGGCTAACTAATACAAAGAAATGAAGCAAAATAGAATTACAAGTTCATCTTCTATCAACGTAACATCAGGAGATTTTATTTTGCCATTCTGGTAACGTCCCTTGATGCCACAAAACCGGAAATTTCTACATTCTTAATCTAATTATTCATAAAATGCGAATAAGGAGAATACAATGAGACGTGGATCAAGGTCATTTAAGGAACGTTAGACTGACAATTTGTTTAACATGAAATATCATTAGGCATTTTCAGGTGTATGTTTGACGAATCATTTTACGTAACAATTTTAACACAGTTTTAAAATTCAACCACACAGACGTCTTTGAATCTATAGCCTATGGGCCCTTCTGGAAAGCTGTGCTTATGCCTTTTCATGTAAATGAGAATAATTAGTCATGGATATCCATAATTGTCACAGCAAGCAGCACCATGAATATCTTTATTTGCCTCATTAATTGATACTGGACAATTACTGTGACATGGAATCTTAACTCGTATACTAGTATTCAACACAAAATTTATCTAAAACACAGCATACAATACGGTTGATAATCTCCTTGCTGTTTTGAATATGTAGTATGCCTGTATATTTAGATAAAGGCTATATGAAGACTTATCTGTGGAGGAAGAGGTGGTCCAAGTCACGCAACATTTAATGCAGAAGAGCATTTGGAAAAGTTTAATGTTTTTTAATCATCTGTGTTTTGTGATATAAATTTATGTAACAACCTTGTACATTTTCAGATTAAAATAAAAACTTATTGAAGCAGATTGCATCTGATGTAAAAGATTCTTTCTTATAGAGCTTTCTTAGGGGCCGAAGCGATAATCAAGTCAGACAGGCTCGGCCCAAGTAAAGTTCTCAAAATTATGAAGTCTATGTCTGCTCTAAATCTGTTTGTATCAGCATTGAAAACAAGTATCAGTAAAACTGTAAGAAAGGATTTGTTGACAAGGGACCCCATCAAAAAGTAGTCGTTTGACAAGTGAGATGGGCTTGCAACTTGGTTTTGTCTGTCAGTTACTGAAGAAGATAGAAAAGACCAGGCCTGCAATTTACTTTGTCGGCCAAAAAGAAGGCCCTTGTCTTAGAGTTTCTTCTCAGGCCTGAGAATTGAATGACCCTTCATGGCAGATTGTATGACAGTTAAAAAATAGAAGTTAGAAATCTCCATACTGTTTGACTTGATGTCCGTTTTGCACAATAGTATGTGTCTGAGTCTCCCAATCAAAAGATGGGTCTATTTTCAAGGTTGTGAAACCTCTTGGATTTGGACAAAATCCCGATAAATTCAATGAGGTTGGGCATGACATTCCCACCATGAAAGCCAAACTTCAGGAATCTTTACCCAATGTGGTAATAATGGAACAGTGGACGCGCTGTGAAGCAACATACGGTGAAGGCCAAGTCACAAAGAATTAAAGCTTGTTACCGAAGATTATCAAAAGTCCAAATTCAAAGACCTGTACGACAAAAGAAATCAAGACACATGCTGAAAGAGAGCATATTCATCACTCTCAAATTTTGACCCTCAAAACCAAGTTACCAACAAGGAGTGTTTATTTTACAAGGCCACCAATAAAAAGTTTTTTATTTACAAATAAATGTGTTTGATTGATGATTTCTGCAAATATCCTGGGAATAAATCCAATCATATTGTTTGTACAGCAAAACTATGTGAATTAGCTTGATATTATTAATTTGTTTTCCAATGAGGAACTTCTAAAACAGTAACCTGGACCATAATGGAGTGAAAAATGATTAAAGAATATTGCATTTTCATATATTTGTGGACAATAACTTTTATAAATATATATATATATATATATATATATATATATATATATATATATCAATATAACGTGGTTATATTTATATAAATTGTAGTGACCACTTCCCTGGTTACCAGTATTCCGGGTTATCTCCATGTAACCTTTCCTTGGTCACAGTTACGTCACTATTCATGTTGTGCGCGTGGTAACCAACCGGTTACGTCACGGGTTCCTTCACTCAACGGTCACTTTTCCTCTAGGATTTACCAGAACCCAGCACGTTTTAAGTCTTATCTTGATGTATTTAATATGGTTTATACTTGTTAATAAACCCTGTATTTGTTATATTACCTCCAACCACTCGTTTCTCAATTATTCATAACCTTATATTATCAATTCATTATACGCCTCAGGGCACGTATCAATATTATATATATATATATATATATATATATATATATATATATATATATATATATATATATATATATATAAAATGCCCCGAAACCTGTTTTACCTGTTCTCACAATAGAATGAAAAATTTGATGCCAGAAATAGAAGAATTTCTTTTTAAAGAATGATCTTCCGTCGTATGTGCTCGGATATTACTATGCATCAACTCTTCGGATCATACGGCCGATTGTATCTGAAACCAGTCAATACTGAGTAAGTATTATGTAGCTCTTTAGATTGTTCATTGGGAACTGTCATAAGTGACATCCTGAGAGAGTGGGAAGTGTTATGGGGCAGGGACAGGTGAGTATAAAGGGCAGCAAGCTCCCGGGAAAAAAGTAGTACAGGACATTGATATATACTTGTCCGAGACCACGTAAGATAAGTTATGGTTATTAGATGGGTATTTCACCAGGTATAATAACAAATTCAGATAATGAAGAATAAAAAGGGTGATATTTTTGTATTTTAGGCAATCCCGGGAGACGCTTTAGGTCTCTTTTGGAGCAATAGGCCTTGAGAGAGATCCAGAAACAAACTTGTTCTCTTCAATTTACGCAGAGGTATGCTCAGCTTCATCTTAATGGAGTCAATAAAAATCCCCAGATAAGCTACTGAAGTAAAGGGGAGGACAGCCTTTTCTGAAGCAAAAGTCGGTAAATTGTGAAAGAATATAGGGGGTAAAGCGAGCCCCAAAACACAAGCATTTATCCACTAGAAAAATTCTGCCACCATCCAAGGACCAAGAAAGGCCTAGAATTACCTATCAGAGGGATGAACATTAACAGAGCGGTAGACAGAGGGTATTTCAAGGACTGCAATATAATCACAAATTTTCTCACAAATCAGGGTACATTGGTCTGATCAGGGACGACTCTCCGGTTCTTAACACTTTTCAATGCAGGGAAGAATTGCTGCTGATAGCATTAGAAAAATCAGATAAGGTCTGTAGTAGGTCTGGTGTGAGTACGGCTCCCGCCTCGACTGCTTCCCCAGCTATACCACAAGGCAGGTGGTCAGGGATTCCGGGCGTAGCCCAGGAACTGCAAACCCGTGAGCAGAGACCAAAAGTTTCGGTAGTTTGGGCAGAATTTTAGCGCAAGTTGTCGATCTCTCTCCCATAGAAATCCAAGATGGTGGACACTTCACCACTCCAGTAGTAGTGGCAGTGCTCAAAATCAGACAAAATTTCGAAAAAGATAAATAACTCTCTATTTTGTGCAAACAAAACAAATAGATGCCAAATCTGGCAGATTCTGGGAATACAGAGAAAACAAATTGGTCCCCATTGATGGAAATGGCCGAGTTCAGCTGACCTGCCCTATAGCGACTAAATGGGGAACTCACAGATTGCGTTAAAGTAGCCAAGGTCCAGCAGACAGCATGACAGCAGGCGCCCGATCATGGGCATCTCTGCTATCCTGTTAATGGAGCCCAGTAGAGCAAGTGCTCCGCTCCAGTGCCCATTGAGGAGAGATCAACATAAAACAATTCTTGTGGGAGTGGAATGCTAAAAGAGCAGCACCATTGATTAGGCTAATAGCAATTCAGGTTAAGAACGGGTGGAGAATGGGTGGAGAACAGGTGGAGAACAAGAATCGGTGCAGTGGAGCACTGTCTTTAGATACAGCCCACATGGAGTGTTCACAACGGGGAGTTAACTCAACATTATCTAATTTACAAGTAATTATTTCCTCCCTCACAACAATGTCCATTTTTTCTTTCTTAGTGCAGAGGGGAGAGGAGGACCACTGCCACTGGAGGAGCCTGGAGGATTCCCTACACCACAGACTGTGCTGAGATCCACCAGAGTAGGGTCATCCAGTGGATGTGCTTCCACAAAGTATGTTCTCCCCGTAGATATGGTTCTATCTCCCCCACATTAGACCGGAAGATCAAAACATGGACGACATCACTGGTAAGTATATAAAGTGAGCACCAAGGTGTTTTGGATTCATTCAGATGATCCAGCTCAGACCAGAAGGCTATTCGTCTGTTGTCTTGATCATTATCGTTACTCTATATATATTTATGTATATATACAGTAAAACCCCGCTTCTGGGACACCGCGCTCGGAACGGAAATTTTCCCTTCTATTAAGAGTTTAGTATATCCCCGCTTAAGGGGTCTCACCTCGCTTAAGGGGGCACCCCGCTTAAGGGGTCACCCCGCTTTAGGGGACAGTTTTTCGGTACAGCAATGCTTCAGAACCCCGCTTAAAGGGACAGTTTGGAGGGACATTATATCAAATACACTCCAGATTATCTGAAATCCGTGTTTATGGAGTCTGTGTGTACTGACCAGACAGTTGTCGCAACATGGGCACACCCACAGATACAGAGACAAAAGACAAAGCTTCTACTTTTCTATATGCAGACGATACTGCCCTTCTTCTCAAAGGAAAAGACTATGATCTACTTGCAATCGAAATGCAAGAGGAGATTTCTTTTTAACTGGTGCTGCGAAAATAAATTAACAATTAATGAAAGTAAATCTAAATACATGTTCTTCGGTTCAACACATAAGATAAAAAAAGATTAAAGACACGGTTATCAAAATTAATTTTAATCAGCTAGATCGGGTTTATCACTACAAATATTTAGGATTTACACTTGACCAATATTTAAACATGAACAGACATGTTGAGAATACAATTAAAATGGTCTCCCATAAACTTTACATTTTAGGCTATATCAGGAAATTTTTAGACGTCAAAGCAGCACTTAAAGTTTATAAAGCAATGGTTCTACCTTACGTTGACTACGGCAGCATCCTCTGTGGCAATACCTATAAAATTCTTCTTGACAAACTTCAACACCTACAGAACAAGGGGCTGAAAATATGTCTTAAGAGGGATCTCAGATTCAACACTTTGCAGTTACACAGAGATGCTGGTATAGCCTTGTTAATAGACAGAGCAAATGCCCAGCTTATGAATTACATGTATCGGAAACAAATAGATAGACACTTAATACAGACCCCCGCCAGGAATACTCGTCTATTTGCTGGGACTGTCTTTAGGACAATCACTCCCAGGTGCCAGAGGTATAGAATGGGAACCATGTATCGTGGTGCAGTGAAATGGAACAACTTACCATTGTCAATTAGATGCATTGACGGTTATGATAACTTTAAGCTTAAGCAAAAAAAAACATGCTGTTTCAAAATTATACCACTAGTGCCTGGTTTGTCAACTTATGCATCCATGACTGTATTGTATTTGGTTTGGTTTCTCGTAGCAATATATTTCATGTTTTTCTTTTTCTCTGACTGCTGTGTCACTGCAGATGTTCTACAGTTAATTGGTTAAAACTGTAACCTCTAACTTAATGGTTCTTGAAGACTGCCTAAGTGAACTTCTTTGTGGAATAGTGGGCCCCACTGACCAGGTAGAAATTGGAATTGATCTACCATATCATTGATCTATTGTTGAATTGTAAGGCGACTCATCAAATCACTACAAATATGTAAGTTATATAGACAACATAACTGTAAACCATGGATCCATGGAACTATACTCTTGTTATTTACAACTTGAGGCAGAACTGCTGCCAACCACTTACTGTAACTGCTGTTTACTGTACTACTTGTTATATCGTTACTCCTGCCCACTGCATGGGCCATAAAACCAGCCGTTGTGGCTGACGCCTATGTAGTCTAAATATATAAATAAAAAAATTTAAAAAAAAAAAAATTAATTAAAAAGCGTTCTCGGGCGGGCACCAGCGGCCCGGAGTTGTTGATTCTATGCTAATCCCTGCATCTCTAGCGGCTCTGGGAGGCCCATAGTGAGTAGGTTTTAGTGCCACTGATTTTCGAACTTGGTGAAGGTGGGGTGTATAGGGGTGGATGGGGGTGGGGGTGGGGGGGGGGGGGCGGGTGAGGGTGAGGTGTGGGGTCGGTGGTGAGGGCGATGTGTGAAAGCATAACTTCACCTGGATGCCTACCTGGACTGTGAAACTGTTCATTGAACTGTGTCGGATGTTAAATATTTATATATTCATTTTATTCATCTATTTATAAAAATCAATTTTGTATCTATGTTCCAAGTATTTGCTTAGACTTAAAACGCCGCTTGTAAGCTTGTAACCATGTAAGCAGACACGCCACATAAGTAGACAGTTATTTCGGTACAAAAAGCCATTTAACCCTGTGTAAACGTACACTTCAGAGGGAAAGCCTATCAAATACAGCTGGGCGGTTTGGGGACACTTGTTTATAGTGTGTATGTACATGTGTCTAGACAATCAGACACCAGACAGTATTGGAGTTGTCCACTGAATAAATACTTCAAATGCGCAATTGCCTTATCTGAGTTTAATGGGCAGGCAAAGCCTTCAACTTGATTAGACTCCATGCAATGGGATACGTACTACTTATGGGAATTTCTAAAAGTAATTTCAGAAATATTTCTAATTTGAAGAAATTGATAATTACACTATGTATTATACGAAATGATAGTTGCCAAACTCGTTCAGTATTTTGATTTGTTGTACAAAGTGGCCATCATAGTCACATCAAATAACTATGAACCTCCAATCACAGATGACTAAAATAAGAATCATTAGTTAAAAACCATATGTCAAGATCATATTGCAATTAAAAGTGCGATACGTGCCATTTTACTCAGTATAATATGATGAACATCAAATAAAACCAAAGATTTATGCCAAACCTTATGTCTCCCTTGCACTTGTGTTGTTGAATATTTGTTCAGACATCCGTGCATGTATAATGCTTTAAACATTGGGGAGAACACCTATATATAAAATCCACTGCTACCTCTTACACATTTACCATTGTAAGAACTGCAAGTCCCTAGTCATATAAAATGTATAACTGACCAAATGTTAAAACGGACTCATTCTGTTTGACGTAGAAACAAAAGTGAAATATTCCTCCTTAATAGTTAGCTTTGATGAGTGTTGATTTATATAGGCGAATCTCGAATGTATATATATACACATATTTTATTTACGCTGTTTTAAATACATATGCATTGAGGTATTGATTCTTGGCCAAAAATGCGATACGGGAGTTTGTCTGAGATAAAATCCCAATACGTGTGTGCTATACCCATTAGATATGTCATTGAGACTAATTTGGGGGCGATATTATCCTAAAAGTGCTAGCATACTGCTAGCAAATCTATCTGAAGAGATTTAGACTTAACTGATTTTTTTCTGACATATTTCCCTCTCCATGGGGGGTTGAGACGATGTTGCTCCCGCTACTTTGTCTGAGATTAAAACTGAGATAAAGGCACATGTAATGTTCGAAAATCGCTAGATATATATATATATATATATATATATATATATATATATATATATATATATATATATATATATATATAAAAATAAATATATATATATATATATATATATATATATATATATATACATACATACATACATACATACATACATACATACATACATATATATATATATATATATATATATATATATATATATATATATATATATATATATATATATATATATATGCAGGTCACGATAGCTAGGAGAATACTGGAGAACCCGCCCACAACAAACCCTCATGATTCTTTTTCACTTTAAAACGAACTCTCACCGTTTGGAATCATTGAAAGTACAGTCAACTGGGTTAAAACAAACACACAAAAAATGGAATATCATGTGATAACATTTCTGTATGCCACTAGTGACATATAAAACTCCGTATGCCAGTCAGCGTGGCATACGGAAAGTCAATGCTAAGCCTATGGGATTTTATATTAGGGGTAGGATAAATGTATATATGCCAAATGTATATGATTTGTATATGACTGGCATATATATATATGTCACACAAAGGATATTTCTTCTCATATACACATGGCAGCAAATACAGCCATTATGCCTCAGTATACATGGAAAAGCTGTATTATATACGCCACATATGCTGGCGTGACATTTTCGACGTATATATATAAAAACATGTCAATGTACATCAGACACATGCATTTATGCAGTGGCATATATGTGAAATAACTGGTTTTCGCACAGTGCAACCACTTTTAAATTCTGCCATTCTATTTACTCCAGAGCAGTCAAAACTGTACATCTACATACGTAGAGGTTTTTTAATAGTACCAAAATTATGCCATAACAACTGTAGGGTACATGGGAGACAGGTATAATATACAAGAGCAAACCTCCAGTGCAGTTATATACAGTAGAACCTCGCCTAACGGACACCCCGCGTAATCGGCCACCCCGCATTAATGGACACCTTTGCTCGGAACAGATCCCTCTATTAGATGTTTATTTTAACTCTGGACACATAAGCGGTCACCCTGCGCAAGCGGAAACTTCAGCCCGGAACGGAGGATGTTCGCTTACACAGGGTTCTACTGTACCTATTCTCCAAATCTGGGTTCTACTGTAATTCACAGATCATATTCAATGGGCGAGTTCTCCAAAACGGATTGATTTTTCCTAAAAGGTTTTTTATCAATTAGATAACAATGTACATTCAATGTGTGGTGTATGCAATATATCACTATACACCTATGACCGAACGTCTTTGAAATACTACCCGCTAGGGGTGTCGTATAGATAATGTTCGCGCCCACCATGACCAATGTTTGGCTCACTAACGAAGTTTACCGTGTTGCCCATGAGACCAGTATATGCGTCATAGAAAACAAAATGGTAGTTCTCGTAGTACTTTTTCGTAGGTACTGAGACACATCAAAAACTCCTCGGAACGGATAGGAATGCATAATGATCAAATATTGAGGTATATAATGTAGATCCTTCACCTAATGCAGTTTGAATAGCTCAGATATGTGAAACCAATCAATAACAACACGATCAGCCGCTGATCTCCACAGGCCATACTCAGATGTCAACAAAATGTAGTTTCGCCTGTTTTACTTGGTAGCGCCACTGTCAGTCAGTGTAGCTTGAAGGGATCGCTGAGTGAACTTATTGTTCTCTGAATTCTTGAATCAAGCAAAAGGTAAACCAGAAGTCCAATGCGCAGGATGTTCCCGTTGTGCATGTGCAAAAATATGTTAATTATCTCTCCATTTTCTATCATCGTAGTCTCTGCTAATCGGTAAGCCTGCGTATATAGCAGCTATTCCACCAAAAAGGCTCTCCACAGGCGGGTTTTTAAATGCCATGGCCAGCCGGCAAGCTGCCCCTAATTCTCTAAATTCTCTGAGCTTTTCCACGATATCCACCCGCCGACAACCAACAAGGGCACACACACCACGCGGCACGTGCCCCGGGAGTAGTTCCACCTACCAAGCACTAAGCACAAGCCAAGTTCCCTGTTCATCCAATAGCCAGTGCACCAAGCGGTTCTCCATTCATGACACTGCTCAGGCAGCCCAAAATCTGGTAATTGAGCAGAGCAGTGTGCCACCACGTTGAAATGTACGGGAATGCTGATAGATCGTCAAATGACCACTGAATACCGTGGTTAACTGAACAATGACGGTAAATAAAGATAAGGCTTGATGTTATGAATGTGAATATCTGACTCTGGTGCAAAAATTCTTCCCAAACTGCCTCAACTCTCATGGGGGCTTTGATGTACAATGTTGACAGTGTGTGTCGCAGTATATATGCAGGTGAGCGCACAATGCAGATACTGAGAATGCTCATGGTGCTGGCCGACCGGGCGCTCAAAATCAAATGAAAAAGTATTCCGCTGGCGATACTTTGCGCAGAGCATTTTACAAGTTTGCCCTCATAACGCCCGGTCGGCCTCCTTGGTCCATCTTGGTCTAAAGAGCTTCAAAATGGGCTTTTTGCCCCAGCCGGCAGTTGGCGACAACCAACAGGCCAGCCGATTCTGGCCGGCGACGGGGTTTTGGAGATACAGCAATGGGCCGGTGGTCAGCGGGGCCAGCCATGTAGGGTCAGGAGCTGTCATGAGCTGTTCCACCAAGCAGATTAACGCCACCAATGTGAGATTTGGGCCAGCAACTGCTGCCGTTGACCAATAGGCGACCACAAGGCGCCCCGTTGGGGGTAGCGCCAGCTTGGTGGAATAGCCACTTAACAGAAGATACAATAGGCCTTTTTCCACAGGGCGGTGTCGCACGTTATCTGGTTGGTTACGCAATGCCTGCAGCCAAACCATCACATAGCAACGTATTCTTTAGCATTGGATCTATCAGTATATGAGCGTAATACGTTCATAAGAACCATGTATCTCATTTTCAGAGAAATAATAATGATTTCATCTTATTCTATGGTATTCCAGCTCCAATTTGATGTATCATACATGCATATCACTTACATGATACTTCAGATATACTTTAGATAACCCAGGGACACCGACATTGCATACACACTAATACATTGGCAGGCCTAGCTATAATGTGCTTATCTTTTTCCAAGTTAAAACCAAGATAAATATCAACTATGAAGTTTAGACAGCCCAGACCTGTTGTTACAATACCCTAGTTTGTTCCAGCAATTTAATCTGTCAAAAAACAACACTCCTGCAATCACACCCACCGTTCACACTTTAGGTGTGATTGCTGTATATCTCTATATGAATACCGCTGGACTCGCGGCGTTTGTCCGAGCGGCCGCGTTACTAGACAGTGGGCCGTTAGGCGGCGCTGAACGGCAACACCTGTATTGGAGAGCGGCCAGCAGCTATTCACTCTCTCAGTCATAGTCTTTGTATTAGTGGTAAGCTTGAGGAAACATAGGATACAATTGAACAGCGGGTGCTTTCTGACAGGGGGCGTTACCAAGTAAGACATCTAGACAAAATTGATTGTGAACGCCCCACATTAGATACCTCAATATTTGGTCATTATGCATTCTTACTCATTATGGAAAGTTTCTATAACGTCTCTGAAGTCACGAGGCAGTGCCGATGACGTTCAGAATGGGAAAGTCCATTATACGGCCAAACACTCTTTTGAGGGGTGACCGCTAGGAACAGTCCAAGTACCATAAAAGAAAGGGATAACAGGTTGCTGGTAGACAGCAGGCCATAGTGAATGGCAGTGGGCTTAGTAACCCTGTTTTCTCATGATATCATATATCTGTCAACTACTGCCCGCTGCTAGGGGTGCAATAGAAAAAGTGTTTGCGCCCGATGTGAATGTGAGTTTGCAAGTCATTTAAACGGCATTCTTTTATCATTTCAGGTATAGGCCTACGATAATAAGGAAACGACCTGACTGTTGACGAAATGGCCTCCGTTTGTGGTCTGTCATCAAGTCGGTAAGACCACCCCGTAGTCAAGTTGTTTCCTAATGCTACTCGGTGGGTAATTGGTAATCGAGTCTGTAAGCAATGTCCCTATCCAATATTTTGCAAACACGGTGTCTTTTTCATTTTTAAGCACAGGTTTACTGCGCTTAGGTATTTCATTCAGGAGTTTCAGAGCATTGAATTGGAAATAGACATAAAGAAAAATTAGAAATTCCAGGAATCTGTTTGAGAAGTTGGATGTATGGCGTGGGGGTCCTTTTTGTACATGTATTATCTTAGATAACAGCTATATCAGTACTTTCTACTATGTTCTGTGAAGGTTTGAGGAAAGTGACATTGGTTCTACTTATTGAAAAGCAACTTTTTAGAATTTATATATATTCAGTTCTATAAAACGATCATAATATTAATCTCTAAAATTGTTTCTATCATTATTTCCTTTGTTTATACTGCCCTCGATCAGCCGGGTAGGCTAGTTTGCGTGCGAGGACAGTCCAATTACATGTCACAACTAGTTCTTTGTTAATCGTTCTAATTCTAAATAAGTTAATTCAACGTTTGCCCAGCTTATCCAATCTTAATAGATAAAATAGGCCAATTTACATTTGCTTGTTTTACATAGACAATGTACTGAAAAATATGGTTCTCTTTGATTCCTTGAAAACAAGAAAAGTGGCCTATTAGTTTTCAAACGTAAATGTGTAGTGGGACAAAAGAAGTGTGTGGAAGTCATCTAGCGGGCATGGACGGGCTTTGTCAGTGGAGGGTGCAGTCCATGGCGGGATGGAGCGGGTAGGTGTGAAAGCTGTCGGGTTACACAGGTGGTATGTGAGAGGGCCCAGGCAGGCTGCTGGTAGAGGCATGGGGTGGGCTGGGTGTCAATTCATTCCTTATTCTAAATGTAATTATTTGTTATTTGAAATTACACATATTTTTATAAAGATTCCATATAATAATTATTGTTTATTCATACTTATACTATAGAAATATATCTAATAGGCAATTCAGCACTATATAACCAGCATAAACCTCAAAACTCCGCGCAAGCGGACACCCCGCGTAAGCGGTCACTTTAGCCCGGAACGGATAAGTGTTCCTCTCTGTATGAAATGGCCTTACATGTTTCCTACACATTGGAGCGCATGACAACATGCAATAAAAAGCCAGGTTGGAGGTAATAAAATTAATAGGGGTACCCGAATGCTTGGATGCCTATGGCTACATGCTCATACGTGTACATGTACTGCAGTGATTGGGTTTTATGAGTAGGCGTCCTGTGGTGGAACACTATATTAAACCTAGAGATCATCCTATCTAAACGTTCCTTCAGGGATCAAGTAAGATGTATGAGGTCCAGACGTTTAAATGTTAATTATAGACATTTAAATCTATATTAGGGCCCCTCGGGTAGAGCCTCTACTTTAGGAACTTCATGTAATAGCATTAAACACATGATTATCCCCGTGAGGACGACGACCTCTGACTGACACTGGCGGTCTACAGGTTCAAATTGTGCATTTTCCCTTAAGGATGTAGGGTAAAAATAAACCTCTCGAAATGCGCCAGTCTTAACTTGAAATGGAATTGTAAATCTACAGGGACATCTGTTGGGATCATGAAAAGGAAAGAGGAAATATTTTTCATATGGAATTTAATGCCTCGGAGAGACTGGGAAAATATGGAAACACATCGTTGGGCCAATTAGCCATGGAATGCAGCTTGGGTGTGTGGGGAGGTTTGTCACCAGAATTTTATAAACTGAAAATGAAGACAAGGATTTCCCTGGAAAAAAGGGAAAACTGCCATCTGTAAGATCTATGAAATAGGACGGGGACATAAAGGATGCAAGGAGGTCATCCAAATGGGTGCAAAAGCGTACAGGAAGGGGGAGGGAGTGTCGAAGGATGGATCACTCTCCTATGTATGTGGAGGGGGCAATATGGTGGAAAGGCAGTAGGATGGAGGGACAGTATAGTAGAGGGGCAGTATGGTAGAGCGGCAGTATGTGGAGGGGGACTATGGTGCAGAACCAGTATGGTGCAGGGGCAGTATGGTGCAGGAGCATTTGCGGGGCAAGCGTGTAGTTGAGGGAATGTATGGGTAAGGGGCGGTTTAGTTGCGGAGCAGTATGGTTGTGAGATTGCTGTAAGACTGCTGTTAGATTGGGATTGATGTGGGGTGGGGGGTCAATTTTCCAGGAAAATCTGCGTACATACTTTATGGATGGCCCGAAGGCAATATGTGATACCATATCATTCATCCTTATTTTATTGCGACAACAATCACTACTATCATCATCCAATGATATTTCATCAAACTTATAAAAGTTTCACATTCGAATTTCTTTTCGAGAAACAAGTGAAACTGGCCAAGCTCACTCCACGTAACACTCCATAAGGGACAACCCTCAGTAAAGATGAATATGGTCGCCCCATTTGTTAACACTGAGTACTAGTATAGTGTGGCATCTTGATGTACTAGTCATTATGCAGTTGATTGCAGTACCATTAGCAGTAAAGCTTGTAATGGGAATGTGGCCTTGGACTCACTTCATTCAGTTTACTGTCTTACCATCTGAGACAGTAACAATATACATATACCCTCGATTGACATGTTCCCAATAAAACTGTGGTGTGGAACACGTCTGTGCATTTTCAATGTATCAGACATTCAATAAACTACTATCGTTATTTCAAAGCATGTGTCCCCAGCAAACCATGCATTCACATTGAGACGAGCATCTATTCTGTGCTGAGAGATGTTACATATATGCATTCTTATATAAACGGTGAGTATATATAAACATATGTATATGGAGAGTGAACGGAATTCACATATTACAACGTAAATAGGGTTGCAATAATAAAATTTGCGGAAATCCGGATGTCAAACAGACATGCATAACGAGCTTGAGCTATATTACAACAACATATGCCATCACTGTACGTCTGAGACGGTCATAAACAAATAGATTATGCGTGAGGTGTTTAGTATGGCCCGGTAATAAACATGAATCATACTTGTGTAGACGGCGAGAGAGATCACTAACACTCACACAATGACATACATGGACACTTTATTCTATAACCCATTACTAACAACTTTTTCTGTTACGACTGGATCGATGGTGGGTTATTTTTCTTTTCTTTTTATAATGCGTTTATTGGGTCAACGTTAATACAGATAACTACCAGACTCAGCTGGGCCGATCTTCTGCCTGGTCCCCGGTTATAATAAGGAGCAAAATATTAATGACTGCACGAACCTGACATACTTGAGATCTTGGAAACGTAAGGCCTTCACAGCTAAAGTGTGAACGGTGGGTGTGATTGTAGGAGTGTTTTTTTGTTGTTGTTTTTTTATACAAAGGTCGGGTACAATACCGCAAGGTGTGAATAGCAACTTTTGCCCCCAGCCGAGGGGGACTTTTTTCGCAAACAGTTTCGCCTCCAAAATGGAGAAAGTCTCTTGTTACTTTGTGAATTGACATCAATTCTTTTTCTTGCGATATTTTACCCTGTGACATGTATATGGGTGCTAGTTCTGGTGTTGGTTGATGTAGGCGTTGGTGTGGAGGTTTGTGGGTGTGGGTGTTGGTGTGGAAGTTTATGAGTGTTGGTCAAGTGTGTGTTTGGGGGTTGGTATTTTGTGTTTGTGTAGGTAAGTGTTTGTATTGGTGGGTGTAAATAGGTGCATGTGAATGTAGGTGTTGATGTGTGTGAATGTTGGTGGGTGTGGGTATTCGTTGGTGGGTGTGGATGTTGGTGGGTGTAGGTGTTCGTTGGTGTAGGTGTGGGTGTAGGTATTGGTTGATGGGAGTGTAGTTTGACTGGAGTGTAGGTTTTGGTCGATAGCCGTGATATTGTTGGTTGGTGTGGGCATGTGGGTGTAAATAATTGTATGTGAGTATGGGTACCACCCCCACCCACCAATGTCACACCCATCAATAGCACACCAACCAGTACCCACCAACAAACACACTATCCAACACCAACACTCAACACCACCAACACAAACACCTAATTCACCCACACCCATTCACACTAACATCAACCGCATCCACCAAAACCAACACCCAATATTACCAACACCAACAGCAAATAAGTCTCACTAAAAATTAAACAATGATTTTTAATAATTTTGCACTTTTCTAGTTTCCTCCTGAAGTTCAGCTTATATTCCTCTTTCGCTGTCATTCCGTTCCGGAAGTGAATCCCCATAAATTCCCTACTGAGAAACTGTCACAACAGGGAGGCGGTCAAAGTTGGTTCAACATTGCGCTCCTATTGGGAGGATCTTCTCCTCATTAATTCTTAGACTGGCTACATTCCCAAAAGTTCTGATTACATCCAGTACCCCTTGCATCGATTCTATATCTCTGATCACACATCACAGGTCATCTGCAAATAATGACAGTTTGACCTCCTTTCTGGGAAAACTGTAACCCTTTTATTCCTGGGTTCTCATGTAATGCTATGGCTAGCAGCTCAATCGTTAGGAGAAACAAGTAGGGGGACAAGCAGCATCCCTGACGTGTACCTCTCTCTGGCTTAAACCATTGTATGAAACCCATTGTTGGAAACACAGACCTCAGGATCAGTGTAGATAATTTTGACTCATTCACAGAATTCCGGGCCGAACCCAAAAAGTTTCAAAGAGTGACCAATTGCATCCCATCACACAGAATCAAAGGCCTTTTCAAAATCTATACTCAGAATAAAACCTGCTAGCCATTATTATTAAGGTAAGAAATGCTATCTTTCAATAGTCTGATGTTTGAACTGATATATCTGCCCTTCATAAAGCCAGTTTGATCATGATAGATTATGGTGTTCATATAGGCCTCTCGTTAAGATCTTGTAGTCCGTGTTGAGCATAGTGATTGGCCTCCAGTTTTTAATGTCTTCCCTGCTTACTTTCTTCTTGGGGATAAGATCAATGACAAAGTTAGATCTAGATTTAAACATCATGTATAGAACCTTTTTTTCTTTCTTGTTCTAAATCAGAATTAATGCTGTCATATTCCTCCTGTTCGTTCTCGTTTAATGACATGTCCTTACTTCCCAGCTCTGACAATCTCTGGAGGTTACTCTCCCCTCCTGTCCTTCTTTCTTTTTTTTCTTACATAAGTAACAGTAAAATCTCTATTTTTTCATTTGATATAGTCCCATTTAATCTCTAGCCTCTCTTAAACCAGGCAGAATGAGCATTGATGGGAATAAATGCATTACAATAAAAGGTTTTACTGTATTTCTAGATGAAAGTTTCTAAAGTGTGGCCTTGCCAAAAACCTGCAGTGACTGAGTAATTGCAAACAAGATAATTTAAGATAGGCCAAAATTTCCCATTTGTTTTCTTGCACTGTGTGCATGTACATAATTTTTTTTAAATAAGCGAAGCTCTTTTATTAATTTCAGATTACAAACTTTACACATATATGATGGTGCAATACAGATTTGTACATAAATTATTAATGAAATGTGACTAAAAGAAATTAAGATTTTAAGTATTGAAGAAATGTGTATATATAAGAGAGTTGCGCGAGTAGCACTAGGCAGTAAGAAAGCATTGGAGAATAATTGTTAAATTGATCTGTAATTATCCGCGACGCCCTCTACCGGACTCGTGAGACATCACTCCTCTGACGTCACCATCCAGCCTCACTCGGGTGGCGCACGTTCAGGCTTGTGCTATCCTGGTAGCCTGCACCACTTTCGCCCCCGGGCTTCCGCTGGGCTCGCGGATAATCGTCGGCCTCGATCTCCTCCGGGGGATTGATACCCTCGCCACAGGCAGGACCAGAGACCCCGTACTGGCGGCACTCGCACGAGAGATTTGGTTCGTCCTGGCGGGCAGAGACTTTGTGCTTGATATTCGACAGGCCTCAGGCCCGGAGCTCCGCCTCCCGCAGGCGGCCGCGAGGGCTCTGGTCTCCCCCCCGGCCTGCGTGTGGGCCTCGGCCCTCGCACAAGAACTTGGACTGACACAGGTACATCTTCGAGTTCCAAAACCGTTCCTTACCCTCCCGTGGTGATCTCTTCCAGAAACCTCCCGTCTACACGCCCAGATGCTGGCCTCGGTCAACGCGGCGACCTCGGCCTCGACGCAGGAAAACAAGAATCGCCAAGCTAGGACCTTCATCACCTTTGTGGCCTGGTACTCGGTGGATCCTCTCCACCCCTCGGTCTGCGAGGCCGCCCTCTACGGGCAGTACCTGGCCAACTCGCTAGCGGCCCCGACCTCGCGCCTCAACTACATCTCCGGCGCGAGGGCCTGGATCGTCTCTCACGGGGGCGACCCCTCCGTGTTTCAACATCACCTGGTAAAGCAAGTCCTCCAGGGCGCGGCTTGGTTCGTCCCCCACGTTCCAGCGCCGGCCCCCCCTCTCTCAGCGGACCTCGTGGCCCTCCTGGCTCGTACGGCAGACCAGGCGGTGCCCCACGTCATGGTCCTCAAGGCCGCCATCCTGATAGGATACGCCTCCATGCTCCGAGGCTCCAACCTTATCTCCCCCTCCACCCTTGGGCCTGGCCCCCACACCCTCCTGCGCAGAGACATCCAGCAGGAGGGGGGGGGGGGGTGAGGGTGGTCATCAACTCCTCCAAGACTATCCGGGATGCAGCACAGTCTACGTCTCTCTTCGTGGCTCCCTCAGGCTCTGACCTCTGCCCGGTGCAGGCCTGGAGCCGTTACAGGGAGTTGAGCCTAGTCCCTCCCTGGGGTCAAGCCTTCCTGATTCCGTCAGGAGCGCCCCTGGCCTCGCACCAGCTGACGGCTTTTATCTGGCTCGCCCTGGGAAAGGCTGGTGTCCCAGCCTCGAGCGGGTACTCAATCCATAGTCTCCGCCGGGGAGCCGCCCAGGATGCCGCCAACTCTCCAGGTGTGGACCTCCAGTCCATAATGCGCACCTGGAAATCAAAGTCAGGCGTCAGTGCTTACCTCGACCCCTCGTCCCCCGAGGTCTCCTCAGCACTCGCCGCCAAACTGGCCAAGTATTGACTTTGATATCATGTATCAATTTACCTACCAACTCCCTTTGGAGTTTTTGGCCTCAAGGCTAAATAAATTCTTGTCTCCAATTTTCAGCTTCGCGTGAGTTAATTAGTTGGTAGCAACTCAGCCGTGTTGGCGATTCTTGCTGTACAGGGAGCGATTCTACCGCTCCAGCAGGTGCTGGTAGCCTTATTCTACCTGGAGTAAGAGCAACCTGCATGGTTTGTATGTGTTGACTAACTGCTCCGTGAGTCAAAGGATTACTGTCAATCTACAGACTGCTTAGAACTAACTGGAGGAAGGCACGGAATAGTCCAAGCAATCATGGATTCTAGCAATGAAGTAAAGTTGACTCAGTGACAATACTGGATGTGAGTTATGATGAGTGACTAAATTCAACTTATGATCTTGACTTAACAATGGATTAGTAGTTTAAGTTTCGGGACTCAATATTTATTCAGGACAATTCTTTGAAGACAATTGATCAGATAACTATGGTTACATGGAATGTTACGAGATGGGACTGGTTAAGAACCGATGTACGGTTAGACCCATGTTTTTGTAGGTACTTTTGAGAAACTATGTCCCTTTAAATTCACCCCAAGTGTTGGAAATCACTGTGATTAAAAGTTCGGATTGAGAAAACTGTTTTACCATTATGCCTTGAGTCAGATAGTGTGTGCAGATAGCGTGCACTATCGGTTCTTCACAGCGGGCGAAGTTCTACTCCAATATCATGATGAGATCGGATAATTCTCGCGAGTGAGAAGAATGAATCAGTTTTTCCGTCAATAACCTTTAGATTACTCAAGAAACATGAGGACAGCCAGCTAACTAATATGGGTGATTTCATCTACTCTCTCTGGCGTATCTGAGATCTAAGCAGAATCGATTCCTTATTGCTGGAGAAAGAAACATGCGCCTGTAGACGCTCAGAGGGTCACTGATCGACACGCAAATGTTCACTGATCAACATGCAAATTTCAAGAATATTCCCAGTAAAGAAAGGTTTTAAGGGATAATTATTAGTTAGAGCCACACAGACTTTGCAATTTCTTTTGAGGCTTGTGCGCAATTATCTCGTATAGATACGCATGCTATTCTGTGTAACAGTTAGTGGTGGATACGACCAATGTAGTTTAATTTTCTGTGTATAATTTGTGATCACAATGAGGCCCAAGTGCCTTCCAGGGTTATTGTTATTTCCTATGTAGTACATGAACAAACATGCTTGAAACTGAGCCATATCGCCCATAAGTCCATAATCTGGACATGTGTGGCACATGTGCTCTGGCAGTAGCTGCAGGCTATATCAATCTGTATTCTAACATCAAATCCAACTGACCCTGTGATAAGGCATTCTTAGACTGATACCGAAATAGCTAGTCTGGCACTTCCTTCTGAACAGGCAATGAAATCAAATCAATCATCGGACCCCTAACCGGATCCAATATCCACTTATCAACCATATACCTCCTTAAGCGAGGTGCAAGTGCAGATTTGAAATGTCTCTGACAGCTTAAATAAGCTTAGTATTTTAAGGCATATACGAGATAACTGGAGACCTGTGTTCATATGGATGATCCATATTAACTTTCGCACATTGGATTCTTTGTGGTTTATAGTCCCATGGGACACTCATCGTACAGTAAACCCCTTTGTCAGTGGAAACCCTCCATTCAGGGCCAAAATGGGTGATCGCCTACACGGGGTTTTCAATTATGTATATGCGAGTGTTATAAACCGGCATGTGGGGGGACAGAGGCGATTATAGATCTGAAAACCACCTTCCAATATCTTAATTTGATCCAAAGTTATCAAACTTTGAATTACTAAATGTATTTTCTATGAACATACAGTAAAACCCCGCCTAAGGTCACCCTCCGTTCCGGGCCAAATTTTCCGCATATGCGGGGTGCCCGCTTACACAGGGTTTTAAGGTTTCCTCCGGTCTAATATGCAAGTCTTATATATCGATATGTAGGAGAGATAGAGGCGATGATAGATTTTAAATCTATCTTCCAATATCTTAATTGGATCCGAAGTTCTAAACTTTAAATTACAAAATATAATTTCTAGGAATATATTCAAACACACTCATAAGAAAAACAGATTAATCTGTTTTTGGTAGGGTGTCTGTCAGAGGTGCCCGCTTACACAGGCCGCTTATGCGGGCTTCCATAAGGCAGGGTTCTACTGAATATAGGGACCATTAAAGATCAAGTTATTGAACACGATTTGTAAACCTATTTCAGGCAATTCTTTCCATAATGTTTATAAACTATCAACGAGTCAGGTGTCTTTCAAAAAGCTGATTATATCTTCCTTTGATGTCACCTCAATCAACATTTTCATGTTCTTGATATTTCTTAAAGAATTTTCTTCTGCTGCCCTGTACCTTCTGACAGTCCTGAAGTATATACATATAGATACATGTATATCGCATGTTTGACGCTTTGGGAAGTTTTGTCCTTTCGGGAGGTATCAGTGTAAGTCTATAGTGACATATTCTTATTTGGGCTAACTTCGTTGGGTCGAATTGCTTTGCATCAGTGAGAATTGCCTATGATATGTGAGCGTGACATATATATATAGTCGGCGACTGGACCATGAGTGATGGGCAGCGTTGTCGGTCTTGATTAAGAGAGCAGCATGTTCCGCGGTTGTTACGTTATATTAGCAACATCATTATCACAAACCTGTTCACAACCTGGCCATTTGATCCTGCTTAATATCAACAATACATCAAGTTCTTCATGTATCACTAGAATAGTGGTATGAATTGTGGAATAAGACAGTGATGAACTAGGTGCACGTGATATTACAATGGAGACACTGTATAACAAGCACTTTATGGCGTTTTAGTGAGTCCCATGTTGCTGCCTTATTGTGGCAAGATAGCTCTTCGGGGAAGTCCCTAGGGCATGTTATAGTGATACTTGACTGGTGGTGGCGTACCACCAATTATATCATGGCCAGTCAGCGCCACTATAGCGTATTTGTCAGAATTATCAAGGCTCTAATTGTCACTCATTCCCCTGACAATCGTCGACACGCCCCACGCTATAAACTCACATCCTATACCAGTGTAGATTTTCACACTTCGATGTGCAAGAAGTCCTTTCCTCATTCTATACTGTTTTTTAAAGTATTCACATATGATATTTCCCATCAGTTTCACTTTATTTTCATAACACTTAGCATGAGTAGTCGCCATCTCTTTTCTTACAAAATTCCTGATTCAATAGATTAAATCAAAGTGTAAAGGTGAATGATGTTAGCTCTATAACACACCTGCTATTATTGGACAACATAACTGAGTGGACCATACACAACTTTTTTATGTTGCCTGCGGTACTTATCACACGAGTGGAGTGGGACGAAACAATTTGAAACAATAAACTGTTATTTTTGTCAGACCGTGACTCGGCACAAGGCTATACCGACATTTCGCTTCATGTATAAATGGTACAGGGGCACCATATTCTTCCTTGTCTAAAAATTAAAGCATACCTTTCACCGCACGTGGCTGTAGGAAGAAAACCACATACAAGCCTGTGTTACTTCTTCAGGTGAGGGGTCAACCATTCAATAGCGATTATAACTGCTCACAACAATCCTTGATTAGTGGTAGTTAATATTTCCTAAATGGGAGAGCAGATAATACACACACACTCGGTAGCATACGGTATCACACCCACTAAAGAGTAAATGACACGCAACGAGGCGAGATCCATCATAGAATAATGACACGTTAGTGGAGTCTAATATGAAGCGTATTTGTGAAGCAAGACGTCGGCGCCATTTGAGACGTGATTCCACACACCAATAGACAAGACGCCCCAAGGATGTATTATGTGATATCACAGACATGGTCCGCGCCTGAGGGATTCACACGATCGCCGCAAACATACAAACACATTAAACTTTAAGGCAGAAAGGAATATTAGGGACTGCGGTGGGATCCGCTTTCAAATAGCTTTTCTCTGAAAAATATCATAGATTGACTTGTGCTGCATATCTAATTAGATTAAGTAAACATTTGTTTGTACATAACAATTAAAATAAAATTATTCATTGAAATTAAGATATCAAAATATTGCATTATCTACAACTAAGTCTATTCTTCTCCATTTTTCGCCTACCATGACCTTGCTTGGACATATGGCAGATACCACAAAAATGCTACTCTTCTATTTTTATAATAAAATAGTCCACTTTAACTTCAACTATGAGTACAACAAAAGTTAAAGTATTAAAATGATAATAAAAGAATGACTTAATTGAGCATAACCGGCTTACGAAGGAGTTGCTGGACAATCAATACTGAAAGTTTTTCTTACTCAATCGTTGATTGGCTGCTCGCCACTTTCTCAGATATTCTTTCTGAGCTGAAATTAGGTTTCTAGTACAACCACTGCACATCTATAAACGAAATAGCAGCCTTTCGCCTAGATCTAAATATATTTTCGAAACGAAGTGACAAAAACTGACAATCAAAACAAGGATTTCTATGGAAAAAGAGATAAACTGCTATCTCTGTATCTTAGACTGCCCTGTATTGATTTGGCCAAGCTTATACATGCGTATACTTCTGGAAAATTAGTACTGATTAACGCTGCTTAGACTTTGATGGGACTTAACTTCGTAAAACACTTTTTCAATTTTTTTTTTTATCTCAAATTTGTTGGACTGCAACGCTGTGTTAAAAACACGTCACCTTCTTAAACTTAAAAAAGTTAAGAATCACACATTATCACTCACCTTGAAACTAATGTTTTGGGCCCCCTAAAACATTAAGATATGTTTATTTTCCCTAGTATCATAATTGGTTATACCGCATTGTGCAGTGTCAGCCCTACTCTTATACAGGAGGACTAATGATCTCACAGATAAAAGAGCAGCCTGAGGATTCCAGGTAATGAAACCGATCATTTCCAGTTTTTTTACCATCCTTATAACCAGTTGTACCCCAGCAGTGACATCACGCCTACTACAATTGAAACATCGCTAAAATACGCATTGATCTGCTTGGTAACTGTTCAAAAACCCGTGTGCAATGACGTAGCTGCCAGACAGCTGTCCGCTTATTCTTGCAGTAGCTGTCAAGTAACATTCACATGCCATGTAATATCTTATACTTCATAAAACAGATAGGAAACACAATTGTCTCTATATTCCTCTATAAATAAAAAGAGATTTTCTATTAGAATAAACTAAATGGCAAAGATTAACCTTGAGTCACATTATTCAACTCAACAAGAAAGTAATCATGCTTCCCCTTTAACCCTCTAAACATTGGAATCAGTACTGGTATACAGGAATGAAATGACGGGGCACAAGCTGTCACAATATTTTATGGATCCCAGTGATCAACCTTGTGTGTCGCCGGATTCAATAAATACTAAATCATTGTCATTTACTTGGCGTAATCTTTAGTTTCTATATGCCCATAGAACGTTTAAATACATACAGTATTAAATAATAAACAAACGATGTAATTAGTTATAATAATAAGAATTTATATATAAATGCAATGCAGTCCCTTTGTCAAATCAGAATGAAATGCCGTAGCTATGACTTTACGCTTGTTTATTTCATCTCATATTATTAGTATGCAGGAACATATCAATGAATTCATTTATCCAATTCCAAGTCTGTTCAACGCTATACACGAGTTCTCATTGAACTGTAATGAATTTTTTTATGGGCTTTAATTATACTCTTTTAAAACTTGCCATTTGTAAATGTTGGAATGACATAGTCAAACTTAATTCAAGAGTAATTGAACTAAGCATTTCTAGACAGAACATAGAAATCTACTAAAGTATCCTGAACCTATGTGAGGTCACTATATTTGTGACATTTGGGTGTTGAAGTACAGTACATGAGCATTGAAACATCAGAAACAAGCCTGATTGTGACCTCAATTCATCGCGATGCTAGAAGAACGTTACTTCACGGGAATAGGTTTGAGAATATAAATACGTTGACGACTGTAGCTTAACTAATGCTACCTTCCTCCAGGAAAAAGAAAACAATTACAACATAAATGTGATTGAGAATCTACTCTGCGAATGATTGCTTGGAATGTTTCGTGTCAAAGACACACAAACGAATTTCTAATCAAGTTGTTTGATACCCCAACACAGAAATAATTCTATAGCGAATTTCAAGTAATATTTCATTTCACTTTTCACGAAAAGAATGAATATCTGGGACATTCATGCGTTTTTATATGCGACTTTGAATACCCCAAAAGGAGATTCGTATGTATCTAATTAGCCATAAATTATGTTGGAAAGTGTCTGTACTTTCAACGTATATGATATTGACGTTCGCACAAATTGTATCCATGTGTAGTCTATTGTTCTAATTGTTCCGATTTTAGTCATGGGATTTGGAATTAATCCGGAAAAGGGTGCAAGGCGATTTGGGGCTTGCATTTTTAATTGTTCTACGCAAATTTCTGCCTGAGCTAAGGACAGAACTGGCCTTTTTCAATTTTGTCAATCTATATTTTCCCATTACAATGATCTCAACAATGTCCTTCGGGACGTGAAAAAAATCCGGAATTCCGTAAAAAGATCGGGGAAGTCACATGCCTCCGAATTTAGTAAACGATCATGAGACAATGCCACTCGCCAATAGTTTATGCATAATATACACGAGGACTAGGTATGAGTTAGAAACCTGACTAACATAGTAGGCATATCAACAGCTTTGTGAAAATTCTACTTACTGTCAATTTTTCTCAATAAAAAATAGCATCAATAATATTCAGAGCTCGACAATACCAGTGGTTTATACACAATAACTCGAAATCAACACATAATGATACATTTCAAAACCATAAATAACAAATTATATTCAAGATTCTTCGATGGGACGGACGGGAATGCATTATTTTGATTGTAATTTTACACATATCATCATGATACATCTCATATTTGGACCATCTACATATAAACATATATGTACACAATACTTAAATATACAGGAGGAGTAGGATGTTACAAAAAGGTTTAACATTATTGTAGACAGCAGATGGACGTTTTCTGTGGGGTTGGAAGCTGTCGGCTGTCACCCTTGTTCGTGTATTGTACAATCTCTGCTTTCACTACCCGCTGCTGTTGCTCCAACTCCGGCCGCGTCAACTTGATTCCCAATATCTCTGCAGCAACCTTTTGGAAACATATGCTTACCTGAAGAGAGGAGAAGAATACGTTAAGGCGACTTTATATCAAATGGAAAGGCAACTGCGGTTTATAACAAAGAAAGTACATTGAAAAATAAATCTAGTATGTTTCTATCCTTAGATCAAACTTTTTCATCGAATCGCAATATTACCTTCTGTGGCACCTACATGTATTTTCAGTTTGATAAAGCCTTAACATATCACATTTTTCTATATAAAAAAAGTCCTCGTTTCATTCCCTTTATTAAGACAGTAACGGTAGGCCAGAACTTTATCTACCAGCAATTAAATCATACTTTACTGTTCAGGCACGAACTACCTCACTAGTGCTATAATCTTTTTATATTTCTTGCCCTAAGGGCATGACATGGAGTACGAATATCAATGAACTAAAGAGCAAACACCTGGATGTACTATATAGAGACATAGTTAGTGTGACTGAATGGAATCTGTTCAGAGATATTTTGGTCAGAAATACTCCCCGAGTTCGAAGAACAAGGTGAGTATTTCTGATCAAAATATTGAGGAACAGATTCCATTCAGTCACACTAACTGTGTCTCTTTATTATCATATACCTAGAAATCATTAAAATACCATTCTACAACTCAATAAATAGTAGAATGAGTGGTCATGTGGTACGGAGGGACGTATGATTATTCTTTCGTCACTCAGTGACGAACGGAATTTGTGCGCCTGGTCATTAAAATAAGACATTTGTCCATAGGTATATAGTAATATAGTATTTGTATTGCTAAGAATATCTGGCTAATAATTAGAGTTCCTACCTTTTAGCTATATTGAAAAGACTGAAAACAATTGACTACTTTATGCTTTGAAAATGACCTGAACGTTCTAGGAAGCAAACGGGTTGAATAATGAACAACACAAGAGATGTGGAAATCCATAGTAGGCGACTTTGTTATCTAAAAAATAGAACGGAAACAATGACTGTACGTGGCATTGGGGTTTGACATACCGAATCGCCGGTCTTCGCTGACACAAAGTGACTTGACATCCCGTGCTCGGCCGCAAACTTCTGATGTTTGTCCATTTTCACCGTCCGCATGTGTTCGAGGTCAACTGCAAGAGAGAATACACAATAACCTGTCTGTTTCATTCAAACATTGTGCAACACACAGTCCTTTGGTTGTACTCTAACACTGATTCATTGTCTCATACCATTATTTAGTTCTCCATTCAAACAACGAATGTAACGCTTCAGATTTCTTTGAAACCCCTACTTTCATAATGCAAGGAAATTGGCAAAGCGCATAGTAATCAATCTTAATTGTGTGATGGTCGTAAGAAGGATAAACACATAAAGTGTTCCTGAAGGCACAATAGATTCAAATTTACAGCCTTAGTGCATTCATAACAGTGCTCAGTTTGCAGTAAAGTCATCAGTGGTATATTTTTTATATGACTTTGACCTTCGTTATCGTATATTCATGAAACGGTTTTAAATTGAAAAGTGTTGTTCCAGGTGCTACGAAAAGGACAGAGCAGATATGAGTTGCCTCTCATTCTTGGTGTTCATAGCTTCACTAAAGCAATATCATTGCTTAAAATGCCTATATTTTCGGTAGCTGAATGCAGCTGATGGTGCAAATGAATATAAATGTTGAGAGACTGTGGTCAGCATCCACGACTACTGGTACAATTTTTTTCAATCCCAAAGATATGCCAAAGTTCCCAAACCCACAAGGGGAGAGGAATGGATGATATTACATGTGAATTTAAGGAATTTGTTTTCGCAAATAAATATAAAATAGAAGATACATGGATTGTTAAGAATTTTACATTAACAAGAGTAACTACCGTTGATCCCCAATAAGTGCTTATGTTAAGTGAACCACTGAGCACCTTTTCCCTCTCTTAAGACACCCTCCCAACTGAAATATACATTTGGTATCATTTACCGCTACCCACAGTCGCTATAGTATATGCTGTGATACTAATTCACATAGCACACGTATGCAATTATTATTATGTGACTTCTGAATCCTTCCCCTGCGATTAATCTTTTTACTTCCCTCGTGTTTTTATCGTTTTACATAATTACTGAAAATGTGATGAAGCGGAAGTGCTCTGTTGACATTGATGTTCTACCATTTCCCCCTTTAACATGAGAAATCCTCCATATTTATTAAGCAACCCAGCGTCACAAAAGAAATCCCGGAAATGTTATTTGATCATGAACTCATATCATTAATAATATTTATGTGCATTTAGGCTGTGCGATAATTAACACAAATGACACCCCTGTGGATGCCACAACAAACAATATCTTCAATGTCTGAACACGGTAAGCTAATAAAATGCAGTGGATTTACGACTCAAATCATATATTGTAATTTAGTGCAGGATATTTTAATGTTCACTACTTATTAATAGCCTTCGCACACCCCAACTGTCACAGATTTGTGTTACTGATTGTGAGCGTTGCAAAGTTAATCTCTCGCTATTCACTTGGAATACAAAATGGGAATATGCAGGAATCAGTCCCCTACAACTCGGAACAGGGAGCGAGGACGACCGCTGTGCTGTACAGCACTGATTTTTCAAGGAAATATTATTAGATATCAATATTCTTTTTATATCTCATTTCTAGTTAACGACATGATTCTAGTATATTCATTAATAGTCGTTTCATTTGAACTTTGAGTTGAGTGTTTGCAAATCATAATCATTTATGGTTTACAAACTGAAAATCATTTTTTGAACAACTGCAACCTCTTCAGTGTTTTCAAACTCAGAGGATGAGGGACATTGCAAATAGTAGAAGTAACAACGTTTATGTATGCTTTATACAGCCATAGAGTATATTATTATATACCTGTGCAAAAACAATCTACACATACTGCCCTCTCCTACCCATGTATAACATACATCCCTCTGCCTACGGCATCGGGATGTATGTGATCAATAATTTCACCGCGTATTTTTGACGTACGAAGATAGTAAGCCAGTTTCCGTATAATACGTATTTTTTTCTAGTGTTGCTCTGATCTGAAGGAGCTATTAAATGCACAGATCATAAATGAACAATTAAGTGTCAGTACATTACACGCTATTGCTTTACATACGAATTTAAAAAGGTACCAAGATTCTGTTTTATTATGGGTGACACATGAAAGCTCACAAATAAACATGCAAAGTTCAAAAGGTAAGCAAACATATAGTCTCGTGCACTTTGTAGCAGCGTCTACAAAAGGAAAGTTATTGTTAGCGGCTATGAAATTCATGTTATATCATTATTTAGACTCTTTTGTTTTCTTCTTACAATGTAGTATCTATTTAAGAGTGATGGTGGATCTTTTAAGAAATCAACTGATAAAGCAATTCCTCAAACAGCCTGTTGGAGAAATTGTTTTGTCATTTGATATCTGATTTATGTCAGTAATGATTTTACACATCGGTTTGCATTATGTCTCGCTCACTAATATCATATCCCCGATAGATTTCACTGTGTTCAAATGAAAAAGATAATAAACAAGAACAAGTAATTTTCTACTTAATTCGTTACTCATTCAAATAGCAGACATCAAAACAACTATGCGAAAAGCACATTGGACCTTCTGTTTCTGTAACCTTGATTGTAAATAAGAGGCCAAAACACACTTCTAAGCCTACCTGGTAGATGAGAGTTATCAGTCAACTCCAAACCGTTGCTTGAAAATATAAGGTTAGGACTTAGCATATATTGATTCTGTAGTAGCTGTGCCCAAAAAACGTTTAAAAAAAAAGTACATGAATCAATCCCTACCAGGAACATGGGGGTTCTTCATGCGACCAAAGGGAACTATCTGAGGCTCTTACTTTTGTTTCCTACTAGGGCGATGTGTGGTAGTCGTCCCTCCGATTCAAAGACCTTCTTTATGGAGGCATACCAATCTTCTAAATTCTCGAAGCTGGAATAGTTTGTGATGTCATATACGAGTAAGATACCCTGAAATCATAGAAAGTACAAACCGCTTTGTTCACTTTGTTCCATCGCAAATAGAAACATCCTACGTAAATACATAGAAGTACCTTATTTATGTTGAGAGAAAAGATTAAATTCTTCAAAGGTAATATCATGATGGGATCGTATGTCCTTTATTATACACCTGTGCACATTGGTCTTATACTTACTGACCTCTGCTCCCTATATCGTAGAAAGCATGTACGGCCTACTGGGCAGTACGCTGTAATACAGTCCAGGTGGGCGTGCACAAATTGTACTTCGAATGACAACTATAGGTAATCTCTTATCAATTTTTTTTTCGGTTGTGTATAGAAGTGTTCCTGTCTCGTATCTTTGACTCTTATCAATTCAAAACAATTTAACATACAGATAATATGGAACTTAACAATGTATAATAAAGGGAAAACAGACCAGGCATTTAGTCTGATAATTGTTACTCACTCACGGATATCAAAATATGCCCCTCCCAACTTACGAAATCGGAGTTCGTATTTGCCGGCCCGTGAGTTCGTGACAATTATCAGATTAAACGTCCATTCAGTTTTCTTATTTTACTGCACCACGGATGGTAATATACTACGTAATTATCAGATACTTACCTGTACTGAAGGAGAACTGGGGTTCTATCGAATCTAGGGCACTGTGTTTGTGCCCTAGGATAACAGGGAAACTAGAAATTTATTTTACCTAAACGGTCTACGTGCTAGTGTCAACTATGAGGAGAATATAACCATGGATATCAAAATCTTGATAATGTTGTATTTATTATTCAGCATTCCAAATACAGGTTATAAAAAGAAAAGACGAAATAGCCGCCGATCTTCTCAAGCACTACTTTTAACACAAGGGACCTTTTCTTCCATATTCTCCTTGGCTTTACGTAATCTACTCAGTAGCGACCTGTAGGTTTAGTATAGAAACTCCGTATTTGGTGGATAATAAAGGTTAGGAGGTGATGCACTGGTGTGTAGAGATTATGAACTTACATGTGAACCATAGATGTACTTGTCGAGCATCCTGCCACCTAGCGTCTGTCCACCGATGTCCCACACCTGCAGCGCACAGTGAACACCCCCTGAAATACGAATGTAAGAGCATTTAATGCAATCAAGACACCGTCAGTCTGTTCCGAAATATTCATGCCATCATAACAATCGTCCACAAGAATGAACTATAAAAATGAATACAGTATTCTGAGCATACTTCCCCAGTCCACCAACCCAGCCATATCCTTTACTAAAACATTGACTGTGTTGCAGATCACACAAATATATGTTGGTGTGTATTAATATAACAAGGAGTAGATGTATCCTCTATCGTGGACGAATGGTGCAGTTCACGGACCCACACATTCCTCCCCCCATCTATCCCCTCCCGATCTCTTGCTGCCACCCCTCCTCGTCACACGCTAGTTTTGTGGGTTTGATTTAACGTCCACTTAACCGTTGCAGGTTCTCACCCGACTTTCTCAAGGTTCTTTTACACCACAAGGGTGGTGTTCGAATCTATGTAATGAATTTAGGTAGAAACCTCACCCTTACACATTTACCAAGATGAGAGTTCTTTTACTTCCCACACCACATAGACATGGTATGAGAAGGATTGGCCTTTGATATGACAGTAAATCTACCACTGCTGGGGGTAAAGGAGAAAATTGGCTGCAGTGGGACCCGAATCAAAAAAGTCCAGTGCTCTTTACCACTGAGCTAACTCCCAAACCCTGGTCACTTTTGTTATGCTTGCATGCAAGCATATCCGGTCTGCACCACGAGGAGGTACGGCGACCAAGAGGATGAACAGATTGGCAATTGCTGTCCAACCCAGCAGACCATAACGCTAAACGATTACTCAATAACAGATGTGACATCCCTCAAATAGGAAAGGTGCCTCTACACTTCTGGGTTTAGGGGAGTGTGTTTGTTGGTGGTGTGTGTGGGCAGGGGGGAGGGAGGGAGCACCCTGTCATCATCGCGATCTCGGTGGAACACACTTTACAGCAGGGAACAAAAGACGAAAGGCAACCTCCCCAAAACTTCTAGACAGTTTTCTATAACTCCCATAGATGCCTATGCTGAAGGCTACCTCCTCTCCCCCTCCCTCCTCCTTAGATGACTATCATATGTGCAGCTCTTTATCCTACCCCTAATAAAAAACGGCCATAGACTTAACATAGGGAAATTTTATGTGGCAGGCCGTGACATAAAGTATTTTTTATGCCACTAGAGTAATAACAATATTGACCAATCAGAGAGCAGGATGTCAGCTACTATGAAAAAAGTTCTGTTGGTCGTTGACTCAATATTTATCGTTTTAACAGTAATATACGCATAGACGGGGTAGGATAAATACGAAACCGAACTCAAGTTAGACTTGTCAATGTCTATGCCACTCTGGTCAGGTCTGCTCCGCACTACACTCGGCTACGCCTCGTGTAGTAATACACGACCTTCCCGTCGTGGCATAAACATTGACAAGTCTAACTCTCGTTTGGTTTCTACTAAATATGAGCTGCGCATAAACAGATTACAGCTGAACGGGACTAATTTCTGATAAAAGTTAATCCTAGTTCAAAGTACATGTAGCCTCAAGGTTGTAAAATTCCCAACAGCAGGTAAATATGTTGAATGGAAATAATATCACATTAGCACTAAACTCCTCAAAGGATCCAATATTATTGTTTCTTACAAGACGAGCCCCCCCCCCCCCTCCCCACTTGTCCGTTCTTCTCTCATTCCCTCTCGTATTTATCTCGGTTCCTGGTCGGTAACCTGTTCAACGCGTAGAGACGCATTCAACACCTTTAATAACTCAGTGTGTATGATTAAGTGATGCGCTTCTCTAAAGGAAGTACCACTGTTGACTCTAGATACCTAATGGACGTCTACAACATATATACAAAAGAGTGACATATCTATTAGTCGATACTTATCAGCTCTATCACTACACTGAGCAATTATATTGCCAAAAGAGAAGTCACTTGACATCTTAGCAACATACCATTTTAAAACTGTCATATATGAAATAACGTTTCTAAAGTTATTCCGGGTATGTTCGATGTTACATATATAAGGACGCACGGCTATCGTTGGGCTTTAGAAGGCTAATTCACAGACAAAATGAACTGATTTTCTCAGATAACTCGTCCTTTGTTGTTATATTTTCAAGGCAGTCTTCAATTAGAAATATTCCAGAGAAATGTTACAGTGAGCTTAAAGTGACTGGCTAGAGATGGATTTCACGCATCATGATATATCCACTATAAATTCCTGTGTATGCTTCCCATGTCTACAGAACACACCTCTACGAACAGCAGGTCCATTACCAGAAAACTGCCTCTTCGTACAATGGCATAGGAGGGAACCAGCCTAATCTTAGGTAGCGACGGGCCATTCCGGCTGCTGACGACGAGGAGGGGTAGGGTAGGTGATGTGGAAACACCTGCTGGAGTTGTGCAGTTATGAACCGAATGGGTGTCAGATTTGATCTGATTATCAGTGTCCAACGCTGCATATCTGGTGTCGTCCAGACCGTGTCTGAGCTTCCATCTGCTGAGAAGGTTGCCCCTACTGATTTGATTGACAGGTGTGTGTGTGTAGGGGGGGGGGGGGGTGTCATCCCGATTGGAGCATTGGTGGGATCCCTCCTCAGCTGCCCACCCTTCCTCCGCCAGAGTGGCTAAGAACTTGGCTAGGGCAGCAAACCAGGGTATGAATGCCCGATATTGCCCGGCCTACCAAGGAAACTAAGGTGGCTGCTTGATGGGATCAACCATCCCCATGTCGATGCAGTGTCTAACCAGCGACGTCCGCCTGTGTTGCCCTGGGAACAACTTTAAGGTACTTATTCCCCTTCCACGTGATCTGTGAACTCTGCCAACACTGCCTCCTCCTCTTCATATAGTAGCCCCCAGCATGCCGTCCACGACCCGGCACAACTCCGCGTCACCGTCCCAGTCCAGCCATGTCCCCTCTAGCACCCCAAGGGTAGTGGCCGAGTATACCACAACTGCCTCCCTTCCGGGGTTCAGAATTCTCACCAGGCACGCACCGCTGCCTGGCTGTACCAGTGACCCACCAGCAAGCTACCCTTACAGGACCTCTCCCTCCCGGCCACGACCGCAGCCCTCAGGCTGACCACCCGGCAGCATGCCTCCAGCGCCACTCCCCACATCAATCATCTTCCAGCCACATCGACGAATATGCGATTGTCAAACAGGACACAGTCCCCCGTATTGCCTTGCTGCTCAGGTCGGCCAATAAAGAAGAAACCATCAAGTTTTGGTCAATATCGTCGTTCTAAATAAGTTTGATGCGGTGTGATATGAACGAGGCGACAGCCGATTGATTTTCATGTAGCATTCAAACGAGTTGGAGAACGACTTCTTTGACCAAAACGAGTTGCTTTCTGTATTTATCTCACACTAGAAGAATGGACAACACACTGGATACAGACCATGGAGAATGGTAAAACCTGTAGGGGCATGGAGAACGAGTTTCCAATATTAAGCCTGTGGACATTTTTTCCAGGGGTGAGATAATAACCAATCCACAAGGGCCGATCGGCCGTCACACTCAAACTGTGTGGAGACCCTGCCGTGCACCCTGAGGGCCTCCTGGGGCCTCCCATAGTTCCTCGGGCTCCCTGTGCTTGCCCCATCAGGAGAGAGACAACATGTTAACGGTGGTTCTGGTGTCAACGAGCATCCTAACCGGCTGACCCCACAGGCGTCCTTCCGTCTGCACTCTGGAACAGCCGGTTCCCTCCTCCCCTAGATGTCTTCCTCCCTGGTACTCCAGCTTTCATGAACCCTGCTCCGTCGAGAGGAGCGGTAGAGGTTTCCGGGGCCAGGGTAGGAGCCGCTCTTCCCTCTTGTGCTGGCGCCTGAACCGAGCCTACCTCTCCCCGGCCCCTGACAGCCCTTCTACTGGCACCCTTCTGGGGCGGCCCCGATCACCCTCAACCCAGCAGCAGCACCACTTCGCCTGGCCCGCAAGCTGGTTATGCATTAAGGTATATTTCTATAAATGTATCAATGATACAGTGATGAATACTGATCACAACTAAAGGGTTGGATATCATTTATAGTATCGTCTCCATCCTTCTCATCTTTATACCAAACATTGATATGAATTCCACATGAAGTGACGCTATGTTTCCTCATGGGAGAACGTTTCTATAACAGAATGTGGAATAGACTATGAAGACGTGGACGAAGTTGACAGCTAAAGCTACTGTATAGAAGTGAGGAGCAGATCGTCTGCTCGCAGTAACTATATTCAGACCACTCGCTACCATGGCGACCATAGAAATGAAGTCGTTCAGCAGGTAACGGATAGTTTGTTGACAAAAATGTATCACATATAACAGGTGTTTCCCGCTTTGCTTTAATGTAGGGAAAGTGGATTTTCGGAAATGTCCAATCTTCTCCAAGCAGGTTCGCATGGTGCTCATCAGGTCCTAGAGGGGAGCACAGGGAGTGGTGTCAGTTGACGCCGCCCCCATTTAATCCAGGAGCGGCCCCATATCTATATCAGAGATGTGGGTTGACAAACTGGAGTCAATGATTTAATGTTTAAATGTGGCGAATTCGATTCATTTCTGGATGACAGTTTGAGTGTAACTGCCAGCTCTTGTGATTCGGTCGGTAGCTGTAACCAAAATTGGTTTAAATGAGTGGCTAGGTAAAAATCATGTCGAAATTTACCAGCTATAAATATATAAAGGCATACTACAGGTAGATCTTCTATATCAAGTGTCGGTAGGAGGTTCTAGAGCTCTATTCACGGGCAAGCGAGTACTTGTGTCTCCGCCCTACTCTAGCTCTACCCCTAAGGCCTGAATCAATATGCAATCAGCATTGAACCCGTTAACATACGAGTGGGTAATTAACATCAACCACACTTATATAGTACAATAGTTAATTAAGGCCTAATTCCAAAACAAGGTCAGCTAGAAGATGTAATTCCACGATATGATATCAAGGTAAGGCCAACGACAGCCTAGTAGGCATATATATAAGCCTATTGCGTGACCAACCTTCAGATCTGCTGCCTACAGATCTGTTTAGGCAGAGAGGAAGAAAGAGAGAAGTAGGGTTGACCATAATGGCATCATACTGATAAACTTCAGGGGAACAATATGCAGCCTCAGACCCGATGTCAGTAACAGCTTTATGCACCAACATCAATAGGTTGGTAATTAGACATTATACTAGGTCATACAACGATTTTACACCGGAATAATCTAATACAGCCATTCTGCATTTCTGCTATAGGCGATGAGGGGAGGGGTATATCGATCTGGGGCGGCTCACCTGGTAACTCGATCCGTTTCAGGAAGAAGTCTAGGCCGATTGTTTGTTTGTATTGTTTTCCAAATTGTTCTTGTGAATATCGCGTCGTCAGTGAGGTCTGCAACCAACACAAATACAGGTTAATTAAATGACATCTATTTAGATTCATATTTTGATATGATTCCTTTCTTCCTTCTATATAAACACAAAAAATAGAATCAGTTCTTTATTTTCATTACAATATAAACGAGAAATTCTGGTACAGATTTGCAAGCTTCATAACTATATACAACTGAAGTTTACTATCAAATCACTTTATATCCAAGATCGTAAAAGTACAATGTTTTTATAGGAACAATCTTTTCAATTGTGCTAGATGATTGACGGTTATATATAGCTTTTTTGGTTATAACTGTATCCATTAATGTCGGATTAAAGCTCATTGAAGCAGTGTACAAGGATCAGACATCACCGCTGGGTACTAACTCTTCTTATTGTGTATTTGATTATGTGAATATTATTAACAGAATAACTAAAAGTAACTATGTGATATGTTATGTTGTTGTACGATAATAAGGTGGAACAAATTCTCTGGTTAAAGTTCGCAACACCCATCAACTACAACAGACTAACAGAATTCCGAGCCGATGATGTCCAGATATGTAAACAGTTTCTAGCCTCGTATAATCTTCTTAGCAAATATACACACACACACACAACTTATAACCACAGCTAATCGCTTTCTCACTTCAAGTTCAAGTCAGCCAGGCATTGGTCTTGAACTGCTCATGGAATGTCAATTTCTTGAGAACCAAATGCCAACGTGATTTTTGATACACGTCAAACCAAACGAATTCTCAGAGGGTCATGTTTAGGAGATATTCCCCAACCTTAAGGTTATCACTATACGTACTTCACAAGCTGTTCCCGATTCTCGCCAGGGTCTTAATGTTTATCAACCCAACCTCACATCTGTTTCCACATGGATAACATAACCTGGACTCTACAAATTGTTATCAACTATCTATGTGTATACCTCATGACTCTGTTCCACTTCTTTAGATGTTGGGAGCTTTTTGTACTACATCTGTTACTGGGGTGTGGTTAGCATATTCTGTAGCGTATGTTGTAAAGACTTTGATTTGATATGGTTGTTTCTTCTACTAGTAGGCTGAAAACGCCTCTTTGGGATGACGACATGGCCAAGGATTCTAGAATTTCTAGAAATACATGTATATGAACTACAAGGTAAAATGAACCTTTCAGAAGTTTAAGTTGAGCTAGTTCTCCATGAATAAATGCAAAATTTGAAATATAGATCATCATTTGAAGAAATCCATAAATATTGAATTTTGCCTATTTCACACTTGGAGCTTCTGAAAAAAAAGAGGTTTTTTTTCTTTCAACTTTTTTAAGGTTAGCCAGTGTAATGTGATTTCTAAATGATTGTGTAGAGAATCTAGTTGATGCCGTCAGTGCTGGTGGGGTGAGCTATACCCTTTATAACTATCAACTTAAGGGGCCTCTTCCACCAGGCTGCCATAGATCTGTTTCAACCACATTCACAGCCGCCCCTATCACCAGTATAATTAAAGGAAATAGAAAATAATTGATGAATTTTCGGACGGGCGGTGGTAAACTACGTGAGGATGACAATTAGTAATACACAAGCAACAGCAAATGTATTACGACGTCAACATTGAGTGGTTTACAGAGTCGACCATTCAAAAACCATCGATTGTTGTATTTCTTTCCCATGGTTATCAATAATAATTTCTATTCCTTGAAATTGGATAATGGGTTTGGAATAGCTTCGGCTGTTGAGCTGGATATAGATACTAATTCAGTGGAGCTGTGCCACATGATATCACACAGATATCTCCTGACGGCTGTATCGCCTCATGAGTCTTATTACATTTAGCATTCACCTAAGCACAAACTCCATAGTCTTCGCAGAAAACCTGTGCAGAAAATAGTCCCGGTTTGTTATTCAGAAGATTGTAAATAATTAACGGATTACAATATTTAAGAATACTACCGACTGAATTTTTTTTTTTTTTTTTTTTTTTTTGGTGAGGGCCAAACTACACCCAATCAACAATGACCCGGTAAAACCCAATATCAACAGCTGCCTCAGGCCCATGAGCTGTCGCTATTGCCCTCGGCTCAACACGGATGGCCGGATCCTATGTTCCGCATCCGGGCGAACGTACATGAGCAGGTACAACGTGACCTGCTGTAGTTCGAATCTGATCTACTGCATAACCTGTAAGCGATGTGGTATTCAGTATGTTGGACAAACCAAAAACGAGCTAACGGTGCGCTTCTCGGCACACTTTTTTGAAAATCTCGAAGAATGATAGGGAAAGTGGGGTGGCCACACACTTCAACTCACCCCATCACAATGGCCTCGAAGATGTGACCATTCACATCGTGGACTTTATCTATGCTCACCCTGACTCAGATAAGGCAAAACACCTTAGGGACCTGTTGGAATTCAATTGGATTCAACGCTTACACACAAATGCCCCCATGGGCCTAAATGTCATGGACCTTCTAAGACATTAACACTTACCAGTCACATTCACCGATAACCGACCTAGCCACGTCAAAAATTTTTTACTTTCGAGTATTTTCGGTTATCATAAATGTGTAAAGTCATCGCTCAATCCAATCAAAGTTTTGAGCACCCCCCTTTCTTTTGAAAAAACTCGCTAAAACCCAACCTTAACTTTACTCAATTAAATAAAGTTAATAACAAGAACAGACAAGAGTGTATGTGGATCCCCATCCATAAACTTTGATCTATACATTAGATTACTCTAAAACTTTATTAAATGTGTCACTCTCCCCAAACTCTGGACCATTCTGGAGCATTGAGTCATATTTAATTGCCCACACCCAGTGGGATACCGCCTGTCAAGGTGCCAATGACACTAACCCAGTGTCAAACTGAGCCCTTGACACCAAATCTAGAGCAGCCTGATGATTCCCAGTGATGAAACCGCTATTTGTTGCCCTATAGCCGGTGCTATAACAACAGACCACGCCCCCAACTCATGACATCATGACCAAGGCGCACGAGAAACGATCTCCTAGCGATTCACCAAGAAACGTGTTGATCCACATGGATACTGTTCGATAGCGAGTAAACGATGACGTCACAGCACTGTCTCGTGACAGCGCATTCAAGCGGTAGCTGCACTAAAGCATACATGCCTCGTCTCCTCTGAATACTACCGACTGAATTAAAGAAAAAAAAAACTAATAAATTGATATTTGCCAGATCACTGCAAAGAGTGACCACATGATGTCAGTTGGCACTAGTTTTCCTTGTAGCTTCTTGGTTTGTGTACCAATGTCATCATCCAATGTCATCAAATTTATGGATGTCAATGGAACACCACGTTTTCTGATGGGTAATCATCCGATTACATACCTTTGTTAAAAATATGAAGGAAAATTAAGGTTCTTGTGAACTGAGTTAGTGAGACTTGAGTGCAAGGTTGGCATTGGGAGTGCATTGTTATGAAATCAATCATACGGGGAAACTGGGTCATGGCAGCCCCATGGCTGTGTGGGAGTTTGGGTGCCAGCCGCCGGGAGGGTAGCTCCACTACCGCACCACTGCTGCTCCATTACCGGCGACAGAGGGCCGGCCGGTCGGCGATCAGAGAATCGCCACCCAATCTCCAGTGAATCGGTGCAATGGAACATGGGCATAACCAGCAAACCGACCAATCTTCCAGTCACAACTCACTTCGAAAATATGTTTCCTCCTTAATGTATTCTCCACTTTCTTTATCTTTGCTGGTTTACCACTGAAAACATTCGTTATTAGACAGCAGGAGACTCGCACCGATACTACATTTATGCGGTGCTTCGCAGAGTTTGGACTTGTTTGGCACCAAAATGCCACGTGGCAGGTGGGAAATCCCAATGATGACGTCAGGACTATTGCGGTCTATGCACGCGTGACTGATTGCTATGCAGTATTATCTCCCAGTTGCACTAGGGCTACGAAGAAAGTAGTCCCTAGCGCGAGTATGAAACTCAATACCGACATACAGCTATTACAGCTCTTGTTTTTATGCTCATGTCTTAAGGGTATCATCTGAAAAGGGGGTGGGAAGGAGAAAAGTAGGCCTGAGCATAGGTGCCCGTGGGAGCTATAGAAAGTTCTTCAGATTTTCTGGAGAGGAAGGATTTCCTCGATCATCTTTTGTGCCCCACTGTGCATGACACCTACACAGCAATATGGACGGATAACGGTGCTGAACAATGACTCAATACCAGATGTGACATCCGCTCCAATAGGTGGAGTGCCTCTTCGTAGCAGCAGCTAATTAAATCTGAAACCGACAACTCGGCATGTACAAATACCCAGCCGGTGTTTGGATTGAGTTTGCTGTAATTGGACATAAGACAGAGGCTACGCTTCGAGAGGAGGCTCAAAGGTCAACAGTCACTCACGCCTGCTGGTGTTCAATTCCCCCACCCCTATGCTGGTCATATCTGATATCACTGCCTAGACCACAGACTATAAGCTGCATGTATCTGTCGGTTTTGAATGTCGGTTTGTCATATTCTGACAGTTAAGTTATACTCTAAAGTAAATTGCTTGTTGATTTTGTGGTGATGAAGGATACTTGCTAGGTTCAGAAATAAGCAATTTAAGGTATCGTCACTTTGGTAAAATTACTGCAATGATTTGAGAGATTTATTGAATGTATCTAATCAGCATTAATCTGATGAATATATATGTTCATCTAAGATGACATTGCAGATAGCTCAAGATACAAATGACATATACAAGTGTCTGCAATAAACTTGTGATATTCTCTGCTGAAATAGATCTCCAATGTTGCTGCTAACTTTTATGATAGTAAGATGGTTGGTGAAAAACAATACACTACTATCTCAGAAACACCCATGCATGTAAGATAACCAGAAGTCTTAAATACTGATTCCACCAACACACAAGAAATAGCAAGATTTAGTTACAATTTGGTTGTTTTGCTAAATCTTGATAGCTTTGAATAATCGCATGCATATTTGCAGTCATGCATCGGTCTGGTTAAGCACCTGTGCCACATTCTTGTCGCGATATGCAGCGATATGTCGGCAATAGATCTTGAGGTGTCGCAGTGGTGAAGCACTAAAATATAGACACGACATCACAAAAAAGTACACATATCATCGCACACAACGTATTACGACAAAGGAGGTTTGAAATAAAGTGACACTGTAAGATATACCAAGACATACCAAGATATACCACGGCAGATCCATTGTGTTAGTGGAATCAGCCCTTTAGTAAGATGGGCCCCCACTCCACAGCCATGACACTGCTAGGTGTTGTGGTACCTAAAGGCTGTGCTCCATTGCGCCAATCCACTGGAGATTGATTTGGTCACCGACTGATCAGCTCCCAGTCGCTGATAGTCGAGCTGTAGTGGAGCTAGAGTCCTGATCCCCCCAACTGTCAGTGCGCAAACTCCTAGCGGTGCTCCATACCAGAGATTGAGAGCCGATCCACTGGGGAATGGTACTGGGGACTGAGATAAACCTGGTCTCCAACTGGTCGCTGAAGTTGAGCAGCAGCGCCGACCGAGGTAAGATGAAGGGATGAACCAAGGGCAAGAACTATCCGAGAATGGGAGGAGGTAGGGTTAAGATTGCTCTGCGACCATCAATCCCCAGTGGATCGGTGCAATGGAACACGGCCTTAACTACCTTCGCTCCCACATATGCATATTTCTTATTTCTACAAGAAGAGATCAGACACTATTGAATTGTATAGCTTATCCAAATACACAGATCTAGAGCCCATATGTATATGAGAGTGTCCCTTATGTGTGTGAATACGAAAAGTGTGAATCATTGAAATTAAAACATACCTCTCCCCCCCCCCAAAAAAAAGAAGCAAATACCCCGAAAGAAATGAAGTCCCCCCCCCCCCCCCAGCAAATACCCAAAAGTGCATTCCCCTCCCCTCCCCCCCCCCCCCCCCCACGGCAGATATTTTGAAATGAAATCCCCCTCCCCCAGACAAGTACCCTCACATCAATCACCCAACTCCAATAGCCCCCCCCCCCCCCCCCTTCCCTGCTGTAAATGCGGCGAGTCAGCCTGGAAGTAGGTGGTGCTTCGAACCCCTCCGCAGCTCTCTTGGCAAGGAACCTACACAGTATTAAGCCACGCAAATTCAAACATTCATTTCTGATTTTATTTAATATGTGAGGATGTGTTAAGTAACCCTTAAGCCAATCTATTGACAAAACCAGACCTCCCCGTCACTTTCAGATCAAGTGGTTATGTGATTCCTTGAGTCAGCCTTGAAGTAGGTGGCGCTTCGAAACGCCGTGGCGGCCATCTTGGCAAGGAACCTACACAGTGTTAAGCCTATGGTGAATTCAAACATTCATTTCCGATATTATTTGATATGTGAGGATGTGTTAAGTAACCCTTATGCCAATCTATCAACAAAACCAGACCTCCCTGGCAGTTTCAGTTCAAGTGCTAACGTGATGGCCTCAATTTAGACTCCGAACGTGACGTCAACAAATCATCGAAACAACCATTTTCTTTGAGTTGGCACGTTTAAACCATGTCTGGATAATGTAAATAACCTTATTACAACTATTGCGTATGTAAATTATACATTATAAAGTAGATTATTAGAGTTTTCCACTATTTTACACGCTGACAGCGATTTGTTGTCACCAGCAAGATGCCGGACATGTCTGTTGTTAAGGGAATTCGGAGGGTATTTCAAACCATTTTCTTTGAGTTGGCACGTTTAAACCATGTCTGGATAATGTAAATAACCTTATTACAACTATTGCGTATGTAAATTATACATTATAAAGTAGATTATTAGAGTTTTCCACTATTTTACACGCTGACAGCGATTTGTTGTCACCAGCAAGATGCCGGACATGTCTGTTGTTAAGGGAATTCGGAGGGTATTTCAAACCGGAAGACGCCAGATGACTCTGCAAGTACTGATTTGAAGACTACAATGTGTAAATACAAAATCATAGTAAATGTAATTGTAAGTTGTTATTGGATTGGTGCTCTATTGTATTGAATCTGACCACGGACTTGTAAAAATAACATTCATCATCCCTGTCTCTAGCTCTGCCACTGACTAGTCAGATATGGTCCGCCTCCAAATATAGTTTAAATGCGTGAAACGTAACAGTTTGGGTTATGAACCACTGCCAAGCCCTGGGTACCTCATGACAGTGATTGACACTGTGGGACTGCCAGTGGCACCATTGCCACTCTGTCCCGTCTCACTAATCACATGTCACAATGATAGATTGTAACAGAACGTGTTGTCTTTCTAAAGATAGTCGCAATCTACCGATTTTTTTCTCAAGTCATTCTTTTAAAAGGTGTTACTTTTGGTGTTACTAGTTTGTTGTTACTAAAGTTAGTCAGTGTTTGTGTTACTCGCCGAACGACAGTCACAGTGGTACTCTACGGCGATCTACAGGATCACTCACTATACAACGTACCTTTCCCGAAGCGCCGTCCCCCATTACAACAATTTTGAGTTGCTTATCAGGAGTCTCGTCTTCGGAATCCGACATTTTTGTACACCAATAGTCCTAAAATTCGTGTGTAAACAGAGTGAATCCTCCTGGTTGACCACCCGGGAGAATGAAAATATTTGTCTGTGTTTCTGTGTGACGTCACGTAGCTTCCGCTCACTTCGCTGGTACCCTACGAACTCTGTCAACCACAGTATAAAGTCTGTTGATAGTTCTCTTGAAGTCGTTGCAAAGTCACATCAGAAGTGTAGCCTTTGTGGCAATTTATCGTCATAAACTAGAGCCTACAGCTCCAGGATTCACGGACCCATTTGTAATTACCGGTAGTATGGAAAATGTCATATTTACATCAACACTTTGACCAAGACTAGCCCCTTCCCCCCATGTGAATAAAAATATTCTATGAAATATGACCCCCCCCCCCACTCCCCACCCCCCAAAAAAGAAATAAACAAGTTGCCCAATAAGGAAAAATAGTACAAAGAATTATTTTTAAGACTCTTGGAAAAACGAGCAAACTGTAAATGTAATAATTCCAACGCAACCTAGATGAAACTGACAGTAAACCATTTATCAATGAAATGTATTAAACTTAAAGATTGATAAAATTTCCTGTAAAATTTGACTTCAGAACATATTCACTGACTTTTCAATGATTCCTCTTATCCGGCAACCCTTTATTTTGGGTTATACAGAAAAAATGAAGAGGAGACAGGGGGCTGGTGCTGGGCGTCATGCCCCCCCCCCCCCCCCCCACACACACACACACAACCAAAAACGCAAATAAGCAATAAAAAGTGAGCGTTCATTATTTATGGCAGGGGGATTTGGGTTTTTCTCGGCAAATCCTCCAAAATAAATTGCTCCCCCCCCCCTCGAAAATACCTCAAAATAAAATGCCCCCCCCCCCCTCGGAAAAACTCTAAATATTTATAAACTGCCACCCCCCTCGGAAATACCTCAAAATAAACCGCCCCCCCCCCCCCCAAGGCAAATACCCGGATTTATTACCCACCTAATACGGAGTCTCCATACTAAGCCTATGTAGCTTACAGATCGCTACTGAGGAGGATACAGAGCTCCGTATTCTCCTAGGAGAATACAGATTTTTGAGATGAAAGTAGTCCCATTGAGATGAAAATAGTCCCAAACATAACTTCTGAACTAAGTTGAAAAGTTTTCTAACGATCATATTTATTGCTTAAATCTAAAAATAAGTGAGTAATAAATACAACATTACCATGATTTCGATCTGTGTGGCTGTATTCTCCTTGTAGTTGACGCTACGCAATACACCTCGCTATCGCTCGGAGTATTACTACGCGTCAACTACGCGGAGAATACGGCCACTCAGATCGAAATCATGGTAATATTGTGTATATATATGCCCCCTTCCCTAGGCAATAGCCTCAAATCGATTCTTTCTCATATATAGACAGGGGGCTGGTGCTGGGCGTCATGCCCCCCCCCCCCCCCCCCACACACACACACAACCAAAAACGCAAATAAGCAATAAAAAGGGAGCGTTCATTATTTATGGCAGGGGGATGTGGGTTTTTCTCGGCAAATCCTCCAAAATAAATTGCTCCCCCCCCCCCCCTCGAAAATGCCTCAAAATAAAATGCCCCCCCCCCCCCCTCGGAAAAACTCTAAAATTTATAAACTGCCACCCCCCTCGGAAATACCTCAAAATAAACCGCCCCCCCCAAGGCAAATACCCGGATATATGCCCCCTTCCCTAGGCAATAGCCTCAAATCGATTCTTTCTCATATATATATATACATGTATATGTACACATATAATGCAATGTTAAGTAAATAAAGCCAGGTGAATTCTGGCATGCAAATTTTAACTATCTATAATCAAATCCTCCAATATGCAGCTAGCTTGAGAAATGCAGACTGTTAATGATGGTTTAAGAGCAATGACTGCAAATTGGCGTATCATAGTTATAGGATTAGATATCCACCATCTAGGAAGTGAACCAATAGCCTGTCAGGACAGTGGAGGCACCAAAAAGACAACTTTTAAATGTGCTAAGCTACATTGCACGGCTATCACCTGACATTGACCATTGAACTGAGTATAGATACTAATACAGTGGAGCTGTACCGCATAGAGTCATGGAGCAATCTCCTAACAGCGGTATTGCCTTTGATAGTTTTAGCATATTCATGCACAGCCTACAAACTCTAAAATCATTGCAGTTTTCTTGTGCAGAAAATAGTCCTGGCTTGTTTTCAATTGTTTGACGTTTTTAAAATATTGCGAATACTAGACGTCTTGCAGGGCAGATTACAAGAAGTCTTAGTATGATGAGCTCCCACTCTACAGACATGGCACTGCCAGGTGTTACAGTACCTCACTTATTATCTTCTCTGCCATAATCAACAGGGCTTATATATATATAGATTTCTTAATTCTGCTAGAAGAGATCAGACACTATTGGCCTCTATATAGATTATCCAAAATACAGATTTTTGAGATGAAAGTAGTCCCATTGAGATGAAAATAGTCCCAAACATAACTTCTGAACTAAGTTGAAAAGTTTTCTAACGATCATATTTATTGCTTAAATCTAAAAATAAGTGAGTAATAAATACAACATTACCATGATTTCGATCTGTGTGGCTGTATTCTCCTTGTAGTTGACGCTACGCAATACACCTCGCTATCGCTCGGAGTATTACTACGCGTCAACTACGCGGAGAATACGGCCACTCAGATCGAAATCATGGTAATATTGTGTATATATATGCCCCCTTCCCTAGGCAATAGCCTCAAATCGATTCTTTCTCATATATAGACAGGGGGCTGGTGCTGGGCGTCATGCCCCCCCCCCCCCCCCACACACACACACAACCAAAAACGCAAATAAGCAATAAAAAGGGAGCGTTCATTATTTATGGCAGGGGGATGTGGGTTTTTCTCGGCAAATCCTCCAAAATAAATTGCTCCCCCCCCCCCCCTCGAAAATGCCTCAAAATAAAATGCCCCCCCCCCCCCTCGGAAAAACTCTAAAATTTATAAACTGCCACCCCCCTCGGAAATACCTCAAAATAAACCGCCCCCCCCAAGGCAAATACCCGGATATATGCCCCCTTCCCTAGGCAATAGCCTCAAATCGATTCTTTCTCATATATATATATACATGTATATGTACACATATAATGCAATGTTAAGTAAATAAAGCCAGGTGAATTCTGGCATGCAAATTTTAACTATCTATAATCAAATCCTCCAATATGCAGCTAGCTTGAGAAATGCAGACTGTTAATGATGGTTTAAGAGCAATGACTGCAAATTGGCGTATCATAGTTATAGGATTAGATATCCACCATCTAGGAAGTGAACCAATAGCCTGTCAGGACATGCTGGCACGGGAGCTTATGTACCTGCTGCTCTAAGACCTATCTTAAAGGGTGTTCTATTGAGACAGTGGAGGCACCAAAAAGACAACTTTTAAATGTGCTAAGCTACATTGCACGGCTATCACCTGACATTGACCATTGAACTGAGTATAGATACTAATACAGTGGAGCTGTACCGCATAGAGTCATGGAGCAATCTCCTAACAGCGGTATTGCCTTTGATAGTTTTAGCATATTCATGCACAGCCTACAAACTCTAAAATCATTGCAGTTTTCTTGTGCAGAAAATAGTCCTGGCTTGTTTTCAATTGTTTGACGTTTTTAAAATATTGCGAATACTAGACGTCTTGCAGGGCAGATTACAAGAAGTCTTAGTATGATGAGCTCCCACTCTACAGACATGGCACTGCCAGGTGTTACAGTACCTCACTTATTATCTTCTCTGCCATAATCAACAGGGCTTATATATATATAGATTTCTTAATTCTGCTAGAAGAGATCAGACACTATTGGCCTCTATATAGATTATCCAAAATACACAGTTCTAGAACCTCTTATATGGGTGAATCACAAAAACGCAAATCGAAACGCCCAGCCCAGGCAAATACCTCTAAATAAAATGCCCCCCCCCCCCCCAGGCAAATACCTCTAAATAAATTCCCCCCCCCAGGCAAATACCCTCATATAATTTGCCCCCCCCTCCAATAGCTCACCCCCCGCCGTAAATAATGAACGGTCCCTAAATATATCAAATGAATAAAATAATATCAAGATCATAAAAATAATTATGATAGTAATAATTATAATAATAATGATAATAATAATAATAATAATAATAATAATAATAATAATAATAATAATAATAATAATAATGATAATAATTATAATGGTCGCCGCCTATCTCGCAGAATAGAAGACCCCTTTCCGGAATGCTAGTTCCAGGCAGGATCCCACCCTACGATCTATTACGTAGGTCGGTTCGGTTTTCGGCAGGTTTGCACGAACCTAGTCACACACAACACAACTCACGAGTTTAATAAACAGGAATGTTTATTAACAGCTACTTCCCGGAAAGATCTGGAAGATCTTTCCCACAAGAACAGTACCCCAGCACGATGTGCCAGGTAGCGCTGGAGAGGCTAATCTAAAAGACTCGCCTAACCACCAGGAAGGTTACGAGAACCCGCCTGCCAAGTGAGGGCCCAAGGGTCCATTCCGAAGAAGAGACGCACAGGGACAGCCTGTCGACCTACTGTGAACGCTGAATATATATACCCAGCGTTACGTAATCCCAGTCTCCGCCACGCCACTCTCATGTGCGGCGTTGCCCGAAACCACTTCACAGTAAGGATCGGCTCTCCACGCCACCTTCCGTAGAACGTTCGAACACTGCTGGATTCCCACCCCACTACAATGATAATGATGATGATGATGATAATAATAATAATAATAATAATAATAATAATAATAATAATAATAATAATGATAATAATAATAGTAATGTAGCAGTTGCCAGCTCTGGCCTGAAGGAGGATAGGCTATCCTCTGAAGGATTGTATAGTAACCCCTTCCCGGCAATATGCCACACTATGCACTATTACATAGGTCGTTTGGGTTGTTTCGGTATGGTATATGAACAAAACCTTGTCACACAAAACCAGGCTTCTGAAGTTTAGGCTGATAAACAATGGATGTTTATCAACCCTAATAAGGATGGTTGGCTATGGCTAAACTACACACTTGGGGACGGCTACTAGTGACTATGTATAGGTCTAGGGGACGGGGGCACTGTCCTTTGAACTCTAAATTCGAAGGTTTATCATGTGATATAATATGCTATTATCAATATTTTTATTTTTATTATTTAGAATTAAAAAATATGATGTTACACCTACATTCTTTGAAAATTTCAAGTTAATTCTAAAAATATTTCTTTTTGAAAAAACAATTATATAAATATCCAGCAAATGATGCCTTAAGGCATCATCCGCCCCCTGCCGGATGATGCCTTAAGGCATCACCCGCCCTTAAAAGATTGACTATTTCCCGAGGTGATACCGGTAAGATCACCACTAAAGTAGGCCTATACAGTACGGTACCTTGGCACAGTGTGCCAAGTAAAGCCAAGGAGACTAATCCAGATATATACCTGAGAAGGAGTGGGATGGTAACCAGCACCCCTCAGACAGAGAAAATGGAGCGGACATGGAAATTCTGGAAGAAGGAAAAATGCAAGTGAGGGAAGAGACGCATCGCCCAAATCGTCTGAAATGTGTCCCACAGTGTGAAGAGTAGAACATCTGTGGTTGACGTTATTGCTTGTGATACTGCTGGTAGATCTAGATCTCACCACTCTGACTTGCACAATGGGATAATTTTTAATGCATATTTTTTCTGCCCTCAGCAGAAGCCTCCACACCTGCGAGAAGAAGTGAAAAAGAAGATGGGGGTAAAGAAATAATTAAGGCGTTAACAGTAGAATACCCTGTGATTTTAGGCCAGTGATAATGCTTCTGACAAAGTGATCATCTAAGGTCAAATGTGAGAATCAAATTTACATATCCATATTACATATTCTCCATAGCAAGAGGCAACCCAGAAGGGCGGATTGTCAAAAGGCATGGTCTCCGATGACACCAGTTAACTATTCTGGGTTATTTTATATATAGAATGTTGCCTATTATTATGTAATGTTCATTATTTCATAGTTTGATATGTTCAAAGATCTGTTGTCCTGTTATTGTTAGGTTTGTTACACGTGGGGACGTTAGGTGTGTTATGTGTAATATGAAAGAAGAGTTGGGATGAAGCTGTGGAACTTGAGAGGTGGCATTTCACCAATGACTGAGAAGGTAAAATGTGTGTTAACATTAAGTTTCATCTTATAAGATATTGTGTGATGACAATTAACAAAATTAGTTCCTATGAAAGGCAGTACATGATTAAAAAAATTTGTCATGTAATCAATTTGTATATGTTGGATACAGAGATGGCAGGGTTTTTCTTCAATTAGTTCTGGAATTCCTTGTTGAACTTGAATCATTTTTCTGTTATAAAAAGAATTAATGCTCATACACACACACATTCCCTTACACCACCCCACATAAATTCAACTGCGTCCCATGGTCAACATCTATCTAATTCTCATATTCCATTCTGAGGCAATAAATTCCACATGGAAACTATTTTAAATTTTGTGCCCGACATCCCTGTGTAGCACATGTGCATTACTTCATTGTGGATAAAAGTGTTTTTATTTTGAATCTAAACTTCAGTCATTGGGCTTCTTTCGATGAAGCCTCTCCCAGTCAAGAATTTTTTTTTTAATAATGTTTATTCCACATTCTGTATTTTTACAGTTCTTCCATGGGAGTACAAAATCACCGCTATCCACAAAACATCCTAAAATGAGGGGTATAAGGTGATAACAATGAACATAATGATAATGAAAATGAAAAGTAAAAGTAAGCATGAGAAAAAAAACACTAGTATCTCAAATAAGCAATTATCAACACTCAACGTTTGTATCCGACCATTTATAGTCTGGACTAGTGCATGCATGGTTACTATACGGGCACCATACGGCTTTGGAGGAGATTCTTGAACCCATATTTCAAGAATCTTGCAGCCAAGCCCCCTCCAGTCAAACCTCTTCATGTCCAGCCAACTCCAGTTACCCAAGGTAATTGTTGTAGGAGTTGGACAAGTTAAAGAATGAGTTGAACAAATGGGGATAACAACTTGATGTGTTATGATATGTCATTTAGTTAATTGTCTTATTTTTTATTTTGACACTGCTATTGTCTTCCTTAATACATCTTAAAATAGTTTAGAAAATGTCAGTTAATAGTAGATCTGGAAGCCAGAATCGCTCTCTATCTTTTTACATTCAGGTGCAGGAATTCAACTGGAAGATAAATGCTAGATCTGTAGTGATCACATGAATCTGTTTGGACTTAATCTACATTTGTTTTGATGGAATCCAACTACAAAGTGAGGTTTCCCCCTTTTATTTTCAATACTGCTTCTTCGATGGAAATGCACGTTGTGGCAGATCTAGTTGGACTCCTTCTGCTGAAGTACCCCCTTCAATTTCAAACCACTAGAAGAGGGTTGTGCCCCCACTCCCCAAGGACATACAATAACGTTTAGAAACTTTTATTTCAATAAGATTACCGTATTTATGGAGGAGCACTATGAGCATGGATAACTCTACATTGAGTACTTGAAGGGGTTCTGCGTTTAAAGAATGGGATTTTGTGTTCCTTCTGTAGCGCCACACCATGGGTTGATCTATTCACGGATTTTGTCACAGTTTAATGAGTTATGGTGGGTGAGAAAGCAGTGAGGTGATTTGGTAAGTTATTTTTTATTTAAACTGTCTAGATTTGCAATTCATTGCACCGAAGGTGGAATTTTCTCCCTTTCTTCTAGTCAATGCCACAGTGGGCTTTTCTGATAAAAAGATGTTTTCGGTCGTTTTCTTTACCGTTTCACCCCATCTTGACTCCTTGTTCCATATGGCCCTTCGATCATGTTTAAAGGGTTTGAAGCATACTTATGCATCAGCACTAGTAGTTGATTTTTCCATCTGGGCTCCAAAGGTCACATTCTACATACATTCTGCAAGTTCTCAATCGATTGCTGCTGAATCGATCTCCCCTGGACCAGCCTAAGGCCACTTAAAAAAAACAACTTGTTTCTCATCACCGCGCGCGTCAGCTAAAACGTTTTTTAGAAGATTTTTTTTTTTTTTTTTTTTAATAGATAAGATGACAATTTGATAGAAATCATGAAAAATATGAGTATTTGGTATCAAATTAAAGCTCCTGATGTAAGGAATGCATTTAATGTGGTTATATGGTTGGCAAAAGTGATGCATAAAGTGGTTTCATGTAACCAATTAAGGGGGGCATCAACCAACCATGACAAGACTACGACAATGGCTTTCCGACAGGGTCCACGACAGCTCTACGATTGGAAGCCTTGTCATAGCCTTGTCGTGGTTGGTGGACCCCAGTTCCCGACAAGAGGCTACAACAAGGCCATGACAGGCTGTGACATGTAGCTTGTCGGGGGCCTTCCGACAAGGCTACGACAATATTGAACATGTTCGATTTTTGCTACGACTAGACCTTTGTCGTGGAGTGTTGTGGATTCCTCGATATCACTGTTGTAGTGTGTCGGGCGCCTTTTTTATGGCAACCAGCAACGTCTACGACATGCCACGACACCGCTGTCCCTACCCTGCTCTTCTCACGACAAGGCTGCGACAAGGCTGCGATTGGAACTTTCATGTTGGCACTTGTTGTAGCCTTGTCGGGGTTGGTGGACGCCCCCCTTTAGAGTAAAACCCCGCTCCTGGGACACCCCACATGCTCCCGACACGCCAGGACACTGCTGTGTTGGTGGACCCCAGTTCCCGACAAGAGGCTACAACAAGGCCATGACAGGCAGCGATTTTTTCTACGACTAGACCTTTGTCGTGGAGTGTTGTGGATTCCTCGATATCACTGTCGTAGTGTGTCGGAACCATGGGCGACTTTTTAATAGCAACGTCTACAACACCCCAGGACACAGCTGTCCCGACCCTGCTCTTCTCACGACAAGGCTGCGACAAGGCTGCGATTGGAACTTTCATGTTGGCACTTGTTGTAGCCTTGTCGTGGTTGGTGGACCCCCCCTTTAGAGTAATACCCCGCTCCTGGGACACCCCACATGCTCCTGACATGCCATGACACTCCACGACAAAGGTCCAGTTGTAGGAAAAATCGAACATGTTCGATTTTGTCGTAGCCTTGTCGGAAGGCCCACGACCCAGCAAAAAAAAAAAAAAAAAAAAAAAAAAAAAGCGCCCTCGTCATATTTTTCATGGCTTGGTGATGAGAAACAATTTTTTTTTTTGAGTGGCCTAATACTGCGATGATGTAGTAGCCTTAAGGCTTGCGTGTCAAATTCTTTATATGAGAGGTTCAAAAGCCACAGTAGTCCATAATAACAAGAATCGTGGAGAGATAAATTTGTCTGGCAGCATCGAAAGTGAGGCTTGAACGTAACTTTCCCAATTTGTAGAGACAATTATTTAACAATTTTGAGACACGTTTCACATTACGAGTCCGAGATAGCTCTGAATCCAGAGTAACACCATAATAGTTAAAGCTCAGTACAGCTTCAACTTTTTTCTCACTGATCATAATTTCAAGATTATCAAGAGATCTCAACTTTTTTGGTGAGGCAAATCACATGCATTTCGTTTTCTTCACATTCACTGTTAGAGCATCATTGGAACACCAGTTAGCCACAACATCGATATTGGCTTGTAGGACAGATTTGGCTATATCAGAACTTTTTTCAGAGAAATACAAAACAAGGTCATATGCATATTGAATAAATTTTGCTTGCTTAAGATGACTAGAGTTATCATTAACGTACAAACACAAAAAGAAGAGGGTCAAGGACAGAGCCTTGTGACACTCAACAGTAGGCTATACCTCTTTCTGACGACCTGATACCGTTAACCTTCAACTGTTGCCTCCTGCCTGTCAAATAAGTTTTAATCCAAGATGCGAGGTTATGAGGCAGTTTCAAGATATGCAAAAGCTTTAAAATTAATAATACGTGACAAATGCTATCAAATGGTTTACGGAAATCGATAAAGTAGGGGGCAGTATATTGTGAGTTATCTCGGGCAGTGTAGAGATTTATTTACACTCTGCACATCATTTGTGCTACACTGTAAAAAATTTCAGTAAAATATACGGGATACTACCGTAAACATGGACGGTATATTGCCATAATCTTATCTACAGTTTCATACCGTATAGTTGGTATCAGAAAACGGTATTGTACTGTAAATGTATCCAGTACTGTAAACCATCCAATCTACAGTCAGTCTACAGTATGAAACAGTAAATAGGGATACATTAGATACACTTAGAATAATTCTAGCATCAGCAAAAAATCTAAGAAGTGAAGAAAATCCAGAATTTAACTTCATGAAAATGTGTAATATATATTCATTTATCTTCTATAAAGTGTCTGCCATTTAAAACATATTAGTTCTCAAGTTTAAATGACATTATTGCATTCAAAGTATTAAACACCGCTTTCATGGGACATTTCTAAAATATAACTAGAATTGACTTTAACCTACAATATAAAATGGAACCTTGTCAAGATTCTAACCACTACTCCTATTATATAGTCTGCACTGACGACATCAGAGTTTTAAAAACTTAGGTGTTGAAATAACATTGATCAGAATGATTGCAATGATCAATGATATTGATAAGCCAATTACTACTATAATAAGATACTAGACAAATCTTACATAAAACGGTTCTAGAGACCCATGGTAAGAAGGTTTATGGAGTATGCTTATTAATGGGCCATTTCTATAATAAATCTATTGTGTTTGCAATTTTACGGGTTACAACCGTAGTTCAAATATGGTTTATTTCAGTTAGGAAATACGGTCAGAAAAATATTACGGTCACCCGTAAAATTTACTGTATTTCCCTGGCACCCCAGTTGCTTGGGAAAAACCGTAAAATTCACGGGAAATTTTTTACAGTGTAGTACCAGGTCTGAACCCATATTGTTGATCGTTTAACAAATTTGAATCACTTAGTAGGTCATACAACTCTTTATGGATAAGTTTCCCCATGATTTTACTAGGAAACAGGAGTAGCGATATAGTCTATGTAGCATATTTGACCAGATTTAGGTATTGGTGTCACTTAAGCAGTTTTCCATAATTCGGGAAATGTATGACTTGTTAAGGAACTGTTAAATATCATAGTAAGTTCTTCATAAAGAAAAGTTAATGCATCTCGCATGGTTCGGCCATTCATGTCTGAGTAACCTGTAGATTTATTAGCATCGGATTTCCCCCAGTAGCTTCAAAACTGATCCTGCCGCTACTTTGTCAGCAAGTGATTGTCTTTCGTTGGTCACACAAGTTGTATAACTATAAGCTGAAAATTCATCTTTATCGAAAGCATCGTATAAATCAACCGCAATAGTAGAAAAGAATTTATTCATGTAATCCACAAGCGCATCTGATGAGATCGGGGTATCATTATCTGGGTGGACCAATTGACAATTTGAAGGACCTTGATCCTGGTTTAGGAGCTCATTGATCACCCTCCAAAATTTCTTCAGTAATATCAACCTTTTAAAAGATGAAAGATACTTATTAGAATGTAAGGCCTACAGATTTCGCCACACCCTCGAGCCAAAGAACTACAACCCGTTCAGTTCTTTGCTCTCGTCTAGCGGAGAACCAGAATCAAATCAAACAATTAAGTGTCAAGTCAGGTACTATCTGAATGCAATCCCGCGATGCACTAGAACAATGGCAGTTACCTGAACAAATATGTGGGGAGGACATATAAGCCAGGCTACTAGGCCTTTTTTCACTGGCCAGCGATGCGCCTTATCTGCATGGTTTTCTGTTGGTTCTGCCCTGTCGTATGTTCCAATTTGCCTCCTAGAGGATACCCGGGGAACCAGAGTATTAACCACGGCCGTGAAAATGCCGTCTGGTGAATGTTAGCCGTACCACAGGCTTACGCAGAATCCGCCCGTCTGTAGAGGAGTGCGCATGAGTGGCCTAAATAGATGAATTATCAGTGAAAAGTCCTGCGAAACCAGATGTCTCTGTGGCGCAATCGGCTAGCGCGTTAGACTGTTAATCTAAAGGTTGGTGGTTCGAGCCCACCCAGGGACGGAACTGTTTTAGAGCTCAACATAGGTGACTATAGTTAAGTTTTATCTCATGTCCACTGATAAAGGAATATATAACAGTTGTCACTATAAATACCTTTTTAAAGAGAAATTTAATATATTAAAGTTGTTAATGGGCGAACACAATGAGTGAAGGAAAAGAAAATACTCTGCATCGGCCGGGAATCGAACCCGGGCCGCCCGCGTGGCAGGCGAGCATTCTACCACTGAACCACCGATGCTCACATCCAGATTGGATTCCTTCATTGGAAAGGACCGTAATCGTAATTTCTTTCAAGTTAAATCTTGGCGTCCGAGAAGTGGTTCTCCTTATTGACCTTAATGATTCAAAGGCAACAATTTTTGTTTTTAAATGAAGACTTTCAGTTTGCTGCAAAAATCATCCCTTCATTATCAGCGTGCCTAACTCTGTAACATTCAATGTAGGGGGCATGCAGGGGTCCGGTGTCTCTTCAAAGCTGCCCAGCTGATCATTACAAAAGACCGAAATAGCTCATTGACCCATACTGCCATAGGTCATTATCAGAATTGGATTTAGACTTGCTCAAGTCCTTGATTATGAACATATATTAAATGATATAAACACAATCACAACATTATGCATACAACGTGTACAACATTCATAATTCAAGAATCAAAATGGACTGTACAACATTTTAGTACCTGGATTCTATTATGTAACAAATGACTTGTAAACGAATTATCTGATCCAATAAAAGAAAATTTAAACAACTGGTGTGGTTAACTGGTATTTTCACTAAAAAGGCATATCGGACCATTTTCATGAAAATTTAAAACTATGTCAATTTTGTAGGGGACCTGTGGTTATCTACCAGCTGCTCTGTGAAGCTGGCCACTTTATTAGAGCATGCTTGCATGTGCTGTTCTACATCTAGAGGTTAGAGGGGGTCCATATAGACTTTCAGAGTACTACATACAAACTATCTCTTCACTATTTGTGTGTTATTCACTGTGATATTGAGAACAGAGCAGGGAGCCGGAATCACAATCTCTTAGAGGCGTGCCCAGCTGACCATGACCAATCACTCAAGACCAAAATACCTCAAGACCCACTGGTGCTTGACGTGTTTGGATCCTAGATAGGCAGTTGCAGAAATGGTAAGTTGACTGGGTGCAAGTGGGTTACAGAAAACTATCAATAGAATAAATCTAAGTCAAAACCTTTTAGTCTAGATATATACTATCTCCTCTTAATATGGAATTCTTAAAAATATTTTTTTAATCAGAATCTGAACTGGGCACTGGTGTGGTTAACTGGTATTTTCACTAAAAAGGCATATCGGACCATTTACATGAAAATTTAAAACTATGTCAATTTTGTAGGGGACCTGTGGTTGTCTACCAGCTGCTCTGTGAAGCTGGCCACTTTATTAGAGCATGCTTTCATGTGCTATATATATATACATCTTCTAGAGGTTAGAGGGGGTCCATATAGACTTTTAGAGTACTATATACAAACTATCCCTTCACTATTTGTGTGCTATTCACTGTAATATTGAGAACAGAGCTGACCATGACCAATCACTCAAGACCAAAATACCTCAAGACGCACTTGTGCTTGACGTGTTTGGATCCTGGATAGGCAGTTGCAGAAATGGTAAGTTGACTGGGTGCAAGTGGGTTACAGAAAACTATCAATGGACTAAATCTAAGTCAAAATCTTTTAGTTGTTATTCATTTATAGTTGCATGCTCATTTATCTATGATGAACATACTATTTGCTCCTAGTTTTGCCGGCCGCGCTAGGTGCTGAGTAGTGCACCAGTGGTGGTCCATGAGGTACGGACTGTGCTACTTTCGGCACTGTGTTAGAACCAGTCCAACCAGGTTATCTGGCCTTCTGGCAGGTACGTAGAGCATAGGCTGGTTCTGTGGTAGTGAGAAAGGCCCAAGCAAAGCTGACTGGTCAGCTGGGTACCAGACTCACACAGAAGAACCAGTGGGGACCCAGCACGGTTCTGCACATGCCCAGTGAGGCTCAGCAGGAACCTATCTCTGTTCCCTGCCAGGGGTAGCATGACCTTCAGGTCCCCTTGTGATGGGGACACAGAGTTCCAGTTCTCTAGAAGGTGGGGGTTCGACCGGTGCTGGGTAGCTGTAGTAGAACATGGCTGCAGGTTGGCGGGTGGGACCAGCACCGGGATGGCACCAAAACTGTGGTGGGGCTCAGGCGAAGCTTAAGCTAAACCCCACAGCTGGCCACTACATTTTCATGGAAATTGAATATGATGGTCATTAATCACATTGTTAATTCGAAAAATGGCAGTCGCCTGTGATAGTTTTTGATTCAGAGATAAATATGGCTGTGATATTATGATAGAATATATAGAAAAAGGCTACTCTTGCCGAAACATCTGGTACCATGCCGCTTTTCATGTCTGTCTAACACTTTTGTCACGTAACTACTGAAACAGGTCCATGATGTGTAGATTTGTCTAATTCTTATGTTTGGGGTCTGTCCTTACCTAAGGGCAGCTACTTGTGTTGTGATGAAACTAGACAACTCCAATGTCTGTATGGTGACACAGACATGTCAAGAAACTAGTGAAACAGGTCCCTGGAGTTTATAGCATGGTCCCAGTCATTATCCAAGCTTCTTATGACAATAACAGCTGACTTCACAGCTGGTCTTCTTGCTCTGCTGGTCAGGGCTGGTCTTCTGTTCATGTTCTCTCAGGACTTTCCTCCCTTATATACTGGGTACATTCAATATTCAGAGATTCATAGCTTATCACCTCACACACATGGGAAATTCCCCCTACACATGGTTTCCTGCAATGCTGTCTAACTATGAATCATGCTGGTTCATGGATGTTGTCCACTGCCCGTTACCCGGGACAGTGCCTGTCACTGCAGGATGAGTTTCATCAGAACAGCTCAGAGTCTATCAATTATCCGATTATGGGTTTGGACAAGTATGTTAGAGAACACTACATTTAAACAAGTATGTAGAGAACTAAAGGTTAAAACACTATTACGCTGAAGTCATTGTTAAGGGCGTGTTACACCAAGCTTACTGAATGGTGTGGTGGAGTAGGTCACAGCAAGGTGTGTGTCCACTTGTAAAGCTCGGTATCATATGGCGCTCAACAATCGTGAGTACCTCACGCATGTGCGATGACCTGGGAATCCCTGGGATGATGTCATCGTGCCCAAGGCTGAATGAGCCTCAGGAGGAATCCCTGGTGTTTCCGCTAATGTTCAAATGGCCGCTCGCGCTCATACAACACTCCTCCCCATTCTGTTTTTTAAAAGGCCAGGGGCCAGCCTTTAGGTATTCGAGGCGCCGGGCTTGGAGCCCAGCTTGACATCCTAACTTTGGAGCCCAGACATTAAGCCCAGATATGACTAACACAACTACATGGTCTACGTGCCGGACATTGAGCCCAGCCTACCGACTACATGGCCCGACTTGAGGGCCTAGTGCTGAGGGCTGAAGAACACCTCAACATTCCTCGCAGCCAACAGTGCTAGCAGGCAGGCTCCTCAGCTCCCCTACGCACCTGGCTACTTCCAAGATAGATTCTGGACAGTGCTGGCAACGATGCATTACTGGGGGGCAGAGGTGTGGACTGTCTGTTTCCAGAAGCAGCCTGTCCAAGTGGAGGTTCTGCACCACCTTCTCCAGCTCCGCGTGGTGATTGGGGTGCAATATCAGAGCTGAGATGCTGAAGGACACTTCTGGAAACATATGCTTCCAGGCCCTCTGCTCTGCAAGGCCCCTTTTGAAACTGTGGAGTTGGACTCTATGCTGTTTAGGCAGCACCTGCCCCAGGACCTGCCGGCACCTCTGACCAGCACTGCAGTCCCCATCCTCCCATGCGTGAATGATGAAAAGGAGGCCCCTTTGCAGTGCCTCCAGATGGTCCAGCCTCTCAGGAACTACGGTAGGATGGATGCCAACTGCTCATCGCACCCTCACTCCCGGGAGGTCAGCCTTGTACCCCCAGTCTCCTGGGAAGAACTGGACATCGACAAATGTGAGAGATGACAGTTTGTGCCGCCAGCTCTCATCATAAACAGATGATCAGGGTGATTTCCTTACCAGCTGCCGAAGATGGCAATGTGTGTCGAAGCCCAGGGGGAAAGTTGGGTACTGGCATCCAAATGGATGGAATGAGGTCCTCATATACTCTTGGGCTCTCTTCCCGCTAGTTGCCAGCAGTGTCGCCAGTACACGCCAGTGTAGAAGACACCCCTCGCTTGATTTCCCCTTCTTCTCTGACCTTTCTCCTATGGGGTGATGCTCACAAACCACTGCTCTTCACCACCCCTCTCCAGAGGCTCGCTCGAACCTCTCTTGATGGTGACTTTGATTCCCATGTCTGGATATAGAACAAGTTTGGTGAACTATTACTCTTACGTTTACATGCCTTGCTACCTTATGAATAGGACTACTTAATAGCATTTAGAGTTAGTGGAGTAGCTGGGGATGTTGGGAAAGGCGTCGTTATAGCGTTGAGCAGCCTTGCTGGAAGGCATATACACCGACCTCTTCTCACCTGACCCATTCTCAGAGGCTCCTATGCCTGCTGCTGTCTCCCTGTCTGTTGAAGTTTTGGTTCCTGCAGATGGTTCATCATTTTCTGCCTCACGATTATCTTTTTCCTCTGGGGTTTGTGTTTGGTGTACAGCCACGTGGCCAGATGCATCCTGAGCCTCATGCTCTCTACCATGCCCCATGGGCTGGTCAACCATAGCATCCCCTTAAATCTCTGTGTCGGGCAGGATCACTTCATCTTCCTCAATTTGATTATGGTCCTCTTGGTCAGTGCCTTCTTCAGACTGCAGGAGTTGGTGTCTCATGCAGCACAGTCACATCGGAATAGCCCGATCCCTACAGATGGTGAGGCAGTTATGGTGGATACTTTCAGCCTTCTTCCTACCCCTTTATTTTGAGGAGCACTAGGGAGAAAATTTTCTCTACCAGGTAAGGGCCTTTCCAGACTGGTTTGAGCTTGGGACTCTCACCCTTCTTGTTTGCTGTATCACATTTGTAAACCAAGTCTCCCAGTTCCTACTCGGTGTGTGACAGCTTCTGGTTGTAAGTCTGCCTCTGCAACTCCTGCCTTGTCCTCAGCCTCTCTCGTGCTAAGCTATGAACTCTTTCAAGGGTCTTTCGCAGACTCTGAACATACTCTGCAGTTGATTCTACTCCTTGATGGTTCGCTGCTGGAAGGCCGAACACAATGTCCTCTGGTTGGGAGACTTCTCGGCCTAGCATCATCTGCTTGTGGTGGACTGTGCACAAAGCACCAGTGAGAACCAGTAAGTGCCAGTCCCACTGTTTTGCCTTCCCATCGATGAAACAGCATACCATCTGCAGAATTGTTCTGTTGTACCGTTCCACCGGGCCATTGGATGATGGCCTGTATGTTGTTGTCCGAGTCTTTTTTACTTGGAGCAGCTCGCATACACTGCGGATGAGATTGCCATGGACATTCCGGCCTTGGTCAGTGTGCAGTTGCTGAGGGCAGCCCAAACGGGCCGCAAAATCGCACACAAGCTTGTTGGCTATGACCTCTGCTTTTTGATCTAGGATTGCATAACACTCTACCCACTTGGTGAACTGATCAATGATGACTAGGATGCAGCTACTCCCATCCTCAGATGCCAGTGGTGGTTTAAGAATATCCAAGTGGACTCTTTCAAGTGGGGCCCCAGCATGATATTTCCCCAGGGGCACTCGTGCCTTCTGGCAGGGCCTCTTATTATGGCTGCAGGTGGAGCAAGTCCTCACAAAGTTGCCATAGTCACTTAGTGCCCGGAACCAGATGAAACCTCGTCGAAGCCTTGCATGAGTTTTATCCTGCCTGAGGTGACCTGCTGTGGGATGGTCTTGACAGTATTGGAGTATCTCCAGCTTGTACTCTTTTGGCACCACCAGTAGGTAACGGGGTTGTTCCATTGTCTCCCACTTGTAATATAGCACTTCGTCCCTAAGTGTCAGTTGTGATTTGTGCAGCCAGAAATACTTTGTGGCTGGGCTGCATAGTGCCAGTGTTGCCTGCCCAGGCTCTTCCTTTTCTTCCAGCCAGCCCATTATTGGTGAAAGATCTTCCAGCTGTTTCGCTCGGAGTGTGCCTTGGAATATCCACTGAGACAGGTGCCAAGCATAGCCCGATTTTCACCATTGTCAAGTGCATCAGGACCTTCTACATCCAGCATCCTAAGAGTGGGCTCTGCTTCTCTGGCATGTCTGTTCTTCTGGGGCACATTCAGACAGACTACTGCAAGTGGAACAACATCATCTACTTCAGACTCGAAACAGCTCCATTGCTTATGGGCTCTTTCCCAAAATTGGCAACCACCACATGGGAGTAGGTCTGGTACTGAGCCAGCCCTGTAACAGTCACAGTACTCAACTGTATCAGGGATGTGGGACAGGGCATCTGCATTAACATGCTTTTTCCCAGGCCGATGTATGATCGACATATCATACTCTGAGAGCTCCTCCAGTCATCTTGAGAGCTGGCCCTAGATGTTTTCAAATCCCATCAGCCAAGTCAAGCTGTTGTGGTCTGTCCTCACCAAGAACGGTCTACCCAGGACGTAGTAACGATACTGCCATGACAGCCCAATGACAGCCAGGAGCTCCTTTCTGGTTGTGCAGTACTTCTGTGGTTCCGGTGATAGGATGAAGCTGTTGTAGGCTATCACCCTGATTTTGCCATCCACTGATTTTGCCATCCACAATTTGGCCCAGTCACATCTGAGGCATCGCAGTCTAGGATGAACTGGTATTTGACGTCTGGGTAAGGCAGTTTTGGTGCTTCCAGTAGTGCAGACTTTAGTAAGGAGAGTGCTGTTTCAGAGTTCATGTCCAGTGTACTGTAGAACCCAGATAACAGCCAGATACCATCTAACGGATCCATCTTCCTTCCATACTAAGACTGGAACTGCTGCCCATGCTGAAGAGGAAGGCCTGATGACCCCAGCATCCAACATCTCATTCAGGTGATTTTCTTCTTCTTCCTGAAAGCCTAGGGGCGTTCGTTGCATACGCTGTCGAATTGGTCTGGCATCTCCTGTGTCAATGGAGTGCTTGATCACCTGCAGTTCCTGAGCCTGGCTTGAGTCCAGCAGAGGAACAGACCTGCGGAACAAGTCTTGGAAGTGAAGTGGTGTCTGCCCTGCCATGTCTTCCACCTCCTGTGCTGAGACTGGCCTACTGTTATCTACAGTGCTTACCTGCTTCACGAGCCTGAGCCCCATTGGGGCTGTTGACGTTTCAAGTGGTGCATCCAGTACACTGACTGGCTGCGATGACCCTAGTACTTGACCTGGTTTAATTTTGACATTTTGTCACCGATGTTGCATAGTTCTACAACTGCGGTATCACTGTCCCCACCTAGGACAGTAAGGGGGCACAAGATATCTGGTCTAAACTCCTTTGGGCAGAGTACCTGTTCCTGTTCAGGCACGTTGCATCCATATTTGGTTTGCACGACAACTTGCCTTAGGGAGTGTGGATGTATAACAACCCTTCTTGTGCAAACAACAGGTGTAACTTTGTATGTGTCTCTAGAACCATTCTGACGATATTTTGCTGTCATAGCCTGGCCATTGATTTTGACTGTAGCCATGGTGAGATCAATGGATGCCCCAATGGCTTTCAAGAAGTCTAGGCCCAGGAGTACTGAGTCGGAAACTGGGGCCACGTAAACACACCAATGGAAGGACAGCCCCCAAGTTTTAATACTAACCGTGTCTGTAAACTTCCCTGTCATATATCTGCAACTCCCACATCATCCTTCACAGTTTCCACAGTGTGGGATTCTGTTGGGGTTTTATGGTTCTCAGTCGGCCCTCCATCATGATCGGTTTTGGTGGACAACCCTTGTCAGCTGGGAATGGAGTCAGGTTGGTTGGTCCATTCAAAGCTAGTTTTTTGCTGGCCGTTGCTTTTTCAGCCTTGTGCATTCCCTTGAGAAGTGACCCACTTCCCCACAGTTGTAGCATTCCGATGACCTTCCTGGGGATGCACTGGGAGAGGGGCTGCGACCAGGGCTATCTCCAGGGCTTTGTCCGGGGCTTCTACCTGGGCTATGGGCTGGTGGGGGCCTTGCTGGCTGTTTCTCATCACTTGGGAAAAAGGAGACGTTTCTCAACTTTTTGTCTCCTACAATGAAACAAGAGTTGTGAATGGAATGCCTAACACTCTTCAGCACCTCACGTATGGACTTGAGGTTCTTCTCCCCAGCAATGAGTGTGGCCCTTTGGTTGGAGCAGCTATGTAAGAAAGCATCTGTTGCTGCCCTCTCAATGGTTTGCTCCAAATCTCCCCGGAAATCTTCCTGTGCCAGAGCCATGCTCCTCTGCGCGAAAGCATCCAGAACTTCTTCCAGTTCCTGGTACAGACTTTGAAGCTCCCTCCTCACTGTTGCCGGTTGCTTCCTGGTACCAAACCGCTCCTTCAAGGACTTGACTACCCTTTTTAGTCACGAATGGTCTTCTTTGGCAGGGAACCAATGTAGATCAGGGCGTCGTTCCTGAGGTGCTGTACTAGGCCGTCCAGTTTTTCTTCCTGACTCTAGCCACACCTCCAAGCTGTTTGTTCAAACTGTTCCTTGTAGATCCCCCACTTGAGACAGCCGTCATGAGTTGGGATCTTTCCTTGTTGAGGCTTGTTATCCCTGCAACCCAGCGGACTGGATACTCCTCATCACTGTTGGTGGAAGTTGTAGAATTGTCATCCGAATCCCCAGATGCAGATGCATCCCGTCTGTGACGCCTCCGGCTCCTCACTGATTCCTGATGGGCATCAGTGTGATGGGAGTTGGTTGGAGCTGTTTTCACCTGTCTCGCTGGCTCCAGCCCTTTAGGCCGAGTGGCCGGGATATACACGTCGTCCCCAACCTCACCTTGACGGACAGGTGTTGAGTTATGTGGTGGGGCTGATGGTAGCCAACTCTCATCCTGTCCTGGGCTGTCCAGCCCAGCCTTACCCACCGGAGATTTCGTCCCTTGGCCAAACTGGGGGTTTTGCCACAGGAAGGCCTCCCATGTTCGGCTCATGATTTCTGTTGCGTCATCCACAGTTTTAGGTCGGGGTGAATTTTCAGTTTGCCGTTTTTTCTTCTTTTCCCCCTCCAGCCTCACAATATTGCACTAAGAAATGCCAGATATTAAAATATTGGCCCAGAGTATCTTGGGATCATGCACAAAATAACTTGTTGCAGAAATATGGTAACAGTTCTCGAAAATAGTATCTGCCAGATATTAATTTTTATCCTACCCCTAATATAAAATCCCATAGGCTTAACATTGGGTTTCCATATGCCACGCTGACTGGCATACGGAGTTTTGTATGCCACTAGTGGCATACAGCATTGTTATCACGTAATATTCCAAAATTGAGGAGATAGGGTAGGATAAAATTAAAACCTGATTCATTTTAATCTTGGCCACCGCATTCCACTCCTGAAGTCGTGGAATACGGTGGCCAAGATTAAACCTCATCCAGTTTTACGATAATATTAGCCAGTTATGAACTAGATCTAGAAATAGTGGGGTCCAGCTGCCACACAAAATATGCTTCTGCAGAAAAATAAAATATATCTAGATGATATCTCTGTGTAGAGGTGCTGTGCCAGATATATAAATATATTGGCCTATGCAGAACAATTTGTAGCCATAGCAGAAACTATTAGGGTTGCTTTGTGTAGGTATTTGCCAGATATATAAATATATTGGCCAATACAGGATGCCTTGTAATCAAAGCAGAAACATTGGAAGTTGCTATGGGTTGGTATTTTGCCAGATATATAAATATATTGGCCTATACAGTATGCCTTGTAATCAAAGCAGAACAGTGTTCAAAAATTATATTGAGGTAGTGTTTTGCCAGATAAATGAATATATTGGCCTATAGAGAACACATTGAAGAATCCTCCTCTGTGAAAAGTCAGATCCAAGATGTGACAATATGAAGATAGAAACTTCTAGGAGATTACTTATAATATGCCAGATATTATTTAATATTGGCTTCTTGTTTTATTATCAAAAGGTGGGGGTGACAATTTGTCAAAAAGATAAGTGACTGCTATGTCCAAAACATCCAAGAAGGCTTGCAGGTCACATGTAAGAAGGGTGGGGGGAGGGGGGTAAATAATTAAAGAACCCCTAATTATTTCTTGGCACTAATTCTGAAAAAAATAATAAGATAAAGATAAAGTGTCAATATTCAGCAGTCACTCTGTGAATGTTCTTGTCTCCAAAAAATAAGGATGGTGATAGGATGACTTGAATTATAAAAAAGTAATGTCAATTCAAGATGGCTAAACAGATTCCACTAATCCCAGACAAAGGTCACACTTGACCTAATTCATCCAAGATAAAAGAATCTGGGCCCTGTTTTTCAGTCGAGACGATCTCTACTTGAGATCCGCTGAGATCTGTGATGATCCTGAGACCGTTTGGGAGATCAATGGCTGCAGGTGTTTTTCAGAGGTGGTCTCAGTGCGCCACAGCGGATCTCAGGGGGACCTCAGGTTGTGATCATTTAGCTGAGAACCCTAGCGATCATTTACTGCCAGGTACAAGATTCTGTAATCGGAAATTATTGATTTGAGACACTTAAACTTATTCAAATTATACCATATTTACAGCGAATAATTGTCCATGTCTATCTAATTGAATCCTAAGATTTCATAATTTTCTATTAAATATTTCAAGAGTAAGACATATTTTACTTTGTAAATGGGTATTTTTGTTATTTATGTATATGAAGTGACCTTGACCCTACCTACTCAAATAAAATCGAGCATTACAGTAGGTATACACAAGCTGCCTGAGAGGTGCAGTGCCTGCATTTTTCAGATTTCCAGACAAACGTTTATCACTGTCTTAATAACCACAGAAAAACTATGAAATTTGGGATATAGGAATGTCAAATTATTAGTATCTTTCGCTCTATATATTTTCAAATTTCAATAAGTTTTAGCATCTGAAAATATAAGTTATGACAAGTATCAACTGGTCTCAGGTTGAGACCGTTTGGGAGATCAATTCACCTGAGATCCCTTGAGATCATCACAACTGAGAAACACCCATAGCCCCAGAAACGGTCGTATCTCAGTCTCAGCCTGAGATCCATAGAGATCATCTCAACTGAAAAACAGTTTGCCTTTCAAACGGTCTCAACTTGAGATCGTCTCGACTGAAAAACAGGGCCCTGCTTATTTTTTGGCCAAATCCTCTGATGAATGTTAATAAATGATGGCCTAATTATATCATAAAAAGAGTTCCAATGGAGGGTGAGATATCCTGGAGTGTCCTTGATGTTTGAAGGAATTGATTCCCCTATTCGCTCACTGGAGGAATGAGCACATGTGCTTAATTGGGGATCCCTTTCTCCTCTCAACAAAAAGTAGATAAAGTGTTCTTAGAATTGGTTTATAAACTATATAAACCAGACAGAATCCACATAGGTAAGTACTCCTGGCACCAAATGTAAGAATATTACATCTGAACCTTAATATCAGGGAACTTACCTTAGATTGAGGATATGAGACTAAGCTTCAGCAAGGTGTGTTTCCACTTGTAAAGCTTGATATCGTCTGGCACTCAACAATCGGTCCAGAGCGTGCGACGACCCGGGAATCCCTGCGATGACGTCATCACGCCCTAGGCTATATGAGCCTCAGGGGGAATCCCTGGTATTTCCGCTAACGCTTTTAAAAACAGCTTCTAGCGCTCGTACAACACTGTTTAGAAGCTACGATGACAATTGTTACTTTCACAAAAATATGGATCTAAAAGATTGGAGAATGACACAAATAATCTTGAATCTACATAGTCAAAGTACTGAGTGCCTATATCCGGAAATGGTGTTTTGTGAATCGGTATCTGTGGTCTCAGCAGGTTCACTTTGGCTCCCTATATACCGATATGTAGGAGACAGAGGGGATGGAGGATCTGATATCCGCTTCCAAATGGATCAGAAGTTATTGAACTTTGAATTACAAAATGTATTATCTATGAATATACTCAAACACACTTATAAAAAAGAGTAGATTTATCTATTTTTGGTAGGGTCACCGCTTACATGGTATGATTTTATATAAGAATATATTGAAATTCTAAAAAGTATTTTTTTCACATAGTAAAACCCATATCATTTTCCTCATCTTTTCACAGAATATACTACATATATAGTACTACTCATTACCTACTATATTTAAAACAGTAGAATTCCGTCGAATCCGCTTGAAGTGGCTCCCGCACATAGAGACATAGTGAACCAGACCTAGGGGTGGAGATTGAAGGGCCACGAGAGTGAGATTCTCGTAGTCAGTAAAATCGGTGTCACGTGAAATGATGGTCGGGAACTAAATGATAGTTCCAGGTATTAATAGTAGGGGGCACCACTAAGTGCTGTCCCCCTATCTTTAGGGGGACAGCACTAGCAGGGAACGTACCTTGAACAGACTATGGGAGAGGGGGATAAGAAGCGACGAAGTCCCTAGTTTATGTTTTAAAAATTATAGGTAGCCGTCCTTGTTTTTGAAAGAATTGAAGAAAACCAAATTTTTCAGTAGATTTCCTATGGAATTGTAAATCAAGCAAATACAAATTGGCCTATTTTGCCTATTGAAATTGGATAAACTAAACAAAATGTTAAATTTACTCATGTAGAATTAGAATAAATCCCAAGAAACCAGTTTTTGACTAATAATTGACATTATTTAAAAAATCACCAGGTGGCGCCACTGTGAATTGTAGGATATGCAGGGCCTAGTTACATGCAACCAGCGCGACCCGATCGCAGCGCCACGCTTATGTGCAAGTGGTGAATAGCGTACGGGTGTGTTCACTTATGACGTGGGTTCCGTTAGATAGGGTAGTCTCTTTCACGACCGCTCGTACACTGGCCACCCGAGCTACACTACGTTAGCTCTGGTCACGTTAAATTGAGAGGGGCCTTGACATGGCGTGGTAGCGGGTATCTTATGCCATTGCAGTGGGTAAGGGAGGTTTGTTAGGGGTGGGTATCTATTTTTACTCTGTGTATCTATTTTTACTCTGTGGTCCGACCACTCTGCCCCCTTGACCCTGCCATGACCCACATTCTTACCCTGGAAGCCACTTTTCCATGTTCTCATCTTATTTTAATGTGTATTTTTAATAAAATGGCCACAGAGATAAGGTTCTTTATCAATTTATTAATATGTGGAGATTTCTTTGCAAGTATTTGGGATATCAGAATCCATGTAGAACATACTTATTTGGTTCGAGAGTGAGAAACCGTGGACATGCCAAGGGTTTAACGTTACCAACCTCTTAGTTGGAACGTAGTGTAGACAGAGGTGGTGGCCAATCTAGACCGCTCGAGGCGCACGGGGCACGCTGACGTCTGGTGAATGGTGGTCGCACTACAGGCTATTAGATAGGGTTCTATTGTAGAAGAATAATCTGTACAATTTTGCGCAGAAACTGACCATACTCCTAATTCTCCACCATGTACATTGAGTGAATAGCCTTTCACCCATCAGGAATCTCGCTTGTACTTAGTTTTAACCACGGACTTGGAAGATGAAGGTCCGTGGTTTTAACAGAGTACAGAGAGGTTGCTCCCCCTGCCGCTCGCGCAGTGCCTTCTAGCGGATGACCGGGGAACCAGCGTACGAATTGGTGGCTGGTTTCCCCAGCATATCATACGACGTCTTGAACTTCATCGCCGGAAACCAGCAGAGATTGGGTCACATGATGTAAAAATGGCGGCGGCCGGAGGAGGACAGCAGCTCCTTGCTGTTGGTATAATTGGTAAGAGAGGTTCTTTGCCATTGGCAATCTGTAGCAAAATACACGGGTAAAATATATCGGCATAGAAGCTACTAATTACATCAGTTAGTGAGGTACTACTGCAAGTACTTCTGACGAACTATAATTACCGTATATGACTCGGTGTAGACCTACGTTGTCGACTACCCAGTGTAAGTTGTAACCTAGTCAGACGAGTCCGACCCTATACGAGAACGTACTGTTTGGGTCGGTGCGGCCACGACTAAGTGTAACCATCCTTTGCTCTGAATGTTGAGCACGAGACCGAGTGGTAAAACTGCAGATCCGTGGATATAACATAGGAAATCTCAGTCAAACTGCAGATCCATGGTCTCTATCTTATGACATAGGATATCTCAGTCAATCTACCGGTACCTTGTAATAAAATCTCAGTCAACCTACCGTACCTTGTTTATTAAGCGTAATAAATGTGTTCGGCGGACCATTCACACTATTATATTAACAAACTTCAAAGTAAATTATATGGTAAAAGAGCAGATCCGTGGTCTCTAGCTTATAACATAGGGAATCGCACTTTGCGGGCCCGATACCCGACGATCTTTCGCCGTTTTCGAACCAAACCATCGATTTTAACAGAATGAAAAGGCTAGATTTTGAATCAGGACATATTAATTACCAAAATACAAGCTTATTTACCTAAAACTAACCGTTATTTTCGACGATATGAGTCAACAAAGTCGTAATTCTGATTTTTCGAAAACGGCGCCATGTCAGTGTAAACTTATATCAATGCATAGCCGAATCACTCACTAAAACCTAACCCTAAACCTTACCCTAAACCTAACCCTAAACCTAACCCTACCCTAAAATAGGGTTAGGTTTAGGGTTAGCCTTAATCCTAACCCTAAAATAGGGTTAGGTTTAGGGTTAGCCTTAATCCTAACCCTAATGGGAAAAAACAGAGGTTTTGCCAGGAACCAGCTTAATTGAAAAAAGATCCGGCCTTTTTAAAATGAAAACAAAGTTACTAAAGATAATGTTCTCCAACCCATCCCGGCGGAAAAAACTGTTATTTACAGGTAAATAACATCGTAATTTGGCAATTAATATGTGGAGATTCAGATTCTGGCCTTTTTCCCGGTTAAAATATATAGTTTGGTTCGAAAACGCCGAAAGATCGTAGGCTACCCGGTGCGTACCCTATGTTTTAAGCTAGAGGCCACGGATCTGCTCTTTTACCAATTATATTTTAATTGTTTTACTATGGATAAACGGGACCAATATTTCTGCTCCAAAAACATACTTAGAAACAACAACATCTTTCGATTTTGCCAGACGTTTTCTCTATGACAGACTTTTTATAAGCAGAATTACATTTATGCTGGGAGAGTGATATTAGGGTTAGGTTTAGGGGTAAGTTAGGGTTGGTTTATATTTCAAGTATATGCATATATTAAAGGTGGTGTTCCATTGCGCCGATTGTTGGTCTCCCAACAAGGTAAAACAGCAGACCAGGGGCCTCTAGCCTTTAAGATAGGGAATGGCACTTTGCGGGCCCGATACCTGACGATCTTTCGCCGTTTTCGAACCAAACGGTCGATTTTAACGGATAAAAATGGCAGAAGTGGAATCAGCACATGTTAATTACCAAAATACAAGCTTGTTTACCTAAAACTAACCGTTATTTTCGTTAGGATGAGTCGACAACGTCGTAATTCCGATTTTTCGAAAACGGCGCCATGTCAGTGCGTGACAAGTTGACTGATATCAATGCATAGCCAAACCACTCATTAAAACCTACCCCTAAAACTAACCCTACCCTAAAATAGGGTTAGGGTAAGAGTTAGCCCTAACCCTAAAGGGAAAAAAAGCAAAAGACAGGTATTGCCGGGAACAAGCTTAGGAAAATAGTTCAGGCCGTTTCAGAATGACTAAAAAAGTTACTAATGACAAAGTTCCCCAACCCATCCTGGCGGAAATAACGGTTCGTCCCGTTTTAAATCTTCCCAACTTAAGTATCTTATTACAACTGGATAAATACAGTAGGAAGTGTGTTGTCTTGCTTTCAAATCTGGTTTTCTGGGGATGAGAACAAACAGAACAAATCTGGGGATGAAATAAAACAGAAAACCCCACCCTTAACCCTCTCCCTAGTCCTAACCCTAACCCTAAAGATGATTAGACTTATTTTTCAAATTGACTGGTTTATTTATCTCTAATCTAACTAGTCAGACCATTCCTTCACTATGAAACTGTCCATAAGTATTTAAAACAGACCGACTTTGCAGTCGAATTCTCCTGGAAACCAAGGGTCGAGTTTATTTAAGTATATCTAGTTGATTAGTCAACGTTTCGCAATAAACTGCCTTCAAGGTGACAGATTTAACACACAAAAGATCAACGAATACATTCTATACAATGTATATACACATAGAAAAAAGATAAGGGAAACCTCTACTGTTGTCAAATATAGTCATATGCATTTTCCAAAAATGCAATGGTTCATGATAAATGGTTTTGATAAATAGATAGCTGTTCCTCTACACATACTGTCATATGATCGGTTTGCTTCACAGAGAAGGACCATCATGGGGACGTTCTCATGGTATGGTCTTATCCTATCATGTCCTCCGACCACCGTGAGATGTATCTGCGTAAATGCCCCCTGTCTGGTACAGAGAACAGGGACGCCTCAGAGCTGGGATACGGACAGCACCAGAACATGTGGTACTACATCCAGACTGTCAGAGAGCACGCAGAGAAACTGCCACAGGTTAGGAACGGCAGTAATTGTTCTTGTATGAACTTAAATGATAAAAGAATAGTAAATTTATAGTCACAGAAAAAATGAGAGACATATCCTCATTAAATCTAGTGAGTATAATGCTTGAATAAGATCCGATATTCAGGAACGGAACTTTGTATGTTTATGGAACAGAAAAATGTAAAATCTTAAAATTTCTTAAGCATCATTGTTGGTAGCAGGTATACTATAAAGCTACTTTACTTGGATCAACATATAAAATCTATTGTATATCAATCAATAGATTCTAGAATGTACGTTATCGCAATCATCTACATTATCATAACCTTATTAATACATTTGCGGAGTATCAATTTAAGAATTCTCCAATTTGTGAAAAGCTTTTGTATTATGTATTTTCGAATTATATTTTTTCTGGAGAAAGATTATCAAGAAGTACCATACAATATGTCGTACACAGGAAGCTTATAATTTTATTCAATATGTCTATTTGTATTTGCTTAGACAACCAATAAGTTTGACTGACTCTGTCGGCAGGTGGTAGGCCTCTCCTTGGTGCTGGTAACGCGGGACTTTCACCCTGAGAAGTACGGTGCCTTGTGTGAAGTGATGGTGCGAGCTTACATAACCTCCGGCTCCCCGACCACTGTCCTGCAGGCCTTCCTGGCCGTCTTCACCCAGACCCGGTGCCCATCACCGGACAACGATAGTAAGCTGTTCGATTTGCAGGACTACGACCAGCGACAAGCATATGTCAACTGCTCTATCAAAGGTAACTATACACGAGTGGAAATATTGAGATCATCGTTTTGTCTATTCCAATTGTTAGTTTAATAGACTATCGAGTTTTGTTTTCATAAATCAGCCATGGGTCTGTCTTCTACAACTGGTTTTAATGACCCTGCCATACCCATACCTGTGGTTAATCTTTATGTTCTTGTTCAAGGTATGGCAGGTCTCCATCTACTCTTTTTATATCTTCCTTTACTCATGTGTTTCTGGTTCCCGCCTCTTTCCCATAGCTCAGAATCTCACACCTGTAATACTGGTTACGATATACCTTCAAGAAGTACAGGTATGAAATAACGTCCTTAATTTTCGATCAGAGAGGTACTAGCATGTTTATATGTGATTTCATGAAGGCTTATTACATTGTGTTTCTCCCAGATGTGATCATCCAGTTTGGTTTGGAGACAATCCTTATTTACACGGCGTTGATGTTGAAGAAGCGCGTAGCCGTCTACCACTCTAAACTGCGCCCTCTATTGTCATTTACCAGGTAACGTTTTTATTTCTGAATACATTTACGATGGAATGGGTTATGCGACCTAAATAACTGTTTTGAAATAACCTTTTTGGCGCACTTTCGCTCTTAGATATGAATCGACTGAAAATGCATGAAATAACAATTAGAACTCATCCTTTTAACTAAAAAAAATACCATCAGAAGAAATATATTTAGCAAACAATTAAGTAACTCAAAACAACAGCTAAAGGTCATCTTTAAAGCTTTTAAGACGTCTACGCTCTGACTCTTCAGGTCACGTCTTCCCAATGAATCCATCGGGTCAGTTGGAATCGGTGCCATTTTTGTCAATGTATAAACTTCACATTCCCAATGTCATTGCCCTCCGAACAGCTGTGGGACATCACTATCATGTCCGACGCTAACTGGCCTTAAGATTGTGAATGTACACACTTCCACCAGCTGTTTCCAATTATCTGAAGACCGTTTAATTAGTGCTGTTGGATATCCACTTTTTTCGATATACAAGTATTATATTGCGATTTGTAGCGGGGATTAGGGCGACCATAGATATGAAACCAGTTTTCTAATATCTTAATGAGAACAAAAGTTAGCAGACTTTGATTTAGTATCTATGAAGGCACACTATCCGCCTTCTTCCCGGTCCACTCCAACCATCAGCTTGGTGAAAATATGTAATAAATGTGTAAGTCTCATATATAGTCCTAATTATAACCCAACCAATGTGCAGTATATGAAACATAGATTAGGTCTGCGATATTTATAAATGTGTCAAATATATACCGAGAGACTAAAAGGGTCAGAATAGAGTTACTAGAGATAGCTATGCCTTGATCATGCTAACCAGATGGATGGTATTTTAGTCAATTTTAGGGATACGGCCATCTTTCACCGAAAACTGCTCGATAGCAATGATTAGGCCGACATACCGAGAGAGACTCGAGCAGCGATTTATAATTGATTCATATAATATTCTACCTTTAGGAATTCATCGTTATTATTATCCGATATAGGAAGTATACGTTCAGTAATAGATTTTAGAATTATATTTTCAAACACAGGGCACTCCCGACGTTGGTGTGGCACAGGCAGGACTGGAGTTTGTTGTACCCCTGGGTTGGATTAGACGAGAGAGAACTCAATGACCTCCAGAAACGCTCCACCTATATCGCTGGTTTTACAGATGCTGCCATAGAGACAAGGTAAAACAGATTGGTCTGCTGATTAACATTTTCTATTCCTTGTATTAAAAGGATACATGATCTTTGATTGTATTTAAAGAGAGAAAGGTATGCTTGTAGTGAGTTTTATACTGATTATTTGCACATAAACTTGTACATAAACGTTACAGATGGGATTTTTTTTATTTATTGCACAAAAGGAAGGTGTAGATATTCGAGTCTCTGCAAAGCAGATCTTATGGCCGTCCATAATGCTAGGCATTCAGTGAAGCATACTATAGTAAATTCATGTAAAATGACAAGAATCACGGAAATACTGTTTGTTTTATAAAGGTTTATTCCTACTCCAACGGGTAGCATTCAACCTTACAATCGAGAATCAGCACTATAGTTATCTCTCAGCTTATCATGGAGGTTACCGACCAGGTGGATCGTAGGGAGCCTTCCGGAAGTGGTTAAAGCCCGTTCTTATGAGGAACTGAAGTCCAGAGATTCTCCGGAAGTTTTTAGAGGTAACCTCCAGGGGACCCTCTGACATTATTTCTAGGGCTAGGTCAAGGGCGCCACCTGGTGGGTTCAAGAGGCCCTCTGAGGAAAAGCTCCGGACGCTTCTGGAGCCCCTTGAACCCTCCAGACCACAGAGGACACTCTGGAGGCATCCTCCGGACAACCTGGCGGTGCCCCTCCAGTAGGCTCACCAGCATACATTTATATGAGGAAAAAACTTTATATTTATTGACCAAGCATAAGTACGGTGCCGTATGTCTGCCCAACTTACTGATATTTTACATGTCATTTTAACGCATTTTCTCTCAATGGCAGTGAGAAAATTGTACTGAATCAAGATGTCAATGATTGCATATTGATGATAGATGCTTTGTATTCGTATGTGTGTCTCTTTAATCGCAGGAGTAACTTATACGATGTACTAGTGAACCTTACAACATCAGAGATCACGATAGCAAAGCATGCCAAAGGTAGGTAACCATGATGAACCGAATACATTAATGACAGCGTTCAGCTTATGGTTAGATTTTTTTATGGAGATATGACTGATGATATTTCAGACTACCTATCTCACATTTTTCTTCAGGATTTGTATCTTTATTAGTAGCATACTAACCTTCACACTTGTCTATCTTATTCGTTTTATTCGGACATGTCTTCTAAATACTGTTACCACCATGAACTCATGGTATTCTAGAGCATCTACTTCAATGTCATATTTATTATATATGTATACATATGTATATGTATTGCAGTGTCCTTGTATTGTAACCAGATCAGATTCTACTAGATAACTAATTTGGGTAACCGACCTTCGTCTCCTTCCCATAACCTTTGAGGGTTAATCGTTAATAGATATATTACAAATACACTTATTATGAGCACAGACGTTTTCTTTTGTCAAATCAAATCTTATTGTATGTCATTCTTTAGCGACGTTCGCCATGGGGAAACTTCACAAGGATATCGCCATGTTCATGGTGAAGTGTGTGGATGATAGCGAAAAATCGCAGCAGCAAATGATAAAGGTAAGTTTTGTCAGGTTTTTAAGACTCGGGTATCTAATTAGACGTAATTCATGCCACATATAGTGTTCTTTGACAAGCTTTCTTAATATATTTCTTGTACTGGTAGAGTGTATTACCGTATGGTCTCTATTCAGCATCTTATTTTTCGTTATCTAAGATATCAACAATTTTTTATCACATGAAAAAGCATCTCATAGAGGTTATTCTTTTGTGGAAGTCAGATTAGAATGAGCCAAGCGAATTATCCAGTCTGGATGTTTCTAGCGTTCGCCCTTTGATATAGGTTATTCAGCGTCTTAAGATAAAGTGTTCTGATATTCATACACAAGCTTAAATTCAGATAATTGTAGAGCAATTGACTTTCAAACAGGATGTACCTGCAATACGCATAATTATACACTGAATTTTGCTATAATGCACACATCATTTCTTACACAAGAATCTGGTCAGTTATATATTTCAAGACAGATTCTAATTCCAATTACCAGTGTAGAACTGGCGTAGCATTTTGTACATTGAATATATCTCAATCGGTTATTGAATTTTTATTTGTAGGAAATTTGCTCAAAGACGAAAGAACTATTGACCAACCTCCGGAGTTTAGCCGTCGAAGGGAATGACGGGAAACTTTCTATTACGCTGGAAGAATTAAAAGAAAGGAAAATGCCGGCCGCGACTGAAAACTTCTTATACAGCTTAGCAGCCGTGGAGGGTTTAGTCAGTGTATGATATTGCTGAAAACAAACACTGACTTTTTGCAGTGGCCTAATTTTCTCTGCAATGCTTACGTATGCTTAGCATTTTAAAGCAGAACGTCCACCGTCAAAGAAATTGTCGATTGTGTATTATAGGCTATAAGAGACGGTATGTATTTTGTAACTACTACTTTTACATTGAGTCAGCATTGAGTCATAACGGCTGTATCTGTTGGTTTATTTAATGAGCACCTATGAACCCGAGCTTATAGTTCCGTTATTACAAAAACATTGTATTGTTTATTCAGAAATAATGTCGACCTGAATTCCCTCGTGTCTCTGTTAGTGATTAATTCTGCTAGCTGGTTAAAAGAATATGACTGGTAGTAGATTTTAGTGCAACTGTGATTACCAAAATCTTTCATATGTGTCATGGATGAAAATATAATTATTGTATATATGTATTTAAATCTGTGAAAGTATATAAACAACGAGTATAGACTCGTTGATATATAAAGAAGTACTATTCATGCTGTACAACACAATATGACGAAACACCACAGATGAGATCTGTCAGGAAGTCTTCGTCGCGCAAGGGCGACTAAAATATTGTACATAAGATCAGATCTTCGCCATTTTGTCATCTTGAAGGAAACTTAGAAGAAGGAAAAATGTTAATAGAAGTTAATTGCTTCCCATTACCAGTTTCAGGTATTCCTCTTTGATTATATTTTGTCCCCAGCTTATTTACATATTTGTGGGTTCTATATATATATTTAGGCAGCTCCGTTTGTTTGCTTACCAGTCCAGGACAATACAGCAGCATTCATAGAAATTGAGTAATGAATATCGTTATATTGTTACCGGTTAAAATGATTTATCATGCCAAAATGATGCCGGTAAGTATTATGCATCAGAACCCCAAATATACTCTGCAATTGTATCGTCCTTGACTATAACTAAACCAGAAAATCATGAGAAAAACCAAAGCATCAAAATATGTTCATCGATACATTTGGGAAATCTAATGATCTCATTTATGCAACTGATATCTGACCAGTGATCTGACCAGAAAAAATATCCAATTGATGTGGAAAAGGACCTATTTTGTTAAGTTATAGAATTGAACAAATTCCTATACATAATCGCAATATTTATATATTAGAACTATATAAAAAAAATACACCAGTAGTTAAATTATAAACAAGGAGGTGTATTAAATATAGTTTCAATTTTCAAGGAGGACGTCATTCTTGCAGAAAACATTAACTAATAAAATTTCAACATATTTTACAGAACTGATCTTTGTTGTTATCTATATTATATTACATGAATCCAGCCTCATTTTCATGAGAGCAGGGACCTACAGGTGCAACTGGTATTGTGTGGTCCTGAAGGTGAGCGAGGATTACTTACATTTATCCACCTTGCATATAAATCTCCATAGACTTAACATGGTGGGCCTGTATGCCACGGTTATGCCATAAAATATTTATATGCCACTGGTGACATATGAAGTTAAAACATGACAGGGTAGGATAAAATCTAAACGTCACTCAATTTCATATAATTGTTTACATGCCATTCGTTGTCTTCTGCTACAGATACCACTCAGCTCCGCTTCGTGATATCATTCCGCGAAGACAACTCATGCCATATAAACAATCATATGAAATTTGGTGATGTTTTATGATAGTATTTTTGAGCGCGGGAAATTGCGCCCATATACGTCATCTAGAGGTTAGAATGCTCACACAGGGTTTCAGCTTACTGCAGAGAATCTTAACACTTCACTATCCATGTTCCAACTACAAAGGGCTAGTTAGATGAGCTGGGGTCCAGTATCAAGTCTTACTATACCCCCTGCCCCACTACTCACTTGGTTCCTTTTAATAGAACTTTCATGGCTGAGTGACCTTGTGATGAGCTGCCATTAGTGCATCTAGCGCTAAGGGGCTATCAGAAAGCGAACTGAGTGGTATAGCTGACCTATTAGCCAGAGAAGTAGGGCAGTTGACCAAGACCCTCAATGAAAAATTCAGTCACAACTGTGACGAGTTGAATGTGATACTTAGATCCATATATGACTTGATTAAGAAACATTTTCAATGTATTAAGATACACCTATTTTTATTAAATAATCAGTTGCCATCTGTTGGCACATGTAGATTTCTATAACATGATAAATATTCCTGTTGATGATACTTGAGAACAACTATCAAATCCATTCTCTGAGTTTATTGAAACATTCTTACTTTTATTTAATGAAATGATTTAGGTATACCGCGCTCTTCCATTATAAATGGAAATAATATTTGCTCCTAGTCTTTCTTATTAGTCGTATGTCTCATATCTAGAATGTGGTCTTCCCTTGCACACTCTTTATTTGTGGCGCGAGTAAAGATAATTTCTTCTTTATAATTTAGCCTCGAAGTAAACGCAGTAATCATGGTGTCATTTTATTAAATCCTGAAATAGTACGACTTCAGAACTATATCAATAGATAAACAAGGGAAGTTAGAGACTTGATATTGATTATTTTTATCAATTGTTAGTATTGATTATTTTTATCAATTGTTAGCATGCATTAGATTATAAGAGGGCGGGGGGGGGGGGGGTTGTTTTAAATGTTTGGTCTTTATAAATTTACCTGGAGGGTAGGTACCATATTTTTCTACCTATTTCGGTGGGGAAGCACTCTCCATGCAACCTGATTTCAATGTTTGGAAAATGATAACAACATAAAAACCTGAAATATCCCTGTTATCACATGACCGCACCCAGGACTCCTGTGACATATCAAGTGGTCAGCCCAGGTACAACTGAAAAGTGGTACCATCTGCCCGGGTGCCATCAGTGCATGGTACCATCAGTTCAGTTACCTATCCCCTGACCTCTCTGTAGGCTAGTAATTAATAATTAAAAAACCCACCATTTTATGTTAAAAGAAAACAAAATTGATTTTACGATATTACTAAACGCATCTTCATGAAAACTTCTATATTGTTTTTCAAATTAAAGACTGGTGTTCCCTAATTTAATAGGAAAATTACTTCTTTCTTTAAATTGATTTCTTCCAAAATGGGCTTGGGGGGCATCATTGACATCAGGCCTTGAATAATTGAGCCATACTTTCCTGTCTCACGTGGGTAAGTTAGTCTGACATTCATTTAATAGAATGTATCTGAATTCCTAGTCCATGAGTTCTCCTTGGACATGTTATCCAGAGAGAGTAGGTCAGATCCAGGCTCTAAATTAGGTCACCAGGGTTCACCATCTGACCTGCTTTGCTGGAAAGCCGGCCACTCTCGCTTAAAATGCGGTAACATTAAGGGATTATTTGAAATATGAGAAAAGTCGATGCACATTTATTCAAAAGCCAGCTGACTATTACCCATTCTGTGAGTGTTTGTTACAGACAAGCATTCATCTAAATATAATTTATTCCAAATCGATATTTGATCTTTAGCCAATTACTATGCATTTCAGAATAATAAATATACTTGTAGCTTATTCTAACTACAGAGAACCATGACATTTGCTTTGATCGACAATATAATTTTACCTTTAATTATACAAACAGATGAATTACAAATTCCAATGAATAGACATATATGTGTTCCGAAATGTTAAACTATAAAAGTGAAGGCCTACTAGTTGCAGGGTTGTAAGTTTAATTCACTGATACACGAATTAGATAGAAAAAAAGAAAAATAACTAAAGTACCTGACTAATTTGTCATACATTTATCTAAGTATACCAAGTAATTTTTAATAAATATAAAAGTACAAAGTATGTTAGAATCTATGCGATTAACCATATGGATTTATTTTCAAAATAACATTTGTATGAAATCAGAAATTGTTAGACCTATCATCATAGAATATTCTTTTGAAAAAAAAAATCTATATCATATTTTTATCTAGAGAAGACGAAAATTATGTCATCGGGCTGAACAAAACGATTGAAAGACCTTGAACAAAACAAATTCAGTCATAGTGCCTATTTTCCCCATTTATATATCATTCTCTGGATAAAATGAAGTTATTTCAAATCCCGTCTGGTTCTGTTACGTCTGATCAACTACACGCCGCCGTGCACAACATAGACCAAACTGTCAGCCTCCGATCGCTGGCTCCGGCACGCAAACCGTAAGTAATTTCCGATTTCTGTCCATTTATATACGTTTATTAATGACAAGTAATAGAAGAGATATATCTCGTCTGCTTCGTGTTCGTGCTCGTGACGTTTTATCGTCGATTCACGTCGTAGCTTCGGTGAGACTAGCGAGTGCCCGGGCCGTTCGAGCTGCGTACAACGGCGGCCTACCGCCGCTCTTCACACTTGGCTGACGGGCGATGGCGGCCGAGAGTCGGCAGCCCCGACAAGTGCTCTCACTTTCTCCTTCCTCCGGAAGCTCACGTCCTTATTTCCCTGGCATCACTTTAGGTTATTGCTTGGCAAAGCGTTCAGTCTAGTAACTAAGAAGCAAAGTGGTTATCTGAAAGGTAGCGGAGATTTGAATGTGTTGCATCCTCGGAATGAAAAAATGGTCGGTTCGTCGACTTGGCGTTGATTGACCGTGGCTGGTTCGGGGCGGCGGCCGCGGTGCTGGTTGCCGATCACAACAAAGGGTGGGGTAGGGGGCGGCCTACAGCTTCCCCTGAAACGTTCACGCATCACTAGTCGATCCGACTTGGGGACTAGACTAGTCACCGATCTTTGACTTTGGCCTTACATTCTACCTACACGTAAAAATTAAGGTATAAACTATAACGGTTTAATCTTGGTCACCGTATTCCACGACTGGAGTTTGGCAAAGTGACTTCATGAGGCGAAGCCGAGTGAAGTCCGCAGCCAAAACTTCAGGAGTGGAATGCAGTGGCCAAGATTAAAACGAATCAGGTTTTGATTTTATCCTACCCTATCTCCTCGATTTTGGAATATTACGTGATAACAATGTTGTATGCCACTAGTGGCATATAAAACTCCGTATGCCAGTCAGCGTGGCATACGGAAACCCAATGTTAAGCCTATGGGATTTTATATTAGGGGTAGGATAAAACATAAGTCTACATGTAGGCCTACCCGGTACCGTATGTACATTTATCCTACCCCTAATATAAAATCCCATAGGCTTAACATTGGGTTTCCGTATGCCACGCTGACTGGCATACGGAGTTTTATATGCCACTAGTGGCATACAGCATTGTTATCACGTAGTACGTGTAGCATGTACATGTGATGTATGATGTAGCGCTCCTGGCCGAATTATTCTACAAGGAGCCTACATGATCTTCTGATATACTGACGCCGTGACGGATTATTCTCAGGATAATCCGTCAGTATCAGAAGATCTTAGATTAGGGCCTACTTCTATAGCTTGGGTAGGCCCCGGTCTAGTGTAGGATAACTATTACCCTAGCGAATGTATGGCTATTGTTCAGAACCGTACAATTATTTACGGGGAGAACATGCAGATCAAAATCATGGTAACAGTGTATAAATTTGTTAATAAGCAATACAAATCTATAAGTTCCGGTAATCAAAGTAAAGAAAATAGTCGCCGATCTTCTCATGCATTAATTTGCACGATAAGGACTCTCTCTCTCTCCCCCCCCCCCCCCCGTCTTCTCAGAGGCGAATACGGCTTTCCGTATTCTACTCAGTAGCGATCTGTAGGCTCTATAGAGTAGCTGGATTTATCCTACCCCTAATATAAAATCCCATAGGCTTAACATTGGGTTTCCGTATGCCACGCTGACTGGCATACGGAGTTTTATATGCCACTAGTGGCATACAGCATTGTTATCATTTAATATTCCAAAATCGAGGAGATAGGGTAGGATAAAATCAAAACCTGATTCGTTTTAATCTTGGCCACCGCATGCCACACCTGAAGTTTTGGCTCTGGACTTCACTCGGCTTCGCCTCATGAAGTCACTATGCCAAACTCCAGTCGTGGAATACGGTGGACAAGATTAAACCTCATCCAGTTTTACGATAAGATTATGCAGGTGTGCAGAACTGGCTTCAGTCCCATATGCCTACCCTAGCTCCACCTACCCCGCCCCTCCTCACCAGGATACCAAGGCCTGTCAAGCGTTAGAGGAAGTCCAAATATTGCAACGTAGTTTTATTCATTTTCTTAATCATGTCCATAATCAAAGACTTGACCAGGTCTAGATCTAGATATCTAGTATGCATATATTATCTAGTGGAATGCATTCAGCATTACCGGAGTGGAAGACCATACGGTATGCCACCTTTGTTTAATGGAATTTTTAAAAGGGCTGTAAATGAAGCAATTTGACTGAATACCCAATATCGGACAGTATTGTTGGCCATGTCAAAGTGTGAATAAACCTATTCGATGGATAAGAGCATTTTTTCAATAAACATATAAAGATGTAATAACCAACATAGGTTTTCACTAAGGATTAGTTATGACAAAGTTGGAACTTGTCTATATCTCTGAACCATGAATATACCTTGGAATTGAAAACAATCGAGTCTTAAAATATAGAGTCGGGTGACTTGAAAAAGTACAAAGGAGTGAGTTATTTCGGGATAAAGTCTGCAACATACTCTTACACCTCTTACGCCCCGCTGGGCCTTAGAAAGATATAGAGAAGGCTGATTAAAAATAGCATTACAAGCAGACACCCTCCGAGTATGTTCATTTCATAATATCGAAATTAAGACAACAAAATCTAAAACCACAAAAGAGGGGATTGTCAACGTAAAAACGTACACAAGCATACATACTACGGTACTGGGTAGTTATGATTGGGGGAGGGTATTGGGTCTCTGTGTGCTTGAGGACAATTCCCTAATTCCTCAAAAGTAATAGCTCAAAATCCAGGAGCTTTCAGAGACTTATCCCCCTAGGGGTCCAATAGAACACTCCCACTAGGTCCTATTGTGAGCCTCACGGCAGCCACCAGATACTGACACATTTTCTGATTTATAAACAAAAAATCCAGTCTCATCCAAGGTTGCTACATATCATTATCAGGGAAACATCTTAGAAAAGTATATTTTCTCAAAGTCAGGGGATTTGCGACTTTCAGAGAGACACTGGGACTTTGACAAATTTCAGGGTACCGGTAAACCCGAATTTCCATATCTAAGCATGAAGAAGTATGACACCCTGAAAATCTTTAGAAAATATACCATATGTTTCGAAGTCGAAGCTCATGGCTCTGATCTGGCACCTTTATCTTGGCTACATGAGTTGGCCAGGAAGGTTTACAACAGTGCATGTATCATGTGGTATTTCAAAAGTCGGGTCCAAAATATATACCGGTAGATTAAAGTAATGGGCTGTAGGGCTCTCATTTATTTACAAGAGGAAAATATGATTAATTAGAGAAAAAGCAGGGATATATCAGGGATATTCTTACTTAGAATTGATAGCTATAAGATTAAGAAGGAACTGCATCAATATCTATAGACACTGAAAATATGCCATGAGTATTAGTTGCGGAGTAATCACATGAGGCTAAGCTGAGTGAGAGTATGTAGCAAATTATAATGAATGGCATCTTTTCAGTGGCTATGGATCGAGTGCGATACAAATTCTATCTCACCCCTATCACTGACTAATTGGCTAACATTTGTGACATCGTACCCCATTGGTTTTTTTCCCTGTTTTTTTTTTTTTTACATTATCTCGCCCCTGGTACTTTATCCTGTAGGCTTAACATTGGTGACTCATTCTCCATGCCCCTATGAGTATTACCGTCTGTTCTCCATGACCTACAACAGCATATATCCAGCGTGTCACCCATTTTGTTAGTGTGTACAAGGGTGAGGTATATACAGAAAGCAACATGTTTTGGTCAAAGTTGTTGTTCTCCAACTCATTTGAATGCTACGCGATATTCACTTGACTTCTCTTCGTTCATATCGCTCCATGTCAAACTTGTGGAAAACGATGACTTAGACCAAAACTTGATGGTTTCTTCTTTATTCAGCATTCTTTATTCTTCATTCAGGGATGCCGATTCTTTTCCTTTTTTAATCCACATAGAAGATTTAAATTTTAATCTGATAGATGCATTAAAATGTTGAAAAATCATATATGTTTCGCATTATAGACTTCAGGTTATCTATTTAGATTAATTTTGTTCTACAATCTCCCAATGTCCAAAATGAGGTTAGCCCAGGACTCTCAGTTATGACCCTACTACCCGGTGCTACAACCTCTTTGGACCTGTTGGATTCCTGTTGGAATGCTCCTACAGGAACCTCAAAGCAGTATGGATAATGATGGCTGTTTGACTTAATATATGTCATATGATAATGACAGCTATTGAAGCCTTACCAAATATGAAATGTCGAAATAAACATTTACGAATTTCGAACTCAATATATCTAGACTCACTTAAACAACTCCGAACTAAATTTGATTCACACACCCTAACCCTGTATCCATGCAACGCAGACCAAGGCAAAACACGTTCAAATGCATTGTTGTAAGAGGTTGTAGCGTCTGGAAAATATGGTGCTCTCATTTTCAAGTCATGTCGCGTCAGAGTTACATCATAGCAACTACAAACGCTTTCTTAGCAAGGAGAAACACTAAACAGGTCAGGTTGGCTATATAATGTATATTTTCACAAATAGAATAATTTTCTGAGATATCGGTAGAGTAAAATTAAATATGAGCAACTTTCAAGTATTTGCTACATAATTCGGTAAGCCTACTTACTCACTTCCGTCATTGTTCAGGCGCATTGGCAAAACATACTGTCTTATATAAAGTTAATGATATTTCAAAGCATTGATACGTTAACAGTTTGGCGAAACAGAATCACGAAGTTCCCTGACAGCAAGTGCAGATCTTCCTTCTCTTTTAAGCATTTAGAATAGAGATGATATTCAGGGTATCTAAGAGTCCTTAGTCGCTCTTGGACTGGGTGAATGGGGAGGACGTACATGTAGGCTGTACTTGATATAATGATTTTTGTCAGTCATTTATGTTCCTCTAATGAAATGAAAATGGTCCGCATGAGGATCTAGGGTAAGTAGGACTGCAGTATCAAATGAAACGCGAGACGATTTTTGTGGATGGCATTGTTGGGTAGGAGATGGTTATTAACCATACAGCGGGTAATAACAGCCTTGTGTGGGCGATGGTGGTAGAGGGACAGAGCCCTAGACTTATGACACAAACCAGCATGATAACATCTCTGTTTGCGAGACACAGTCAGTAATGGAGCTCGGGGTCAGATCTAACTACGTACCGGCCCCGTCACAGTATTACCGCCCTTTGTTTACACTGTCTTTTTCCTTAGATTTTGTTATTTTGCTTATTTTCCCAGGAATTGATGCCACAGGCCCCAGTGAGATAAAGATATACAACACAGGGAAATAATGCCATGGTTGGGACCAAACTAAGCATTCAAACTTTTTAGCCATAGACTTAGCCATATGTATGAGACTGAAAATTATTCACGAATGAGATTAATATAGTCAATAACCCTAAGACAATTCGTCAACTTTCATTTGATAGCAATAGTTAAACGTTCTTTACATATTACCAGCGAGAAACAGATCATACGGAAATTCTTAGCTTGTACTTTGATTTTCTCACCAGAGTGTATCAGTTGCCTTTGATATAGTTCAAATGGTATAGCTGAAAGAGAAAATGCAAGGGGAAGGCATTTTATAAACATATAGAGCCTAATGAAAAATGATTGGTATATCACTGTATATACTCATATGACATGACAGAAAAATCTATTCATATTGTTCCAAGAAGTCCATTAAAAAAATCCCTTTCCTTTTATGATACAAAGATGATATTAACTGAGCCTCACTCACACCAACAAAGGAGTGGTTTTAAACTTCACACATCCCCTCAGCCACAACGCCATGGCCGTCACCGACATGTTTTCCATGGTTTCTATCACTCTGAAGCAGCAGATTCCACATGATAAATATTTCCTTTTTTTTGTTTTTAGCTTAAATGACATCCCTGAACTATAAGTCGCTTCTTTCTTAGCATAGGAAAATCAAGATAATTTTCTAACAATTTTCCTGATGTAGTACATACAGGGTGTATTCAAATAACTCTTTATGTTTCTCTATACATATTCTGTAGTCTAACTTAGACACATATATTCTAAAATGAATGACATTTCGAGAAAAGAATGAGTTTAGAAAAAAACCCTATCAATACCTTAATTTGGATCAATAGTCATTACACTCAACATGTAAATGATTAATTTGATCAACCAAAAGTGATGTAAGGTCTTTCTATATATTTATGGTAGCTAATCTTAGAAATGGTAAAGAGTATCAGAAAATATCTGTATTCATATTTCCAAGCCAACGATATCATGGCATAGTAGAATTAAGTAAGTATCAAGCTATTACCCGGTGTAGGCATACTGTGCATCACAAATCACATAACTGCACTACATAAAGAAAGTAATAAGTATGTTCTTCGAATTTAGCAGTAAAATAGTAAAATATATCTCGTTATTACTTAGTCTAGGGCAAACCAGGCCAGGATTAGAAAAGCGTGTATCATAATCTCTCCGTGAATTTACTCGTATCTTTTCTCTATCTCCTCCCCCCCTTCCGATTTTGGGGCTCATGGTATCAGCTGGCGTTGCCATGATTGATATAGAGGACTGTTGCAAGGAAAGTCAGTAGCCTTAACTATTTCATTCCCTAGGATGCCCTCTTGTTGTCCGTAATTTCGGTGCCGAGAGCATCTGACAGCGTCCACAGTAGCCTCGTTGTATGTGTGTATGGCGGGGTGGTGTTGATTGATCCCTTCAGAGTAGATATAATGAACATCATATAACTACAAATGGACGACAATGTGACCAGCCCACACCCCTTGTCATTATATGTCATAGCGAGTAAGAGGAGCGTTAGCGATTTACACCTCGATGCTGACTTTAAACCCTTAATACCATTTGGGAATTTTCTAAGTTCAACCAAGATTCTATTATGATGAGGGAACAATATGTTTAAAAAGGTACCTCTCATTCGCCAATATCAAACCCCCTGTATGGACCTGTCTACAGCTAGAATTTCATTTTCACGATTTTAACGCCGATAGTGCCGCGAATGGCACACGAACAGATGGTCGTGTCCTAGTCGTGTACGACTCGTGTAAGTGGAGTAGCAGTGGACAAGCTACTTATGCATTGGCTAGGTAGGCTTACAGTAATGAATAAGAGAAGAATAGGTTGGGAATGTGGGAAGAACAAGCGACGAACATGATCAGCGCTCAGTCGTGTAAATAGAATTCCACCTGAATTCAGGGGGCTACCTTGCAGATTGGAAAACGTATAGTAATTAGGTTAAAAGGCATATTCTATAATTCGCAGTGGCACCATCTGGTGATTTTTAGATATTGACTAGAGTAACGCGATAAGGATAAGGATGTGTGATGGATAATGATAGAAAATATTATTGCCACAAAGTATGGCCAGGTATGCTTCTCTTTACTGCAATATTGTCACCAACATTTCGTGTATCTTGTGATTGGAAAATTAAAAAGGAAGTATGCTGTTGCTTTGATATGAATATAATCATAAAGTAGTAGATATAATAGTTAGGAAATTAACGTAAACACCTCAACTGTAGCAAAGGCTGGATACGATCCACTATAATTATCATAATTAGTTAATCACATTGTATTCCCATATGGCAAAAAAAACAATTGTTAATGCAATAAAGGTATTTAACAGTAAATTGTCTTTTCAAATTGGTTCATTGCGACGTTTCTAATACCAAATGAATAAAATTTGAGGTCTACCTCTTGTTACTGGTCGGTTTGAGGCCAATGGAGATGTAGCGCTCGCTGGGTACCAGAAGTGACTTACTCGCGGTAAAAGCACTCGGCAGTTACTCATTTTGTTCCCATTTTGAAAACCAGCTTAAGGAGGATTATACGTTTTGAAAAGCAAGTTATTCGTCTCTCCTTAAAGCAGTATACTCCATCTGTATACTGAGTGGCTTTTGAAAACCCCAAATCTGCAATTGAGGAGGTGTTCGGAGAGGTTACTAAATTTGTATTTTCCTGATTCATATAGGAACTGCACTGAAAAATATAGCTTTCTCCAATTCTTAAGAAAATAAGGACGGTGATATTTAAGTGTATAATGATACATATTTGCTTTATTCCATGAACATTTCAAGAAAATAATATTGGTTTTACTATGTGATAACGAAACTTTTAGAATTTCTATATATATTCTATCATAATATAATCATAATATTAATCTCTCAATAAAAAGGTTATCACAGTGACCCCAATTTTTAAGTCATATATGAGTTTTACAAGACTAGATCATCATATTTTCAGGAAATTGACATGGGTTTAATTTTCAAGGCAAATTGTCCGATATGCCTTTAAAATACGACACAGATTTCAAACTACAGTGTGATATCTGTATTTGAATCAGTAATGATCATATTTGTAATGGAGAAGAAATGCTATTAGTATCCTTTTTTAGATTGGGGGGGGGGGGGGGGCTACTGGATTTTACTTTGACTACTTGAAAATCTTTTTTTCCTATTTCCGCGTCTGCACGAATAATGTTATAGTCATGCAATTTTTGTATGCTCTATTTGATAACATGTCTGCACCAATCGGCAACTCCACGAGAAAAACCGGTAGGTAGCTGTTCCCAGAAGAATTGTTTCATACAGCTGCCAATTGGTTTCCACAGAAAGTACTCTGAAATCGTTCTCTGTGAGCTAAACCTCATTTTCGCTTGATATGACCGTCACTCACTCGGCCTTTGCAACGAAACCACGCTGAGTGTAGTCAATCGCTTCTCATTAGTAGAACGATCCAAACATCACTCAGCATGTTGAGAGCCTGTATGCAGGTAGAGCGGGATTTACACGATGAGATTCATGTACCTCACACGATGTTTGTCTGAGACAAATCCTGCTGAGATTTTGTACTCGAACACAATTTCTACCTCTAAATTGTAGGGTTCAATATCATTGAGACATGTTTTCCCCTGCCATTGTTGGCGACAAGGAATATAATCTCATAAGATTATGAACCATGTGAGGTACATGATTCCCACGCTGTGAATTCCACTTTAGGTTGTATAAGTTCTGGATGACATCAGTGAACTCTACATTACTCAGCAGCATATACCTTCATCAACTGAAGGCTGTTAAAATTTAGTCTTCCATGGATAACAAAGTCCCCATTAAAATTGTATGGGACCACAATTAATCATAATCCATTTTTTTCTAAGTTGTCAGAACCCATAACCATTGATTGCGGATTTGAAACCATTGATTACGGCCTCAAGGCCATTGATTACGGAAAAATGTTCCCTTTGAGCTGGAACACCGAAAATTCCCCAATGATATACCCTATAATATTCGGGGAGATGGATAATGAACACAATACACGATGGTTTTGTGGACAGGTGGCTATGTAAACCACTCAAGGTTGACTTTGTAATACACTGGCTAACGCTCGTGCATCACTACGCATCATGGCTGCCTACCCAGAGTACCATGATAATTGAAATTATTATTATTATTAATTTCCGATAAATAAATCCCAACAATTGCCATATTATAGGGTATATAAGTCTTAATTGAACAAATTGGACGTTAAACTAAACAAACAAACAAAAATAAGATATACCATGAGGGAATATTTGACTAAAATGCAGAATAAAACCATGAGAAACGCATATGGCACGACACAACAGTGTATAACATGCTTGTACAACCTAATGGTTGCAAAGTTTTGAAAGGTGGGACACACAGAAGGCCTCGTCTTCACTGTCTAATATAACGTAAATGGCGCAACCTTAATTTCAGGTCAGTGCAGACTGCCATACTAGAAGGTATTTGAACATTACACACATCATATATGCAACATATAAGTGATTATCTATGGTATGGTAGACCCTGGAGACAATGTTATTTATGGACGGTTAAAGTAGTGCTTTAAGAGCAGTGGAGAATAGGTAGGTGCCTGTGAAATATGTTAGAGTAGTACAGTATAGCACAGTGCTACAGGTAATAGGGTAATGTATTGATTGTAGAAAAACAGGTTCTCTAGTGGTTGCATGTCTAGGTGCGCTGGGAGGGTTCTTCATTATAAAATATTATAATTAACACAAACGACACAACATTCTGACAGGATAGGGGAGGTGTCTACTGACATCAATACAAAAGACAGACCTCTCTACGTATGTTTACCAGCATGTCATACTGCGTTGGAGATTAATATTTTTGTGTCAGTGTGCATTGTAGTGTCTTTTTTATTCGGCGTGGGGGGGGGGGGGGGGGGTAAAGGGGGACTTGGTACCGACACACAACATGATGCAACCACTTCACCAACGCAAATCATAGGATGAATTGACCCCCCGACCCCAACCCGCCTATTTCTCAGAATATGATTTTCTATCTTCTTAACTTCGACACTGTATAGTACATGTGAATGTGCACGACTACGCATCATAGTAGTAGAGGAGCAAATGGCCTAAAAATGGGTAAAATTGACCCCCGAAAGTCTACTGGCTGAAACTTGCCATATTAGTCAATTATGACCTCAGGAATCTGAATCTGATACTCGTTTGTTCCAAAAAGTGTAGCATCATACTCGTTTCCATGGTAACAGAAGGAAAACAAAATTTAATACATACTGACACACAATATATACTTTTATCAGAAAAGGTGAATAAATGCATTTTTTCTGTCGGTAAAATTTATCATTCTTTGGCCAAAAGTGTACAGTATGGAAATATGCCCTTTGCTGTTTTCTTGGAAGAATTGTTGCCATGGTAACATTCCAATTTGTGGGGGAACCCCAATTTTTGGTTTTCTCATGGTTATTAAAGTTGGATAAAAAGAATAATTTTATGAATGACACATACAAATTGATAAATTTAGCAATAACACACAGCATTGATAGGTACCACCATTTTTTGAAGTCATTCAATTGTTCCCATGGCAACCATAACAAGGTTTTTTCTATGACCAAAGCAGCCAGATAATGATAAAGGTTTTTTCTATGACCAAAGCAGCCAGATAATGATACACTAACTGGACATTTGTATGGCAAATCTGCATGGCATGGCAACTAGTAGAAGAGTAAAGTCTCAAAAAGGCCATTAGAGAGTCTACTGCATGAAATGTGCCATGTAGGTCAATCATTACATGAGGAATCTGATTCTGCCACTCTTTCGACCAAAAGAATGTAGCATCACTTTCGTTTCCATGGCAACCTTAATGCATAATAATCTACTTAGAAACCACCAATTTCCTGCAAATATGAATAATAGATGTAAGAAATAGGAGCTAAACACCTACTCATGAGATTTCATTTTCATGATATATACATTTGGGACATAATGTGGAGTTGTTCTCTTCTATAGGGACTGAAAGCTATGGGTCACAGTCCTTCATTAATTTATAGAAACCCGGAAATTCCTATATCAGGAAAGGAATGTATTTCTAGATATTTTAATCCCCATTTCTCTAAGACTAATAGTGCTCTACATTGTATATATCTTTCATAGATCCTTTCTGTGTGTTTTGGGGGTATATTACATTGTTCGCACTTAGTAGAGAATGCTCTCAAAGCGCACCGCCACAACTTGCATTCTGAGAAAAATTGAACATCTTCGATTGTGTTGGAAGGCTGTCGGAGCAGCGCTCACATCACGAGGGTGTCATAGGATGCGTCGGAAAGCCTGATCCACTGCTGTGATGCATCCATACGTTATGGCACAAAACGCTGTTTCGCGTCGGCTAGCGCGTCGTAATATGCATCGGCGTGCGGTGGAACCCAGTAGAACCTTCCCCATAGTTGCCATATTGGAGGGTCCTTGAACATCACACTATTATAGGCTACACATATGTTATTAGGTCCGGTGTGGTAGACCCCAGCGACAAGGTTCCAAACGGATGGATGAGACCAGTATATACCTTATCAGTCCCGACTAGCAGCCGCTGTGCCAGCCAATAAATGCCGGGATATCCCAGTCTCCTCCCCTCACGGCCTCTCCTCGGTTCCCCAGGAGATGCCCCCCAACCCCCCCCCCCCCCCCTCCCAATCACGTTCCCCTCGCCCACCCAGGCCTCTAGCGAGCCGGGCGACGTCTGATAAGGCTTCTCCATGGCGACCGCCGCCGTCACCTTGACAACGTAACAATGGGCGCCGGGCGCAGGCGCAGTAGGCGCTGACAGCTTTATTGTGGTGTAATGTTGTAGCGGCGGAGTGGCCTCAATGGGCGCTACGAGGGCGCCACCGTCGCCGCCCAGGGGTAATAGCCACATTTCCTCGGGAGTCAGCCCCTCTGGCATTACGCTGGTCCTCATGCGGTCCCACCGGCAGTCTTTATCCGATCCTGCTGGACACCAGCCGCAGTTTAGAGCCTGGTCATGTGACCAGCGAGCAGGGCCTGGCGGAGGTAGCAGCGTCTGGGTGACGTTGAAGAGGTGTAGGAGGCGTGCACGTTGATTGAACGCACAGCGAGCACGTGATGCACGCGCATACCATGACGCGTGCGCGGTGGATACCTCGAGAGCACGGTAAGTGCTGCTTATTTGGCCTTGTTTATTTGTACCTCCAAAGTAAGATCATTCCTGAAGGCCCCTGAGAGGCCCCATCGAGCTAATACCATACGCCACTCACGAAAAGTTGTTTTGTGAATTTGACACCAAATGGCCTTTACATAGGCTTGACGATAGTGCGGGTAAATGTCATTTCGCATAACGTTATTCGGTATAAAGATAGTGCAATAATCTTTGATGTAATCTAAGGGGAAGTTTCTCATAGCTATCCCATTTATATTGGTACATATGCAAGTGTGATATTTGCAAAGTAAACTGTAAATTACGCATGTTGGTGAGGTGAGCGGATGCCTATTATTGAGAATCAGTACATCATTCACAATGTCAGACATGTTCCCAAAGTGAGTGTGATTATTGATATTGGAAGTAAAAATGTATACGGATAGGGTGATATGTTTTGACAAAGTAACTTGTTGCTTTGTTCGTCCACTAGCTTACGTACGATATAGTTAAGATGTCAACTGCAGCCAAAGGCTTGACGCATCAATGAGCATTTCCTTCTGGGAGTAACTCCACCGGTATGAGTGGCTCTGTTAACAGAAACTCAGACTTTGCAATATGTTGGCGTCACTGACTATTTTGTAAGTATTGCAATTGAACAATCCTAATGGTACTCTTAAATCATAGTATTCGATTATGTACAGTAACTGGTTTTCACATATCTAAAGGGAAATCCCTTACCTTGATATAATGTGACAAACCCAAACAAAAAAATGACTTGAGTAGATAGAATTTGAACATCAGATTTGAGGTATTACGCCTGGTGTTAGCCACTGGTAGACAGCTTGTATAGTGTGTAAAGTACTGGAGTACGTGACATGCTGAGCTGCATTTCTATAGGGAGATAAGAGAGACATTTAAAACAGCATGCACCACACGTTCCTGAGTAAAAAGGTCATGACTAAATATACTTCTACAAATACACATCCTTCATTGTAATGTGGAAGAAAAGGTAGTAGTCCTTCATGATCGCCCTTCGATTAAACGGAAGGCGAGTGACTACTGTCAGAGACCGGATGGCCAGCGCCAGCACCAATACATCTGCAGATTATACGCGATGGCTATTGGTTGATTGGGAGAAGTGCCCACCAATCTGTGGGTAGTTACCACAGAAGCCCGCCGTCATATCCAGGCGTTTCATCTCGTTTATTTATGTGAAAGATGCCGATTCGATCGAGTCAAGTCAGATGGTCTGAGGCGCATGCGCGGCACGCCAGTCTGCGTTTTGAGTGGTGCTGGTGGTTTTAAAGCGCCCGTCTGTGTTCCCTTGCGCGCCTCGCCTCGCCTCGCCTCTCCGCTGCCATTTTGTCCTTATTCTTCCGAGACAGTGGCGACCCCTGTCGAGACGCCGACGAACCACCATGATTGCCATCTGTGAACTTTGTTTGCCAATTTCACCCCGGTCACCCCGCCGCCTCCCGCGTCCCGCCGCCACAATTACCGTCCCTAGACCAGCGCAGCCAAGGTCAAGGCCGCACGGACGCCCGCTCGCCGAGAGGGCGCCACCAGTACTGGCGTTGTGACCGGGAGGAAGATGGAAACATAGTGGGGGTAGGTAAAAGAGAAAACTGTCCTCCAGTATGACATAGTCACGGCCACAGACACACCCTGGTGTATTTATTCTATTGGCTCGTTTCATTAGGGGCCGGCTGAATTTCGTTCTATAATAATAGCATGCATTATCCAAATAACAGACCAGTAGTATGTTAGATAGTGTATATGAACGGTAAGATTAGTAGTCGATGCCATACAGAAATGAATCTCCATGTTTATGAGGTTTCTGTTAAGATTATCACCCTCAACACGTCGTAACATCAGTCCCCATTAGACGTGGTGGCGCCACCTGGAAGCGACCACTTTTACTTCTCAATGCGACTGCGCACTTGCATCACTCGGCTTTGTAATCCCCCGACAGGAGATTTGATTTCCTCCTTTAATTCTGCGGGGCCACGGGGTTGGGTTCCGGTGGTGGCCCGTTTTGATCCCACTGCGTCCCACAGACGGCTCCCTCGTGCGCCTCCCACTCGTCTGCTGACTCGTTTCCTTCCCCTTTCTACTAGACTCACGTGCAGACCTTTGATATTAGAGTAGTGTATTTCCACCTCCCAGATTTCATATGCTCTTGTTCCATTTTGCGGGTCGGGAGGTCGGGAGGGGGCACAGTGCAGGTAACTAGGGCGCTGGAGTATGCTGTTTTAGGCTCAGTAGGTCAGTTGGTGGGTCCACTCTATGACAGCTGAATTCTTAGGACTAACTCATCTCAGCATACCATATGATTGATCCTGACTTGGGATAGGTTTACCCTCAAGAAACCTCCCATATTCCCGTTGTGATAACTGGTTGATAGTATGCACTGGTCTGTGGTGTCCACTTGACCAGGGAGGGCCCTGCAGCCCGTCAGCTTCCCGTCATCACGGCCAGCCGTGGCGCTGTGATCGGGCGTACAATTAGACGAGTGCCGTAGGTGCAGGTTAATGTGGGATGACGTGATCACAGCCCCACCTCCTCGCCCTGTGTCGTCCCCACCACCCACCACCCACCATCACGCCGCCTATCGACGTCCTGTTGCCCGGATAGACCAACTACCATGCTTAAGTACATGTACTAACAGTCGTAGTTCCGTCGATGGCCATGGAGGGCGTGGCGGTACGGACATGCGCCCCGGGGTCTCTGAGTGTGTGAAGAGCGGGATGGTTGTAGAGAACGCTGGGAGAGTGGAGGCAGAGCAAGATGAGGAGAGTGAGCGGGAGCATTGACAGCGTGTCGGTACGCGGCCACACAAAGAGTGAGAGGACAAACACTTGGATGGATACCATGGATACCGGTAGGTGAAGGTGTATATGTTTGGATGGCGGGATAGGCAATGCGTGCCACCGATCAAACGTGTTTCCTAAACTGTACTGGTATGTAGGAGATGTTCGTACTCGCCACCTTTTACAAAAAAAGACCACATCCACGGCGTAGTGTAGGAGAGGGTGGGGTAGATATGTGGACGGTGCGTTATCGAGTTCATGATAAAGCTTTATCTCACCCCTGGTACAAGTTTAGCCGTAGGAATAACATTAAAAAAACAACTCAACGATCAGCCCGGGGGTGGGGAGTTAGCTCAGTGGTTAAGGCACTGGATTTATAATACCAAGGTTGTAGGACTTTGTGGGTTCTAGTCCCATTGTGGCCACGCTTCTCCTTCATTCCCAGCAGTAGTAGATTTACTGCTATAGCAAAGGCCAATCGTTCTCATACCATGTCTATGTGGTGTGGGAAGTAAAAGAACTGTCACCTCGGTAAATATGTAGGGATGAGATTTCTACCTGAATTCATCACATAGATTCTATCACCACCCTCGTGGTGTAAAAGAACCTTGAGAAAGTCCAGTAAGAACCTGTAATGGTTAACTGGATGTTAAATCAAGCCAACAAATGAACAAATTATACGATTCTTGATCCAGTTCTCTATAAATCTACATTGTAAAGGACATTTTAAAGGTACCGAGAACATCATTCCTCGGTGGATGACAACCTAGGTTCAAGACCTACTGACACACCGGGCGCCGGATCCAAGCAAGGACGGGGTCATAGGGTCTGACCTCCGTTCCTACAGCGAGGACGCTATAACTTCATTTTTGCCGGAGCCCTTTCCTTCCATTTTATCCAGTTTTACCCTTTTTACGACATGGAAATTCGGATCACCTTCAGAATCCTCGCTACATCCCTGTACCTAACCTTAGACCTACATCAGAGCCTCCACTTATGAAGCCACATTCAGATTTATATATCCCTATAAAGCCATATTAAATATTTTCATGAAGCCATTTTACAGGTGCAGCCAATCTTGAAATCCTTCATATATCTACACCAGGGCATTCATTTAAGCCCCCCACCATTAGTTACGAATAGGCTTCGCTATTATGGTCTGTGAGTGATCTAGATGCAGGGATATTTCTCTGTTGATGCAACTGCAACACAGTATATGCATTAACATTAAACCACACGAATGACACCGCATCTAGGCCTAACCAGTCATCAGGCCACATCGTGGCATATGTATTCATTTAGGCTCAACGGGACCCACACGTACGCATGAGCTCAGCATTACTTTTCCATTCAGGGCGACGTAGGCTGGCCGCTCGTAAGGCCGATTAATGGGCTCTTTGACGGTGAAGGTGGCCGGCGGTCAGGCAGAAACTGACGCGAACCCGCTGGGGATCAGCGACCACCGATTACAGAGTGAGCGGAGGGTGGGGGTGAGCGGCCACTGAAACACTCGGCCACCCCGTTCACACGACCCCCTGTCAGTAGTAAGGTCGATGGATGACCTTCAGGCAGAAAACGGGTAGGAGGAGGGTTGGGAAGTAGGGAGTGGCTTGATAGGGAGAGGAGGGGAGGGGAGAAAAGGGACGGCTGGAACTGGGCGGAGTGAGGATAGGTAGAGTAGGGTGGGTCATGAGTAGAGAAGCCAAGGCCTGTCAGGGAGGGACATTGCGAAATAATGCTGAGCGGGTAACATGTATTTGGCGGGGCGAAACACGGTCTGATTCTGTTGGCTAAGGAAAGTCTGGCGCGTTAAGCGGGGAAGGTACGTTGGTGTTGAAATGGGTAAAGACAGACCTCCATAATGTGAAATGACTGTTGATGGTGTTTATCCAGCCGTGCGACATCTTGGCCACAACCCCCACCCCAAATTTTTTTGCTTCTTATATGAAAATGCCAGCGATAAAAAACACAGAAAAAGGGGCAGGGGCATGTTGAGAAGTAAACTCTGTGCAACGCGGTAATATCACTTGTACCTGATGACCTACTGAATGGCGGCTAGTGTAATACTGTGGTGGAGATGTGGTACTCTGGAATACGCCACTCGCGTTCGAGTTATACAAGCCAACAATACCTTAGTCTGACTTTATCAAAAAGATGTGATATCACTGTGGTATTTCACTGGTTCTTACCACAGCTTGAAATGATATAAGCAATCTACCTAGCATTGGTGAAGGGTGATTTTGACATTACCCGCTCCCGAGCTCCATTTCCACATACTACTTACGCTGCCGAGACTCGGTGCGGTTCTATCAGTTTTCAGTCGTACGTAAGATTCTTCTCACACGTATTTTCACGTATCAAGCTGGGTATTGATTTTCTATAACAATAAATTGTTCATCATCTACTCGACTTTCATAGAAAAATATCTCGGAATTTGTGTTTTATTTGAAGTCTGTTAGCTTCATACACAGACAAACTGATTAAACCGAAAATGGGGAAGTTTGCAGTGAAACATTGTGAAAGATGAGTCCGAAACATTCACAGAGAAGGTAGCTCGGAAGAAGTTAAATATGTGGGTCAATGTTTGATATATTGAATTCATAATTACATGTAATTGGAGAGATAATAAGAAATTCCATGTTTATAAGCGATAATGTAATGGTGGTCGTAATCACACAAAATTAGGAGGGTAACATAGTCCCATACAATATAATTTTTGTATATCTTTGTAATTTAAAACAAACTATCAATCCGTTAGAAACTTCCCTGTGACCATATACATCATCGTAATAAAATCGTATTGTGCGACTTTAGAATAAAAGGTACACATAGTTATGTTTTTCTTCATATGGTTCCACAACAACGTGATGAATGCATAGATTATCATATCCAGTAACATCCTTCCAGCCCACCCTCACAAGGTTTCTCAGCATGGAGATTTGGAGCATGCGCAATCGAGCTGGCTTCCTGTGGAGGCAGACAATTTGTGCCAGGGTCTGACGTCACAATCTCATCCCGAGGAGTCAGCGTGGGATTTGAGTGCGCTCTTTATTTCTGAGATGTTGGATCAAACATCAAAGACGCCCCTAAATGAACGGTATTAATTAGATCTACCTAATGCCACAGCCGATGTAGTAGGGGCCTCATCAAGGCAGCATTGGTGCCGCGGCACCATGTATTCCACCCATAAAGTGTTGCTCTGTGGGCGTATTATAGGAGATATATTCCTCACAGGATATAGGTACATACATTCCCTCATAGGGGAATAAATCTGTATTCGTTTTCATTTTTTGCCCATGCTGTCATTCTGCACACAGCTCTCCTAGCTTCTATTTTTGATAGAACTATTAGAAGAAAAATGATCAAAATAACACACGCAGTATAGATGTGGATTTACAAAGATCCTGGAATAAATTTATAATGATGTTCACATCATTATATTTTGAAAAGAGGAAGACGACTCGGCCCTGCTTCATCACAATCTTGTGTGAAATGTTAGAAATGGCAATCCACTAGTAAGTAACCATTTTCAGGAAATATAATGGACTGTAGTCATCATTGTATATTTCTAAATTTGCATTTCTATAGCTCCGAACAGTGGAGGTTTGCTTCTGATTAATTTGTTATACATGTGTCACAGGAATAGGTTAACGCCTATGCATATTAACACCCGGTGTCTGAGACTTAGTGGTGGGTATTCCCGTAGCTGATTCTATGCCTGTGTAAAGTGGTAGTGTGTTGCTGCACATCCTAAGGTGGAGGCGGGGGGTGGCTGGCTGGTAATGGGCCGGGGTGGTTGTCATTGTCAGACTCAACGTGGTCACCAGGGAAATAACACCACCTTTATTCTAATCTCTCGCACCCTCAGATGTCTTCAGTATGGTATACTAGTGTGGAAACACTAGCCCTGTTGTAAGGTAGATGAGCAGCTGCGCTACAAGGTACATAGACATTTATTGCTGGGATAATTATGATAAAAGTGCTGAATCAGGTGTGAGTTTGATGGTTTGATGGTAACCCCATCGAGTGATGTTAATGATTATTGTAGAAATGCATGGTCTAGCACACAAGATAGACATGCTTCTAGACATGCAAGCAGGTTGTGTGATTGTGATGGATGGGTGGGTTGTTTAAGGTCTAAAGGTAATACTGATATTTTGAATTCACTGTGTGCACACAACTCCTTATTCAAAATGTTGGTGGCACAACTAGAAGAACGTTAGTTATAAAGATTTTATCAGATATCTCTACAATGAAAGCGAGTGAAAGAATATATCCAAATAATTCAGTTTCTCGCTTTTAAGTTAAATGATGAAGATTTGTAAGGCTCTATGTTAACTGACGAGATAATTAATGGAAGCTACTGACAGAAGAAGCTGAGGAGAAATGCATTGGATTGAAGTACTAATGGTAACGATAATACTGGAGGGAAATGAACCTTGTTAGGGTTACAGGAATGGTGAAGTAGAGGACTACGAGGATGATGGTGTACGTACTGGTACTGAAGGGGATATATATCAGGCATGGGATTCCTCCGGTTTTTTGGGGGGGAATTCTAGATCTTTTTGTATCCCAATGTTCATTCTTGAGAGAAATATAAATGAGAGCAGAAAAGAAGATAACTCAAAGAAAAAAGGGCCATTTTAGCTCACAACTGAGCTGAGAAATTCACTGTAATTTTGTGTTATTTCCAAATCCCATCCCTGAGCTATGGTAGTGGGGAAGTTTTAGTTAGGCGGGGTGGATGCATAAGAACAGTAGGAATGATGAGGCTGCAGTAGCTGTCGTGAAGGCAATCCCGCTAACGTACACGATGACAATGACTCCCCGCAGCAGGCTGCACCCTGCTATTTGCATTGTAAATTAAGTCGGCCAAAACGTCCGGGCGAGTGAGTAGGAAGTGACACCATGAGGAATCAGTAATGCCGAGGGTACATGTCGAGGTACATGTAATGATGAATTACACCCTGAGGTACAAATGATACCGATGCAACATGACAAGGTAGCAATAATAATAATATCACAACATAAAGTATTAGTAATGAATTAGCATGAGGTTCCAGTAATGCATAAGCAAAATGACGAACTACTTTTATTGACATTGTATTGACAGCATGACTGCGTAGTCTTGATGATATCACACCAGGAGTTATCAGGAATGGTGAGGTCATATGAAAAAGTACCTGTCATGTTGACAGTTCACCGTACGGTACTTGTTGTGTAAGGTAACACAACGTGGTACCTGTAATGATGACAATACGCCAAGAGAAGTGTTGGTACTCGAACAACGAGGCGCCAGAACGAGACACCAGTAAGGCCGAGGCAATAACGAGACGTGGCTGTAATGACGCCGTTGCCATTTCCTCCCCCCCCCCCCCCCCCTCCAAAAAAAGAAAAAAACAAAAACAAAACAAAAAAACCCGCAGACACACGTATGCTGCGGAGGGCAGATAAGACGAAGGTCGCCCGTGCTGCAACTTTGCGGCGCTGAGACTCGTTATATGGAGGTGCTGGTGGGTTAACTAGTTCCGCATCGTGACATAACCCCCGACAGGCCGCTTCAACAGAGGCGGCCTGGTCATCGCCAGGGCAGGGCAGGGCACGCTCACCATATGGTATCTGTGTTACCGTTGGGTGACTGTCTCTACGCGGTACTATGTATCTTGAGCGTCTTTTTCTATGAGCTAAAAACCCCTTTTACCTTACAATCAGGGATGCCAGTTTCCAATGTTCCCATTGAAATTCATGTTTTAATTTTCAGAATAAGAATTTTCAGAGTGAGGCTGTTGATATTTTCAATAATTTTACACGGCAGATCAGTGTCATCGTAAAATGAGATCGTTGGAATTCATGCAAGAGTTAACCTTTAAGGCAAACACTTACATAAACCAAGATGGCAGAGATTAAAAAAAACAACATGAACAACTGTAAGTATTTGGGAAATGAATTTCTGGGTGCCTAAAATTACTGCCCTCAAAATACTGTTTCGGAGAATCATTTCAGGAATGCTGACCTCGTAAATAACCGGTTACAAATGAAGCAGGTTTTGTTCTTCTATCACATACACCTGGTAGTATAGTATATTGCTTTTCAACTCTGATTATATGACATACTGAAGAAGAGGTGCTCTGTTACAATTGCCACACAGGGATGAGTCTGGTGAGCAGCTCTGTAGCATATATTGTGTTCCCCTGAGCAACCACTCTCTCCGCTTCACTGTACCTCAGGCAATAGCTTCCCCAGCACCTAGCCAATTGCTGCTCCCAAATATTCGCGTTCTATAGTCGTCAACCAGCAAGGCTCTCTATGCTTGCTATTTGATATGGATATGTTGTAGTTTCCATCTCAACCTTTTTGTATTTCGAACTCACAGATTGATAGACACTTTCGAAAATTTTGATACTTCAGTTAAAGACTAAATTCCTTTCCTTTATCTTTTTGGAATCTCTAATCTGTGTGGAAACCAAGGTTGTACATTTTCTGACATCATCATGAAATAGGCAATTCATTTTAAAAAAATTCATCAAGAGCAATTTTTCTTTCCTTTGACGTTATTACATTGAAATACATTTCCAATATGTCGCTGATGTTAAAATCATGTACACTTACTGAGTCTTATTCATTATCCATTTGTGACAATGTGATATCGTTCTGCTCTTTCACATCGAGACACATCAATCTACATACCCTCATGATCTCGTGTTCTTATGCTGTTTCACAACTAGAATTGTTACAAACTGCTAATCTTTATCTGTTGAGTGTTTGTTATAGTAGTTACACAAGCTTTATGTAAGATATAATGAGTGAGAGATATAGGGCAATTTTGATTGAAATTCGTTGGGAATGATTCTTCAAAGCAGCTACACCTCGGTGACCTGACATTCAAAAACTGTCAATGACACATCGTTTCTGATTAGTTAATAATGCTATAGAATCCGATGACGTCACATGGGCCTAATTTGACGTAACACGCCTCCATAAACCCAAATAGAACACTACAAACTATGCCAGGGGAAAGTGGCAGCTTTACTGTAGTATCGTGGATGGGATGCGAAGAGGAGACGCAGGTTATGATATAATTTATGAGAACGCCGCACCGAATTCCACCTTATTAGTGGCGCCACATGTAACAGCGGTAACGGCGGTACTAACGGGTTCCATCACCCTCACAGAAAACGGGCCGGGTGATCACGTGATCAAATATACATGTGCCCCTTGTCACGTGACCACATCTGTTTCTATTAGTGGCGGCGCCTAGTGGCCGTATGGAGAAGGACCAATCAGCATGGCGCTGATGAACAGGTTGGGGAATTGTGAGGGAGGGAGGGGGCTGTGCATACACAGGAGAAAAGTGAAGCAGAATAACAAAATAACTGTAAAAGGAATACCAGACAAATAATCGGCCGAATTAGTTTGTCTGGGATGGTAGAAGCCTTGAGTACGCTGGCTTCTACTGAGAAGAGACTATCGCTATAGCAGAGAATGCATCCATGGAATATTGCTCATATTCTATGCTGTAGACTCAGGTTAGCTATATTCCAGGCGAATGATAAAGAATCCTCATTGATATTGGAAGTCAGGAGAAAAAACGAAGGAATTTGACCTTTTCAGTAGAAGGCAACGGCGTATCATGTTATAGAGATGACTATAGTGATAAATTAATGACGGACCTAAACATCTCCCAACATCCAGCCAAGCTTTCTCGCTGTGCAGTAAAGATTTCCCTGTTTTATCTACGTTTCAGCATATTTAGGATAAAAATAACTGATGTAGAATGATAGATGAAAAGTGAAATTCAGAAATGTTGCATTATAAATCGCTGTGGATCGAGGCAGGGTGTTCATTGCAGACGGTGAACCTTTTCGATTTAACCACAGCTGTGATGGCAATACACAGCGACACCCCCAATTCCTCCCTGGCTTCAGTCATCTCCTCGTCGGTTTGTTAATTAATTTTCTTTAAGCGAGCCTTGACATAGAGACGTTATCCAGTCCGCTCCCCGCTCCACACACGCACACAGGCGTACATTTTAGTATTGACCGCTCACGCGATTGGATTAATTTCTGGCAGAACGCTTTTGTCGAAGAAAACCACGAAACCATACGGGAGAAATAAATTGATAAGCCGAGTCAGACGGTGTGGGTCCGATACGTTGTGATTATTTATTTATTCTATTTATTTTCACTAAGGTCGTTTTCATATTCCTGTCTGTGAACAAAACTGAACTGTCGGAATTGGTGAAGTAAATATTGACGCCCGTATCGCGTTCTGGCATGATGACTTGTTGTCGAAGAATGAGGTTAGGAATGAGTGATGAGTTTAAAGCCTCCTATCCATGGCCCCCTTCTTTGAAATGATTTAACAGTAGCACCAGCTCGCTGCGCTTTAGATGGCAGCACGAAAAGTTAAATTGAACCAATGACCGTGTGACTAGCAGCTTGTGTCAGCTTGTGGAAACGCCGCCACGCATCTAAACGAGATGGCAGCAGTTTGCTATGAAATCAAGGCGGATTTTATTTTTAGTATCACGCAGTGACTGCTCTCGTAAATATAAGTGGAGTAGATTTTTACCGTAAAGGCCCATGTATCGGCGCCCTGTCCAATTGCGGCTTTAAGCCATGACTCGTTTTTGCAGTGTGCAGCTCTGAACAGCTCCGATCTGTTCATGTTGGAAGTATTACGCTGGCCAGATTCAGCATAGATGTATTTGTTCATTAATATTATCTCAATTTCTGTGCCGTTATTTTCCACGAAAGAATCCCCTCAATTTAAGCATGTAAGTATTTAGACGATCCTTACGATCCTTAACATATTCACTGCTCACCACCCGGGGGCAAGCCGGCAACTTTTAGCAGTAATTAGAAGTTTTGATAGCACAGATTGCCAATTGGATGCTCGTTACCACGTAAATGCCACGCAGTTGTGCAGGGAGCGGATGAAATGGTCGCATATTCTCAGCCATGCTCGGACCTGCTCAACAGAGACAGGCGTATATACAGCGCATGTCCGTGGATAGTTATATTCACAATAGGAATAACGTATGCGTTTAGGGAATCAATAATTCGCGCATTTTGTGATGCTAGTGGCGCCACATGTGATTTTACTAGTACCTCAACCAGGGGCCCGTTGAAGAATCTTATTATCTAGGATCGTATATGGAGACCCTTTTCTGTACCTCTCACAAGGGTTAGCATTTAATAGGTTTTAGGTTCGTTCGCTAAGACAGTCTTAGCCGTCCATAAGGTCGTCCAAAGATGTTGCATTAAGTTGACCCACACCATCCCTGGGTCTCCTTGACGGACAGAAAAGGGTTTGCTTTTACGATCCTAGATTACTCAACGGGTGCCTGAATCTTTGTCCACATGAATCCGTGTGTCACCCTTGTATATGGACCAAACTTGGGGATCTGTGGAGTATAAACTGGTGATCAAAATGTTCTTCACTGTTTGGTGTTAGTGTCATAAGCCAAAGTGAGCAAAACGATAGATCCTAGATATAAGCAAAATATTGGGAGATCGCTCAGTTTAACTGGTGTTAATGCATAATTTCCAGCATTATCTTCATCTATAAAGGAGTAAAGGCTGTGAGTAATAAATCTGTATCGGATACGATTCAAAGCTGTGGTATACATCGCTAAAAGGACTTAGATTGAACATCAAGGGAGTAATTGTGAGCAGTTAGGGTTAGTCATATCGCATGATTATTGCTCAGAGATATTGTCATAGAGTAAAATGAAAATACGGACGAGGTTGTAAATATATTTGTTGGTTTTTCTGTATGTGTATGTGGGTATGTGTGTGTAAATATTTGATGAATTACAATGTGAAGTTGCCTGAGGTTACTGTGTGACACCAGTCTGTGCACACCTTGCTTAATGAGGATATTCCACACTTAATGTCAGGCACGCTCTGATCCCACTCAGCTCAGTACTGGTGTGAAGTTCCCGATTTCCTCAGTCAGACCAGGACTACACCGGAGCACACGCCATTAGACGCTTTGATCTCGGCGTTAAAGGGAAATCAGTCGGCGTCCCGCGCCCCCAAACGAGGCGCCGGGCGTACACACAGCGTCACAGCGCTGTATCCCGCGTTGAATCAATGCGGCGTCAGGCTACCTGCCGCGCACCAGCTCCCCCATGACAAATGTCGTCTGTTATTTCGCGGATTTGGTGGAATTGAATTTCCCTCAATCAGTCAATCAATCTCCCCTCTCTATTTTATGAACGTTTCTGTGACAGGCTTTTTGAAGCACGACTCTGCCAAGATGCATCGCTTGATACTGCCATGTTATTGTCAATTGCTCACAAGAACACTCCTTGTTGTCAGCCTATCAATGATAACTCTTGTATTTGCTACACAGAACAAATACATACTAACGAGACTCGTGTTATTCGGTATTTAATGATTTGCTAGCAAGTTTTTTTTTTAAAAGGTGGTTTTGACGGTCTGTTATTTAATTTGAATTTTACCAAGAGAATTACCTTACCAGAAATCTTTTATATTGTAAACGCATAGATAACTTTCTATAAATGATTGAATAATGATTTAACACTAAACGTTGTTATCGATATGTTGCTACGTGTTTGTAACCCAAGTCACCTCGAGGTGTGCATTATGAAGAATCTATGGAGACAAGAGTAGCGACGTCGCAAAACCTAAAATTAGCGCCCGCCTCCCCCCCCCCCCCCCCCCCATTCCGAAATAAAAAGAAATGTGAAAAATTGTAACTTCGATATATCATATTGTCATGTTATAAAAGAAAACAGCTTAGCTGAGATCACCATTTGGAAGGGAATCGTTCAGGACGGACAGCATCTAACATGCTCAACCGCCATTCACTGGTCCAGCAGACACTCTCGAGAGGCGTGTTCCGTAGACGGCGATCGGCAGCAGGTGAGACACCAGCCGCCGGCGTACGTACATCGCCTGTTACCGGCGGCTTGAGAGGACACTGCGGCCGCTAACGCCAATATAATCGCCCAACGAGCCCCTCCCAATCAAACTGCCACGTGGCGGGAGCCCGCTGCCCGCCACGCAATTTCCAGGAGAAATAGACTAGACTAGAGAGCGAGATGGGCGTAGATGCCAGCCTCGATAGGTGGCGCTCCACGTATACTGGGTGGTGGAAAGGAAGGGAGGCGTTCTCAGAGCATAGCGACTGGGGTCTGGTTGGGTGGCTGCAGCATATGTTTTAGGTTGCGGTAGTATATATGTTCTGAACTAGAACACTTATCGCCGGACAGCCAAGGTCTCAGAGAATCAATTGGTTTCACTCACTGGAATATTTTACATTCAACTATTGTGAATATGATTTTTAAACTCAGATGGAAATTTGACACTATACATATATTTTAACGTTATGATTGCTACCAAAATTCATATATAGAATACATGTACATACATATATATCCTAATAGGAAATACATTGGGGATACAGTTTAACTTGAAGAGACAGTGTATCCTCGTAAAAAATAGCGTTTTTAATTATGGATGCAGTATAAAGATGATAAGAAATATGTCTTACTTTACTTAACGTTAATCAAGAATCAGTGGTTTTCATACTGATCGTGGAATAGTACCGTATTTGGCATGTATCCAAGGTAAGCCATTTAGAGATGACCGCGAGTAATCAGTAAAAACCAAGAGAGTGACTGATCTAAAAAAAAAAAAAAAAAAGTATCTGCCAAGCAACATGACGTAACTGCCAATCACCAAGCAAAATGAGTTGTATTTGTGATTGCTTGTCAGTAGCCAACTATGTTTTTTGAGAATGAATCATCGGGGCCCATAGAAAAGGTATAAACGTCGAATCTTATCTCAGATTGCCATTCGTTCTTATATGGGCGTTTTCACATGCCGTGTGTTCAAAGGTCTCCCATTCAAAGGAACATGTTATGAAATGTCATCCATCAAATGTTCTAGCAAAAAATTCGCTTCCAAACAAAATTGCAAGTGTATCAGCTACAAAAAATAATCAATTTGAAAGGATCGAGGACAGGTTTATTCTCACTCCGCAATTTATTCAGTTGTTGTGCATTAAGATACTAAAGCAACTTCATCAGAAATAGAACTTAGAAATAGAAAAGTAATCAGGTGTATTTATTTCAGACGTTAATAAAACTGGGGTAGAATAGACTCTATTTTGTATGATAAGTTCAGGATGCACTATGGGATATGTAGTGTCAGTGACTGATACCTGTTGTATTAATGCCTAATGTAAGACCTCCTGGTTTGCTCCTATATCAAGTGAAATTAATTCCACATTTTTCAATATCTAGCATAGAATGCATGTAAATAGAGAGAGAAAAAAGGGGACGTATAGGTTTTTTTGTTTAAAACTTATTTGATCAGCCTTGTTATGACGACAGGCCGAGCTGATTACTCACTTCCGTTTTTAGTTGGATGTCAAGGCGCCATCTTCCGGAACGCTCCAGAATTAATGATTGACGCAAATGGGCTATGCACAAAAAAATACACGAAGTTTGTCTCCTTGAAAACTTGCGACAAACGAGGCACAATTAAGGGTGTGACCTTCGGTTATTTGAAGATACACAGACGTGAAAATAAGCAGGAAAGACTCAACGTCAGGACTCAAAATACGACCTCATGGAGAGCATTTAAGAATAGGGTGTGGGAACTCCGGTGCTTTGGCCAAATGCTGGAGAATTCGCCCCGAAACAAAGTCGCCCTGGGATTTTCTCACCCCGAAACAAACTCGCCCTGTTTGTGGAACTCGCCCATACTAACCTCGCCCCCTACAAATAAATATATATAGATAAAAATGAATTAATGCACTTTAAGTGGTTTCTTTTATATTTACTAGCGATCTTGTCGCTAGACCTTATGAACCTGCTATCTGGTGGATGTTGGCCGAAGTGGTACAGGCGTCAGTCTGGTCTTCAGAGCAAGCGCTATGGAGCATGGCAGATCGTTAATATTCAAATAAGCATGGTGACCCTGCTATGATAAACGTCCCAGTGTATGATTTCAGCGTGATTTAGAGACCAGCGCAACTTGCGCCATTTTCAAATGGTGGATGCTGTTAGAGGATCGTCTTAGGGTTAAGAGATCAGAAAACTACAGAATTAAATTGTGTTTCCAACATGGCTTCTAATGAATTATAAGAGAAAAAGTAAATCTGGATATGAAACCCACAAAAACTGATGAGCCGTGTCGAGTTTTCTGCCCACGTGAATCTCACTTTTGTGGCACTTCTGTCTCCATGGACAGGTCTGGTTCTGTTTGTCTTTATGTAGAGGAGCAATTCCAAGCAGATCCTGTCGAAATTATGCCTTTTTATATGTGGTAGGTGACAACCATAAGTCTTCCCTTTCTCCTGACAATAACCCTATTCAGAGTCCCTAACCCTAGCAAAATTCTGAAGATGGCTGACATAAAATTACAAGTACACATGTAGTGTTTAAGAGTTCTACAGTACGGGGTGATTTCGAGGGACAAACATACAAAGCGAATTCCCAAAAACGGGGCTAGTTCTCCATTAACGTATAGGGCGACTTTGTTTCGGAATTTCGGCCACCCACCTGTCCACGTGACCTGGTAGATAAAGCCGGAGCTACTTCGCTGAGTAGTGCTGCATCTTTGTACTGTTTCCACAAATGAAGTTAGTTTGTAGTGTCCTGTTCTTGCCGAATGTGAACACCTAGAGCATCAGGACACGAATCCTTGTTGACCTGGCAAAATGAGAGATGCCTGTTGTCCGTACAGATAGTTTCCCCGTGCCCGATGACATCCCAGGTCTTGTCATGACTTGTCTTTTCTCGCCCTGAGCGTCGGGCCCTGAATGAAAGAAAGACCAGATTCTGCCTAAATCCACCTTCTTACTATACCAGTCATGTCCCCAGTTGGGGGCCATCCTTAAAATACGTACTCACTGAGGGGGTAAGCAATTCCGGAAATTTTGTGTTTGCTCCTTCTTTGTTCTTTTGCGTACAAGATTGGGACGGGGGTGGGAATGAGAAACTCTGCATTCATTCTTTATAGATGGCCCCTTGTCACTTCTGTACCTATTCATAACACCGATTCTGCTAATCCAATCCCCTTTTATCATTTAGTACTATAAAAATAATTTCATACTGCAAGTGTTAGCAATAACTTTTCACGACATTTAGTATTGTAGAGATGGTTAGGGACTGAAGGCGTTCACCATACATTCCCACAACACCAGTCTTGTCCCTGTCGCCATTTCCATCCAGCAGCGCTAGATTTGACAGAAGCGACCATTACTGGCTTGTTAGCCGATGCCCCGCTGGAAAACATGTTTAGCACCAACAGTAGACTGATAGTGTTCCTTCTCTATGCTGCTCCTCGCTCCCAAAGCCTCCATCTTTCTCACACCCCACAAACAGCCGCCTGGTACTGTTGCCATAGCAACAGACTCTAGATCCGAATCCAGGATGATGTAAAAAAAATTAGTTGAACGCGGGCGTTGGGAAAGGCCTATCATTACCCAAGGTCCTCGCCCCCTACTATTGTGATCAGGTAGCCATAGCAACCCGTCAGCCGGCGTCGCGTAGCAACGCCGCGCGACTACTTTTTCGTGCGGAATATGAAGCTGCGCGTCTCTATGTGTGCGTGACGAGCGGCGATATCTATGGCGAGCCGTCTTCCCAATTATCCTACCGTTATCTATTTTAGACCTGAATTCGATATGGTCTTTAAAGCTGGACTTGGTTGTGGAACAAAGGAAATGTCCTTTTTGCGTAACATTTTACATAAACGAATCCGAAATACATTTGGGCTAATGTCATTTCTAAATTGTCGAAGAGTATAATCTGGTTATCTTGAAATGAATTCATGGTGTCGGACACGGATAAGAGGTGGAGAAAGGGCTTGCCATAGAAAAAAAGTACTCCACCTAGGTTGGTGGTGCAATGTTAGTGACACTTCCTGCGACGTACTCCACTCGTACCTCCACCCAGTTACCAATGGGATGCTTTAACCTGGGCTATAGAGGTTTAGGCCAAGGGACCCGGTTACATGGCTTGATGAGTGACTCATCCGTCACTATTTAGCTACATTTAAGACCATATGTAAGCATTCTAATATAAAAGTCTTGAGGCATTTTTGTAGAAAGGACGACATACTGCTTTTTGATATAAATCTATGCCTTTACCTTTAAATTCGATTCAAGTGCACAGACATTCAGAAAATGCTAGAACAGAAGTATATCCTGATGTGTGGTAAAGTACGATGATATCATTGGGAAAATACTACATGTTAGTTGACGTCATCCTTAAAAGGTTGAAGTTTTAATTCAAGTACCCTTGATGGAGCATGGACACTTACTGAGACATGTTGCATTGCAAACTTTGAATACTATTTACTGTTTCAGTAATCTTCCCCTGGTTTTTCTACTCCTAGTTATACTTGTATTACTTGAAAGCTTTATTACATTTCAGGAGAGAAAAAGTCACAACTTTCTATTGGGTGTTTCATCTTATACTGATCCTTTGATCTCATTTTGTCTTTTTCAGCCATACCACCTTGAGTGCCACGGTTCACCGGCCAGATTCCCGACTCAGCCTCCACCCTGGCTTCCCCTAGCCTGGGGCCTGGGGGGATGGGGTCCCCACACCCGGGGACACCCGGCCCCCCACCGGGCACCCCATTGGGGTACCCGCCAGGCCACCCGGGCAGCCACCCGGGGGGCCCCCAGCAGCCGCAGCATATGGCCGGCCCCCCGGTGTCCATGTCGGGCCCGCATCCCGGGGGGCCAATGGGAATGAGCGGTCCTGGCACGCCAGGCACTCCGGGCCCACCACAGCAAATGCCCGGACCGGGTGGGCCTGGGGGGCAGCCAGGCATGGTGATGCCGGGGCAGCCAGGGCAACCAGGGCAGCCGGGGCAGCCTGGGCAGCCGGGTCACCCAGGACAGGGGCCGGGCGGACCCCACCCCGGCGGGCCGGGGGGACTTGGAGGACACCCAGGGGGACCCGGTGGACACCCAGGTGGACACCCCGGTGGGATGCCCGGGGGACCGGGGTCGGGGCACCCAGGAGGACACCCAGGTGGACACCCTGGCGGGATGCCTGGGGGGCCGGGGCCGGGGCATCCGGGGGGTCCGGGGCCGCATCCAGGCCATCCGGGGCATCCGATGAGCAGGATGGTGCAGCACCCCATGGCGTCACCGCTCGACCGGGACCCGACAATGACGTAAGTAACAAACTTTGCTTTCTGAAAAATAATGTTGACCTCATAATTCACTCTCAAATAAGTTCATCTAATGTTATGGTTGAATGGTAAAGTACCTCCCAATTAACCATGTAAATGTAATATGACACATCTAAATGGTAATTCCAACAAATGATTAGAAATGTCTACGTTTGCTGTATCAGTTTTCTTCTTTCGCAAAGATATGATTTCAGTTTTGCTTGTTGTCTCAAGGGGAACCAGTCAGTGAACTTCGTCACTCCGAGTAATGCAGATGTTTGTCTTAAAATGCCCATGCATATCCTTTCGAAGATCAATGATTATTTACGTAGTGTTGCCACATACTTGCTTATACTAAATTGTATTTGCCAGAAAGTCTTGTTAACGTGCACATTTGTGATCTACTACTAAAAAATATAGTGGTATTTGTGTGGTTACCAAGTATTAAACAATAGAGAACTATGACGAAAGATATAATTTACTATTTAGATGAAACCTATACCGATACTAAACCAGCTATTGTAAGTGATGATTTAAGAATAACGCCATCGTCCTCAACTTTTAAAGCACAAACGTAAGAAATGATTAAACAAAACTAAAACAAAATACCCCATGAGAAAATGGTTGAATGACGAGGTGCAACGGATGTGTTTAAGATTGCCAAGGTTTTAGCGGTTCACTGATATGATGTGTGATGTAGAGAGTACTGACCAGCTTTGTAAAGTTTTCAAGGGTATTGCCGCCATAACTAATGGTAACCTCCTGTCACATGGTGCTCATGTGCAGGTGAATGATTACATGAAATCCTGCCATGATTAACAAATCAATTTTGATACATTACATCAGAAATGCACCACACCCACCACCACCATCAAGGGAATTGTAAAAATAAAGAATCTTTGCCTATACCCATGGGGAACACCAGGGGAAAGGGTTGCTCCCCTCAGCCATAAGTGATGAATGCTCCCCAAGAGCTGTAGATGGGGCGGCCATTTGCAATGCTATTAAGAAGAAATCATGGCAGGAGCCATGTTCTGGCTGGTAAAGTACCTCGGCAGGTGACTCGGGTGGCATGGTGGATGGCTGAACTGCTCACATAGTGGCAGTGAATGACCAGACTGCTTGGAGGTCGCAGGAGGTAGGTTATGTGATATACACGTCTCCAAGAGGTTAGAGCTAAAGGGAGGGGGCTGATGGCAAGACTGGGGAAACTTATCAGGCTTCATAGAGTATGAGAGCAGTGCTCAGTCAAGGAGGTGATGGTTTGAGCCAGTGCCAGTGAGCTTTTGTACGCTAATACAGCCTTGCATTTCTATACCTATAAATCTATACAATTTTTGCTGACATTCACATACCCACACCATCACTCATACATCCTTTTACTTATGAAGCATTTCACATATATACAGTCTTTTATTAATGCACACTTTAAGATATGCCCCCTTTCAAACCTTAACACCCATGCACCATCCCCCCCCCCCCCCCCCCATTACATGAAATCCTGCCATGATTAACAAATCAATTTTGATACATTACATCAGAAATGCACCACACCCACCACCACCATCAAGGGAATTGTAAAAATAAAGAATCTTTGCCTATACCCATGGGGAACACCAGGGGAAAGGGTTGCTCCCCTCAGCCATAAGTGATGAATGCTCCCCAAGAGCTGTAGATGGGGCAGCCATTTGCAATGCTATTAAGAAGAAATCATGGCAGGAGCCATGTTCTGGCTGGTAAAGTACCTCGGCAGGTGACTCGGGTGGCATGGTGGATGGCTGAACTGCTCACATAGTGGCAGTGAATGACCAGACTGCTTGGAGGTCGCAGGAGGTAGGTTATGTGATATACACGTCTCCAAGAGGTTAGAGCTAAAGGGAGGGGGCTGATGGCAAGACTGGGGAAACTTATCAGGCTTCATAGAGTATGAGAGCAGTGCTCAGTCAAGGAGGTGATGGTTTGAGCCAGTGCCAGTGAGCTTTTGTACGCTAATACAGCCTTGCATTTCTATACCTATAAATCTATACAATTTTTGCTGACATTCACATACCCACACCATCACTCATACATCCTTTTACCTATGAAGCATTTCACATATATACAGTCTTTTATTAATGTACACTTTAAGATATGCCCCCTTTCAAACCTTAACACCCATGCACCATCCCCCCCCCCCCCCCTCATGCATTCATACACCATACTGGCTGCCTGACTGCACCCTGCCTGTCAGTGGACTACTCGTCTGTGACTTGCCTGTCAGGGTCCTGCCCTGTTGACGACCGTCTGCCTGCAGCCTGGCAAGAACTTGCCTCTCAAGGGCTTACCTATCAGGGGCCTGTGTATGGGTGGCATGCCCGCCGTTATATTGTCACTAGACTGACATAGGCCTGCCACAATATCCTACAATATCTTACACGTTTTGCAACGGTAACCTATAATGCTCCTTATCTATTCCTACTTTGACGGTCTAGGGACAAGTATCTGAAAGGTACAACATCTATGTACAGTGTATTTCAAAACACTGATTAGAAAGAAATCCTGACCTTCCACAGGGAAAACAAGATTTTCGAAAAACTATAAAACTTGTATTAGAAGGGAAAGTTTTATGATCGGAACAATCCTTGCTACTTCAAGGAGCACTTGAAAATCGACACGTTGGTAGCAGGTCTAAAGTCGATATTTCAGGTCGAATTCTGCAAGTCAAAAGGTACAGGCCCAACTGCCGTAGAATGTCGTGTCATGGCCTTATATTGTGACATCGAGCTTGACTTCTGCAGACAGCCCAAATCATGTGTACAGCATAGATATGACAGATCATCTCAGTATCAGACACAATCTGGGCCAGGTTCCATAAAATCTGTCTTGAGAAAAGTAGAAGTCGTGTTCGTCAAAGCCATGTTTCTGCTGCACAGATCAGAGGTGAATAACATACAATGACAAAGCTGTCACCGTTTAATAACATTACCAATAAAATTACTGGTTAAAGAATGGAGAGAAACCTTTTCCCGGCCCTATTTCCGCGTAAGTAGTATGTAACAACTGTTTAACTTGTGACCAAAGCTGACTTGTGAAAACCGTCATTAGCGACCAATCAAAATCGACCAATGAGCAAAGGGCTCACAGGTAGCGCTGACCTGAGCATAGGTTTCAACCTTGTAGTAGTTTTATAGTAGGGTAAACACCTCGTCTTTTCCAGATACATGTAAATTACTGGTTAAAGCAGGATTTACCAGAGAGAGTTTGAAGATTAGTTTAGATAACGTTCTTGGCATCTGTCGCTTAAATAAGACTTGATAAGTGTATTCTTTGATGTCCACCTTTTGCTGGTCAAGGAGGGACTACTTTTGAATGGCCTGAAAATGGTAGAAAGTAAAAGTGTCAGTCTTGTTGAGGAAACATACGTTTAGGGTACAAGAGAATAATCGTGGTGAATCTCAGTGTAGATCAGCATCAAGACATTTTTAAGACGAGGTGGAAATCAGATAGGTATCTAGGCATTAGAGTCTTGAAACCTCAAATCTATCAGTTGTGCAATATACAGAAACCAACCCAATTTTGTCCTGGGGATGAGATTAAGTGGCAATGGAGTGTGTTCTTTGCCTCCATCCACAACTGGAAATCTTGTTCTTTAGAGCGATTGCTTGATTATTTACGTTGATGCCTCAAATAAGCCGCGTCGCGTTAGTGAAATCACAACATTACGCAATGCGCTGTCATCTGAGTACCGTGTCTCTAGTTCGCCAGCGTTCCGGCAGAGGGCCGCGGCAGCAGACACTGACCTAGTAAACGTTGAGTCACTCGGCCTGACGCTGATTCCTGGCAGGTTGGAGCAGCTACAAAAACAGGTGGCTGGCGGTGCAGGCTGGGTACCGCCGATCATACACCGTGTCCTGCAAACGCTGGCCGGCGAACAGCATACCCTACTTTGTGTTGATCGCCTAGACGTGCGCACGACCGCCTGACAGGGTGCGCCGCTATCCAGCCGTGCCTAATGGTGAATCCTATGAACGGAGGGAATTCATGTATGGGGTTAAAGCTGAAGCCAAAAGAAGGGGGGCAATACAACCCTACCAAACACGCGTTTTAATACATCATCTAATGTTGAAATACTGATGGTTGTAGGATTTTTAATGTTATTTTGCAAAGGATAGTCCATCTTGAGATATCTCTTTGTTTTTGAAAGAGGCAAATCGCTTTGATTGTTTATGAAATATTTGAAAACATTGAAAAAGAATCGACTGAAATAAGTCTACAAAAGAGAAAAGCTTAAATCCTTTATGGTCCCTATATAACCTCAAGGTCCCCTGGGATGTCAAACCACAAACAAACAAACAAACAAACAAACAAAACAGATGTCTCTGATCGCTGATTGTTTAACTTGAAGATATGTGTCAGGCATTCCTAAAGGAAGCCATTAAATGGGAGCGCGTTGTACGTTAGAAAATGCAATAAAGGAAGTCATAAAATGAGAGAGCGTTGTACGTTAGAAAATACATTTGTACAATAAAAGAAACGTATAACCCCTTAGATATCAAATTGCGGTGGGTTGAGGATCTTTTGTGTTTCCAGTCTCCAAACACATCCATGGGACGTCCGCACGTCTAGCGGTAATACCGGGGAACGCGTCATCGCTGTGACAGTCGTAGTGGCTGGTTCACGGCGATCACCGTTCTCAGTTGTAGTAAGCGGAGGGGGGGGGGGGGGGGGGGGAGTGTCGGTCGCCCGACATCTATCTAGGTCACCGAGACGCCGTTTCATGAGCCCATGATTGACATGTCAGGCGGCAGTGTGACGTGCGCATGCAGCCACGGCTAGTAAGAACGCATAATTTATACACGGGCGTATCTCTGCTGCGATATAGTGATGGTACGCAAGGAAATGCCTGTCATAGGAATGGCGGGTTACGGGTGATCGGCACAGGAGTTATTATGGAGGACTCAACAGCAGGAGTGGCAGTCTGTCTGTCTCTCCGTATTACCTACTCTTAAATATGAAACACCAGGGAGACCGATGCAGAAATAAATATATTTTGTTTGACAGATAACCAGATTAGATTGTAATATTGTAAGTGGTTAGGTGGCAATAGTAACAGTGGTAGAGACACTAGCTGTTTCATTTCGGCATACATGTAGTAGTATATGGATATGGTAGTATTAAGCAGGCGAGGGAATTTCTGACCTAGACTGAATTTCGATAAAATAAATTATTTTTTCAAAATAACCTTAATTTATGATACATAGGAATGATAAACTGTTGTTCCATTTATCAGTAGATTAATTATAATGGCGGAATATGGAATAGAGAATGGTGAAAATATTAAACTAGTAAGGCACAACATGTCGATTTAGTTATCGCATCACCCATAACCTCGTCCCTCCAAGGCAAAGCCCAAAGAAGTCACGTTTGTTTCTGAGATAAAGCAAGATGTAGATAGTCTAGTTGTATATTCTTTTCAGCATAATGAACCTTTTTTTAATTTTTGTCTATGTAGTAAAACTCGAGAAAAGAAATCATACTGCCCAACTTAAAAAGATACGTTTGTGGTACACCTTCCCATCTTAAAAATATACTAATGGTAACTTCTCTACATAACAAGGTAAATTAAGTGAAACCTAAAAGAATACTATTTATTTCATTGTTAATCCAAATTCAATGAGAAGCTCAATAGCATAATATAGCAGGCTGCCATGAGTTAGATATACCGACCTCCACTTTGGATTAAAGGTTGAGCATCAGAAGAGCAGATACATAGGCAGCCTGAGGCTAGGTGCTAGGGGACCTTAGGTGTGGTGGGAATGGCGGAGCCCCCAGCCTTGAGCCTCGAGGGGATGTCTGTTACGGGGATCTGCTCCCTACTGAATGTTCCTCATAAAGAGCTGCTCACACAGCTGCTCGCCAGGCTCCCACACAGTTTGTACATATACTGACAAACACTCATACATCCGAGGGCTATGTCTCTGTATAAGATCATTCATGCTGCTCAGCGCATCTTGTGTATGTGACCCAATTTGTCACAGTAGACTCTAAGTTGCACTGGTGCAAGTTGCGGAAATGGGATCTGAAGGGTTAACCCTCTATTTTACCGAAATTCAGTTTCTGACAGGTTCCCTTCGTTTTTGATATGTTCATGCCATTCCCAGAGTTTTCAACCCAAATTGTACTCCTAACAGTATAAATGTAGAATTTAAAAAGTCCTACATGGCTGTTTTGTGCAGAACAAATGCCATGGAGGATGTTTATACTTTGGGCCATTCTATCTTTGAATGAATAAATAAATTAGTTACAGAAGGGATAGTGATTCATACAAGGGTTCTATTGAAAGGTATTGAGCTGCTCTATACCATGGAACTAACTAGAAATTCAGCCCATATGATAATTCGGGTCACATATATCATCTATTATACACCTCAGGGTCCCTTTGGACGTGGAACAACAAACAAAACAAACAAACAATCTTATACATAATGACCTCTGCGACCTATATCGTAAAAAAATCATGTAATGCCTACTCTGCCATACGCTGTTGTACAGACCTGCTCTGCATGCCCAAATTTGACTTCAAATGGCGATTAAAGGCAAATTCTTTTGAATTTGAAATATTTCAAGGTGTATAATAATGGTATAGGGGCTAGGCGTTCCAATCTGTGAATTGCTACGAACTCACAAGACTCGACAATACGCCCCACTCGCCTAACGGCGTCAGGGTAAGTATTTGCTAGTTCGTGAGTCAACGTTTTATTATAAATTATATATGCAGAATAAGTTTTCCATGGTACTTGCTAAAATTTTACTTTTCCGCCCTTATCTCATAGATTAGGATTGCTGATACAAAGAAGGTCTTGCTGCACATAGTATGATTATTCACTATTTTGCACATGTCTAAATCTCGAATTGTTCACCTTCTGCTCTTCATATGTATTCTCATCTTGATTCCTCGTGTACTTAAAAGTATTCCTTCAGGTTGCCTGTAAAGCACGATTGTTTCTAAAGCAAAATCGTATACATTGCGTACTTAAAGCAGAGCCGTTCCCATACTATATAAATCCATACGTACGAAGTGGACCATTCTGAACATGACGATATTCAGTTAGTTCTGATCCCCAGCCCACGATATTAGAGGGAAACTATGTTCCGGTGGGAATAAGTCAAAGTTACGAAGTAAGGCTTGGAAAAATTACTGCCCAAGGCCTTGTAACTTTGACTTATTTCCACTGGTATGTGGTTTCCCTATTCCTATATACCTTCAATTGTCGGCTAATATCGATAAAAACAGAACGTCTTTGAACGTCAACCTAGGCAGTAAACATCAACCTGGGCAGTAAACGTCAACCTGGGCAGTAACTTCAACCTGGGCAGTAAACAAAAGTTATTCCACCCCCAGCAGCGTTAAGTAATCATAGGTTGTTCGCTCATAGGTATATAGGAATAGCGAATATTGTTAGTGTCCATCTGTACAAGTTGTGTATGGCCGTTATCAAGGCTTCAGACGCTCACACTTCAGACCTATCTGTTTAGCCCATACAATCTAAGCCGCGGTTGGTTTAAAATAAACAAAAAACAGATTGGTTGGGGGGGGGGGGGGGGGGGGTCAGCAAAGTTTTAGAGGAACCGATGGAAGATTGATTGTGATGCATTGTGGGTAGGATTAGAAAGAATGGCAGACTTGGAAACGGTAAATCAGAGGTAATTGCTAGTTGTAACTCAGCAACTCCTTCATCTACTGTTTTATTCATGCCGTTTTCTTTGGTCAGATTTATTAAAGACGTTCATAAGGGAAAAAAGGCAGGCTTGGTGATTCCGACATTGGTAATTGATTTAGCAAAGTTTAAGTGAAATAGGCCGCTGTGAGTATAAGTCTGACTATACGGAAATATCTACATCCCAAAGTAAGTCTAATTGAAGAAATTGAACGTTAAACTACCCAAACAAACAAACAAACAAACATCTACATCCGAGAAAAATTCCAGTGTGTTATGAAGTGGTTCTAGGTGTAAAGCGGCCAAATATTCAGGCGCCTGCCTCTGCTGCTTTTCTAGTCAATAAGTTTGCGAAAATAAAGTATTTGACTCCGGGACGTTGTGTGTAAGTAGGTCAAATAGAGTGTCTATATTGGATAATTATATCTTCCTCAATAAATAAAACAATAGAACGAACAATCAGTAAAACAGACAATGGTGACGCCGCATAAACGGCAGAAAATGGAAACAAAGGGTCCCAGGGTACGAAATAGAGACTGGGACAAACATGTCGTGTGTCAGTGGTGGTTTTATACTAAATATTCAAAGTACTAGTACCTGTATATATCATCGACACGAGTAAATAAATTGTAAGGTAAGCTGATATGTAAAATTGGAATCCCAACCTCGCTCCGATTTATGTATGTCTATGCATCTACTTGCAAGATCTTTCATTTTCTTGTGGGCAATATTGTTTTTCAGTTGATGTCTTATGTTTTATGAGTATTACGGTAAAACTTTTCTCTCCACAGTGTCTGTGATCGTAACCAATGAGTAAGTAGTGTAGGGAAAGTACACATGTAATCTCAAACAGTCGGCTTTTCTTGCTGAGTAACTCTTGCTGTTCAACGATTTAATTGATATGCAATTAATGTTTTTTTATTCATGCTAGTTAATATTTAAATATCAGTTTAGCAGTCAATGCTTGAATGTAAGTAGAATGTTACGTATCTTAACAGGAGAAATGATTCTCCTTTGCCTCGGTAGGTGGCAACTCAATTCTCGCAGTTAGTTCAAACGAGGTCCGCTAGGCTCCAGCACAATCTGTTGCCATGGTAACCTATTCCGTCCTTAGTTTTCCCCTCCGTCACCAACGGGTCTCCATGTTTCTATATTGTACATATTTCATCAGTGTTATTCCTGTTGCCTCCATATATCATTTTCAATTTTATTTTATCCCAATTATGAAAAAGAAAAGAGAAGAAAATTGCATGAAGTTTGTATTCCACGTCAGAATTCTTTCCACCCAACCAAGTGTTTCTTTTATTTTTTCTCCATAGTTTGGCGCCCTCCGATCCCAGGCGTTATATGCCTACCACCATTGCAAGGTTGGTCCTAAATTATATGTTTTATTTTCGCTGTTTTCACGTTTTTTGAACTAACGTTTGCCGATACTAAAACTTATGTACTAATCCTAACTACTACTGAATTAATTCTACTAAAACATACTAATAATGGTAGAGATTTTGATTCATGTTTGTAAAACATTGTGGTGGAAGTGGTCCTAAAAATGAAAGTATTATGTTGCTTGAGAAATCTACAAAGATATTGTTGTAATCGTGGAGCAAGCTGAGTTTGATTGTGATGAAGTGATGATATAGTTGCATGCTAATATGATGAGGGGTACTTTCTCCCCTCCCCCCGATGCGGGTCAGAGGTACGCTGTAGTTTAAAGGTGAAGGTATGGAACTAAAGTTTTCGGTGCCTGATGCCATATCCCGACATTGCGTTCACGTAGAATCAACCTCCGTCGTCTTAAGTACCCCATACTCAGTACATGTAACTAGTTAGCCTCCCGAGAAGGCCATCAGCAGTAGTAATATTTACTTATTACTATCGTTCAACATGTCTGTAACCAGTCCGTAATTATTTTTCATCTAATTCTTTATTGATATTTCTATTGTGGGGAAGAATATGGGGGTGTCGAAATTGTTAGAAATACTTTGAGGATACGAGTAACCACTAGTCTCAAAAAGCAATGAGTACACTATATTCTGTGGAATAAAGCGGTACTATGGCCAAAGATCACCTGCCCCGGACGCTGGTGCCAAGTTGGTGGCCAGCTCGTCGTCCGCTGGGCCAAGTGACGGGCGGTGTCGGGCGCGAGTCAAGCATCATCCAGTTGGTGCGCGGCGCCCCCTCCCCCCGCGTTTCTATGACGACGCAGTTAGGGCGGGAAGCGGGAAGCACCGGGCAACAAAACGTCCGTGTTTGCCGAGTCGTGTATCGCCCGGGCAAATACAGATATGGGCCTCCGGATGGCGGGAGGCGAGAAGCCGGAGGAGGAGGAGGAGGAGGAGGAGGAGGAGGAGGAGGAGGAGGGGGGAGTGCGGGAGGAAGAGAACAGCACTGCTGGTAGTAGTGGTGGTGATGGTGATGGTGCTACTGTGTGGTGCTTGGAGTACAGGTCCGTGGAAGATGTGGGTGGGTGGGCGGGGTATGAACGTTTGCTACGCATTTACATGTGGAACAACTGCGCGCGCAGTCGGTTGGTCACGTGACTGGAACGCCGCCGCGTCCCCTCGTGGCGGTGATAGGTTATTATCGCGCGGCCGATCGGCTCGGATTTGATAAGCCATACTGAAACGTTGCGGATTGTTTGGTCACGGCCCGAGGCAGTCAGGCACCGCTGGTAACAACCAGGCATGGGGACCAGTCCGCGGTGGTAGCAGTCAGGTTGGAGAACCAGTCGGCAGAGCAGAAAGGGTGGCTTCGAGTCGTTACACTATCCGTGTCAATCCAGTGGGGACTTCACTCTAACCACACCCTACCATGAGTGTGACCAAGTTCCTGACCTTTATCACCGGCTACCAATAGAATGGGACTGGAAACTACCGATATTTCCAGCACCTTGTGTTGACAACCAGTAGCTTAGCGACAATTGTCATAACCCAGATACACCCAGGGAAACCCACAGTCTTCCCGTGGCAATCGTCAGAAGCGAAGAACACCAACTGCCACTCTGTAACTGTTACTCTGAGCCAGCAACACTTTCAGATACTCTGAAACAGTCAGCAGACGTCCCAGAAGCATTGGTGCAAAGAAGTCTCTAACATTCTTAGATACTTCCATTTGCCCTTCCCCGAGAAGTGGAAGAAATCCAACAGGAACATTTTCGGAACGGTCTTATCCTCTCGACGTTTCTGACCAACAACGGCAAGGGACTGCTCAATCCAACACCTTAAAGTGTCTGAAGTGAGAGAGTGCAGGAGACGTGTTAAAGTTCAACAGAGGCTGCAAATCTCTGTGTGAGCAGCTCACTGAGCAGTTCACTGTGAACTCAACATAGTCGTGACTGTCGCCAGCACACATCGAGGCCTTAACTGAACCACCCACCTGGACGAGAAGAATCACACAAAGACGGATAGAGGGGACGTGTTCCTGGTTTAGGGGTTCCAACAGAAGGTAATGGCTGATTCTCATAGATCGCGCCACTGTCGGGTCGATGAACGCGAGTGGTGAGCGATAAAAGGAGGTCTTCAATGACAATCTATTTATTGAGAGTTGGAGGCAGCCTCAAGACGGGTGAGATACTTATATTTAAACTGTTTTCAGCTCTAATCATACTCTGTAGGGCAGGTTGTCTAGCGATAACAATGTGTTTCACTGTAATACTGGCCTCAGTAATATCTAGTGGTATTAAAGGTATTAAAACAGCTATTTTGAAATTGGCCGATTCCATATACATGTACATTTATTTACGTGGGTGAAGATTAACTCGAATGTTAAGGCCTGGCTGAATGATTCTTATTGATTATAGTACATCACGACACTCACTGCACCCTAATATCTAACTTATATTGACCATTCCCTGAAGTGTGGTTAGTCTGGAATAGAGGTTATGAGAATTTGGTCTATCCTTGAATGCTTTTTATGTTATTGCAGGACCTTTACTGAAAGCGGTTGATCTGAATCCCTGATCTAAAACATGTCCGTCCACTGATACAGGTTCATGCTCTGAGACGTGGCTGCCCTCTGAGGCATGTCGGTCCACTGACCACGGTACAATGACTGACTTTGTTTTTGGTAGCTGCAAAAGAGACCATATATATCCACGTTCAAATTATTAAAACGGATATTGTAAGAAAACTTACGGAAGTCCAAAGTTAGTTTCTGGATACTGAACGAGTTTGATGTCTCTCTGACGGGTGAAACTGGAGATCAGTCTTATTGATAAACTCAGTCTAATGACCTGCGAATGTTAATTGTTAATTGTCTCGACTTACAGTTTCCATCATCCCAGGGTTACATTAACGCTGTTGTGTGGCTCTGGTCTTAATGAACTGCCCGTCATAGTAAATTTTTAAGATTAATGAGTCGCACCCTTGAGTAACTGCAAATGTCCGTCAGCATCCCTCTTGCATATTATTTGCTCATAGGTGTATCATATGCTTCAACCTTCTCAAACTTACACCTGCGGTTTACAAAACGTCATTTTGCTGCTCCAACCTTGAACTAGCATTGTTCTGGGTGATAGATGAGGCTAGTTTACGTTTTGAAAAACATACTGGTGACCACAGTCTGTGGTTCAAGTAGCAGTTTTGTATTCACCCTTAAATTCGACTGAACGATCCCCCTGGTACATGTATACCCATCAGAGTAGGCTCTATACTACGGACTTGAAGGATTCGTGGTTGACTCTCCCGGTTAAACTGTAAATGTGACGGGCGATTGTCTAGACCAGAATAAAGTTTCCTAGTAATAACAGTGATCATATTATGGAAATGTAGGTGTGTACAATTTAATGTCCAAACTTTGCAGCTGTGCCTTTCTCACGTGCCAACATTATCCTTATATGGCCTGGAGTCAGTTACTTCGGCGAAATTCCTAAATTTCGACATTATATTATCGGGCAGCTAACTCGATTCTTCGGTACATCGCCTATTGTAGAGGATTTGCTACTCAATGCACGCCGGGCATTACAGTTAACGTTTTAAGAAACAGCTATTAAATTTTGTAATATAAAATAATTAGACATATTTGATGTAAAAAAACGGTTTTCGAACATTGGATTTCTTCAGACTAAATCTAAATGGACCAAAAACATTCTAAAAGTATTTGGTGAAAGCAGTCTCATAAAGTATTTACACCGTGTATCGGGTTTCGAACATTCCTGTGCTGTGCAGTTTAGAACGATTGTTAATATACAAGGAGACGAGGCAAAGCTACTGTAAGTGTAAATATTTCGCACGAAATATATCATCTGTATGTAGGACGAGGCATTATTGTGTATATCTTTAAAAAAAATACCAAAAAAGACAGAAAATACATATGATGATGGTTTTATTCAGAGTGCCCTGAGGCATGATTATTATTGCGAGACCGCACACATTTCATTGAGTCCACATGCAAGTAGTACCAGTCTGGTACCATTCTAGTTCGAATAAAAATGTACCAGTTTAATCTCAGTATGCTTTACCTGATTAATCTATACTTACATTCAGCGGCATGCAGTCTAATAGGCTGATCATTGTAACAGTAGCATATTAGACTACTATGCATCATGCCAACATACGGGATGGAAAAGCGACACCAGTTGCAGACAATGAGACACATTTCCATGGTGAAGTGGCACCTATTTAAAATTTCACCATGATAAAACCATAATTTGGTGTGCATGGAGTGCTCTCATACAAAAGAGATGGAGAGGAGGTAATGATTAACCTCCTACCACATAGAAGTAGACAAGTAACATGGACGTTACCACAACAGGGACATTTTTCAAGGCGTTATACAACAAGAGTTTATAAAAGAACACTTGAATTCCGTCTTGCCATTTGTACTAAGAGTTACAAAAGCTCCTCTGGTTGGAGGCTTTACCTGGTGTGAGACATAATTGACCTGCGTTAAGAAGTTAACATTTCAGAGGCTGCAAACCTTGGGCTGGTATCTAAAATATCATGAACCATAGTCTGCACATGAAGCCTTACCATCATGATAGAGACTGGTGCTTGTATCAGCAAACCGAATTGGCCAATAGATACAATTAGAGAAAAGGAATACTTTGGCTTCCAGGAAGCCTTTATGTGCATGTGTTTCCGTTGTGATTTAAGAAACGAGGTGAAAGCACTTCTGTAATCAACCGATGCTACCTTGGAAGTGTCAAAAACTCATCAAATCTAAACCGTTGCTATGCATCTCCAGGTAAACGGTGTTTTTCCGTTGTGAGTGGGTGGTGTCGACAAAGGTGGTGTCGATGATTTAGGTAACATCGCCATTTCTCTGCTACTGCAGCTACCCTTTCATAACACATTTATTGGCATTAGTTATAAAATATATGATACAGATATCATTGATAATGTCGTGATAAGTAACTCAACCTCGATCAAAGTTTTGCAGGAGAGGGAGTGAGGGATTATGGTATTACGCGATAAACAAGCTTTAAATTACAAACTATTCAAAATACAGGTCTCTCCCAAATGGCACCGGATTGTAGAAGGCTATTATATGCAATAAAGTGGTAGCTGTATGTACTTCCTAGAATTCTACATCCATCTTCCATGTGTTCAGTTGTTCTATGGCGCTGATACCAATGAGTGCGAAATGGAAATCCCTAACTCCGACTTCGGATGGTGGCCACCTCATCGAGTGGTGCCACTCGCGAGTGGTGCCACCTGGTGTAAGACAACAGAACTGTTTTCCCAATTGATCCGCGATCGGAGGATGTGGAAGTCGTCTGCTGTGCGTTTGTTGATAGTGCCATGGCGGGAAAACGTGCGGCTTTGTTTATGATGATAGAGCTGTGTGTGAACGTCCATTGTGCGTCCGCAAGTCGAGTTTTTACAGCAAACACGACGACGACATTGTAGTGGGATGTAAACACGATTGACGATACATGGAAGCTGCCCCTGTTTCCTGTGGTGAGCTCTCCTCATGTCTGGGGCTGTGTCTGTATTGACTAGCGTTGTGTTCAGCACAGCCTAACACGAAAGTCAAACACCCATACTTTGTCAGCTTCGTGGCGTGGACAGAGGTGGCTGGGATAGGGAGAGGGAGTGTATATGGATAACGAATTGTGTTGAAGCAGGAATCAATCATGTGGTTTTAGAAGTTCGATGGTCAGCATAAATTATTTACCGACCTCGAACTTTCCAAAGTCATAGTGAAAAGATTGAACAAGGATCTTGACAAACGAAAATGCCACAAAGATTTTTGATGTTGAAATATAGTAGACAGTGCCATAGAATCTTGATCATATTGGTCCTACGGCGGGCATTGATCAATAGGCAGGAACAGATTTGAATTACACAGTGCATCCACCTAGTATTTCTAGGAGGAACGTATCCTGTCATAATGTGGTGTATTTTACCATAGAAACAGTCCGTGAGACATTTCCCCTTTATTCCTGTTAGTATGGGGGTCAACAATGTATTACATTGAAACGACAAGGACTAGAACAGCTGACTCCAGAAGCCGCAGTCCATTGCAAAATCAACTGAACAACGCTTCCCCATTCCCATCTAGATTTGTCCTTCCAGTGCAATTCACGCATCGAGTTATGATATCAATCAGTAGGGCCTTAAAGACAAAATATAACGTTTTACCAAACTTGATAAAAATGAGTCGATTATGCAGATTTGTTGATATATTTATGTAATATATTGTTTTGTCTAATATCTTATGGTCAGTATCCTCGTAATATATAATTCACTAGTACACACTACGATGGAAGGAAATGTCGAAGACCCACATCACCCATTATTTAAGGCATAGTTGTTTATGCTAACGTTACTTTATATAGCACACATTATTTATATCAGCGTCTTGGTCAATTGCAACCTTTGATTTGTACTGAGAAAAAGCCAGTCGGTGATGGTCTTATTGTCACATTTTCATTTACTTGAATATGAAAAAAATCAGCAAGACATAAACGATGTACATTTAACTTTATTTAGACGTGTATTTTGTACATGTATATGGTGTGTCAGTGCAGCACAGAGCTTCACTGACTAAAACAATTATTTAAAGTAGCACTGTAAATATTGTCTGTTTTGCAGGTTGAGAGTTAATCCTATAAATATGATAACTAACCCACTTACATTAATCTGGAAGCCAATTCCTGCAAATTGTAGACTGTTAGAACCACTAGAGGGAGATCCTGTCAGTCCTCCGAACTATAGTTCCGCCTCGAGACACCAGGGGGCAGTCATGTTGCGCATCACGATCCGGTGAAAGTCCTTTCAAGTACATTTCATAGAAACTGAACTTAAGGTGTTTCATATAAAACATAAAATGAAGAAAGATTGTATGTAGGGTGAGCGAGTCTGCCTGAGGTACTCTTTATAGGTAAATGTTTCGATACGACTCAGCTCTTTTCTTATGGGTATTAAAGGCTCACCTCAGATGTTAATGTCTGTCAGTGGCTCACTGTAGACTAGTATTTTAAAGTACAATTTTATGCGGTAAGTGAGAAAACCGCAAGAACTCATTGAGTGAGCTGTGTGAGAAGGCTGCTTCGCGCTTGACGAGTAAGACACCGTCTGTATTGCGTTGGGCACTGGCCCACTCACTGGATTTGCATCCAAGATTTTACTTGACCATGTTTGGCTCCTTCGGATCATGTGATCATTTTTACTGTGTTTTCGTTGGCTGAACGTGCAGACAAAGAGCCGCGGCAGATCCACTGGGGCCAATATCGAGTGTTCTCAGCTCTACACCTTGGTTTGGGGTTTCTGTGGTGCCACCATTTAGTGTTTGGCCTGGCAGTGCTGCCAGGCTGTGGTGATTCATGGAACTACGTTACTTCTGTGTTCGTCCCGCCATCTGGTGGCTTTTCTGTGAACTTGTTCTGTTGTTTAAGTATGGGGAGATCATCTTCATACGATGTCCCCTTACTTACTCGTGGGTTTCGACAGTGTTGGTCTCATCAGGCGAATTGTAGCTACCGTAGTGATCTTTACCGTTCTGGGTGGGGTGTGTATTCCCTAATGGCGGTGTTGTAGCATCCAAAACTCATTGGCTTTGAACCAGTTTGGGTGAAATAAAGACATAGACACTATATGGATGAATAGAACGTAGATCTGGAATATGTGTGTAGAATGCATCCCTTCCAGATTGGCTAAATTTTAACATCTTAGTGTATTGGAAAGATTTCATTCTTTTAGGGAAAATGTGTGACATGGGATTTGGATGTTCTCATATTTGTTGAACCCCTTTGTGTCCAGATAATTCAATTTTGTCTCATAGGCGGCTCACCTGTTTGGCCTTCGGATGTTGGTATATGTAGTCTAATAAATATAGCCTTACATCATCCACTCCTTCATGGCCCTCCATGTTGTAATGTTTCAGAACATTTCTTATCCCATTTTTTCGCAAGTGGATCTGAGGTATTCTGCTAACCTCTCTTTCTGGTCGCGCTTGGTCTGTCTTACATACTTGACACCACGCATTTTGCATTCTATGTAACTTCAGGGATGCCAGTTTGTAGGATTTTGCCTACATGTAGGATTTTCATTTTAGTCTCAAAGTGATGAAAAGTTAAAAAAAAATTGTATGTTTTGAGAACAAAATAGACTCCAGGTTCCCTGAAATCTAAATATTAGATAAACTTGTTTTGTAATCTTTCAAAATTCCGAATTTAGCTACCCTGAGTACACTCAGTTAGAGGCCCTATGGATCCCAGTGCTCCAACCTACAGCTGTAGGATGGTAGGATTCCTGTAGGAAATGCTCCTACGGATAAGGGCAAACTTGAATACTGACTTCTGATTGGTTTAAAATATATGCCCAAGAATCTGCTAGGAGAGTGATGGGGATTCCTCATACACCATGTGCATTTAAGGTGATACATAGACTGGCCTCAGTCCCCATGTAGGAATTTTTTCTGACCCCAACTAGCATCCCTGTATGTAATAGATGATGTTGAAGCTATTGCAGGTGACCATGTGCTTGCATCTGTGTATGTCCCTTTAGTTCTAGACTTTTAGGTTTTGTTCTTATTGATCGTTTGACAATATATGCATCCTCTTTATTGCATATATCGTCTCATCGTTCCTTTCTTTGCCCGATTTGGTCAGGTTGGTAGAAAGTCCTGGTTCTGACCAGTTGGTCTTTTGAATTACTCGGTCTCTTGAAGCTTTTGACCAGCCTAGAGTTGTACAGGGTTTTGGTGGTGCTCGATTTGCCGAGTATTTCCCAATTCCGGTATATCATGGCGGGCAACATCTTGAGACCCGTGTCGGTTTGTGCTAATCAGGAACACCTCGTCACCTTCTGTTTCATGTTTTAGGCCTTTTTCAGAGCTTCATCTAGACTCACTATATCCACAATGTCATAACATATCCCCTTTCTATGAAGATTTTTGATTTGGTGTGTACTTCATAATCAGTCTCTGGAGCAGATGCGTTTCATTTTCAATGATTGTGGGTACGGTATACTGTCCGCTTGAAAAGTGGATGGGTGGAATAATACTCCAAGTCTGAATTCTCGTCTATGGGTTTGCAATACAGATCGGTATATAAAGACCCAGTCTTGTCTGCCTTCACTGTTGTACCCAAGAAATTCACCTCCGTTATGGACGTTTTTTTTGGTGAATTTGATGCTGTTCTGCGACCCAAGTAGGTGACTAAAACACTTGGATACTTCCTCTTTCCTGCCCCCCCACCCCCCCCCCCCCCCCATATGAAGAATATATCGTCGATATATCTCCGATATACCCTGGGTTCCAATGGGTAGCCCTCAAGGATCTGTTCCTTCAGGGCTTCCATAACAGATAAGCGTATGACGGGGCTAGTCTTGTCCCCATTGCAGTACCACTAATCTGAATGTAGTTGGGACCATTGAACTGTATGTTGTTGTTCCCCAACACCAGAGACAGTGCGTTACTCTATTAGACTGGCTTTGTTTGGTGTGTCTCCTGATTTTCTCATTCTGGTTAGTTTTCTTCTGATTATTTCAATACCCTCACTATTAGGGATATTGGTATATAGGACCCCTACATCTAAGGTCCCCAATACATCTCCCCTCTCTACCTCACCCACTTCCTTGATTTTCCCAAGGAAATGTGTGGTGTCCTTTATTTAGGTTGGTGACTTCTGGTTTATGAAAACGATCTACGAATTTCAAGGTTTTTTCTGTGGCATATCCGTTGGCGGAAACCACTGGTCTCTCCGGCAATGGAAATTGACCTTTATGGATTTCTGGAAAGAAATAGATTTGTGGTACCCTGGCCTCTTTGGATTTTAGGAACTCTTCCAATTTATTAGGTCAATTCATTTTTTTCTACCATCTAATCCATTTTCTCATTTTTTGGGGAATTGATAATTTTAGTGGGGTCCCAAATTGGTTTCCGGTAGACCCTTCTGTCACCTAGTTATCGGTGGGCTTCCATGGCATAGTCAGTGGTATTAATCACTATTGTAGCCCCAACCTTGTCTGCTGGTTTGATCGTAAGGGCCCTGTCTTTAGATAAATATTTAATGAGAACTAGGTTCTTTTACCGGTATAAAATCTTCAAGGTTAGAGGATACCTGTGGAGCAGAGTAACTAGAGCTATCTTTCATCTCTTTGATCAGAGTTTGGTTACCAAAAGGTCTGTTACTAATTTGTGCCTGCCTGACCATGTGACATGCCACTTTTTCCAACCTTTGGTTTGGTTTTTGGTGCCTTCCTTCTTGTTGTTGGCTGGTCTAGAAGTATATGTTTGTCGTTTCTGGAAGAACTGTTTTAGTCTTAAATTTCTGTGGAGCCTATCTTAGTATATTATTAGTTCACCTTCTTTTACTGTCCTCATTGTTGGACATAAATTTAGACCTTTATCTATGAGAGGGATTTCAGATTCGGACAACTTTTTGTCCAAAAGATTCCCTACTGTTCCTTTTGTGGAAAACTTCATGCATGGTACATGGGTTCGAGTCCCACTGCAGCCACTCTTCTCCTTCACCCCAGCTGTGATAGATTCACTTTTATATCAAAGGCCAATCCTTCTTATACCTATGATGTATTCAAGCGGATTGTAGATATTACTAGTAAATTTGGAACTGTTTTTGCCTTGTATATTGTCTTAATTCCTATCCCTCACACAAACGCACACACACACACACACACATCAACGCAGACATTGCCCTCAGTGTTTCTGGTTTGTGTAATACCCCCCCCCCCCCCCCTCCTCCCACAACCACCCAACCAAGGCCATCATCCACCGACCCGCCGACCATCCTCGGTAATAGACGTTCATACTGCTTACCTAATTATTGTTACATCAGGCACGGCCGCGTGTTTCAGCTTTTACACAGGTGACATTATCAAAGCTCGTACCAAATAGTCAACTGTAACTCCTCAGCCTGCCTACACCTCGACAGGCAGGGCCCCTTTCACAGAGTCGCGGAGATTGCGCACATTGCTCACCCTGTGTTGGGAGTTTTAGGGGTGGGCGGTGCTAGGGTGTGAGGGAGTGATTGGTCGGTTCGAGGGCGTGTGGTGTGGATATAGGCAAAGACCCTTCATATAGAGGTATATATTACCCTTTTGGGGAGGTTTTTTGGGCGTGGCAGAGTGGATTTTGTGGGGTGGGGGATAGGGTAGATTTGAGATAAAGGGGTTAGGTAGGTGGGAGTTATGTCGGCACTAAGCTACACCTAACAGGTGTCTCTCTCTCCCCCCCCCCCCTTTCACCACTACCATCACCACCGCCTGGGTCACTATGCCCAGGCTGACCACATCTAAGTTGCCATGGCAACCATGGCCACAGCAGGCTTAGATCCATATTCCCTCCCTCCCCCCTCCACCCACCTCATGACGGGTCTCCCTCCCCACTTCTCCAGCACCGTTCACTCGTTCTCCAGCTCTCCCACCCGCCCTCCTGGGCGCCACACCTCCCTCCCTCCCACCCTCCCTCCCTCCCTGCATCCTCCTCCTTCTCTTCCTCCGCCCTTTCCACCCTCACCCACTCCCGCCCGCCGCCCGCCCCCTCGCCCCCGCCCCTCGCCTCCCGCCCGGCGCTGTGGCTGCCTCGCGCCGTATTGATCCTAGTTTAACCCTCTGCCAACAGGTGTCGCGCTTAAAACATTGGGCGCCGCGTGTCTCGCGCGGAAAATCAGCAGCCTTAAAAGGCAGAATTCCGCCTGGTGATGAGAGGAGGGGGAGAAGAAAAAATAACTAAAAGATGAAAGGCAAGAAAAGTGAAGTAGTTAAAAAAAAAAACATCACGAAAAATGCTGAGGCATTAAATAACTCGTCCCTGAAGATCGGGAAAAAACAGTTTTGGCGCTAAGAAAACTTTACGGTGGATGTGAATAAATCGGGATCGGTCGCGAAATTGTTAGCAAAGTGGATATAGAAGGGCTCATGAAATGGTTAAGACGTCTCCCCCCACCAGGCAGCAATCTCATCGGTTGCCATAGCAACCCAATGAAGCGGGTAGCTGGCGACCTGACGCTAATATTTCGTCGCTGGCTTCGGCTCTGGCCAGCGCGGCCCCGGGTCGCCTAAATTAGTTTTACTGAAACTGAAAATTTCGTTGGAAGGTTGTCTTCGTGGAAACGCTGCTCTATCGAGGAAGCCAGCTCCTGAGAGGAAGGGAGGGGAGTTGTTTTTTTTAAGTATTATTCTTAGCTCACTGCGAACGCTGGAACTCCTGCTTGGAATTAGAACATATCCGGGTTACAATCCTCTGTGTGTGTTGCCCAGGGGACTGTGACGTCAGTCAGATAGAAAGTCGTCTGCTTTTTGGTGAAAGCCAGACTCAGTGAAAATATCCCGTTTGGGAACGATTTAAGCAGCTGATGTATGATTTAATCATACACAGTTTTCGTGGTCATGAAATGTTTGTGGCAGTGCCGAGATCCTCTCCATAATCTCCCCTCCCCATCCCCTCCCAATCCCGACACACACTCTCTTGCTCTTTCTCTTTCTCCCTAACTCCTTTACAAAGTTCGCTCGACTGGTGAAATCGAGGTTTCCATGGAAACCCTCACACTTCTTTGAATATCCTTTAAGAGAATGCTCAGTTTGGGTCCTCTTGTAATTTCTGATATTTTTCACAGTTGATCATAATTGTTGAGCAATACGCCTACTATGTACATGGTAGAATTCTTGTTCGGAAATATTTAGTTCCATGTGACGATCCTGTGTGTATGTGACTGAGGCCCGTATATGTTTGTATGAGGGGAAGGGGGAGGGAGTTGAAATTGTTCTTCGGTCGAGCATTTATAATAACATTAAAACAGAATTTAACGCGGCTTCAGTGGGGTTGCATGCACAAATGAATCTTCCAATACAAAAGACTCGCACTGACAAGAAACCTACTTGCGTTGCTGCTCCGCTGTTATTGTCTCTGCCAGCGAAAGGGAGCCAAAAAACGTGCGGCATGAAATTTGTGTTGCCATGGCAACGTGTCATCAACGAAACACGTGACCGACAGGTTTTGATCGGGGGTGGGGGATGGGGGGTGGGCGGGGGATTCAGAGAAATGGTTGTAATGTCGTCATCATTCGAGTGAGCGGTATGGATCATCTCGTAGGCATGAGGTGTGACTAAAGTGTTAACTGGCGGAATTAAGGGTTAATAACTGGATGGCTGCCTCTGTCATGTACAGCAGGTAGGACGGGGTTAGCGTTCTGAGCTAGCAGGTGTAGGTAGGAGATTTTCTACAAGAACAGGAAGATAGAAACCCGCAGCAGTCTTCGGCATTTGTTACATTTTTCCACCATACAGAAAACGCAGATAGATATTGCATTCACTACATGTATTAACCATCTGAGAATACTCACCTTCCCTGCCATCATTTGATATGTTGATGAACGTAATTTAACAGTGTATATATCATTGTGGTATATTTATGATACATAGCAACGGAAATGTTACTTTGCGAATAGCCTAGGGTATCAATTTATTAAGCAATACTTGTAAGAAACAGACCTGACTTGAACTGTAGGCATTGACATGTATATTTTTGTACAGGAGCTTCAAAAGGTTGTGTTGATAGAGTTATGGTGATAAATGATGCCTTTCTATTCTTTTCAAAGAATGGCATTGGGACATCACGAGAGCTTTCATCTCGGGAATGCCCTGAGGCTACTCTCAGTGCCGAAAGGGTTAAGACTGCATAAAGTTTTCAGCCAAGACGTTTTGTTGTCATAATGATCTGCAGATTATTATGGAAAAGTTTGCAGCGATCCAAATAACCACAAGATTAGTGCTGACGTCAGCGTGCTTGTCAAACCTGTGCGGATTCCCGATTGTTGTAAACAGTCCGTCCTCAGCATTTACCCAAGTGTGCCTCAGATACGCGATCATGTTTCCAGACTGAAGGGTCTGAAAAGAAATCGGAAGAGTCTAGAATTTTCGCGGGTATTTTAGGCCTCCTCTACCAGAGTGGGACTTTTGTTTTTTTTGTCTTTTATTCTTTGTGATTAGCTTTTTTGAAAAACGGAAATGCGTCAATACGAAAAGCTATCGCTTCTGCAGAATCATCCCTTTGCAAGCGACTGTCTCTTTGCGCATGAGCAGAGCGCCCTGTTTCCGTAGAGACGGCTTTCACGGACATTTGGTATGAAATATTTGGATTTGACAAAGGCTAGAATGTTCAGTTCGTTCGTATTGGTTATAAACTCAATCACATGTCTATGATCATAAGTCACATGATACTGTCTTTAATCTCTTAATTTGTATCCTGTCATAGCTAGCTGACTCCTGTCATTGTTCAGTATTGCTCCACCTGACTCACAATACAATTTTAGTGTTTCTCCGATAAAATGCACTGTTCTTTGTGAGATTGGAAATAATTACGGGTTATTCTTTAATAGAATGAATGATATTCCAACAAGAGAAAAGTACGAGAGGATAGATATCCATGGGATTTTGAATGCTTCGATGTGTATCTTTTTCAATTGTGTACAATCAGATTGTAAACATAATGAATTGTATGGAAAGCAAAGCTCTCATTGGAAACTTATTTGAAGTCGATGCACGTAGAAATAGATAAATAAAGAAATACTTAATTTTTTTTGGTGGTTGGGAAAAAGCAGGAAATGTTTGCGGAGCGTATTGATCGTAGTGTCCCCTGGTGGCTGTGTGTGTGTGGCGGGGTAGGGGAGGGGGGTCTGCGGGGCCAGAGGCGACATGCCGGAAGCATGAATAATGCCCAGAGACAATCAATATACCCGGGCTGCCGGCCCTGCGCTAAACCCCGCCAACACCCCACCCACCATCCCCACAGGAACATACGTAGGAGAAATAACCATCGCATACCTTTTAAATCCCTAGATATATCCAAATTCCTACGTACCCAAAACCTTATCCACTGTGAACCTAAAATTCCAAAAAAAAAATATTATTTTTTATTTGTATTTTGCATTCGTAGATTATCATCGTAAGAGTGGTGTTCGCGTTGGAGTCATGTCGTGTGGTGCAGTTCCTGTGACACGCATGCTTACTTTTCTGAAAGGACGGAAGCATCCACTGGTGTCTTTGACAGCCGTATACATTCAGTATATAATAACGCTGGATAGTAGCTAGAACACAGAGGTCGTGGTCTGGGTCAGGGTGAGGAAGTGCCAGCAAGACATGTGTATTGACAATAATCTAAAGGAGGAATCCGAGCTTCGGGTTTGAAAAATGCATCGGTGTCTCGTGTGGCGGCGCTGCTGTCGCTGCTGTCGTATTGTCGTCTGCTTTGACTGCTGGGCCTCAGCATTTAGATCTGCTGCAAACTTGCCGACTCCAAGCGAACGTTAGCGCCTGGGGGGGGGGGGGGGGGGGGGGGCAGACAGGGTATGTGCGCGTCTCAGATTGTTCACTGAAAGAAAAGAAATAGAAATAAAACCACATTTCCAAAACAATGTGATATACATGTGTATGCGTGACGTTTATATATACGCCTAGAACTGACATGCCTTTGGATTTTCTGATTGCCTATGTGGTGTGGGAACTAAAATAACTCTCACCTCGATAAATATGTCGGAATGAGATATTTACCTAAATTCACCTTATAGATTCAAAAATCACTCATAAGCGTAAGTGCACTGAAAAAAATCTGAACCTTTAGAAAGTTTGGAAAGGACCTGTGATGGTTGACTGGATATAAAATCAACAAACAGATAAAAATCCAATTGGTTGGGGTTCCGTTTTATTCTTGTCTGCAGATAGTTTATGTGTACTATAAATAGAGGCACATATTCGTCGGAAAATGTCCTAAATATGCAAGAGATTTGGATTAGTTACACAGAAATGAAAGAAATCGAGACCTAGTTATGAAATGCCCAATAGGAGGATGCTAGATCGAGTTTTTGCCATTAACTGCTTGTTTACACCAGCAGAGAGACCATTATCGTCTTAGAAAAGACAAGGCCCCATTCGCCATGCACTTTGTTTAATGTTTTTCAACAAGTCATGCCACCCTATATAACACACTGTACTTTGTAGGTTACCACTTTAGAAAAATACCTGTCCTTTTTATGTCCCTTTAGATTGCCTGTTTCCCCTTGGAAGATCAAAAACATATTCCCTAGGGCTGAGCTATTGAAATAATTGTATATTGGTATACTGGTGGTGGAAATTTATGTTTTGCTTCTGTCATACGAAATCTACCAGTAAGGAAATCGCCTGTAATAGAATATAGTGGGAGTCGTACTTTATCAATCGATGGGCGAGCGACTGAGCAGTTTTCATTGGGAAGACGGAGGGGTGTATGCCTCATAATCCCAAAATGAAACTTTGGTTATCCTTTAGGCATCTTTTTTGAGCAGTAAACCAAGTCCGTCGTCGCCATAATTATTCCACCTTTGGCCTTCTGGCGACGCTTTGCCTGTGGCATATGCTGCGTAGTATGCAAGCAGCGTACTCTGCTGGAGATGGTGCCCATTAGGTGCTGGCCTGTGGTGGAGATGATGAGTGGGAGTGCGTGTGTGGTGTACTGTGGGTGGGTGGGTTGGGTTGGTGGGAGGGTGGGTGGGTAGACCGTAAACATCATAGTGTGGCCCACATCTCCTCACCAAGCCCTATCGCCAATGTTGGGTGCAGTTGGGTGCAGCAGCAAAATGAATGTATGCAGGGTCCTAAAGCAGAGATGACGCAGGTGGTCAAGGCTCGAATCTCCTACCCTGCTCCAGTACCCACAAACGCCCCCCTCCAACTCCCCCCCCCCCCCCCCCACCACCACCACCACCACCATGCCACCCACTATACCAGTCGCCTACATTGACCCACCACAACTTCACTCCTTCCTCCAGCACCTGCACATCACCTCCCCACTTCTTCGCACAAACAGCCCTACCTTTCTTTAACTACCTGTCCTGCTGTACCCTTTTTGTCCACTTCCCCAAAATGAACCCTCTGGTTTGATGCCACCAAGTGCTGCCCCTTTCTGGTCCAGTACTGATCCACCGCAATCCAATCCCATTCTGACCATCGTTTTCCTAATCATTCTACTTTAACTTGATTCTTCTCTTTCTGCCACGCCCCTTCCAATTGAAGTCCTCACCCTTCCAGCCACGCCCAGTCCTGTAACCCCTAGCCTGGAGACACCGTTTCTCCGCTTGGCGTCTCTGCTACGTAAGCATAGCACACAGGTAGGCAGGGCCCTCTAGAGATCACTCTAAGAACAGGTAAAGAGATCAGAAAATTCCACATAGTTCACCAAGTAAAGAAACTGCTGCATACAAAAACAAATCAGATAATTGTTACATTCCCCTATTTGTTGTAGTTATTACTGTACTTCATGGTAATTCTTTGAAACTGGCAGGACAATAAAACTAGATATATCTAAGGCATAGAATCTGTTGGAATGATGCGCCCATCCATCCTGGCAACGATCTGCTCTTATCCAAGTTTTACCTCAGTTGCTTACTCATATTTATGTGTCATATTATAATCAACAAATATATAGTATTTTCAATCTATCCTTTACTTATGGCGATACGACACTTTATGTAAAGCTAAAATTCAGCATTTTATATATATGGGCGATATTAGATGCACTCGCCATGGACATATACAGAGAGCCTTTACGATACTTTCACTTAAGTGTCATACCCAATGCAATTTAGTTGGTACTGGGTTACTACCTTATTTTTATCTCGTTTTCCTACTCTGCTTTTGCAGATTACAAAGTAAAAAGTGTCCCATCAAACCTCTCTACTTTATAATACATCAATCTAAAAGTTCAAAGAGAGATCAACATAATTTTCATATTAAAAAAAACTAATTTCAAATCATATCCACGTGTTGTTGACATAACTATGGAAGTACCCGTTGGTGGCAGGAAACACCTGTACGCCTGTCCTAAAATAGTGACTATCAGAACCATGGGAGTAGAATTGACGCGTACCAGACATGTGACCACCCCACCCCACTCTATTGAAACTAGTCCTGCACTTCCTATTTAAGTTCTGCCTCTTTCTGAAACGCTCACTTCTGCCTTACCCATTAGGCAACGTCCCATTCTAACAAATCCATCTTTATCCATCTAAGCATTACAACTTCGACCATATCCACCTCTCCACACCCTATTCCTACAACCTCAGCATCTCCAGTGTAAATCCTGACCTTTCCTGCAATGCCTACCACTTCTGTCACGCCCCATTGAAATAAGATCAGCCGCTCATATAATAGTTTTCCCCTTTCTGCCACGCCAATCCCAACAAGCTGAGCCATTCCCATCTTTATCTCGGCCCTTTATACGCTGACACCCAAGTTAAGGGGCCTGTTTAATAATCTAGGATCGTACATGAAGACCCTTTTCTGCATGCCATAGAGACCCATGGATGATGTGGGTCAAGTTTATTCAACATTTATGGATGACCTTATGGACGGCTAATACTGTCTTAGCGAACAGACCTAGATATAATTAAACTTAAGGGTCTTTATGTACGATCCTAGATAATTAAACTGACCCTAGCTCCTCACATAGTTATGCCCCTTTCTGTCATGCCCCAGCATATGTCGCTATGGGGGTCTGACCTGACATATGTGGCCTCTGTTGCTCTTTAGGACTGCCCCTTTCCGTCATGACACAAATTCCAACCCAACTCTGCTATGGCCCTCCCCTCATGTCCCATCCACCACACAGCTCCGCCTCTGAAAGCTCTAAACATAGAGACCAGAATATTCTAGTCTCTATACTCTGAAGCACTCCCAAAGAAACCTAAGGACCGCCCCTTTTAGTCACGCCTCTTCTATCATGTCACACATCAGCCAGTTAAGCTCCGCCTCTTATATCTTTCCCGACCTATTTCCAACCTGAGATGCCCCAATTCTAATTCTACCCTGACTATGATAGCTCACCTCTGTCTCTTCAAGCCTCTCCTCAGCCCCCTACAGCCCCAATTCCACCCCATCGCCTGCACCCCGCCCCCTGGTGCCCGCCCCCGGGGCCTTGTCCCGTGACCCGGCGGGGTGACGGCGTTGTCACGGGTCGGGGCGGGACGGGCGCAGCGCGCACGGCCACACCGTACCGGGCGCCTGCAGTACCGTTATTACAGTAGCAGCAGGAGGCGGTGCTGGCTAGACGGTCGTCGGTGGGAGGGAAAGGGAGGGGGAGGAATAGTAGTAGCACGAGACGCGGTCTCTTCCCCCCGCCCTCGCAACACAGCTCGCCCCCAGCCCGCCTGCACCCCCGCCCCCCACCACCACTCCTCTGCCCGCCCGCCCGTCTGTCTCCACCGCCCGCCGGACTCGGGCCTTGGCACCCGGCACCGCCGCCGTCAGCCACCGCGTGGTGCGCTGCACTGCTGCTGCCAGCCTGCCTTCCCGCCCACAAACCCGCCCGTCCGCCCGCCCGTCTGCCTGCTACTCCCAGCCATCTCCCCCCGTTTCTCGCACGACGCCCAACCCGCCCGCCCGCCCACCTCCTGTGCAGACCAAGCCAGCCAGGTCCGTTCTCCTCGGCAATCCTCGGCAAGAGCCCGATGCGCTCCGAGCCCCGCTGGATCGGCTGTCCAGGCGGTGTCAGCGGCAGCAGGCGGCGTGCGGCGTGCGGCGTGCTCCAGTGGTGGCCGCAACAACCAGCAGAAGCTGAGAGCAGCAGCAGCACAGTGGAGGGGGAGGAGGGGTGGTGGAGGGGAGAGAGCGCCCTGGGAAGGGAGGAGTATAATAAGACAGAGCGTGTCGACGTCCAGTCAGTCAGTCAGTGAGGCCGCCTCCAGGCGTTTAGTAGTACAAGGGGGCGTTGCCATCTCTCACACAGGCGACAGCGTGTACCCCGTGCACACCCTGCAGTCGGCCCGCCGTGCTGTACAGACCGTGAGCCGCTGACGGCTCGCTGTCGACGTGCAGACCATAACAGTGTGCAGACCAACACCACGTGGACGGAGTCCACCCCCTTGTGTACAGTACAGATACACCCTGGAGGAACCTACCAGACGAGCAGGAGGTGGGAGGTTCTAAGCGAGGCGTGGTAGTGGGACAGTCAAGGGAGCAAGAGAAGGAGGGCGGGGAGAGGGAAGGATCAGGAGCAAGTAGGGCTAACGGTGCCATCTGGGGGTGTTAGTGGGTGTGACTTACTGGAGCAGGTAGTTGTTCACAGGTATGTCTGTGTAGGGTGTGCAGGTCCCCAGACCTTAAAAGTGTGCATGTGTACACACGTCAAAGTACCTGGAATAGTTTACTACTGCTATAATAATACAATACCACTGTTGTAGGTGAGTGCCACACGTGTAGCGTACCCACTGTCTTACATAGCGCGCCACTCACATAATCCGACACATTCTCTGGTGCATGTGGGTACACGTAGTAAACACACAAACCATACATTGCGCAAACCTAGATCCAAATCCGAAACTGAAGGATCCAGGGTACCTCCCACCCCAACCCCCACCTCCCTCGATAAATACACATACACACACCACTCCTCATATTTGGGCGGAGAGACCCACCCCTACCCGCCCCCCAGGTAACAGGAGGAACTATTACCAACTGAAGTATGGAGTGAGTAGTTATAGTTAACGGAGGCGGACAGTGAGTGATGGCTGGCCGTCTAGAACTACACGCCGTATCGTGCTCGTTGTAGACTCCGACTCAGTCTGCGCTCTGACTGACTTGACTGACATAGAAGTGACACGGCGAGTTGGCAGCCTGCCAGCCGGCTATACCTCTCCGCCCCCCTCTCACGAACCGCACCGCCCTCGTCGCCATATGTCCACAGTACTGCTGCAGCGACGCCACCACCAGCACCACCACAGCCACCACCAGCACCACCAGCGTACAAGTGTCGCCGGCGTCGGGCGTGTGGACGTCGGGCAGTGACCGCCGCCCCTCCGCCGATCCTCCCCGGGCACCAGGATCCGGCGCGCTGCTGGCCGGGGCTGCCTCCATTAGCACACAGTGGCCTCCTGTTCGTCGTTGCATTATCTCAGACTGGTGGACATCACCCATTGCCTTGTGTGGACAGATTTCAACTGACCTCGACGGGAAACAAATAACAACAAGAATCCACAACAATTGGAGAGTGCGTGGCCACCCCCGCCCACCAGGGACTACGAACCCACGCTGCAAGGGTTTGTTTACCTCACAGGGAGATCCAGAAAACAAGACATCAGTCGCCCTGGGCCTTTACGCGGGGTCCTGGTTGATGAGCAGGAGACTGCAGTTTTCACTACTGGGTACCATCGGCTGATACATCAAGAGGGAGGCTTGGAGGTCTTTAAGTGACGCTGGTGCGGGAGGGGTGCCTGTCTGTATGATAAACACTGGAGTACCAAGGTGTATCTACAGTCACAGTGCACCGTCTCGCACCCAGTCAGCCTCCAGATAGGGGCTACAGCCACTCCTCCAGGAGCAAGCTTATCAACATGACAAGAGTCCTTCTGTTGATATATTCTAACTGACATACAGCAACTAATCCCAAAACACATACCAGCTAATATCTTTTTTTAAAAGGTAGAAAGAACTGTTGTTACGTTTGTCTTGGTTGGACGCATACTTTAATGACTGAGGAGAGGTTTTTAAGGGCTTAGCTGTGACTGTGAGCGTGGCCCAATATAAAACTTATACTGACAAGCAGACAACAGTGATAGAACACTGCTGCTGCTCCCCTCCCCTGACACAGACACTCACACAGCACACCCTCCCACCCCGCGTGGGCAGCCGGACTGCCCATCAGTGACTGGTCATTGTGACGCTGAGACTATCCCCCTTGCATCTCTTACTGCATATAAATGGTCAACATGAATGTGGACCCGTTCTACTCTTCGCCTTTTTCACAATTTTACAGGCGCCACACGCCGTACATGGGCCAGCCGGACTACCGGATCTACGAGCTCAACAAGCGGCTGCAGCAGCGCACTGAGGTGAGTTACTCTTCTTTACCTTTTACCGAGCAGCTCTCTCTTAAAGGATACTTAGCTGACTCGTGTGTCTTATAGATACCTGAAGTGGAAATCTCTGCTGGTCAAATTGTATGGTTAATAATGGTTAATATAGCATGTGAGTTTTCTCATGTCAATTAAAGACTGCTCTGTGGTAAAAAAAGTTAGTATTCCATTCTTAGAAAAAAGCTTCGTGTGGACATATATACGTAGAGACAGGTAAAGTAATTTAGGTAGCGTGAGTGTAACCCAATGGACTATTCAGAGACATGGCAAAGCGATATGGCATAGATAATGAGGACTTACCTTTAAGGGGGAGTTCTTTGAGCCATATAGCTAGTTTAAGAATAGGATATGCTATATAGGACATTAAATAGGAAAATATTCCCACTAACTCGGCGATGGGCAGGGTCCGGCTTTTAAGTAACAAGTTGATTGTAAGACATATTTTTACATGGTATAAGGTATATAAAAAGGCGACTGTTGTTGACTCGCTAAAGTCCATTGGGTTAACGAAACGTCAGACATGAAATATACAATTGATATAGGATACTATAGAGGAAACCCATGAAAGTTTAGGGTCTGAGCTCGTATCCCATCGAGTTTGAATCACGTAGTAATTCACAAGGCGAAGCTGCGTGAATTGCTATGTGATTCAAATGAGATGGGATCGAGCTCTGACCCTAAACTTGAATGGGTTTCTGAATTTATCTCACCCTTAATATTGACTAATGGGCTAACATTTTGACATTATCCCCCATTGGATATTTTTCCTAAATATCTAATGGGTGTTAGATACAAGTTTCTAATGTTAAGTCTATGGAGAAAAAATATCTGGGGTGAGATAATGACTTATATCCTGTAAAAACGATTATGAGTATGAATAAACTTAGTAGGGGTCCGTGAGACCTGGGGATGTTTACTAAGTTGCAGCTACTGCTCGAGTGAGCTGTAACAGAAAATGGGAAAAATAAATAGTATACTATGGGAACAAGAGTATACTAAGAAGATAGAAAATAGAGAACGGGGAAGATTTAGGAAACACTCAGTATATACTATATGACATACAACCACATTATTTCGATCATTCTCTTATAAAATGTTCTTAGACCTAAGCTCTTACATCGTTACTGTATAACGGCGGGACAGAGGTCAAGCTCGAGTGGCATATCGCCTTGGAGTGCAGTATAAATATGTATATGGCACTTACTTACTTATTAGTTCAAGCATTAAATAGACGATATTGTAATTGTAGGGAAACTCAGCATCCCAGTTCTAATAGTTTCAACGCAGTTATGTTTGACACTAATTTATGTACATATTTATATACTGAGTAACTCACTGTGATTCTGTGAAAGTGGAAGATTGTTATGTATGGAGCAGCTAGATTTATTTGGTGTTGTACCTTTACTGAATAACTAAAGAGAATAGTATTTAATCCTCTTTGGGAACAGGATATGGAAAGTAAAATTAGGTTCCGGTCGTAGAAATTCAAACTAGTCTAGTAGTATGTGTAAATATGCACCTTCTGAGTGTTGCTTTCAAGGTGCCCCATGCGGCATATCACGTATGAGCAATCTGGCGGGTAAGGTGATGCCGTTTCTGCAGACAATATTATGTAGGATCCATACTCGTCCATTTTTACCGATAACTAATCTCCTAGCCTCCCTGTGTTTTGCGTATAGTTTCACACTGAATACTCAGCACTGAAGAGACAGAATGAAAGGGAACTCGAAGAGATCGGCTAATGTAACACTGACCCACATGTGTGTCTAGGCCAGGCTACGTGTCACGTACAGCATGTTATCTGTAGGCCTCCCCGTCTCTGTTTACCTGTGGGACAGGTGTAAACAGAGGCGTATGGCAAAGTCCGGCCACTCACCTTCAGTGTGCTTGGAGCCATGTAAGGGAAGTGCGAGGGCAGCTTATTACACATGTTATTTTGACGTTATTTGAAGACTGTATGTCTTCTCGTGACCTGGCAACTCATAAGTCTTCCTAAGTTACTATTTCCTAGAACGGACAGGTGTGGTTTTATTTTTCTCTGAAGTTAAAGATTACGAAGATAATATGGCAGATGACTCCAAAGACTCTTCTCAGGAGCGTTTGATGAAATGGGACTGATGTGTAATCTCTAGTGCAGACTACAAATTAAAAAAAAATATAGAGAATTTTGAGTCGAACTTATATAATCGCTTGGACCGTTTCTTGATATCATAAATGTCAACGGAGGTTACATGTTGCAATAGATTTTATGCTGAACAAGTTTCATGCTAAATATTACCCGCTCGCGCTACAATTCTGGGTCATTTCTATCGGGAGGTGGTATGATCTGCTGAATGTTCCGACCATTGCAAGTACTTGTCCAAGCTTTTCCTCCTCTTTTTCAAGAACTCTCAATCTAATCGGGGAGGAGTCTGAATAAGAAATCCTTCCTGGAAATTCATGGGAGAAGAGAGTTCCTAGAAAGAGCACGTTGTCTTCTGCTTATTGATAACGTTAAGTCGTGCTGAGAATCACCAGTGAAATATAAAGAGAGCTATTGTTACCTGATTGGTGGTAAATCTAGGTGCATGGTAATTAGGGTCACTGGACATGTTTTTTTAAAGCACTCTTCAAGATTCCCATCACAGGATTTTATTATGCACAACTGCAAACAGAATAAAGCAGTAATTCCAGAATGAGGCATATTTGGTGCAGTGTTAAAAAGGAGAACTGCTATGTTAAAGCAATGTAGACAACGATTGCAGTTTACTAGACTTTTGTGGGTTTGTCAAAAAGATGCGATGTAACTGGTGGGACATTACCAATACCTACGGTAATCTGTAACTAATAAAAACTGCGGCTCGGGAGATTGGAAAAAGCACAGCTTTCAAAACAGTTCCTTGCTATCTTTTATTTGTGAACATGTGATAGTCGAAACCGACAGGGAGTGCAGGTCGAGAACAAAATTTAAATGGGTTCTCAATATGTTAAATTGAAGAAGATGTCTTGATTAGGCCTATTTTTTCAGGATGGGTTATTTTATGGTAATTTATAAAAGTTATTTGAGCATGAGTAGACATGGCTGCTCATTATGATACTTTGGTACTGGTGTAAAACATGTCAGACTCTTCAATACAACGTTGTATTATTGATGTCACAAATATAGTTCAGAGCCAGGGAGGTAATTGAATACCAAAATGTGTTAGTGAAATAAGATTATATGTATTTCTTTCTTTTTGACGGCAGAGATTATAAAGTTAATAAATGAAGTAACTGGTCAAGGAAAAACCTGGTCAGAAACTTTACTCAAGTCTTGATAAGACAGAATGTCACAAGTTTAAAAATTCTCAAATATTCTCAATGATGTATTCTTATCGTTCACAACAAATCTCTTGACCCTCGTAATAGCTTAAGCTGAATCTTACCCAAGGATTTTGATTTTAAAAAAACAACAAGAAAAAATACATTGAAGAATTAGATTAATCCCGAGACGGTTCAAGACATTCAGAGGGGGACTCGGAAAACTACACTGAATCAGAGGGGAGTCGGGCAGTTTTGATTTGGCCTCATTGGTGTAACCCTGTTCGGGACTTTTATTCACATTTAAAGGCTAAATTGCATGCAGACTTAAAGCAGCGATTTTTGCATCACTCACGATTTAATGAGCGAAAGTTGGGACGACTTGTATTTTAGTGGGTTTTGTAAGTCTGCCCGGTTTTGCGATCCACCCTAGTGCTTAGTCCACAAGTTTTATGAGCAGTTTTTTAAATTAATTCTACTCCCCCCAAAGAATAAAACATATCGAATTTTACCTTTATTGAATTTAAAATTAAGATCCAAGCCCTTGATATTAGAGTCACTACACATAGGTCAGACAGCTAGGTGTTTAGTTGTCCAAGGGAAGCACCCAGTTAAAAGAGCGGTGACAGAGGTGGTTTAGGCTCCTACCCGTTACATTCGTTATGGAGATCTTAGCTTGGTCGGGAGGGAATCAAAACACTTGCGTACGAAAAGTAAATGTGATGGGGTGTTTCTACCTAAATTCATCTCATAGATTCGATTATCAATAATACACGAGCGTCAGCGAGTGTACTACTACGTGAACCTCGAGTGGTTTACAGAGCCACTTATCTACAAAACCATCGTTTGTTGTATTTTATTATCCATCTTCTAAACTAAACTCAGGAATTAACATATTTACGGGTATATCACTAGGGACTATTGTTTTGCTCTATAGTTCAATGGGACTTCTTCCCCGTATACCATGGCTTTTGAGGCCATGGCTATGGTACCTTACGGTTTTTGACCAATGGGTAATGGTTTACTGAGTCCCCATACATACTCAATGGCCACTTCGTACACCATAAATAATAGACCCAATGAGAAAAGCTGAACATTGAAGAAGCTTGGAAAGGTCCTGTAAATAAATCGCGATGAATTGACCAAATATATCTCAGCATGTGTATATAGCGGACTTGCTTATATTTTACAGGCTAACATATCATCATCTTTTTTAGCTTCTACCCAGTGTAGGTCGAACTTTTAGCCACGTCCTCCAATCGTTAACCTAGCATCATCATGAGTTTATAAAAGCTTGAAGTATGTGACATATCGCTATCGTTGCCAAATCTATATTAAGGGAATCCCAAGCACTGCATGTGGTGTTCAGCCAAACATAGAGTGGGCGTGGTCACATACCGGTATTGTGCGCCGTGCATCCTGCTAAGGCAGCCCCTTGTGTTTCACTAGTGACGAGTTATTTTGGGAAAATCGTTTTTGTTGTGTTCTGATGACCCAGAATCCAACTTGCAGCTGCAATTTTTGTTTTTTTCTGCAAAGTTCAAATTATTTTTGCAACCAGAGATTCTCCAGGAAATGCAAGTGGTGATATAATCCTGTATGTTGCCACGGCGTAAAAGCATCGGAAACCACCAAATAATCGAAAAGTTAATCAGATAATGGATGATTTGTCTCTCAGATGGAGTCCCAAAGTCATGCTTATATGACAGGGAGCACTAGTTATCCAGCAACACCAGTTACCTCATGGATCAGCTCTACGGGGAGGGAAGATAGAGATGGAAGTTAGGTGTAGGATTCTTCAGACACGCATACTCTCTTCAGGCTCCTGTTATACAACGTCTCTACTATCCACGAAACCTCACACCGCAGATTCAACCGCCTGTAATATAAAGCCGCATTGATAATAATGCCTGGAATGTTAACCTGGCTGTTGGTAGGCTAACCCACCTCCCGACATTCTCAAAGAAACAACATTAGTCTGATTGGAGACGTTAGCTCCATTGTGAGTGACGGTTAAATGTCGTCTGCTTCTCACTTTCCCGCGTTTTACCATTAGTCACTTGATATTATCCAAATTGCTTCATATGTTATATTAATATTATTGTATCCTCACGTGTAAAGGGACACCATGAGATTGCGTTGAATAGACCGTATTATCAGCCCCTGAATAAAGATATTAGATAGCTATGAATCTTAACATACGGACAGGCAGTGATTTATTCGCTTTGTATAGACCGTTAATGAATATCCTAATTATCATGTAAACAGAGTGAGATGAGACAACTCCTTACAGTCTGGACCGACCGCTAATGCCTGTGTCCTATGCCTGTTCTGTCTCGTTGGTCGAAATTGTCCTATTTACTAAAAGGATTCCAATTATATTCAAAATCTAAAGCTGGCAGATTGTCTCATCTCGTCTCGTCACAAAGTGCTGCATATTAAAACGTATGAGATGGGTTCAGACACCAGACTACTTGTCACAATTTATCTCGTCCGAACCTCGGCGTCAGCATAGCAATGTAATATGAATGCGATTGTTTTCCCATGTAAATATTTACATGTAAATGTTTTGGATTTCAATATACCACATCCTTTTGGAGGGACAGTAAAATAATGAAAGGTCCACTCTTGGCATTGAAGAATTTCCTCACTTGTTGCATAGTGTAGGACATCCCGTAAAAAACGGCGTGGACAATTATGTAGGAAAGGTGGCTCCAGGCCTGTGAGAAAATAGACGTTTGCTGGCGTTCGGCGGTCACGTGATGATATTATATGGTCACGGCTGGCTGCACCCGCCTGGAGCTCTCTCCGCTCTCCATACACAGTTCAGGTAATGCCCGACGTTCCTTACATTTGTAGGAGTCCGCCCAGGGACCACTGACCCCGAGACAAGCGCTTTAAGGCGTCCCTTCAATTGGCATGGTAATTTTAAAGATAAATCTTTGACTTGGGCCGTTAGTTTACGGTTGGGTTACTTCCCATCCCTAACCCCCCCCCCCCCTCCAACAACAACATATTTATGCAGCGTCATGCTCAAACGTTCTGAACTCGCCTCTTTATATTTGCCCAGCGTTGTTCGTAAGCGCATTAGACTCCACGCGATATATTTAATGTATTTTAACCCGTATTTAGGACAGCTGTTTGAGAAGACAATCTTGATAAGAGTAACTCTCGAGCTTGCCAGAGAAGGCACTTCTATGAGATTCTGATTGAAAATATTGTGTCCACGTTGGAATGGTTTTTCCTAGTCCTAAATGTTTAACAAATGCAGGGTCGTATCACTAAGTATTAGTTGGTGGTTCCACCCTGTAGTGAGGGGTAGAAAGTAGAGTCAGGTTAATAAACATTTTCTAGGGGTAAAATATGTCATGGCAGATTAATTAACTTATTCCCGATTCAGAGCTAAGATGTGGCATAAGTTGCACCAAACGCAGCGACCGCATTTCTGAGTTGACTCCAGCATGTCAGCTGACGTTTAATTCTTCCCCAAGTTTGAAATGTTTACTTGTTTATCACCGCCTATCTTTGGCATCCTCGGACATTCAGTAGTGCCATAGGCTCGTTAGAACTCGAATTCCTCTTCATAGTTTTACCCAAAAAGAGTACTCGGGCAATTAACTATTAGCTATGTGGTATTCTCTTGTGGTCATGATAGGTGATACCAAGAAATAGTTTCGTTGCTGTGATGATGTGCATAAACAACCCTGTGAGCAACTCTGAGGATCTTCAGGCTGCTTAAATATGAGTATCTGGGCCTTGATTATCTATTGTGTGACAGCAGGTCTAGCATTCAGAAAGCGGTACCCTAGCTTTGTGTTGTCTACGGATGATTTAACATGTTATAGATTGGCCCAAAGCCTATATCGAGGTTAGTGATGTTTATTAATGTGACTAGTCGATTGGTAAATGCTGGGATGATCTTGGGTCAATTCAGCTTCAATACAGTACTAATCTTGTATTGTCTATAGTGGGATAATAAGAGGAGTGGAATCAGTAGTGGGGCTCGATCTGATACCAAGATGTCCATACAGAGTTAACAGTCCGAAAATTTGAATTACACTATTTTTGTTACTGTGACTGGTGCTAACTCAATGTCTTGTGGGATTTAGCCCTATTAGGCCTTTGGTGGGTAGGTGTTGAATCTAATTGAATCAAAGCAAGACCCAGAAATTCTTCACACTACCTTAATCTGGATGGGCATAGACGAATTCTACGACGTGTATGACTACGTCATTAGGACTCATATGGAAGGAAAAGTTGAAGTGAATGGCAACTTCACGTTCCCTGTCATATTTTGAGATTTTGAAAAAGTGGGCTGAAAAGCGTACCTCCAGCTCGATTTTGGTTTTCCCAACATACTGAATGCCGCATCGTTGGCACGTGATGAATTATATCAGCAGCTACAGTGGGATAAGTTGTATCTGTTTATGATGCTTCTACAGGATGCAGAACAGAATATCCTGCCATCCATGTTGAGCGTCAGGCAGTACCTTCAACTATTGGGCCTATGGCAGTGGTTGGAACTTTGGCTGATACCGGTCTGAGAATTGATAAAGCTACGATTCATTACAAATATATCAGACATGCTAGGGTATGTCCGTCTATAAACTCAATGCCCACGTTTCACAAGTGAAAAATTAGTATCCAAAAACTTCACGTTTTATTCAATAGCACTAAACATTCGAAAAGTTGTAAATTTTATGGACAAAGAAGACAGCAGCTTTATTTTTGGTACTGGTTAGTGAAGGGGTAGAGTAAATATTTATCTTTTTTCTTAGACTGTTTAGAAACCTTAAAAGGAACAGCTGGAAAAAGTAGTGATATAATGCCACTATGCAAAGCTTCACTTATCCCCCCCCCCCCCCCAAAAAAAACAAACCCAACCCCCGCCTCTCATTATCCCAAAAGTAAATTACGGTGAAATGCGCTCTTGCACCAATTCTCTACAAATAAAAATGGTTGCTTCACGAAGCATGTGGAAATTACAACTGCTTCGTGTTAGTTTGAAGACCAGTTATCTTTTGCAGCCAGCACAAATTTGTATATGAGATAAGGAATCTCAGAACAGTCGATTAAATCAGATTTCAGACTATGTCGATGCGTTAACTGCAAATAACCTACCCATGCTTATCGCATATTTAAGTGAAACATATTTTCAAGAACAATTTGAGCAATACAGGTACATGACCCTTTTCACATTACATGTGCAACATGCCCTTTAAAAAAGTTGCATTTTCTGCCGGCACTTAGTTACGGATATCATATCGTGAAAGGTTTATTTTGAGCTCAAGTCCTGGATCAGATTTTTGTTTAAAACAGTTGTGATTGTCTAGTTTTGATTTCAATCGGTTTAAAAAGGGCTAGTTATAAATAGGGTGCCGCTGTTTTCAATCTACTTCAACCAGTAATGAAATTTGCCTCACGTCATAGTGCCTTTTTTCACTTTGGAATTATTAGGATTGAAATCTCATTATTTTAGCTCTCAAAAATAATACTGGTAAGTGTAGACACAGGTTTGGATTTAGCTTAATTTGAAATTTACTCGCAAATAAGAAGCAAGTATGAGATAGGGGTTAATCGTTGAATATTCCAATAGCGGATTAACTAAGCGGTTATTGGGGACTGGGGTAGGTGGGGGATATATATTTTTTTAATATTCAAGTAAAGTAAGGACACTTTCTGTCGTCGGAAGACGTTCTTTCCAGAGAGGCCATGAAATAGGACAAAACAAAGTCTCTTTCATACCGACAAAGGTACAATGGAAGTTCAGACTAGTGGTAAAATCTATATCTTCGCTCATTATAGGAGGTTCAAAAATCATGGTCTCATTATTAAACTCCCCAGTCAACAGCCCCCTCCCCAACCACACACACACACACACACAAGCTCATACTCCACACCCGGAGGAATGTGGTCCGGGGCCAGTCACACATTAACATTGTTGCATGTTGGGTCACCATTGACTTGTATGACCTGTGACCCATGTCCTAGTTGGCGGCCTTGGCCCTTGGCAAGCGGCCAGCCCCCCTGTCACGGCGAATTACAGGCTCCGACTGGGAGGGTGGGCCCGGGACGGGTGGTGGTGGTGGTGGTGGTGGTGGGGGAGGGGGCTGTGCCTGGGGGAGGGGGGATATTTTCTCTGATTGGCTGCTACACTGATTTGGGATTTTTTGTCTTTCAGCTCGTCGTTATTTCACGCATAGTATCATTCATTTAGCTTTATTTTGTTTGTTTCTGACATTTATCTTATTTATGTTAGTCTTTTTTAGGGGGATGCAATTTGTGAAATGGAAGGGGAATTGGCCGCTGGGACCCCCTTTCTCCACTACAAATTACACCCATATACCAATTGCTCCTCTCCACCGCCTCCCCACGTCCCCACTCCATTGACGTCCTGACTCCCATACATCTCTATCCGTATCTGCAATGTTTCTATTCCTACTACTGCGTATCGGTAAATCCAGTGTCATAGATAACACACTTTTGAAATTTGTTCATTCTATAGTGTCAACGACCTATATGAAAGAGTAGCCTGACCTGGGTTGCATGCTAAACATGATAATCTGCCAATTAACAACTGGAAAAGAAAAGGGCGACTATAGCAGGATATATTATTTAATCTAATATCTCCAGATAGTCAGATAATGAGTAGAGGTTTTAACATGATTCTTGGAACTAGACGATATATTAGGTTTAGCTCTATGGCCGACTACTGACCTATATAATATAACCACCCCCTAGTCTAGGTCCCAGACCTGATCCTAAACCTTCATTTGCATCACGTTGTTGTGCGTACTTCCTCAGACCAACGAGTATAGACATTGTCTATACTCGTTGCTCAGACCTTGTAGAACCGTGGGTGGTTGCTGACCTATAAGAGACATGAATAGTCTGGCTCAGAAAGTGCGCTACGCTAGTCAACGTTATCTCAGGTCAAAGAAAATGCACAAACCTGTAACATTATATGGTTCACATTAATTTATAATCTGAAAAATCGAAATGAGACGAGGCAACGTCTGCCCCCCTTGCGGAAATATATTTTGAAAATTGATCTGGCCCAATATCTTACTTTGATCCATATGTATTGCAGTTTAACCCTTTAAGGGCGGATGATGCCTTAAAGCATCACCTGGCCGGGGGCGGATGATGCCTTAAGGCATCATTTGCTGGGTATTTATGAAATTATGTATTTTTGCTTTTGAAAAGGAAATATTCTATCAATTAACTTGAAATTTGCACAGAATGTAGGTATAACTTCATATTTTAGAATTCTAAATAATGGAATTAGAAATATTAAGGATAACAAATTTTGTCATGTTATAAACCTTCGAATTTTGAGTTCAGAGAAAAATGCCCCCGTCCCCTAGAACTGTACATAGTCGCTAGTTGCCGTCCCCATGTGTGTAGTTCTGCCATAGGCGGCCGTCCTTAAAGGGTTAATCATTTCTCTGTAAGGAATAACCGTATGCGAAGTCAATTTTGTACAGTGTGTGGCAAGTTCGTTCAGAGCTTCCCTTGTGTTAATATTTACAATCTAGGTTGTCTGGAACTGAGTATAAAAATAGTTGCCCGTTCGAAAGTAGACTTTAATTAAGTTGTTGTGACAGAAGAACTCGTACAACAACGATTTTTTTAATCTCAGTTTTGTGAATCCAATGTTAAAGCACCTCATAGTCGTTCATTGTGGTCTACCTTTAGGGATGCTGACTAGTACTGACAATAGTGCAATGTCCATTGGTCGCTGTGATCCCAAAGTGTTAGCAGAGCAAATGACTTGGCGTCAGAAAGTTTGCATTCTGGTGTCCAGCCTCTGAGGAGGGGGTTACACGCTTTTCACGTGACACACCATGCGATAACCTGACACCGCATGGTATCAACTTGGGCAATCCTAAAGTTTCGTGATATTTAGTGTTTATGTTTTACTAAAGTCTGATACATGAGATAAACATGCAAAGTTGACGTGTATACTTGTGTCCCATGGTTCTTTTCAGAATCCAGGCTTTAGTAAAGTAGTCTTGAAGAGTCTTAACAAATTGGAAAAGAAATTGGAACTTGGGTGTACACTTTCTCTGTTACGACAGTTTCTATTAAGGAGGCATGTTTGGGTTAGCAGAAGAAACTGGGTGGATAACCTGGTTAGTAATGTTAGATGTATGAGGAGGTGACATCCGTTCTCTATTCTGATGCTACCTTGAATGACAGTAAAAGAACTGCACCTAACCACTGTAACCATATACACTGGTGGGTGTGACATCACACAGTGATATCACACCTGCTCTCCCTGTGTTGCCAAGCGAAATGCCTGGGAACTACTGACATAACCAAGTAGAGCCAACCACATAACCAAGCTATGAAAACAATGCCCAAAATAGGGGAAAGACTTTTGTTTGAGTAGGGAAGGAGGTCAAGGTTTCGCCGGGATTAGTTCATCAGGCATCGTATAACGCTAAAAAGGTTTTCAAGGTGATCAATTTAATTTAATTTGTGAGATATGGGGGGGGGGGGGGGGCTGATTAGTCAAAAGTGAGATTAGGCAAATCTAGACCGTGAAAACAAGTGTCGGGCTACAAACCAAGGCATAGGTAGTTGGTTTTTCCTGTATTGGAAATAATCTAATAGAAAATGGTTTTATATTGGTTCCCCACCAGGAATGGATCACAGCCGGTATACTAAAAAAATGTTGACGAGGCAATGGGCATGGCACTATAATGGGGGGGGGGGGGGGGCTCCAGAACGATACTCTGGACTGTCCATCAAATTTAGGCCATCTGGAATCAGGGTCCGGAGACGGGGAATTCAGATATTTTCTAGTTTTATTCCAAAGGTCGGAGGTTCTGGGATGTTAAAAAAAAAAAATTGTTTAGTAATGTTCACAAGATTTCGATAAATATCTGTCCACTTGTACCTTCCCAAAGTGCACTTCGTCCGACGCTACCTTCAATTTAACCAGAATTACATCTGACACTAGCCTGTTACTAATACTATAGGATATCGTCGCAACCAAGCTTTGCAGTGTATGGTAGTTTACGTTAAAAACATCGTGGAACGTGTAGGCATCATGTTTTCATTGTATCAGTGTACCGGAGGAATTATATTGCCTTTCAACTGAATATCTGAAGGCATTGTAGTGTATTCACATAGGAGTACCTACAGATATTGTAGATTATTTACCTGGGCGTATTGTAGTATATATAAGTGAGTTGATAGATGAGACACAATAATCGGCTATATTATCTTTAGCTGATAATTTTCATATCGTATAACCGCACAGATATCAGCTCATCAGTGGAGCATGTTGTCTGCGAAAGATGTTAACGGAAAACTGAACAGTCCCCAACCACAGACAAGAAGGTCTGTCGATAAACGGATTAGAAGATCCATTAGAAAACGAGAAATTTGAGTCAGAACCGAGAAGGAAAAGGCTGGTAAAAATGCCGATGGATTGGTCATTTGGCCGGCGGACCCGAGGGAAATTGGTCATTTCGAGTTATTGATGATTGATTTAAAAAAAAGACGCGAGGAGAATGGATGTGTGAAGAGAAAGTGATGGCCCTTTGACAAGATTCATGGCTCTCGTCCGCCGAGCTGGTGGCGCAAGCTGTGAACGCAGGGGTGTGGTCGTGAGCAGGGATTTGGATGTGGGTGTCAGAATGGATAGATGGACTGACACACTCTCACAGCAGATTCCCCGCTCTTCTGCTATCCGTAATGCTTAGACGCAGTTTATGGTCTATTTCCAAGTATCCCATAGTGACTGTGGGATTGGGTGTTAGTGATAGTTGGAAGGTTATTATCAATAAAGGTGTTAGTGTGGGCGTGAATCGTGTGAGAAGCGGTGTGAGTGAGTGTGCCATGCTCACGCAAAATCATCCGAAATCACACTTTTCTATTTTATTCATGAATAAGTCGATGGAAATGCATTTTTTTCTGACTTAAAACCTTTTTGGAATATTTAAGGGGGGAAAAAACCAAAAAATTTGACTCTGAGCTGTAAGCGTTAAAAATGAAAACTATATTTATTAAATGCGGGGGCGCGACGATAACACGGTTTGACAAATGAAGCGAACTGCATTCATCCCCCCAGCCCTAGTCCTAATTGAGTTTTGCTGGGGAGTTTGGTAAGAAGAACTAGAAGAAAACAACTTCTCTACCATGTAAGGAGAAGTAAGAGCGCTTGAAAAGTGTTATTTGTTGAGCCCTAGATCACAAAGCTGTGTGCTAGAAGGGGCGGTGTTGGAAACGGGTGGTGGGATTGGAGGGGATGTCTGCTGTAGTGATGGGAGGCATGGTGGGGTGCAGCAGAGAGGGTCGGGAGGAGTGGGTGGCCAACGAAGCCGACTTAATAACGTTAGTGGCGCCTGTGAATACTTCACAAAAAGGAAAATTCTGCGCCCCATCCTCACCACCACCGCTTCCGCCAGCTCCCACCTTCCTTCCATCCACCAGCCCCTCCCCCCTTCTCATCACCAACTTGGAGCACCTCCCAGCGCTGCACCACACGGCTTAACCCAGCGGCTGTGGTCATAGGGTAGTTATAGAGAGCAGGTATGGAGGAAGATGGTAATTCATATGGCTTTACTTAGAATCTATGAATATGATCATTGGATATCAGGTATAGATAATCTTAGGGGCACTAGAAATGCCAGTTTTCCACTTTTCCATGGAAATCCTTGTTTTTATTTCCAGTTTTTAAAACTATTTTTATTATATAAAATAAGGGTAGTAGGAATTGCGCCTCATTCACGCCAATAAAACAGTGGTTTGAACCTTCTCACACACCCTCAGCCCCACACCATGACCAACACTTATCTGATTTCCATGTTTTCTCGGTCTCTCTGAGGCTTTCGATTCCACATGAACAATATTTCACATTTTTTCATTAATCCAACTGACATCCGTCAAGATTTAAAGCTTTTGCAATTGATCAGATGTATCACTCCAGAAAGGTGAGGAGATGATGATGGGTTCATCGAGAACGACGTGTGAAAGACACTGTGATGTCCTTCGTTGTGGTAATAACGACCTGTATATGTCCTGTGAAATGTGTCTTATAAGGACAAACTGTATGGAGAATCGTCGCCGTATGGTGAATAATACACTTTGTCAATAAGCGGGATTCTTTACCCAAAGAAGGTATAGTAAAATCCTGCTTCTGGGCCACCCCGCTTAAGGAGACACCCCGCTTAAGGGGCCACCCCGCTGAAGGAGAAATTTTCTTGGAACCGCAATTTTTATTTAGTTTATTTTAACCTTGCTTAAGGGGACACCCCTGCTTAAGGGGAAACTTTGCTCAGTACGAAGGGTACCCCCTAACGTGGGGTTTTACTGCACATGAAATCATGAAAGTGTTGGCGTGCATAGTACTCACAGGAGTGGGGAGTAAGCTCATTGGTAAAGAGCACTAGACTTGAAATACCAAGGTTGTACGACTTGGTGGGTTTGAGTCCGACTGTAGCCACTTCTCATTTCTTCCTCAGCAGTGGTAGATTTACTGCTATATCAAAAGCCAATACTTGGCTCATACCATGTCTATGTGGTATGAGAAGTAAAAGAACTTGCACCTCAGTAAATGTGTAGGGAAGAGATTCTTCCCTAAATTCATTGCATAGATTCGATCACCACCCTTGTGATGTAAAAGAACCTTGGGAAAGACGGTAACAGGCCTGTAATGGTTAACTGGACGTTAAATCAAACCCAACCAATAGTACTCAGGCACAAATGTGTTACCGTTAGCGATGACAGCAGTGACAGCTTCATCAATGAAGTACAGGACAGGTGTGGTGCATGGTGGTGACTCTAGTATGATATCAATGCACCACTTTACTACACCCTCTTCCTCAGAGAACCCAGTGATGCTAATGGTGCTGGTGTTTTTTGTGGATGGTGGTGAGGTTAGTAGTGGCATCCAGTTGCTCCATCCCACACCACTCCCACCAAGCCCTCTCTATCAGCCTTCTCCGTGACCTGCCTCATCCTGCACCCCGACTGCCCAGCACCACACTCACTGTACCCACCACGGTCTGCGACAAAAATGGAAGTTGGGCTAAGATAGAACGAGGTGCCCCAGCTAGGGCGTTGTATGTATATAGAGGGGGGAAAGAGGATGGATATAGGAAGGTTCCCCTCTCTCGCCAATCACCCTTCATACGCAAGCATATATTCTCGCAATGTGCATGGTTCCTGGTGGAAGGGTTATGTGCCTATGTGTTTGTGTGGGTGGGTGGGGGGTAGGAGGGAGGTGGGGGTATGGAAATGGGGAGGCTAGAAGAGGACTGATGGACAATCCATGCACATCCCCTCCTCACCAGCTCCCTCCTCCAGCCCCCTCCTCCTCCTCCCCTCTGAGGCGGTTGCCATGGGAACACGACACAGGAGGACGCCCTGAGACCCGTGAGAACCTGCAGGTGTATGTATGCTGTATACCGGCGGCAGGCAATGCCAGCGGGAGAGTGTAGAGGAGGCGAGGAGGTGGCAAGCTCTGTGTATGTGCGCGATGGTACAAGAAGGATGAGGAGGAGGCGGTGGTGGTGTGGGTGTGTATGTAATTGGGGGAGGGGGTAGAGAGGGCAGGACTGGGACGGACATCAGCCTCTATGAGATAAATATTATATTACATGCTGAGGAGAAAGGCCACAGTGAATAGCGACGAGGAAAGCGGCTACTTTCAAACCTGCTACCCCGTCCCCTGGTGGGCCGTTGGTGTTTTGCTCACACTACGGGGTCCGCAGTCTTAGCTCTGTACATGTGCACTGTAACAGGGGTAGAGGAGATCTAGCAGATATAGATCACTCATAGGGCTATGTCACTTCTGTGTTTTTAACGTTTCTGATAGAGAAAGGGTGGAGGTGTAAACTACCCTTATAAACACTCGTAAGTAGCATTTTGCAGCAACATCGTAGGTGGTTTTTTTAATCAGTCAGGCAAAATATCAGTTCTAACTCGTCGAGGGCACTCATTTTTTGTTCCTAAAAGACTAGAGAGATTTCATTGTTGGAAGTAGGAGTGTAATGCCGCGCCTACACTAAGGAGAGACCTGTGAATTGAGGACCATAGTGTAAGGAAAAACATCAGGATATAGGATCACCAGGGTATCAGCTCTGTTACTACAGCCATGTCAGGTGGTGTCTCAACCCCTTTCACCACCCTCTTACCTGTCATGTCCGCAGCTGGGGTGAGGACACTCCCAACCTCTCGTGATTCATGGGTCCTCCCGTCTGCCAGCAGCATTAGTCAGTGTTTGATACTTTGAAAGGGAAAAAGAAGAAAGTTTTATCTAAATATTAATCTTTTATCTTCTCCGACATTATATCCACACCCATGTGAAAGATCAGGTACGGTGAGAATTGGCATGAGAATGCAGCACCAATGTCAGGTATGCCATGCTTTATATGCTACATATTCAAGCATATCATGAGTAGTTCATGAGTTACCATTAGTTTTACAGAGATGGGAATTTTCCACCTTTCCTTGGAATTCCAATTTTACATCTATGAACCTCTTCACAGACCATCAGCCCCATACCTAGGCCGAACCAATGTGTTCCCCACGTTTTTCCCCGTCTCTCTGAGACAGCAAATTCCTTAAGGAATACATCACACTTTTTTCTGGAGATTACAGATATGGTAGAAATTGCTAAGGCAGGAAGCATTCAATGCAACAAGGGCCAGGTAAAGTGAGGGCAGGTACAATTAAACGAGAACACACTGATCTCAAAACACTAAGACAGGACACGTTCGAGTAGCGAAAAGACCTGGATATGATCAGCGGCGTTGCATTCAGAGTAACGTGCAGGTTACACCTAAAGTCTGATATTTTGTTACGTGTTATTTGGACGTGAGACACTGAGAACAACATAAGTTTCTAGCTGGAGAACCTGTGAGAAGACCACTTTGCGTCTTTATCAGTACACTAATTTCCCATACTTTTAAACATTTCCAACAGAGAAATTGGCCACATTGTGCCCTAGCCCTGAGCAATCAGCAAGTGAGAAAGTTTGCGGGTAGTTTTACATCTCCAAAAGTTAATTTTAATTCCGGAGTTGCCACTGGAAAAGGGCAGACCTTATTGTGGTTATGAAATGAGACATTGGAGTCGACAAATGTTCGTGGGAATAGGAGGAAATCTTTATTAGAATGTCATCTGATCTGTCCAGCAGAACGGGAAGTTAGCAATACGGGGAAAGCGTGATCTGTGTGACCTTGTTTAGATTGATTTTCCCTCATTTGCCATACACTCATTTGTTAAGTGATACCTGCAAAGTCTGCAGAACAGCTCCAATCGCCACAGGATTCATTAGATAAACTCCACCTCGAGATTTGAAACGACGAGATATGGCAATAATTGGTGGACGTCGTCTGAATATCTACTTAACTGAAAAAAAGATACTATCTGTGGGGGAAAAGACATGCTTAGAGAACTGGGATTGTTGTGAACGACTCCCCGAAGTGAGGTAGTGAAGAAGAACCAATCACAAGATAATATTTTCCGTAAATCAACCAAAGTTAAGTAGAGCTAAAGAATCAATTCATTTGGGTGTTTTTTTTAATCAGTCAGGTAAAATATCACTAACGCCAAGTTCTAACTCGTCGAGGGCACTCATTTTTGTTCCTAAAAGACTAGAGAGATTTCACTGTTGGAAGTAGGAGTGTAATGCCGCGCATACACTAAGGAGAGACCTGTGGATTGAGAAGCAGGTGAAAAAGCCGAACTAATTTTATCCAGAAGATGACCATAGTGTAAGGAAAAACATCAGCATATAGGATCACCAGGGTTAGATCTTTCCTTACCGGGTACAGTCGCAGGCCTATGTTATAAATGTCGAGAAAACGTTCCATGGAGATAGATAAGATTCCTCATCAATTATCATTACAGTGATGTTTTGTATAATCTCTGAACAACTTATAAAGATCCATGTAGTAGCAGCTGAAAAGAATTACATCTAACAAAAAATGGAAAATTCGAACTACCCACGGGAGTGCCTCAAGGCATAAACTTAAGGGAGTGTGGTAACATGTTAGACTTATTACCAGAGTATAAAAACTTAAAACTACATTTCAACTAAGGTTTATCTTAGGTTAAAATGAAAAAAAAGGTACTAGATTTAACAAAACACCAAAGTACTTCCAGCTTGAGCATCACCGTCTGTAGATGATATATAGGTTTAAAAATGATGATAAATATAAAAGGGGAGGAAAGGAGAGAGTAACCTCAGAACAAGAAATTAGGCACTATTCCAGAACTCAGTCTTTTAGGAAATTAGATAGTTGTCCTCTTTCTCTTGGACTAGAAAACGAAAATGGAAAATGTCTTGAATCAGTTGAAATAAATCCTGTTCCGATTGCAATTAGTCTTACTCGCCCTTTAGGAATTGTAAAAGGAAGAGTCCATAGAAGGCAGTAATGGGGGCTGGGAAGGAGGTGTCCACCCACTCCCCCACCCCTCACTTTTAGCCGGTTTTGGTAGGTAGGTGGCGCCTGCGTAGTGCGGGGCTAGTACGCGTCCGGCAAACTGCTCCGAGTCGGTGCTCTAATGGTCCACGCTTGTCACACTTTCCAAGATAGATGACCGAACGCTGCCTGGCAACCATTGCCTAGCAACGGGCGCGCGGTGATCTATGGGATGGGTCACGTGGGGTGGCAGCGTCCGCCCGGGGAACATGGCGGCGGCGAAGCCGGGAGGAGGCCAGGAAAGAAACCCGAAACAAAAATAATGGGCACCCGATGAGGCCCAGCCTCCAAATACTGGTGTGTCTTACATCGCGGATAACCAGCGAAAATAAATTTAAAGGGAGTTGGTGGGACGGAGTTACTGTAATCTTACGTTATAGTTTCATACTTCATTACTGGTCATTCCTTTTTTTTTTTAGCTAATACGGTAGATATCATCTAGTTTTGAAAGGTTATGTATATTTTGTGTCGTTTAAATATTTCAGACCATAATTGAATCATATTTGTTCTTTAATTTTTTACTCATCCTTTGTCAAAGCTGTAATTGAGCTAGTCTTTAGTTGAATCCTATTCTTGCTGGAAATGAGAAAAAAGTTACTTCTTTATGCTAGTCATACACTGAGGACACGGTGACCATGACATCCACGTTTGGGGCCACCGCGGACAAACTCAGTGGGTCGGCATGGAGAAACGTAACTCGCAGTGGTCAACGTGGCAGATTTTTAGATCGTCAAAAAAACCGGCCACAGCGGCAATGATGCTAATGATAATGAATCATACCGGACCGTAGTGACACGTGATAAACGCCGCTGAACGTGACTGACCGCAGCTGGCCATACAGGGACCGTGTACAAAACGTTAGGGATGTGACACAATGGGATGGACAATGTAAGCCAAGAATGTCCTCAAACCTGCAGACAACGTGGCCACCGGGATCATAGTGTAAACGCAAATCCATGACTCCCGTCACCATCTGCAACGGCTACGTCTGTGGTCCAGTGTAAACCTAGCATTATAATCAAGACCTGAGCTGCCGTTAGCGAATCCTATATATACTGTGTGAAACGTGTTGTGTAGAAAGTGTCAAAGAGAATAGACAACACGTCTTTAATATACCCTGACCTCTATAGCGGGGGCAGTGTGTAGGAGAAGTAAGTATAGATCTGCGTGTTTAGGTGGAGACCTACTAGTGGAGACCCAGTGGGTGGAGAGCAGGAGGGTAGGCAGGGTGGGGTTTGTCCATGTGTAGAGGACGGAGCAGTGGGTGTGTGAGGGGCTGGGTGGGAGGGAGGTTGGGTTGTATGGGGAGGATGTCAGGAAGGGTCGTCTAACGCCGCACGACGGTCGCCGAATTCGCTTTAATGACCATTGATTTGCCATTACTGGCTGCACTGTGCGACACGCGACACTGTCGCCCCGCCTGCCGTCAGGAACAACATGTTTATCCAAAGGCTTACAACAGTCGCATTCAAAATATAAATTGTCTATTCGATTCACCAGTGTCACTTTATTGTTTTGTTGGGAAGTTTCTTCTCAATAAATTGCAATAAAATCTGTATTTATATATGAATATCTATTAGTCTCTATATACCCTCAGGATCCCTTGGGACGTTAAATAAACAAACAAACCAATAACTATACATATACTCTTGCATATATGTATAGTTTGCAGCTGTAGTAGTTGATGGTTTTAACAAAGGGTCTTGATTAGTAATGTTAGAAATTATAAGAAAGACATGTTTAGTTGACGTTCTGACTTTGAATGATGATTATCTTTTGAGGAAGATGATGCATTAATGCGAACTCTACTTGTACTGCCCCATTGTATGGCCGATAATGCATGACATCATTCCGCCGTCTTTTTTTTTCTTCTTTTCACGTAAACCGTTGATAGATTCCAGAGAAGTAAATACAGCAAGTGGTATATTCTTGACGAATTTGTTACCAATCCTACATTTCCTGATTGCTATTCACACGACGTACACCTAACAGGAAATATGTGTGTGAAAATGGATTTTGAGGTAGTAACTATCGCCTGAATACATGTGTTCATTCTTCTTCCATATCACTAAAAGGTGAAGCTATCATCTCGATGTGAGGAACATGCATATGTTTGCTATAAAATGATTTTATTTTATATTTATTTGTCCTTCATATTTCTACTTAGTAATATATCCCTGAATTAGCGGGTGTTACTACTATGAGTGTCACTATCATACCTTTAACAACTGTCTTTTATGCAATAACCCATTCAACATTTGATACCGGACTGGTTCAAGGTTTCACCTGACCAATAAATGTATGTTTTATGACACGTTAAACGTCTTCAGAAAAGGATAGGCAGGTATAACCTCAATGAGGACAAATAACACATATATGTCCTAGTATTAAATGACCGGTTGGTTTTACTTACTACTGTGCTAGCGTGTTATTGGATTCCACAGGATTTTCTTCTAAAACAACGTTCTTACATACATAGTCTTTCCTCTATGAGGCATGCTCTGTGATGAATGCTGACGAACGCTGTCCTGCATCTTGAATCGTCCGATAGCGTATCTCGTTGCATAGTGAGTCGTCCAATGGCGTGTCTCGTTGCATATGTAAATGCCCAATAGCCAATCTCGTTGCATCATAACCTTTTGTCTCTCCTTCCAGCCGCCAGGGGGTCCCGGCGACAATGTATGTACCGAACAATTCTTTGCATGACAAACTCAGCATTCTCGCGCTGGTTTCCGGTCCAATATGTATTAAATAAGGTCTGCTAGATGTAGAACATTTTTGTTTGCTTCCTATGAGAAAAACACTAGAACATTTAGTTGCATTTAGAATATAGAAAGCTTATGTAGGCCTTTTTGTTTCGGACTTGATGTTTATCTTTAACGATTATCTGAAGGTTTTGCATGAATAGTTAGTGTGGCACGTAAAAGTTTGTCTGTCATTGTATTGGTGAGAGGAATACAGTTGTGAAGAGAACATTATAGTCACAAACTGGTGTAAAAGAATTCTCACGACTCGCAAAGTTAATGTAAATATTGTCTCTTCCTAACAGCTACATGTACTTTTTCTTATTCTCCTTCAATGAATTGGTCTTAGATATAGTATTGTGTAAGCTACATTATCACAGGTGTTTTACTTCTTCCTTTTGCATCGTGTGGATGAAATTCTACAGGCAACAACCGCATACTAGAAATATCACACAACTTGAGCGATTACCTAGTAATTGAATTCCCAGCAAGAAAATCCTATAATATGCATTGTGTATAATATCAGGCGAGGGGATAGGAAATAGGACATTTTTGCATTGCTACACGTTATATTTCTTTTATAGGAAAATGTTCAACTTACTTAGCATTCTGCACACTTATCAGGAGGAAACCTGTCCGCATTGGGCAAGCTGAGTCACTGACCAACTAGTTATCATTAAACCACTTGTACCAGAGAGAAGCTTCTCGTCTTATTCAACGGCATGTGTAGTAGCAGTTATAAGACATTAACAACTTCATCTCTCTCGTGAGTTTTCCTGTTGGCTAGAATTGACCTTATCCAGCCATCCCATCTTAATTCCGCTGTGCCGTTTCAGTAAATTCCAAATGTTTAATCACTTAAGTAATTACTCATACTTCAGCCGAAGTTGAAGGTAAGATGACTAAGATGAACTATAACGCCGTCGTCACTACCTTCCCTTTCTCAGAGCTATCCGTTTGAGGGGTGTTACCCTTTGAAGGTTGAAGGACGCCTCGTCCCTGTTGACTTGGTGCGCGCGTTTGTTGGGGGTGACGGGGGTCTGTTGGAGGGCCCAGGTTTCACTAACACAGTAGCTTGACAGAAATGCGCCCCTTTCTGACCCAAAAGTCTCAGCTGGCCCGTTTGTTAATTAGGTCAGAAAAGGTCACTTTGGGTCACGGCCATCAAAAGAGGGGTAGCCTTGGCAAGGCACAGAGTGTCATACTTTTGTACTCTGGTAATGTCTCTTTGTTTTATACAGCCTTTGTCTATTTTTATACTTTTATCTTTCTTTTGTTTGAAAGCGACAAGTAGAAATACAGGATCGCCAGAATAAAACACCACTTAGATACATTTTTTTTATTAACTTTTTTTTTGCGTTCTCGGTCAGGGAAGGAAATATTTACCCGTACTAAAGCATTCATTGATTCAACAAAATTAATTTAGAATTTTTCTAGTTTTACCCTGGGCATATCGAATGAAGGCATGTCAAATGTAGTTAACACGATAGCCTGTCGTGAAGCTTCAAATGATTATAAGGACTAAAAAGGGGGGAATGTAGTGTGTTTTTGTGTGTTCACCCAGCCTGTGTTTTTGTGTGGTGGATGTGACTGGTGGTGGTGGTAGCTCTGCGTGTTACCAGTCTGCGTGCTTTCTTTTACCTGTATTCGCACTGTGCCTGCTCAGGCCTCCCTCATCTGGTCAGTACCGCGCGCTTGTGCACGCGTCTCGGTACATATAGTATGACCAAGCTCCCCTGAAAAAGAAATATACCACAAAAATATACATGTAGACAGAACTGATTATGAATAAATTGCGTTCGTTGTTATTGTTTGCTTTTTGCAATCGATGACCAATTTCGCCGTTTATTCTTTACTATATCCTTGGATAAGAGTGATTCAGAGATGCTCGGTTTGTGGCAAATGGTTAGAAACTAGAAAAAGTGGTGAGGGGGAGGAGGGGTGGAGTGGGGCTGAGGGAGGGCGGTGCTCAGGTGGTTCTGATCGGGGGTCTGGCGCCACACCTGCCGTCAACGTGCCTGGCAAAATCACGGTCTCCTCCCCCACCCGCATCAACATCACCACCATCACCACTAACGGAACTAATATTATCACTACCTCCAATACAATCACCTATAAATCCATAAACACTGCCGCGTACCACCTACATTACCACCTTCACCAACACCAACACCCGCTTAACTTCCACTGTGAGCATTACCAACGGCAACACCACCAACGACAAAACCACAACACAGCAGCAAATGGAGAAGGAAACAGTGAGATAGAGTTAAGGTGGCCTAGTTTCTCACACCAGCATTTATGTCAGAACTTAGGAACATGCCCCAAGTTTATTGAAATTCATAGTCAAATGAGAAATTAAAAAGTTCAATAAAAAAATACACTACACAAATCAGATACAGTGGAACCCCGCGTACTTTGGGTGACCACTCACACGGGGTTAAAATAAATATCTTCTAGAGGGAACCGTTCCAGCAAAAATGTTCGTTAAGGCTGGGTGTCCAGTTCGGCGGGTTTCTTCTGTATCTAAGTACATTCCTATCGAAATTCCCTCCCTTGATTATCGGGCATTCAAATTAGAGTACATGTATATATTTGCATCAAAACCCAATGTTACTTCTGCAGTATCCCCTACCCGAAACCCAAAGTTTATGTGGTACCATATCAGAAGGGATTTTATTCTATTAAAACCAAGTTTATGGCTTTACCATGCTATTGTTCGACCTCTTGTGGTTTATGGGACCGTCTCTTTAGTATCCGGTCCAGTCGCGTTTCACGTTTTGCCTGGTCTGTAATATTCGGAAATGCCGATCTAAATATATCATCTCAAACATACAGTAGTATAGAGAATCTGAGAAAGAGACACTCCCACCATCTCTTAAATCTCCCCTGCAACATGTCCCTCCACCACATATTGTATTGAAGCAGTGTACTGCTGGTTTCTGGCGGCGCCTTCTCGCGCATGCGTACAGCAACAGACGCTACTGCAGACGCGAAATGTCGTCTGCGCGTCCATTGTTTTATGTGGGAAGACACGATTGTATGTTTACACTGGTTTGCCTCTAAAGTCATGCGCGTCGTTTATTTCAATAATCTACAGTACAGTAAGATATATATATATCAATCCGTTATTGTTTCGGGGATTTTTGATTTTTAAAGATATCAAAGAAAATAAAACCCACCCGTTAAAAAAAAAATGTTTCTATCAATGAGCATACATTTCAAAACCGTAAGAATTAATTGGACCTTCGTAAAAGAGGTGGCAGTCGTTTGCATTTGCACCATGATAAACATGTCATCGTATAAAAAGGATTTCTAAGTTCGCTATTAAGGTAGAAATCTAAAACAAGAAGTGTTTAAGATAAAGACATAGAACCTTAGTAACGCAGATCAGCGAAGATGCCTCAGTATTTGTATATAAGAGGAATCTGAACTCCTTCTGTACGATCAGACCAACCAGGCAAGCTTCCCGCCCTTACTAACACAGGTCTGCACACGGAATATCTTTACACATTTAAGAGTTTAACAAACCAGCTTGTTCGACCAAAAAATCTGCCTAATGACACAGGTCACTTATCATGAGTAAGAGCAGCCTGAGAAATATTCCAAGAAAATCTCCTAACTAAACATTCTTTGGAGTTTGAACACGGAATAGGAGGATCTATATTATTTTACACTATCTGAGGCTTAGTGTGAGAATGACGACTTGGACATCAGTTTATTGATAACAAATTTGACTAGGATCAATTATCCAATCCTCGATCCCCAGACATGGCCCAGAGTCCAAACTAGAACACGTCTGGACCAGTAGGACTCAATTTACGTTCAGACCACTAACTTCAAATCTTACACATTTCATTTTGACCGGGCAGTTGCAGAAAAGGTAAATACCCGTGAGATACAATGCATTAGAGACGGGTTCTAAAAAGAGCTGACTTGCTTTGAAGCTCCTGGGACACCGCCTCAGTGAACAGCTGACTCTTGTTGTGATTGACTCTGAGAAAAGGTTCAGTGAGTGGTTTTGGTAATACATGCAGATTTAAACGATGAGGCGAAGTACTCTCCTATTCTCAACAACTTGTTTTTTTCTAAATTGTTTGGGTAATACATGTAGTTACCTGAGCAGCTGCCAGAGTCTGGTCAGATTTGTCAGTCGATGCACGACATTTTTGCACAATCTGTAACTATTCTTCGCTCTAAGGATGAATACTAGATTGGTTGCTACTTTCCGTCAATTATACATTACCCTCATTCTTTTCCTACAAGCTCTGACCAGGTGGAAGAATAAAGATTATTATCATCTTTATAATATTATCACATAGATATCTTCTAACTGAATACTGTCATGTTATATTCATTATATTTTACAGTGGCTATTTGGTCAATATCTTAATATTCTAACCTCCATTTTCAACGAGAGTGTACTTTATTGCTTCGTACGGTATCGGAAAAACAGCCGAATTATATTTGATATTTACAATTACTATATTTTAGGGAGTATTATCAATTGTAGAAATGTATATCGTCAAGGAACCTTGCTACTTAAGCCACTCTTATGAAAGACACGAGATAAGTTAATCTTGAACGGTATTTACATGGCAGTATTTGTTAGGGCACACTGACTTTGAGGACGGAGTAGATTGTGAATATGGTGGAAGATGGCCTCAGGATTAGGTTATATGCGATATTGACAGGGAATGCAATTTATTGCCTAATATTATGCTCATGTCACAAGTGTTTATCGACAATGAAGATAACTGGATGAATGCCGCCCCCAGAGGTCGGGGGAAGGGCTGGTTTGCCTGTCCCTCTATTTTGTGGTCTTGTCCTCTGCATGTAAACAACCTAATTGCGTGATTTCATGCTTTTGAAAACATCCGTGCCAGCATCGCGTAATAAAAACGCACGCGAAGGAAGGAAAGAAACTCCCCTATGTTTTACAAAACTCACAATTCAGAAAATCCAAGGAATTACCCTCAACGCCGTCCATTTTGGAGCTTTGCCAGACGAGCGATCTAACGAATGGCACGGCGGTACAAGCTGCCAGAATAGTGAGAGAGACGCCGGGTACAATCCACCGCTAAGCCAAAATTTAGGCACCAATTTCCCCGCCAAATTGTTCTCCACCCCAGAAACAAGCTTTGAGAAAGGGAAATTGTTAAAAATTTTCAAGAAGACATTTTCCTTTGAATCTGTACATTATTAGTAAACGATAATTATTTTTCGGAGAAATTACATAAACTTGAAAATATACGAGAGACGGTTTTGGTGACCACACATGATATGGTGCAGCAGACGAGACTTCATGGCACCAAGGACTTGTGGCGTGCCAGTTTGTCATTGAATTTAATCGTAAAGTAGCGTGTCGCCCTATCCACCACCACCCCAACCCCCAGTTTTGGTTGACTCTCGCTTTACATGTACAATGGCCTGCGAAACCCCAGCATAGACCAAAAACTAGGCCACTGTGCGTACATTGCTCCATTGTATATATGTTACAGTTAAAAAAGTATATATAAGGTACAGTTAAGAGAAGTTTAAAGAAGATTGAAAGATCTCAGGAATTCCTTTTATGAAGTTATACACTTTGTTAGGAGCCGGTTTTTCATACTAATATCAGTAAAGTGTTAGCACTTTGAGGACACCAGTCTTCAAAAGCCACTTTACCAAAACCCAACACCCTTTTCTGTAATATCCTAACTCCCGGAGGTGGTAGGGGGAAGAGGGTATTATCGGAGAATATCTGTGGATAATGAACACGAATGACAAATGATCTGGAAAGAAATTACATAGAGAATTAGGAATGGGATAGTTAAATCACCACATCAGGCTTTGAGATAATAGACATGAATGACAAATGAGTGCAGGATCTTGGAAATAGTCTACAAGTCTGTGGTCGTGGTAAAAGCCAGGCAGCCAGACCCTCGGGGAGAAAAGTACTTAGAAACAGATATGCATCTAGCTGACATGCTCAAAATCTCTAGTCATAGAGATATCTGTCCAGACCTAGAGACGATTGCGGTTACTGCTTGAAGTTGGTGACTTGACATTTTTTTTACGCTATTATGTTTTCTTTTGACTACAACCAAAACCCATCCCCTACCATTTTCAATTATATCACATATCTTCGATCGATATTGCATTCTTTTCAGAGATATTATACCATGCAGTTGATAAAATCAATAGTTATTATTTTAACACGTAAAAGATAAACCAATAAGATTCATTGATTTATAAAGATAATCGAAAAGGTAGAGTTACACAGACAGTTAATGAACACTCGAAATTGTTTAGTTTCTTCATGGGGGTATGTATTTATATTTGAATTGATACAAACCAATAAAAAGTGTTATTCTGCCAACGGTTTTCAATTTGTATTTTTACCCAAGACACTATGAATGCTACGACGAAAACTTGGAAGACTTTTAACTGAAATTTCGTTGAAGTCTTATACGTCATTTTCAAAATATAGTATAGATAAAAGTGCTTTCCTATTCTACCTCACTCTATGATTTGAAATTCTGAAGAGGGAACGTGAGTTCCGAAACATAGACGGAGTTGTCAAATATAGAAGTCCGAATGAATAGCTTAAAACTGAATTGTCAAGTCTGGGAGTTGTTCTGATTTTTCATGTATAAATGAACAAATCTTTCGTGATCATTCTGATTAGTTCATTGTCTTTTTATGTGTCTTTTCATTGAGCTGATAACAAATACTGTCCGATAAAAGGCCAAGTGTAGTTCGTTAATAGCTTTATTATTTATAAATTCTTTACCAAATATTCAAGGCATGGTATAAATCCTGATCCAAAATCATAAACCAGAAAGGCCAGAATGTAGAATGAATGATACTAACAACAGCACAATACAGAGTTATGTCTAGATAGAACGCTTGATGCTTTAAAAACGCTTAACCACGCGAGTTGTAGCATTCTCAGTGCTTCAAATAAAGTTTGGCATAACAATTAACATGTACTACTATGATGTAGAACAGCAAGTTTAAATTCATAGTCTGATATAAGGGTCAAGTTATTGCAGCATCTCTAGACATAATAGTGGACCAATTTCACCGGGACTAATCTGTCTGTATCTGATAGATATAGTAGTAATTTGCATGAATATGTATATTTACCCCAGAAATATTCTTAGATCATATTAGCCTAATCATAGAGGGAGTGGGTGAATAGACAATGAACAATACTGTGCCCCGAGGCATGCTGGCGTCTCTACCCAGAAATGCCTGTCGGTACCATTTTTCCCTCTCTGAATAAACAGAAAGGCATCATCAGTCTGGTGTCTGGGTGCATTGTTGCGATGGGAGGGATTTACTCGCAATATTAAGGGGCCATAATGTGGAATGCTTCATTCGTAAAAACAAAATACGAAAAGCTTCAGTTGGGACTGGGCTAAGTCATTACATTAAGATACTACAACTTGAATGGCGTTATCACTCACGCATGATCACCTTTTGATCTGCGGACGCATTCATAGATACATAGACACCATCCCGGCTCACTTTCTTTTATTCCTCTGGAACACGGCACCTTTTAGAAACGATCTCCTTGCCGAGAAGTCTCAGGGCGTTATCGCGACCGCTCGCCATTTCTCACTGAGTAGATAACGTCCAACGGCACTTCCGACGCCACCCTCATCTCCTTTCCCATCTCCGTCTCTGGAGAGTTCCGATCCGATGCTCATCTCTTTGCTTCCTCTTTTCCAGGAGAGCGACAATTTGTGGTGGGACGCATTCGCCACGGAGTTCTTCGAGGACGATGCCACCCTGACCCTGTCCTTTTGCCTCGAAGATGGACCCAAAAGATACAGTAAGTTAAAACCCTTGACACTGAACATAGGTTTATGTAGTTTGAAGTTATTTTAATGTTATTCTTGTGCCTAGGATATGTGAAGTAAGTACGTCGATCTACATTCCTGCCCCAACTTTTGCTACATGTTTTAATTTTCCCCACAACAGGAATGTAAGTGCTCTCCATAAAGGTTATACATAAATTTATTAATGAATCATCATAAACAAATGATAGATGCTTCACTTTCACCCACCATTATGTCATTATCTAAGATATTTTATTTATTTACTTTATGCAGCTCTCTCCATACAGAAGTTTGTTTAGCTTGACGGTATATGAACAGACTTTGTTGCAATATGAAACGATATTGTTTCCAATATTATAAACTATGTAAATGGTGAGGTATGTGCGGTGGGGGGGGGGGGGGGGTGGGCAAGTAAGAGGTTGAGGTTAATGGAAAATGAAATAATGGTCAACATTGACAATATCACAGTATTTTTTCATATGTTCCATCAAGTTTCAGTGCGGCTATGTTGGAGGTAGTTGCTCCCGTAGTTTGATTTCATGTCATAAGGGGCCCCAATTGGAAATGAACTAGTCCTCGGTCTTTTGAGAGTCAGATTCTTGGATCCACTACTGCCTGCCAATATAGTGGGAGATTTGAATCGCTTAAACATAATGTTAGAAGTTGAATGCATCGTGCCTTGTGTAATTAGGAAGTTGGCTGGCCTTTTTTCGTTCGTCCTTGAACTGCTTTTAAGCTAGCCTCAATTATGAAGTTTATAGTAGTAGCCATAGTAGTCTAGTATTACCGGTATAGCGGATAATTAATTTGACGTACAGCCTCAAAGGTTATTGCTTTAGCTTGCTGAGCTGGAAGGGCTTGTTTTCTTAATTTTGAGTGATTCGTTTCACATTAGGGGACCACGACAATTGACTATTTAAACAGACATAACTTAGTATAGTTGCAATTTGTCTATCTGTAACTTTCAATTCAATGTTTCCAAGAATCTTTTTCTAACCTATTGGGAATATGCTGGAAACATTGAATTGCATATTCAAACTTAAACAGGGTATTATTACTCAGGGATTCTGTAGAATCAGCCTTGCAACCTCAAAGAGTGCTAGACCCAACCGGAAATGCCAACAACATGACTACAGCAAGTCTGATTGAAAGGGGGGATATGTAGCACATATATTAAATTTTACTTTTATCAATCATGCGACTGAGGTTCGTTCTATATTCACTTAAATGATACTGCACGCCTCATCTCATAAATCCCATCTGGCTGTGATATTGCCATCGATGTTGCTATGTCGTTAAACCATAAGTATATCATTACCCTACAAAAAGGCGTTAATTATATTTGTTAGAGCCAGTTTCAAACGATTAAATTTTAAATCGTATTTCACTCGAGAATTACTGGTAGCAAATCGATAAAAGGGATATCTTAACTGTATCACATTTAATTCAGTAACATTTGTTAGTGCTGCACTAAAAACAAGTCTGTTGCCTTTAGGCTATAAGAGAACATGTAGACTTTCATCAGTTTAATTGGCCTACATTTCCTACACGAAGTTATACAGGGCAAGTCACTGCAACTGGTATTTATTCGAATTTCACATTCAAGATGTTCTCCAGGTCTCTTCAGTTAAAAACCTGAAGCGAGGTAAACTGCCTGCTTTCCTCTCCTACCTATGAGATCTTCCAGTTGGGGTATTTAGTTCGTCAAATGAAAATGAACACAAATCTCAGAGCGCCATGTGCTTTTTTGCCACGAGCGATGAAGGATGTTTTAATTCCAAAATCATCTTCGCCGGATGATTGAAAGGGCAAGAAAAAAGTTATTTGAATCTCTTTCTTGATTTCGAATACGTTGAAGAAAAAGGTGAAGAAGGGTAATATCTAATGGACCAGCACCGAGCACCAGGTCTGCACTCTCCAAACAGATAGTAGGACTGCGGAAGTGGGGAATCAATAGGTTGCGCTTGAGCTCCGCCGGTAATTGTTGCCTGTCATGTCGGCCGCCATACTGTTGCTTCCTAACGTTCCCCGAAAATATGATTAGCTTCACCACTATTTGACAAAAAGGGTGAATAATCTTCCCAGTGTCTTAATGAGCAGTTTAATCTTACACGTATGTATACGCGCTAGCATAGCCGAGTGCCTCATGTAGAATTAACCCTGTTAGCACAATGGTAACATGCAATCCTGTAGATTATGAGCTGTGCGTTCGAATCTCAGTTAGGATATGTATACGTGTTTTATACAGTCATGATATTTTTTCATCACATCAGTCTCATGCCATTAGGTAAATAAAAGAAGATATGCAATTTTTTTCGGAATATATTGGATCTAACGTTAAATACAGCGTCGTATTTAGTCGGAATGTAGTTTCTGAGAAGCGTTTAGAAAATAATATTATGTAAAAAATAACAGTCAAATGCCGCTGGTCACCAGTTTGCAATTATGCTCGTAATAGTTTCACTACGCACCATACCCAAAATTTAGTTTAATTGTGAGATCCCATAAACCACGTAAGATCGGGAAACAAATGATGGGACCACACACATCGACGCCACATCCGGGAACCGGGGCTAAGGTCCGACTATTCCCCGCGACACCGTCACCACCCACGCAGTGACTTATGGGTGAAAATGGTGCTTCGATTGCCACCTCTTGGCCCTGATCACGTGAGCAGAGACCACGTGACGGGGCCACGGAGGAGCCATGGGTAAAGGTCACCATCTCACCTAGACATGGAGGCAGGAAGTGTGCCGGCCCCACCCACCTACACCACACACACCGGGCCTAATCTGTAAATTAGATTAGTCAGACATCAAATATTCATTCGTTGTCCAGTGGGTGGTTGTTGTTGTGTCCTCAAACTATAATGTTTTTCAGTAATCCCTCAAGGCACTTTATCAGTCGTTCAAGTTGGAATATCCGCATGTTTAAAGATATAATATTTGTGTGTGTACATGTATATATTGTGTTGAAAATCAATTATGTCAATTGGTGCAAATTATCAGACATTTACTTAAGAGAAAGGTGTCCTTAGAGTATAACTTCATCAAGGTAGATGACAGCATTATTCTGTACTTTCGCTACGCTCTATAGGAGAAGAATTCTTAACAAACTAGGCTCATAGCCTTGAGAATCCAATGGCCTGCCTCCCGTGCTAAAGACGTACATCAATGCAACCCAAAGATTCCTATAATCTCAATGGTGCCACCTTGCGGGAATACTGTGTGCTAGTGGATTCTCAAGGCTCTAAGCCTAGTTCGTTAAGAATTCTTCTCCCATAGAGCCTATTGAGAACCTTGTACAAAATACCACTTAGAGAGTGTGAGATCTTATGAGAGGGGTGCACCAAGGCAGCGACGAAGAGTGGTTGGACTGTGTCATAAGGCTGGTCAGTTATACTAAAATACATGATAGGTCGGCCAAAGAGGTAACAAGGAGGATTATTAGGATCTGGGGGTAGATTTGCTAATGGACTGGTGTCACCATGCCCACCTCCCTCCTTTCTTTATTCTTTATCCTGAAGTTTATTCTCCTAGGGTGATGCACACCCTATTTTCAGTAGCTCCTGGGTCATTTACGTTAGTCCAATTATACATCGTAAAAAACAACTACCGTATGGGAGAACGCCATCAGGCGAATACATGTATATATATGTGTATACATAAATAGATCATTTGTAGTATTGCCATATATTGTTGACTATTTTAGCTATGCTGACCAGTAGGGATGTGATTGAACTGTATCGGTGACGTCGCCCCGCCTGGTGTGACAAGGTCGCCATACACTGGTGTAAACGCCCTGCACCGCCGCCCTCGGACCCGCGTCGCGACATCCCCGACCCCCATGACCCCCAGAGGTCACAGCAGGGACGCCATGACTCGTGACGTCACTTCCCCTGAGCCTCGGTTTGAGTCTGCGAGGTCGTGACTCCCCTGGCCTCGGGGTCATTCCCATGGTGACCGGAGACGCCTGGCCTGGTCCCCGGGGCGACCCAGTGTGCGTACCAAGCCTGGTCAAGCCTGGTCAGTGGTCAGCACAGGCCGCAGGGCACGGGGGCAGGAGGGCAGAGGTAGGCGGGGAGTCAGGAGGGGATGGGAGGTCGGCCTCAGTATGTCCGATGCCATGTCACTGAAACCCCACGCTCACAACATTTCATCGACATCGCACTCACTGTTTTCACAGAATTTTGTTCCTAGTCAAATCCAGGGATGCAAGTGGAAATCTGAAGTTTTGAGATTTTGATGAAAATAACATAAAACATGAAAATTCTGATACATCTCCATCAAATGTTCAGCAGGGTGAGGTCATATCTACAAGAGGAAGCGAGAGACATGCAGTGTTTCACTCATTCATAGACATTATCTATATGATGTGACACCAAAATGTATTGAAATGTCTCAATCTTCAAATACTAAATCTTACAGTGTAATTAGGGAAAATTAGAATATACACAAATGGTTCCTTTTTTATGGTTTGAATTTCCGACTTTTTCACCAGTCCCAACTTTCATCTCCTATTTTTTCAACAAGCTATTTTTCAACGAGTCTCCTTAATCAGGTTGTGTTTTACTTTGTTCTGACTTTGTTTGCAACATACCAATAATTCGTTGTGGTCTCACGTTTCTCTCTTTTTCTATATATATATATTGATATTGATATTGATATTGATTAATGAAAGCGAATACAGTGAGCTAACTACGTCCTGATATTGCAAAATAGAAAGTTACCACCCTTTCGTTCGTTACTCGTAGATGGCGGTTGATAAAATCAAGTACATGCATAGTTCGTGATATCAAAATTTATCATTACTGATCTTTTTCATTGGACTCGTCCAGGGCGCTCTAAAGGTTAACATTAACAGAACTTGCAAGGATTTAGAATACAGAACATTACAGGGACATCACTTTGAATGAGAAAGATGGGTAAATAGTCTAATCGACTATAGAAGAATCTTTATTGGTAACTTATTGATGGCAGAGACGGTTATCCTCTATTTCAAAATTGTAAAAGATTGAATATTTTCAGCTTTTACAACTGAGAAGATGTCTTTACATTTTACCGGATAGTGGTTATTTTGATGATTGGCTTCTTTACTTTTACAAAAGTAGACTTTATATGCAAATAATATTATGCGTTTCATTCTTTCTATTAGGTAGGCATAGGTTCTTATCCATGTTGATAATACACAGGCACACATCTGAATTCATACCATTGCTTACTGCTGGGCAGACCATTCTGTTTATCGAAATAAGTAGAAATAGTTGGCCTTGTGCAGGGGCTTTGGGAAATCTTCATAATGAAGAAAAGACTTGCAAATCATTTAGGAAGAGATCAGAGAATTTGAAATTCAAAACTAGTTGTCACTTTGAATTCATTGCTCATCATTGCCGAAAGTTATTGCTTTGCGTTTGAAATTATTACTTTCTGAAAAGAAATGTGATCTGGGAGGATGACTTTAAAAATTCAAATTTGCCGTCTTCCATTTCCCCAAACCTCAGCAACGGCACTTGTACTGCTGTCAACCATCATTTTCACCAACATACAGTATTGTAATTACCATTCCCAACATACTACCACTATCTATTATAATTGTTACATCGCCATCAGCGCCACCAAACTATTACCAAAAATATAATCAGAAGGAAACTCACAAGATGAATATAACCTGGTCCGTACACCACAGAGTTTGACCGTGGAGTAATTCACGAAGCAAAGCTGAGTGAATTACGTAGCGCGATCAAACAAGGGACCAAGTTATTTTCATCGACTGGGTTTCTGATTCTATCTTACCCCGTATAACATTATTAATCAATGAAATAAATCATCCAATATGCAATTGAGTATCGGATACACTACCTTCGTGGCCGTGGAGTATCAGTTCCTAACGTTAACCCTATGGAGAAAAATCCGGGATGAGATAAAGGTTAGTATCACCACCAAAACAACCACCACTGTAATCATTGTTATCATTACAACCACCTCCATCGACATCACCATCATCAACAACACAACCTACGAACATCACCAAATGCTGATCATCACTTCCATTCCTCCTACTGCACACAAGCTATACCACCTTGGCCATCACCATCCCCACCCTCGTCCCCCATCAATTAAACTACCACGACAGCGGGCCACCACTCCCCCTCTGCCCCCTCACACCCAATCTCTCACTCCCTGCTACCACTCATTCAGTCTAACGACACTTTAATACCTTGCTAAGCCGGGGATCCATTCGTCTGGGTGGATTGGTGGGGGAGGGAGACAGAGCTGGAATTGAAACAAATGATGAACTGAGCCCAGAGAGCATTCCTTGCTTGGCATTGGCTTCGTCGCAAAGGGGACAGGTAGTTTTTGCTGACGCTTTGAGTCACTATTTGTATGTATCGGATTTGTTACGTGAAACTGCGGTTTTTGCAGGTACTGGTAGTTACGATATTATTTATTGCAGAAGTCAGTAGTCGAGTATTTCTATAACTTATATATGTTAGTCGTATAGAGAAATCTCTATACTCCTTGTTTGGAGTAACAGCCTTTGGAGATGTCTGCATATTTTGGAGGCACTGAAATCTAAGTATTTAGTTATATTGCAGTAGTTCTAGTGATCTGATAGTTTTTGCGTGCACTGTGAAAATATGCATCTTTGTATCAACGGTTTCAAGAGAGTGCACAGCGCTTGATATGTGATATAATGGATAGCATCTCCACGTCCAGGCCAATGCCCTACATACGTTAAAATTCATCCCAAATTTCATTTACATGTATTAAGGAAAAACAATGCACTCAAGTAGGCTTCCCTAATGTACGAGTAGGTTTTGTCTATTGTAGGGTTAGTAAAACATGGTACTAACGCGCTCCATGTAACGGCTCGGGCCCCTGGCGCCCACTAAAGGTTGATGTATCTGGTCGGGTTTGCTTGGTCCTTGCTATGGTCGGAGACAGTCGAGCTGGCCCCGTATTTATATATGCGGGTGTGGCGAGGCCTAGGTGGGTGCGTGGTATGCATTTGTCTGGAGGTAGGGTGGGTAGGGGCAGGTGTAGGGAGATTTGCCGGACTGCGTGGCGGCGAAGGCCGGGGAGTGGTGTGCGACTGGGCCGCTCTCTCTGACCGCCGCCGTCCGTCATTCTCCCCGTAGCCGCCCGCTCCCCCACCCCCGTGCCGGTCGCCTGATTCATGGGTCCCTTGTCTCTCGTCCCGGACTCCAGAACCAGGGACTCGCGGCCTCCTCTCCCTCAGCCCGCCAGAGGGCGGAGCGACTGGCGGGAAGGCGCGCGCAGATAGTCGTGGTCTAGTGTGGGAGGGTGGGGGATGTGACCTACGTATAACTCTCTGTGTGTTCGAGTCTGATCATAGACATGTAACTCTCGTTGATTCATACTGACGCGCCAGATTTTTGTCTCTTAAAATTGTCCTATGACTTATCGAACACAAGTGCCCTCGCGAGTCTAGAAATATAATTTAAAATACCATTTGCCCACTGGAACAACCCATCTGTCGAATCTCATTATCCGGATCCATTTTATGTTGTCTAGAAAGATATGACCTAATACCCAGTGATAAAATGAGATGGGTTATCCACCCGGACAATATAGGTGGGATTTTGTGGTTTTCCAGTTTCGTTGTCAAATGTCCAGTGTACATCTTTGTATCACTCATACTTTCTCTTTAAATTTGAGTACTTACACCTCCAAAATGTGTCTTATCGAAGACACGCCGTGTTCTCCTACTATTTACCTGTAACCCATTAACAACCAATGTGATTTCTTACGTTTGAGATTAATTGAAACTACAGACTTCCTTTGTGTACGGGGCACCAATGGCAACTATTTGTATGCTTTTTTTCAGAAACCCACAGTCTAATTGTTGTATACTTAACCTTTGGCTGCTTCAACCACTTTGCCTACACTCTTTGCTTCAACCATAATCTAAGTACACCATTCATTAACAGGGCTTCTGTAAAGTTAATGTAGGTTCTGCTTTAGCTGAGTAATATTGAAAGACTTGAGCAAAGTACCGACTTTGCTCGTTTTCAAATGTTTTTGTAGGCGTTTGAGCACCACCAACATATTTGCATGCATCTTTGCTTGTAATTGTAAACCTTGTCTCACTGGTTCTTCTTGTATCATTACAGCGATCGGCCGGACGTTGATCCCTCGCTACTTCAGGACGATCTTCGAGGGGGGTGTAACGGACTTGTACTATATCCTCAAACACCCCAAGGAGTCCTTCCACAACACAACCATCACGTTAGACTGTGACCAGGCCATGATGGTTACACACCACGGGAAACCCATGTTCACCAAGGTGAGTCGACACGGCATTTACCTAAACCCAACCCCTTTGTCACTGAGGCGAGTAAATGTAAGCCAATTACCTAAACATATTTGTCAGTGAGGTAAGTCCTATCTTGTAAGAGTTAAAATGTTTTTCACTAAGATATTAATCGTGCCCCAATAGCCATCTTCTCAAAGTTGTCTGAATATGTGGCTAGGGTTATCACTGTTCGAGTTACCCTATCAAAGTGACTCACTGATACGAGTGGCTCACTGACCGAGTTACAACATTAAAGTGACGGATCTGTCGTCTGCTCGCCTTATTTATAGATAGACCACTCGCTGCTATGGCGACGTTGACAACAGAACAATGTGTATAGCGATGCATGTCGTTGACAATATGACATCACAGTTCTGGAGGGTATTTCCCCAGTTTGTTGTGATGTTGATTTGTGACAGGGGATCCCTTTGTTTGTGAATCCCAGATCGGTTTCAAAAGTGCTCATTAGGATCGAAATTTAGAAATATATTGTGTCAGACAGTTAATGACTGTTGGTAGGAGTTTGTCTGTGTCACTGGATGGTACTGTCAAGAGGCTTGTCAGAGAAAATATATTTGTCTTAGCGTTTATGTTTCTAAACAGGGTTTGTCAACTTTATTAATTTATTTGACAAGGTTTTTTTTTTAACACATACCTTATGGAAGTGATTGTCGTTTTCAGGTTCATCCTATGTTTTCTAGAGGAGAAAAAGAATCCTTCCTCGCAACCAACAATATGATTTCTAACGTTACCAATCTCGCTTCCAGTAGAGAGAACCCTACGTTCACTATAGAACAAATTTTCATTTACCTGAACCCTCTCAATGTTTGTCAAGGCTACGTGGCAATTTTCAGTTTGTCAGGGCCATATCCAAATCGGTCAACACCACATGTACCGACGTCACTGTTCGGTTCATCCAAGATCAGTTCAAAAGGAAGGCCACACATATACATGTATATATAAGAAGTTCAGCATTTAGCATCGAGTTGATTTTCATTTATCAAATCTTCAACCATTAATGACTGCAGCTCTATTAATGCATTTCCCCCCTTAAACTTACCCTCAAGCTTTCTGTATTTATCCCCCAAATGTCTTTCGATATTGTATAAGCATAGTATGACCACCTAAATAAGGGAATTTGCTTAGGCTGCGGTTTATTCTGCTTGCCCGCTTTAAAGGCTGCTGTGTTCCATATGAGTAAAAGGGTCGTGAAGAACAAGTAAAATCAAAGCTCTAGCGCTGTGGTGAGGTAGTAATGTGTAAGTGGAGATGGCTTTGACACTTGTGGGTTTGTTTATCCTTAAACGGTGTACAGATTTAGTTCCTTTGTTGAAGTCTAACCTGTAGTTCTTTTAATTGCGTTACAAAGAAAAAAAAAAGGGACAGAGGACCCTGAAATGAGCTATTTATCAGAAATGTGAGGTACCAGTGAGGGAAAGGGCGGTGGTTAACTCCTCCCCACCCCCCACCTCCATGCCGTTGGTATGCGCTGCCGACCACCAAGCGTCGCCTAGGGACGCATTAGTTGCCATGGAAACACGGCCACTCACAATTAACCTCGTGTTGTCGTCGGTGCGCGATTGATTCCTGGTGAGGGGGGAGGGGGGCGACTAACGTTGCCAAGGCAACACTGTCGCTCGGGGCAAAGGTCAAACATGTAATGGCGGCTGGAGACGGTCTGTCACGTGGTCTGGTGATGACGTGTGGTTGTGTAGCATGACGTAGCCAGTGACGTATGGAGGGAAGCGTCGCCTCGCTTGGGCTAGACAGAACTGCTCTGACCTCATGCATTATTGAAATCGCAGGCGTGACGTCATTAGGAAGCTAACGTCACAAACGGCCCATTGTCACCAAGTGAAGGCTCCTTAAAACTAGAGTCGTTTATTATAACGACCATAGCCCCAACTCCCTAAATCAGGGCTTCCCCTAATTACCTATAGTAGTAGGGAGGAGCTTGGCGACCCAGTCAATTGCTCCCAGTCGACTAATTCGTCGGCCGCTAGCTGTATAGGCCGCTGCACACTTGTTGTTGCAAATCTCATCAGCTATTCGAAGAGTCTCGGCGATCTTTTGAGACTTTGACGTGGCTTAACCCAAGCTGCTTGTCATTCAATAAATTGATATGGTTGCACGCCGTAGCCACTGCCAGAGTCATATAGAGAGATTGGATTGGAAATAACAGAGACAGGTATAGGGCACATAGCTATTGTGTTATAGAGGCCATCTTGCTCCTCCCCCACCCCTCCAATTAAACAAAATACCAAGTGGTGAGTCCAGTTATCAATGGATTTCATAGATTTTTATTGAGGGGGGGGGGGGGGGGGGGTGCCATCAAAGGGTTTTAGCCTCATCTCATGATTATCTATAAAGTATGACAGTACTCGGAAAACAGTGGTTGGCCCCCGACTACAGTGGCGCTATATTACAATATTCTGGCGCATGATGGCGGAACTAGCAATCACTCTGTGCCATATAGTGCAGTTCAACTATACGCTTGCCCTGTCTGACCTACCCAACTTAATGCACAATTTAAACGCCATGTTGTAAACGTTCCTGGGGGTTGTTGAATAACCTATGCCTACGAAGTTACAAGGTACAATGAGCTCTTGTATGAGGGTTATAGTTTGATAATCGTAAGTGTTGAAAACTTCACCTGATGAAGTGCTTTGAACCTGCGCGAAACGTCGTGATCTTTGATTGATTTTATTGTCATCTTGGTCAATACAACAACAACTTTTCACAAAAACAAATGTGTCTGTTTTTTTGTGATTGTACCTCCACCGCAGTGTTGAATAAAGTTGAACCATATTGTCCCTGGGTTTCGTTGGCGTACAAAATGCGTCTTCATATAGGAAGTGAAATCATGCAACAGGTCCGAGTTTTTGACCGTTTCGGACGATCACGTGACACATGGTTGCGCCGCACACTGTCCCCCAGAGAATATGGCGACAACAGATTGACAGACCCCAGGCAACTCATGACAGGTTATTTTGGATCGATCAGTAATATTAGTATAGTGAGTACCACCTACGCACTGTTCACAAATGAAGTCAAGCAATCAAAGCGATCCGAGGGTAGGGTATATTATTGTCGCGAGGTTTGCCAGTAGTACAAGGAAAGAGGGTTTTATGTGTGGCAACGTGAAGTTGGCAACGTATTGGTAAGACTGACTCTTGCTTTGCCAACTCTGTCCTTACGAAAGTATCTACAGAAAGTTATTGTCGTGGGAAGGTAACATAGTTGGTGACATCCAGGCTTGTATTTGATCCCTCTGTCACCAATCAACTGCCATACAACTCTCCATGGTCGAGCAAATTTCAGGAGAGATTATGATAGTACGCTAGTTATAAGTACAAAATCAGTGTATTGAACCAGCCACATCAGCGATTATTGTAATGGTATTATTTCTAACAGTGAACAGATTATCAAATATTGAGGAAATATAATGAAGGTAAAATCACTAAAGAACAGACCATTAAGGAAATAAATTGATTAAAAAAAATTATTAAGAAAAGTGTCAGGTTGCTCTAATTAGCATCCATTTAAACCGGTCCCAAGAACATTCGATAATAATCGGTTTTTGTTTTCAAGGATGCGGCCATGATGCGAGCATGTTACGTGCCCTTTTTTAACCATAGTCGATGCGTAATATGTAGCGTTTCTGCTCACATTATGTACAGATTTGAAGCTTCTCCAGCGATATGTCGAGGGTGATGTTTATACAAATATGGGTCATGTCAAGAAATATACCAAATATGCGTCCATCGAACGATAATGATAATGTTTCATATTCATAACAAAACTATCAGTACGTCTTTCATACAAAGTCTAAATAGTATTGGAAAACTAAGAGTTTTTACTTGGAAGATTTTATATGTGAGAGCTCAGACTATCCTGTTCCGAGGAAACAGATTCAGAGAAGAACTTGCTGCATGGCTATGAAAAAGAGGGAAAGGAAGACTTAAGAGCACGAGGCGACGTCCATCCAGGGGGAAAAAACACATGAGGATTTTATGAAATCGAATATTTGGAAAAGTGCCAAATCTCCTGGGTATTCGGTGTTCGCGACAGGAATAAGGATACAAGTCGCTGAGTCCTTCCTGGACCCCCCCCCCCCCCCCCCCCGCACTCCTCATCGCCCCCCCCCCCCCTCCATCCCTCCTCCATAACGTCCGGGGACCCCGCTCCGCTCGTTTTGTACCAGGGTCCTGGACCGCGGGCGAGGGACTGCTTTTTTCTACCGGCCCGTGCGTTATTGCGCCCTCTGGTGGGCACTGGGGGCGCTGAGACGCCGCCACCCGAGCGCCCCCTATGGAGCGCGTCTGTCATCCGGCGCCGGGCGTCTCAGTGTTGTAACTGTGCCCGATTGCTGCTAAGTGTTATTTACCGAGGTCAGGAGCGGCCCTATTGAGCAGAAGACCATAAGACGTTATACGGCATGCACATACATGTAGTTAATGTACATGTAGAATGTCCGTTTCAATGCGTGTGTTTTTACATACAAAGTTGGAAGGTTCAAAATATCTTTAATTGAAGAAGGAATATTTTCATCTAGAGGCTGGCTGTCTAACCACTTGTCAGTGACGTGTCATGTTCAGTAAATGTTAACTACCGTATTGGTTAATCCTTACTAATGGTTCAGATTACACGATGTACAGCACCCTAATGAGGTAATGTGTATGTTTCCAAAGAAGATTAAAAAAACATGTATGCCTGTCATGATTTTAGAAAATTTCAATATATTGAGTAATGAATTTATTGAAATATAAAGTTTTGACTTGTGTATGCATAATAATACTCTATGTTAAAAGATTGGTGTTGCAGCACATAGTTCTATATCCTCTGTGGGAATATCCTCTGACCTTTCCCACAGTCTTCCACGAAGCTGACACGCATGGCAACCTAGCATTTCTTTAATCATTTTTTTCGGTAGTTGTGGCTAAACACGCTATTCACGGTGTTGACAAATAATGTTTTCAAAGCATAACTGGGTAATTACCGGTAAAACATACACACGATTCATGTAGAGAGTGGGCGTGGTTTATCGCTTTTATTGGTTAAGAAGTGTCGTGACCATGATGACATTCAATGTATGGTTGCAGTAAAATGCATGCCAGTTCATCTCTAGTTGATCCCATTTATTTGATGCGACCAGTTTGAATATAACGTCTTTTTTTAAATCAATAATATGAGGAAAGCATATGAAAGCATATGTGTTAATTCTATACCTATACTGACCTCACAATTCACTGAATACAAACTCCCCGTTTGTTAATATCTGTAATGAAAGAGATGAGGATATGTTTTGGCACGCCTCGTGATTCGACATCTCTCGGCTATGGGCTCCTCTTATGATTCAATCATTCCTCAATAGCACTAGATTTGAATATCGAAAGTTGCATATTCTTTATTGCAAAAAAAAACCTCACAAAATAATGTGCCCCCTTCTTAATTGGTTATACCCTAACCTGATGCACGCCTTCCATTCTCAGAGTCAGGTTTCTCTTTGCATGCTCTACATTGAGAATATAAAAATACAGATTTGCCGGGAACCGGAAAACGCGGATGTCGTCTGTAAATGTTGACAGATTTGCTCTGGCCGCCATTGTCCTTGTTTGGCGTTCCGGGGTCTTATTGGCCTTCTTCCCTGACTCTGCCTCATTGAGGAGGGCCTCGCAGTAAATGGAATTGCGCTTTCTTATTGGCCAAGAAACGTATTAATCCACGGGAATGGAAAACACGAGACAGAAAAGCCCGGATGGAAAGAGAAAGAAGTTTTAAGATGGAAGAAAAGTCCCAGACAAATTGAAAAGCAAAATTTCTTGCAAGTTAACTCTCAGCAAGAGGAATTCCGCATAACTTTGCCCTTTAGATATTTATCCTGCATTAACCTTTCGTACAGCGCACTGAATGGGAGTATTCACATTTGTTAGTAGGGGGAATTAAAATTCATTAGATCTCCAGATAATAAAAGTCACTCGTTATCAGTATACATTTTGATTGATAAGAAATTATTTCATATGAATCTTTCTTTACGTTAATGAAACATTACCATTAACATATACCGCAAGTATGGCTGTTTAATGGTAAAATCAATGTACCTTGGAGTTGATTGAATTGGTTATTTCGCCCATTTCTAAAACTACTGAATCAGGATGTTAGTATAGCACATGGGCCATCATATTAAAGCTATTTTGAATCTCACACTTTGAATTTCTCAATGCGCCCTCCTTTTGGAATGTATTTGTAATCTTTTTCGTTTTGCCGGAGTAGTTGCGTTCTTCTCCAGCCGTTGGAAAAAATTGTTTTGGGGTCCTTTTGGAATGTACTTTGTACATGGAAGGAGACTCGACAATATATTGATATTCTCAAGGAATACAGAACAGAATAAGTCCTCTGTAAGAGTAGAATGCGCACATGTAATTATGTAAGCAAAGTTCAAAAGGAAAATATTGCACTAAGACCAGTCTAGACAAAGGCAGATGGTCGGATCCGCACTTCAAACATATTTGAATTACAGCAGATATCACTGCGCAAGCCGAGAGAACGGCTGTCTACATCTTTCAAGGTGTTTGAGGCAAATCCTGACTTGCCCACAGTTGAGTGCAGTTGACTCAAGTTATCTTTGGCCATAATATAGGAAAACCTGCATCGTGTGGGGTAGAGGTGGGGGTGATATTCTTTTAGCCGATGTTATAGGCAAAGGTTTTCTGATTTAGATAATGTGCGGCAGTCTGGTGGGATAATTTCCTCTCTATTGACGTATCAGATCTTCTTGTTTCATGAAAGGAGCCATGGCCATCCAATTTAGGGGGGCTGACCCGAAGAATCATAGCAGTCACAGTATGACTAACGCCTGTATACAATACCCATCTCAGCAGCTAGCATTGGGACCGCTACGGTATGGTATAAAAAGTTCAACATGACCATACACCACTAGCGACATTGCATATCAATAGAATTTATTATCATGGTTAGAAAACAGTGATTTATGGATTGCTGACGGAAAATAACCCATCCTGTGCAGATTCTTTGTGATTATGCTTATTCTAGGCGATGACTTTGCAATAAATCCGACGTAGGATATATGCTGACGTCATGTCTGTGCATCATGGACGTTTCTCGCTTGGAGCGCGTTGTTAACCTAGCATTGATTACTTTGATGTAAGACTGACAACCTGACTCAAGTGGCAAAACTTTGAAAGCACTATTCAGAGTAAGCTATTCAATAGATTGAAACAGATATTAAATCATACTGACAACGAATGTTTTGCTGTAGGTATTGAAGTGGACTACCCTATAAGGGCCTAATCTCACGAGGCTTTCCACTCCAGCTTCTATAAACATGAGAATTTCCCGCCTTGGACACGAACGCTTTATCAATGATCATAGAAAAGATATAATATATATATCACAAACCACCTTATTGACCAGCAATCTGTGATGATTTCTTAGTAAAACATTGGGAGAGGTATGTTTGGAGTTTAATTAACTCAATGTCAGTACTTTACTCCCTTCTCACCACTCTGACCTGTCTTTAAGGTTAATTAAGACTTATCAAGGTTATGTACACATCATACGGACCAACACGTTGATATAGGTTGGTTCAGGAGGCGAAGGTATTTTCGGAAAACAGCAACTTCTGTTACAGGCGTTCCCGTACTAGAACATATTTTAAAACTGAGTAGCTATTGAAAAGAAGGGTGTATCTCACCGAAAAGTGCATGTTTCAGGTCAGTATAAGATTCGGATAGACATTTCGTTTACCGCTCTGCACTTTGGCGACAAACAATGAACTCATGACTTTACCATATTCTCAGTTGGTCATCATGTGGAATTTAGTCTATGGTAGCTGACTGCAGGGCACATAGCCATTGTGTTAGGAAAGCGGCCATCTCCCGACGCCAAACAAAACACGAGGTGGCGGGTTCAATTATCAATGGATTTTATCGAAGATATTATTTCTTGCTTGCCAGAGAGGGGTTTTTAGCCTTATCTAATGAATATCTATATATCATAACAGCAGATAGTAGTAGTTGTTCTCTGACTAAAGTTGTGCTATCTTATTATTTCCTGACGGATGATGGCGGAACTAGCAATCACTCTGTGCCCTATATATTTCAGCTAATCCTAACCTTTTCTAAGGATTGGTCTCACATCTAACCACTGTTGTAATAACACAACTAGTATTGAATAACCTGATATAAAACAATTTTAGCCCATCGGATGAAAGATTTAGGAAAATGGCGGTTAACTGTGTGTATGTCTATGTTTTTGACAGGTGGTGACAGAGGGGCGTCTTATTCTGGAGTTCACCTTTGACGATCTGATGCGGATCCGGTCGTGGCACTTTGCGACACGGCAGCATCGTGAGCTGATCCCACGCTCCGTCATAGCCATGCAGCAAGACCCAGCCATGGTGGAGCAACTCTCCAAGAACATCACGCGCCAAGGACTGACCAACCATACACTTAACTTCTTACGGGTAAGACTTTGGATGTGCAACTAGATAGCTTACTTCGCTGAGTATAGCTATATTTATAACAGTGCAACTATACTCTTAACTCCTTTGGGTAAGGTTGTGTCTATGACAGTGCAACTACTCTTTACTGCTATGCATAAGGCTGTCTCTACCACAGTGCAACTACAATATTGACTTTTACCGATAAGGTAGACTGCCACAACGCAACTGTAATAGGCCAAATATAACGTGACCTTTCTAAGTGTACGGTTACCTGTGACATAAATTTGTCTCTTTGACTAACTAGCTATACACATTATAATAAAGGTGAGGTTGTCCTTAACGTGTAAGCTGTATAGGTCAAGCTGTCTTTGGCAAATGTGATATATGCCTTAGAATTAAGATTGCACGGCTACCCTTACAGAGTAGTTGCGCATTTAACACTACATGCCTGGGGCATGATAAAGATTTGCATTTCCTATGCATCATGACCATGTGTCATAAAGTAGAACTCTGTTAGAACTCCGCTCTATGCCCAGGCGGTCAGTTATCTGTGTACCTGACTGATCTGATGTTGCTGCCAAGGTCGGCTGGGCCAAGCCCACCTCCTGTACCAGTCAGGCTTAAATAGCGCATTTAACACGAACATCTTAGTCTGCTACTTGAAGTACGTGTTTTTTATTAGGCCCCCAGTTTCGGGTGATTTGTGTAATTTTTGCTTCATTGCCCTACCTAGACTCATCAAAGCTTTTCTCTTACTACCGGGCATTTTGTCGACTGAAAAACCATAGAGAAAAAAATGGAAAAGAAAACTAGATCTAGTTCTCGTTATAAGGACTCGCAATCCTTTAAAGGAAATGCTGTTATACATCATATCCATGATGTACCTTCAGCAAATGAAGAGAAACGTTTCTGTGCAGGCGCAAAATTCCGAACCTGAAATTCAATATCCCTACAAGTAGAGTTGACGAGATAAAGGATTTTTATATTATTTTTCTCCTCCTACTGCTACCACCACCTTCCTCTGCCAACCCCTCCTCAGTGTTGCAATAGAGAGGCGGGGTGGGATTGGTTAAGGGAGTGGAGGGGGTGGAGGCCCATCTAGTCTGACCCGAGCCCGCTTTGTTTTAGCGCGGGTCGAGTCGACACAGCGACCCCCAGCGGCACCGATCGATAATATCGATCGGCGCAGACGACATTAAACCCTTCCGCGTCTGTGTGCGTCTCCCAGCAGGCAATATGTCTGAAGGTTTTGCTCGACGCTCTTTCAATTACACATATTTTCCCCAGTCATGGTAGACTCGATAAATCGAAATATCTAAATTCAATCCTCACTGATATTTGACGGGGGCTAAATTTTGTTTTATAGAAAACGTTTCTTTTGAAAAAAAAATATCAGGAATCCATATGGGCGATAATACAGGCGCTTTGGTTTTAGCTGTAGGATTGGACTGGGGTTAATCCACAGTGGAGGTATAGCATGAAGGGGAGGGTGGGTCCGGAGAGGGAAAGGCGTGGCGATGGGGGGATGCTGACTGAAGGCAACAGCAATAGGAATGAATACAGAGCGTGGTAAGTTAGGTGAGGTGGTGGGAGAGAGGCGACTTTGTCATACGATTGTTTATCAATTTTACATTGGTCTATACAACACAGTAACAATCGTAGCGATGATATTTGAATACCATACATGTTTCGGTGTATATTGCCGTGTATTACTTCTATTCTGACCGCAGTAGCTCAATCTAGAATAAATACCATAGTGCGACCAGCAACCACCTGTTGGTGATATTCTCTAGATTTCCATCCTGTCTGGGTACTGTAGGGATAGGTACTGAATTAATCAACTGATAATTTATTCGTGTAAATAATATGAAACAACTTTCTTCTAAAACAAAATGCCGATTATTACTACATTGCTTTCTGGAAGAATTGAATTAATTAGTAATAAAACAAATATAGCCTGTAAGGGTTTATCATGTGACCCCACATATCTGTCTCGAGTAAATTACTTTGCCATGAAAAGGAGGGCACGATTCAATCATTTCTCAGAATTGATATTGGTATGAACAATGTTGCTCTTCTGAGACAGGTTTAGCAGCCTCCTTTAATATCTTAGCCCCCTGAACACACCGCCACCCCTCCCTATTCTTGGTGCACATTGTGCCCTCACCTTTTCGATGACCTTGGGCGTCGTCTGCGAAGTAGTTGAGCAGTTTTCCTCCGTGGAAGGGTAATTTAATTTTGTTAAAAAAAAACAACTTGTGTGTCGGCAAGTCACGCCATTTTCTCACGTTTAAAGGGAGCTGCTCTCTCCTGCACACTTAACTCTTTTAGGAGAGATGACAGCTGGCATTTATGGCCGGTGCCTTCAGGCCATCTCCAGGTGAAAACTGGACAATGCTTGGTCACTTCCCAGGGAAATTTTGCTGACACTATGAATCCTTAAGTTCTGTCATTCTGTGTGAAAACTTAATTCGTTTGGATATAACCGACTAAAAATCACCAGATTACCTTCACGTGGAACACCCTAGATGTCATCTCTAGGTCCGCTACTGTGTGATGCCAAACCGAAAAACTCAAAAAAATCTTTAGTCACGTGTAATTTTCAAATAAACTCTTATCGTTTGGTCGGGCATAAACCAAATGCCACTCTTTGGTATTTATTTACAGAGATGTCAGTTTTCCACTTTTCCGTGGAAATCCACTTTTTCATACTCAGTATATGTAATTTCTTTTCCTTACGTCAAACAAAGATAATATTGATTTAGCCTCAGTAACACCAATAAAACAATGGTTTGAACCTCCACAAAAACCCTCAGCCCAATGCCCTGACCGACATGGACATTTTATCCATGTTTTCCCAGTCTCTCTGTGGCAGAAATATCCACATGAAAAATATTTCCACTTTTTTCCCTGACTTCAACTGACATCCCTGATTTAAGGAGATGGTCACAGGCATTTGTTATCTCTGCAATCTCAGCCCTGCAATTAGTTATAACGATGCGTTGGGTAATTGCTCTGACTAATAAAGGAAGACGACCTGCAGCCCTTAGATGTGGACATTGGGCTTGACCCACATGGAAGTAGATATCATCTACTTCAAAATCGTGTAGATGAAGCACACTGAGAGGGCATTGATTGGTCGTCCTGTGATTGTTATGGGCGATCTCTGATTGGGGGGGATTAATGCGTAAACTGGACCTAATGAATCCTGCCTTGATTGTGCTGTCACCACATAGCACGTGACACACTGTAATTCACCAGTATCCAAGAGGAAGTAATACAATTCATATTCAATTGTCAAAGTTCAAGATGGTCATTGTCCATGAACTGCCAGTATTTTATGTCATATACATGTACCATATTATATCATTTACATGTATGTACCTTTGCACAAAATTTATTTATTTTGAAGCCGGTGTGAAAGTATTCCATTGTAATTCATTTACCTATTCAATTTAGTTGATACATAATTCATCATTTACTTCACTTAATAAGGTTAAAATTCGCTCATGTCTTCGAGGATAAATTGTGAAACAAGTACTTAATATTTGTAGATATTTCTTGACAAATACATGATTGCAGTAAAATATTATCGTTCTATACATCTTCATTAATATCAATGTCTTGGGTTATTATATTGTGTTCATAGACTCAAGGTTTTTAATTGTAGTACTTACGTTGATATGGTTTTTTTATAGATTAATCGTTACCTTTATCTCCAGTTGTCTTTTTTTTAGTTATGACACTGTGATAATACACAAGTGCATGTCCAAAATCAGAATTGAGACTCTTTAATACTAGGATTCACCAGTTATTGCAATCTGTTAATCCATGTACTTCTGGCTCCTCTTTTCTCTATGTGTCTGTGCTTGCGGTGATGTCGGTGACCCACAGTTGTGTGTGATCTTGGAGCCAATGCAGGAGCTGATGTCGCGCCACAAGGCGTATGGCCTCAACCCCCGCGACTGCCTCAAGACCACACTCTTCCAGAAGTGGCAGCGTATGGTGGCGCCGCCTGGTGAGTTGACCCCCGACGACCCCAGTGACCCCCGAGGACGCCGAAGTTTGTATTCACGCCTCTTTTCACACCCGGCAGAGCTGGGGGCACGTAGGTTCCGGTGCGGACGGACCGGCAGCGGGGACGGCGGGCGGGGACAGACGGGCCGCGGTCGGCGGGCAGGGTGACTTCTCTCTACCCTCCTCTGATCGCGTGTCTCGTTCTGTGTGGAAAGTTTCTATGGTTCCTACATTCATGGGTAATTTAAGGGAGTGTCTTACTCGGAGAAATTACCAAAGACAAAGCTGAATTAATATTTTTTGTCATTCTCAATAGCTTTCTGTTTTGTATACATTTGCCCCTCCCAAGAAATATATGGGGATAGGGTTGGGGTGGGTGCAATATGCATTTGTACCAAACAGAAAAGGAGTACCGTCTTTAGGTGAATAACAATAAAAATCTGGGTCATCCATCAATGGGAATGTATTCAAGAGGCTTGTCTTACACGGCCCCATACACCGCCGCCCACCAATTGCCAGTCGGCGGTTTAGTTCCGCCCACTCGCTGCCTCCGCCGTTAAACCACACCCCTACCTGCTCCTAGCCCCGCCTTCGGGTCAGTTGATTGGCAGCTTAGACACACCCCAGCGAGTTGCTATATAGTGGTGCCACCTGGTGGATGCTGATTCTGTGTGGTGCTCTCTGGTGGCGCGGTGCGGTACCGCTCTGACTGCAGTGCACGAGAACGGGGGAAAAATTGTCGTCTGCTCGTTATTCTCAGAGCTACGCGGGTTTGGAGGGTTGTGGGGGCGTTGTCATGGTGGTCGATAGTGTCTCCACCTATCGGCTTCCTACCGTGCTGAGACCCCGTTAGAGCGGTACCCCGTCGTGTCAACCCGTTTTTCTATTGCTTAGTGCATGCTCTGTTCACACTGCCTGCTTCATACTAACCGCGATATGCATCATCATGTCTGCACGAAAAGGACTGACATAACATTGATCACACTTCAACCAAAGTATTAACATTTTCAAATCATTTGGAATAAATCCTCTTCTGAAAAAGTTAACCTTCATTTTTCTTTCTGTTATCCATTTTCATATGGAAGGTTGCTATTCGTTTAGTTTGGATGTATCAGTTTTACTTTATTTTCTCCTAAAAGTAAGATTTGCTGTGAATCTTTAAACAGGTCTTGATGTTACTTCTCTTTTGTTTAACAAAATATAAATCCAAAACAGTTTTTAAATGATTTGGAATCTTATATGTTACTTTAGATTATAATACCACGATTTTGATCTCTTATGCAGAACACCTCTAAAACATTTTGATGCTATACCACACTTGAAATTTTTCACTCAAAATTTACAACATGTTTTGGTGATGTGTGTAATACTCATGAACACAGTTGCAGTAGTTTCACATCCTGGCGCACTACTAGACTTAGAACCATACAGTAATCTAACTAAACCTGTTATTAAGCTGCATGTACTAATATGATATAATCATAGCCTAACCATTAAGTATCGGGGAACTGCATTGACCTTTATGTCATCTATACTGAGAACTTTAATAATACAGAGATATTCAATTGCACAAATTTGGTCCAGTTAAAGACCTGTAACTAGAATTCGTACAGTTGGGTGATGAGGACATTAGAAGTCTCTTAATTGACAGTTGACTTGGAAGGTTTATTTCACATTGTGTTTCAGTTTTCATAATTGATGCAGTTCCTATTTACCTCGCATGGACTCACATCGAGTCACCAATGATCACCATTGCACTCCATGTAACCATTTGTTCCGTTGGCGGTGCGCAGTGGTCTCCTGACCCTGCGTCCGTCCTTTTTTGTATGTCGTATATACATTTAAGTGTAACTATAACAACAGAGCGCCCACCAGTACAGGTGGCGTCATTTCACGGAGAACCATGGTATTAACTGTAGCATGACGATGTAATTTGTACTTGTCTTTGGATGTTTGACGGAAATATATGGCATGAAGAAGTCTGGACACAGCGTCACAGGCTTAAAGATGTCATGGTCATTCTATACCTTCCTCCCTCAGTATCCGTATATATATTTATTCCACCCACCACGAGTACCTCCTTCCTACCCCTGCCTCGTGTGCATCATGTCTTCCCAGCCCAGCCGAACCCCATGCACCATAGATCCGCCTCAACTCACCTTCACATTGATAAACTACAAAGAAATTAAGAATAGAAACATTTGAAACTTTTCTTTCGTCATTGTGGTGATTCCCGAATTAAAAAATAACGGGGAAAAAAGAAAGAAAAGTTAATTGCAAGAGAAAAGTGTTCATTGTACCATTTAGTCGGAATGGTTATGTTTCCTGCTATTTAGACCTCCTTTTGAAACAAAAAATTACAGTTGAGGCAAATGTATGATTATTTTAAATGCATGAAGCATCCCTAATTTATTTTACAACAAAAGTAAGTGCCCACAATATGTACATTTGAAAAGAGTCAAAATAACTCTTTTAGACAGATTGTAGTTGGCGAAAATACATACTACACTCAAAAGTAAGATGAGAAAGTCGCTCTTAAATATACAAGGTGGGCCTTGAGATGATGCACCATGCTCCCCCCTGCTGTGCACGTGTGTCCCCTGTGATGTAAGCATCGTTTGGTGACGTAATCAGCATGTCCAGTAGTCGCGGCTGCACCCTGTCGCTGCAGTAGTAGGCTGGCTGACCCGAGGGCAAATGACCTGACATCTGGCGTGAAGAGTCTGAACCACAAACATATCGGTTGTTCCTACATATTTCTGTCATCCCGGTGACAACTTGATGATGCCATGTATAATCTCTCTTCTTTTTTTTTTTCAAAGAAAACATATTTCTTATTACCTTTGAAATGTAATGTTTTGCTTGTATCATTGTCAGTGATATTGTATTTCTTTTATGGTTATGCCATTGAACACAAAGATGTATATTTCATTTGGTTTCTTTTCTCACTTGACCTTTTCAATTTGATTTTTCATCGGTACCTCTGAGGGTATCAGAAGTTGAAAAAACGACATTGAATTATTCTCTTATGTTAGAAAATTAGTGTAATTTAGTTTTCTCGTTTTAAAAACATCTTTGTGTTCACAAGCCGTCAGTCTCACCACCATCTACATCATTTCTCCTGTCCATGGTACACATTTACAGCCTTCACATTTAAAGGTTCTACTCACTGAGTGTCCACTTTCAAAATAAATAGGAGAGATTATCATCGACACTCAGGGCAACATTTAATAATTTTTATTTGTAGTTCAGTGGGCACTCTAGATTTTGTGATTTATTCTATTTTTTTGGGGGTATGATGGGAGGAAAGGGGGGGGGGGGTTACACTATCATAGTTTCGGGCAAAGCTATCTTATAACCAGTGTCGCTTATGTTCACTTCAAATGCAGTATATATACCCAGTAGAGGAAAAACACCTATCCAAGAAAAAAACTGTATATCTTAAGGAAAGATGATTCTGCCTGTATTGTCCATCTGCACAACAATAAAACATTAGGAATTATCTGAGTCAGTTGCCTCTCAGGTGGAAGAGATCTTAGCGATCAACCAATATCACTAATTAAGAAATTAATTTAACTTGAGTAATTAAAGAAGAATATGATGGAGGAATGTGAGCTGGAGTGTACCTTGGAGCCAGTTTTCCCGCCATTGCGGATGGAGCCTCGCTGTGAGAGGACGCGGGACTAAGTCACGTGATGTAGACGCGTACAGAGGCTGTCGGGAAGGCCGACCGCCGGTGGCACCCCCTAGCGGCGGGGGTGAGCGCGTAACCCCACGTTTCGTGCTGGTGTATTTCAGAAACGAACCGTCAGCCGAGTAAACGCCGGAAGCGGAAGTCGTCGACGAGCACGAACGCGTCTGTGAACAATGTGAACGCTGGCGGCAACACGCCCGGCAGTAAACAGAAGCGATCACCAGGACCGCAGGCCTTCAACCCGGTACCCGGGGTATGTACATTTTATGTTCACCGACATGGGTAGACTACATCAATGTGTTTTAACAGAGACTTTGGTGATTCCACAAATAAATATGGTAAAACTGGAATGCCAGTTTTCAATGTTTCCATTGAAATTCATGTTTTTGTTTTCATAATGAATTATATTTTACCCTTGCGTGTTATTGAAATACCAACTGCTAAATTACCCAATTCAGCCACAGCCCATGATCCCCCGCTGAATCTCGCCACTGGCCCATGTAAAAACCTGAGCTTTACCTTAATTACTTACTTCCCCACTTGACTAACAATGCGTCTCCTCTTTCACCTCACACCAGGACGTGATGGTGGTGGGCGAGCCGGCGCTGATGGGGGGAGAGTTTGGAGATGAGGACGAGCGGTTGATCACGCGCCTCGAGAACACGCAATACGAGCCGAACGGCGAAAACGACGAACCGAACCCGGCGACGGGCGGCGGCGGGCCGGGCGACCAGGCGCCACACCACAACTCCAACCAGTTCCAGCCGTCGCCGTCCCTCCAAACAGGGGCATGGCAACAGCAGGACAAGAAACCGCCGGCCACGTCCGCCCCGCCCACCGACGACATCAAGAAGGAATAATAGTAGACTGGTAGTAGCCTGTGTTCTGTCCATTGATCGGCGAAGTCGTATGGTTACAATTGTATACTTTTAGCTCACTGCCATCCACAAGAACTTTGTAATAATAATAATGATAATAATACCTGAAAGGTGTGTGTGACAACTCTCCCGTTTAAGGTTATAACAGTGATGACAATGTGCGCTCACCAAAAAATATATATATGTAAACAGAAAAAAAAGCCACGCCTATATTTTTCCTTCTCGAAGCGTTATCTATTGTATCTAAAAAATTATTTTTATTTTAGGGAAACAATTTACTTTTTGATGTTTTATACCAGGCGTTATTTAAAACACCATACGAGATTTTTTCATTCTTCTTCTTTGGGCAGATTTATTATTCACTTTTACGTCGTTTTCTTTGCGAATATCGGGGACGATTTTTTGTTTCTGGAAAAAAGGAAAAATGAAATACAGGAGGTCTCTGGTATTAGAAACCTGTCGTGTGTATCAGATATTGGAGATCTTTTTTGTGTGTGGAGTTGTTCGATTCCAGACAAAACGTACTCACTATGAGCTCAACCCGTTGCTTGACATGTTGGTGTACACGAGACGAGAGAACAATTCCTAATTCTCATACCAGATGGCGTTAGTGAGCCCTCTAGATGGCGTTGTCCTCTTAAAAGTTCCTACCAGGGGGCGCGCCGGGTGTCCCGACAGACGTTTGGGAACCCAGGAACTAGATTTTTACATGAAAATGAGGCAGGATTCGAGCGAGAATACGTCTTCTTTGTAAGCAGATTCATGCATTCTATTAAGAATCGTGGGACCTTTTATGTATTTTTTCAATGAAATGGGAAAAAAAACACAGAAAAGGGCCACGATACTAAATATATGAATAAACGAATCGTGTTAACATGATAAATATCTCTGGTTAGTTTAATGTAAGCTTTTTGTAGTTCTAGAAGGTTATAACAGTACCATTCCCATAATTATTATTACGATATCTGTTATTATTTGATAATTTTGAAGAATGTCAATGATCACTCAGTGAGAACATCTTTGAGGTGTAAATCCTGTGGTCAGAAAAAATAGTACCTAAATCCTGAACACCGAACCGAATTGTGCTAGGTTGTGACGTCACATGGTGGACCCTATCTTCATGATGGTTTCTTAAGCATGGGGTTGCGGCAGCGATGGGATCAATGACAAAGGTTAATGTGTTTAGTGTACAGAATCTTTTTATGGGAATTCTGGCCTATTTATTTTGTATGTGAGGTTTTTGTGTTTGTTGTATATTGCACACGGTCTGTAGTATGTGCTCTGTCTTGACATAGATCGCCCATTTCAGGATTATCACGCTTGTATAAATTGCAACAGGAAATCACCCTGATAGCCAGATCTATAATCACCGAATTACGTTTTCTTCACAGGGAATAAAACACAATAGAGTCTATTCGAGAGATAATTATGAAATGTAAATTATGAAATGTAAATTGTAAGTTGTATCCAGTACAGAGAAGAACGTGTAAATCTGCTATAAGAGCAGGGAACGTATTCATTTTTACATTGTTTTCCAAAACGAACTGTGTCTCACCAGATGAACTGTAGATCGTTACACGGATTGTAGATAAAAAGATTTGTCTAAAGTGTAAAGTTACAAATCCACTACAGACCTTGTTCTCACATGAATAAATCTGAATGTCAAAAGGTCATCTGATTTCATTCATTTACCCCAACCTAAATCAAGATTATGAAGACGTGGCTATAGCACCTCTATCACAAGCCGATGCAGAAAAAATCCCAACCTAAATCAAGCTAACGTTTTTTACACGTACCTGAGCCTCCCAATAAATAAATTTATCCGAGTGCATTATTATTTATAACCGCCAAGGCAAGTGTATAATATAACACACATCTGATTTATGAGGCACTTGGACACCGGGATGGTGTCCGACAAATGAACGGAACTCCGACATTCCGGATACATAGATTAGCAACACTCGAAGTTCTATTATAATATCATGAATTTAATCTTCGAAGCGACATAGGTTTAAAATTTCGAGGTTAATTGTCCGATATGCCATTAAGATGCCTTCAGATCTGTAGAAAATGATTTTGTTCGATATATGTATATGCCTGTGTTTTTATATAATCCAAATCAACACTAGTAATTGGCAGAGAACACAATTATTATAGATCATAACTTGTACTCGCAAGGTAGTATTAAAATTAGAGAAATCAGTTTTTAACCTGTAAATCTTTTCGAGTTCATTGATATATAGCTTTGGGGTGATGGTAAGTACTTTTGTTTTTGAAGTCAAGCCGCCGGAGTGAGGTTAATTGAGGACGTCGCTCGCGGGTGGTTAGATTTGAGCCCGAGAGAGGACGTCGTGATGGTGAATTATACAACAATTTTTAATTACTGACCAATGGTGGGATTTAAAACCTGCTAAATTGGCCAAAATAGGCTTATTTAAGGCTGATGTTGTATAAAATGTATAATATCAATGTAAAAATGACAGTTTTTTGGTTCATCTTTTGATAGTCTTTCATTCCAACATAGGGATTTGTATAGCTCAGAGGTATTTTTCCTTCCGAAAATCAGCAAAAACTAGTGTTTTTCATGATTTTCACTTTTTTTCAAAATCTAGGAGGCACAATGGTGGGCCAATTGTTTCTATTAACTTGTTTAAAGGATATGTCATGAGAAGTGTAGACAATATAGTTTTGAAAATTAGTTAAAGTTTGAAAAAATATTAAAATTGTCAAAACTATCTAACATAAAGACCCATACAGCATGTTATCTGACACACCAATTTTCAGAGGACAAAACTAATGAAATATATACAGTAAAACCCCTCTTAAGGGGACACCCTCCGTTCCGGGCCAAGTGTCCCCTTAAGCGGGGTGTCCCCTTAAGCGGGGTTTTGAGTATGCCAGTGGTTATACAATAGAGAATACAGTAAAACCCCTCTTCCGGGACACCCCTCTTAAGGGGACACCCCGCTTTAGGGGACAATTTGCTCGGAACGGAAATTTTTCCCTCTATTAAGAGTTTATTTTAACCCCGCTTAAGGGGACACCCCGCTTAAGGGGACACCCCGCTTTAGGGGACAGTTTTTCGGTACAGAAATGCTTAAAAACCCCGCTTAAGGGGACAGTTTGGGGGGGTCATCATATCAAAAACACTGAAAATCCAAGTTTATAGTGCCCGTTTGTACGGGACAGACAGCTGTCACAACCAGAATAATAGACTGAGCATTCCCGTGAGGGTCCGGGCGGCCGGAGTGTGTTTTTTCAAGGTAATAACAACATCTCTAGCGGCTCTGGGCGGGCGACTCTGAGTGGATATTAGTATGAGCGATTTTCGCGCCTGCTAAAGGTGTCAGGTAAGAGGCCCGCTTACAGGTTAGCGGTGGGGGACCCAGGGAGGGCTGGGGGCTTTGAAGGTACGGTATTCAGTGAGCCGTTGCGGCTCTGGGCGGCTCACGGTGAGTCTCTTATAGGGCTGCTGAATTCTCTCAGAAGTTACAGGGGGGGGGGGGGGGGGGGGACATTGAACGGGGGTGTAAAAAGGAGCAAATTTCACAAGGAATGCATATCCATCTTCAACCTCTTTTATCTATTTATTTTTAATTTTGTTTATACATTTATATTAATTTTTATTCATTTATATTGTATAATTTATATTTATTTGCTTATTTATTAATAAACCTTTTAACCTAATAACCATCATTTCCTTCATTTATGTAGGTATTCTCTATTGTATAACCACTGGCATCCTGAAATGGTTTAAGGGGACACCCCGCTTAAGGGGACACTTGGCCCGGAACGGAGGGTGTCCCCTTAAGAGGGGTTTTACTGTACCTACATATATGAAGGAAACGATGGTTATAAGGTTAAAAGGTTCATTAATAAATAAGCAAATAAATATAAATTATACAATATAAATGTACAAAAAAATTAGAAATAAATAGATAAAAGAGGTTGAAGATGGATATGCCTCCCTTGTGAAATTTGCTCCTGTGTACACCCTCCTTTGTACACCCCCGTTCAATGTACCCCCACCCCCGCCCCCCCTCCCCCCCCAAGTCAGCAGCCCTACGACCGTGAGCCGCCCAGAGCCCCGACGGCTCACTGAATACCGCACCTTCAAAGCCCCCAGCCCGCCCTGAACCGCTCACTGCTAACCTGTTAGCGGGCCTCTTACCTGACACCTTCAGCAGGTGCGAAAATCACTGGTATTAATATTCACTCAATGTAGCCCGCCTAGAGCCTCTAGAGAATACCCTGAAAAACACACTCCGGCCGCCTGGGCCTGCACCAGAAGGATTTTCAGAGTTTTTGATATGATGTCCCTCAAAACTGTCCCCTTAAGCGGGGTTTTTAAGCATTTCTGTACCGAAAAAACTGTCCCCTAGAGCGGGGTTTCCCCTTAAGCGGGGTTACAATAAACTCTTAATAGAGGGAAAAATTTCCGTTCCGAGCAAATTGTCCCCTGAAGCGGGGTCTCCCCTTAAGCGGGGTGTCCCGGAAGAGGGGTTTTACTGTAGTGAGAAATCGATTTTCTGTTATTGTAAAATGTTGACCAAAATCCTGACTGTAATACCTGAAAGTTTCAACATAATCTGATTATCCATTCTGATATTTAAATCATTCTGATTCCTTGATGATAATTTTCCAAAATTTGTGGTGTTGGATAACACGCCTCTTAAAAGATGTCTAGAAGAAATAATAATCATAATAGAATAACAAATATCCCTTTATATGTTAAGTGTCCTTAGCAGATAAAAATATCCAGGTTGTTTTTTTTCTAGATAAAAAAAATATATATATAAGAAGTGAAAATGTGTTGTCCGACACCCTGGGGTGTCGGACAATACGCTCTGATATTAATCCTGATTTTGTGGTTGTTTCTTATCAGTAATTGAGTGGTTTGCTTTGAAAAACATAGCTTTTTATCATTTCAATAAGAATATAAAGGAATATTGTTACTGATATCATTTTATTCATTGTTCTGAGTAGTTTTAAAAACGTGTTGTCCGACACCCTGCGTGTTGTCCGACACCCCTGCCTGGCCCAAACCCAAATGTGGCTCAGAGCTTTTGTTTAAAATCTAATATTTGATGAAGGTGTTTATCATTATGGTCAATTATAACATATGTCATCATATGATAATAGTTTTTCTAAATTTGTAAGCTCTTGAAACGTTTCTTGAAATTTCAAGGGGGTGTAGAACATGCATTATTATACACAATTTCAAAAGGCTCTCAAATCTAAACCATTTGTCTGATTTTGTTGGAATAAAGTTTTTCTGGCAGGTACTTGGTCGGTTACTGATATAGGATATAAAAAGCAGTATTATTCTAAAATTAAATTTTGGGTGTCTGATCCCAGGCTGAGAGCGCAATTTAGCAGGTTTTGAAAATCCGACCCCAATGTATATATCTTCCTGACTATTTCAAACAGACTATTGATATGATATACATCTCAAATAAACAGAGCTAAGCTCATATATATGATATTATGAAAGGTAGGTATGAAAGTGTCTGTGTGTGGTTGGCGGGGGTGGGGGCATAGTTTACACAGTGAATACTCTCGAACCGCCACAATATGGATTGGCCTCTAATAAATCGAACATGTTCGATCTGTTGTCGGAATGGGAGGTCCACTACTGCGATAAACCCATCCCTTCCGTTCGGTTCTCCGTCTGGAGTGTGTCACTAAGAAAAAAGTTGAGTGTTTGGTCTCAGTCCCCGTTTGCCATCGAGTTTGGAGTACGCAGTAATATGAATGAGGCGATAGCCGAATGAACATACTGAAGCGCTCCAAACAAGATGGTGAATGGGGACTCAGACCGAGAACGAATATATTTCTGGTTTATCTTAGCCTGGAACTATTTATCTCTTTATCACCCATTGAATATAAGTTTCCATACTCGCAAGGCTGTTGGGAATGAGTTCCTATTTACTCTATAGGGGACAAAGCCATTGTTAGTTCATGAACCAGTCACTAGGTGGCCAGGAGTATGGCAGGCCCCTTGGGGGGACATATCTATATTCTGGCTCTTTGTTCTTACAAAATTCAACTGCCTTTCAATCTTTTACTATTGTTCCCTTGACTCCCTACACCCATCCCAGAGCAGGATGAGATAATGATTAAACCCAGAACATGAAGTTTTTCAGATGGAACACTTTATATACATATGTGAGCAAGGCTAGAGTTGTGACATTTCTCAATTATCACTCACTTCTTTTCCACCTCCATTGGTGAAGAACACCTACTTTTTCACCTCTATTAGTGAACAACACCCACTCGGGGGGCGTCATGGCAGCCCCCATGGCTCATAGGCTATGTGCCCTATAGTCCTGAGCGTTTAATATGGGACAAAAAACTAGTTTTTTCTGACTTGAAAAAGGGAAATTGCTGTTGTGTCATAAATAATGGGGCGATTTTTATAAACAAAACATTGTTAGAAAGCATTGAGCCTATCGATTGCTGTATATCTTATATACCTGTGTTATGGCTAAGATTTCCTGTCGCAGATTGAACATAAGAAATTGCTAGGTAAAAAAACTAAAACATGTTACCTTCCTGTCTTCACAGTGATTTAATGACAAATCTATCGCGATGACCCATAGGAATCAACACCTTATCTTCTTGGCTATTTCAAGACAATTATAATGATACTTATATTGCCAGGCTGTGATAGATATTTCCTGAGATACAGGAGCATTATGACAGATGACAAACACTCGAAACGTGCCCTAAAAAGTGATTTTCTGATAATACTGCATTTTTATCATATGGCATAGCTAGAAACGGCCAATAATTACCTCTAAATAAAATCTAATCAATAAGACAACCTACTAGTGGTATTCTGTGGGGGTTCATCTACAAATCACTCTTTATTTGAAGTATCTATGCCAAATATTGACTGAGATAGGACTAAAGGAATACTGGCTTACTTATAATGTCAGTAATTCAAATAGAAATATGACCTCAGGCCAAAGTTCTTTGATAAAATGTCAGGTGTCACCACAATTTTAGAATCTTAGGCCTGAAAAGTTCAGTTATGTATTCTTTATGAAGTTCTCTAGATTTCTATCTACTTAATTTTCGAAAATATTATCTTTTTTCAAATGCTGCATTTGATTTGAACTAGATATTGTGATTTTACCCATATTAAACGGTCAGGACTATAAAGACCTTAAGCCTATGGACGTTTATACCAGGCAAAGATAAAAGGCTTGTCTTGGCGTGTTGGGAGCTAAATCATAAGTAGTGTGTGCAGGTTTTAAAGGCATATTGGACAATTTGAAATTAAAACCTGTCATTTTCCTGAAAATGTGTAAAAGGAACACATATCTAACTTTAAAATGGTGTGTGTGTGTGTGTGGGGGGGGGGGGGGGGTCACTGTGCTAGCTTTTGATTTAGAGAATAATATTACAATGATATCTTAATGGAATATGAAAAAAAGTAAAAGGTCTATTTCAATCCAGTAAAACCCATGTCATTTTCTTCAAACTGTCACAGAATTTAGTATTATGCTACAACTTCAAGTTGTAAAAACTATAGATCACTGTCCTTGGATTTCAAAGAATCGAAGAAAACCATGCTTCAGTATATTTCCTTTGCAAATCAAATGCATATCCTCTAATTAGCAGTGGCACCACCTTGTGATTTCTAAATATTCACTTTTGTCCACTGACATAGGTATTTTGTGGCATATTACAAACCGAATAGAGTAAAACTTAATTTTTGTCAAGTTTGACATAACTCAATACGTGAAATATTTCATTAGCTTGATTCATATAGGAAATGTACAGAAACGCATTTTTTCTTCAATTCTTTCAAAAACAAGGACGGTGACCTATAGCTTGGCTATGTAGTTATTCTACATTCACTACATACCCAAGTTCGGTCAGCACCTGGCTTGTAGCAGGCTATCACAGGTCCACTACTCAGCACCTATTTAGCGCGGCCGGTGCCCCACAGAGCGGCTGATAGATGACCACAGGTCCCATACAATATTAATCTCTAAATCAAAAAGTTGAATGGTTACCTCCGATTCTTAAGATAGATATTTGTTCCATAACATTTTGAAATAATCATATATGAATTTTCAGGAATATGACATGGGTTTTAATCTCAAGGCATATTGTTTGATATAATCCCTTTCAGAAAAAATAGAATGGGCCTATTTTACCTATTGGGTTAGGTCAAACTACACAAAACTTAAATTTTACTCATTTTGTTATGCCTAATGAACCGATTGAGATGGCTCAAAAAAATCAACGGGTGGTGCTACTGCGAATTGTAGGATATTCCGTTTATAATAACTGGAATAAGTATACACGTACGATGGCTATGAGCGCGTCCTGACACTGTCCGGACATTTTCCCCTCAAGATTTTATTTCCGATTCATAACCATAACAACTGTGTGCAATACCGATCTGCTTTTGTAAGAATTTGCTGCTACAAAGACACAGACCCCATAAATCAACCGTCAATCCTTTCCAAGAGATAAATGTCCAATGTCCACTAGAAATAAACATTTTTTTAAATAATGAACAGAGCAATCCGAGACAGGGTGTCAGTGTTAGGTTTTCGTCTTTATTGATTTCATATAAAGCAAACTCTCCATTCACTCTTGAAAAAGATAGGACCAGGTCAATGAAATACTATAAGTAGTAATAATTAGATGACATTTTGAGGTGGGAATTCACGTACAACCTTATTATCTTCTGACAATAGGAATGTACTAAAGTATATATTCTGTATACGAAACAGAGAACATGTTTTATATAGTGTTGTAAATATTTCAAACAAACACAAGTATATATATAGAATATATATATATATATGTAAATACATGTAATTGTAACAAAAAGTTAAAGAAAAAGTTGCATATTTACTCTACAGAATTCTGCAACTAGTAGCAATACTTTGTTTCGCCATGCATGTCCTTTCTATATAAACATGTTTTGGCAATGTAATGTTTTATATACACGTATGTGTAAATATTTTCACATACACATAAGATAAAATATATAAAGAGGGCAAGATATCTCTCATCGTTGGTATATAGTTCACACGGCACTGATTCTTTGGAAACAATGATTACATGAAGCCCGACCGTGTCCTCTGTTCCAACGACAGATATGGAAACCTGAAGCTAAATAGTCAATTTTCCGTCGCAAACCCAACATTTTTAAATGGCCTTGGAAGGACACTGTGTAATGATATTAATTTCTTTTTATTCGCTGTCAAAAATACGTCACAAGAAAGTGTTTTTGTACACACAACCTTCTACATTTAGTTAAATAATGATAAACTTCACTATCATATTTTTCTCACATTTTTTTTTGTCAAGATATTGTTACCGTTAAATACTGACGATGGGCATACAGACCTACACCATTGCCATATCTGCTCCACCTTGAAAATGCATAATAGCTATTCTTTGATGGTAAATGTTCTTTGAAAATCATTGGTTACACTAGTATATAATTCAAGGATGTCAGTTGGGGTAGAAAAAATGGAAACATCTATCATGTGGAATTTGCTGCCTGAGAAAGACCAAGAAAAAATAGAAAATACACTAGTGTCGGCCAGAAGGTGGGGCTGAGGTTCTTTGGAGAAGTTAAACCACTGCTTTATTGGTGAGAACGAGGTTCACTTCATATTATCTTTGCTTTACACATAGAAAAAGAATTTCATACATTAAACAGGAAAATCATTGGGGGTCATGAAAAAATAGGAGGAAACATTTGTGGAATTTACTGCCTCAGAGATAATAAAGATAACAAAAGATACTCAATACAACTCACGATACCTTGTCATTCTATCAACACCTTTGCCATTTGAGTCTGTATGAAAATATACAGCGGTGTTAGGGGGTTCCCGTATGCATAAAATATTTTACTTGTAGTGCCTGCTACATTCAAACACTGTTTTCTTAGATATAATTCAGAGAGGTGCTTTTTACTGATAACGCGCCGATTCCTCAGACCTGCTGAGATGTTATCGGAACTCCTCCCTTTTTGGATCTGATAACATCCTACGACCACGCACCGGAGTAGTTGCGACTATAAGGAAATGTAGTTATAGAGCACGTAATGATGGCCGTTCGAGGTTTTTCGTTACGAGACGAAAGACAGAGAACGGCCATCACTATGGGCTCAGTAACTGTTTCCTTATTATTACTACATACATAGAAAGCACGGCAAAAACCCCGCCATTTTATGTACAGCCTGGCAGTGCGCCCGAACATTACGTATACGTTATGCCCAGCATCGGGCACTATTTCATAGATGTTTGTGAACAGGTATATTATGATACATAGTTGAGGGCAACTCTAAGCTGTTCTTAAAGTATGGGGTTTCAGAGGGGGCAGCGTGTTTCATTTTACATACCTCCTTCTCTCTCTCAACATATATAGTCTCCTTTCGTCTGATCTTTCTTTTATTGAGATCTGACACCGTCAACAAATAGTTGAATAATTCAATGAACGAATATATTCAGGTGAATTGATTACAATAGGCCTATGGCTCTACATGAATAGACAGCTTGATCAATGCAGGTTAGTCTTTAAACATAGTCTTCATCATTTCATACAGTGATGGCAATTTTAAACATCGTATTATATGGAACCCTACCGAGACACGTGATTGAAGAAATATGCATTTTTTAAGTTGACATACAGCAGAGTATTGCAAAGAAATCAATTAAGTACAAGTTGATATAAAATGTTACCCGTAATCATCACCTCAATAGTAAGTCACAGTAAATATTCGGCTTTGAAGTCTATAATAAATCACATTCATACAAATCACAATTTAAACGCTATAGAATAGCATTGTGTCGCTATTATATAAAACAACTGAGATATCAAGAAGCGCAACTGTGTTGGACTTATTATCGTATTGATTGGTGCTCCAATATTATGGACAGCCTTCTGGAATTAAACGGAACATATTGGAATGCTAATTTGCAATATGCGGTAGGTTTATACATCTTTACGATTGTCATAGAAATGACGATATGTAAGAAAGTAGCAGATGCAAAATTGACATAGATCAACTATTGTACCAATGTCGTTATGTTACTGATTTTAGCTTTTCGCTATGGCCTAGGTGTTCCCTGTTAGCGGCAAACTTCATGGATGCACTCTACAAACAATTGAGATGAAAAGAAAATTTATTACAAGCCAATCTTATCTTAATAAAAGAATTCGAACTTGTTAGATTATAAAGAGGATTTAACCTATGAAAGTCTAGGGTCAGAGCTCGTATCCCATCGAGTTGGCGAAGCCATGTGAATTACGTTGCGATTCAAATGAGACCCGACACAATACGGTAGCAAAAACAACAAATTGTAGTTTCGTTCACGTCATAGAGATCAGCCATACATGGAAAAGAAAAGCTGCTACAGGATCTACTGTGTAGCCAGTCAGGTATGTTCGTCTTACCATCCCCAAATTCACCACGTTTTTCCACACAACCTTAATATAAATACCATCCCAACAGGTGTGTTCAAGACTGAAAATGATGATTTAAATAATCAGATATGAAATTCATTTCGTCAATGGTGAAATATACTCCTTGGAACCTCTTTCACGGTGTACCACAGTGTGGCGCAATTATTCTTTTGTATTTCTTTTGTATCCAAGCTCTGTCACTGTATGATGTGTATGTACATGTAGGCCCGGGCCTATTCATACTACAGTTTGTTTTTTGCCTCCCGTTTATCCTTGGCCTTCTGGAACTCGCCCGTTTCGGCGTCCTTCACAAGATTTCCATTGGAGTAGGTTTCTGTGTCAGAGTGCCAGCGTCTGCCCAGCGTCCCGTTGTTGATGGCCGTATGTGTCGTTCGCCCAAACTGGTCGTACCACGCCGTCGGCGGCCCGTAGCTAAACAATGCCTGTACACCCTTCTGATCGCCGTTGGAATGAGCGTCGTTTTTGGAGGTTGGTAATTCCCAGGCTGGCCCCTCGTCGGAAGGTCGTTTAGTCTTCCGACAGCAGGATTTAAACAGCAACGGAAAACTTCGACTCTTACGAACCTTCTTCTTCTTCCACTTGGCGTATGGGGAGAATGTTTGTATCGGGTATTGTTGGTTAATCTCTCGCGTTCTTTGATTGGAGCGTTCTTGAAGCGGAAGTGACGTCACCGTGGTTACCGTAGGGACCACAGGTGGCAAAGTCCCGACGTGGAACACGCTACCGTTTGTGACGTCAGAGTGTTTATTTTCGCTAGCATGGTTTGACTTGGATTTAAATATCCCCCTGCATACAGCTTTTTCGCCGAACAGGAAGATGGTGGCTACCAGGAGCCCAATGCCCAGGATGTAAAAGGCACCTTGCGCCTCTGCCAATGAGATATTGTTTTGCTCGGTGGTGCGTTCGAGCCCCGTGCAGCGATGAGCCACGGCGTACCACTGGCGTTGCCATCTCTGCACCAATCCTGCTTCTAAGATCCTCTGTAACCTGCAAGCCATAACACATTCAAAATGTAGATAACACATAAAGATGGCCATTTTCGGTAGATCTATTTTACCTATTCAGTGGCATCAGAATGGAGGGGGGGGGCAGGGGGGCGACCCCCCCCCCCCCACACACACTTTTTTGCTAACCCAAAAAAGTCACCTTTTTGGCATGCACTGATGGCAAAGTCTTAACTTTTCACTGTGGAAAAAAGCCCTGACCTTTCACCGTGGAAAAATGTCAAAGTCAGACTTTTTAGCATGCAATGAAAGCTAAGCCCTGATTTATCACCATGGTAATGTCAAAGACTGACTTTTTAGAGTGCAGTGATGGTAAGCCCTGATTTTTCACCCTGGAGAAATGTCAAAGTCTGACTTTTTAGCGTGCAATGAAGTATAAGACCTGACTTTTCACAGACTTTTCACAGATTCATGGTAAATCCAATGGAACAGGCCAATGTCAAAGTCTGACTTCTTACCAAGAAAAAGTCAGCAATTCTTCAGTTTGCTCCCTCCACCCACTTTCGAAATGTTCTGACGTCCCTGCCAGTTTGTATTCAGTTTGTATTTTCATTTGTCAACTGAACAAACTTTGAGTACATCGTATGAACTCCCCTTGAATTAGATACAACGGTAAGTATATGATATAATTATATGCCATTCACACAACTGTAACAATTACTAACTGTTAATCCCTCTGTAGCATCTGCACCCCCTAATGGCATATTTTAGAATTCAGTGACGCCACCTAGTGGTTTTTAAATATTGACAACTATCAGTTCCTGGTTACTTAGTTATGGTTTTCTTCAATCTATTCAATAACATTGATGGTGATCTATAGCTTATAGTATTGAAGAGAGCAGTACATTCTGATAGAATTTGGAGAAAATAACTAATCTTACTATATTTACTTTTAAAACTGTTTGTATGTCTAGATCAAAAACTGGTACTGTGACCCTTAGGGGCCTATATATCTTAAGTTAGATATATGTTCCATACCACTTTGAGATTATCACATTCAACTTCTAGAAAATTGAGGTAAATTGTTTGACATGGCTTTTATATAGTGGAGTGGAGTGAGGGTAGTAGTATAAGATTGGTACCATTCCCCTGGCTCTCATCTCCCAAATTCAATGCTTCACAGATCTTTTAAAAATTGTTATGAGCAGTTTTTTCATCAATATAGGAAATGTTGTACGGCAAAATACTGCAAAATATGGACCTTTGTTCCGTATGAATTGTCTAAAACATTAGTTGTTAGGCCAACTGACCGTAAGATAGAATCAATTTCGGATATGTAATAAATATAGAATTTCCTAACCATGCTGTAAAAGCTACAAAACTCGAGGGGAATTAACGATTTGTACCGAACTCGGGTAAAATCGTCTCAATCCCAATCATGTTTTGTAGGTCGTACTGCATGGACAGGACGTTATGTACAATTATAAGTTATGGTTGGGGAGATCTGTCAGATCCTCCTCCCATAATGATTTAGGAAAATGCGCCTGGGCAACTTCTTTATGTCTCTAGCTGCTACTACATCCTCCAGAGAACAACCATTAGCCTACAACTAACCCTTGTGAGAACATATTCGTATATGGACTGTGTTTCTGGAACGGAAATGCGTAGAATGTCGTCATGAAGGACTCGCGTGCACGCGCAAAGTCGCAGCTCCTGTTTTGGAAGGAAACGTTCTTATTGGCAAGCGTGTCGTAGAAGGACTTCTCAAGGAGGAACGCATAGTTATTGTCCTGTAGAGCTTTGGCCATGCCCTTCAGGTTGTGGTCCACCAGGTATTCGTCCTTGTCCTTTTCGATGCCTTTCCACAGCTGCCTGTAGATGCCGTGATTAGCGCTTTCAAACACCCCGTGAACATAGGACCCCCTCATGAAACCAAATCTGAAAGATACCAGAATGTGGGTTGAGTATTGTAGTATATTATGCCATTGTAACTGTCATTGGGTAATCACAAAGAGGTTCATCAAGCAGGAAGTCATATATGAAATCTTTTAACGTAAACTTGGAGATCATTGAGTCATCAGTGAATAGATGAATCAGATTATCTATTCATTCAAAAAAGTCGATTCTATGAAGAGATACCAAATATTAAAGCAGGATACCTTAGAAACAAAGACCAGGACCTGAACAAGATAATTCGTAGTTTACAGCCTAGTTATATTATTGGCTCTACCAAACTGCTCCCATAAAGGACAAAGATAGCTCTTCTTGTAAACCAAAGATTACTTTGAATAGGAAGGAACAAAAGTATAAGCCGCCAAGAACGCTTCTGTTATACTTACTTCATGCCTGACTTGGCTAGTTCGTTCAGGGAGTTAACAGGAGTGTAGACTTTGGGCGCTGTCAGAAACGCAATCAGATTCCCGTTATACGTCCCCACGACAACGATGACGTAGAACCACCATGACGCTACCAGGAGGCGCGCAGAGTGTGACTCCGGAACGTAGACCATCCCTATAGTGCGTAAATCAGAGAGCAGCTCAATAACAATCTGGATATATAACTATATGGGAGGAATAGGGACCAGACGAACCTATTCTAGTATAAATTCGGAAGAGAGAGGGCGACACCAGGACCTCAGTGGTGACACCAGCGGATCCCGGAGGTTTCGTGGGATCGCAGGGAGGGTCACCAGGCCTCATTCGTCACTCACCCACGCACAGGACCACACCGATCACTGCACGAGGCACTGAATTTTTTTTTTAGATATACGTTACCGAGAATAAAGAGAATGAGAAATTCCTTGCTATCCATGAACGAATAACAATAACGCCAATTATGACTTGTCTTGTTTATTTCCTATTAGCGCGGCTGGAGAATTTATATATATACTATATGTATATGTATGTATGTAATTATGTATGTATGTATGTATATATGTATGTATGTATGTATGTATGTATCTATATGACTAATATGTATGTAATGGTTACTTTGCCGAATTAATATATATATATATATAAAAATCCTTTTGGCTTATAACATATAAAGGAAGTTAGTGTGAGTTTAAGTTACACATGAATAGTAATATATATAAACATGAATGTAATAGTAACATATAAGTAATGTTACATATGATATGAATCATGAGAGACGACTGAGTTTGGGCAATAATTGTTTATTACTACATAACAATAACCTGCCAGACGCCCAAACAAAGTCAAGAAAAAAAGGAAACGATCTCCTTGTCTAATTTGAGACGGGAAGACAAGGAACGTTCCAAATAAACCAATACACATAAACTTTTCCAATCACCTGTTTTTTGGATATCGATCAAGGAAATCCCATTTTCATATAGAAAAGTTGCGCCTCCGCGCCTCAGGGAATGTGAAGAAACTGTAGGGATACCCGATAATATACAACACTGACGAAGTTTCTGTTGAAACCAAGTATATGAACCTCGAATACATCTTTCTCCTCGCATGAATGATACTAACTGAGACGAGGATGTAGGATACTTCACCATGAAGAGTAGTTTGGTAATAAAAGAAAATATACAAAATGGTGAGCCCAACACAGGTGAAAAGGGGGTATTATATCTCTTATCAGAAAACTGAATTGTTTTGGATTTCGATATTGAGATTAAAACAAACTCCGGGAAAAATTCAATATCCGATACTTTTACTGCGTAGTCTTCTTCGACTATGTTTGATTTACGGAAAAGGCCTCTGAAGCCTAGTAATGATTCTACCCAGAAGGCCAGGTCTTCACTTTTAGGTAAATCCAATGTAGAAAATATCATTTTCATGTCTTCAATAGACAAAGGCCGAGCTTGAGATACAGAATCCCCCAGAACTCTTCGAATACCCGTTAATACTCGTTTGACCTTATGGCTCTCTGGAAAACACATACCATTGAGTTCGTGTAGAACTCTCAATGCCGATAAGTAGTTAATTATAGACGAATATTTGAAACGATCGGCCATATACGTGATATACATACATACTACATCTTCTGTTGATGGTAATGGAAAAAAACAATATTCTAAACAGAATTGAAAATAATGAGACCACTGGCATCTTCTTGTTTTCGCCGTATTTGACGCCAACCATGAGTCCTCGAAGAAACCGACTCTTTTTCTTAAGTCAGCAACTGAAAACAACATAATTCATGTGTATAAGAAATTGGAATAATTCCCTTTCTCTTCACTGAGAAAACGCGGGACAAATAGTCTGGGACGACATTGTCAAATGTAGGGATATGGGAACACACAATATGAAAACGGTGAATGAACGAAATCCAGAATAGTTCTCTGATCCAACGCATGGTGCGCGTTGACCTACTCCGTCCTGTGTTGATACATGTAACCACTTGTGTGTTGTCTGAGTACACTCGTACTCTCCGACCGTACCATAAGTGGCCCCAACGATATGCTGCAACCACAATCGGCCACAGTTCACGCACATTGATGTCCATGTTGTCGTACATTTCAGTAGGGGCGTTTGTCCAGTGGTGGCAATTCAACCATTCTGACGCAATGTATTGGTCCTCTACATTCCATACACCCAACAACCAGTCCTCATTATATAACGCTCCGAATCCACTCATGGATGCGTCCGTGGAAATAATTATTTCCTGAGTTGGGATAATCAGTGATATCCCGTTAAACAAACGAGAAAAACTCATCCACCAGTGTAAATCGTCCCGTATCCAATCGGGGATTGGATGTGAACGGTTCGAGTCACGAACATATGTACAATAGTTGATTAACCGACGAGAAAACGTCCTGCCTCCCTTCACCACCGTGCTACAATGTGCGAGAATACCACACAAAATTTGTAATTCCTTATGACTAACAACTTTCTTTGTCTGAAATTCGTCTAAAACGTCTGACAATTTCTTTAACTTTTCATCAGGAAGACGAATAGTCATAGAAGAACTATCGATTTCAATACCTAAGTATATTACACACCTGGTTGGACTGATAACTTTTTTCCAACTAATTCCAAACCCTAATTCTCTAAGGATAGAGATCAGAGCTATTTGAGCTGTTTTGCAAGAATCGTATGTATCTCCTATGACAATAAAGTCATCTAGATATCCAAATGTGCGTTCGTAACCTTGTTTCTTCATACATCTAACCACAAATTCAGAAATTTGTGTAAAAATATACGGTGCACATTTCAATCCGAACACTAAACAGTTGGATTGAAAAAAACACATAGACCCATTAAGTTCCCAGCGGAAACCTTGAAGATCACGGTCCTTGGGACAAACCGGAATAGTACGATAGGCGTCCATGACGTCTATCACCGAAAAAAAACCAATTCGGGGTCATTACATTTGTCACGTCTTCTAGTTTGGTATAGGAAAAGGAGGAGCATGTCTCTGCCATACTGTTGTTAAAACTAGAGTAAAGCGGGCGTTTGCAATCCGTTATTGGCCTTAGGCGTCCGGTTTTCTTGACCACAGCGCCAATAGCATGTACACATTGCGGACGAACCTGGACAATTGAGATCTTCTCCTCTTTCAATTCACGTAGAACCACTTCATCCATCTCCCCTTTTTTACTTCTACATTGTAGATACTTCTATAATTGTGGGCATCGTAAGAGCCAACAAAGTCGGCATTAACAATTTGGAAACCGTTATAAACACCATTGTAGATATAGTCAGCCTTGCAATCTATTGCACTGTTAGCATAACAAAAATCCCAAAAGATACACGGGTTAAGAGGGTTCCTAGTACCACCTAGAATGTGACAACCATTACATTGGCCCATAACACATGGCCTCGGAGGAATACTACTATGTACTGACCCAGTAACCTCTAACCCAGTGGTGATATCATCACAACACATATTTGGACAAGTATCTGAAGTGTTAACAACATCCAATACTTCAACTGACGAGACATCTACTTGAGTTTCAACAGCTGCTATCAAACTTTCTGCCCTTGTTGTTAGTTTACCACAAGCGTCCGGAGAGGAATTTAATTCTATACAATGTACATGGTGCATTACATAGGTATTTTCGCAATCATTTTCCGAACAACTTAGTCACTTAACATCTTTCTCTTGTGTGGAGGGCCTTCTGTGACACTTAGTAACTGGGTGGTTACCTTCACAATCCGTACATTGGTGTTTGTATTTGCACGGGGAATTCGAACAACCACTTTCATCATTGTACCTCCAACATACACCTAGAGGCTTGCCCTCTCTGAACTTTCTCTGAGGTTTGCTCACCTTTTTTTCGGTGAGTTTAGCAAAGGCTAATGTCTTCTCTATGTTCAAGTACTTAGACACCAAGTATGGGTCTCCATAGCAGAAGGACTCGGGGCCTAACAATTCTGCCTTCTCTCTGCATGCCTGGTCATATTCGACTAACAATTGTCCTGTCAGAAAGGGGCGGCGATCAGTAATGAAAGCCAAATGGTCTGCATATCCGGAAACCTCTATTTGTTGTGATATCATTGACCGCATCATTGACATACTGGCAGATATTATGTTATCAATAGAAGGTTTTGTAGAAACGTCACAAGGTAGATGATTGTCGAGCGAAAACGTGACACACTTACGTTTCCGTTCATGCTTAGCCGTGCATGTGTGTAATTGTTCGACTGGGACTCCTTGGACTCCAGACCACTGCGGTGTTGTAGTTGAGTAGACTGGCATCGATGGATTCCTCTTAGTGTGTGATCCATGATCGCTTGATTGCTGCTGTGGCGGTGAAGATACAGGTAATGTAGATCTTGTTCCTTGAGTTAGGCTGTGTATCACTTCTCTAGGGGCTTGCTTCTCTGTATTTGGACGGATTTCTGCGTTCACAAATTCCCTTGTCGCCCTGGAGGAAGTAGGCTGATTGATCGTTGCACTTGGTACACCGGTGTCGATTTCACTTCGTCGGCCGCCATCTTGATTGGAACCAATCACCGCTAGCTTTATTTCAGAAAGCATCGATGTTAAGGCAGAAACCTCCGACCTCAACGACGACATTTCTGATTGGAATCGTATGTTATCCTTTTGGAGTTTGGATATTTGGAAGGATTCCAAACCTTGATCCAATAATTGTTTTTGACCTAAGTCCACGCGATCACTGCCACCAATGGCGCCTTGTTCGTTAGCGCTTGCATCCTGATCTCCAAAGTTCTCACCTTTTTCCAGATCTTTTAGACTTTTGTTGAGTATCTCCATGTTTTCGATACGACACTGCGGACAACCAGAAGGACGTTTCCTACCATCAAAAGTTGTCCCACAGACTTCGCATGTCACCATAATGGTGAATATTAGAAGTAGCTCAAGATACGTCTGCATCGAAAAAATTCGAGGTGAGAAGTGACGCGCACCTGTGTGTGAGAGAGGTTGCCAATAGTGGTACCTGATTTGTTGGTAGGTGGCGCCTTGGTATTTATATTGAAATACACTTGTCATTGTATTTGTCACATATATATATATATATATATATTTATATGTGTAATTCTCTTGTGTAACACCGGGCGCACATGATATTCGGTATCGTATATCAGATAGGGGCCATCCATAAAGTATGTACGCAGAATTTCTGAAATTTTGGAACCCCCCCCCCCCCACCTCCTCTCCCAATCTTGTACGCAATAGAACAAAGAGGGACCATCCGCAGATTTTCCTAAATTTCTTACCCCCCCCCCCACCCCCCCTTCGGTGCCTACGTACTTTATGGATGGCCCCATAGCAGCTAACGAAATCAGTATAAATTTATAAGAATAAATATGATTGTAAAGATGCAATTGGTCGTCCTAGGTAAACGGGAATACAAGGAACACATTACCAAGGGTGATACAGTAATCGATACATAACATAATTCTATACAAGGAGCTATGAAGTCTTCTCAATACAGCCTTTCGAATTAGTAAAAGTTTTCAGAATTTACAAGCTGGGTTAACTTTGAATAATGACATATCCTGTATAATAGCTTATATGGTAACAAGCGTGAGGGAAACATACTCGATAAGGTTGAACATGGCTTGCCCTATCTATCGGAGGCAAACAAATCACTTATTTTATCAATAATTGAGGTGAGGATGCTTTAAGTTCCTTACCTAGGCTAAAGCCTTGGGAAATAACTGAAAGCATCCTCATCTTAAAATTCTTACAACCGGAATTAGTCTCCCTCCATTCTTATTTCAGCTTCCGGTGCTCATGCCGGACTTTTCACAAGTTCGCAGAATAACGTAGCGTTTACATCAACAAGGATTCAGATATCAGTACATTCAACAATGACCATATTAGGGACTCCAATAATTACCTTGCTGCATGAAAGCCCCGAAGGTCTGCCAGATGTTGATGCTGGGATTGTAGATGCCCACTGTTCTCAGGTCGACCTTGCGCTGTTTATCGTGTAGAGGGTGGTTCCATACCATGAACCATAGCGTAGCCCCAACCACTACCACATACCAAAAGTACCATTATCATACCTGTGAATTACTATATATATCCAAAAGCAAGGTTTCTCATTTAGTTTATCACTTCCGCAGATCTATTCCAACATATTCAATGTATGTAGACTACTATGAACAATACTAAGTCCCATCTACCACCCACTATAACATGCTCATTGTAGTCATATGCAACTGCACCATATTTGAGGTATGGTATGTGTTAGTTAACACGCTACACCGTGACATTAAAACACAATCTTTAATAATATCAGCCAAATCACACACACACACACATATATATATATATATATATATATATATATATATATATATATATATATATATATAACCGCGCCCTCCGATCTGGATCTGTATAATATGAACATGGAATATATAGGGAACAAATGATTGACTCTGTGGTTGGCGTTAATCATATTTATTATGATATATATGAATCACTTTATGTGAATAATTGAAATAATATGAAATAATAATAACCGCCAATAATAAAAAAAAATTGTAGAGAGAGAAGTGTTCTGCGCGGCAGTTAATGAAGTAGTGAGGCTCAATGCCTAGTCCTCCACCAACTACCATGCCCTCTGGTAGGGGCGCTGTGGGTCCTGGTAGCGGACTGGTGCGCCATCTGGTAGTATCTTCTGGTACTCCTGGCTGGTTATATTTATATAAAGGTCTCTTTATATTTCACATAACCGCGCCCTCCGATCTGGATCTGTATAATATGAACATGGAATATATAGGGAACAAATGATTGACTCTGTGGTTGGCGTTAATCATATTTATTATGATATATATGAATCACTTTATGTGAATAATTGAAATAATATGAAATAATAATAACCGCCAACCGCCAATACAGAGTTCAATCAAAAAGTTTCGATGATATAATATTGTCCAATTCCATTTTGCTCTGTAGAGAACGTTGGAGATATAATAATACTGTCCATGAGGACCAGTCTCCTAGTTCTTTGATGTCTGCCAGGGGGATGCCGATATGGTGTAAAGCGGTGGCACCTCCCCTGCGCAAAGAATGCGAAGTAGCTTCGCTCAATCCATTTACCACCAAACAATTGCGTAATCTAGTCGACAACCAATAATAAGTACCTTTATTCAATAAACCATTTTTCATATATGAAATCAATTGACCATTATGAGTAGTATAATCAACCAATTCTAATAATCTACATATATAATAATAAATACAAAAAGGAGAATTCCTAAGTCTTTTGAAAGGAATGGAAAGAACTCGGTCACCAAATTGAATGGTTTTTGACCTAACAATTTTTATAATTATACAATCATTTTTAAATGAAATATTATTAATTGTAATAGCGAAACCTTCTTCAATTAAATTAGATTTTCTAAGTAAACCTCTGAAACCTAAAATCAAACAACACCAAAAAGCAATGTCTTCTGTTAGAGACATATCTAAGCTATCATAAATTAATAATAATTCTTCCTTTGTGATAGGTCTTGCTCTCTTAACTTCAGAACCTATTGACCTTTTTATTCCTAGAAGTGTTTGTTTAATTTTAAAGTCATTAATGTCTATGTGAGGAATACTATTAACTCTATGTAATACCCATACAGCAGATAAATAATTTAATATAGAGCTATATTTAAATTTTCCAGCCATGAAAGTCAAATACAAACAAATTGTGTTAAGACTGGCTGGTAAGGGAGTAAATTTAAATTCATCACAAAACTTTATAAAATGATTCCATTGACAATGTCTAGTTATACTAGTATTGGCAGACATCCATGATGACTGGTACTCTTTCATCTTCTTTTCCAGACCTAGAAACAACAAAGACTGTCTGTTAACCAAGGTGGAATTTGGACTTTAACCTTTTTATCGTATAGTCTGGAAAGAAAATCTGGAATTATATTATCTTCGGATTTTATATAACTGGCTGATAAATGAAAATTGTTTATTGCACTAATCCAAAAAATTTCTCTTAGCCATTTCATTGTATCCACATTTCTACTTCTGCCAGTGTTTAGTGCTTGCACTACTTGAGTGTTATCTGATAATATATGGATGTGAGAATTTTTCCATAAATGACCCCATCTTTGACATCCTATCACTATAGGCCATAATTCCAAAATATTTATAATATGTTCAAATTTTTCAGATGGAGGCCTAACCCAGTGGTGGGATAATTTGTGATTTTCGGGAACGAGATCTAATTTTGATCCCCAAACTCCGAAAATCCAGTCTGTATCCCATCTACCTCCGAATCCAGACATTGATGAGTCTGTTTCCATTTCAAAAACACATTCTTGTCTTGGAATAATGATTTTTTCTGAACCATTGAAGATTTCTAGAAAACATTTCCACCAAACAATGTCGTCTCTTAACCATTCTGGTATTCTACAATGTTTGAGTTTATCTTTCATGTATTTCTGGAAATTTATCAATCTCCTAGAGAAGGTTCTACCTCCTCGTACTACCGTACTAGCATGTGCTAATATACCTGTTAGCACTGCTATTTCATGATAGCTTGCTGTTAATTTGTTTGAAAAATCATTAACTGATTTTTGTACCTTATCTAACTTATCTTTAGGTAGACTAACTGTCATTTCTACACTATTTAATTCTATTCCTAAGTAAGTGACTACTTGAGAAGGAAGAATTAACTTATGCCAAGAAATCTCGAAGCCTAATTCTTTTAGCAAAGAAATTAAAATATCTAAATTTTCTTGACATTCTAGTTTTGTTTTACCAACCACCAAAAAATCATCCAAGTAACCAAAAATATGTTGAACTCCCTTTCTTTTTGCACATCTGACGATAAATTCAGAAACTTGAGAAAAAATAAACGGGGCACAGCGTAGCCCAAAGACTAGGCGATTAGATTCAAAATATACTTCTGCATCACCCCCCCCCTGAGTATCCCATTTAAAACCTTGGAATTTCCTATGTTCAGGTTTAACTGGTATGGAACGGTATGCATCTTTTATGTCTACAACTGCGAAAAATTCACCTTTTTCCATAATATCAGTTATATCATCAATCTTTGTATATGAAAATTTTTCACACACAGTTTCCATGGAATTGTTAATACTTTCCATATATGGTTGTTTGCAGTCAGTTATAGGTCGTAACTTGCCTTCGCTTTTCTTTCTCACAGCCCCCATTGCATGGATACAAGTAGGGGGTTCCTCAACTTTTGTTATTTTACCTTCTTTCAACTCTCTCTCAATTGTCTCGTCCATTTGATGTTTAAATTCTGAATTGTAAATGCTACTATAGTTTTTCCTATAATAACAACCGTCAAAATTGTCATCTACAATAGGAAAACCATATTTTACTCCTGATAAAATATAATTAGCATTAACATCAACACAATTTTCATTTTGAAAACATTCATCATAGAAACCACAGTACTTTAACTGATTTGGTTCACCTCCTATAGTGTGTGTGCCTGTGCATTTACCTTCGCACGAGCGATAATCTGTGAAGTCAGTTTCTCCAATTACTTTATTAACAAAAGAACCCGAAATCTTTTGATAATCCGTAATAATATCCTTGGCATTTATGCCATCTGTTAATATCTCCATATTAACGGAACCATTCATTTCATTACCGTCACCTAATTCCTTTTCCACAAAGGCGCCGCCATTTTGTTTCGGCCGTGTACCTGAGTCACCCGAGACACCGGCGGTTGAGTTGTTGATTTCAGTCTCTTGCGAAACACTAACTTTTACACTATTTACACTTTGAGGAACTGGATGAAAGTTTCCAGTCTTGTTCTTGAGACCTTCTTCTGAACTTTTACTATTCTTAAAACTAAAAGAATCGATGCTTTCGCAACGAACGACCTCTGCGCAGGAATTTTGCGGTCCCAACGTGAGTTCCCCCACGCCCGCACAAGGGTTAGAATCGATACATTTCTCTGATTTAAAGTACACATCGAGATTATGAGTATTTTCCTCCAAACATGTTAAAACTCTGTTTAGAGGTCTTCCCCTTCATTTGTTGTCCTTTTGGTCTACCTTTGTCTTGCGGCAAGTCAATACCGAGTGACTTGACGCACACTGGGAACACTCGTGTCTGTACATGCAGTTTACCCAGCTGCAGCCTTCCTTAGAATTGAATTTCCAACACACTCCTGGTGTTTTCTCATTAGTCTGACTATTTTGCCATTTCTTACTCCCGAATCTCTTTGGTTTTTCTTCCAATTCTTTAAGTTTCTTATTGAGATTTACGAAAGAGAAGGTAGTTTCATAGTTCAAATATTTCTCAGTTAAAAAACTGTCTCCATATCCGAAACCTTGAACCCCTAATCTGTCGCATTTCTCCCTCATAGCTTGGTCGTACTCTACAAGTGATTTGCCCGTGTGAGTTACCTTCCTGTCTACCAGGTATGCTATGTGGTCAGCATAGCCGGTTGTGTCTCTACCTGACTGCGACATACTGCGCAGTAACCCCATACTAGCAGATAACATCTGGTCATAATTTGGTATGTCGACATGTGGTGGCAAATAAGGATTGAGCGAAAAATACTTCGACTTACGTTTTGCTTTGGTTTCTCCGCAGTGGTGCCCTGGGCATTCTGGAATGCCTGTTCCTTTTACGTCTGGTGGGAAGTATGGTGAGCGTGGTGTTGGATACGTCTGTCGTGCGTGTTGGGTAGACGTTTCTCGTCCAGTGTCTTGCATCGGTGCTCTGAAGGGCTCTTGAAGACGTGTTGCCGGCCCTCTCGAGTCAATTGCCGCTCCTTGACTTTTCACTGCCGCTTCTCGACCGTCTCTGGAATGTAGTGGTGTGGTGAAGAATTCGTCTTCTTCCGCCCGTGCCTTTTGTGAACCATTTACAACTAAACGGTCCATAGCTGCTACTAGTGATTGTACTTGTTGTTTTAAATCACTCATTTCTTGCCGCATGGTAGCGTTTTCAAAATGTAATGATGCTAACCATGGTGCCGGTGCCCTTTCGGTGCCTTGTGTGTTGCCGCCATCTTGATTTCGTCGTGGTCGGCCTAGCGAAGTAGCAATGTCTTCGCGTTCGATTTCTTCGTCTTCTTTAGCCAATTCATTGGCCTCTGCCGCAATTTGACAAAACGGGCATTCCTTATGTGAGCGAGCGTCAAATTCTCTCATGCACTTTAAACACTTTCTCATGTTGAAAAGTGTCAAGCCGTCTGTCAAAGTTTCTTCCTTGGAAAAAAAATTGTAGAGAGAGAAGTGTTCTGCGCGGCAGTTAATGAAGTAGTGAGGCTCAATGCCTAGTCCTCCACCAACTACCATGCCCTCTGGTAGGGGCGCTGTGGGTCCTGGTAGCGGACTGGTGCGCCATCTGGTAGTATCTTCTGGTACTCCTGGCTGGTTATATTTATATAAAGGTCTCTTTATATTTCACATATATATATCGGGATTAAAGTAGTATGACACGATAAAACTCTAATTGTATAAGTAGCTACCAAGAAACACAATCGAAACATCTAGTTCTGTATTTATGAAACCTATAAATACATGTTGTACAAAAGACCACTTTACACATTTCTAGTCTGTTGTTTGCAGAGTTCTGGAAGGCTAGTCAATTCTGTGATTGTCATAATTTGAGCAGTGCGCAAACTACTCTAGAATGTCCCTTTGTGCGTATATATTTCTGCCACATATCATGGGTGCAACCAGAACAGTGTAAATGTGGATAATGTAACGATCAAACTAACCTAGGACGGAGAGAGCGATGAGAAGCCAGACGCTGTATTGGAAAGGTCCGAGGCAGATGAAGACTTGTGAGGAGGCCAGGTTAGGTTTCTTCATGAGCACAATGGTAGGGTCTGCTAAAAAGGGCGTGGTGTAGTCGACAGCCTGCTGTCGTTCAGCCGTCACCCCGAATATGCCTACGCCAAAGTCCACCACCTTTTAAGCAAACATAACTAATTATCATCAACCTGTGACTAAGTGTCAGAACTGCATTGTCGGCCTCTCGGCCAATCAAACACGCAATCTGTCAGTCAGCACAAAGGTGTACACACGGCGTATCACCCAATATGTACAGAATTACTATACCCTGAGCAGCAGTGAGTACACTGAGTTTGTGCATAGGTAGTAATAGGAAAATCGGTACTCCTGTGGTGCTGCCTTAAAAAGGCACCATCGGTAAAGAAAGGGTTAACCCGTTATTATTCTGTCTTCAATAACGTGTGACACAGTCAGCCTTCTTCCGAATTGTATATGTGTGACTTTATGAAGTGATAATAGTGGTGGGAACTATAAGAAACCACAGCGTCTAAGATACTCGATTAACGTTCACTAAGACCCTGCTCTATCATCAACATCCCTACCTTTCTTTGTATTAATCCAAACATTCCGCTGAAGTTTCCGTCGGGAAGTCTCACGCCCCACTGACCATCAGGCGGTTCAATTACTCTATAACTGAAAGATATATCAATGACTCGTGTTAGTTGTCATCCCTAACCTATATTCATATAGCTATACATTGAGTAACTAATTTCTATTCTAATTGGGTTTGGTTCGATAGTTCATAAACTCCGACTTTCCGTCATACCCGTTGCGACAATTTGGTTTTTTTTCTATCTGTATGCGGATATACATATATTCGTCACATCAAGATATATTTTGAGGTTTGAGGTTAAATGAATGCATGAATGAATAGGATTTTTTTTTAAATATAGAAATAAAGTGTTTTGCCGTCTGCGTTGATGCAGTTTGGCAGTTACCCGTGAACCTTCTGTGAAGTAAAGCCCCACTGGCAAAGCGGTTACCCTCCGTGTCATGATCACACATTATCACAGCATACATATGAATTACGTGATGCCGGTAGCACCTACCTGAAATTCATCACTCGCTGAAGCTCGTGTAGAATATCAAAGCAGATGCCATCATACGAGCCATTGGGCAGTTTAACTATAAATGGTGGATACTGAAAATGCAGAAAATGATCTTTGGTGCATTTCATTGAACACCAGTTTTATAAAGAAATGAATGGAAGAAACGATCTATTATCGGAGAGTGGATTATGATATCCAACCTGCCATTCAAAAATGTAATAAATGTCTCATAGATGTGTGTTATTTTTAATACTACAAAGTGTATGACAAGGGATTAAACAAAACACATCTCAGTAAAGTATATGGCATCTTCCAAAATAGCAGTTGAAAGGCCATTTCTAAACAAGTGAATTTCCGTTAAAAAATCCGAGTATGTTTTAAACACACCAAAGTATATTCTTTTTTTGCAGAAATTTAGACAGCATAACACAAAATGGGTACCGTATATATTGAATCGAATAGATAACTCAAACGATGCTATCTGGCATACCCTTGACCAGGTTGAATATGATATTTGATAAAAACATGCTAATCTAAAATTATTTCGATGTTGTCCATATATAAACATAAGGTATATCAAAGATTTCGTGTAAATTTATGATAAAAAAAATCTATACTTGATAATGGAGGAATTGGTCTATGCGTGACCTTTTCGGGGAATACCCTGACTTTTCAGCGTAAGCTGCTTAGAGAGGCTCGAGGATGTAAATAATACAAATCACTCAGGTTAGAGAGTAGTGCCTTCATCCCATGATTTATATAGAACTGGATTGAGAATTTTATAAATAAACAATACCTCACCGGTGTGGATGTGCTGCAATCGTAATCAAGTTGAAGCCGTTCGATGATTATGGCACATCCAAAATAGTGAAATATTGTTTATTTTACCATTAGAAAATCATTCGAAAATTATTGAATGTTATTCCTATGGCTAGACTTGTAACAGGGGTGAGATAAAGTCAGCTCCCTCACATGAATATCGCCTATATGTAGCATCCTACTATCCTTTATATTCTATATTATGATTATGCCAATATTAACTTACACTGACAGTGGTGATGAGAAAAGTTCTATTGTTGAACCCTCTGTGGACGTCTGGAAATAGGTAGCCATCTAAGGCGAACCCGGATGTAGCGGTCCATGAACCAACCAGCGACCAGTTAAGTAGTTTCTGCGGATGCCCTGTTAACGTTAAGACGGCTATCCTGGGCTCACTCCTCGTCGGCGTGCTTCCCTGGATAAAGTGTAAAATAAAATCTGTGCCAATGGTGACGCACTTTGACTCACGGATGGCCGAGGCAACTTACACTGAACGAACTCGAGTATAAATTTTTGTGTGTATATATGTATATGATAGCTTTATCGCAGATACATGGTCTTCAGCAACATTATCGGGGGCGTACCCAGGAGGGGGGCATAGGGGGCACGTGACCCCCTCCCCCCATAACTTTCCAGGGCATTTGCCCAAGGACCCCGCTGGAGAGACTGGACTCCTGCACATGTTTAGAGGTGTGCCCTCCGATACAAAATCTTGGGTATGTCCCTGACAATGCAACTGATTTATCAAATTCAAGTGTATAGAAAGATTATACGAAAACACAAGTATATTTCGAACATATATAAATAAACTGCTCAAATCACTAGGTTTGATTTATATGATTGTTTAATACCAAATAATGACAACTCAGACAGGATAAGCAAACTGTAGGTTAAAAATAAACACCTACCTGCAGACTCCGATATAGGGAGTTTCTCGTTTGTGAGTGGTTCAGTCCTGCTTGGGCACATGTATGCAGGTCATCAGACCACTGGCCGGCTTCAACCACACCTCTCACGCCCTCAGCCAGCCATTGCATTGTCGTGTTCAACTATAGGTATATATAAAAGGGTGGACTTTGATATATGAGTTCAAGTATAGAATATTACCAAATGCTGGCCCAAAGGCTGATGTAGATGCTTAGATTGTTCTTCTATCTTACTGTAATCTTCTCATTTACTACAAAGCTTTACAAAATTTCACAGCCAGTCATATTCTATAATATTCATACTTCGTTGACCATTACAACCCATCTGTGCTACGTTGTCAACTACGACCAGTGGTTATATTCTTTGGATTACTTGGATAGCGGAAAATCCAATGCATCGGAAATCCTTACTGACTCTCACGAATGCATAGCTATGTGATAATATTCCTCAATATCAACTGCAATGTTCCCCACATGGATCTAATGTTGTAAATTGTGTAACGTTTTACCTTCAAAAAGTCTGTATATTCTAGAAATCAAGTTTTGTTTCCATATTGACTTGAATTATGATATACAATATAATTCCACACAATTAAGAAATGCATGCTCTATTTGTTAGTCTTCCTTGGAATTTTCGGTCCAGTGTTGGCTAATTTATTTCTAAAGAGTTCAGGCACATGCCGTGAAACATGTCCAGGAGTCCAATTGTCAATAGTCTCAATTAGATGGTCACGGCAGGGCTGCCAAGTTTGGGTAGTCGACTTCAGTCAGATTTGGCCAAATGTGGAATTGACGCATGTGAGAGAGTACAGGGAGCAAGGCCCACGAGAGCTCTTGATTCTGACAATTTAAGAGATTAATTCTAGCAGTGTGTGTGTGTGAGTCGATATCAATTATGCATAAAAAAGTCACCTTTGAGCATACATTTTCTCAGTCGGTTACAAATGAATCGGTTTCTCATTTTCTTTGTAACCTTTGAACTTAGAATGCTAGAAGCAAAATTCTAAATAGTGTCTGGTCCTCCGACTTTTTGGAAAATCATCAGAAACCTTAAAAAATTTCAGCATGAGGGCATTTCTTGTTACTGGTGGAAGATTATTCCAGATGATTGCGCCGCTATATTCTACTGAACTTTGCTGTGGTGTGCAGTTAGAGCCTTGCTGTTCCTATTAGAGTTACGTAGATAGCTCTAGTGTCTTCTGAAAAGGTATGTTTACCTTTCTGATGTACACTACATTAAATGTGCCATCCAGAAAATGCCACTACAAAAACTACATTATAAGAATTTTATACACTTTATTGAAGGAATGCAACATGTCCTACCGTTTCGTTGAGAACCTCTGATTCTCTCTTGTCCGGTTCTACGATAGCAATATTGTCGCCCTCTAGCAGCAGACTTAGTAAGCTGTCCTTCTGTAGTTGCCTATCGCCATCGACCACCAACCATTGGTATTTAGGTCCCAGGAGATCGAGGTCACTAAGGCGTGCCTTGGAGAACAAAACTCGTTTGTTAATGTTCACCTCGATTTATTTATCGATACATTATATATATATATGGGAGCAATAAAGAGGCGCCAGCTTTATTGGAGTATAAAACCCCAGTGACGAGAGAGGGAGCTGCGAACGCCGTTGCTGAAGGGAGCTAGCCGAGCCAGGGGTCCTCACTCTCACCCTCAACACCTCAGAGACCAGTCGACTCACACTGCAGCGGACCTGAACATTTTTTTGGAATGGCGCGCCTGGTCAGGTGCTGGGAGTGTGGCTTTCTCCATAAGCCGCGTGGTCCATCACCTTGTACTTATTCTCAGGTAGCACGAGATAAATGCAAAGAGGCAGGTAAGCCGTTAGAAGATTATCTACAGTTTATAGATGAGGACTGCATAGATAAGGAAAATGCTGAATACCTTCGTGTTCATGAGGAAGCAGGTGGGGCAGGCTCAGGTGAGTTGGCAGGTGCCAGTGAGATAGAAACTAGACTCCGTAGGGCAGAAGAGGCGAATTTAACTCTGTCTTCAAAAGTGGATAGTAACGCGCAGCAGCTTGCAAAAGCCTTACAGTTGTTAACACTATTAACTTCTGGGGTATCTGACACAAGCAAGGCTGAGGGTGTGGCTAAAGTAGAGGTACTAGAAACTAAAAAGGAGCATGAAGATGTCTTAGGCATTCAAAACGTAAAAAGCGTATTAGGAGCCACGGGCGGTGTACCAAAGAGGGGAGAAGATAGAGCAGGTTTTTATCCAGTTTCTCCGGTTGGTTTAGACACCATGGGGGTGTTAGCACGAGGACTGGTACCACATGTAAAAGAAAAGATGTCGCCGGGTTTTCTCCAACCTGGCATCATGGAGCGCACCAGTCAGTCAGGGGTGCCTGGAGCAGGGAGTTGTTGTCACCTGGACGACAAAAAGAAAAAACGTAAGTTATACCTGTTTGATTTGGAGTTGCATTTCCCCTTTGGAAAAACTTCATCTAATGTGACTATCGAGGATGTGTTGTCCGCAAATGCCAGTATGGCAGCTGCTATGGCTGAACGTGGCATCCCCACAATGGGATACGCAAAGTATCTGCAGTTCCTAATAGACAAGTCCCGTGTCTATCTGGAAGCTGCACTTGTTAAGTATGACTTGTTTATTAGGGAAAAGGCCGAAGTTATGGGTGTTCAAGCATTCCAATATGGCGACCAAGAGGCCTTTTTTCAGTGCCTAGGGCACGAAAACCTCAAATCACTGGAAAAAAGTCGGGACTTGTCTAACCGTCAGAAATCAGCTAGGCCCCGTCAGGACAGACAAGGTCGTAAACTGGATTTATGCTGGGCCTATAACGAGCGACGAGGTTGTGTTTTGAGTGCCTGTAAATATAAGCACGAATGTGCCGACTGTGCTGGCAGTCACTATGTTAATGACTGCCCACGCTCAAAGACTGTCAAATAGGATGAGGTTCGCTCTGGTCAGGTGGGCAGGTTGGGTTCACTCAGTGAACCGGGCCAGAGTGAAATAAACAACTTAGGTGCTGGTCTGGATAGGCAGGTTGGGGACGGTTGTCTTTTGTTAGAGCCCGGTTCGGAGGGCAGTATTTTTCCTGAGCAGAGGTCGTGCGGTGGAGATAGATACTCCAGGCATTTTTTTTTTTTTTTCTGGTTTGAATCATGGCTCGGTTACCCCAAGCAAGAGCTGTGATACTGATTGTGAGCTAATTCCAGCACCAGAACTAGTAGGGCGTGGTGGTATGTCTATGACAAGTGACACCATGCCGGTTGGAATGTCTGGCACGATTGATGGGTGTATACCTGTGGTAACCGAATGATTGGTACTAACTCTATAGTTGGTGAATCCGGTAGTGTAAGTAGTATATCAATTGGTGGTTTGTCAGAGGTAACTGATGACTGTGTTCTACTTACAGATGATGTTGGGGCGTATGGACACGCCCAGGTGTTGCTGCACCAAGACGATAATACAGATCAAATAAGGTGTTTTTCGAATTCGGTTGATCGGTCATCGAGTGACAGAGAGTTGCCGGGTAGGTTATGCTCAGGGTTATGTAGTGGTGATCACTACATTGATGGTTGCAAATCCCAGTTAAATCCTTGTATTTTTTGGGACAGATGCCAGGAATTGGCGGATGAGGCGGTAGACAAGTATTTCATACTAGATGGAGTGTATAATGGGTTTAAAATTGTCGATGATGAATTTGATGATACGTACCTTTGTCACAATTACGATTCAATAAGAGATCCTGAGTTCATTGATCAAATGACTGATATTTTAAACTCAGAAATAGAGTCAGGAAAAGTCAAGGTTATAGATCACTGCCCTGATTGCGTTCATGCGATGGGGGCGATAAGGAAGAAAAACCTAAAACTCCGTCCCATCACCGACGCCAAACGACCTCTAGGCAAATCTATCAATAATTACATGTCCTCAACATGTAAGGATTTTCAGTACACCAAGATTGGAGAAGTCGTGGGATCTGTTAAAAAAGGTGATTACATGTCGGTAGTCGACTTCAAGGCGGCGTATAGATCAGTTAGCATTTTTCCGCCGCACAGAAAGTTCCAGGGGATGATATGGGATTTCGGGACAAAGACTGAGTTTCTTCAAGACTGTTGCCTCTCATTCGGTTTGCGTTGCAGTCCGTTCATTTTTACACAACTGAGTAATTTTGTTGTTAAGGTAGCCAACTTAAGGGGAGTGGTGAGGATTTACTGTTATCTGGATGATTTCGTAATCCTGGACAACACACCAGAAGGATGTGCAAAAGGATTGGTGGTACTCCAAGATATTTTGGAAGAATTAGATTTTCAGGTTAATGAAGAAAAACTTCAACGGCCGTGCAAGGCGTTGGTATTTTTAGGAATATTAATCAATACCGATTCTATGACCATTTCTCTTGCAGATGAAAAGTTGGGTCGTTTGGTTGACCATGTAAAGGGTTTTCTGGAAAAAACCACTGCAACCAAGAAGGAAATACAGTCGCTTTGTGGTCTGCTCAGTTCGGCAAGTATGGTAATTCAAGGCGCCAGAACGTTTGTTAGAAGAATAATCAACTTAATCAAGTTCTTTCCAGAACAAAGCAGACTCATAAAATTACCCAACTGGTTCAATGATGACTTGCGATGGTGGGCAAGTTTTGTACAGGTGTTCAATGGAACAAAAGAAATTGTTAATCACCATGTTTCTCCTACCTATAGGTTCGATACGGATGCGTCTATGACAGGATTTGGTGGGGTCTGCGGCAGCGACTGGTTCGCTGGAACGTGGATAGATGTGACACTCGATCTGGGACATCATCTGGAGCATTCCCCCACTGAGATAGAAGAATCGGATTCCATAAATCTTAGAGAGTTATGGCCTGTGTTAGTATCTCTAAAAAGGTGGGGTGATCGAATGTCAAACTCAGTGGTATTGATGCTCACAGGTGTTACGGGCCGTTCAGAAAGGACGTAGTCGTTCAACAAAGACAATGTGTTGGTTGCGCGAAATGTTTTGGGTGCTATTTCTATACAATATCAGACTAGTACCAAAATATGTTGTTTTTTTTTTTTTTGAATATTTTATTGCATCTCTCGTATATAACAAGTTTTTCAGATACAATTCTTCCGGGCATCTATATAAATCAGACATCGAGATTATCATGGTAATCACAAGATAGTAAAAAAACTATACAATATACCGAGCCAACAAAATGGTTTTAGGAACTTGGTACCAGAGCTTGGATGTGATGAGATGAGATGAATTACACAGTCAAAACGGAAAAAAACTCCACCATGCTATTACAATTGGTTAGACACAAGTTGTTTAAACTCCATGATATCAGAACTCTTTTGGCATCTGTCGGTCAGGTCATTCCATAGTCTAGCCCCCCTTAAGTATGGACCTCGTAGAATCAGGTTACTTTTGGTTCGATAGATTTTGAAATTAATCTTTTCCGTGAGTCGTGTTTGCCTTCTGGCTTGCTCTATCCATTCTATGTTATGACGGTTTTTGAACATTAACACGGCTAATTGTTTCTTCCTACGTTTACCCAGTCTGTCTATGTCGAGTCTCTGATGCAGGCTATCTATTGAGTTACCTCTGATGGCAACCGACAAAGCAATCCGCATACCCCTGTTATGTAATTTTTCAATATTCTGTAATTCGGTTACAGGGAAACTGTCGTACAGGAAACCACAATATTCTACCAAGGGCAATATACTGGAAACATAGACCAGTTTTGCAACGTAAGGAGTTAAATTTGGTCGTAGTTTACTGAATTTAAATAATTTGGAACTTACGTTCTTTATTACATTTTTGCAATGAGGTACCCATGATAGACAAGTATCGACCTCTACCCCTAAATATCTATAATGCGCACATTGTTGTATGGTATCCTCACCCATCAGAAGTAGGGTTTTCGGACACTCTTTTACTTTATTTGCACTGGTGAACCATAGAAATTTGGTCTTGGTCGTATTTATTGTCAAACAATTCTTTTTGCACCAAATAGTAAGTCTGTCAAGGTCTAGTTGTAGTCGATCCTGTGCAATTGTCGGATTACTATGAGATGTATAGACCACAAGGTCATCAGCATATTGTAAATATTTGCTATGTTTGAAATTTACTCCTAGGTCATTAATAAACAAGATGAATAAAAGTGGTCCAAGGACAGATCCTTGCGGGACAACAAATTTTATACTGGCTAAGTCTGAGTATAGTTGATTGATAAATACCTTTTGTTTTCTAGCAGATAAATAGCTTCTCACCCAAGTAACAAGGTTGCTGGGAAGTTTAACTCCATATTTCAATTTAGTAATTAGCAATTCATGATGGATACTGTCAAAAGCCTTTTTTAGGTCGACAAAACATGCTATTGTATAAGTGTTTTCATTCCGATATTCGTAGAGATCTTTTATGAAACTGAATATTGCATCTTGCGTGCCTCGATTGGGCCGAAATCCATATTGCATTGGGTCAAGTATGTTTGCATTGATTAATAAGTCATAGATTACTTTATGTATTATACGTTCTAGTATTTTACTGGGCAACTTAATTAGTGATATCGGTCGCCAGTTACCGATTTCAGTTAATCTCCCAACTTTTGGGATAGGGATCACGACCGCCTGCTGCCATTCGATTGGAAAATATGATTGATCTATTGAAGAGTTACTTAGGTCTGTGAAAGGGTTTATTAAATGATTTAGAGATTCAACAAGTATGGAGCTCGGGATATGGTCTAATCCACTAGATTTTGAAATATCAATACACTTTAATTGGTCCGCTACAACTTCAGGGGTTATATTGATCATTAACTTATTAACAATGGCATCATTATACGTTTCAGTGAGATCGTTTATATGGTCATCCAGACATGGGTTGTGCAGTTCTAGTTTACAGAACAGCTTTTCACCAATCTCTGTGAAAAATTTATTGAAAAAATTTGGTACCATAGCAGGATCCAGTGTTTTTTCATCAACTATCAGTTCACAATTACTAGACTCGGTATCTTTAGATAATAACTCGTTAATGACCGCCCAAAATTTCTTAGGGTTCCCCTTATTTGCATCCAATTTCCCTTTACAGAAAACACTTTTTTCCCTTTTGATTCCACTTTTTATTTCTCTATTTATACTTCTTACTTCTTTCATTAGCGATACATCCTTACTTGTTCTATATGTCTTTAAGAGGTTGCGTCGATGATATATTAGATTTATCAATTTAGTACTCATCCATCCCGGTTTAGAATCCCCAAACTTTCTATTCTTTAACGGACAGTATCTATCCAGGTATCCATTTACCACTTCCACTATTAATTCCCACTTCTGATCGACATCTAAACATTCCCAATCCTCAGGCCAGGTATAATGATCAATATAATCCTCTAGTAATTGGGGTGCATGATTTTTGTAGCTCCTCCCCACAAATGATTTTGCTACTTTAGCCCTCGTAACTTTTTTTCGGACTGCCATTACTGGATGATGGTCACTTATTAGGTCTTCAAGTACCCCTGAATCCTTCACTATTGGAGAGTTTGTGAAAATATGATCAATTATTGTCCCCCCTATCGCATTCGGTCTAGTGATGTTAGAAATTAACTGCCGTAAGCCGGTTAGTCTGATAAAAAGTTGAGCCAATCTATAATCCAAAGTTCCCGTCTTTTTAAGATCTATGTTTGTATCTCCTAGTATCCATAATTCTCTTCCATTTAAGTCTGGCGAGTTAACAATATTTTCTAGTGCTTCAAAAAATAGTTTGGTGGATTTTGGTGGTGGTTTATAACATGTAATGATAGCAAGTTTTCTTTCATTTGGACTATCAACTGTCAGCACCAGGATTTCGTAATTTGACGTGGTGGTACTAAGGTTGCTTTTTTGCGTGAAGGGTGCATATCTATTATCTACATAACAAGCAACCCCACCCCAACTACCTGTTTTCCTATCTAATCTGAACAGACTATACCCCGGCCACCGCAACATGGAATTATCATAACCAGCATGCAGTAGCGTCTCACTTAGACAGACAAAGCTAGCACCGCTGAAACACTCCATCATTTCTTCTCGATTGGCATATAGACTTCTAATGTTTTGACCAATAAAGGTAGTATGCTTAAATCGCACCATTATATACAAAATTTAAAATTTAAATGGTCCCCAACATGTAGAACTCTACCTTGGACTTGATGAAAATGTGAATGAGAAGGGAATGAATTTGAGGAAAGAGAAGGGGTGGTTGACTCATCCATATTACGAATATGGCTAAGTCCGAACTGTTCACCCATTACATTAGTAATCAGGTGCACAGTTTATGATGTAAGTTGAGATAGCGACAATGATGCGATACAAGTTTCAGTCGTGTGGTTTTTGAGGTGGTCCAGGGCAAATTCAGATTTAAGTTAGGTCAAGTTAGTTTAGGTTACTGAGATCTTCAACTAAAAGAAATACAACTCTATGGTATTGCGACTATAGTCTTACAATTCTAATTATTCAGATATGGAAGCGACTGAAACCTTGCGGTTAATACAATTAATCATAGGCTATGTCAATTTAGTTCTAAATACAGAACAACATCTTCTTCTTCACAAATAGATTTGTTGAAGCATTAGTATGTAGGTGTTAACATTGTTTCATCCTTTCATCCTTGTCTCTGCGTTGTCAGAGATGGAAATTAGCAAGCACAAGTAAGTCTTCAGGAAGCTACACTATCCTAGTTCTAGTTTACAGAACAATGCTAAGGACTTCTGTTTCCCAGGAGACTTGTTTAATTTACCATTTTTAATACAGTAGTCGTATATGGTTATAGCATCATGGTTCTGGTTTACTGAACGGTGATTACTATAAATAAATGTCACATTGTACGAGGTTCTAGTTTACAGAACATTGTACAGAGATTGAAGTAAGTATCTCTCCTTGATTCTTCTGTACTCGGCTGGTGTCTTCTCATAGTTCTAGTTTACAGAACAATGTCGTGAAATCTGGTTACTAGGCAAAATTTACTAGGAATGTCAATTTATACAAGGTTCTAGTTTACAGAACAAAGTATAGAGATTGTCTATCGCTCATTAGATCTTCTGTACTCTGGTGGTGATTTCATTTAACTTTTAACATAGTTCTAGTTTACAGAACAATGTCATAATTGTGGTTTACTATTTTAGCAGCCGTTGTTTATAGGGTTCGTCTATCGCTCCCTAGATCTTCTGTATTCGGGCGGCGATTTGGTTTAACGTAGTTCTAGTTTACAGAACAATGTCATTATTGTGGTTCGCTTTAAGCCGATGACACAATGGTAGCATGTAAGAGGGGAATGTTCTATATTACAGAACATTCGACCGATCTTAAGCAGAGGCAACACCGGATACCATTAGTTCTATTAGTTCCTACCCATGAAAACATGATATTCTGTCTAGATTAACTGATAAACATGTACATGTTCCTGAAGGCTTCTTTGATGGTATGTGTTGCAGTGGCGGCCTTGGAAGACCGATTAGACTTGCTGAAAACTTCGTGGATGGCTGAAAATACGGCCACGACGAGAAGGACGCAGTGGAAAACATTCTTCAAATTCGCGCAAGAGTACGGCATTGATGATTCTTTGCCCACAACTATGAGAGTCACGCTGTTATATATTTCGTTTTTGTCACAACACTATAGCTACACGTCAATACCAAATTACTTGTCGGCGTTATGGACACTCCACAAATGTCTAGGGCTCAGTCATTTGGATCCGACATCATTTGAAATAAAAGCGGTGCTCAAAGGAGCAAAAAGAGTTTAGGGGCCCCAGTTACGAGGGCTCGTCCCCTAGTTGTAGAAGAGTTAGTTAAGATCTACGGATATTTGGATATGTATAACACTGAAGATGTAGCCTTTTGGTTAGGAATCCTTCTAGGTTTCCGTGGGCTATTATGCAAGAGTAATATCGTTGAAAAGGGGTTAGCTGTCTTAGTAAGCGACGTGTTTTTCATGGAGTGGGGTATCCAAGTTAATGTTCGCCGCACCAAGACAATCACATGCAAAGAACGGGTGTTGGAGTTAATGTTCTCTGAAGGGCCAGGAATTTTCTGTGTTAAAAAGTGTATCATGCTTTTATTCAGACTTTTAGAATACCCTCACAAGAATGCTCATTTAGCACAGGGTTTTTCCTAACAGGTCCTCACTCCAGATAGTGGTTAAGGCCCAACCGTTTGCACTGCCACCCCCGGCGTTTGAACCGTCCCCTGTCTTCGTATTGACTGACCAACCAATAGGGTATATAAGCAGCAGATGTCCATCCAGAGCTCACTTGGAACCCAGACACTGAGGCGTCAACATCTCTAGGCTGCTAAGCATTACTACCACTACAGTGAGGAGGCGGGAAGTCCATAGGACACTAGGCTACTGAGGCCTTTACTGAGGATTGGGCTTCTCTCCACAATCTGCTATCACCCCATCACTGGAGGAATAGAGGTTGAAGCTACGACCACCTTACACTGCATTGGATCATCTATATCCACAAGTAAAGGAGATATTGGACAATAATTGAAAGTGATAGACTGTGAGTACTACTATAACCAGGAGGACTTGTATTATATGAAATCTATAGAAGTGAATGTGATTGTATGTTGATGAGAATTGTTATGTAACTGTATACATATCTGTGTATGGTTATCTGTCTTCTCCACTCTTTTTTTTAACCCTATGACAGCGAATTATTCAGTTTAAAATACAAATCATCTAATAAGCGCTAGCGTCTCTGTCCTAAAAATGCATTCCGATATATTAAAATTAAAAAGTACTACTGCTTATACATATGTCGTGTATATGTATAAAACACAATTCATAAACTTGAACGTTCAAAGGGTATGACCATTGTGAAATATAGTTTACTAGAGCATGAGCCGTATATATATATATATATATATATATATATATATATATATATATATATATATATATATATATATATATATATATACAAAATATAGTAATAGATTGTTTTACCTTAGTCAGCATCCAGGCGGTCCCCTTGTGAGAGGCGAGCACGAAAAAGTAGTTATACAATTGGAAAGTATCTTTCAGACTGATCATGGAGGTAGCATTCCCGACGGAAATGGTGAAGATACTGCTCTGTCGGCCATATTGAGACAGTTGGTCCACCAACCAGATGATCTGCTCTTCTGCAATGATCCCCAAAAGATAAATCGCGATATATAAATAGATACTACTTAAGTGAATAATGAATGGTGGATGATTTTCAATTTTTCTTATCAAAACATTTTATGGCTTGCAAGAGAAAATCGGGAATCGAACCCGTAACTACAACGATATGGTTATCACAGTACGCTGTTCATGTTTGAGTTAATATTCTTTGATGTTTTGCAATTGCCTGTATCATTGTTTATTCGTTCTAGTGTAGACTGTTATATCAGTTGTACTCAAGGAAATGAATTCACAAGAAGAATTATATAGAAATCACGTTGCTCTTTAACATTACGACACGGAAATATTGTCCATTACCTTCCTCATACATGTAAGTAATACTAACCATACTCTGCCTCATAGAACATTTGCACATCATCCCACTGTTCCTCCACCATAATATCCAGCACTGCTTTTGGTACAGCCTCAGACTCGAAGGGTGTGTTTGTGTTAGTGATGACGTCACATTGTGATCCATGAAGGTCGACCACGGTGACGTCAGTCAGCACCGGAAGTTGGTTCAGTTGACTGGTCACTTGACAGGACGATAATGTGAGGATTGCGGCAGCGCCGTCCTCGAGTAGGGAGCAAACTGCAACCAACGGTAAGACTTGTTTCACTTTCCCCTAATGTCGAAAACATGACATTCAGATTTTCTAAGCAACTTATAAAACTGATGGTCATGAAATTTGTAGGGAGTCTGAATACTGTCAAATCAACGCATCTCCTTCAGTATTAAACAGGTAACCACCAGGGAATGGGTCCTCGCTTTACCGGCAGCGTGTGTAACGAATGGCTATTTTTATGCAACAACCTACTGTCGCACAGGAGGCAGAAGGGAAGATAGTTTCGAGTCAAAAGCTAAAGGTTTGCTTTTAACTTTAACTGCCTATAACTATGATTATTGTTGCGCTTAATTGTTGCTAAATTAAATTTTTTTTACCATATCTTATTTTCGGGTTCAACTCCCTATTCATAGCTTATTCTAGAAGAACTATGGTTCAAGTATTGGTTTTAATCGTTCATATTCTAAACAAACCAAATATAGACGCGTTCACTTTTACCTTCCATCGATAACGTATAAAGATCCATTGATGTCACAGATCGATGAGTCAGCAAGAAGCGAGTACCAACTGATGAATTCATGTTGAGGTTGATGTCGTCGATGACATTCTGGACTGCAGGTAGATATCGCATCCCCTCTTTTGACACCACGAGACCTGGAGATACAGTGTTGCTATTTGATGAATCTCGTCCAAATTCTTTAAAGCTTAATAAATGACAGATATATATATAGATACCGAAAGAAAATACTGGTAATTCTCTAATCAGTTTAGAAGCTTCACATGAGACTGGCGGGGGATAGTCTAAGTTAAGTGTTATGACAACTAGGGAAACGGCTGTAGTACTCATAAATATTTCAGTGAAGGGAAACCAGAGATGTCTTGCAGGTGTATCAGGTGCGCCTGAGTAACATTCCCTATTTCATATACTACTACCAGAGTTCCAGATTAGTCTTACACACTATACCGTATGCTCCGAGGTGTTGACGCGTAGTAATATCCGAGCGGGTACGAGGATATTGCGCAGGTTCAACTTGGTGGACCATACAACCTCTTTTATCTGATACCAGACTATATTGTATTCATTATGTACCTTTATCTGACGGGTGGCGTGCTAATTAGTTCACTTTAGTTATACTCTATTTTTTCATATGCAATATATTTCCGCATGCACCGGTTTTTGCAGCCCGGAGCATACGACATATCTGTATGCGCCAGGTATGTCCATATAAAGCACTTATAGGTGTACTATAGGCAATTGTTTATAGGTGGATAATAAAAGACATTTGTCACTGAGAATGAAGCTGATCTCTTGTAGATTCTGAGGTTCTGAGTCTTGAGACTGACACAAATGTCGTGTTTTTTTTTTATTTACCGAGACCTATTTTAAATTAGAAAGGCAGATGAACACGCACAGGCCTTACTATATTTATATAGATAAAATAAATTTCACAAAATAAACAAAACGTATAAAAAAAACAGCAAAGTTTTGAAGAAATGTTTTTTTTCCAATACTCAGCTAACCATCAATCTAAATGAAAAGTATGGATACATTTAGACACAGCTGCCAGAGAAACGGCACATTAACAAAGCAGCTCTATTGATGGGCATCATGTAATGTGATATCCTCATTGATTCTGGAACAGCAGTGAGTCTGCCGCCGAGAAGAATGAAGCCTGTCTGTTTTAGATGTCTTGTTGTTTTGGCCTCATTGTGCAGGAAAACCCTGCCATAATTGACAAACCGAGCCGTTCGTGTAAACTCATCACGTCCAATGTTAAATAGTTCTTCGGTTGCCTACATGCTTCTGAGACTACATGCAGCATGCAGAATAAATATATGAGCTGCATAAAGAAAGCCGTTAGCATTACCATCAAGCAGCCGTTAACATGACCGTATAAACACAATTCCGGTGTATGTCATATATCTAGATGGAATATCTCCATCGGTAAGACGGGTCTGAAAGATTAAATCAATGAGTAAATTGTTGGTAAAGCGTGTTTCTAATTTTTAACCACGATTGTTCGATGGGGAGCATAATTTAAACCTTTGAGAAAGGAAATCCACATCAGCATTCATTCAGGACTATGTTCTACACAAGGTAAACTTTACATATTGATGAAAAGAGGTTTTATGTACTGTAATGAGATCATATTTATAAAATTGCCCCCAAAATATAATCAGCGTGTTAACCAACAGGATGAGCCGTAGACTGATGAAACAATGTTGGCATATCAAGATGGAGCTTGTACATTTAAAGGATGTAGATATGATCATAAAATGCATCTTCTGTGATGCTGATCATCCAAAATGTCAATGCGAGGTTATGAAAAAAGTAAGGAATTCTAAATAGGATAAGGCTTTCCAGCAGGAGTCAGTTTCAATTGACATCAATTTGTATTCCGCTGATATGAAGTACGCGTGTTGATCAGTTTGGTGAAGATACAAGTGTCATCAGTGGTATGTGGTATAACAGTCACTCTCCGAGTAGTGCTGATGTTATGTACAATGCAGGTCAACACAATTGACCCTGTGAATCGGTTAGGTAATACAGATGTGTAGTAATATTGTTGACAGCCCTTATAGTAATGAGGGCTTAGAATATGGTGTTCAAAAGCAAAATTGGTACCAGACCAGGTTACTAATGAGAAGTGTTGTTGCTTGTATTCTTCAGTTACTGTGACAAATGATACTTTGATGGAAGTGACAATTGATGCTTTTCTGAATGACTGCTCTACCTGTAAAGCTCGGGTAGAAAATTTACATATTCTCTTGTGTTATAAAACTTGTATGGGTGTAGTTGATATTCTGTATTGAAGTAGAGCTAGGTGTTCCCTTCCAAGTTATTTTTCTTTGCCGAGATGGTAACTCTTCATGTCATTACGTTCTTAATGGTCGTAGAACACAGGTTAAATCATGTAGTATTTGCTTAATGATCAATCCATCGGGGATGTCTCTCTTTGTTTTAGCGGATATGTATGTTGCGGAGTTGACATAGTGGACAGTTGTGACAGGATTTCCTACTATTGGAAGAAGTATGTGCAAATAGACTGAGACTTTTTATATTGAGATGTACCAAACCATACAAGCTGAATTGGATAGTGGGAAAATTGCTGTTATGGATATTCCTCCGTTGTGTCTTCACTCATTGAGAGCGGTTTTGAAAAAAAAGATGGTTCTTTACGACCCATGACTGACTTTAAAGGGCCACCTGACCTTAGCATCAACAATAATAGAATGTGGCATCTACCTTCCAATACAAACATGTGGATCTGAAGGCTCAGTTGGTGGTTCAGGATATATGCTGCAGTTACAAATCGCTTAGAAATCGCTTATCGGGCATTACATATTAATCTAGCACATCGTGTTTTTCAGGGATGTTTGTCTTTTTTAACCTTCCCAGATGGAAAGAATGTTGCAAAAAGCAGCGGTTTCATATTCAACAGCTGCTCTGATCTCGTTGTAGAATACCTTTGTGAACTACGTGGTGGGGAAAGGAGCTCGGACATTGCAACGCCCCGTGATAAAACATACCTTTGTGAACTTGGTTATTCCTGCTGTATAAAGTACTGGAATGATTTCTTTGCGTGTGCTGCCATTTGTCAACAAATCTAGAGTGTTCATATTGATGTACTCCAATTCTTGGGATTCGAGGTACTGCAGTCAAGAAATGTACCCTCTTAATCGATGGATTAAGCACATGTTGTACTCCGGATAGCCCTATGTTCATCGAGGGATTGTACACATATCCATATATAGATGCACCCTATAGATGCACCCTAATGTAATATAGTCAGCAGGGAAGAATGCATATCCTTCAATACAATTATTAATAAAAGAAAAAAGACAAAGAGCAAAAAACCTCTGAATGCCATTGTTACAGTCAAAAATTAAATCTTTCCGAATTTCTGGATTTTTTCATTCCCTTTGGGCATTCTTGAAATCAATGTCAATTTGAGGAGAAAGTCTTTCAAGGGTTGGTTGCTCTCAGCTGAGGCCAGGGATTCATATAAACCAGCCCAGAATGGACCTACTACGGGGGCGCTGTCCATCGACCCTGTTGGGGTCCTAGCCAGCCCCCAAACCCCTGCTGATTCTTCCGGACGTTTTTGCAATTTCCCAGTCCTGCGCACTATGTCACCTAGAAAGACTAATCTAAACAGGCTAAGACCCCTGAACCCCCATGAGAGGATTTGCTACTGGACCCCTGGCAATATTTTAAAAAAAAACCCAACGTGTGTGCCCCATTTCTCAAACAAAATCCTGGATGCAACTTGCGTAATATCTAAAATCCGACTGCTTCCAGGGTCTTTGTCCCCTGGAACCCAGAGGGGCTGTGCTACTAATACATCACTGACAGTCTCAGGTATGTAAAAAAAACTACTGGACTTCTGTAGTCTCAGGTGTGCGACTTTCACTCCCCGTAACAAAATACAGAGTACGGCTTGTATAATCTATCATTACCCTATCCCCGGATGAAAGTAGAGAAGCAGTAGCTGGGAGTATAAAATTTTATTGAATTTTATGATAATAGAATTGATAAAACATTATGTCGACCTTACTGGACGATCATATTAATATGTAATATGAATATGAAGGTAAGTAATATTACATAATGGTAATTGACACGTAGAATAAAGGTCAATTAATATAAGTATAAAACATGATATACAATACAGTAGTATGGAAAATACGTAGGTAATTGTATATTTTAATGAAATAGCCCTACGTGAGTAGGAAGAAAGAAGAGAAATAGGTGAGGGTGGGTGGGACGAAAAAGTACTGGTGTACGTGTGTACTGCAGGACGGGTGGAGAAGAAGTGAGACCGGGGTCCGGACCTAGCTGTACCACGTGACTGCGTGGTAGGTGAGAAAGCCGCGAGGGGGCAGGAGGGGCGCCCGTGAGGCGCGGTAGAGGGGGACACCGGGGAGGCAATGACTACCCCTGAGCAAAGCCCATGGGTATACCATTACCCTATCCCCGGATGAAAGTAGAGAAGCAGTAGCTGGGAGTATAAAATTTTATTGATTTTTATGATGATAGAATTGATAAAATATTATGTCGACCTTACTGGACGATCATATTAATATGTAATATGAATATGAAGGTAAGTAATATTACATAATGGTAATTGACATGTAGAATAAAGGTCAATTAATATAAGTATAAAATATGATATACAATACAGTAGTATGGAAAATACGTAGGTAATTGTATATTATAATGAAATAGCCAAGAGCCAATATACGGAGAGGGGGGGGTGGGAAGAAATTTTTAAGAGTTGTTATTGAGGGACCTAATCAATGCCTGGTTCACAGCCTGGGCATCAGTGTCTTTGATGTAGGTCCGGTGGGCATTCGATTTCCAGCCCCCGTACCGCTGGATGGCTAGTTCAGGCATACCGGCCTGGAATGCCTGAGTCGCGGCAGCCTTCCGGAGGCTGTGGAGGGTGTAGGTAGGGGGCTGGTTTGCCGCCTGGAGGAGGGACTTCCATTCCTTCGACAGGGTTCTCGTGGTGATTACTTCTCCATTCGCTAGGCTGAGGAATGGAGCCGTAGGGGCGGCCGTAGGAGCGGCCGCGAGCATTGTCCTGATCACGCGCACCGGGCACGAAGACGGTTCGGGGGATGCTTGTATCACCACTGTCTTTTCCTCCCCCACCTTCTGCATGTTTTTCGCGGCCTTGACGCGTATCGATGCATGAGTAGGCGTGACGACCACGTCTCTGCGTGACAGGTGTCGCGCCGGGTCGTACTTTGTCGCAGATGGTGGTGCGACTTCACTTTGCAGCAGTGCGGCAAAGAAGATGATCAGAATCGCGGCCCGCAGCCCGATGTGTATCGGGGAATCGGTCAGGGCCGCGAGGGCCGCTCTGAAGACGTCCATCGGGACCGGCGGCTTGACGTTGGGATGGTACTCCTTGTTCCGTTTCATGGCATCCAGTGCGCGCTTTACCCGGAAATCCTCCGTCGCCGCGACATCGCCGCCCGTCAGCCACTGGGGTGGTTGGGCATGCCCCGTGTGTCGGTAACCGGGCCGGCGTACCCCAGAGGGAACCCGAACCTAACGAAATCGATCAGCTCCCCGTGCGCCGCACCTGGTCGTATATGTGGGCGTGTCCCGGCGGCCCGGGGGCGGAGAAGTGGGGCCAGTGGGCCCGCCTGTGTCCGGCGAACGTACCGGGGTCGGTCCGGACTCCGGGAGAGGGGATTCCGGTTTCGCAGAACTCCCTAACGGCAGCGAAGTCGATTCGTAGATTGTCGTTACCGTCCTCTCGGGGCAATTGCCGAGGCAATTGATCTGGTTCCCCGCTGGGCCCCCTATACACGGGAGTGTATTCCTCGGGGGGCGGGCTTTTCTGCTGCTGTGAGTCCCCCACGTGGTCAGCACGCGGTGTTGTTGTCACGTGGGGTGTTGCGTCACAGGTCGTGACCGCAGCCCCCTCGCTGAGTGCACTCGTACTAGGTGCGAGGGGTGTATCACGCGCCACACTCAGTCGCGGGGTGCGTCTGGTCCGTTTTTTGAAGCCGCCGGGAGGTGTTGTTTCTGCACTGAGAGGTCCGTGGTGCGGACCGTGTGTCCGGCGTGCGGCATCCGGCTTGGGGCAGGTGCAGGTGTTGGTGCAGCACTCTCATACCCGCCACCGTACAACAGCTTCCTGTTGCACGCGTGTATGGAGTGCGTGCACATCCTGCTGACTGAATCGCAAAAGGAGCACACGTGGAGCCACTTGATTCCGCCATCTTGGTGCCCGTTGCGCTGGCGGCACCCCTTCTCCGAGTTAAATGCCCGGCACGGCAGCTGCCGTCCCCCGGCCTTGTCGTGTCTTGACCGTCGTCAAGCGTCGTGGTCGCCGCCATCGCGAGACGGACCCGCTCGTCTTGAATACGCACGTGGTCGGACCAGTATATCCTCCCGGCCTCGACCTGGTCAAATATGTACTGCGACCAACGCCTGACCCTGGCCCACGGCCGTTTCTGGGCGTCGATGGAGACCTGGGACAGGTGGCGGTACATGTCCCTCCTATCCTCCTCGGGGACAGCCCGGTGGTCCTCCATCATCACGAGGAAGGCACTAACATATTCCATGGGGCCGAGCGTGCCCCTGACCTCGAGCCTCTGATTTACGGTGAACAGGCCCTCAAGTTCCACAAACATATACGGTTTAGACAGTAACCTAGAGGCATTTAGATCTGAACTTAACCTACCGGCCGTACGGTCGTGGCGGAGTCCCTCATGGTCGAGTTCTTTTTGCAGGTATTCCTCTGGGAGGTAGCGGTCGTGAAGTTGCCTCGGCGCCGGGAGACGGGATGCCTGATCGTGTGCCCAATCCCTGGTCTGGTCTTCAGCGACGATGCGTACCTCTCTGACAGTTGCCGGTTGTGATGCCCTCGATGGCGATTTCGACCGCTGGAGCCCCTTTATCGCCTCCAGTATCTGGGCGACATTTCCCTCGAGAGCAGCTATTCTCGACATCGTGACCGTCGAGCCGTGGTCAGAGACGGAGTCAACCTGCTCGTTTGATGCCTGTGTCGATCCCTTCAGCGTGGCCTCCGAGCCGGCGGCCGCCTCCGGTGCCTGGGATGTGCTAGGCACGGGGGTATTCCTTGTAGTCAGCATTTCCACTCTTCTCTATCGTTCTATCATACTCTATCGTATGTATGGTGTGCTGGCCTATACTCGGGGAGTATTGGGCTGCGAGCACGTGGCCAAAGAGACGAAAAAGTACTGGAGTATGTGTGTACTGCAGGACGGGTGGAGAAGAAGTGAGACCGGGTCCGGACCGGGCTGTACCACGTGACCGCGTGGTATGTGAGAAAGCCACGAGGGGGCAGGAGGGGCGCCCGTGAGGCGCAGTAGAGGGGGACACCGGGGAGGCAATGACTACCCCTGAGCAAAGCCCATGGGTATACAATGATTAAAATGCTTTCAAGGGGCTTCGCGCCCTGAACCCCCAAGAGGAGATTTGCTATTTGTTCCCTGGTAATATTCCCAGAAAGACTCAGGTGTATGACCTCCCCCCTCCTCTTTCAAACAAAATCCTCGATACAATTTGTATAATCTAAAAGATCCAATTGCTCCCGGAGAATTCGTCTCCTGGACAGCCAGGAGGGCTTCACCTATGGACGAGGCCTGCCAAACGTCCAGGGCAGTCCAAGGTGTGGCCCTCCGGATACCAAATCCGGCGTTACCCCCTCCCCCCCCCCCCCCCCGTAAAATTGATTATAATGAATCATAGGCAGTTGAGGTGAGCTCAATATTGATTAATAGTCTCTGCAATTGGCAGTTAGAATTTAAAAAAATGTTTAACTATAGCGAGTTTCATTTATAGTTTCTATAAATGAGCATAGAACCTGACAAATAATTGATTACACTTTCAAAAGAGTGCTCATCAAGTAAAAAAAGCAATCACTCTTGGAGATGATATCGTTAAGAACTTTTAGGAATCTAATGCAACGATGCAGTTATACTCAGTCACTGCTCCCAATGTATTGAGTAAAGCGTTTTCTTGCCACAGTCCGAATATACAGCAAATGTCTTAAAGCCGGCCCCCACCTACCACGATGGTCTACGACATACTTCCCGATAGCTACGATTTGAAATGGCCAAATCGTGACCTATCGGGAGGTCCCCGATAGTTTAAAATCGTGGACATGGTTTGAAATCGTAGAGCGTAGAAATACCTTTGGAGGACCAAAAACATAAACCATGGTCACGATTGCCTCACGATTCAATCGGTGTACCAACTTAGATCTCAGGCAGAGTTTTAACATTGAAATATATTATAATTTTAGAAATATTTAATGAATCTGAATATTCTTTTAGAGGTATTTACAACATATTATTTTCCAGACACTAAAACAATCAAATTGAAGAATATAACTGTGATAGAATCATAATTCTGTTACGAAACTATTATTTTCAGACATCATCCCAAAACGTCTTCCTTATACTAAGCATAATGCATTTCCACTCCCTGTCCTCAGCTGAGTATCATATCTCCATTATGTGAGCCACAAAGCCGTGAGCATTCACTTGAGTGATTCTGATTTAGGGTGTGCTGTGTAACATTTACATCTTACATGTTACACAGCATATCCGGCTTCTTCTTTTTTTAATTCAAATATATTTTAAGATGTTACAGGCATTCACCAGTCAAAGCTTTAATTCAGACTCTGCACATCCCAACGTCCAATTTTCTACCTACCTTTAATTTTTGCTTCTCTCTTTCCTAAAACCACACCTCTTTTCACACTCTACAGTCACCCTTGTTTCGTTGCTCATGCCCCACACTTTGATATCACACTGTGATAACCCCTTCGCCACCTCCCCGATCCTCGGTGTGGTCGCGGCGAGTGTCAGGTGAGGCGGCGGGTTGAGAACCTTACACCTTACCTAGACAGGGCCGTATTGATCAACTCTAGCACAGGTGTGTTCTATCAGATAAAGCTGCTGCTCCGACAGGTGAGACGGGCTCATGCCGGCTGAGAAAAACATTAGAGGTGTTATTTACTTATGTATATATATATATATATATATATATATATATATATATATATATATATATATATATATATATATATATATATATATATATATATATATATATATGTAGCCTCTCTATCTCATATGCATTATCTGTATTCTGAGTATTTTTCCAAAGGAATTTTTATTCCACTTTTATGGAGGAATTATACACCATTATTATTGAATTCTGAATCTCTAGATACTATCCTAACCACATAGCTTTCGTCCAGATGGACCGTGTCCACTGAAACATTTCTTCAATCCATGGATGTGACTGTGCACTGTCATCAAAGTGATTTCCTTCATCTCACGGAGAATACCCGTTACCGATGACATCTAACTATTAAGGCATATATATTCACCTAAAAGCTCGTGCTTTTTATGAATTGCGGAGGTTGCAAACACGCCTCTGCAAAACCTCAACATTTACTTAAATAAAAACATAAATAATCGATTTAATGAACTGTTCACTGCTTTCGAGACTCCGTGGACATGGAGAAATAATTTGGAAATCAAAAACATACATATTATCAAATGGTTTCAGATACAAGGGGCCATATGCTCAGAGGAGTTGGCACTTGGTCGTATCCGAGTGTATAAAAGGATATTGCATAGGATCAACTCCGAGGAGCATACGACCACTTTTATCGGAAACCAGTCAATATTGTATTTATTATCCACTGTCAACCAACTGGTGTCTGTCTAATTTCAGTTCACTTTAGAGACCGTTCATTAATTATGGTCAGGGGGCACAGTTTTTGGAACACTGATCAGTCAAAACGAAGTCCACCCCCCCCCCCCCCCCCCATAGGAATACTGAAAAAGTTTACCGCCCTTGGAATACCCCCCCCCCCCCTCCAAAAAACGGGAGAAGCTAAAATAATATGGCCTTTTTGATAAGGCATTCCTTCTATACCTAAAAACAAACCTCGTTACATTCAGTCAGCAGTCAAAGTATCTCTCAGCGGTCACACTTCCAATGGTACATACTGTTATATGTATAACTGAAACTTGCTCTTTTGGAACAGATGTTGTTGTTTGAAGTACATGTATTATTCCTAGTATGAACACACTCTCTTTATCTGATGAAGAATAATCATCTTCTTCAGATCTTTCTTTTATGGCAATCTCTTCTGACTCATTGTCATTCTCAGGCTCGGATTGTACACTGCTTTCATTGTGACTATTGAGGAGTTCTTGTGATCTTTTCTTGCCAGTTATAGGTAACTTATGGTGTTCCAAGTATATTCCGATAACTTTTCTCAGTCATAGTCATCGTATCCTTTGAATAACATTTCTACATGCTGCTGATATCACAGATGATTAAAATGAGATCGTCAGACCAGGCTTTAAACTTATATGTACCCCAAAAACTATAAGATATTTACCTTATTTCAGCTGGTGCCTCATGTGAGTTTTGCTAACAAGTTTCAAAGTCCAGCACAAAGCCTTCCCTGCTGCCATTTCTGGGATTCCCCACTTCCATGTTCAAAGCAAGGCTGGTGTGTGATGTTATGTAACTCTCTGAACTGATATTAAGGGTGGGGTGTACACCGGGCTCCCGTTGGTCAGGTTTCTATAATAACACTACCGACGCGCACCAATGTACTACAATAAAAAAACCTGTATCGTAGAGGGTCTACTATAATCGATCATGTATCGATTGTAGTAGTGCATCAGTGGTCTTCGGTATTTATCGGCGATGCTTTGAACAGGGAACCATATGAAATAATCAACTTTATGAAAATTTTAGAATATTTAGAATATATACACAATAATAGAGGGAAACTATGTTCCGGTGAGCAAAAGTTCAAAGTTACAAGGCTTGGAAAAATTACTGCCCAAGGCGTCAGCCGCGGGCAGTAATCTTTCCAAGCCTTACCGAGTAACTTAGACTTTTGGTTACCGGTACTTGGTTTCCCTATTCCTATATACCTTCAAATATCGATAAAAATGCTTAATTCTTTACCTGAAACATTTCCGAAGCAATAGCCACCCTTATCAAGTAGCCACAACAGCTATTGTTTCGTCCCGCTGCTGTATTGTATCACGTGATCAGAGCGGGACGAAAACGTCAGAGCGGGACGAAAACATGAGAGCGGGACGAAAACGTCAACCTCGACACATAACTTATTTTTAATGCACCCCCCAGCAGCGGTATGTAACTCTAGTTAGTTCACTAATGGGTATATAGGAATGACTGGTTTTTTGTACGAGTGGCCGTAATCTCGGATTGGTTGACGCATAGTAATATCCGAGCAATTAGCGAGGATATTACATCGTCAACTACGAAGAGATTACTATCACTCGTATACAAAACCAGTCGTTATTGTATTTATTACTCACCTACAAGATTAATAACAAGTCTATTGCAATTAAAAAGTATAAATGTAAGCCATTTAGTTCTAGACACCATAGCACTGTCAAGTGTAGCAGTAATTCGGTGTAGATTTACACCAATAATATAGTTCGCCATTAATCTGTGATTTTAGCATGCAAAGTGTGTTATGACAGTGATTTCTGATGGTAAATGAGATTACTATGATTGATTCTAGATAATTAGCATTGAATAAACATTCTAGAAACTTATTTTGTGAACGTCCTGACCATGCTGTACAAGTCACAGAACGAGATGGTAATTTACGGTTTGTACAGAACGAGGCATTTCTGCCGAGTTCCGTACAAACCGTAAATTATCATCGAGTTCTGTGACTTGTACAAGGATGGTTGGACGTTATATATTTACTATATACCCAAAATTTAAAAAAAAATCGTTAATTTAATTTTTAACAACCGATATGTTAATTAACGTGTTTGGCAAGGTAGTCCGTATTTTAGTGTACAGACCAGCGGTCCGTACAGTATTTTTATGTCATATGCCAAAACGGTGCATATTTACACTATATATACGGTATGGGTATATAGTAAAGAGGGATTCTTTGAGTATGATTTCGGTAGCCCTATCCACGGGACAAATCGGATGACTTTGAGGTAGAATTCTTCTATGAACACACCGAACGTAATCAAGAGGAGTAGCCGTAGCATTGACAAAAAATGGCTCTAATATAATGGATCTTCGTTTATTATTTTTTTCTAATTTCTACAGAAATTTGTATCTCACACCGGGTGGGGTGGTATTGATATTTATTTCCAATTCGAAAACTTTTTTTTGAGAACACGGAATACACATCACGTGACCACAATGAACCAATGAAGGTCTAACTCTGTGAAGAAATTAACATAAAGCAGACCGCAGCCCGCGGACCACTGCACTGAGACAGTCACTTGCTCGATAGTTGCGAAGCCGCAACATCCCCTCAACAATATAATGGATCTTGTTTAGATAATTACTATATACCCATGCAGTATTTACTGTAAATATGCACACAGTTTCGCCACATAACGTAACAATGCTTTACTATATACCCATGCCGTATTTATCGTAAATACGTACCGTTTTGACGTATAGCGTAATTCAGCAGTACGGACAAGTGGTCCGTATTTTAGTGTACGGACCACTTGGCAGACAAGTTGTCATGTGTACGGACTTGTTGATCTACACGTTGCTACGTACAAAGCAAACATGCTAGGAGATCCGCTAGATTGACGTCATTGCGACCAATGTCAACATGGCGGGTGACGTCGGTTCATGATATATAAAAAAACAACACATATCATGGACACCATTATGCTGTGTGGCCATTTGGTAATTAACTATAGTAACTTGTATCGAAGGCTTACAAAAGGATTTATGAAATCTACGTCCTAACAGTGAGGCAAATGCCTATGAGCAGTAGGCCTAGGTGTCAATAGACTTAACAAGTTTGTGTACTTTTTCTACTGATTTTGATTTTCGACAGTGGCAATAGTATTTCTAAGCCCTAAACTTAATTTATACATACATATCAATGAAGGTGACCGTTTTAGAACTAAAAGATTAATGATTCCTATACTAGGCCTAACCTAAAGTTGTGTTGTCTCTGTTACTGTTACTGTTAGTGTGGCCGTTTATTCGTAGACCAAGATGTCGAAGCGTGGCTTGCAGTTCCCATCTTATTTTCTACGTATTTTCTGTAGAATTTGGTAATATCCAGCCATTGTCACAATCAGAAATGTATCTTCTTAATAACGATACTGAACTTGAATGATGTCAGTCCATATAATCATTATGAAAGTCAAATTACTTCAGCCCACTCACAGAAATTGAGATACGAGCGGCCGCAGGAAGTACAGCGCAGGGATTCTGCTAGGAGAGTGTCATTACCCCAGATCCCCAATGAAACAAAGCAGAAGCCGTAGTGGGCTTATAAAATTTTATTCAATTTTATGAGTCTTATTGATATGAATAAGAGAAGTACATGAATATCAATAATAAGACAAATATTAAAAATTGACATAAGTATGTGGTTGTCAATTGTTATAAGTTTGAGATAACATAATGAAGATATTATGAAATATTACATAGTTATAAAGAAAATGTAATAATAGAAATATAGGAATATAGCCAAGAAGCCAATAGTTATGGGTAGAGGAGGGTGGGAAAGTTTTTATAGTCACTTTTTGTAAGATAGAGACTCAATGAGAGACTTGTTGACAGTCTCTTTGTCTGTGAGCTTGATGTATGCCCTGTGAGCTTGTGACCTCCACCCTCCATACCTCTGAATGTTGAGTTCAGGTATGCCGGCCTCAAATGCCTGAGTCGCAGCGGCCTTCCTGAGGCTGTGGAGGGTGTAGGTCTTCACAGTTTGGCCTGTGGCCTGTAGGAGGCGGTCCCATTCCTTCGTCATTACCCGTGAAGTGATAGTCGTCCCATCGGGCAGCGGCAGGAAAGGGTCCCGCAGTGAAGCCGTAGGGGCCGCCCGTAGTAGTCCTCGAACCGCGTCGGCAGGGCATACTCTGGTATCCTCCGCGGCCTCCAGGCGCATTACTTTCTGTTCTCCCACGTGCTGGAGGTTTTTGGCCACCTTGATGGTGATTGTCACGTGTCGGCGTCCGAGGACCACGTCCCCCCGCGTGAGATGCCGTGCCGGATCGAATGTGGGAGCGGATGACGGCGCCACCTCTCCCTGCCGTAGGGCCGCATAATACATCAGGCCCGCTCTCATCGCCGTATGGAGGGGCGACGGCCCGAGGCCATCGAGAACTCCTCGGAATACGTCCATCGGGATCGGGGGCTTCACGTTTAGCACGTAGCCCTTGTTCCTTCTCATGCCCTCGAGGGCACGTTTCACCCGATGATCCTCGGTTGGTCGCACGTCCCCTCCCGTCAGTCGTAGATGTGCACGGACGTGCGATAGCTGATTCGCCACCGTAGTCGGCGAGGGGGCGTGGTCGGCCACGTATTCCACGTCGGCCAAGTAACACGTGATCAGGCTCACGGTCGGTGCCCCGGGGTCCACTCTCATCCGGTTGCAGAACGCCAGGCACCCCGGGGATATGACTGAAGACGAGTTCTACCTGTAGACGTGCCTGGACCATCCAGGCCTGGCGGGCACACTCCGCCAGGACTCGGTTTCGGGCAAGCCCACTGTTGAGGGTCTGTACTGTCCCGAGGTTATCACAGAACACCTCTATCTGTGATCCCCGATCCCTGTCTGTGATGAATGTGTGGAGTGCGTATATGGTGTTCAGAGCCTCCAGCTCTGAGATGCACTCCACGGGGTCGAGGACGGGGCACACCTGGCCGGAATACGAGAAGCGCCCGTCAGTGCCTCCTACACCCGACAGGCAGGCATCCACGGTGATGCGCCTAGTCGGCGGGCTTCGAGGGATGAGGGCGCGGCCATTCCATCCTTCCGCAAACTGTACGAACCAGTCCAGATCCTGGCGCATCTCGGAATTGATGTTCATGTAGAAACCTCTCATCCCTCTGAGGGCCTCTAGCAACTTCGAGACGAATGCCCGCGCCGGTCGTATGCACCTGGCCACGTGTAATATCCTGCCCAGCACCGACTGGAGCTGCCGTTTCGTCAGCGTCCGGCGCTTCGAATGATGAGGTCGTCGAGGTACATCGCGGCCGTGACTCCCTTCGATCCCAGGATACCCACGATGGCCTCCGCCACACACTGCATATGGTAGGAGGAGGCACGGGCACCGAACGGCATGGCCGTATCGCAGTAGTGCCCCGCGGGAAAGTCATGTCCGTGATAATCCGTCTGTCGTCCGACCAACATTTTTCCCGTGTCATGAGTGGCAACACGTGACACCACGGGCTGAACGGGGGTTCGACAAAGGAACCCATCATATTGGAGAAGGCTGCCTCCTTCCTCAGAAACTTCTCTACCTGCACAGGGTGAGCGGTTGCGCTGGGGTAGTTGGCCACACCCCTTGTATCGCTCACCGGACCGAGGTATCCTAGGGGGAAGCCGTAGTGCAGGAATCCCAGGAGCTCCTGCGCCCCATCCACGGTCCCCAGGTAATGGTCCCACGCCGCTAAGTTCAGATCAGAAGGAACCTCAATCCTCGCGGCGAGAGCGTTGGGGATACCCGTGTCACGCACGGCCCGGTAGATCTCCGCGTGCCTGGCCGGCCCCACGGCCGTGAGGTCCGGCCACGTCTGCCGGCGATGTCCTCACCCCTTCCCGGTGAATCCCGGTCTCACAGACCTCCTTAAGAGCTTCGAAATCCGGAGTGTTAGATTCCTCCCGTTCCGCCGGCGCAGTAACACTAACACCGGCCGCGCAGGTGGGGATGGCCGGCGCTGGGGAAAGTGGGCGTTCCTCCTCCGGGAGTGTATTCCCCGCTCCTTTGTTGTTGTTTACCACTACCCCTCGGCCACGTGCCGAGGGGGTCACGTGAGCGGTGACGTCACGTGTGGGAGCCGGCTTTGTTTCATAACACTCCGTGCTGCCGGCCCCCCTTTCATCCACGTATCGCGCCTCGTCTACTGGCGGGGCGCGGCCTGCCCGTTTTTTTAACTCGGCTGGGGTTGTTGTAGTATGCTCTGTGGTGCCGTCGGCCTCGTAGTGGCCTGCAGTTGGTACCCCGCCTGTGGTACCCGCCGTGGTGTGGGTACAGGGGGAGCCGCTGTGTTCTCGTAACCATGACCATACGTGAGCTTTCGGTTGCAGGCGTGCACCGAGTGACCGCACTTCCTGCCCACGGAGTCGCAAAAGCTGCTCACGTGCAACCACCGGATGCCCCCCTCTGTGTGGTCGTTGCGGTGGCGGCACCCCCTCTCGCCATTGAAGTCCCTGCACGGGGCCTCGCTCCCCCGGGTACGTCCGGTCTCCGTGTTGTTACTGGCGTTAGAGGTTTTGGGGGAGGTCATGGCAAGTCGGACACGCTCTTCCTGTATCCGGCCGTGCTCCGACCACCGCATCCTTCCTGATTCGACCTGATCGAATACGTAGTTTGACCAACGTCTCACGCCGGCCCACGGGCGTGCCTGAGCATCGACCGTTACCTGGTACAAGTGCTTAAACATGTGGTCCTTATCCTCGGGGTGCAAGGCGCGCTCGTCGCTTAACAGGGCCACAAAACAACTTATATACTCGAGTGGCCCGAGGCTCGACCGTAGGTCCAATTTCTGATGCAGCGTGTACACGCCGTCCCGGTCCATGAACATGTACGGCTTCGCTGTCGGCCTGCGGGCATTAAGATCAGAAAGAAGGGAGCTCTTACCCGTCGTGCGGTCGTGGCGCATGGCCTCACGGCCGAATTCCCGCTGTAGGTGTTCTTCACTCGTATAGGTTTCTCTGAGTGCCCGAGGCGGGGGAAGCAGACGATCCGTTTGCTCCTGGGCCCAGTCCCGTGTCCGTTCGGCCGCTGACGACGCCTGTGAGCCGCTCCTCCGCGATGCCGGTCGGGAGATTTGCATAATCGCGTCCATCATGCCGTCCATCTGCCTTGATATTTTCGTAACATCGGTCCTGACCTCGCCGACATCCGTCCTGACCTCGTTCACGTCCGTCCTTACTCCCCCGAGATTGGTCTCTAGGGCAGTTATACGTGAAGCCTGAGACCGTCCACTGGTGCTCGTGCCTTGCTGAGAGACCGACTCCACGTGGTCGCTCTCGGCCGTAGGTTGCTGCTGCAGGGTGATTTCGGAATCGGTCTCCGCTGCCGCGGATGCCGCCATCGCACTTCTGGTCAACATAACTTTCACAATAAATCGCTAAACCACTGTATCGCTTGCTATGCCTGTACTCGTCTGCCGATATCCAGGGGAATATGGAGACCGAGGTACGAAGGGCGATAAGCCAAGGAGCGGGAGTAGAAAAATATGTGTAGGGTGTATGAGATCTGAGAAGCGAATGAGGCAGAGTGCAGTGTCGGCCTAGCGCACTTTGATGTTTAGTGCGGCCTATAGTGGAGAGGTGGCGCAGGGGTGCGCTAGTGCACAGTGGTTTCACTAGGGGGGGCAATGACCACCCCTGACCATAGGCCATGGGCAACCCATATACCGTCGTCAAGGCAAGATGACGTTGATAACTGAGTTATGGGAGTGACTGGACTTGAACACATCCACAGTTATACGCTCCTGCATTACATGCTTTCTGACTAGCAGAGACTATAATTAAGAGAGTGACATTCATTTTGCTGTGATCCCTTGTTTTAATGTGTGTGTGTGTGTGTGTGTGTGTGTGTGTGTGTGTGTGTGTGTGTGTGTGTGTGTGTGTGTGTGTGTGTGTGTGTGTGTGTGTACATGAGGTTTGTTGGTCATGGACGTTCTGGAAGTGACTTCGCTGGGTACCCCTTATAACTGCGGTAATACAATTCTGAAATCGCTTGTCCCTAACTCAGCGATTGATGACGTCACAAATCCATCAATGTAAACCCGTACCATGGTGTATGGACGTCCGGCGAGTGTCGGCGAGTTCATCGCCTCGATTAAGTTTTGGATTTTACGCAAATTTACGGTAGGAATTATACATATTTGGGTATATAGTAAATATTTAACGTCCAACCATGCTTGTACAAGTCACAGAACTCGATGATAATTTACAGTTTGTACGGAACTTGGCGTAAACGCCTCGTTCCGTACAAACCGTAAATTAGCATCTCGTTCTGTGACTTGTACAGCATGGTCAGGACGTTCTATATAATTACGGAGCAGTGTTCTGTATGGGCAATGAACACCTTCCCATACACGTTGACTAAAGTATTACTTGTTTGGTCAAAATTAATGATTTTTCCTAATTTCGGGTATATAGTAAATATATAACGTCCAACCATGCTTGTACAAGTCACAAAACTTGTTGATAATTTACAGTTCGTACAGAACTTGGCATAGACGCCTTGTTCTGTATGAACCGTAAATTATCTCGTTTTGTGACTTGTACAGTATGGTCAGGACGTTCTATATAAGAACGACCTACCATGCTTGTACAAGCCACAGAACTCGGTAAAAATTTACGGTTTGTACGGAACTCGGCATAAATGCCTCGTTCCGTACAAACCGTAAATTACCATCTCGTTTTGTGACTTATACAGCATGGTCAGGACGTTCTATATAAATACGTGTATCTCCACTGTATGATACCTGTTGATGACAAGGAGACTGAGATAGACCCACTGAGAAATATACACAAAATGTTTTATACAATATTTTGAAAAGACCAAAGATTCCAAAGTGAAGTAGTCAAGTACAACTCAAACAACTGCCCAATTTTGTTATGGTGATTGGCTTTATTAATGCAGCAGGGCTCAAATATCAAAGATTATTGCGTTCTTTAGTTGCTTCCCTCCTTAACCCCGACGATGTCAAATCCGGTGAACATTACTGGACAACCTATCTCGCATAGCCATTTTCATTTCCTTTAAAAGCTTGTTGACTACAATGAATAAAACGGATTATTTACCTCAAGGATCTTATTCTGCCTAACCTAAGGTCACAATGATAGACAATGAATAATGTGGGTAAAATGGTCACCATTTTCACGTCAATGTCAATGTGAACCAGGATATTTGCCTGCTCCATGCTTGTCGTGGAATTTTCTTTTTACATGTAAAGGCCTCTCGAATTATCTTCTATGATCCAGCAGAGTGAGGAAATATTCTGTGAACCATCCGATGTACCGCCAATTAACATGTTACAGTACTTCCTGGTCCCAAACACTTAACATCGATTTCGGGGTCTTGACCTTGCTGCCACATCGCAATCCTGCCTCTCCTGTAAATCACGACACAGTATAATATTCTGCTCACTTGTACAGAGCACGCAGTTACATAATGCCCAATACTAGGCTTAGTGGTGAGCTGGCCAATGCCCTTGATGTGTGAACTAACAGTCATGGCGCGTTCATGGATATATTATTGACATTGCATTAACCTGACATAATATGCCAGGCGCCCTGTCCCAAGCTCCTAAAATCTGTATTGATATTTCTCCCCGCTTAGCTTCAGTACAAACTTGAGTTCTTCTCGTAGGCCTGGTATATTCAGTTAAATGTCAGACCATTATTGAACCATGAAAATGACGCTGTTGTGAATATCAGCCTATTCTATTCTATTTGATTGAAACCTGAGTTTGCAAGATTAAAAAGCTGGGATTGCTAAACTTCCGCCAAAATTTTAAGAGCAGGTCACTGCAATAGGGAAAGGTACGTTATATAATAGGCTTTGAATAGCACACAACTTCCATAAAGAATAGATGGTGGGTCTTTTGGTCCTGCATCCAGGTATAACCTATCACGGGGGAACGGGTCTGTTTACTAGAAAATATCGATTTGAATTAAGTGTTTAACACTTAATAGGCGGGGGTCTGTGCCACAGTCTAGTCAGTGGGAACCGCTCGGGGATGGGCCGAATGTTGTCTAAACACATACTCCCTGCTTTTATCGTGCGATATGACACGTCATCCTTAATCAAAATAATCTTTTTTGTTTTCCTTAACAAAAATGTGTATGATGCTGTATTCCTTGTAAGTTTTTTGTTTATTCATCCATTATTTCCTAAAAATAAACCGCACAGATTTTGCACTGAATGTAAAGTTGCCAATATGCTTAGGAGTTTTAGACAAAACAAATGATATCTGGCATCATGTGACAAATGCTGTAAACGCGCGAATTATGAGTTCAATCGACCTGTGGCAGCCATACCTTGGTTTGATTCTTATTCACTGATCTGATACTGTATTGATATCCAATGTAACACATACACACTATCGACTTCTTTCAGATGCAAGCGGTCGTATGCTACAAGGAGTTGATACGTAGTAAAATCAGAGCGCATGCAATGATATTGCGCAGAGTCAACTCCGAGGGGCATGCAGTCGCTTTTATCCAAAACCAGTTTAGATTGTATTTATCATCCACCTTTACCTGACAAGTGGCATACCGATATTAGTTCATTTTAGGTACGCACTATTTTTCCGGCTATGGTGTTTTCTATGTACATTTTTGTATAAGTGGATGATAGATAGTAATACTATCCGCCTATCACCCATGTACCCTCCAGCGTAAAACTCTCATTAATCAAACATAGCTTATTCTTCCGATTCATACACGTCTAGCCTATCATTACATATTTGGCGCTAAGTTGTCCATAGTCCATGAATTGCAATTGGGTTACAAACGTAGGTGACATGCAACCAATGGCTGACTGATTCGCAGCAGAGAGCACTCTTTAGTTGGATCTGAATTCAATGTTATACAAAAGTATTCCTTGCTATCCTTACAAAGAGTGATACATGATTAGCCAAGAAATATTCTCCTACCTAATTCATTGTCTGCATTTGGCTAATATTTATCTCTATCATGCACAAAGTGGGGCGAGATATACAGAGTATGGTCCAGCGAGGTTAGCTGTCGGTATGTCTAAACAAAACTATTGATCCAATCAAATTATTAGCATACTACCTTAATCTTGCACACAAGGATTAACAATCAAGAACCAAATCAAGCGAGGACCATAACACCGGTGTCCAGCCGTCCCTGGGAATTTAAACACCGCGAATCCATCAGCAAGATATGCCAGTTTACCGTTAGTGAATCCTAGATGGTTAACGGCATATTGATGGCACTAAAATCGAATGAATGGCAACAATTTAGGTGATATATGTGATGCTTGATAAACCACTCCATCCAAAATGACCGCTTTTGGTATACTACTCGCCAGTTTTGCCTGCGTCAGAAGGTTAAGCACCTTGACTGCTTTTGAATTTCATGAGGATTCATTTAAGATGATGAACCCGTACTACCATCGCCTGGAATACATAAAAACTAGTATATTGAACCCATCCATAGCCACCTAGACATAGTCCGTCTGAATTTATCACAACCACCAGGCGACAATCAATTCAATCCGAAATGAGAATGCCAATTGCATAGAATACCATAGATTACCAAATATATGGATGATGCATGACTACGCTAGCAGCCAGAACTCTGAATTGAACCACGACAATGGATCTGTGCTCCCTACGTAACTGAGTGCAGTCAATGACACATTTCCATTTAACAGGCGGTCGATCAATTCATTGTTGATGGATTTATATATACATATTCTCAACCACAACACGATAATTTGACAAAGGAGGCCATAGACCGAGCACACACATAATTGGCAAAGTAACAATATATCCCGATATGGAATGGAGGTCCTATCATTCTGATGGATAATTACCTTCCCGATCCTTGGTTTATCGAAAGTAGATCTATAATCCTAAGATGATGTACATATACAGCTAATTCTACACTTTTAGACCACAGGTATTCACTATAAAGCAATAGGATCACTTTGTTAAATCCCATATATCCAATAGCGATTAAATGTTAAATTAATCTGAAGTTCAATATTATAGTTATTGCATCAACAAACATAGCGGATGTTGCCTGCGTGAGACTTTCAAGTTTGCAATCCAGTATGAGTACTTTTTGTTTGGGTTATTTCTGTAGTCCCACCCATCAGACCCCTTACCATACCTTTTTAACGGTCTGTCAATATTTTCCCGATAGGATGTTTGAAGTAGACCGTACTGGTTTTGCGTGACCTCACATAACGGCAGGCGTGGTAGTGAGTGAATAATGCATGTGGATAGTGCTCACGATTGCTCTCATCGGAGTAAATCTTCTTTTAAAAAATTGGTTCAATGGCATTAAATGATATGATTCTACTATGATAGAGGAACTTGCCTTTAGAACAGTGATACAACTGTCTCTGTTACTGTTTGTGAATGGGGTTAGTGTAAACATAGAACACTCAGATGTGTTAACAATGTAGATTTCTCATATTACTTGTCTATATTCAATAGATAATTCAGTAGTAAATAATTTACCAATTCATAATTTCCTCGATAGTAGTATTTTTCTATAGAGGAAACCTATGCAAGTTTAGAGTCAGAGCTTGTATCCCATCGAGTTTGAATCGCGTAGTAATTCACAAGGCGAAGCTGTGTGAATTACGTAGTGATTCAAACGGGATGGGATCCAGCTCCGACTCTAAACTTGAATGGGTTTCTGAATTTATCTCACCCTTCACATTGACTTAAGGGCTAACATTTGTGACATAATCCCCCATTGGATATTTTAACTAAATATCTCATGGGCGTTAGATACGAGTTCCCAACGTTAAGTCTTTGGAGAAAAAATACCACGGGTGATATGATACATTGAACCGCATAATTCGCCAGTTGGTGTCGTCTGCAGTACATTAATGCCATACAAAGAGGAGACTACTTTCCAACACTGGAAGCAAACTCTCCGAACTTTGTGAATATGTCTAGCACTAGTTAATAGCATTTTCTAAAGTGTTCTATTAATATATCTCTGGTGACTAAAAACACAAATAAAGGTCCATTTAACGAATAGCTTCTTCCCAAATTGATCTCAAATGGAAGGTATAGATATTGATAAAGTGTACAGGTGGAATATTTATAAAATTAATACAATACTGCCGAATACCTTTCATGGGGGGATGCCACCAACAACAGCAAACAGAAGCGGTAATTTGTATAACCCTTGACAGCTGCCTGTCTGTTTGTTTGTCTATCCATGTTAGTCTGCTTATGGGTCTCGATTTTATTCTTCCTTTCCGTGTGTTAGTTAGTCTTTCTCTGTACTATTCATTTATTCACTCCTCCTTATGTTCTTTCGTCCCGTCTATCCATCTTTTAAGATTCTGTGACACAACAAATGACGACCTCATACCCGAATTCTTTCCAGTTTCATAGATAAAACCAAGGAGGGCATACTTTCAAAAGAGGCAGTCAATAAATCCGTTTAGAATTTCGGACAACAGCCACCTCCATATCCTTCACTGTTTTATAGCAATTTAGAATGTCTAAAGCAATCATATAGTTCGAAACTTCTGGATATTTCTGGCTGACGACTGAATTACATGGAGCTCTACATACAGAGTGATCAGATTATCGATAGTAGGATAAAGATATTATGCTATTGTCGACACTGTATATTTTGATAACTGTATGGTAATGCCATGAAGAGCAATTTAGTGTGAACGACTCAGAAGTTGTATTGTGTACGGCAAACTCAGATAAAATTACGCGAATCCTAGCCATTCTCCCAATTTAATTTATTGCGGACTTGGTATGTGAGAGATCTGAATACAGGTAGGTTAGACCGAGGGGATGTTTTCAGCTAAGTGAAAATGAAACATCAATATGATGCTTGTTATACACCTAACCCTATGGGTGCCAGAGCAAAGGTGGCGTTTCATTTAAATGATGTAGTGACGTTCTTATCAATGGCATGTTCATCCCAATGTCCCGCTCCTCTCTTGTGGCTATAAGCTATAACCTTACCTACCCGATATATATAGCCATTCCGCTGTCATTACACTTGCACAACTAGGGCGAGATCACCTGTTCTTGTGAATAGAATACTACCTTAAGAAAGTCCCCAAAAGTCAATATACTGACGTTTTCATACTGTTTCTGTCAAATATCCCCCCTTATATTTGGTCCTGTAGAAAAGTACTATAGGGCCTTTCTATACCGCTTCAAATGTTTCAGACTGGATGATGCAACAAGATAATGCAACAACTGAAAGGCCAACTCACATCACAAAGGCAACTCATATGAAGATGGGCTTTTCTTTTTCTGAAATTCATGAATCTCGTGGATTCCTTCCATTTTTCATTAATGATTCACCACCTGTCTATTTGAGTTATTAAGTTAGTGATTAAACAGTGTTGAGACCTAGTTTTCGTGACCAAAGAGCCGCTAATATAAGCGCCGCCGATCTGAAATTGACAAATGTGACGACGAATAAAGGCTTCGTTGATTGCATTGGCAACAGCTGGGTTTTTTTTCGTGAAGTAATTCATTCTCCATCTAATCGGTTAGATTAAAATCTGCACAACCACCTACCCAGCTTGACCTCTCGAGGGTCAATGACGTCAGAAGACACCCACGTCACCGGTAATGCCCATAGGATGGTGAGTGACGTCATGAGGATAATATAGTCGTTCATTGTGCGCGTCTATCTGAAATATCAATAGAGATTTTCACCTTCACTTTTTGATTCCAGATTATCTTACCCATGATTTGAAATATCACCAACAGAGTGATATGCCTATTACTGGTAGGTTTCGATTTTGTCCATGATGATGTGTCCCCTCCACTTCTCTTAGAAGGGTTGATATCGGATATTTTCAATCCTATCTAACACACTGTGGTTGCACATTGTCTTCTACACTCATTTTTGAATGCTACTGCGTGTCATCATTAGAGGTAAGTAAGCATTAAAGTGGAGGATTTGGCTGTAGGCTTCTTGTATTACTTCAAAGCCTTAGGTACATGGACGGATGACCTACACTATCTTTGCGAAGAGCTGGGAACACACTCTGAGAAGATGATATGATAAGTTCTTGTACATTAACTGACACTTCGTCCAACTCTATAACAAATCCCAAACTGGTGGGAAATGTTCATAACACCTTCTAATTGAAGTACCAAGTTCAACCTGGCTATGATAGCTCTACTGGAATGATGTCTTTAAATATATCTGGGAGAATGGCTTCTTAGCCATAATCCACATGACTTCATTGTAGAGGTAGTAAAAAAGGTGCATTTGTCTGTCGTGTGATTGGGAAGAAAGAGAGGGACAACAGGGATCTCCCTAGCTTCAAAGCGAGAACAAGTTAGGAATATATTATTCAGTTTGATAGATTTACTGCTCAATGAAGGTTGTCTGAGTTTTGGGCCCAGATGAAATTTGGCAAATAATAGTAAACCATATATTAAATCACATGTAATTAATTGGTACATGCATCCTACAGAAGCTTGGATCACCGATGATGTTTTATCATTAATTCAGCAATACAGTATAGCTGTGTTTGAGGAAACGCTGTATATTGAATATACAGTATATTGAATATACAAGAATATACATTTATGGTGAAAACCTATAAAGCGTATAAAGAGTAATATGTATCAACTTACTGCTTATTTCTGTCCCATGTGAAGTATCTCCTTTGGCATGCTCAAGGAATAAAACAGTATTTTTTCTTCGAGTTTGCTTTGTTCTTGTTACTGACGCCTAACCGAGCCCCTAGGAACATTTCTGGCCATGTACGCCCGGTGTACAAGGTACGCAGTGCTTCCCGGACATCCTCTTCACCCCTGACGTCACAGCTCTATCAATACCATATGTCACCTGAAGGTTTCTTTGAAATACACAGGTGAAGCCCTTGGTATTTTATCTCACCTTCGCCTATTATGTATTATGCCGTTGTAAATCCAAATATGTGAAGATAGATGACGACATATCCCGAGTTGGCTGGGAAACAGCAATCAGGATAAATCCCTGATTATGCCGGTAAAGGTTCGCTATGCAAATATAGCAGCGGCAGCATCCGCGCGACCATCAACAATCAAAACCTACCTAGCCCGGATGTTATCCCTCATTCGCCCTGGCTGGCAAATAAGCGCCCAGTGATGCGCTCCCATCAAAGATAATGATACCAGATGAGCAGTTGGTGTACTACTCATCAAAGAGCAACTCAGCAGGTAGGGAGTTGGGTGTAGTGTAAGCAGGCGGCTTAGTCGTCTCCTCTCATGTTTGTGGTATATCGCTGTGCACACCTTAACCACAAACAGCCTGTGCCTAGCTCACTCCTTACATACCTCCAACGGTCAGCCAACCTATGGGACGCGGGCACTTGGTGACAAATCGCTCCGCGCAGACCTGCTGCTCATTCAGCGACTCATTTGCCGCAATCAATGACCAGTCGTCGCCGTGTAGACACACACCACGCATGCGCGGCGGGGAGGCACGTGTGCCTGCGCTGCTGCCCGGCGGTATTATTGGCCCGAGGTCTGTTGTCTGGCACCAGCGTTGTAGAACTATACGGAAAAAGGCACAGGTGCAAATGTCGTCTGCCGGTCGATGTGTGCACTATTGTACAGCCCTGACACCTGCCGGGCGTCGGGATTAACTCTTTCTTACTAGAATGTGCCTGTAGCTACTCGTTTGCGAGATCCAAATAAGGTACTGATAATGGCCTTAGAGGCAAACGCAGTTTCACATTAGGTACACAGAGGTCCTTCCAAATTCCGTTTAGTGGGAAACATACTGTAAGATTTTGTTCCTACCGATTAGCTCCCTTAATCGTAAACTACTCTTAGCATGTCTCAGGCGAATTCGCGCAGGGCGTCGACCATCACAGCTGAATTTATAGATGGGGGTGGTGGTAATTTGTGGGAGTTAATTTGGAGTATATTCTGCCCACACTGAACGACTGACTTACAATTTTCTTAGAGATTTGAGGGCACCAATAAAGGAACAAGTATAAAATTTTAGTATTTGGGTCTGAATCGGTGAGCGGGGCTTAGTATGTGTGTGGCAAGGCCATTTCTCCTCACCCAGCAAATAATAATGGGCAAAAATTGGTAGGCACCATGAGGGTATTTCTTAAACCCTGTTGTCGCCGACAACTGGAAGGAACAGGTTCCTTGATTTATCAGTCCCGATTTCAGAACATTGGACTGCAATTTATCGGCGACAAAGGTACATGTTAACGGCAGGCATTTTCAAATCATAGTCAAAGTTCTGCAGGGGGTGCCACACTGACCGACTCAAATTTTAGGCCTCACCTAAACTTATGATTGTTCTTTTGTCACCGAGAAGGGAACATTCATGTTCCGAAATCGTACAGTTTGTTAAGGCCCTTAAACCAGACTTTCACTGACTAATAAGTGTAGAAATTATATCATCCCTCTACATTGATTGGGAGGTCTGACAAAGTTAGTAGGTTCTGCAAGGCCCATTGTAGCAATCCATCAATTTACCAATCACTCCAGTAGTTAGCCCAGGGCCTTTGCTAACAATGTTCTGAGTGAAACCATAGTTATGGTGACAATACAGGCTAGTGTTTTGAGTCTCCGAAAAATTCGCTCAGAATGAGCTGCTTACAGCGAGTTCTGAACAATGTTTATCGGACAGAACGAAAAAAAGCTTGCCTGTATTGGAACCATCACTATGGTTTCATATTAGCATATACCTTATATAGGCCATTCAAAGACGACGCAAATTGGTGTAGACATGCTGGAAATGGATAACGGAAGATGAGGTTAGGTTTGCTCAAGCTTATTACAATTCATAGAAACTATAGTTGGGAGAGTGACGTTAATCAACATATTTTCACGCATGCACAACGGTCACATCCTGCAGGTTGAACTTCTAGGTTAGCAGGGTAGCACTTCACCAGGTTGGAGATGTTTTAGCAAAAAAACTCCCCGTAACATCCCAAATGCGTAATGACCAAATATCAAGGTATATAACATGGGGCATTCACCAGTTTAAGTGGCTCAACTATGCCAAAACAATCGATAACAACTTCAATAAGTTCACTTGACGAGATGCAAAGCGGTTGTCACACTAATGCAGTCTATGAATTGATGATGACATTAGGCACTGCAGGAATACCGTGGTTACCGACTTCCAGCCAGCTGTGTCTACTGCAGCAGATCCCAATATCTACACATTACGCAATCTTACTCGTTAAGAGAGTTTATAGAATGTCTCCAATCTCACAAAGTTGTATTTTCTACCCGGATGAGTAACTCTGGCCTCTCAGCCAATCAGATTGCATTATTTGTTCAAAGTGTGCAGTGTGTAAATCAAAGCTTGCAGGTTGAGTTCAAGGCATGTCATCCAAAGCGTGCAGTTTGTTGCTCAAAGCGTGCAGTCTGTCAGTATCCAAAGGCACCAGGGACCTGTTTCAGTAGTCTTGTGACATTACGCCTAGACAGACATCAACAGCGGCACCAACAGTGCAAGCAACAGCGGAAAAAGACTAGCAAATATCTGAAGATCGAAGTGGCCAATCTTCTTCATATTCGGAACGATTATAGATTAGATGTATCCCCTACTCATTTTAAAGTGTCGTTGCTTAATTCCTACGAAAAGTGAGTGAAACTTTGTGTGTCATCGACTGCAATCTTGTGATCTGTTCGTATGGTGTCACAAACGCCATCTAGACATGTCACAAAACTACTGAAACAGGTCCCTGTACAAAAGCGTACAGTGCAATCTGTGTGCAATAACTGTACCCCTAGGAACAGCATGTATTTACACTGAGTTAATACACAGCTATATGATAATAAATTGTTTTCCCTCTCAACAACAGAGAAGAGTAACAAATCCTAACGGTCTCTGAACCCAGAGGTAGCAACTCACAAATAGCTTTTGATGGCTGATTTAGCAATTTGTTTCATTGTCGGATATTTTAAATCATTTAATGAGGGTCGATTATTGCTTATTGTAAAGTTGTCAAAGTTATCATATGCCTTCTTATGATATCCTATCGCCATGCTCATAGCTCTTGTAACAATCAGCCCCTTATATAATGAACAAAGTGGAGGTAACCTTTTTGAGAAAAAAAGTAACGATGAAAGGCAGCCATGCTGGGCCATTGGACATGAACCTAATCTACCAGACAACTGGGACAGTCAAGTTACGTGACTTTCCAGATGCGCCTGCTCCTGTGCCCATATTATGAATATTCCATCAAACACTTCATGGTATCATACTGTACTGAAATACATCAACTGAATTGTATTTCTACATCAAACACTTCATGGAGTCATTCTGTACTGAAATACATCAACTGAACTGTAAACTATCTAGGTGCGTAAAATTATTATATCAGATTTACCAATAAATTTTAACCTTATGAAAGTCATCAATGTATTTTTGATGTGTAGAATATTTTGATGTTGTCTACAAAACACGCCATATGTGGCGCCATAGTGCTGGGAAATGCAATCTAGGTACAAATGAAGCCATTTGGGAGGTGTGGAGGATAGGTAGAGAGAGAGAGAAAGAGGGTTCCACTGCATTATCTACCGCGGTGTTTTGTACCACAGACCTGTTATTAGGGTGTTGTAAACCTGAGCAATGGGGTACGCGCCAATTCAATATGATGTTCAATATGATGTTGTCTACAAAGTACGCCATTGTGGTGCTGTAGTATTCGGCAATGGAATCTAGGAACAAATGAACCCATTTGGCAGGTGTAGAGAATAGGTAGAGAGAGAGAGAGAGGGAGAGGGCTCCACGGCATTATCTACCGCGGCATTATGTACCACAGATCTGTTATTAGAGTGTTGTAAACCCGAACAAAGGGTTACGTACCCCTTCGGAACTAGTTAGGGCAAGTCAGCTAGGGTGTGGTGCATTGTTAGTCATATTTGCTGCATATTGCATTTGTATAACTGCAATGTGGTTGCAGCCGGTCTTCCCTCATCCAGAAAGCGTCACTCCAAGTGGATTGTTCATGCATTTTATGCTGTTATAGGCGTGGGTTTCGTCATGGTTGAACATAACATTCACACTTAATTTGGACCGTGAACATTATATGAAAGACTCAGAATGGAGTGAAGCTACATAAAGACTATTTAACACGGGTGCTAAGACAGACCGTGCAATAGGAGACGGATAATACATTCAGACCTTGTTGGGTAAGGAAGTGTTTTCAACTCGCTAAGCCTCGTCTACCTACTATACATTCAGACCTTATTTACAATATTTATAATTTTATTAGGACATAACAGATCAATAAATGAAACTTGCATAGGATATAGATATACCACTACAATTAACATTGGCAGTATGTTAGGCAAATCAAATGATTATATCTAGGATCATGTGTCCGATCACACGATGAAAGAATCATGACATGATATGACAATCGACCTGTCCATACGAGTAGGCTACCAGGAGCCTGATGTCAAAGAGATTATGCATTGGAGACCAATTGTTAAATTATCAGGTAATTTTAGTCAACCGTTTTAGATTATACCATTTCATATTCTAGCATGTTTCTTCTAATACTCATGTCATTTCATGCACTTGATTCCATTCCTGCGGTTCATCCTCCAAATTATCTAAGAGAAACGACTCTACATACATTTGCAGGGGTAGCACTTTAAAGATAAACACGGCTCAACATATGCGTTTATTGTTAATGTTCAGTAAACACGATTGTATAATTGTGTTATATCTACAGACCAAGTTGATCCTGTCATGATGTCTGATGAAGCATGCTACTTATATGTCTGTATATATATATATATGTATGTATGTATGTATGTATGTATGTATATACATATAGATCTATATATGAGCCGTATCGACTATACACGATACATAAACCCGTCTAACATCATCTTGATTCAGGCAATACCCTAATGCAATCAATTTGAAAAGACGACCATTTACCGTTTTCATAATCTAATTGACAAATGGCTGCCAAGTTAGACAACTATCTACCAGAACACTAAGATATATACATTGACTCTCTCAGGATACATGATTATCATTCAACTTAAGCATTAGAAGTTATGTCTTTTTAAATTTTGATAGCAAAGACTTAATCTTCTTGCTGTTGATAGTTGGGCCACTCCTGGATTACTATACCAAGATCTGATTGTAGTTTATGTTTGACAATGGCGACTCTTTGGCTGCAATGTAGAAAACTAGGCGCAAATAGTATGTTCATCCTAGATGAATGAGCGTGCTATTATAGATGAATAACAATTAAAAGGTATAAGTTAGATTTAGCCTTTGGATAGTTTTCTGTAACCCAATTGCACCCAGTCAACTTGCAATTTCTGCAACTGCCTATCTAGGACCTAAACAAATCAAGCACCAGTGGGTCTTGAGGTATTTTGGTATTGAGTGATTGGTCTTGGTCAGCTGGTCATGCCTCTAAGAGACTGTGACTTTGGCTCCCTGCTCTGTTCTCAATATCACAGTGAATAGCACACAGATAGTGAAGGGATAATTTGTATGCAGTACCCTGAAAGTCTATGTGGACCCCTCTAAACTCTAGATGACCCAACTCTTTAACCATATATATATATATATATATATATATATATATATATATATATATATATATATACATATGAGCCGTATCGACTATACACGACTATCGACATGTCTACAAACTGTAAATGAAATAGCATACATTAGCATTTCAGCCATTGAACGTTCCCATTAAGCGTCCACATCGCCCCAGGTTGGCCCAACAGAGGGTATACAGTTCAGCCAATGAAAATAGTCCATTTAAGCCCAATATCAATGCCGAATGGGAGCCGACCACCCCCTCCCCACTCCACTCCCACCCGCTCTGCCGTTTTCAATATCTCCACATTGGGAGGGACATTCATGTAGGCAGAGGGCACCTAATGAGAACATTGATCCTTCACAATGGCAGTTTTAGATTATTCATGCTGCTTCTCGAAGTATAGCAACCCAGTGCTGAAAGCGTATACAGGGTTATATTATGCTGGTCATTACTAATCGCCAATGACGTCTGCTGCAACTGAATGGTTGGTTTTACCTCTAACGGCCAAGTGGTTTAACGTTGCAGAGCTCTGTACAATAACGTTATTTGGCGAAGAGGTCATCATTTGTGTGGTGGATAGTGGTGTCATTTAGTGCGGGGCCCAGCTCTCGATTTTGGCTGTCGTGCTTTTATAGTGTTAATTGTTGAGTGGATGTAGCAAAGACAGATACTTGATATAATACCACCTTGATATAAAGTGATCGTATGCTTGTATTTCTAATCCAAGCCTCGATCTACTGAAATAGACATTATGAGGAGCTCCCTGTAAATGTCAAGGTAAGTGCTTTAGAGGTCTGGAGATTGTTGCAACTATTGCATACCATATTATGTCTGAAGTGAAATCTAATACACAGATGCAGAGTGTACAGAAAGATAAGGAGACCACTTTCATGAATTCTACAAAGAACATGAACCACGTTTATAGTATTTGTACTTTTTATGATGTCAGCTTTGGAAGGATTTGGCAATTTTATCAGACATGATATATTCAAAACTGCTTAGAAGATTTGGTGTACATCTCGCCGTGCAGACTTTTCGGCACAGTAGTTTTTAGTAGCAAGGTATAGAATAGCAAGTGACATCGGAGTCTAGAAACAAGGAAAGTGTTAGTTAATGAAAAGGAGAAGAGAGGTTGATACCAATAAAGATGTAAAAAACATACATTCCCAGTTCCAGGTTATACATGAACTGAAATTAGCTTTTTGAAATCTTCACTACATGTGGCCCTTTCACAGAAGACCGAGGTTTAGACCCTGCACCCACCAACGCCGATTCTGGTCCCGACAGGCCTTACGATTGACTTCACGATTGGAATCTAAAATTTGATTCATTGGCCATAGTGTTAGGTGTTTCTAATCGTAGGGTATCGGGAGGTCTATCGTGGTGCATCGGCGTAGGTGGGGGCAGGGTTTTATCCTATTCCTTAACACTTCTGTGATAAGTCCTTTTCAGTGTCACATTAGTTTTAGGTATATGCAATATAAAGCACACCTTAACCTTTGTCTATTTACATGGCGTTTCAGACTTTTCCAAACTTTAAGACCAACGATTGTTTAAGCCTCCATTTTTGAATACTCTACCAGATAACCACCGCATATAGTTAAGCAATTCTAGTTAACCTATTATTATAGCCAGTAACAATTTGGAGACTCCTATTATGAAATGTCTGACCTACAAACCTGTCTACTAGAGAAACTATATTCAAGCATGGGCAGAATATTTTTAACATAAACCCGTCTAGCAGTATCTTGATTCAGGCAATACCTTAATGCAATCAATTTGAAAAGACGACCATTTACCGTTTTCATAATCTAATTGACAAATGGCTGCCAAGTTAGACGACTATCTACCAGAACACTAAGATATATACATTGACTCTCTCAGGATACATGATTATCATTCAACTTAAGCATTAGAAGTTATGTCTTTTTAAATTTTAATAGCGTAGACTTAATCTTCTTGCTGTTGATAGTTAGGCCACTCCTGGATTACTATACCAAGATCTGATTGTAGTTTATGTTTGACAATGGCAGAGTCTTTGGCTGCTATGTAGAAAACAAGGTCGTCAGCGTACTGTTTAAGCAAATTGTACTGGAAACATCCCCCAAGTCATAAACAAACCCAACTCTTTAACCATCACAAATTGTCTTCTACCATACAAATAACTTTCTAACCATTTTACAATATTGATAAGTATGTATATAAGTTTCAAAAACTTTAACAAGAATTATTCATGGTGTACACAGTCAAATGCTTGCGGAAATCCACAAAACAACAAGCATTACAAATTTCGTTGTTTTTAAGGGTGTACGCATTTCTTTTCTTTTCTTTAAATAATATTTATTTCCTCATTCTGTTTATAACACTTCTTCCATCGGGAGACAAGGTTACGTTCCCATCAGACCTTGAGCGATGTTGCTTAGAAAAATGAAGTATAATGAAATGAAGTGGTATTACAGTTATAGATACTCAGTTACAAAGCAACACCATTTAAACTACCCCAAGAAGCCTTTTTAGATGGTGCCTTTTGTACTCAGGCAGGGTTCAAGTTTGGTCTATAGAGAAATTCCACAAAAAAGTGGTAATTGTTTATGAGATTGACGCTTAAACATGAATTACCTGAATCTTAGTCCCCTATCACCTCTCGTGACTCTGAGCCGTTTGTCGTTTTCTTTTGATAATTTATACATCATGGGTTTTAGCTGATATTCCACGTCACATCCATCATTAAGTTCTCTCACTGGGGTTCTGATATCATCTGATTGTAAAGAAATTCTCAGCATTCTATTCTCACCTTTTTGTATTTTCTGCTGGACGAGTAAAACACAAATAGCAGTTGAACATCTATCGTTTACGGAACGGCGCCGACGCAAGATATAGAAAAAAATACTATTGTCCCCTGCCTCTTCCTCCCCCCCCCCCCCCCTGGATATACCCCCAAAGATTCCTTTTTTATGATTACATAGATGAGAAACACATACAGTAGAAACCCGCTCAACAGACACCCCGTGTAAGCAGACATTTTTCTCAGGATGGAAATTTGTTCCTTTATGGGATGTTTATTTTAACCCCACATAAATGAAGACCCTGCGTAAGCGGCCAACCCATGTAAGCGGCCATCCTGCTTAAAGATGAGATAAGGAAATCACTCCTTATGATAATTATCAAAAAATAAAACGCCGCCCCTCACACGGTGAGAGAACGGCCGGCCTGTGTGAGTGTGTGCATCAGTTGTCACGACCAGTCAGGTCATCAGAACCAGTCAGTGGGGGTATATATAAGACAGGTGGGAGGGTGGCCTACACATCATTTGCATGCGAGGATCACAGCAAGTCAGAGCTGGGCCACGGAATGGTAGTGAACATGGATTCCCTGTGAGTCTTTCATATAGTGTGAGGAATGGTGGGACATAAACCAGATCTTGAGATAGACAGACATGCAAAGATATAGAGATACATATACAGATATATAGATACATATTACACAGAGTTACATACATACCTCCCCCTCCCCATACACACACTGGTCAGTACAACCCTGACCCCCACCTGTCATGCCTCAGTGCCCTGAACCTTTCTCTCACCTGGCCTTGTAAATTCATAAGAAAACATGCAGATACAAATACAGAGACATAGAGACAGAGATACATATAGAGATACATAGAACATAGTGTTGATATTGTATTAGTTACCATATGTTCTTGTTGTGGACATTGTACTGCCTATGGTGCTTGTCAGGGTCTGTAATCACGCCTCTGTGTGTACACTGCTGAGTGTCAGACCTGACTGACTGCCCTCAGCTCACCAGCTGTCGGTTTTATAGCTCCAGTCTGAGAGTTGGCGCAGGTAGCGATGTCCTGACACTACCCCCATGCTTTAGCATTGGAGCAGTGCTCCTATAGACGACCTTTGCCTCAAAGTTGTCCAGGGTGCATGTACACGTCGGAGCTCCGCTCTGTGGAGGGCGGGGCTTATTTTTTTGGATTGATTAACTGAGCTTAATTGCTTTATATAAGCTTTAAGCGTACACCCCGAGTAAGCGGACGGTTATTTCGGTTTGAACATTTAACAATAATGATTGTGCGCAGAAGACCATGTGCAAGTCTAACTTGAATCTGCTTATGAACTCTACTACTTTGTGGTGAGTCATTGGTGTAAAGAACAAACGCTGCAGAAGAGAAAGTTTTTCACTGTAATATCTAAAGCTAGGATTAAGGTTAATATATTTCTGGGCCCCCTAGATCCACGGGGGTGGACTTTACCACTGAAACCCCTGTGATCTTCACAGATAATCTCAGGTTGCACTCCTCCCAAAACAAAATCCTGAACACACCCCTGCAAATATGTCATTCTTTCTCCATGTTACGCATCAGTTGGTTATCTAATATACCAGTATACTCACTACTATACATCTGGCCTCAGCAGGCTGAGAAAGCATCACCAGAAACCAATTAGACTTTACCTTCTTGGTTCTCTAGAGATAGAGATAGAGATAGAAAACTCGTAAAAGTATAGATGTATTCTTTGTTACTTTTCTTTATTTCATAATTTTTGATCACAAATGTGTGCGCTGCTCACTTTATGGCAGATGGTACTTCCTCATAACGGGACGGATTTGTCTGATGATATAAGGTAAAAATTGAACATTTAATGTATATTGACAACACAAGTACATATTTATACAAGAACATAGATAGAGGACATATATATGAATACATATACATACATCACAGTACAAAATATATGAAAAGGTTCATTTTTCTCAGACGGAAACATATTATTCACACATGTTATCTCTCAATACAAGAATCATATAAAACTCTACTGGGAGAATATATTACACCCACTTTATCACAGACACCGCTTTGACACCATTTCAGACTATTCTAAGACTTGATAGATTTTATCTCGTCTATCTAAAGCAGTATACATGTACATACACATCTATTTACATTTCATCACATCCTGTAGTTGGCAAATAATTCCTTTTTGTACACCAGAACCTGATGTTTGTAAATTTCACAGGATCTCCTCGTCCTTTATTCATAGATATATACTAGATAGAAATACAGTAGAACCCCGCCTAATTGACACCCCGCGTAACCTGTCACCCCGCGTTAACGGACACCTTTAGTCGAAACGGTTCCCTATATTAGATGTTTAATTAACCCCGTTTAAGCGGCCACCCCGCGCAAGCGGACACTTTGGCCGGGAACGGAGGGTGTCCGCTTACGCGGGGTTCTACTGTATAACACTTTATGATAACATATAAAAACAAACATAAGTTACCGAGGGCGACACAAATTGAATATTAGAAGATTGAGATTATAAGCACGGTTATGTTTGAAATGTTTTTAACTGATTATCAATTGAGAATAGGACTATTAGACTAATAAGAGTGATTAATGGTGGTTAGTTATTTTTGTTTAAAACCACGGTTGTCATCATTCTACATTCAAACATATCATTCAGATGAAAGAAAGCAGCGTGGTTGAAGACTTGAATCAGAGTCAACAAATGTAATCTATACAATTCGTAGTTTGACTGGACGAGTTCCAAATAGGCCTAGTGTTCTGACAATGTCACATTATTGCATCCATGAACGAATACACCGCTAAACAAAGTCTCTGTTCGTAGGTTTTTGTCTTGATGTAGTGTTTTGATAATATGTAAGTACTCATGGACTGTTGTAAATGGCATGCCCTACTTTACCTTATCAATAGAGAAATGATGTCTCTTAATACCTTCCACATCTATATTGTTGGGAAAGACGAAAAAATCACAGTGGTTGGGAAATACGAGAAACACCGACTATGTGAGCTACAACACATATTTGCAACCATACCATCTTCACTAATTTCTAGCTCTATATATGCAAGATGGAAAATATGTATGGTGTGGTCCTCATTCCCTCAAGTCAACCTCTTCATAGTCCGATGTTTGTAATGATCGCGATAAATATGTGTCATCAGTCGAGACCTTTCCGGATTATTCTGCAGTTGTAACAAGCATGGACTTCTACATACAGTCCATATTACGAGTATAATTGCCATTTATCTCACCCCTGGAATAAATGTCCATAGGCCTAACATTGTGAACTTGTTCTCCATGCCCCTCCAAGAATTGCAGTCCGTTCACCATGGTCTATATCTTGTGTGTTGTCCATTCTTTTAGTGTGTACAGGGGTGAGATAAATACAGAAAGCAACTCGTTTTGGTCAAAGAAGTCACTCTGCAACTCGTTTGGATGCTATGTGATATTCACACGACAACTTTGACCAAAACTTGTTGGTTTCTTCTTTAGTCTCGTATCATTTCTCAACAAACCCCTAACCCCACAGACTCGATAAGCTCCCCGACAAGTATCATTCTTGTCGGGAACCCTTCCCAATCGTACGTGTGGACGCGGGTTAGGGACACGGATTTGAGTTTATCGGGAACCTTTATTGTCGGGTTTAATCGGGGTTTATAGGGAAGATTTTTGGGGTTGGTGTGTACCTGCTCTTACTGTTATCAGATTTTCTTGTACAGACTCCATACTCTTGTAACAAGTATAGGCAACTTAATAATTCCAAACAACTGTGGATACAAGCAGAAAGGACAACGTTGCAATTGCCAACCTGCTTGGAGTGCGCAGTAGTTCATCGACTTCCACCTCATCCATTTCGAACGTTATTTCACAGTCTTGAGATCACACCTGAACCAAGAAGTCTTCAAAATTATTCACTGGTACTGGGTGCCATTCAAACTTCTTGCCAATTGGGGCAGGTACAAAAATTATGGACCCCATGCAGAATTCCAACGATAAAAAAACACCTGCAAACACACTCTGCACGGTGATAGGACTAGTCAAATATGATCAAGGGTGTATTTAACCATTCTCAACGGCTGTGTAATGGTGAAGTTATAGGAAGGAACATTCACTCTGCATGTGAACTTAAATCTTGAACGATCGCATTCATTGAACGCGACTAAGGCCTCGTAGAACAACTTCCTGTGTCGATCTCGCGAGATCACGACCAGCGTGTTGCCATGGGGCGGCGGTAGATGTCGTTACTGTATCTGTCGAAGCTTGACGTCACCAATGGGCGCTCTTGATCTAAGTAGGAGCCGTAACGTAGTGGTGACGTGAATTCGGTCCGAGAGTATCCACAGTATGGCGACGCGGACGCCCTCTCTAGGGACTCCAGGGAACGACGAATCTCATACGATGGCGCTACAGCCACTGGCGCCTCCCTCTGGCGGCCGTACGCACTAACGAGGTCGTAATTGCTGTCGTACAGCCTTGAGTCGACGCCACCTAGCGTGGAAGAGAGCCAAAAACAATAGCCACTGTATTTGAAATAAAATAAAGTAAGATGATTTCGGAAATCGTTTAGATTGCTGATGTGCGTTCATTTTCTTATAGACAACTATTTTGTGAAGGCTGACATTGTTAGGATATCGTGTTGTAAAAGTGGTAAAGAATCGTGACTGTGAATAACTCTAATCACGTATGTGTTTATGGTTCAAGCGTACCTTGTGTGCTACGGAGTCGAAAGATAGTGTGAACTTTCAGTTAATAGTGCAAAGTATTTCAAAATTATATTGCAGTCCTAGATAGTATAATGAATAATAGAATAGTTCTGGTTTATCTTGGAGAGTAGCTACCGATAGTATATTTACATTACCAATACTTTAAAATATTGTGTAAGGTTTAATATCTGGTCAATGGTAAGTAGTTTCAAGCAGTGATCTTACATGTGAGCAGTATTTCTGAAATCATCAAACAAATGTTAAAAGAGTAGTGAAATTAAAAAAAACCAAATGTAACACTGATTGTGAAACATATAAAAATTGGGAACACAAGGCAACGCTTAGGTATTCTTGATAAGTGGCGCCAATAATGACAAATATTAAAGGAAAATTCAGAACACACAGCTAATGAAACGATAGCAGGTAGCTAACGAGCAGACGGTAACTCTATTATGTGATAGATGATTAAATGCATATGAGCAAAATTTTATGTCTACCACGGTACTTATAGGCGTAAAATGATTGCTTTTTCATTACATGTAAAACCTGATAGAATACTTTAATTGTTTGTGGATAAAGTAGAGATTTTGCAAAGTGAAAGCTAGAATTTGTTAGAAAACCTAATTATATACAGGAATAACATAGGTTTCTTACGATAACATTAATGTATCGTACGTAGCTGAATTTCGTATCATCTAAGATAACTGTTGATATGGTATGCCATGTAATTATCTCAGCAATGTCAAAAACATAATTTGAATGATAAAATAAAATGTATCAATTAATTAAAAAGTTTGTTTCTTTGCTTCAAATATATGATAATTACTGTACGAGTGACCGCCTACGTTCAGGATCCTTGCTGCTGAAGACTGGGAGAGGAGCGGAGGGGTCGGTAGAGGGAGCGTTAGGGAAAGAGGAGGAAGGTCGACAAGCATTGCTTCCAGGCGCCGAAGCCACCACTGTGGCTTCGGCAGTGGTGATGGAGGTGTTACCGCTACCACACACAGACCCACCAGCCTCGGCGCTACCGCTACCCGCCGTCCTCAACCACGTCTGCGAACGCCCGCCAAGCCCGTACTTCTCCAGTTCGTCCTCCTGCGTCCGGATGACCCCACGCGCCTCCTCCAGTTCTCCCCGCAGGCGAGAGCAAAGCGCGAGGGCCGCCTGCGTGACGTAGGCCACCGGAACGAGTTCTGCGTCGTAGGCGCGCTGTAAGAGGGATTCGCTCAGCCGACTGAAGTCCACTTCATCTAGCAGACGCTGCCGGTCAGTTTCCCCCAGGGAGCTGTTGTCTGAAATTGTTCAGATCCACTTGTATATTCTAAACAATACAGGACGAGCTCGACCCGTAAAGAACTCGACCCGCAACGAGCTCAACCGGTTGGAAGAACTCTACCCATAACGAACTCCACCCGTTTTAAATCATACCAACTCAAATATTTATTAATACAGCTGTGGCTGAATAGTCTCCTTAGTAGTAAGTATGTCATCTTGGTTTCAAATGTGGTCTTCGCTGGGGATGAAAACAAACAGAAAACCATAACTCTATCTCTAACCCTACCCCTACCCCTATACCTGTCACTAACCCTAAAATTAACTTATTTTCCAAATCTGCAGGATTATGTGTCTAAAGGTTAACTCTTCAGACCTTTCCTTTCATATAAAACTGTCTTATCCTTCAGTATTTCTAACGGGTCGACTTTACTGGTCGAGTTCTCCCGACAAATACGGGTCGAGTTCGTTTCGTGTCGAGTTCTCCAGTAACCATTCTAAAGGATCGCATTAAAAAGGTACAATCTAGTTAATTGAACTGCCTCGTTTAGTGTACATATCTGCATGAAGATGAGGGTATTATCAGGACAAATGCAGCTTTTCCTGGAATTTATATTGTTAATCATGATGCAAAGATTAAATGCTGTATAGATGAAATGATGTTACATGGATATGAAATAAACCTTTTAACTTTAGATGTTATCCTCTTCGCGCATACATATATACATTACCATAGGTGTCATCATATCAAACTGCTAAGACAATATGTCTTTCCCATTCTATTTCTAGTTCAGTACCCGGAACGCATCTAATTATGATATAAGGGTGGTGGAATACATAGAATGGGAATTCAGTCGTGCAAGTGTGATGGAGTGTTTCACATTAGTCCACAGCATTCATTATGGCTACAGAAAAGCATATATATGCAAATGACATGGTTACGAAAGCGCACACTTTTCCCAACGCCCTATAAGCTCAGATTGAGGTACACAAGAAAATTAAAAGGTCCACAGCTGTACATATGCGACATAACGAGTACGATATCCACTTACCTTCTAGTGAAAGAGAATTTTGTAAGAGCTGACTGAGGTAATCCCTGATATACGGGACTATTCTGATGTTATAATGGTGTATTTTGTTTCGGTGATGATCCGAATAAAACTTTGTGCAATGATTGCAAGGGTATTATGCACTATCTGAAGCATGGTTAAAATATAGTTCCCATCCAGTACACTATCTGAAGCTTGTTTTCTTTGTAGAGGAAATGGTAGATAGAACTATGCATTTAAGAAGAGTCATGTTCACTACACTACACCTACCATATTTGTGCAACACTGTAAAAGAAATTATGGCAAGAAATAAATCAAATATATTAATTACAGATCTCAGAAGTGTTAATTGCTGTGAATATGATACTTGAAGGGAACTAGCACAGAAAATCGACTAATGTCTTAAAGGAAACGACCTAATGATTAGTTTTCAAACAACTCATCAGTTCCAAATGTACGTTAGGGCAAGCAGTGTATTAGAGGGAAATACTAGTTAATTTAAAAAAAAACATTTGCAAAATGATTTGTGGATTTCTCTATGAACACCAAAGAACAGATAAAAAGATTCTATACACCTTAATGAGAAGTGCCGTAAAAGTAGAGGGAGCATTGTAATTGAGAATAAAATACCTGAAGTTAACAAAGTCTCCAGGACTTGGAATAAGGCGTCGTGATTCTCTCTTGTCTCTGCTGGGACCACCTTGACTAGTTTGGAGAACACGTCCACTGAGAGGCGTTTCTGCGCCGCCAGGTCCAGCAGGTACTGATCAATGGTAGCAGACACGGCCTCGGGTCGGAACGCCGGCGTCTCTCCCTTGGACGCTTCCTGTACGATCTCACACAGCAGCTCCGGTGGAAGTTGCGCCAGATCCTCCGGTAGGAGGCGGGGCAACAGCCGCGCCACCAATTGGAAGAGTTTGTCACGACAGGAGCACTGAAGCTGATCGGCCTCACAGAACAAGCCGATCGTCCATGACGGACTAAGAGCCTCCGCCATTGTCTGTGTCTCTGGAAGTTCTTCCACCAAGGCATCGATCACCTCCTTCACATTAACTGGAGTCTTTTGGCTGGCACTTACTTTCTCTTTTATTTGATCTTTATCTTCTTCTTGACCCTTTACGGTGTTATTCTCATCACTGCGTTCCTCTTCTCGTTCGGCATCTGCTTCTAGATCAGCGGCATTCAACGGCTGGTCTTGAGTTTCTGTCCCTGACTCGTCCTTGGAGCCCAAAGCTGTCTCCGTGACGTCTCCATTGGCGACGGCATTTTGGCCAGTGACGTCAGGCTCGTCTGGTTCCTCTGGGTGTCCCATGGCGACGTTAAGGTAGAGTTCCAACATGGCGGCCAACACACAGCTGCGTACGCATTTGTCCCGGGCAGTGACGAAGAGCTGTTTGAACCAGTTGAGCGGAAGATCGGTCAGCTTCTTTATGTTGTTTATGTCGTATCTAGAGACAAAAGATCTGTAAGATTCACATAAGTCTTCTATAAGGTCAAGAAATAGACTATTTAACAACTAAATTGGTTAGGGAATGTCGTATGGTCAAATGCACCCTATTTGTATTGGTGAGATGGTAATTGTAATGGGAATTACAGAGTTCCGAATATTTCGATTCGGCGTAATTGTATGTCAATTGACGATTGACATAACAATTGATATATCCTCCATTTGGAGGACACATTTGAAATCTGTTAATTATGGTATACAAGAATATTGGAATACGAGATATTTAGCTGCATGTCACAGCCTTACTACAAATACTAAAATATCTTAGGATATACGAAATTGATACACGAACTTTTAAGCATTCTATTTTCGTTTCAAAGACTTATTTGGAGTTCATCTACAACAGATAGAGATGGTAAAATCTATGTTGCAAAGGAACAAAAGTTACGATGAAACACAGACGATAACATCTATGGTACTGCTCTTTTAGTACAAAGTGTATTTGGTAAAATTAGAAAGTCTAATTTCGAGGTCCAGAGGTAATGAAAAATATAGCAGTCAGCCCACCTGTCAGGACTACGGGAGCGCTTGTTGAACTTTGTGGCAATCAACCAGCAGTCAACAATGGCGGCGATACAGCGATCCACGATCTTGGCCTGCTGAGCAATCTCTCCTAGGTGGCAGCACTGTTTGAGCAGTTCGATGATAACCGATATGTTGCGCGAGAGTTTGGCTGACGTCAGAGTGTCTTGTAAAACGCGATCTGTGACGTCAGTCAGGTTGGCCGTTGAGTTCATCTGCAGGAATTCGGCGGCGCAACGTAGACTGCATACATTATGGCGGTTGATGTCCACCTACATTTGCATCATCAAGATGAATAGAAGAAACTTTGTTATGAGAATATCTATCATACACTATCACCAAAGAAATGGTGATCCCTCTTGCATAGATAGAAGTCGTATAAAACACCAATAGATATTTTGGTGATATACCTACATACATGTTTTAACTGCAATATCATCAATGCAATAGCATAACCTATTATTGATTACCTTCATGCAATCTACTCCAGATTTCTTTTCGCATATTTATCCTTATCAAAAATGCCACCATACATGGACAAGCGTCGAATTATTGGAGCAATCACACTGATACAACACTAATATCAGACAGGTCGGTGCCGTTATAAGACTCAGCTTCACCCCTTAGTACTCTTACCACTCCGGGCCCAAATACTAATAATAGTTGTGGAGAACATTAAGAAGCCATCATAAGATAACCCAAGAATTGTTCACAGACATGCCTTGATATTGTAGCAGTAGTTGGCCACCAGCTGGAAGGTCTCATCTCCACCGGGGAAATCCGCTAGCTCCACGCGATCCTTTTCTGACAGCGTAGAGCGGGCGAGGACGCGGAAGAAGTCGGACTTGATGAAGAGCGGGAACTTGTGGAGACGGTTCTCTTTGCCGTCCACCACCACGGTGATGTCTGACAGCTCACCCGTCTCCCGGAACTTAGAGAAGTCCATCATGTCGACGCCCGGGCGCCCACTCAAGGACGCCGTGGGAACTTTTGGGCGGGAAAATGCAGACGACGGCGATGGTACGATGACGTCAGCGGAAGTGACACGTAGGGGAGGATAGCGAGCTTCGGGTTCTATCCTGAAAGAGAGACATTTTAGCGATCTGGTTAGAATTTTATTCATTTTTACATATTTCAATTCACATCAAATATATACATGGATCTACATATTCTGACTGACCATTTGCAAGCATCCCTACTGATATTCTACCTAGACTATTTTCTTTTGCAATATATGAATTAAAAAAACCATTAGATTCTCGCATTTGTTTTATTGCCAAACGATCACAGGATAGAGTCGAAAGATCTTTTTGTAAAGGTATTAGAAATTTGAAAAACTAATGTTATTGATCTTTAATTGATGGCATATGCTTTCATGTAAAGAAGTAGAAAAAGACAATCGAGTGTCGATGATTTCATCAATAAGGAAGTATTCCAGTATATCAATTCGGTCGAAGTGCTGGGTTTGACATGATCTGTGAAATCCTGCGTGTATACCATGAACTCCAATATAGGTTTGTAAACAGGGGCCATACAATAGTGATGTGGCGTTATAGAAAGGATTAATTATTGGCACCAATACCGCCGTGTCTCAGCCCCTGAATCACCATATGATATTCGTTAATCGCTTCTAAGAACTAACAGGATTCAGTGATAGAAGGCACCCGGGGCTTATACCAATTGAGAGGGGAGAACTTAGAATGTCTACATGGATTAGCATGCCATATTCATCACTTCGTTGGGGGCAATATAGACAATTTCTACTATGAAACAATACATTGGCTTTGCTTTAGGACACAGCGCACAATTTCTGATGGAAATCAAAACCAAGGTCATTTTTCTAGAAATTCGATATGGTAATTTCCAAGTCTTATAGGACATATTTCTTATTTGAAAATTGGGAATCACCGTGCTAATCTATGGTTTGAACATTAATATATAATGATATTGTCGATTCTTTCTATAGACCTAGTTACAAATAGCCACTGTGAAAATCGATTATGAAAACAGTTTGAGATGTTGTACAAAGAGAACAAAGATACTAAAAAAGCTAGGATGTCTTTGAAACCTTTTGTAAAAAAATTTGCAAATCCCAATCAGTCAGCCTGCAAACAATCGGCATGTGTAAAAGGCCAAGTTCACTGCATGTGGCCAGGTTTGCGGCAAATCCAATTTGACTGAGTCTTTTATGGGTCTCGACACTTAAAACCTACTTGACTTGGTCTCATACAGGGAAGTGCCCTACACTCTCGCCATGGCTCCGGCCATGTAGCACCCACTGTAACACCTATGTCAGGTTATCAATAGTTTACAACAGCACTAGCATAATTCAGCTGTTATATAAAGGTACTCTACGCACCCTGCCGAGTATCGTCATTCACCAAAGAGCAATGAGTCAAATCGCTGGATGATCAGTTTAGTTATACATTTGGTTTGTCAAGTCTCCCTCTTCAATGTCCTCCAACAAGGTACAGTACAGAGGGTGCAAGGCTCTGACCACTGGTGCATTCTATACTTTCTTCCAGAGACAACGTATCTAGGATGCTAAATGACCTCCCTATAAAATATTATGCATGATTGTATTCTGATACGTAACTGAATGATTTGATATTAAATATCTCTATTTTGCACAGTGGAAATATGAACTTTCACGGGAATAGTGGATATAACATATTTCTAAAAGGTTCTCGAGAATATCGTGATGATTTCTCATTGAGAAATGAAAGATGTCTTTGGTGGCGGAGGTGAATGTAAAACACTTCCAATGACAATTACCACCGGAACGATTTTCAAGAGGGATCAAGTTTGCGGAGAAGTGAACTCTAAAGGGGTCAAATCGCTCTAAGGTCCAAACGTCCAAGGGATAAAAATCTTGAAAAGATGCCTTCATGAAGAAGGGAATGTCCAGAGGCCAATCAGTACATATTTATGAAAGTATGTATATATAGATGCATGTTTAAGAAAAATTTGCATACTAATTCATCGCAAATAATTTCAATGGAATGAAATTACTACATTTTGTGGAAAAGAGGAAAGATGAATGTCAACGAATGTGACAATGTTCAACCAGATTCTGTTAAAGCCTCTCTATGTGTTTTCTGTTGTAAACGAACAACTCATACATGAAGGCCGTTTTAGAGTTGACAGAAACCCTCATGCACGAAAGACCCAATTAGATACACAGCACGTCCCAAATCTGTAAATATTTACGGCACTATTAGCGAGGATTAAGTCAAGCACAAGCAAACTGGGCCTTTTTCAGGAAGTCTTTTGTCAACTCGACAACTTCATTCTAGTTCGATTACCCAATGGTTGGGATAACAACTACGTTTGGTGTGAGGTATGTGCAGGTAGGGTAGACATTGTCGTTTTAAAGCCGTTTCTTCTAGAATTGGCAGAATCCCTGCCCAAAAGATGCTAAAAGTAGAGTGCTTTAGAAGAATAGAATACAAACCAGATCAATTATACCATATCAACTGAAGTAATTAAGTTCATAGTTTGACACCGGATGCTTTACTTGCCGGACTTAGTCCCGTAGATCTACGAAAGATATACAAGGTGTTGTATCCTAAACTAAGGAGTTAATTTCTGAAAACAAATATTCAAACATGGCAAACCTGCACATCAGGTTAGGCTAGTATTAATCTATGATATATTCATATCTATACGATTGTCGCGTGTATTGACTGTATTTGTTCAAATATAGACTCGTGCTATACGAATAGCTCACTCAGGTAACAGTGGAACAGGCTCCGTTCTTCACGTTTACGAAAACAAAAGGGACACACTCTATCGCGACCACCTAATGACAGACCCATTGGTGGTCGTGTATCGTTAGGTAAGCGGATGCAAAATGCAAGGAATATTGTTCCCGAGATTGGACTTTGTCTTATCATTTCTTATTCTCCTCTTTGTACGAAATATCTATACACTTACATGTTGCTGATTCTGTAGGGTCACACCGATATTAATTCCCTTGGCGTAAGCCACGTGTTTGTATACTTTGTCTAAAGGTTAGAGTGGTCACGTAGATTTGAGCTTGCTGCAAAAACTAACCCTTCTCTATCTGCGTGCTAACAATGTGATATTAGGAAAAGAGCAGAGGACCATGACCAATCACATGAGACCGAAATACCTGATTGATCCACTGGTGCTTGATATATTTGGATCCCAGACAGGCAGTTGCAGAAATGGCAAGTTGACTGGGTGCAAGTGAGTTACAGAAAATGACTCATAGACTGAATATAACCCAAATCTTTTAATTGTTATCTATTCACGATTCCAAGCTCATTCATCAATGAGGCCCATACCATTTGCTCCTAGTCTATGATGGAGTTACTGTGGCCTAGTCCTTCCAGCAACGTTTTATCATCCAGTTGGATCTTTCTAAAAGAACTCTGGGTAATCTTTGCTCTGTGCTTCCTACTTTCATCCATTCATTTTCCCAATAAAGGTAAGACTAGCACGTATTGCAGTAGACCACGCATTGCAGTAGTCCTACTATATGCCAACTGTGCTATGATCATACTGTAGAGGTCTATTATAGAGGGAACCTATGAAATTTTGATCCTATCTCATTTGAAAAACTACGCAATTCCCTATGTAATTCACGCGGCTACGCCTTGTGAATTACTACGCTATTCAAACGCGATGGGATACGAACTCTGAATGTAAACCTTCATAGGTTTCCTCCATAATGCATCACATAGACTACTCATAAACCGTGATACTGTGGCTGAAGGATCACCGTGGCCCTCCTCCCCCCAATGCAGAATCCAATCCAGTATGGACACAGTGGGCGGTGCATACAGAGAGAAATGTAACGTATGATAAAAATGATTTGGTCACAAGCAAAGGCTCAAGCAAGTCTAGACCATACCACCTGTGAATAGGGTCACATGAAGCTTGGTCCAGTTGTAATCATACCACTCACCTGGAGAGCATGGACCAGAACTGGGTGGTAAAGTACGGAGGGGGCGATTTAGACGAATTTCTAGATCCTTTGTTTGATCATATAATCAAAATAGTAGGTTTGTGTGGAGTTATATCTTAAATACCACAATTCTTTTCAATTTTACTACACGCAATTACGTTTTTTTTCATCTAGACCAGTTGTTAAAGGAAACATCCAGATGAAAGCTTCCATTTATCGATTACGATATATAATAATACAATGCTTGGTAAAATAAAGTTCATTTCATTTCTACAATTATGGTAAATCGTTCAATATCCTGCTCAACCTTTCCGGTGCCAAATTATATTTTTGTCATTAGAAAATACAAACAAAATTGATCTCGCCATGATAAGAACCTGATGCAGTTCAATTCGTCCATTATGAATTAACATTACCAGTACCACACGTTTAAATGCAAACATTCCATCTGAGGAAGAAAAGTGTTCACATTATCTTTATGGCATTTACTAATACATGTACTGCTTCGACACCTCAAAAAGACCCCGTGGAAATCAGGTGAAACCTCTGTTGCAATATTAATACATAAGCTGGGAATGAGGTGGGAAGTAGGTCAGTAAACATTAAGAGTGGGCTGGGTCATGTCCAGATCAATGGTGAATGCTCACCTGAGGTATTTGAAGGGGGTCGATGTTAAGTGGTCCGGTATTACTAAACAGCGGGTCTCTAAACTCAGCAGGCCCGACGTATATATGCACTGCTATGAGTCGGTCCGGGTGGTTGTGAGTTATTTGAGGGATACTGTGCAAAACATCAAAAATTCTGGTTTAAAAATTCTGGTTTCCAAGGTAAGGCTCGGGTAAGGATGGGCTACAGGTTATAAGGGGTATGACATATATATTCCCCCGTCATAGGTCATTCATCGCAAAACAAAGAATAACAATTTTAAATCCAGTTCAGGTAGATCTGCGAATATATCTTTACCCATGAAACTTTATTAGGCTAAATTTACAGAAGGTAGCTTCCTAAAATACCTTTCATTATTTTGATATGGCTGAACTTTCGAAGGGTTATAGCAATCATAGCTATGGTGGTAATATATGGGAAGGCAACTTATGAATTTGGTTATCATATCTAACATAATCTTTGATGAAATGTGCATGTCCGATTTCTAAAGCAAATTCATATATGGTATACAATTGAAAAGCAATGCTTGTATTCTTTCAACACACCCATCCCCCAATATGAAATTTCTATTCTGAGGGAAATCCACCATGCACAATGTTGTGCCTAACATTGAAGGTATGTCCGTCTAGTTGGTTCCTTTAAGTATTATGGTCGCACTTAATTAACTACATATGGATCTTATATTACCCTGCCATATAGAATGACTCACAAATGAAAGTCCAACTTACACTGCGGTGTTGGTGTTCCCACGAGAGACATGCATGGTCTCGTCGGTAGGCGGATAAAACAACTTATTTGAATACTAGTGATCGGAACTTGATACCTCCTATTGGATTGGCAACAAGTTATTCGAGGAAAAATCGATATTCAGACTGTACTTCTTATGCCATTGATTATGATGAACAGGCATGCAATTATGGTGGGGATTGTGATAATGGCAATACTTCCATTTGACAATCGCAGTAAAAGACATTTAGCGACTGAATGGGAGAGTCGTATTTTGAATTATAGGGTTACATGAATGTACCTCGATGCTACTCTTAGCATAATACAGGATCGAACATGCCCCCCTCGGTTAACCATTATAAATCGATATACCACGCTACACAGATGCCAGATGTATCTATATGGCTGTGTGATTTATTGAAATGTCTCAAAATATAGATACATGTAGATTCAAATGCAATTCGGTGCACCGGGAAATTATACTTCAGTGCATCTGGCAACTTTAATAAGTTCATTGGTTTAAATAAGCATTTGTTCCTCGATCGCAGACCGATCAGGACTGGAATAATTGGCTCTGTATTGATTAGCTCGGATTCATGGGTAATAATTCAATGTAACAGGTGACGTCACTAAACTGCAGACGAATCAATAGACCGAGATAAGCGGACCTCCGATCACGGTCCGCGTGAGGAAGCGGATAAGCGTCCTGCTATCAGAGTGCACAAGGTAGGGCTCTACCTAGCAACTATAGTATGAGTGTATCTGCTGAAAATATTGGCCATAGAACTCCATATGCTAAGTGTATAACTGTGTAAATGAGCGAGGTGAGAGGGATGATACTTGACGCTCACTCTGGACGTTTTACACACATTTTCGGTGACCCTTTACGGACGAGTTATCCATACCTCCCTATGCTGGGAGACTATATCGCTGGAAAATGTCCAGTATTTGTAAAATATTTAGGATGGGGCTGCATCATGATATTATATATGCCGTACAGATGTTTTTATAGATTTCATCGAATTTGTAACTTGATAAATCATTAAGCTCGATGATAATCTTAAATTGCACCTATAGATGAATCCATCAATATCTAAAATGAGAGTTTTGCGATTAACATCTTAAGGGAATTATGTTGGAATATATCACGCTTGTTTATGCCAGCATTGATCTATATATTTACCTGGGGTCGTGTCTTCTAGTATACCACCTGCTCCTACCCATGTCGTATTTATGACCATATATCACACTGTGAAGTACGGGATGGGATCACGTGACTAGGTTAAAGTTTGCCATTTTTAAGTATATAATAATACGAAAACAGGCTAACTGCATTCGTAAGTCAAAATACTTGGTAAACTTATTGATCAGGTATAACCTTCTGCCTTAGGCATCAGGATATATCTGACCAATTATTCTTGAGGCACGAAGACAGTAAGCCTGTATCCGTATACTACCAATCTACACTCGACCTGATAAATGATGAATGGTGCAAATGGAGCCATGTAGACAGAATGACCAAAATAGGGAGAAATTCTTGTTTGGAAGACGCACATTTGAATGTAATATTTTCTTCTTTTCTGCCATTATAATTCAAGTGATTCTCACAACTTTGAAATTCTAGAACAAATATAGGATTGGTGATTCGTCCCTTTCATAGAATGCAAATGTAGAGTAAAGTTACTGGCAGTGGGGAATGTTCAATTTCGTTTGTAGGCTATCATTGTTAAGTAATATCGGTAAGCCTCATTGATTTGCTTGTTACATAAATGCATCCATGTGGTTCCTGTATGTTTTCGTCCTGGGCTCAGGGATTTAACCCCTATGGTAGAAACGCCCAGATTTCTGAACGAATTAGGCCAATGCAACACCAGAATCTCAGGTGAATAAACATGAATATCACGATTATTGTGAGAAATAATAATCATAATGCATTTGGGAAATGGCAGCCATGCGATCATGTGCATACATCCTGTGCTTGCGTGTACTATAAATAAATATGGCCTGTGTAGACCAACTCATGTTACGTGGAGTTAGCGTGAAATGGTGCCTGCTAAAGGGTGAGCCTACTTGCGGGATTATATGCACCACCCCCTCCCCACCTGGGCCTCTCTGTAGAGGTCACATAGAGATCACCTTTACCTACACAGGGTGTACAAAAAAATCCAGGCCCGTCTTACCCTGGATCCCAAATAGAGACTTCTTAAAGTCTTGAGAATCATCTCTATTCCTGCACTAGATTATTGTCCTCTCGGTGGTTAAATCTTATTCAAATCTATAACATTTGTGTCATATAATACAATCTGAATAATAACCATGCGATCATGACAGAAAATGTTTCTTCAAGTATAGGCCTTAGTAATGAGGAATTTAGGAAGAGCTTGGATCACTTCTTTCTTCGGTAATTCAATGAGATTCTTTAAAGACCCAGTCCCTGGATCTCTGTCTCGAGATGATTTGTGATATACATGTATTATTGCAAATGTTTAATTCTTGCCTTCATGGGGCTCTGCATTCAATGGATATTAAGAGTCCCCTTTGGTGTGACTGATAGAATGGCTCTATTCGACAAAATATCTTGGCGTCTAAGGACAAAGTACACCCAAACAACAAAAATAGTCTACAGTGAACAACTTCATATATTGCTATCAATACCCTAGTGTGTCCACAACATGTTGACACAACATATTGATATCAATCTACCAAACGACAGTATACCAGTATCAATATAATTGGGGAGGCTTTGGGAGACTCCCTAGTCGAGGCAACACCTGCACAATTCTTCCCACGGCTCTCCTCTAAGAATGATTCCTATCTTGTCAATCCCTGAATGACCCCTACATATTTTATCATCTAAACGGTTTTAAGACCAATAAGTATAAGTACGTTATGATTTATAGAGCACTGGATGCTCTGGTGATCTTGAGTATATTCTAAATTTATCACGTAACAAGCCAGTTCACGTACACATACAGCTAGTGTGGTTAGATTTCCCTTGGCCAGTAGTATGGTTATTCGCCTGACAACATGATACAAAACACAGAACATTTACTCTAAATACAATATAGATGAAACGGTATCGTTGATCTCCTTATTCCCAAGTTTACTTAAATTTCCATATACATTTTACATCATTGCAGCATCACGCCCAGGGGCGAGTTTTTCAAACTGAGATCCGGTGAGATTAAATGCATACTACACTACAGATCACGCATTAATTCTTCCTAAGTGGCAGATTATGCAGTAATGTATTTGTATCTGTGCCCCATTTTAGTCTATTTGTTTTGGCCGACGACACCAACACCAAATTGCCCTAAACACTCTCAAGACAGACTTCAGCGCCTTAATACGGTATCATGATGTACACCACCTTATTAAATTTACTTCCATTACTCCACTGTATACGTATTCCTGTCGGCCTCGGATCTAAGGAGCAATGCCGACATTAGTAGTTAACTATAGGCGGATCTAGAGTGGCCATGTAATACTCCTTACCTACCTCTGTTACCGTGCAGAGTATGCCAATCACTGGATCACCTCCCGGAATCCGGACCGAGGATAAAAACAGATTGTCCTGGATCGAATCCCCTCGGGCGGCTCCCCTAGTAAGCGGGGCTCCAGTATCAATCACTGGTTCGTGAACTGGAGGTCTGCAGTGGTAAGGAACCACGCCACCGTCTCCGTCCCGTGTCTGGTCCCCTTAAAGACACCCCCCTGGGGAGCGTGACATACACCTGTGCAGTGTGGTGAACCTGACTGTAGCGGTCAGGTAGGCAGGTGGGCTGGTCCGCTACCTGTGGTCTCCTCCAGGCAGGTGGTGGAGGAGTGAACCTGGTGTGTACAGAGCGCGGCCCCTCCGTTTAGCGCTCCTCCAGGGTGGCACTCTTATAGTGTGTCCTTCATTTTGAGTGTCCACGGATATTAGGTGTCCATTAATACAGGTGGTTCTTTTATCCGAGCATTCTAACGTGTTGTATGGGAATTAAACCTATATCCTGATATCGTCTATGGTCCATAGAATCGTGACCGTATTTACATTACATATGGTAATAGCAAATCTGACCTCGCATCGACATAATCGTACTTTTTACATCAATTAATCAATGTGTTTTCAATACTCCTGACATCTTCTATGTGACTCACTCTCTATTATAGGTCACGCGATCATACTGAAAGTTGGGCAAAATGTCTGACGTCTAGAACATACCTGAAGATTATAGAACTTAATGCCGGAGCAAACAAAGTTGAGTTAATTTGCGAATAACATGGCATTCGTTTTGATACTTTAATATTTGTTGGACAGATAATAGAAGTCAATATAGACTGATTTGTTTGAAAAGAGACAATTGGCAAAATACACCTTTTTTATGTCTGCTGTACGTCAAAGCAATGACATGGTGTTGGTTGGGTGGTTAGAGGCAATGACCCTGCCAGCAATCATTCATGTAACTGCTATATGGTCCCATTTTTAAACTGGGATCATGCTGATTACCAAGTCTACTGCATATCCTAAAATTCAAAGTCAAAGAGCTCCATCGTACGACTGGTGTACTACTAGTGAAGGAAAGAGTTTCCAATATGTCTCTCACTTTCATGAGAAAGCAGGCTTTGAATGCAGGTATTTTGCCCAATAACAAGAAACTTGATGACAAACCAAACATCACTCGTAAGTTAAGATGGTTCAAGCTATTGTTATTTAAACTTCCGAGACCTAGAGGAGACAGAATTCTATAATAAGTCCCCGGCCTATAGGGGTAAAACATTATGGAATGCTCAGAGCGAAGTGTTTAGATGTAACCCCTCAAAGGCATCTTTCAAACATCCTCTCAATTTGCGGGCGCATAAACTATACTCAGATGGCTTTGAAAGATAGGCACCCATTTGTCCAGCAATAAAAATTACACAGATCCTAAAGTGGGGAATTGTTCCAAAGATGGTTGGATATCAAAGACTTTTTCTAATATATTTCTAATTTCATCTTATCTCATTACTACAACCTTTATATGCTATTATTTGTACCATTATATTGTATATACATTTGTATAGCACATAAGCAAGCATAATTCGATGTGTAGTATTCCGCTACCTCACTGTCTATGAGATGTCAGAACTGTTGGAGCTACCTTTACTCAAACTGTAAAACCGCCAACCATGGCGAAGTTTTCAATCAAAAAAGGAAGCAAAGTCAGAGCCAACTATGACATTTAATTAAGAGAATAGTTTGTGTGGGTGGTGTAACTGCTGGTTGTGCCTTCTGATCTCAACAATTGATTCTGCAATACTCAAGGCCAGCCGAGACCAGAGGCTGGGGAAGAGAAATCCGGTATACTAATTATCATCATAATAATAGTGATAATGATGATGATGATGATGTAGATAATAATAATGATAATAATAATAATAATAATAATAATAATAAAGATGATAACAATTACAATGATAATAATGATGATAATATGACAACAAATTAGCATCAGCTGTGCATATCATATATAGATATAGGCTACACTGTATATCACAATGATATGTGAATGGTGTAAGCGAGCTATAACTGTCGTGGTGTGATTGGTTGGTGTAACACAGCATGTGGTCACTATTTTCACAGAGCTGGCAGCCAGGGAGAGTGTGATTGACCTGGCTGGGAAGGTGGGTGGGTGACAGGATCATAGGTTCCTGAAAGCGGATTCTCTCTCTACCCGTACACTATGGCGTAAAGCTACGCGGGCACTCTTATAATCTGCCCGGGCGGGTCCACTGCTCTTTGGCGGGCTCCCACCGCTCCCGACTCGGTCACTGCCACCGACCGTCGTCCTTTCAATACTCGCCTCCTCAATGCTATAGACCGCTTCGAGGTTGCGACAGGGCCACCCACCGATACCAGAAATAATGTCTCTGGATTACAATTAGCGCCACTTGACATTAATCTTCAACAGAAAGATATGCCCCTGGAATACATATCTTCGTTTCATTTGAAATTTACGACAAACATGTATAGTACAGCCTGGAGATCGTGGATTGTAGCAAGGTCTTGAAGGACCAGTCCCTGGTTGTAGGCATAAGTTTGGAAAGGGCTATACTTACAATGCCAGACTACACCCACTCACTGAAAAAACTTTCCAATCCTACATATGGACTCTCACTCCTTTATACAGTGTTACACACAATAATTGTATTGTCTTGAGAAATTTTAAATTTGGGTCTGCATTATTTGTCACATCTACGATGGTGCAAAAATAATTGCAACCTCAAAATTCCGGGACACACTAGATGAAAGTGCCCTGCAGCTGATAAAAGCACTATCTTGTCAACCCTTTATAAAGAGTGGTTATTATTGGTATGTTTATGTTCAACCTTATCAGCATGTCAATAATACTTAGGCCTGGTTATCGACGAAAGCCAATAGAGACCACGAAATGCCATGTGAAAAGTAAACCAGAAAGGAATTCTGCGGACGTGTGGTCTGAAAGCATAAACCCTGTACACATGTCCCGTCCTGCTAGTCTACTTCAGGCACGGTGGGGTATTATGTATACCTCAATGGTGCTACTTAATCCTCAATAAAAACTATTATTGAATGAATTTGACTCTGATCTCTTTACTTATCGTACTATGTTAGGGAACAGAAAGTTAGATTTTAGCTATCAATGTTCTATTTAAATTTGAAGGGTATGAGAGTTAAGTTTATGTTTTCTTTGGATGAATCCCTTCTGTAAATCGGATGTAAATTATACATAAACATCCAACCTTGCTGACTGGACACCTCCTTATATATGCACAGATGATATTAATATGTTGTATTTACTCATTTAGTATGTTGGAATGACCTATGGAACTTATCATAACATCAGGTTCAAGCTTTGGGAATGACCATAGTCATTTCAAGGATAGACTTTCATTGTTTTAATCAACCTAATTGACTTTCTAATAATATTTCTCTCATTCTAAATTACAAGCTCTACATTCTATGACATACAAAACGCACCGACAATATTTTTGTACAGCATCGACCTAACAAGTTGAATTCAGGGGTTTCCTACATAGGAGCGGGGGCGGTAGTCGGAGGGAAGGTTTCACGGATCCCAAGGTAGACATATTTATACGAGTCAACTCAAACAAGAGGAAAGCTCTGCCAAAGCCTATATGGCCAACAATCCTTGTCATAGGGGTGCCAGTGATAACAGAACTTCCAAGTTCCATTTGCTAGATGTAATCTTATATGTGCATCGACAGGACTGCCAAAAAACGCTGTAATGGAAGACCGTCTCACACAAGATGAATTACTCGCAATAAAAAAAGAAAAAAAAGAAAAGTTGCACCACACGCGTGTGAGAGTGACACATTTTATTTCGAAAATGTGTGAGGAATATACTGCAAATAGATATACATTAACGTTGTGTGCCCTTTCTACGTGCCGGAACTCAAGGACTTAATGGTAAGCGTTAACCTTTTCGGGTTGACTGGAGTTTCTGCCTGGGATATCCTCCAGGTGTTTTCTTACTGTATTTTGATTTAAATAAACTGTTTTCTATACAAAGGAAACCTGCCAGCCATATACACTACACCTGATCATTCAGGGAAAAAACAGGTTCCTGACGACAAACACACAGACACCGGACTGTTAAATTCATTACAAAATGATGGGGAAATGACATTACTTCTAATAAAAATAACTTGGATTTGAACACTCTGTAATTAAATTTCATACGACTAATTTTACAAACTTGATGCGTTGGGATGATCTTTTTTTTCTAAATGACAATGAATAAATAAATAATGAATGACTTCTACAATGTCATGGGTCCATATATTCCTCAGTTTATTATTAAAAGCTATTTCACAGAAGTAGTAATTTCTCGAGATCGAGAACATAGATAAACAATAATCGATGGTTTTGTGGGCAGGCGGTAGTAAACCACGAGGGTTTGATGCGTAGTAATACAGAGTGTCAGCTATTAGAGGGTGTATCACTAGAGACTATTCTTTCGCTCTATAACACAAAGGACTATTTTCCCATATAATATGGCCTTGAGGCCATATACCAAGGTTTTAAATCCGTATACCATGGTCATGGCATCTGACAGTTTTTAAACAATGGGTATTTGTTTACCGAGTCCCCATACACTCTCAAAGGGTACTTTGTATATCATGGATAATAAAATAAAACATTAGAACCTGGAGGAAAATTTACCTCGGTGAAATGCAAATGTCACTGAGAGGTTTTAAGGGAGCAGCATCTGAATTCACCTGCTTAATGCTCGCATAGTTGTATTGATTTATCTTTGGTTCCAATCTAAACTTAATGAAAACAAAGGTTAGTGCACGACTAATCTACACTGAGATCTGCAGCTAAATGTTGCCAGCATTGCCTGCAGTCATGGATCTGGAATGCTTGCCTAAGAATGGCTAAACACTTGTGATCAGGCCTTTTCTTAAGATGAGTGCAATTGTGACAATGAATTACCAAAACTGCAACCACGGGTAGGTTTCAACTGTGTTAAGTTTAGTCAGACCCGCAGACAGGTCAGGGATACAGATCTTTTTCCTTTTGTTTAGTGGCATAAACCAACACACCTTAGTTTTTTCCGTATTAACAGTTAATACATTGTCATTACACCAGGCCATGAAACCGTCCATTTCAATTTGTAATATTTGACTCACCTCTTGAGGATCTGAGGCACTATAGTAGATGACCAGGTCATCCGCATATACTACATGTCTATCTTTATCGATCACTTGATCGATGTCATTGATAAAGTATATAAACAGAAGAGGTCCTAATACGGAGCCTTGTGGGACTGTGTATTCTACTCTCTCCCAAAAAGTTACTGTGTCAGACATTCTAACTCTCTGCATTCTATTAGAAAGATAAGACTTAAGCCATTCCTCATGGGGAATTCGAAGTTCGATATTTGCAATCTGTTTCATTAAAATACCATGGTCCACACTGTCAAATGCCTTGCGCAAATCTATAAACATACGTCCAGTTATAAGACTCCGATCTCTTACTTCATACAAGTTAGTGAGTAGTTTATAGATCGCATCTGTAGTCCCCACGTTATCCCGAAACCTATATTGGTTGTCACAGAAGATACAGTTGCTAGTTTGTCAAATAGGAGTGAAATAACTTTTCAGCAATTTTACCCGGAACTGGAAGTAGACTGATGGGTCGCCAATTGTTCGGACTAGTGGATTTTCCAGGTTTGGGTAACGGAATTACGGTTGCATACTTCTATTTCTTCGGAAATTTACCAATATAAAATCCACTATAGATGTATCTATGCCACCTTTGGTTCCTCCAAGCCCTTTCTGAAATAATTTATTTATACTGAGTTACACTCCGTTAAGTTAACTGGTTTTGATGTTTTCCTTCAGTTTACACTATGTCATTTATTGCAATATGTCTTAATTTATAATCTACCATCATCAATATAAAAAAAATGTACACATTCTCTTCATAAATCATTACATGTTTATTTGCCTTTGATCCAAAAGCAGGGTCTAAAAAGTTCCTTGGTCAAATGTGCAGTCGTAAATGGCTACTCGACTTATTTACCATAGTAAAAATATTAGATCTCGAAAATGAATAGATATACACTTAAATGATCGTCTTTTTTAAAAGTAAAGATTGTTCTTTTTAGCACCGAAATGATATTGATGGGTTACAGAACACGCGGTCACGCCTACTTACAGATGTTACAATATTGATATCTAACGTATGTAAAATCTTTATATTCAACCATATTCGTACTTGGATCCTAGTGTCAATAGTTATGGGAATAGTTATGGTCCACAAACATTACACAAAGGGTTCCATGTTGCGTTGATCACTTGTCATGGGTTTCTCTGCGTCGCAAAAATATCGACAGTTAATCAACAATATGTAGGAAAACGTACTCCACGACCCACCAATTCATACATTCTTCACAATGTGTTGCCTCTGAATGGCGACCAATTCGACATGTTCCAAGATAACCTGCCAGGCCTTTATGTGTATTAACAATAGGTGGTAATTATTACAACCCACAAACTAACCTGACCCATTTTTGTTCTGGACGATGGATTTACTTATCTACGTAACATCATATAAGCAACCTCACAATATGAGTTAGGACACAATCCATGGACATGTGATAACTATGAAAGAGAACAGAGTAAATAATGACTTACATGTTGGTCCGGCCTCCGAGCCACATGCTTCTACTAGTCCCAGTCCTCACACCTACAGACCCGCCGAGTGTGCAGCGACACGGTCTCTGAGGAAAGCTCGTGGTGGGTCTGGACAGAGTTAACCCTGCATTCCAGGGTGTCCGCGTATACAGGCACTAAACAACAACACACCCATGTGTGAAGCTGAAAGCCAGGCCACCCCCACAGCGAGGCAGGGAAATCGCCAATCAGCAACCACAATACACATTACCGTTCCTAATATGCGACAAAGTAAATACTGAAGAGGAGAGGCTATACTACACATGTATATATACCAAGCTATGGGCTAAGCGGGGTATTTATATTATTATGTTTTCTAATTAAAACACAGTTATACACAATAACTAATATTCTCTCCACTCTCATATCAATTCTATTCTAATTTGGGATAAGACCACTATATCTGACATACACGGTTAACTTCTTTCCCTTTCGTGTAATTGGTATTGTTATATGTGTTTTCACGTTGCTATAGCCAAGTATCATTTGGAATGACCAAAAACTATTTTAAAAAGGTGGTAAGGGAGAAATTGTTAGAATAAATGGGGATAAAACGTCTTAGTGAAGTAGGCAAATGGTAAAGGTTTAATTAGGTTTAAGATCTGAATTGAGTAGAATAGGTATCACAAGTATAGTTGTATAGTATATAGGTATATATGAGAACGGATTGGTAAAATAGTAGGCATAGTAATTAATGTACTTGTATCGTTGTCATTGTAAATACCATAATTGTTGGTGTTGGGTGTCCATTGTCAATTTTTGCAAGGAAGAGCGATGTAACACGTCGAATGCAATAAAGACATTTTTTTTTTAAGTGTTGCATCCAAACCTGATGATGATAGGACAGCCTACAATTGGTACTCTGCAGTCTTGAAGTGGGATTCACACGATGGGATTCATGTACCCAACAGGGTGTTTTTCTGAGACAAATCCTGTTGAGATTCTGTACTCAAACACAATTTCTTCGTCTAAGTTAAAGTGATTAATTTTCCTGAAATATCTTTTCCTCCCTGTAATTGTTAAGACATTTCCCCCTAAAAAGGAACAAAATCGCATTAGATTTTGAGCCCTGTGAGGTACACGAATCCCATCGTGTGAATCCCATTTTATAGCTCGGATTTTGTCTAAGCGTGTCATAATCAACAATGAGATCCTCAGGGCATGTAGCCTTAATTCCGGATCATATCTATAAGTTACAATTATAGTGCGTGCCAGAGGAAAAGAAACTACCTTTTTAAAAGGGTTTTTATTTCTTGAATTCGAATAGAGGATTCGTTCTTCCATGCACGGGACGTCGAAGACGGGACGTCGAAGACGGGTATTATGGCCCCCTTGATCAGGTACCAAAAGCATGTCATGATCCTGACAAAAACGCTACTCTCTACTGTTATATATAATTCTGCATCAACATGCACATGACCATATTATAAGCCTTTCCTATTTGATGATTGTTTATAAGCATTATTTATGTGGAGCATGTCGGCATTGAACAATGAAATCTTACCAACTCCTTTTAACACGTGTGATATTGGACTTTCACCTCACAATTGTATAAAACACAGGCACCAAATGCACGACCTGAGACATGGCATAAACACAGGGACGCAATGTAGCCTAATCTACATTCGCACCTTTTATATAACCCAACTCCACGACCTATTTCAGGATTATGTATAATATTTTCCGAACTCAATTTGTTGTCTCACGCAAATAGAGTACATATCTGGCGTTCTTGAAATATGATGTGGGAGAATTCAATAAAGATAAAAAATAAAATCAGAGACGGCCAGGCGAGTCGATGTCTTTGGTCATTTTGAACGTGTCCGTTTTATTACTGCTGCCCTCTAGTGTTGTACTAAGGCAACTATATTTCTATACCATGGTTAATATCATGGCAAGAACCTATTGGTGATTCTATTTTAAGAAACACGTTGTATGTGGTGACGCCATCTACGAACAGATTAGCATGATTAACGAAAACAGACAGAATTTATCAACGTGTTGATATAGACTTGACGGAAGCGCTTTTAAAACATCGTTCGCCCATTTGTCGGCGACAAAACCACATCTCTGCAGGGGGAATTCACTAATTTCAAGCAAATTGCGAAAGGGGGTACCACACTGACCAACACCGGACGACACTATCGAAATGCCTCGCCTTAAATGGGATTCACACGGTGGGAGAAATGGACCTGAGACTGGTGCACTTCACACCTTTGCACCAGTCGGCTACTATTTCCAACTGGGAACAAAGTTTCACAGATTGGGGTGTTCTACAGTCTCAGGGGAACATGGCGGATTCAATTCACATGAGAAGATTTAACAGGTACATAGTCTCACCCCTACACCTCTACACAGGGTACACAGGGTACACAGGGCACACAGTCGCCGACTCAGGGTACTTCCCCGTGTGAATAGGTGTTATTTGAGACCGCTGAGACTCACAGATTGGGGGAGAACGTGTGAAATACATTTGTCTCACCAAAATGTCCCTCTAAATTTTAAACCTGTTTAAAGTCAAAATCTCATGAGATTCTGTTCCTTGTTAGGGGCGATTGTCGCCGACAATTGCAAGAGAAAAAAGTTGTCTCAGCAAAATGAAAGCCTGTCATTCACACGAGGAGATTGTGTTCCAGTACCAAATCTCAACAGGATTTGTCTCAGACAAACGGCCTATGAGGTACATGAATCCCACCGTGTGAATCCCGTTTTAGACAAAGCACGGTTCCTTTGTCGCCGATAACGGAACATCTATGTTCAAAACTCGTTAAGTGGGAATTGGTTTAAACAATGTCGACCGATATATAATATAATGTCGAGACTTTGGGACAAGTGGAAGGAACCAGGGGCAAAAAGGTGATCAACACAACTCACTAGCACCAAGAGGGACAAAGAAGGGTTAAATTTCACCCCTCAATTTCCCCCAAAGTTTCAAATTTGGACGAGAAAGTTAAGGTCCGGCCTGGGATCATCGCAAGTCAGTGAAAGGCAGTAACTGCCAAGTGAAGATTACAAAATCGCGCCCTTCATCGCATCGCGCACAATCGATCCAGTGTGGCCGGGCTAACACGTCTGTGCGATGCAACGGATCTCCGTCGCATCGCATATCTTGAAATGTTCATGGTTTGCCACGGATTCGTCACTCAGGCGTGGAATGCCTCCTATTGTATTTGTGCTGCGTATTTGCATATAATCCCCATCTTCCCGATTAACAAAGGAATAACCTACTACTGGTATAAAAGCAAGCTGTGAAAACGACAGCCTGTGGCCGTGGATATGGCTTGGTGTTTAGAGCATAGCTAGGATGGTATTATCTCAACCTACAATCAACAGGGATATTCTTTTGGTTTTATCTCAGAATTACAATCAAATGTATATCCTTTATAACTCTAGGCTGTTGTTCTTGCATATGTGGTGCCAGAGACATTGAGGCGAATCCGTCGCATCAGCAGGACTTTACCCATGGATTTTCTTGCGATTGAGTGTAGCAGATCCGTCGCATTAGAGATAATAAACCCTGTCGATGGGGTTTCGAGGGGCCCTTAAAACGTAAGCGACGATTTCGTCGTTCTAGTGGGGCCAGACTAGAGAGATAGAAAACGGAAATTTACCCTTCTTTCAATAGTAATAGGGAGCCAAAGTGAACCCGTTGCAACCACCAATAGCCGGTCACAAAATAGTATTTCCGGGTATAGGCGCTCAGTACTTTGACTATGTAGGTTCAAGATTATGTCTCATTCACCAATCTTTTAGATCCATATTTTTAATAAACTTAACAACTGTCATCGTAGTTTTCGAAACAGAGTTATTCAGAGACGATAGTAGTAAACTACACTTCAAAAGTAACAAAAGAGACCAAAAACGAAAGTCTAGCCTCAAAGCCTCATAGGTTTAGCACTAAGCCTCGTTCTTACTGGCCACCGGAAATGGTGTTTTGTAGGTGGGTATCTGTGGTTTCAGCGGGTTCACTTTGGCTCCCTATTGGTCACTCTTGAAAACTCACATGGGACAGAGGACTACACTACCCGAGTCATTAAAATGAGAGCTCCAGATATCTGTACTGCATTTGGGATCCTTATTTTAATTAGATACTTGTATATATACGTTATGAAATCTGAAATGCAGAGGGACCAGGCGGCAGAACGGCCGAGGCCGAGCCTGGATGGATGTAATATCAAGTACCCTAATATAAGTTTTCCCAAAAAAGAAAAAAAAAGATATCTGCTGACAATGGATTACTTATGAAATGCTTTCATTGATAGAAAACTTCAATATACTACATTTAGACCACCGTATGTTCCTGCAGGATAATTGACTCAAGTCTAGTAATCATTGAGACAATATAGTCGCAACACAACAATGACAGCTTCATCATAGTTTGATGTGGTTTTAATAGTACAATTTCAAAGATTTACAAAGACTTCCCTTATACCGCTATAGATATACACTGGCTGCAGTTTTGAGACATCACTCTCTCTAGCCCTTATATTTCACAATTGGCCGGAAAGGTACATTTCATATGATTACGAGCGCCATGTTTAAAACAGTACGATCATCTCAAAATAGAAGTGATGTTTATCTCAAAATTCGGTCAGGACAACAGTAAACAGAGGTAGAATACATATACGTGAGAGCATATTCATAACTACCACCTGTTTGCATCTGCCGAAGTCAATTTGATGTTCAATATCATATAATATGTCTTTTTGGAATTCCCACTGAAGGGGTGGTCTTCTTTTAAACGTTCAAAGACTGTTGTAAGTATTCAGTAATAAAAGTAAAATAAGATTTGCCAAGAGCACTTACGTTGGTCAACAATACATTCTTTAACAGAAGATAGATTACGTTTTTCTTTTAACAATCATATTATATATATCCCTGGTATCATTATCTCAGCAGGTAGTAGGTATGTGGTATTGCAAGAGAATATTAGTTACATCTTCGAACTGTAGTACAGAACACTTTGGATCTTTTCAGTCAGTCTAGAGCTGGTCTTTGTAGTATGTTTATCTTGAACGGGTATCTCTGGCATGGTACCGTTAGTATAAAATAAAAACATATCATATATTGAATTTTACCCCTACACGAAATTTGAAAAGGATAGTTCGTGGTCTTACTTTTCAGGTCAGTGTTCCTTAGATGTGACCATAATACCAATGGCAAAATAGAGACATTCTATGTACTCTAATTCGTTTAGAATAGGTTTGTTGCGACAATATTGTTAATACTGTTGAAAACCATTCATCCATTTTATTTGTATACATGCACAAGTACTTTGGTAAACTACACGGTCATCTCCACTTTGGAACAACAATCACTCGTTGCTGCGACATGTTAAGCACACAATTTTTAATGAACCAGATTTACTCTCATTTGATCTTTTGAGATTCGAGCGCAAATATCGCCTATATCTAAAAGTAAGAAACCATGGGATATCTATTCAGAGAAAATCATCGAAAATGAATATTTGGTTTGCTGGGCTCAAAGTAAGCCATAAGACTGGACCGATACATATAGGGTGTCCATTCACTTACATTTATAGACCTCGATTAACCACAAAAAAATCATCAACATATAACAGGCAATCTTTGAAGCACAAACTGCTTATTGTTACATGCAATACCTGCATTAAAACAAAAGGCAGATAAAAACATCTGCGCATAAACTTGAAAATAAAAACGAATAGTATACAGTGAATAATCCAGAAAAAACAGGGAACTTCCTTTAGAATTAAGCAAAGCAAACTAGCTATAGCTGAGACCTTCACTAGAACAAGGTACATATACAATAAATACATTCACATTATAGCAGTATCAAACAGGATTGATCTATGCCACATCTTACCTTGTAGCATATTGGTATAAATCATGCCTACTGGTATATGAATGAGGTAGTTAGGGTGTCATACAGAATTCACTGATATCACAGAAACAATAAAGGCACCAGTATCAATTACACAGTTGCATAACTGGTAGACCGCAGAGTAATATAGTAAAGAGCAATGTCAGTATTGGAGTAAATTGTCACGAAATGATTTGTCAACATGTATTCTTTACCGATGAAGATGATTATAAATGCATATGTAATATTAACTATTCTGATAAGAGTATGTACATTGTAAGAGTATCCTGAGCACATCTTAGAGAGTGACCCTATTACAGGCAACATAAAAAATATAGACTTTACGTCCTGTAAGTTACATTAACAGCCACAGAAACATCGCTAATGTTGTGCACAGTGGATATACACTGGATATACGGAAACTGCTATAAATAATGATAAAATAAATCCGTACACTTCACATCCTATAGCCAAGCGACTGGCACCAAATGAACGTCAATTACCGAAAACAGTTTTAATAACGTTATTTCGTACAGTGGAAACTGAGCCATTGTGAACCCTAAATATTTGATGTATTCAAAACGTAAACCGATGAGAAAGGGACTAGGATCACAGAGATTTTCTGGTTACATTTGGTAAATTTTTGAATGTGCACATGCATCCAAAATGGATGATGAGACCGACTAAAGAAAGCATTGCCTACTATCAGTATGCTTTGCTATAATAAAAATCGACTGTCAATAGTAACACTACAAATAGTGTTATGACCCAGTTGTCTCTTCTTTTCTAACGATTTTGTCCATGTAGTAGCTGGATCCATTCCAAATGCCCATCAGCAAGAAGAAGCAGATACCTATGGTGTGAGCAATGAAGTATTTGTAGAAGAGTAGACTGAAGAGCATGGTCAGAAGTGCACCAAGCCAGTTCGCACCATAAAACGCAACAGGCCACAACCTGAAACAAAAGGCAATGTATTAAACCCTGCGATCATTCATGTTCACAATGAGATATGTATTACTATGACCACCCGATTTTAAAATAAGAACCATAAGATAAATGGGGTAACAGGTTCTGTTTGTTTGTTGTTTGATTTAACGTCCAGTTAACCATTACACGTTCTTACCAGACTTTCTCAAGGTTCTTTTACACCACAAGGGTGGTGATCGAATCTATGCATTGGACTTAGAAATCTCAACCTTACACATTTACCAAGGTGAGAGTTCTTTTAGTTCCCACACAACATAGACATGGTATGAGAACGAAGGGTAATAGGTGTGAACTTATGGGTATCAGTGAATAATCATAAACCTCCGATGGCATATTGACGCCCTCCATACTAAGACTTAGACTACTTTCAGCATAAGTTATTGCACGTACTACACAATGTCCATCTTGGTATGTCTATTGACTGTATGACCTTTATTGTTGCAACCATAGTTAGTATGCTCAGTTTGGAACATGCCTAACATACTCATTATTGTATGTAAATGCTCCAAAAACAGATAAATGACTTGCACCTCGGTGATACTCCTAATGCCTGCAATTATCTTCAAGTGTACCCGTGGTGATTGTATTAGTTATGTTACAGAATCCTTCCTCGTAAGAGATCAATCCAACAGCCTACCGAAATGACGGATGTAATTTCATTTACTTACTTGGGTCCTAAACGCTTGTAGCAACCGCTCAATGACTGTTTCTCTTTGAAGTAGTTGTAGGTATAAAGATACTTTGGGCCAGGTTTGCATATCACGTGCACGGTCAAAATCGTGAATACCTGCAAAAACGTAAATATATATATTAACCCAATGGAACACACCCTTAAAGGCGGTGTCAGTCTACTCGAACCCACAACCTTGGGGTTATGAGTGCAAAGCCTTAACCACTGAGCTAATTCCCCATCCCCGTGCCTGGATATTTGAAATCCTACTCTGGCTATTGTGAGATGAGGCCTTTTCGGATAGGTTTTTTCCGACTTGTTTATCAATCCAAACTGAAACTATATCTGAAAATAAAGACAACAACAGGTCAGGAACTACAACAACAAGGAAAAACAAGGAACCTAGCGGTGAATTTTAGATAGAGGGCTGCTCTTATTCCAAGTTTTAGACAGTAAGATGTGAAATACTGAGGCTATGATAAGGTTGTATCAAATGGTGTTGATTTGATGGAAGGGTTCTTATGTCAACCCGTACCTAGTACATGACTGCTATGTGGGTAGCTAGGGAAGTGCAAAGTGGTTAGTGCCCTACCATTGGTAAGGGAGGCCACTTGCATCACCGGTAGTATCCCTGCACTTTATTTAGGTATGGACTTTTGGGATTTAGAAGTCCATGGTGAACGGGTGCATCAGTGGTACTGGATGGGTAGTACCCTACCATCGGGGTTAGGGAGGTCATCAGCACCCCTGAATAGCCCAACCACTTCCTTCCCGTAGGTTCTGATGAAACAAGTCCTAGGTAAAGCTCCTGTGGTTCCAGATGGGTAGTGCCCTTGACATGCGGGCAAGGACGCCATTTGTACCACAGATAGCTCGCTCCATGCTCCGTGCCTAGGGATCAAGTGTGCATTTTTATATGTAACTGCAATGATAATGCTGAAAATATGTCTGGCCTCCACACTGTGAAAAAATATATTCTTGATTTAATATGGACTAAACCAGCTTGATAAAGGAAAACAAAAGTAATAAATGAGTGCTTGGATTGCCTATTTTCATATACATTGTATTCTCCATTTTGTAGATATACTTACACTATTAGCAATATAACAGCCATACGGTATGGCGAAACCCCATACAAACATGGTCGAAGGGTCTTCACTGAACTGCGACAAAAATGGCTTGTACCAGTAGAGTGAAACTGACGACGGAAACCACCGAATGCTGTCAGAGAAAAATAAAGGAGACACATTCAATCATATTAATCCGATATTGTGTTTAACATACTGATAATTTTTTTATTTTTTTTTTAACATACTGATAATATGATAACACTGAAAACTACTATTGTTGCACTAGTGATAATGCAAAATTCACAAGGAAACCGAGACTTAACATTGTCAGATTGTTCCCATAATGCACTGTCTATTGTATAGACACCTTGTATATTAAAGTATACTGAGCTAAAACAATCGAGATAATATAAAGTGAGTGATCAATGAAACCATGTCGTTTGAGACTAATGTATTACAAATCATTGAGTGTTAGCAAAGTAGGACGTTTTAGATCACAATGAATCCAAGATGATTAAATACGAAGAGAATAACAAAGAGGAATGCTAAAAATGTGGAGTTCTATAAGTTGCTATTCAGGGCGATCATGTTTACAGATTCCATTTTCAATGGAAAAGAATTCATGAAAATTAAAAGAATATGCTACCTATAGGTAAGAAAAAGGGGCAGCGTGTGGATGAAGATAGACGTCATCTTGTCTGTGCTGTGGAAGACGATAGAGTTGCGGAAAATAGGTATGGCCCATGCCATGGGGCCGTTTGCACTGCCGAACATGATTAAAAATACGTTTATGTTGTCTGGGGCTGCCCTGGTAAATAACAATACAAAGAATACATTAATAAAGTATACTACAAAGGAAAAACGGGGAGGTGATGAGGAGTGATGTTTATAATGTTGCGGTTGTTTCACTCCTAAAGAAAAAACTGCTCAGACCACAGTGAGATGTAATCCATAGGAGGAGAATGTAGAACAATGGAACTAACTCAGTTAAGCTGCCTACATCATTTGACACATCTGGCATATATCAGAATCAACTAATTTGTTTTGCCAGATAGTACAAATCATTCATTACTAAACCTTCCCTCTAAGGATGCCATCATAATGAGGATCTTTTAATGAAATAAAAGTAGTTACTAGTGATACTTACCATATAAAGACGTATGATAGTACGTTCCCAAAGTAGCAAAAGTCGATAAGAAAGAACTGCCATTTATATTTCCTTTTAAGAGAGAAAATATAGGTATGAGTCAAACATGACTTTTATAAATGATTCATGGAGAACAAATTATTCATTGGCTGCCATTGATATACCAGCCTTGCCCGCTAGGTCTCTGCGTTAAGTTGCTATCACAAATTAGTTACGCAGGAGGTGATATGGGAGTTGAGGATAATATGAACAGAGGAAAAACATAAATGTTCATGTTTATCTTGGCTGGTCTATCAACCGATGTCTGAGACACAGAATAAGTGGATTTTCTGCCTGTATCCCCCTATAAAAATTAGATCTACATAAAGGATGAATTGAATTTAAATATATAATACAGCTATACTACAGCTGAACAATTATAATCTATGGTAATGATCAAAATCTGGCGCTGGTCACGCACACTGTCTTTTGTATTCGTTTTTTTTGTATTGTATGTTGTTGTTCTTCATCACACTTACCAATACATGATGAGTCTGATTAACAGCAGTATGGGTGTGCTGACAGTGTAGTAATATGGCAGTAACCAGTGTGAGCTGACCAGGGAGCAGGAGAGAACTGCCAGTGTAATTACGGACACAAGGAAAACCAGTTTCTTCACGACGCGCGTCTCCCCTAAGTACTGAACGGCGAAAAATAAGAAATCTTACAATAATGAACAGACAGTCACCGGGGGAGCCACCAGTACCAATGGTATATTGGTAGCAGGTTTCAGAGGAAATACTGAAGTCATTTTCACTTTTCTGTTTTCATTTTTGTGCTTTTCTCAGTAATATAGGATGAAATCTCACCACCATAGCCCAGAGGAATTGAGCCGCGTATTTACTAGGTCATTTTTTCAATAAATATCTCTAAAAGACAGGACGATGGATACTTGACATCTACTTGCCATCTCTATACCAATCAGTACTGAGAAATAATAGCTAACTTTCTATTGTATTCTAGCCTAAACTGGTGATACAGAGTGGGTATAAAACCGCTCACTAAATTGGGTTGCAAATAGCCTGAGAGAACATTGCATTTTGACTGCTCAGGACATTGTACCAGCCGTTAAGTGGACCACCCTGGTACGCGAAACACCTTTGCCCTGAACAGAATCCCCTAGCATCATAAAATTTACTTTCCCCTGTTAAGCATACCGCTCCGCAACATCACTTAGAGAGTGGTCCTTTTAGCAGGATCTCCTGAACTTGGTTGTTTTAAACTGATACCTTATAGATATATTGTAAAGATGTGAATGAAGCACAACCAGTTAACATATCAGGCATGGAACTGAGGAATTGCAAAAAAATATTCCTGAAAGATCGACATCCTAGGGACCTAACAGCCTCGAGGCACAGTACCTGAAGAGAGCCCAAGGAGCAATGTCTCTGGATGCTCCTATATTTTGGGCTACTTTAAGTGATGTCCTGGTCCTAGCTGAGAGTAAAATGGCTAGAATTACACAAATATGGCTCCCCAATAAAGTTTATACCCGCACTCCCAAAAAAGTTTCTTCTAAGATTTAAATTGATCTTGAAAATGACCCTTGGGGTGTAAGAAAAATCCGGAAATGCGGGAAACCCACATGCTTGATGTAGGTTTGATTTTCTATGCAGAATACTCTAGCTGTGCAGGTCAAGAAAACACATTTCGGTTAGAATTGCTTATAGTATCTAAATTTGACTCTGAATTCATACAGTCACTGACCGTTTATCACTCGCTTCTTTACATCATATGAATAACAGATTTGTGCTGGCAAGAGATTTGTTATCCTGTCATTGTCCTTAAAAGTAGTAAACAAAGCTTGAGTTTGATGCAGCGATTAAGCAGTTTTGTATGTCTTATCCCAAAGGATGTGTTGATTCCGTGAAGTAATGCATATTGCAGACGAAACCGCTGTAAATAACCAATGATCTCGATCGATAAAGCATATACAATGTATCTACATGTATAATGATAATAGACGCCAGTGCACAGCAACCACATGTTCAACTCCCGAGGGCTGATAGCACTGCTGTAAACATTGCCAGAAAACCAAACGATATATATTAACGAAGATTACCTCTATTTTTCTTGACACACAACGCTAACCTCGCAAGGTTGATGTCATCTTTCATGATTATAGCAATACTTGAACCTTACTCTTGTACAAAAAATCTTATAATGGTCTGAGAGTTGGACCTTCTCTTCAAAAGAACACAATTGTTCTCTTGGATAATTTATGACGTGGCTTATAAGTATATCTATTCCCGACGGTGATGCTATCTTTGTTATTCAAAAAATAAAAACACAACAGTGGTAGAATATGAAATAGAACTGTCCTCACCTCAGTCAAATCCCTTTTACTGACCGTTTCAGAAACTTGTTTCATATATTACGTAAATATATTTCATTAGGAGAGTACTCACAGCGATACCGCGGTGTTTCCTCTTGGACTGGGATTGGTCTTGCCCGGGTCTTGCGCCACCATTTCCCACGCCCACCAGCTCGTTCTCTCCAGCGTTCACAACGTCCACTTCATTTCTAAGGAGAAAGACAGTAAACGATCTCATATAACATACATTTAACAATACAAGAGATGTCACGAGTTTGAGTCTGAGTTTATTTATGTCACACATTTTCACGAGTCGAAGACGAGTGACATTCCAGAGCCAATATACATATCGGTACATATAACACTTGCATATTGACCGGGAAGAAACTTTAGAAAACCCGCATAAGCGGCCAATTTCAACTTATTTAATACTTCTATTGAATCAGCTGTATTTCCGAAGTTATGAAAGCTTGGAACTGTAATTCCAATCCCTAAGGGAGGTGATCTTGAGGATATTGCCAACTGGCGACCAATAACTTTAACGCCTATTCCATTTAAAATATTAGAAAAAATGTATCGGTGAAATTTTAGAATCGTTTATAAGTCAGAATTCTGCAATTAATGATAGTCAATATGGTTTTAGGAGAGGGATGGGGACTACTGATGCGCTGTTTAGATATACTAATGAACTGTATGCAGCTCGCAACCTGAATTATCATACTGCGTCCATTTATGTAGATCTACGCAAGGCCTTTGATGCCGTACCTCATGAACTTTTATTAGCAAAATTATTAAATATTGTGGGTTTACCTGGAAATATAGTTTCGTGGTTTAGGTCATACTTATCTTAATCTTACAAATAATGGTATGGTTTCCTCAACTAGTTTGAATAATTTTGGTGTACCTCAAGGATCGGTAGTTGGTCCTATTTTATTTAACTTATTTATTAATGACATGTGTAATAGTGTTGACCGAGTCTTATATTTACAATATGCGGATGACCTTGTTTTGTACAAAAGTGGTCCTGACCCCAATAATGTATGGTTGGATCTGCAAGCTTCTTTATTATTGGTTAATAATTGGTGTCTATCTAATGGTATGACTATAAATTTTAATAAAACAAAGATGGTTTGGTATGCTTCTCCTGGTAAACTTAAACGTTTAGATCTTCCTAATATGCAGTGTGGTAATAAGTCTATAGAGGTTCTCAGCATATATAAGTATTTAGGGGTTACCATCGATTCTACCTTGAACTTCAACAGTTATGTTAAAGATATTAATAAAAACGCCAATTGTAGATTATTCAAGCTAGGTAAAATCAGAAACTGTATAACTTGTGATACCGCCAAATTGATTTATACGGCCTTCATCCGACCTATTATGGAATATTGTGCTTTTATTGTTGATGGTGCCTGTAAAAAAACTGTTTCTTCCCTGCAATTAACTCAGAATTGTGCATTGCGAATTATAGGACAAAATTGGAACAAACGACAGAATGTAATAGAGATGCATCGACACTTAGGAATTGATTACTTGGAACATAGAAGATGCATGCAATTACTGAATGCAATGTATAAGTGGTCTCAGTATGAAGTAAATCTGGACTTAACTGTTAGAAGAACCAGAAGCGATCAAAAAGTAAAGTTTAAATCAGTTGTTGTCAAAACTAGTAACTACCAGCATAGTCCTGTTTTCAGGGGTCAAATACTGTGGAATAAGCTGACATCAATAGTTCAGAAAATTGACACATACAGGATCTTTAAGAAAGAGGTAAAACTGATGTACTCGGAGTTTGATTGGAGATAGAGATATAAATACTCATCTCATTACTCATCATATTCATTTATGTATCTTTTTGTCTGATATCCAAATTGTAATAAGACGATGTCTATCTGTAAAACATGTTCTGTATACAAGACGCAGTGGAAGATCTAACCCAGTGTTAGAACTGCCCTTTTCTTTGAATAAAAAAAAAAATTCAATTTGGCCCGGAACCGAGAGTGTCTGGTTACGCGGGGGCTTACTGTATATATATGTATACCTGTTGGATGAACAGGAATAAGGGAAGAGCTCAACTCCAATATCTAATGGTATAATCATTTTGTTAAACTGATGTCTGGCGATATGAACGTCTGTGCAGCTTAAGAAAAAAACAACATTTCATCAAATTAGTTTGCTATTGAAACTCCAGCGCTATCCCATATATCGCTACCACATATCCCAAGCGTATCATATCGTGGGAGTTGTGTCAGAATGTCTGACTGCCGACCAAAGGGATAGTGGGTTTACACTCGTGCTATTCACTCCGCTGATCACGTGTCACATGCGTGCGACGAATGGCTCCCAGTCTCAACCCTCTACCATCTCTATACGCTAGTTTCCCGGTCATCCGCTAGGGGGCTTGGCGGAATTAGCCAGCGGCGTTCACAGGCGGAACCCAGCCAACCATCCCTACGTCCCCTCCCCGGACCACTCAAACATCCGCCTGTGAGAGACTGCGAATATACTTGTACATATACGCTGAATGAGGAATGATTTGAGTCAATTTATGATTCTCCAGCCTGGTCCTATTTTTGTTAATGATTTTAGTTGTTAGTACTGCAAACATTCAGCCTTTAACATCAATACATGTGTATGGTGCTTTTTGCAATACTAATATGGATATTTCACGAGAATGGAAATTACAAAGACAACCACAGCATTATTTTATAGAGGATGATACTGTATCTTAATTCATTATACACTGTATACATATCTACTATCCGATGCCGCCAAGAAAAGTTAATTTGACAGTACACGTAAATGGCCGAAGCCTTCTTTCTGCAGTCGATACAAAATGAGTTTAGGAAATTAGGAAAGTCTCGCATGCATGCGTGTTTTTCGCATTTACCTCTCACACAGATTTAGAATGATTTTTGCTTCAAAGTGGCACTACAGTCAACCGTGTACATTAAAGCATTTGATTATAAAGTTACATGTTTAATTCAATGCAACGATGATACTTGCACAACGCTATTTTTGGTCTGCAATCCAGTTTAACTGTAGCTTTATCACATAACCTTGAGAAAAAGTTAGCATGTCTTCTGAAAGGCAAAATAATGTTTTCCCAATAGTTATTGTGGCTCGAATATTTTGTTGAGGTATTGCTGCACTCACCAGAGCCAGACATGCAGTTCCAACCCCATCATCTATGACATTCTTTTGTAAAGTTCCCCTTGTGTTTTGATTTAATTAAACGATAGCGTGTTCAGATGCCAACATATCATAGGAGCAATACAAATAATTCAGCATGATAACCACGGTAAAAATTAAGAAAAAAAGGAGACGAGTTAGTCCTGCTCGATATTCACGCCCTACATGCTCCTGTGTTAGCATAATCTCACCTGTGCACACCATACGACCATAAATGCCATGACTACAAACACCTCTGCTAGCAAACAACGTAGCACGACAGCTGCAAACATCCCACCTATATACATTCACACAACGGGCACGCTCTTAATTATTTTTTAGGCGAGCGGATCAATCAGGCTTGAGCAGCAGTAGATTCAGAGCCGAGGACGGGGGTTTTCGATTAGGCTGGCCGTGAACCCGACCCCGTCAGCTGCAAAACATGCCATTTCTAATGTACACACCCACGGGTGGGTTAAGTGGCCGACGTCGCATTGTGGCCGTGCATGCTCCGTTTGAAGGCAATCAACAAAAGATGATCTATTAGGTTTTATGGCCCGTTGTCCGTTAAGACTATAAAAGACATCGACCCGACGGCCTGATTCTACCTTTGCTCGACTGATCCGTCGGGTCTTTGACAGTCTGCTTCAATCCGGTCGATGTACGCATTTCACCGACCCGATTTTATTACCTTTCCCGACGCGTCGGGTATTACTGCCATGTGAGATATGACCGACTCTAACCGACCTTAAGATTTCGATGTACGCATTTCACAGATCGTTCCCGATTCTGTGTATGCCGCTTGAACAGCGATGATTTGTATCCCCCGTTCGACATACAAGTACTTGATATAGATTTGTAGCTGAGACAGAGGCGATTATTTTCTGATATCATGAATAGAACAGAAGTTACCAAACTTTGCATTATTGCCTAAACAGATATATCACCCGGCCCGGGGCCCAGCCGGGTCCAGTTTCCGCCCGCTCCCTTTGATCTCAATGGAGTCGTTTTAATAACTTCTGTTCTCTTTAAGATATCAGAAAACGAGTTTCAGAACTATAATCGCCTCTGTTTCGCCTACAAATCGATATAAGGAACTTCTAAATCGGACTAGGGGATAGGTAGCATCGCTATTCAAACGGCCAACTCAGAATCGGTAACAATCGAAATCTTAAGGCCAGGGAGAGTCGGTCATATCTGACATGGTAGTAATGCCCGACGCGTCGGGAAAAACAATAAAATCGGGTCGGTGAAGTGCGTACACCGACCCGATTATCGCAGATTGCCACAGACCCGACGGATCCGTTGGGCAAAGGTAAAATCGGGCACAGCCGTCGGGTCGATGTCTTATAGGCTTAAGACAGCGACACACCGAATATTCAATTACAATCCTTTTGGTATTCCTGCATAAGTATCTCCATTGAAACATATTTTCAATTTCACAATAATTCCAAGAACATTCTAATCACCCGCTCCCTAATAACCCTAACACATAGGCCTTAAGGTATTCTCGCTCCATCTGACATACAACCAGAGTCAGAATCACCTGTGGCTATGAAATATGCTCCTTTCTAGGTTCCTCGTTAGTTCTTCACTATAACTTAAACATAATTAACGTTCTAAAACCTTGCTCTCCTTTCTAGAGATTATGCATATGGCTGCTTTACATGCACCCAGTGGTCCACATTTTGGTGCTGGTCATCTAACAACAAACGGTTCTGAGAATGCCAACAAAAAATGGGCGGGAATTGAATCCATCTCGTTCAGTGTCTAGGCGATATATGAATAAATTGCACCTTTCAAGACTCACCGTTTCTT